>CM055127.1:443146408-444448074 GCA_029206835.1 Rana muscosa | reverse complement strand
GTTGGAAGAGATTTATAAACATTTGTAACAATTTTTGAATTCTGAATTTTCAAATTTCCGATTTTCAAATTTCCGATTTTCTAATTTCTGAATCTTCGAATTTTCGAATTTCCAAATTTCCGAATTATCTAAATTTTTGTATTTTCTAAATTTTCGACATTTCGTAAATTCGTAAATTCGAAAATCCGAAAATTCGTAAATTGAAAAATTTGGAAATTCGGAAATTTTGGAATTAACTAATTTGTCAAACTTCATTAAAAAACTAATTTGGAACGAATTGCACATGTCTAGTAAAAACAAACAGGGGCTCACGCGTTCTGGTTTACAAGCCTTGATTACAGCATGAGCCCCTCCAAGGACGTTTTGAGTTGCCGGCTCTATTCTTTGTATTTTTGTGTGCAATACAAATAATTCCTGAAGTTCAACTTTAGCTTTGTATTTACCTATTAGATCTTTTAAAGTGGTATTAAAGTAAAAAAAAAAAAAAACATGACAGGCACGGTCTGGCTTTTAATGGTATTGTAAACTGAGCCACGCATGTAGAGCTCAGAATATATTTATGGCACCTGCTCTGTACTGTTATGAAGTCACTCCCCTGCGCATGCGTGGGAATGAAGCCTTTTCAACCTGGCCATTTAAGCACAAACCAGGTAGGAAGACCAGGAGAAGACAAAAGTGCCTGAGCTAGGACAGCTCAATGCTGGAGACAGGTAAATCTGTTAGTATGCGGTGCATATGCTATAAACCTGCAGGGGGCTTGTTTTTTTTTTGCAAAGTTTAATTCCGTTTTAATATCCAAACAGATCTCGCATAAGGCAGGAACAGACACACACATGATTTCTAATTAACAATTGCCTCCAAACAGCTAATACAGTGTATATCATAAATATTACTGATGGAATCAATTGCATCAAACAGGACGTGTTTTATAGTTACGGATTAAAGTGTATCTCTAGCCAACAAGTTTTGGCTAGGGATTTACTTTAATAAATTAGATTAGATGTATCATGTTATACATTGGAGTCTCATAACTTCAAAAAAAAAATGCTTATTTTTTTACAGGAAACATTTCTCACTAAAGATATTTGTGACAATAGCTATATATCAGATTTCACATTTAATTTAACCTGGTGCATTAAAGATGAATTCCAGGTATACGGCTAAATACACAGTGAGCTGCATCATCTGGCAAAGGAATTTTAATTCTGTTTAGCCATTCTTGTGATTTATACAGATGTACCAGACACCACTTAAAGGCCCCATCTACATGGGTGGCTGGGGTGGTAAATAGATGGGGTGGTAAATAGATGGTTGAGACACAGTTTTGCCCCCTTCAGACCACTCAGCTGCAAGTTAGTCACCTGCCATGCTAGTACACAATGCCCCGATTGTACTGTTGCATGGAAAAAAAAAAATCATACAATAGGTCACGTTTAGCAGGTAGTCCCATTGCCAAATGGGACCTATTTAAAGCTGAACTCCACTTTTGTTAAGAAAAAAAACATTCCCCTCTTGGTGATTTATGTACATTGCAAGGATTATAACAACCTTTGTTGCAGATCCCTACCTTTTGTTATTCTGAAGAAACCCCTTTGTGTGTTTGTCTCTGCCCCTGTTCTGAGTGAGTCTAATGGGAGTGGTTTCATAATTAACTGTCAGGTGTAGAGCTTCAGAGCACTAATGAGGAAATATGCTGGGCCTGCATCCCATTAGACGTGCTGCTATTGAAAGTATCTCTACAAAAATGTAATTTTTGTTGCAGGGGATGCCTGAAATCTGACTTGTATCAGTGAGCCAATCACACAAGCAGGAAATTTTGTTCAATTACAATATGATGAGTTTGGCAATTATATGTGCTATATTATTTTTTTCTTTATTTGCAATTTTTTTCCCCACGAAAGTGGAGTTACACTTTAAAGCGGTGTTCTGCCCCAAAAAAATAAAAAATTAAAACCAGCAGCTACACATACTGCAGCTGCTGGCTTTTAATAAATGGACACTTACCTGTCCTGGAGTCCAGCGATGTCGGCACCCGCAGCTGATGTTTCCATCAGCTGTCGGGTGCTGCCGCCACCATTGCGGGTACGGGTACCCAGCAGTGTAGCCTTTCAGCTTCATGCCGGGAACCCTACTGCGCCTGCGCAAGGCCCGCTCCTCTCTCCTACTGGTCCAGTGGCCGGGGGAGGGAGGAGGTAGCCCCGCACTGACGTCACGGGCCGCGGCCGGACTCCCGGAAGTGGGAAAGGATACCTGTCCTTTCCCACTTCCGGGAGTCCGGCCGCGGCCCGTGACGTCAGGTATCCTGTCCCCGCTCCCCCCCGAAAGGTGCCAATTGTGGCACCGGAGGGGGGGGGGGGATCCGATGAGCAGAAGTTCCTATTTTGGGTGGTACTCCGCTTTAAGTTATTGGTAAACTAGATGGACTTGTGTCTTTTTTCAACCTGAGGCGCCTCTCATGCCTCCCCAGTGTGAAAGCCCGAGTTCTTTTACATTGGGGCGGTGCGCTTGCAGGACGGGAAAAAAAAGTCCTGCAAGCACTGCTCCCAAAATTCCCTGCCCATTGGAATTTAGGGTCAGCGCTTCCGAAGCGCCTGCAAAGTGCTTCGGCAGTGCCGCAACACGGGCAATTTTTACCCTTTCCTTGGCCGCTAGCGGGGGTTAAAAATGTGCCCTGCTAGCGGCCAAAAGGCTTCGCTATAACAGCGGTAAAGTGCAGCTAAAACTAGCAGCGCTTTATCGCTTTCAGTGTGAAAGGGGTCTAATAGACCAAAAACAAAGCAAATCCGAGAGGTTCAGTGTTGGGGTTTACACATATTTTTAGGGTGTGGGTTTCAATATCCGCCTGGAGTTCAGCTTTAACTGTAGATGTTCAATGTCACATAAAAGGTCCACTTAAACTCAAGCTGCAGCTAGGTTAATCGCATGCAAACTGCTTGCTTGTGTGCGCTCTTAGATAAGTTCTCCAGAGGCGGTCCTCGGCGCTCTTTGTTGCCTGTGTGCGTCTTATGCAACATTATAAAGTGTTGTTAAAAAGAACCGCACCACGCTCGCGTGAAACAAAGAAGATTGATTGTCTGCAAACCTCGGCACTTAAGAGGTTTTGCAAAGCGATGCATTAGCAGTACTTAAACCAGCAAAGCCCCAGCTCACCCATATCTCAAAGAACATATTGTTGTTCTTCACAGATTATATAATCTGTAAATGGCCTCCTTGGATTCAAAACTTTACAAGCTGCCATAAATGCTACATCGCAATCTAAAAACAATTTAAGAAATCAGAGGAAAGTAAATCTCAGCCTTTAAAATACAGTTTTGTTTGCTAAATGTGCTGTACTTTTCCAATCAATATGGACCTGGAAAACACGCTGTAGATCGTATATTGTGCAAGAAATGTTCCAAATGGGAATTTACACCCATTTTAAGGTGTTATTTAAAGTTGAAGTTTAATATGCTTATATTTTGCCTCCCCCTGGCCCCTCCTTTCACCAGCATGCTAATGATTTTTTTATTTTATTTTATTTTATAAAACCTATTTGAGGCTTCATTCACACCAATGCGTTTTGTCATGCTTTTTTTGCTTTTTTGCAGAAATGCAGTTAATTTTTTTAACATAGGATCCAATGGAAGGCTCCATTCACACCAATGTGTTTTTTTTTCATGCCTTTTGATTTTTGCAGAAATGCAGGACATTTTTTTTAACATGGGTTCCTATGGAACATGTTCACATCAATGCATTTTTGTGCCTCTTTGATTTGGAAAGGGTCAGAGACTTTTTTAACCACTTTATCCCCAGAAGGATTTACCCCCTTCCTGACCGGGGCATTTTTTGCGATACGGCACTGTGTAGCTTCAACTGACAATTGCGCGGCCGTGCAACAATGTACCCAAATATAACATTTAGTTCAAATAAAAACAGCAATGGTTGTCCTCACAAACAGACGTAGTGTATAGACATATCACAGCATAGGCGGATGCAAACAATCTCTCTCAGGTCTGTTGCCAAGAACCGGTGATGCCCAAGGACCAAGCAATGTTTGAAGCGGCTAACGCATTTCGAGGGAGAGCCCTCTTCTTCAGAGCCAAAGAGCCCTCTGAAGGCTCTTTGGGTGGAGATAGGATGTACGACACATGAGGTTACTGCGCATGGCTGCCCCATCGCAGCCATCTTAGGCAATTTGGAAGGAGTTTATGTCTGTGGGGCCTTGATATGTGTTCTCCATGTTTATGCTTGTAAGTGCATCTTTGTTTCTAAATAAATGTTTGGACTGTAAGCGGGGCTTCACTATGGTCGTCTCTTTTTTATCCTGATTCCATGCCTATGATGGGGAGTGTAAATCCCTGAACACACGATCGGTTTTACTGATGAAAACAGTCCGATGGACTTTTTTCATCGGACAAACCGATCGTGTGTGGGCCCCATCGGTCTTTTTTCCATCGGTGTTAAAAAATAGAATATGTTTTAAATTTATCAGATGGAAAAAAAAAACTATAGCAAATTACTATCGTCTGTGGGGAACTCCATCGGATAAAAAACCACGCATGCTCAGAATCAAGTCAACGCATGCTCAGAAGCATAGAACTTAATTTTTCTTGGCTCGTTGGAGTGTTTTACGTCACGGCGTTTTGGGACGATCGGTTTTTTGACTGATGGTGTGTAGGCAAGACTGATGGAAGTCAGCTTCATCGGATTTCCGATGGAAAGATACATCGGTTTAAAGTCCATAGGAAATCTGATCGTGTGTACAGGGCTTTAGTGTCCAATTTTCTGCTGCAATATCGCAGTCCCACTTTAAGTCTCTGATTACCAACAATACTAGTATAACTTTTTAATTCCAGTATACAGTGTATACCATAGTTTGTAGACGCTATAACCTAATGCACTTATTGGGATTTTTTTTACCATAAATATGTAGCAGAATACATATTGGCCTAAATCTATGAAGAAATTTGATTTTTTTTTTTTTTTATCTTTATTGGACATGTTTTATAGCAGAAAGTAAAAAGTATTTTGTGTTTTTTTTTTGCTAAATTTTCCTTTTTCTTTGTTTATAGTGTAAAAAATAAAAACCCAGTGGTGATCAAAAACCACCAAAAGAAAGCGAGAAAAAGAAGTGCCCACTGCTTCCTGAAAAGCAAGCTAACAGGGACAATGGATCACTTTTCAGAGGGCTGTACAACAGCGGCTGCCAGGTGATGTGTTTTTTTTAATCCCACAGTGGAATTTTGCATTAAAATACTGCACTGCAATCTCATGGTTGCTGTGCACTCCCATTGACCTTAATGGGCATGCTTGACAGGTGGTGCCACCTGTCAAACTTTTAAGGTTGTTTGAAGAGTTAAGCTTCATGTACACGGTACGTTTTTACAACCTCTCCTGAACAATTTAACTTGACAGTAACCCACGTTTAAAACGTCCTTTTTGTCGCGTTTGTGTTTAGAAGCGTTTAAAATATATACCGTATTTTCCGGCGTATAAGACGACCTTTTGTACTTAAAAATATCCCCAAAAGTCTGGGGTCGTCTTATGCGCCGGTACCTGTATGCAGAGTCAGTCAGACTGCGGGCGTCCATTGTTCAAAAGCCACACCTCCTCCTCGTCCTGTTCCATGATAGGCGGAACACTCAGTTTCCCAGCAGAGCCTCTGTTCAGTGTTCCGCCTATCATGGATGCCCTCTCATCCTTGGCCTCGAACGAGAGGACCTCCGTGATAGGCGGAAAACCGAATACAGGCTCTGCTGGGAAACCGAGTGTTCCGCCTATCACAGAACAGGGCGAGGAGGAGGCGCGGCTTTTGAACAATGGACGCCCAAAGTCTGACTCTGTATACAGGGATAAGATATGGAGATCGGCACAGTGAGGTAGGCAATGGGCACAGTGAGGTAGGCAAATGGCACAGTGAGGTATGCAATGGGCACAGTGAGGTATGCAATGGGCACAGTGAGGTATGCAAAGTGAGGTATGCAATGGGCACAGTGAGGTATGCAATGGGCACAGTGAGGTATGCAATGAGCACAGTGAGGTATGCAATGGGCACAGTGAAGTATGCAATGGGCACAGTGAAGTATGCAATGGGCACAGTGAGGTATGCAATGGGCACAGTGAGGTATGCAATGAGCACAGTGAGGTATGCAATTAGCACAGTAGGGTATGCAATGAGCACAGTGAGGTATGCAATGGGCACAGTGAGGTATGCAATGAGCACAGTGAGGTATGCAATGAGCACAGTGAAGTATGCAATGGGCACAGTGAGGTATGCAATGGGCACAGTGAGGTATGCAATGGGCACAGTGAGGTGTGTCGGAAGGGGGTCGTCTTATACCGCGAGTATATCCCAAAACCAAACTTTTAGCTGGAAAATTAGGGGGTCGTCTTATACGCTCAGTCGCCTTATACGCCGGCAAATACAATATACGGTATATATATATATATATATATATATATATATTTTTTTTTTAATAGCCAAAAATGAAAAACGCCTGTAAACGAAACGCTGCTAAACGCGAGTTACCACGTTTAGCCGCGTTTAGAAGCATTTGGCGCTTGCGATGCCTCTAAACTCAGCTTCTGAACCCATTTTTTTGCGTTCCAAAAAAAGCCTCTAATCTCAACTACCTAGAAACGACCCTGTGTACATGTACTGATAAGATAACATAGAGGAGAGTTCAGGAGCAATTAAAAAAAATGCCCAACTGCTCCTAAACGTCCATTTAGCAGCAGCAGTGTACATGAGGCCTTAAAGTGATTGTAAAGACAGAAGTTTTTTTATCTTAATGCATTCTATGCATTAAGATAAAAATACTTCTGTGCAGCCGCCCCTTTAATACTTACCTGAGCCCCAGCTCGATCGAGTGATGTTGCATGAGAGCCTCGACTGTCCGAGACTCTCCCTCCTCATTGGCTAAGACAGCAGCGAAGCACCATTGGCTGCTGTCAATTAAAGTCAGTGAGCCAATGAGGTGAGAGAGAGAGGGGGCGGGGCCCGGCCACGGCTCCATGTCTAAATGGACACAGGGAGCTGCGGCTCGGCTCGGGTGCCCCCCATAGCAAGCTGATTGCTGTGGGGGCACTCAACCGGAGGGAGGGGCCAGGAGCAGCGAAGAAGGACCCGAGAAGAGGAGGATCTGAGCTGCTCTGTGCAAAATCATTTCACAGACAGGTAAGTATAACATGTTTGTTATTTTTAACAAAAAAAAAAAAAAAAAGACTTTAGTATCACTTTAAGGCCTCATGCCCACGGACGTTTTTACAGCCGCGTTTTTTACAGCTTAAAAACGCCTGTCCATGTTATTGTATAATTTTTTTGACCTTTTTTTTCGAAAAATAAACACAATCGCAGCATTTTTTGCGCATTTTTGCGCGTTTTTTAACGCTTCGCATTTTTTTATGCCTAACTCCGACGCCGAGGAACGCACTGGTCCTAGGTTTTTTTTACAACTTAAAAACGCCCATGCTATTTGCAGCTCAAAAACGTCTAGGTGGGCATGAAGCTATAGACTAACATGGACAGGCGTTTTTAAGCTGTAAAAACCGCTCAAAAACGCGGCTGTAAAAACGTCCGTGGGCATGAGGCCTTAGCATTGCGGCCTCAGCATGTGTAAAGCTTGGTCCGCTGTAAAATAGGTGGGTGGTCAACTGCCTTTTTTTTTACCTTTCCATTGACCATCAGTGTGATAGAGCTCAAAATCTCATAAAAAGTCTCCGAACCAAGTAAAAAAAAAAAAAAAATTAATTTTCTTCTTACTATGGGCTACATCTAATGTAGCCCCAGAAGGGCACTAAGTAATGCCAGTCTGGATGGAGTGTGGAATGGGGAGGAATTAAAAGCTGCTCTGTTTTTAAGGTTGTGAAATGTTAGCAAGTACAGTACACTTGGTTTGCAAGCATAATTCGTTCAGAAACATGCTTGTAATCCAAAGCACTTGTATATCAAACCTTTTTTTTTACAGGGTATAAAAGAGAAGAGAGGCACCTCTAAGGCCCCTTTCACGCTAAAAATAGCGCCTGCAAAGCGCCCTAAAAAAGCCGCTACTTTGTATCCAGTGTGAAAGCCTGAGGGCTTTCACACTGGAGCGTTGCGCTTGCAGGAGGGTAAAAAAACTCCTGCAAGCCGCATCTTTGAGGCAAGATAGGAGCGGTAAATATACCACTCCTATAGCGCCCCTGCCCATTGAAATCAATGGGGTAGCGCCTCCAAAACTCCCGCAAAACGCAGCAAAGAGGCGTTATTGCAGGCGTTTTTTACAATTTTTCGGCCGCTAGCGGGGGTTAAAATCACCCCACTAGCGCCCACAAATTGCGGGAGAAACGACAGTATAGCGGCGCTAAAAATAGCCAGCGCATCCATCGCTTCAGTGTAAAAGTACTGTAGCCTAAGTGTAGCAATAAGTTGCTAAATGTTGTACCTTCATTAAATGTAACCATATTGCTACACTTAGAGGCTCCTCTCTTCTCTTTTATACTCAGCTGTGACATGACGCTACTCTTATATCAAGACATCGCTTGTATATCAAGGCAAAATTTATTAAAACATTTTGCTTGTCTTGCAAAACGCTCTCAAACCAAGTTACTCTCAAACCAAGGTTTTACTGTATGAGGTTACATCTTTTTTTTTAAGTTATAAAGAGCTGTGAGGCCCTTGAGATCAATGGTAATAGGAATAGCATTGTAAAGGTGCCCTAAGGGGGGTGGATGATTGAAATCCAGGCCTGACCTAGATCACTCTGATGTGAGGCCAACTCACATGTCAGCTAAATACATTTGATTTCAGAATATCTCACAGAGCTCTCAAATATTCAGCACATCGGCGCAGATAAAGCTAAAAGTTAAATACAATGCAATTACTACAAAAATAATGACGGTTTCCAATTTAAACTAATAATGGATTTCTTGCTAAAAAGAATAGTTTTTTTTTTTTCTTTTTCTTCTCGTCCAGGCAACAAAACAACCTTGATGCATATGAATTAAATGTGCAATGATCCCCGTTCTCTCCTCTTCATAATTGCAGAGTATATTTCTTTCACAAGTGAAATAAAATGATTAAAGCTCTGAAAACTAATCCTCCAAACTGCTTTCCTCAACACTTATCACATTTATTCTTGCTTAGTGTGGTGCTCTGTCTAAATATAATTCAACGCACTTCACATTAAGCTGTATAATCAGCTTGGGAAATTTTGTACTTTTTATAAAACCAGAAGTATTTTTGAAGATCATCCTAAATATAGAGAACATTTCCTTTTTTCCCCAATGTTTTTCTTTTTATTATTTTATTTTATTTTATTTTAATTATTGAAAAATAAATAAACGGCATTGGGTACATTTAATTACATTAAAAGTGATATCCACTTATTATTATTATTATACAGGATTTATATAGCGCCAACAGTTTGCGCAGCGCTTTACAATATAAAGGGAGACACTACACCAACAGTACAATTCAATACAAGAGGGTTAGTTAGAAGGGCCCTGCTCCTGTGAACTTATAAACTAGATGAGATTCTATTTTTTTTTGTACTTTAGTAAACTGAAACCTAATTGTTTGGAATCAATAACAATTTTTTGCTGCAGATGCATCATGCTTTGTTGGCATGGCATCCTAACAGGAAGATGTCCCTGGCGTGATGGTTTCTTGGTTCAGTGCGGGGACATCGTTTCCATCTTGGGATTTTGAATTCCCCCTTTCTTGTATTGGGTATCTTGGTATTGGTGGGTGTCTATACAGACATTAGCTCCATTTATTGCTGCAATCTGAGAATATCTGAATTCCTGGGCTATTTTCTGGTCTCTACACACTCTTGGTTTACTCACCTGTCTCGCCATCTAAGTTGGCTTCCTAGATTTATATGCCACCCCACTTGCTCTGGCTGTTGGTTGTGTGGTTCTGGTACCCCTGTGTCCACCCCGGGGCTAATCTTGGATATGTCTTGACCAATGACATCCATTGATACTATTTCTTCATACTGGGTCCTGAAGAAGCCAATACTTGGTGAAACGCGCTGACCTTTTGTATTGGGGATTTATATTATTATTATTTAAGGTACTTATATAGCGCCTTCAATTTACGCAGCGCTTTTACATATACATTGTACATTCACATCGGTCCCTACCCTCAAGGAGCTTACAATCTAAGGTCTCTAACTCACATTCATATACAGTACCTGCCACCGATATTGTGTTTCCAGTGCGATGGGATCGCGCTGGAAATCACCGCTGCGAGGCTGTGCTCCTCGTGTTTGCCACCCCCACGAGATGCCGCGCATCCATAGGAATCCATTGGGGGCGGCGAGAGGGAGGAGCAACAGAGCTCGGCGCCGGTTCCCGCGACGGGGCTCGCAGGTGTCAATCTCGCCGCTAACAGCGGCGATATTGACACAATATCGGCTGCACCTACTGTACTAGGGCCAATTTTAGACAGAAGTCAATTAACCTACCAACATGTCTTTGGAGTGTGGGTATTACTGTATTATCTTTTACCATCATCATTCAATATGGATATATCTGATTATATGTGATGCATATTAAGATTTTTCATTTTTTTCTATATAGGTTATTATATTTTACCCTGGTAGATTTTTGGTCATTAAGGGTATTTCATGTTTTATCTTTTTATCTATGTATTTTATACATATATAATAAAGCTAATTATGTTTTATTAAATAATTATGTTGTCTCCTGTGCTGAGCCAATAAAGTCCGGTGGTTTTTCTATGTTGGGCTTGAGCTTTTCAGTCCATATTTTTCCTCTTAAAGCGGAGCTCCAGACTCCTGCAGAAAAAATAGAAGTCAGCAGCTACAAATACTCTGAGTGTATGATCGTCACTGTCAGAGCCTGCAGAGACCAGCCCTGGAGCTATACAAATCAAGTCTTCATTTATTTGTTCACGGCATCTAATTAAGAAGTCCATTAGAACATTAGTGTCACATAGATGCTTGATTTAATGCCGATGTTGAACATTCACATGAGGCTGTATGAGCTGTCGGGCTACTAAACCATTGAAGTTCATCATCTGCTGTAATCCGGAGGTTCCACTGAGTATCATTTGAGGCTGTTTTAGGTCCTCTGTCATAGGGGACCATCGCTTTTTGGTAAGCAGGAATTCTTACTGGTGGTGGTGAAAGTCACGGATTATAAGAAAATTTCTGTCGTTGGCTTTTTTGGACACTTACTCACGGGTGTTTTGTTTATTATGGACTTTTAGACGTGAACCTTGAGAGTTTCATATAGCAGTTGTGGACTATCATCTTATTAACTGTTTAATCATGGTTCACTCACCTTATTATTATTTATAATTTACAGATTTTTCATGGTTCTTCATTGAGTATTTATATGATTTATCACTGTTGGTATTTGGATTTTTTTCAATTATTCAGTGGTGGGCTTATGTTCAGTCATAAGTTAGCGCGACTATATATATATTTTTTCTTATTTACATGCACTGATGATTGTTTTCAGAATAGTTGCTGCTTTCCTTTATTTCCCTTTTTTCTAGTTAAATTTAATTATTTACCAGGTTTTACACTATAGCGCAGTTTCTTTATATTTTTTTCCAATTCTTACAAATACTGCAGCTGCTGACTTTTTACCTGTCCAGGAATCCAGTGGTGTCTTCACCCAAGCCAATTTTTCATTGGGTGCTGCCACCGCCATCTCCACTAAGGAAAACCGGCCTACTGAACATGTGTGAAGCGTGCTGCACTCTCCTATTGGGCCGGCTACGGGGGAGGGAGGAGGGGGACAAAACTTCCGGTTGTCAAAACCAAGTACCCACTCCCCCCAAAAGGTGCCAAATGTGAAATCTTTGGCCTGAATGGCAAGTGTCTGTGTCTGGAGGAAACCAGGCACTGCTCATCACCTAGCCAATACTATCTCTACAGTGAAGCATGGTGGTGGCATCATCATGCTATGGGGATGTTTTTCAGCAGCAGGAACTGGGAGACTAGTCAGAATCGAGGAAAAGATTAATTCAGCAATGTACAGGGACATCCTTGATGAAAACCTGCTCCAGAGCACTCAGACCAACAGGACAACAACCCTAAGCACACAGCCAAGATAACAAAGGAGTGGCTATTTGACAATTCTGTGAATGTTCTTGAGTGACCCAGCCAGAGCCCAGACTTGAACCCGATTTAACATCTCTGGAGAGATCTGAAAATGGCTGTGCACCGACGCTCCCCATCCAACCTGAGCTTGAGAGGTCCTGCAAAAAAGAATGGGAAAAACTTCCCAAAAATAGGTGTGCCAAGCTTGTAGCATCATACTCAAAAAGACTTGAAGCTGTAATTGGTGCAAAAGGTGCTTCAACAAAGTATTGAGCATAGGCTGTGAATACTTATGTACATGGGATTTTTTTTGTTACTTTATTTTTAATAAATTTGCAAAGGTTTCAAACAAACTTCTTTCATGTTGTCATTATGGGATATTGTTTGTAGAATTTTGAGGAAAATAATAAATGTATTCCATTTTGGAATAAGGCTGTAACATAACAAAATGTGGAAAAAATGAAGGGCTGTGAATACTTTACAGATGCACTGTATATATATATATATACACACACACACAGTATATATATTGTATATATACACTGCATATTCTCATCAAGAGAGACATTTACCATTTCATATTCTGTTAACAAACTCATCAATTAGGCGCACATAAGTCACAATGGACTTCAATTCTCTCTGCTCACATTTAAATTACCATCGTATGACAGTTCCACCTATTGCTTTGCGCTAATTTATGCACATATCTTGCTCTATATAAATCGACCATGAACGCTCCTCATTCACCTTGATGTGAGTGCTAAGATCGGAATTTAGTGGAATACACAGAAAAAAAAAAAAAAAAAAGGCACAGCTTCATGAACTGCTCAATGGAGCTAAAATAAAAGCATTAGTTCTACAAAAGATGAGCCGATTTCTCTGCTCGCTATTGTCTGTATGGACGATCACATAATCAGACTCTGCAAAACAGGTTGTTTGGTGGAGAAAATTGCATTACTGATGAATGAAACACTCGGTCCCTTGTACAGGCTTCAAACCACATTAAACCCAATAAAAGCTGATTTATTTTAACCGTTTCCCCTCGGTAGAAGACCGTGGTGGATCCTCTAGGCACCGAGGTAATCCAGGACTCATTTGTAAGAGTGGGTTGATAACAATATATCTGCTGTATGTCAAATACTTTATAGATTGTAGGCGTCCTGGGTACGCAGAGAAAACTTTAAGTGCTATGTTAATCCAATACATGGTACAGCGAATTCCCCAAACTGTGAGCCAACATAGATAAGTGCCACGGCGATGTACTGCGATTAATCCTGAACGAAGTATAACAAATGTGAACTACTCTAAGGCCTGGAACAACTTTGAACTTTAGAATTGTTTAAGTCTTTTTAGAAATATGGAGTGATCAGCTTTATATAGAAAAGTTACCAAAGTGTTTTTATCTTGTTAAAGTGGATGTAAACCCGATTCATGAAATTTGAGCTGGGCACATACAGTACCTGACCGCGATATTGTACATAATCGCGGTCAGGCAGCTAAGTCCCGTAGCTCTCTCCTGAACTGTTCCTCTGTTATCAGCCTGATAACTCCTGACAAATTCTCAGACTTTTTAGACAAAAGCAGCCTAAATCTTCTGTCCGGAGAGGTTGCTAAAATAGATTAGCAGAGAGCAGGTCCTATTACAAAACACCTCTGAGAGTCTCTTCCTATGATGAGAGGGTGTGTGTGTGCCTTTCCTCCAATCAGCAATGGTAGCTATCTCGGCTGTATGCCCAGACATCACACTCTGTGTTAACCAGGAAGAGAAAATCTCCTAACACGATCTGAACTTTCTAAACAGTATATAAATGTGAAGACAGCAGATATGGATGTAAAACCTATGTAGGGAGATTGGTTTCATCTCTGTGTTTCATCTGCGGCTGTTCACTTCACTGGGTGTACGGAGGGTTTACATCCACTTTAAAGCAAAACTCCATTCAAAAAAAATTGGCAATTAAAAATAAAAAAAACTGCATTTATTGCAATACTTAATTGGATTTGGAGCTGTCCTCACAGTATTTCTTTTCTGCCACTAGATTTTCTTAGTCTTGAAGGCCAGCAATATTGAACCCACTTTCTCTAAACTAAGGCTGGCATAGACCCGCCCGACGGCCTGTGACTGGACAGTGAAAGGAAAAGCAGCATGCTGATAAGCTGATCTCTCTGTCACTCTTCTGTCTTCTCCTATCAGCATACTCCTGGTCAGCACATGAACTGATTGGACCCTTGTGCTGCTTCTCCCTCTATTAGTCTGAGGTTTGCTGTACAGGGACTACAAGAGGCTGATACCAAGCACAACTCTGGGGTACTGGCACTGAATGATGCTGGGCTCACTTTCCCCTGAGGAAAATCTCTGTGTCCTGTACTTAAGGACATGTCGTCATCATCATATCAGTGGCTTAAAAAATAAATGTTGTTTTTATGTATAGTTTATGATTCTTTGTACATGGGGAAGTAATGTTTGCTTGTTACACATGTAATATCTACTTTCTAATTTGGAGTGTTACACAAAGATTGGACTGTACTGCTCCTTCATACGATGCAAGTCTATAAGTAAGTTGACTCTTTAGAAACAATGTAATTGCTCTAAGCCACTGTGATCTCCCTCAAATGATTAACCTGCAAATCTCTATAGCATAGAAAAGTATAAAAGTCACATTAAAACTGACTTTAATGTACATGTTTTATGGATCCAAAACATGTGAAAGCACAACAGAAAATAAAGAAAAAGAAATACCTCTAAAGAAAATACCTAACAAAGCTCAATACCTGTTTTAGAAGGGTCTTTTGGTAGCAAATTGTTCCTGATTGTCAAAGGTAGATCTAGACACTGACTTTAGACAATAGGGGTGTAATTGCAACTTTGAGGCTGGGTTCACACATGTGCAGTCGCGGGTTTGTGCCTAGGATCTGGTGCGTGTCTGTTCACCGGTTCAGGTGTGATTCAGGTCCGAATTCTTGACTGAATTCGCACCTGAACTAGATCCAAACATGCACTGGACCCTTTTTCAATCTGGACCACGGCCACCCTGAACATGTGTGAACTGGCTCCATCGAGAGTCAGTCACACTTGCCTGTCTTGCAAACTGGATGTGGGGAAACCGCATCCAATTTGCATATGTGTGAACCCAGCCTAATAGTGGGAAAAAAATAGAAAATGCTATTTGGTGTGACTCAGAAGTGTTTTGCGTAGTAAAATAGACAGGTTGGCAATTTCAAACTTATGAAGGCATGCTTCAGGTAAGCTGGTGTCAGCCACACAATACCTGTTCTTCGGTCCTTATATCTCAGCACAATGGGATTGTGAAGAGGGTGGTAGGAGTGTTGGAACAGGGTATCTGGGGCCCAAGGGAGAAAATTAAGGAAAGGGACCACCTGAAATTGACTGAGGAACTGTGTGTGAATACACAACATCAAAAAATATATTTATCATTATACCAAGATTCCTCCAGGGTTTGTGCCTGATGTGGAGAAACTTCTGTTCTGGGTCCTGGGGCCTGGAGACTTTGTAAGGTTTGGGGTGACAAAAACGCTTGTCTCTAGGTCCATATGTTACCTAGTAGTCAGATCTCTTTATTAGACTCAACTGTCCACTGTCATTTTTATGTGTGCTGACTGATGCTCGGGGCTCTCTCTCCCTGTTGTGGGAGCATGCTGCTGAGTGAAAAGGCTGACTGCTCACAGAAAACTAAAACAGTTTAAGAAATGCTTGTTTGTTTTGCAAGCACCTACTACTTTCTTAGCAACCACTGAACAGCCAGAAGCTGTCATGTTCATCAATGTCAAACACCCTAAATCACTGTTCAGATGTGTGCTTCTGAATCTACTCATACTTCAGACTCATAGCACCAGTCTGCAACTGTGACTTGGCACTTATGCCTTTACCTACAAATTCACTTTCAGAAAAACCTCAATATTTCTTGAATTCCCAGTTCCCAAATTGCCACCTTAATGGGTTCACATCAAAGGGGGATTCCAGGATAGGTGGACATGCCTCTCGGTGGGACTGTGGACACTTCCAAAGTCAGTCATTCTGTTCTGTGTAAAGTCCCTCCGTGAGATCCAGATCTTTTTAATTCTCTAGTGCAGCCTTTTTTTAACCCCTTTACCCAGAGGGACTCTTTAAGAAATATTTTGGTCTTGGGGAACCCCTGCTGAAAAGAATTGTATCTACAGTTCATGGTAGATTAGTGCGATCAATGCGTAGAAGAAAACTGTGAATAAAGAATATTTAATGTGGAAAACCTAGCAGATTTGGCACCAAGGGAAAGTTACCAACCCCAACAAAATTATTTTTTGTAATCTTCTTGAAATTAATGATAATGAGAGGCAGACAGTAAAATTTGGGACATCCTATCAACTTAATAGTGAGTGTGAAGTCCCCTTACATTGGTGGGTAGTGGAAAATGTCACACTTCTATTGGTGGTCAGTGTAGGTGGACCATCAATTTACAATTTCTCATTATTTAAATTGGTAGTTTAGTCCCCTAGCATAGCTTACAGTCAGGCTTACCTACAGGTAAAATATATTTCTCCTAAACCTGCACCATTTAGAAGATATTCACATTGGCAATAGCTGATGACCTAACCCACGCATGTGCATTGACGCTCTGCATTTAGGGCACACAGTATGCCATTGAATGTAGAGCACCGTGCTGCAGCTGGGGCTCCTGTGAGCATGCGCAGGAGTGACGTCATTGTGGCCATTTAAACGTCCGAAGCCAGTGAACCCAGCCAGGTGAAGATGGAAGTGCCATGTAAGCTGTGACAGTGCTGTGCTGGAGGGCTTTGTGTGCAGGTAAGGGTGTCATATTGTGCATACTAGCACATTATGGGATAAACAGGCGTTGGCGGTTTACTACCATTGATGGTTTTTGTTTGTCTTTACTATCACATTAAGGAACCTTTAGCAACCACAAAAGGAACACTTGGGTGCTTTCGTGGAAATAGAAATAAGACATGAGTGAATTATTCAACTGTGAGCTTTTTATTTAATTTTAGATAGAGTGGGGAAAAATTAGAGCCACTGTTTTTATTGCCTTTTTCTCTCACTATTAGGGAGATTTTTTCTTACTGTATGTCCTGTCAGGACACCGAGACCAAGTCACCAAAACATTTCACAAAGTAGTGAAGCTCTGATGTACTGAAGAAATGCCAGTTTGAAAGGTCATCAGGTAGACTGACCGTCTAGGTGTTTCGAAGTTAATATTAAGTTTGACTTAAGTATAATTTTTTTTTAAATAGGACATAATATTGATGGAGAAAGTGCTAAAATGCTAAAACCAGTCCAAGTGTTAGTGTAATGAAGGATCGGAATTTGCTAAAAAATGTTTTGCTGTTCCCTATCACATAATATGCTCCTTAATTGTACAAAATCACACAGAATGCTATTTGTTATGTGCGGCTGGCAGAATACATTATGATCTCCCTCAACGGTACATTTGTAACAATGCTGTCTGTGTTACAAGTGCTGCCAAGTGATTTCAAATTAACTAGGTAAACTACTGTGATTTTGCAGAACAATTTTGCTGACTATAAAACTGAGGAACCTTCAAGGTTAGAAACAAGTTATGTTGCTTTTAGTTTTTCAATTTGTATTTATTTATTAACTTATTAAATCTGAAAGTATATCACTCTGTTGTTCTACAACATAATAAGGTAAAATAAAACCCTTTGAGACTCATGTGTGTACTATGGTCCCTCTTCCTATAGGTTCTGAGTATGAAATTACAAAAAACTTGAATTAAATTTGCAGTTTTGCATTTGATTACATTTTGTCCAATTTTTCCTCTATTTTCAGAGAGAGGTTTTAAAACTGGACTCTGGTAGGTTTATAAAAACCGTGTTTGGATCGCACCCCCACATAGTACAGGGCCGGGGCCAGTGCTCTTCTTTGCTCCCACTCCAGCCTCACAATGTGGACAGGTCCTAGACATCCTCATGTAATATGCCACACCACTGTTACTGCATTGTATGTGATGACATCAGTGTGCATGACCATAGAAGAGATACTGCTTAGTAGGACCACTCATGAATACAGGAACAGGGTGGGAGGAAGATTGCAGGACAGAGGAAAGCAAAATTCCTTTCTGCATGTCCTCAAGAATAATATTTTAATGAGCCAATAAAAGTTCAGCTTTATAAAAAAAAAAAAAAGAAAAGACACCTGTTGTGTACAGAATGTGTATCATTGCAAAAGTGACTTTTCCATTAGAGGGCTGAGTTGAAGACTTCAATCAGACAAAGGGACCAACAAAGCAAGCTGCTTTACTATTCTGTCACTTTAGATAAAGCATAGTGCTTTGAGAACTTTAGATAAACTATAGTGCTTTGATAAACTTTAATGCTTTTAAGAACATTAGATACATTATAGTGCTTTGATAAACTATAGTGCTTTAAGAACATTAGATAAACTATAGTGCTTTAAGAACATTAGATAAACTATAGTGCTTTGAGAACTTTAGATAAACTGTAGTGCTTTGATAAACTATAGTGCAGTGGTTCTCAACCTGGGGGTCAGGACCCCCTCGGGGGTCGAATGACGATTTTCCAGGGGTCACCAAATCCTGGGCTGTTCCTGAATCCCACACCACTCTCCCAGTCTTTTTACGGCCGTCCAGGAGCCTGTGGCCACCCAGCTGGGCTGTTCCTGGAGCCTGTGGCCACCCAGCTGGGCTGTTCCTGGAGCCCGTGGCCGCCCACTCCGCCTTTTCGCAGCCGCCCATTCAGTTCACAGCATGGCTGCGGGGCAGAGACTAGAGGTCAGATGACTGGTGAGGAATGTAAAGTGGGAGGGGCTGAAGGAGACCCTATCTCCTGATTTCGGCATAGGTGTGACTGCTGCGAGACACCACAAAGTCAGAGACACAGTGAAGCCGGAGACACAGTGAGTAACACTACCTGTGATTAGAGTTGCCATTAAAGGTCACAAATACAGTTCTCAGATGAGCAGATGACCTTCATCAAGAGCACCTAAGTTGGCTGATCAGAACTCCTTGCCAGCACTGCCACTCATCCCATTCCCCCCACCCCCACCAAGGAGTAAGAGAAGGAATAAAAATAGAGAATACATGGAAGGTAGAGGAAAAGAGGGGGAGGAACAAAGAAAAAAGAAATTAGGATAGAGATAAAAAGGGAAATTAAGGAGAACAAAGAGAAAGAGTGGTACATAAGGGGTTTTAATACTGTACGAGTGGAAGGGACTCAGATCGCTAAATATCTGTGAGTTAGGAACGCAAATTACTTGTCTTGCCGTGGGAGCTGACAATCTACGCTACAATTTTTTTTTTACTGTTAGGGGTCCCCACAACTTGGGAAATTTTATCAAGGGGTCACGGCACTGGTAGGTTGAGAACCACTGCTATAGTGCTTTAAGAACATTAGAACATTAGATAAACTATAGTGCTTTGAGAACTTTAAATAAACTATAATGCTTTGAGAACTTTAAATAAACTATTGTGCTTTGAGAACCTTCCTTCGTAATGTATTAAATGTAAATTTGCAAAACATACTGTATGTAGAACGTAAAACAACAGGTATAAAACATCAGTTTAAAGTGATATTAAAGCCTTGTTTTAAAAAAAAATAACAAACATGTTATACTTACCTGCTCTGTAATGGTTTTGCACAGAGCAGCCCTAATCCTACCCCTTCACGGGCCCCTCGCCGGTGCTCCTGGCCCTCACAGCAAGCAGCTTGGCGGCACCCAAGCAAGTGTGCTCCCGACCCGCAGCTCTGTGTATCCATTCCCAAATTGAGCCGTGGCTCGCCCTGCTCCTTCCATCTCCTGATTGGCTGACTGGCTGTGATTGACAGCAGATGCAAGAGTGTATGTCCCCAGAGAGACAAGGCTTTCGTGGACATCACTGGATCAAGAGGGGGCTCAGGCAGTGGTGGCCTGTCCATTTGTCCGACCCCCTTCATGCAGGGCACCAAACGCATGGATTCCAATGTTTTTTTTCTTTTTTGAAGCACGTGATTAGAGCCAGAGGGTCTAATAGGCTTCAAAAAAGGATGGGCTTGGGTGCAGAGTGACTATTCACTATTGTAACACTGATTCTCCTCCCGGCCAAGCAGGAAGTGGGTCACGAGACCGTCACCCAATTGGCTCGAAAGAAGATCTGATCAGATTGGCCTCCAGGAGGAGGAGGAGGGAGGAGATGCAGGGGAACCGAGAAAGCAGTCGGGAGAGAAGCTACCGCTGCCCACCGCCTGGAGCTCTGCCTGCGAGATGGGGTAAGTGTGGGGCCCCGACTGACTGACCGACCGGGGGGTTGCAACAGGTGGATTGTTTGCCACCCCCCCAACAAAAAAAAAACACCAGCCGCCACTGGGCTCAGGGAAGTATTAGGGGGGCTGCTGCACACAGAAGTTTTTTTTTACCTTCATGCATTGAGCATAGTTTTTCTTAAACAACACTTTTCTGTTTTTTCCCACTGAAAAGGTGCCTTAACCTCCAACGATTAACAAGAAATCCTGCTGAGGAGCACCAATTGAAAAGATGGTGTGCCTGAGAAACAAACATTGCAAGGCAGCAATTTCAGTTTAAGAGTATGAGTGAGCAAGAAGAAGAAGGTATCCAAAGTTCAACTTATGATTTCTGGGAAAGAGTTGGTTTGGAAATCCTTTATTACGGGGGTGTCCAACCTGCGGTCTACAGGCTGCGTGTGGCCCAAGGCGGCTACAAATGCGACCTAACACCAAATCGTAAACTTAAAAATGTTGATTTTTGGGGGAAGTTTTTGTAAAAATAAGTTTACAATTAGCGAACACATGCGGGTGAACTGTGTCTCTTTACTGGACTTTCATCCGCTTTTTTTTTTATCTTCCAGAAAAAAAATCTCTAATGCTGCGTACACACGAGCGGAATTTCCGACAAGTAAACCGTGTTATTTTCCAACGGAATGTTAGCTCAAACTTGTGTTGCATACACACGGTCACACAAATCTTGTCTGAAATTCCGATGGTCAAGAACGCGGTGACGTTCAACACGTACGATGAGCCGAGATCAATGAAGTTCAATAGGCAGTTTGGCTCTTCTGTTTGATTCTGAGCATGCGTGTTTTTTTGCGCGTCGGAATTGCATACAGACGGGCGGAATTTCTGACAAGAACGTTTTCTGTCGAAAAAAAAGAGAACCTGCTCTCAATCTTTTGCTGGCGGAAATTCAGACAGAAAAAGTTGGATGAAACATACACACGGTCGGAATATCCGACCAAAAGCTCCTATCACACTTTTTTGGATGGAAATTCCGACTGTGTGTATGCAGCATTACTCTTCACAATCACGCCTTATTCATGTCATCAGTTTTAGGCAGCACCTATATTTTTGAGCAACTTCAAGGATGAAGCACACACAGGGCAAAATTACAACCAAAATATGCGATGAGCACCTTGAGAATTCATTGAAAATTGCTACTCCATCCATCCAACCAGATATTGACAGTTTATCATAAGCATCAATCAATATCCAATATTACACTTGTTTTATGTTGCCCTCTTTTACTTTTATAACAATAAATATAAAAAATATATATGTTTTATTACTCAGATAGGTACATTATCTTTATCAGTGACTGTTACCTTGTAATCTGCCTGACTTTTTTCTGTTCATCAGCTATCTTTATTGTTAGTGTATTCTATTTGTGGCCCAAGACAATTCCTCTTCTCCCAATGTGGCCCAGGAAGGCCAAATGGTTGGACACCCCTGCTTTATTCTATCTGGTGTTTGTACAAAGGTCATGGTGACATATATGTACCTGAGAGATATAAACCATTTGACACTGACCATGTTGTCTAAGAAAGTCAGGAACATCTCTTTAACCTTGAATCTGTGTCCAAGTGATAACTTAAGCCTCATACACACAATCAGAGTTTCTGCAGACAAAGCGTAGGACTTCTTTCCGAAGGGCGTTGGCTAGGAACTTGTATTGCATACAAACGGCAAAGAATTGTCTGCCAAAAAACATGAAACTACGCGGTTTTTCAGCTCTTTAGCGCCACCCTTCGGGAAACTTCTGCTAATGTTGTTTTATGGTGAGCATTGCTTTTGAGCATGCGTGTTTGTACTTTGGAGTTTTGTCCGATGGACTTGTGTACACACGATTGGATAATCCAACAACACATATTTGTTGGCAGACAATTTAAAAGCATGCTATCCCACATTTGGTGGCGGAAATCCGCCAACAATTGTCCAATGGACGGACGGTCAGATTTTCCGACAACAGCCTGTCATCACACAATTCCCGTCGGATAATCCGAGCGTGTGTATGAGGCTTTAGAGTTGAAGGTTGTGTGTATAAGTGTATGTGCAGTGATGTATTTGTGTCACATGTTTGTAAACTTGCCTGTGAACCAATGCAGTGTCCCCAACACAGACAATAATCTGGGATTTGTTCCTTCTATTACGCCTTTACTTCAAATGGCAAAGCTGCAGATTGATTGGTCCTGGTGCAAAGGATGACAAACCCTTAACTACCTCTACCTCTACCCCATCCCCAAATTCCCTCTTTTTAGTGTGTGCTTCATTTTTAATGCTTCTACTATTTATTGTACCACAAACCCCTGACTACCTTTTATTGGGCACCCCTCCCCCATTTCTGCCTAGAAATAAAACTTTCTGAACACACCAGGGGAGTTTAAATCATACTTTCATAGAGAGACCCACAGGGGAGTTGCACAAGTACACTACACATTTGGGGACTAGCATCGGGATACTATCTCAAGTACCCCATCCCTGTGCATTGGTTGCATCAGGTTCATGTACAGATTGCAGTGGATCCTTGATAATAGTATGATAAAAAAAACCCTACCGGTGTGTTGGTGTATTTTGCAGTAGTATCATTTTATTTCAGGTATTTTTGGAAAGCAAAGTGTGATGGCAATGGCAGGTGGAAAAAAATAAACACATCAATGAAAAACAATATAAATTAAACGAAAAAGAGTACCACGTGCCAAAAGTACCAATATCTGGTTTAATGAGCATGGTATCACTGTGCTTGATTGGCCTGGAAACTCGCTTGACCTAAACCCCATAGAGAATCTGTGGGTTATTGTCAAGAGGAAGATGAGAGACACCAGACCCAACTATACAGGTGTATCAAAGCAACCTGGGCTTCCATAACCCCTCAGCAGTGCCACAGGGTCAATCACCTCTATGCCTCAACGCATTGATCCAGTAATTTGTGCAAAAGGAGCCCCAACCAAGTATTTAATGCATACTATACTGTACATGGATATACTTTTCAGTAAGCCAACATTTCTGTATTAAAAATCTTTTTTTTTTTTTTATTGGTCTTATATAATATTCACATTTTCTGAGATACCGAATTTTAGGTTTTCACTATCTGTAAGCCATCATCATCAAAAATTCAAGGAAATAAATGCTTGAAATATATCACTCTGTTTGTAATGAATCTATATATTATGTGAGTTTTACTTTTTTAATTGAATAGCAAAAAAAATTAAACTTTTTGATGATATTCAAATTTTTTGAGATGCACCTGTATATGTAATTTCATTTATATTGTTTTTATTTACTGTATGTATGCCTGCCATACTGTGTATTAGGGATGAGCTCGGTGTTCGAGTCGAACATACGTTCGACTCGAACATCGGCTGTTCGATCGTTCGACGAAGATCGAACGATTTGGGCCGTTCGCGCCTAATTCGAGTGACGCGAACGGCCCACAATGCACTACGCCATCGCAGTGTCATCCAGGCGCTGTGATTGGCCAAGCATGCACTGTGACCCCGCATGCTTGGCCAATCACAGCGCCGGCAGCGAGGAGAGCAATGATTGGCCACAGGCAGGATGCCTGTGGCCAATTATTGCTGAGGGTGTTTAGTACACGCCCCACACTATAAAAGGCCGCCAGCACGGCGGCCTAGTGTAGTGTGTTCCGGAGCAGGGAAAGAGAAGCATAGGCAGGGACAGTGACATTTTCTTTTCTTGCTTAACCTGGATTCCTTTAGTTTAGGGAAAGAGAAGGATAGGTAGGGAGAGTGTCAGTGTGTTTTACTGTGCGAATCCTTGTTTCTAGGGACAGGGAAGGACAGTGAGGGAAATTCTCCTTGTGCTATAGTGTGCTAAAGCATTGATCATCAACCATCTTTAAAAAATAATTTTTTCTAGGGACAGAAAATGATAGGTAGGAAGAGTGTCAGTTTCTTTCACTGTGATAATCCTTGTTTCTAGGGACAGGGAAGGACAGTGAGGGAAATTCTCCTTGTGCTATAGTGTGCTAAAGCATTGATCATCAACCATCTTTAAAAAAACATTTTTTCTAGGGACAGAAAACTATAGGTAGGGAGAGTGTCAGTGTGTTTTACTGTGCTAATCCTTGTTTCTAGGGACAGCGAAGGACAGTGAGGGAAATTCTCCTTGTGCTATAGTGTGCTAAAGCATTGATCATCAACCATCTTTAAAAAAACATTTTTTCTAGGGACAGAAAACTATAGGTAGGGAGAGTGTCAGTGTGTTTTACTGTGCTAATCCTTGTTTCTAGGGACAGGGAAGGACAGTGAGGGAAATTCTCCTTTTGCTATAGTGTGCTAAAGCATTGATCATCAACCATCTTTAAAAAAACATTTTTTCTAGGGACAGAAAACTATAGGTAGGGAGAGTGTCAGTTTCTTTCACTGTGATAATCCTTGTTTCTAGGGACAGCGAAGGACAGTGAGGGAAATTCTCCTTGTGCTATAGTGTGCTAAAGCATTGATCATCAACCATCTTTAAAAAAACATTTTTTCTAGGGACAGAAAACTATAGGTAGGGAGAGTGTCAGTGTGTTTTACTGTGCTAATCCTTGTTTCTAGGGACAGGGAAGGACATTGAGGGAAATTCTCCTTTTGCTATAGTGTGCTAAAGCATTGATCATCAACCATCTTTAAAAAAAACATTTTTTCTAGGGACAGAAAACTATAGGTAGGGAGAGTGTCAGTTTCTTTCACTGTGCTAATCCTTGTTTCTAGGGACAGGGAAGGACAGTGAGGGAAATTCTCCTTTTGCTATAGTGTGCTAAAGCATTGATCATCACCCATCTTTAAAAAAACATTTTTTCTAGGGACAGAAAACTATAGGTAGGGAGAGTGTCAGTGTGTTTTACTGTGCTAATCCTTGTTTCTAGGGACAGGGAAGGACAGTGAGGGAAATTCTCCTTGTGCTATAGTGTGCTAAAGCATTGATCATCAACCATCTTTAAAAAAACATTTTTTCTAGGGACAGAAAACTATAGGTAGGGAGAGTGTCAGTTTCTTTCACTGTGATAATCCTTGTTTCTAGGGACAGGGAAGGACAGTGAGGGAAATTCTCCTTGTGCTATACTGTGCTAAAGCATTGATCATCAACCATCTTTAAAAAAACATTTTTTCTAGGGACAGAAAACTATAGGTAGGAAGAGTGTCAGTTTCTTTCACTGTGATAATCCTTGTTTCTAGGGACAGGGAAGGACAGTGAGGGAAATTCTCCTTGTGCTATAGTGTGCTAAAGCATTGATCATCAACCATCTTTAAAAAAACATTTTTTCTAGGGACAGAAAACTATAGGTAGGGAGAGTGTCAGTTTCTTTCACTGTGATAATCCTTGTTTCTAGGGACAGGGAAGGACAGTGAGGGAAATTCTCCTTGTGCTATACTGTGCTAAAGCATTGATCATCAACCATCTTTAAAAAAACATTTTTTCTAGGGACAGAAAACTATAGGTAGGAAGAGTGTCAGTTTCTTTCACTGTGATAATCCTTGTTTCTAGGGACAGGGAAGGACAGTGAGGGAAATTCTCCTTGTGCTATAGTGTGCTAAAGCATTGATCATCAACCATCTTTAAAAAAACATTTTTTCTAGGGACAGAAAACTATAGGTAGGAAGAGTGTCAGTTTATTTCACTGTGATAATCCTTGTTTCTAGGGACAGGGAAGGACAGTGAGGGAAATTCTCCTTGTGCTATAGTGTGCTAAAGCATTGATCATCAACCATCTTTAAAAAAACATTTTTTCTAGGGACAGAAAACTATAGGTAGGGAGAGTGTCAGTTTCTTTCACTGTGATAATCCTTGTTTCTAGGGACAGGGAAGTACAGTGAGGGAAATTCTCCTTGTGCTATAGTGTGCTAAAGCATTGATCATCAACCATCTTTAAAAAAACATTTTTTCTAGGGACAGAAAACTATAGGTAGGAAGAGTGTCAGTTTCTTTCACTGTGATAATCCTTGTTTCTAGGGACAGGGAAGGACAGTGAGGGAAATTCTCCTTGTGCTATAGTGTGCTAAAGCATTGATCATCAACCATCTTTAAAAAAACATTTTTTCTAGGGACAGAAAACTATAGGTAGGAAGAGTGTCAGTTTCTTTCACTGTGATAATCCTTGTTTCTAGGGACAGGGAAGGACAGTGAGGGAAATTCTCCTTGTGCTATAGTGTGCTAAAGCATTGATAATCAACCATCTTTAATAAAACATTTTTTCTAGGGACAGAAAACTATAGGTAGGGAGAGTGTCAGTTTCTTTCACTGTGATAATCCTTGTTTCTAGGGACAGGGAAGGACAGTGAGGGAAATTCTCCTTGTGCTATACTGTGCTAAAGCATTGATCATCAACCATCTTTAAAAAAACATTTTTTCTAGGGACAGAAAACTATAGGTAGGGAGAGTGTCAGTTTCTTTCACTGTGATAATCCTTGTTTCTAGGGACAGGGAAGGACAGTGAGGGAAATTCTCCTTGTGCTATACTGTGCTAAAGCATTGATCATCAACCATCTTTAAAAAAACATTTTTTCTAGGGACAGAAAACTATAGGTAGGAAGAGTGTCAGTTTCTTTCACTGTGATAATCCTTGTTTCTAGGGACAGGGAAGGACAGTGAGGGAAATTCTCCTTGTGCTATAGTGTGCTAAAGCATTGATCATCAACCATCTTTAAAAAAACATTTTTTCTAGGGACAGAAAACTATAGGTAGGGAGAGTGTCAGTTTCTTTCACTGTGATAATCCTTGTTTCTAGGGACAGGGAAGGACAGTGAGGGAAATTCTCCTTGTGCTATAGTGTGCTAAAGCATTGATCATCAACCATCTTTAAAAAAACATTTTTTCTAGGGACAGAAAACTATAGGTAGGAAGAGTGTCAGTTTCTTTCACTGTGATAATCCTTGTTTCTAGGGACAGGGAAGGACAGTGAGGGAAATTCTCCTTGTGCTATAGTGTGCTAAAGCATTGATCATCAACCATCTTTAAAAAAACATTTTTTCTAGGGACAGAAAACTATAGGTAGGAAGAGTGTCAGTTTCTTTCACTGTGATAATCCTTGTTTCTAGGGACAGGGAAGGACAGTGAGGGAAATTCTCCTTGTGCTATAGTGTGCTAAAGCATTGATCATCAACCATCTTTAAAAAAACATTTTTTCTAGGGACAGAAAACTATAGGTAGGAAGAGTGTCAGTTTCTTTCACTGTGATAATCCTTGTTTCTAGGGACAGGGAAGGACAGTGAGGGAAATTCTCCTTGTGCTATAGTGTGCTAAAGCATTGATAATCAACCATCTTTAATAAAACATTTTTTCTAGGGACAGAAAACTATAGGTAGGGAGAGTGTCAGTTTCTTTCACTGTGATAATCCTTGTTTCTAGGGACAGGGAAGGACAGTGAGGGAAATTCTCCTTGTGCTATACTGTGCTAAAGCATTGATCATCAACCATCTTTAAAAAAACATTTTTTCTAGGGACAGAAAACTATAGGTAGGGAGAGTGTCAGTTTCTTTCACTGTGATAATCCTTGTTTCTAGGGACAGGGAAGGACAGTGAGGGAAATTCTCCTTGTGCTATACTGTGCTAAAGCATTGATCATCAACCATCTTTAAAAAAACATTTTTTCTAGGGACAGAAAACTATAGGTAGGAAGAGTGTCAGTTTCTTTCACTGTGATAATCCTTGTTTCTAGGGACAGGGAAGGACAGTGAGGGAAATTCTCCTTGTGCTATAGTGTGCTAAAGCATTGATCATCAACCATCTTTAAAAAAACATTTTTTCTAGGGACAGAAAACTATAGGTAGGGAGAGTGTCAGTTTCTTTCACTGTGATAATCCTTGTTTCTAGGGACAGGGAAAGACAGTGAGGGAAATTCTCCTTGTGCTATAGTGTGCTAAAGCATTGATCATCAACCATCTTTAAAAAAACATTTTTTCTAGGGACAGAAAACTATAGGTAGGAAGAGTGTCAGTTTCTTTCACTGTGATAATCCTTGTTTCTAGGGACAGGGAAGGACAGTGAGGGAAATTCTCCTTGTGCTATAGTGTGCTAAAGCATTGATCATCAACCATCTTTAAAAAAACATTTTTTCTATGGACAGAAAACTATAGGTAGGGAGAGTGTCAGTTTCTTTCACTGTGATAATCCTTGTTTCTAGGGACAGGGAAGGACAGTGAGGGAAATTCTCCTTGTGCTATACTGTGCTAAAGCATTGATCATCAACCATCTTTAAAAAAAACATTTTTTCTAGGGACAGAAAACTATAGGTAGGAAGAGAGTCAGTTTCTTTCACTGTGATAATCCTTGTTTCTAGGGACAGGGAAGGACAGTGAGGGAAATTCTCCTGGTGCTATACTGTGCTAAAGCATTGATCATCAACCATCTTTAAAAAAACATTTTTTCTAGGGACAGAAAACTATAGGTAGGAAGAGTGTCAGTTTCTTTCACTGTGATAATCCTTGTTTCTAGGGACAGGGAAGGACAGTGAGGGAAATTCTCCTTGTGCTATAGTGTGCTAAAGCATTGATCATCAACCATCTTTAAAAAAACATTTTTTCTAGGGACAGAAAACTATAGGTAGGAAGAGTGTCAGTTTCTTTCACTGTGATAATCATTGTTTCTAGGGACAGGGAAGGACAGTGAGGGAAATTCTCCTTGTGCTATAGTGTGCTAAAGCATTGATCATCAACCATCTTTAAAAAAACATTTTTTCTAGGGACAGAAAACTATAGGTAGGGAGAGTGTCAGTTTCTTTCACTGTGATAATCCTTGTTTCTAGGGACAGGGAAGGACAGTGAGGGAAATTCTCCTTGTGCTATAGTGTGCTAAAGCATTGATCATCAACCATCTTTAAAAAAACATTTTTTCTAGGGACAGAAAACTATAGGTAGGAAGAGTGTCAGTTTCTTTCACTGTGATAATCCTTGTTTCTAGGGACAGGGAAGGACAGTGAGGGAAATTCTCCTTGTGCTATAGTGTGCTAAAGCATTGATAATCAACCATCTTTAATAAAACATTTTTTCTAGGGACAGAAAACTATAGGTAGGGAGAGTGTCAGTTTCTTTCACTGTGATAATCCTTGTTTCTAGGGACAGGGAAGGACAGTGAGGGAAATTCTCCTTGTGCTATACTGTGCTAAAGCATTGATCATCAACCATCTTTAAAAAAACATTTTTTCTAGGGACAGAAAACTATAGGTAGGGAGAGTGTCAGTTTCTTTCACTGTGATAATCCTTGTTTCTAGGGACAGGGAAGGACAGTGAGGGAAATTCTCCTTGTGCTATACTGTGCTAAAGCATTGATCATCAACCATCTTTAAAAAAACATTTTTTCTAGGGACAGAAAACTATAGGTAGGAAGAGTGTCAGTTTCTTTCACTGTGATAATCCTTGTTTCTAGGGACAGGGAAGGACAGTGAGGGAAATCCTCCTTGTGCTATAGTGTGCTAAAGCATTGATCATCAACCATCTTTAAAAAAACATTTTTTCTAGGGACAGAAAACTATAGGTAGGGAGAGTGTCAGTTTCTTTCACTGTGATAATCCTTGTTTCTAGGGACAGGGAAGGACAGTGAGGGAAATTCTCCTTGTGCTATAGTGTGCTAAAGCATTGATCATCAACCATCTTTAAAAAAACATTTTTTCTAGGGACAGAAAACTATAGGTAGGAAGAGTGTCAGTTTCTTTCACTGTGATAATCCTTGTTTCTAGGGACAGGGAAGGACAGTGAGGGAAATTCTCCTTGTGCTATAGTGTGCTAAAGCATTGATCATCAACCATCTTTAAAAAAACATTTTTTCTATGGACAGAAAACTATAGGTAGGGAGAGTGTCAGTTTCTTTCACTGTGATAATCCTTGTTTCTAGGGACAGGGAAGGACAGTGAGGGAAATTCTCCTTGTGCTATACTGTGCTAAAGCATTGATCATCAACCATCTTTAAAAAAAACATTTTTTCTAGGGACAGAAAACTATAGGTAGGAAGAGAGTCAGTTTCTTTCACTGTGATAATCCTTGTTTCTAGGGACAGGGAAGGACAGTGAGGGAAATTCTCCTTGTGCTATACTGTGCTAAAGCATTGATCATCAACCATCTTTAAAAAAACATTTTTTCTAGGGACAGAAAACTATAGGTAGGAAGAGTGTCAGTTTCTTTCACTGTGATAATCCTTGTTTCTAGGGACAGGGAAGGACAGTGAGGGAAATTCTCCTTGTGCTATAGTGTGCTAAAGCATTGATCATCAACCATCTTTAAAAAAAAAATTTTCTAGGGACAGAAAACTATAGGTAGGAAGAGTGTCAGTTTCTTTCACTGTGATAATCCTTGTTTCTAGGGACAGGGAAGGACAGTGAGGGAAATTCTCCTTGTGCTATAGTGTGCTAAAGCATTGATCATCAACCATCTTTAAAAAAACATTTTTTCTAGGGACAGAAAACTATAGGTAGGAAGAGTGTCAGTTTCTTTCACTGTGATAATCCTTGTTTCTAGGGACAGGGAAGGACAGTGAGGGAAATTCTCCTTGTGCTATAGTGTGCTAAAGCATTGATCATCAACCATCTTTAAAAAAACATTTTTTCTAGGGACAGAAAACTATAGGTAGGGAGAGTGTCAGTTTCTTTCACTGTGATAATCCTTGTTTCTAGGGACAGGGAAGGACAGTGAGGGAAATTCTCCTTGTGCTATAGTGTGCTAAAGCATTGATCATCAACCATCTTTAAAAAAACATTTTTTCTAGGGACAGAAAACTATAGGTAGGAAGAGTGTCAGTTTCTTTCACTGTGATAATCCTTGTTTCTAGGGACAGGGAAGGACAGTGAGGGAAATTCTCCTTGTGCTATAGTGTGCTAAAGCATTGATCATCAACCATCTTTAAAAAAACATTTTTTCTAGGGACAGAAAACTATAGGTAGGGAGAGTGTCAGTTTCTTTCACTGTGATAATCCTTGTTTCTAGGGACAGGGAAGGACAGTGAGGGAAATTCTCCTTGTGCTATACTGTGCTAAAGCATTGATCATCAACCATCTTTAAAAAAAACATTTTTTCTAGGGACAGAAAACTATAGGTAGGAAGAGAGTCAGTTTCTTTCACTGTGATAATCCTTGTTTCTAGGGACAGGGAAGGACAGTGAGGGAAATTCTCCTTGTGCTATACTGTGCTAAAGCATTGATCATCAACCATCTTTAAAAAAACATTTTTTCTAGGGACAGAAAACTATAGGTAGGAAGAGTGTCAGTTTCTTTCACTGTGATAATCCTTGTTTCTAGGGACAGGGAAGGACAGTGAGGGAAATTCTCCTTGTGCTATAGTGTGCTAAAGCATTGATCATCAACCATCTTTAAAAAACATTTTTTCTAGGGACAGAAAACTATAGGTAGGGAGAGTGTCAGTTTCTTTCACTGTGATAATCCTTGTTTCTAGGGACAGGGAAGGACAGTGAGGGAAATTCTCCTTGTGCTATAGTGTGCTAAAGCATTGATCATCAACCATCTTTAAAAAAACATTTTTTCTAGGGACAGAAAACTATAGGTAGGGAGAGTGTCAGTTTCTTTCACTGTGATAATCCTTGTTTCTAGGGACAGGGAAGGACAGTGAGGGAAATTCTCCTTGTGCTATACTGTGCTAAAGCATTGATCATCAACCATCTTTAAAAAACATTTTTTCTAGGGACAGAAAACTATAGGTAGGGAGAGTGTCAGTTTCTTTCACTGTGCTAATCCTTGTTTCTAGGGACAGGGAAGGACAGTGAGGGAAATTCTCCTTGTGCTATACTGTGCTAAAGCATTCCTCATCAACCATCTTTGAAATCCTTGTTTTTTGGACAGTCAGGGAAATTGTCATTGTGCTATTCTGTGCGAAAGCAATCATCCTCAACCATATTTAGAAATCCTTAAGTAAAGGGACAGAGAAGGACACCTGAAGGTAGCCCTTATTGCTTTTTTCCCATCTCCCTGCAGGCCATCTATTAGAATGTCTGGAAGGCAAACAAGGAGAGGCAGACAGTCAGGAGGCAATAAAAGAGGGCAAGCAGGCTCTGTGTCTGGGGGCAACAGTGCTGGTCGTGGACGCGGTGCATTGTCATCAGCACATGGCCATGGGACACGCTTGTCCTTCTTTTCGGCAGCTGGACATGTTGAGCCACATCATGCCGAAGACTTGGTAGAGTGGATGACCAAGCCCTCCTCCTCCTCCTCATCCTCTCTCACCCAGGCTCAGGGTACTGGCAAAGCAGCTGCCAAAGCGTCCTCTTCCCTGGTATCAATGTCAGACTCATCATCAGTCACTCCTTCCCTAGACCCACCATGTCCTCCTCCTGAGGAGTCCCCCGAACTGTTTGAGCACAGTGTTGGGTACATGCTCCAGGAGGATGCCCAGCGTTTCGAAGGGTCTGATGATGAAACCCAGCTACAGGAAGGCAGTAGCGTGAGAGCAGACAGAGGGGATGCTCAAGAAGGACACCAATCTGGCAGTCATGTTCCAGCAGCTGCAGCATACTGCCAGATTGGCTCCAGTGATGAGGAGGGAGGGGATGATGAGGTCACTGACTCCACGTGGGTGCCTATTAGGAGAGAGGAGGAGGAGGAGGATGAGGAGGAGGCACATCTCCAACGAGGCAGGATGCCCTTTGGTGGCCAGCGTAAGGGCAGTACGATGACGGAATCACACCGCAGAGCTCCGCCTGTGCAGGGCGCTGCCTCTGTCCGTCATTCAAAAAGTTCTTTGGTGTGGGCCTTTTTTGAGGCTAGTGCATCAGATCGCACAGCTGCTGTTTGCAACATATGTCTCAAGCGTATATCGCGTGGCCAAAACATCAGCCGCTTGGGTACCACATGCCTGACCAGACATATGTTGACCTGCCATGCAGCTCGTTGGCAAGCCTACCTCAAAGACCCACACCAAAGAACAAAGCGGACCTCTCCTTGCACCGCATCAGCTGGGATCTCCAACCCCACTATAACTTCAGTCCTCTCTGAAACATGCACTGAGAGGAATGAAGGTGTAGAATTAGGTGTGTCACAGCCAAGTACTTGCGGCCACTCTGCTAGCAGTACACCGACGTCCGATTCTAGCAGGCAAATTTCCCTGCCCCAGCTGCTGGACCGTCGAAAGAAGTTCACTCCCAGCCATCCACATGCCCAGCGGTTGAATGCTAGCTTGGCTAAATTGCTAGCGCTTTAACTGCTGCCTTTTCAGTTGGTAGACTCGGCCCCCTTCCGTGAGTTTGTGCAATGTGCGGTTCCTCAGTGGCAGGTTCCCAAACGCCACTTTTTCTCACGGAAGGCTATTCCGGCTCTCTACCGGCATGTGGAAGGCAATGTCTTGGCCTCGCTGGACAGGGCGGTCAGCGGTAAGGTGCATATTACCGCTGACTCATGGTCCAGCAGGCATGGACAGGGACGTTACCTTTATTTCACGGCCCATTGGGTCACTCTTTTGGCAGCTGGGAAGGATGCAGGACAAGGTGCAGTAGTGTTGGAGGTTGTTCCACCACCACGCCTCCAAAATGCTACTACTGGTTGTGACACACCTCTCTCCTCCACCCCCTCCTTTTCTTCTTCCTCCATGGCCTCTTCCTGTGCTTTGTCCTCTGAACCAGCGGTGCTCCGTAGCCGTTCAAGGGGCTACGCAAGTACGCAGGCAAAAAGATGCCATGCCGTGCTTGCGCTGGTGTGTTTGGGGGACAGAAGCCACACTGGGGCAGAGGTCCTGTCTGCTCTGCAGGGCCAGGCCGAGAGGTGGTTGACGCCACGCCAGCTTAAGCCAGGAATGGTGGTTTGCGACAATGGCACCAACCTCCTCTCCGCCCTCCGACAGGGACAACTGACCCATGTGCCCTGTGTGGCTCACGTCCTTAACCTGGTGGTGCAGCGGTTCTTGGGCAGGTACCCGGGCTTACAGGATGTTCTGAGGCAGGCCAGGAAAGTCTGTGTGCATTTCCGCAGATCTTATAATGCCAGTGCTCGCCTGGCTGAGCTGCAAAAGGAGTTGAACCTGCCCAAGAACCGCCTTATATGTGACATGCCCACCAGGTGGAACTCAACGTTGGCCATGCTGCAGCGGCTGCACACGCAGCAGAGGGCCATCAATGAGTACCTGTGCGACTACGGCACCAGGACAGGGTCAGGGGAGCTTGTTTTTTTTTTCTCCACGCCAGTGGGGCATGATCAGGGATGCATGCACTGTCCTGGCACCATTTGAGGAGGCCACGAGGATGGTGAGCAGTGACAGTGCATGCATCAGTGACACTGTACCTCTTGTCCACCTGTTGGAGCACACGCTGCGTGGAATAATGGACAGGGCACTTGAGGCAGAACAGAGGCAGGAAGAGGAGGACTTCCTTGCCTCTCAAGGCCCCCTTTACCCAGACAGTGTTCCTTCTGTCCCACCCATCGCACAGGAAGAGGAGGAGGAGGAGGAGGAGGAGGAGGAGGATTGTGTCAGCATGGAGGTGGAGGCTGGCACTCAGCATCATCAGCAGCAGTCTTTTAGGGATGATTTACAGTCCCAAGAAACCAGTGGACTTGTACGTGGCTGGGAGGAGGTGGCTTCGGATCATGTCGTCCTTAGTGACCCAGAGGACTCCGGACCGAATGCCTCAGCAAACCTACGCTGCATGGCCTCCCTGATCCTGCAAAGTCTGCGGAAGGATCCTCGTATTCTTCGGATCAAGGAGAGGGACCATTACAGGCTGGCCACTCTCCTTGATCCACGGTACAAGGGTAAGGTTGCGGACCTTATGTTACCGTCGCAGAGGGAGCAGAGGATGAGACAACTCCGGGAGGCCTTGCAGAAAGGTCTGTGCAACGCGTTCCCAGAGACTGGGAGGTTACAAACTCCTGGTCCTGGACAACGAGTTGCTGAGGCTTCGGCCAGTCAAAGAAGGAGCGGTGGGGAAGGTGGCCGTCTGACCGATGCGTTCAGACAATTCTTTAGTCCGCAGCTCCAAAGTATGATCGGTTCCAGCAACCATCGCCAGCGTCTGATAAACATGGTGCAGGAATATCTAGGGGCAAGGTCAGACTTGGACACCTTCCCCACCGAAAATCCTCTGGCTTACTGGGTCTTGAGGATGGATCACTGGCCAGAGCTTGCACAGTATGCAATTGAGCTACTGGCCTGTCCTGCATCCAGCGTTCTTTCGGAACGCACATTCAGTGCTGCTGGAGGATTTGTCACGGATCACAGGGTGCGCCTGTCCACCGACTCGGTTGATCGACTGACTTTCATCAAGATGAACCAGTCTTGAATCACCACCAGCTACCACACACCTGATGCTGATATAACAGACTAATTGATTTTAACATGTCACATCCCTTCAAGACTGATGCTGATGCTGAGTGCCTGTGCTGTTATGTTGACTGGCTATCCTCCTCCTCCGAGTCCTCAATGATACGATTGATGATGATAGCTTGGAAGATCATTTTTGTTTATGGGTGCCGCCACCAGTGGCTAAGGCCCAATTTTTCAGCCCCTGTTTAACAGGGGCGTGTAATTACAATTTTTGAAGCAATAATTTGCCATAGGGCTCATTGCTGTGCTCCAAGTACAGTATCTGTGAGGGGTTGTAGTGTTGTGCCACCAGTGCCTAAGGCCCAATTTTTCAGCCCCTGTTCAACAGGGGCATGTAATTACAATTCTTGATCTAATAATTCACAGCAGGGCCCATTGCTGCACCCACCAAGAGTAACTCTGAGGGCTTACAGTGTTGTGGCAACGCCACCACCACCACCACCACGAAAGGCCCAATTTTTCAGCCCCTGTTCAAAAGGGGCATCTAATTACAATTCTTGATCTAATAATTCACAGCAGGGCCCATTCCTGCACCCACCAAGAGTAACTCTGAGGGCTTACAGTGTTGTGGCAACACCACCACCACCACCACCACCACGAAAGGCCCAATTTTTCAGCCCCTGTTCAACAGGGGCATGCAATTACAATTCTTGATCTAATAATTCACAGCAGGGCCCATTGCTGCACCCACCAAGAGTAACTGTCAGGGCTTACAGTGTTGTGGCACCAGCACCACCATCAAAGGCCCAATTTTTACTACCACTGTTCAACAATTATATGTAATTAAAATTCCTGATATAATAGTTGACAGCAGGGCGTTCCAGCACCAACCAAGAGTAACTGTGAGTGCTTACAGTGTTGTGCCAACACCAACAACTAAGGGGCCTATTTCTGCTGAGTATATACGGCAGGTCCCTACTTTCAAACATCCAACTTACAAACGACTCCTACTTGCAAACGCAAGAAGACAACAGGAAGTGAGAGGAAATCTACCCCTTGGAAGGAAAATTCTCTCCTGTAAGAATTAATATGGGAGAAAGGTGTCTCCTCTGTACTGATGCTTTATCACCAATCCTTGTTTCAAGAAAAACACCACATTTCAAAAACAGTTGTCATTGGGACGGAAAGTGAGGTGAAATGTTCTGAACAGGGGCACAGACAGCAAAACAAATGTTACAGGGGTGATAACCCTTACCTATGTTTTCCAAAAAGTTTAAAAATAGATTTTTGGGCTGGAGCTACACTTAAACAATGTACCTGTTCAAAATTACAAACAGATTCTACATAAGAACAAACCTACAGTCCCTGTCTTGTATGCACCGCCTGTATACGGCTGTTCAGAGTATATAGGGCCTTTTTTATTTTATGTGCGGGGTTCCCCTTAATATCCATACAAGACCCAAAGGGGCTGGTAATGGGCTGGGGTAGGGGGGGGGGTCATGGGGTAGCTATGCCATTTTTCTTAAAGATTTTCATCCATATTACCGGGACCAGACATTACATTAAAGCCGCAAGCAGTTTTAAATGGCTTTTTTTTCCTTTAGAAGTGTCATTTTGTGCAGGGACAGTTCTAAACACGGGAAACACGTGGCACTTCACAGGCATACTTTAGACACCCCCCAGGTACGATATTTAAAGGAATATTTGACTTTTTTTTTTTCACTTTATGCATCATTAAAATGACTGCTCCCGAAAAACGACCGTTTTTAAAACTTCTTTTTGCATTGATACATGTCCCCTGGTGCAGAACCCGGGTTCCCAAACCCTTTTTAGGACAATAACATGCATAATAGTCGTTATAATTAGCACTTTAGAATTCGAACGTTCGCATCCATTGTATTTAATAGGGTTCTAATGTTCGTACGAACTTTCGGTCCGTTCGCGGGTTCTGGTGCGAACCGAACCCGGGGGTGTTCGGCTCATCACTACTGTGTATATATATATATATATATATATATACATACATACATACATACACACACTGTACACACACACAGGTTTCTTTCCAGTTATTCTCAGTGCTACTTAGATGGTTACACAGATACAAGGGCTCCCTCTTCTACAGTGTGTGGACATTGCAGCACAGTCGAGAATTGATTGCAAAATAACATGTTTCAGTCTAATGCCCTGTACACACGATCGTGTGTGGGCCCCATGGGACTTTTTTCCATCGGTGTAAAAAAATATAACATGTTTTAAATTTTTCCAATGGAAAAAAAAAACCATAGGAAATTCCGATCGTCTGTGTGGAACACCATTGGAGAAAAATCCACGCACGCTCAGACTAAATTACAAGACGGGAGCGCTCGTTCTGGTAAAACTAGCATTCGTAATGGAGATAGCACATTCGTCATGCTGTAACGGACTGAAAAGCACGGAGACTGAAAAGCGCGAATCGGCTAACACCAAACTTATACTAACACGTGGTAACACTAAATCAGCGAAAGCAGCCCAAAGGGTGGCGCCATTGGATTTCAACTTCCCATTTACAGTGCCGTCGTACGTGTTGTACGTCACGGCGTTTTGGACGGTCGGAATTTTGTCTGATGGTGTGTAGGCAAGACTGATGGAGGTCAGCTTCATCGGAATTCCCACAGAAAAATCCATTGGATTTTAGACCATCGAAATTCCGATCGTGTGTACAGGGCATTATTTCTAAAAAAAATAATGTTTAAATATAATTAATTTCCATACAAAAGGACAAGCCAACAAACATAAAAAAAAAAAAAAAAAAGAATAAAAATCCAGCATATTTCCATGTAACTCAAGTACTGCTTATTAAACTATAATAGTAATAATAGTAGTAGTAATTATTGTGTACAGTCTGAACAAAGTTATTGTAAATCCATATTTGATGTCATGTTAATCTATAATGATATCATTTTCCTGCTAGCCAAAATATATTGTCATGTATTTTCCCCTCACCTTGGTATTTTATTACAGATGACCTATGCGTGATTAAATGTCAGGATGAAATGGCATTTTATACCTTGTCTCATCAATCTCATGAAATAATGCTACAATAAACACAATAAGTATCTTATCAAAGTATTATGGAAATGATCTATCGAGGTTTGAAACCGTTTTTTTTTAGACATTAGAATAATGAACAGGTAGTAAAGGTTTCAGGTGAATTTTAATTTTCTTCAAACTTTGAAATCATACTGTGTTTATATGTGCTATGAAGGTAATATGTACTAGATATATTTATTGTATAGAGATATCTATCTATCGATAAATATACTATATATATATATATATATATATATATATATATATAGATATATATGTATGTGTGTGTGTGCGCTGTATACTGTATATAGTAGAATGTGACAACAGGGTTGCTGTATTCAATCTTTTTTTTTTTTTTTTTACAATGTAATATTGTTATGTAATAAAAAAGAAGACTGAGCAAACTGTTGCTGTATTCTACTATAGTATATAATTGGGATTTTAGACAAATTCCTGTACCTGATTAGGCCAGTGGCCCGAGTCAGCCTTTGGTTTCTTATACTGTATTTCTTGCATATTTCAACACCAAAATGCGTTGGCAGTGATATGTTGGTGTTTTCAAGCTTTAATAAAAGTCCAGAACAATTATATTTTGGATAATCATTCTGCTTTTTAGACTGTTCAATCAGAATCTTAGCATATCAGTTGTTAATTTTTTATTTTAAAGTATTACTGTAGCGATACCCTCAGCTTAAGCGGGCCGCAAGGTTTGATTTGGGCCCTGAGTACAGCTCTCCAACCCACCGGCAATCGGCTCTACCCACTCTGGCACAGCTAGTCTAAAGGATACACACATATATCCTTATATTTTAAGAGAGAGATTCAAACATAGAACAGTAATAAAAGGATAACGGATTTTACTTCTTGTTATGCAAAGAAAACACACAGCAATGACAATATGATTTTTAACTTGTATGCAGAGCCCTGCAATCACAGTCACATTACACCATAAGAAATAAAAGGGGGGGGGGGTAAAGGAACGCCACGTGGGGCGACCGTTAACTAGGTACCCTATGGTACAACAGCTAAATGTATACCCAACGGATCAGGCCTGATCCCTTACTCTAAAACTTAGTCCTGTAAGAATAATGGATTCTTCACCGGCTTGCTGTAGAGGTGGTGCACATAAGAATAATAAACACTTTGTAATCCAACAGGGAGAATCTGAGCAACTGACCGTACTTCACTAGAGATCCTCTGGATCAGTCCTGCTGCGGATCTCCAGTGAGAGTCTTAAAGTGAGGTGGTAGGCCTCGGCAGTCTATAGGCACAGTACTATAAACAGGTTATTGGATGAGCTTTCGCTCAGCTCACCCTCCGGACGCGACCCGTCCGGGACTTCCACCGGCTGTGTCGTCACTCGCACACAGCGGTTGCTGCCATCGGGTCTCCCATCCAATCTAGGCCGCAGGCAGGAGATGTTGGATGCCACCCAGGCTCACAAAGGGTGGAAGGCTCTTTGGTTCGCTGTAAGAAGTCCCCAGGCTTCAGGCCCTCACACAGCACAGCTCTGCACAGGTGGATCAGTCTTAGCCGTCCCGTGTCCAAAGAGAGCGAGTCAGGCCTCGCCCCTTCCTTATATCACTTTCCCCATGAGTCTCTGGGGCATAACCCAAAACATCCGGTGAACAGTGGAGCTCTGGGAACCGTAGTTCTTTCTCCTAATTAAAGGGGAAACACCCCGCTACACACTCCCCCCACTAAAACTCTTTGGTCCCCAAAGATAAACAATTTAACAACAATTCTGAACCAATTTACTGAATGCGGAGTATGATGTTGGTACAGGGAATTTCCACCAAAACTCAGAGGTGGGGTTCCCTATACCACAGGTCACATTAGCATGGGTGGCCTGTCTAACTGTGCCAGAGAGTGAGCTGGGGTTGCCTTCCACCAAATGAACAATGGAAGGATCTGAGCACTCAGTACTTCTTCTGGCAGTGGCAACAGAGTCCTCTGAGCTTTTTCCCAATTGAGGGTAGGTTAACCTCCTGGGAGGCCTCACGACTCTGTAAGTTCTTTGCTCCCTTGGGACTTCAGGCTCAGGTACCGCAGGCTCTGTGTCAGGAACACTTTCTGACACCATCACTGATTCTGGGGCCTCTTCCTCCTCTGCTTCTGAGTAAAGGCCCAGAATATCTTCCCAGCATTCAGGCACATCACTGGATGGAATGAACTCTGTAGCCTCTGGGTTCAGGGTCCCATCTTGTGTATCTTCAGTGGGTGGAAGGTCTATGGCGGAACTCCCTGGAGTTGAGGAGGGCCATAGCCATTCAAGTTCTCCCCTCCCATCTTCACTTGGTTGGGGAGCCTGTCCATCCCTAGCTCGGAGGGTCTGAGACCGAGTGTTGGGTCTGGGGGTATCCAAGATGGAAACAGATTCCGGCAGGTTCTTCACTGAAGGTATCCTGACTGCCTCTTTAAGTGGGAGTAAGTGATTTCTGTGCCAGGTTTTCAAGGGTCCCACTCTCCCCTCTGGCTTTAACTTATACACCGGTAGTCCAGGAAGTTTTCTACAAATGACATAAGGCTCGGACCTCCATCTATCAGCAAGTTTATGCTTCCCTGGGATCCCTAGGTTGCGTAGCAGCACACGGTCTCCAGGCTGCAGGTCTTGCACTCGAACCTTCAGGTCAAAGTTCCTTTTATTTCTGACCCCTCTCCGGTCTGAGGCCGCTTGGGCTTGTTCATAGGCCGCTTTCAGTTTATACCTAAGTCGGTCCACATATCCTTTGTGGGAGGTAGCAGAGGTATAGTCTAGGGAAACGCCAAAGGCCAGATCCACTGGCAATCTTGCTTCTCTCCCAAACATGAGGCGGTAGGGAGAGTAACCCGTCACATCACTGGTGGTGCAATTGTAGGCATGCACCAAAGTGGATATGTGTTGACTCCAATGCTGCTTCTTCTCTGTCTCCAGAGTCCCCAGCATGTTTAACAAAGTCCGATTAAACCTCTCAGGCTGGGCATCTCCTTGTGGATGATTAGGGGTAGTCCTGGTCTTTTCCACTCCCAGGGAGTCCAGTAGGTTCCGGATCAGGCGACTCTCAAAGTCCCTTCCTTGGTCGGAGTGGATTCTCTGTGGTAATCCATAGTGGACAAAGTATTTTTCTAGAAGCACCTTAGCTACAGTGGAAGCCTTCTGGTCTCTGGTGGGGAACGCCTGTGCATAACGGGTGAAATGATCGGTTACCACCAGAACATTTCCCAATCCACTCAAATCGGGTTCGAGGCAGAGAAAGTCAATGCATACCAGATCCATTGGGCCTTGACTCTGTAGGTGACCCATTGGGGCAGCTTGATGGGGTAGAGTCTTCCTCTGGATGCATCGTGCACAGGAGTGGCAATATTCCTCCACTTCAGCCCTCATACAGGGCCAATAGAACCGGCTTCTGACAAGTTGGAAGGTTCTTTCAGCTCCCAGGTGACCATGCTGGTCATGTAAGGCAACCAGCACAGTCTCTCTGGGCTTCTCTGGGAGAAACAACTGCCATTTATCCTCGGAGTCATCAGAGGGGCCCCTTCGGTAGACCACTCCCTGATGGACCTGTAGCTTGTCTAGCTCCCTCCATAGCAGACGAGCCTCCTTGGAGGGGTGATGTTGAAGTTTCTCTGGACTCTCGTTTTCCAATGCTTCAAAGACCAATCTCCCTATGGGGTCTTCCAATTGGTCACACCTCAGTTCCTTCTTAGACAGCTTCGACAAGCCTTCCTCTTCAAGTTGAGTCACCCCACAGTAGTGTTTTGGAACTCCCACTGTGGTAACTCCTATTTCCTCTGCTCTGGAGCCTCCTCGGGCTTGGAATTCAGCTCCTTGACAAAGGGCCCGCACCCCGTCCGGTGCTACCTGAGTCCAGTCCTCCCAGTCATCAGCCATGGCATGAGATCTTCGGGACAGGGCATCTGCATCCCTATTTCCAGCCCCTGGTCTGTACTTCAGACTGAAGTTGAATCCAGATAATGCAGCTAGCCACCTGTGTCCTGTGGCATCCAACTTGGCAGTGGTGAACAGGTAGGTCAGGGGGTTGTTATCTGTTTTCACTGTAAACTCTGCTCCATAAAGGTAGTCTCTTAGTTTGTCCACAACTGCCCATTTGAGGGCCAAGAACTCCAACTTATGGGTGGGGTAGTTTTTCTCCGAGGGGGTCAGACTTCGACTCACATAAGCCACTGGTCGTATTTGCTCTTCATGCTCCTGATAGAGCACTCCCCCTAGGCCTTCATGACTAGCATCAACATGTAACTCGTAGGGTCTGGTGGGATCAGCATAGGCCAATACTGGGGCTGTGGTGAGGCTCCTCTTCAAGGTTCTGAAGGCCTCTTCACACCTGGGGGTCCACTGATCTTGAACCGACTCCCCGGGTCTTCTAGGGCCCAAGCCATCCTCTTCCCCTTCAGTCCGGAGCAGTTCATTTAAAGGCTTGGCAATACGGGCAAACCCATCCACAAACCTCCTATAATAGGAGCAGAACCCCAGGAAAGATCTAAGTTCGGTGACTGTTGTGGGTCTTGGCCAGGAGGTAACCGCCTCCAACTTCTCAGGATCAGTCGCCACCCCTTTTTCAGACACTACGTGTCCCAGATAATTCACCGAAGACTGGTAGAACCGACACTTCTCGGGGGAAAGCTTCAACCCCTCTTCACTAAGTCTCCTCAACACTTTCTCCAATCGGGCCTCATGTTCCTCCAGAGTTCTCCCGAAAACAATGACATCGTGCAGGTACACTAGGACTTCTATGAGGTTCATGTCTCCGACAGTCTTCTCCATGAGTCGTTGGAAAGTAGCTGGGGCTCCAGATAGGCCCTGGGGCATTCTGTTAAACTCAAAGAATCCCACAGGAGTTATGAAAGCGGTCTTTTCCCTATCCTCTGGGTGCATGGGAATTTGATAGTACCCGCTCTTGAGGTCCATCACGCTGAACCACTTAGCTCCAGACAAACTCTGTAAGGCGTCCTCTATCCTTGGCGTGGTGTACTGATCAGGGGTGGTCCTCCTGTTGAGAGTTCTGTAGTCAATGCAGAGCCTCAGCGACCCATTCTTCTTCCTGACCACCACTATTGGAGAGGCATAAGGGCTTCGGGACTCTCGAATCACCCCAGTCTTTTTCAGTTCTGCAAGCTGTTCTCTCAGATCCTCCAGATCTGCCAGTGGAACCCGCCTGACTCTCTCCCTGAACGGTTTGTCTTCTTGCAGGCGGATGCGGTGGGTAGCACTCCTCGCACGCCCCACATCGAATTCATCTTTTGAGAAAATCTTCTCCCATCTAGTCAGCTGAGCCTTGGCTCTCTCCTTCCAGGCCCCAGGTAAGTTCGGGTTCTCAATGGAAAGTTTTTCCCAAACATCTCCTTCTTCACCCGCTTGCTTCACTTCTGACCAGCTGACTGGGACAGCAGGGCTCACCTGTCCCAGCAACATCCGGGCAGGTATCTCTAGGGCCCTTCCTGTAGAGTTCCTTACACTCACCGGGACTCTTCCCCTGGCTTTCTTCAAGGCCTTGATTGGAATCACTTCCGGTATCACTTCCAGGCCTGAGTGATCTTCCCTTGGGTCGGATTCCAGCATGACAAAGGGGCCAGGCTGCTCCCAGGTGAGCTTCACAGTGGCCTTGAGGCAAGCCACCTGTCCGGGCTGCAGCACCACTCCTTCTCTCCCCAGTCTCCACACCTTCCCTATCCCCTCTCCTGGGGTCTTCTGCTCCAACACTAACCGTTGGTAGGCTGTCTTCAGCATGGGATGGATGTTTGGATCTTGATGGCTCCTCATCTTCACCAGGGGGGTCAGAAGTCTTCTCACTAGATCCGTATTGGTGCCTATGATGAGGGACATCTGGTTGGCCCCGGGTGGTCTAGGACACACAACCGCCAAGGTGTTGAATACTTCTGTCTTCCCAGCCACAGAGGGGTCGAATGTCAGCTTTATGGGTAGATAACCATCATAAGGGAAACTCTGCATTCCCAGGCCCCATATCTCCAGCTCTTCTATCTTCCGTATAGGCAAATGGCTTAAGTGCCTATCATAGAAGTCTCTATACAATAAAGTCACTTGAGCTCCAGTATCCAGAAGGGCCTTTGTATATACTCCTTCCACCTGGATAGATACCGTGGGGGACGGGCCGACCAATTCTTCTGGGTACGGCCGGGTTGAGGTCACTCTCTTCTGAGAACTTGTCTTCATCCAGTTGGTTTTTGACTTTGTTCTCCCTTGAGCCTGGTATGCATTGACCCCCGCCACCCTAATGGGGTTACAAACCCGCTGAGGGATGTTATTGTCTCTTGGTTGTAGGCATTCCTTCTTGGGAGTGCTAAATTTCTTCTGAGGGGTCTTGTCCCCTCTCTCTGGTGTGTATCTTGGTTGAGAGACCCTAAATTCCTTCTCAGGGGTCGTGTTTTCTCTCTTCCTCTCTCTTCTATTCAGTTTGGAGCTCACTGAAAGAGATGGGCACCCGGTTGACTCCCTCACCGGGGCCCTCTGGCGTTTCCCGCCGGCTGGTGATTATCCATTTTCTTCTTCTTAGGACTGGAACACCTACTGGCAAAGTGGCCACTGCCTCCGCAGTTGTAGCATAACATCTCTTCTCGGTCCCGAATGGGACTCGGTATTGACGTATCTGGGAACAACTCCTTTCTGGGGCTTGGTTTCTCTGCTCCACCTTGACCTTTCGCCATTATAGCAGTCATCATCTCCATCATCTGGGACATCTGCAACTTCAAAGTGTCCACCTCCGCTCCCCTATCGGGAGTCATGGCCGGTGTAACTATTGCTACCGGCTGTTTGACGGGCTCTATCAGGCGTTCTTTTTTTTTTTCTTCCAAAATAGCCTCTTCCTCTCTAATCATTCGGATGAGGTCAGGGTACTCCAGATTCCTCCCATCCTGCCGGGCACGCAGTGTCCATGCAATTGGATCCATGGGTTGAGCTCCCCTCACTACCTGTTGAGCACGGGCCTCATCTACTTTTTCTGGGCTGATCCCCTTCTTTAGGATCATCCTATGCAGTATTTTGTCCAGGCGTCCCATATAGTCTGATAGTTTCTCACCTTCCTTCTGGTAGCAATGCTCCAGCTGATAAGCAAGCTCCGTGACTTTCTCTGTCCCACCAAACACATTCTGTAACACATCGAGGCACTCTTGTGCAGTACAATCTGCCTTGCTCATCTTCAGGTTGAGTACGGCCTCTAGAGCAGGCCCTTTCAAACTTTCCACAACCCTCTGTTTCTTTCTGCGGTCCGGAACTTCCCATTCCTCTAGTGCCTGAGTTGCGCTGTCTAGCCACTCCTCAAATCCCTCTTCTTCCAAAGGTACTGGTTTCCTCCCTGAAAACATCCGGAGTTTCCTGTACCCCGACATCGGGTAATCTGTGGGCTCTTTCTTGCACTGAGCTACAATCTCCCCCAGAACAGCGCATAATTCTGCACTAAGGGTGCCTGGGCTTGTCCTGGGACTCTTTGTGTCCTTCTGTGGGGATGACGGGGAAGATGGCTGCGGTGACAGTGTTATTTTTGTCTGAGGGCTGTCTCTTGTGCGCGGCAGCGCATGCAGCAAATGATAGACCTGATCATCCTCATCTTGTATGCTGTTGCCTCTAAACTGTTCAGGAATTTCTGCCTGCCATTCCAGTAAGACATGTGAAAGTCCACCACTAGTTTTCACATCTATCACCCATGGTTTGTGAATCGGTGATAGGGACATTATGAGTTGTATCATTGCTTGTGTCTGCCATATCCCCGGGAGTTCTATAACTGCCGTCCTGGCTGGGTCTACGCCCCATCTCTTGTACCACTGTCCCACCTCTATCGGGTCCATGCCGGTAGCTTCTGGCGGTTTCACCGCTGTCTCAGTAATCCCGGATGTACGAGCCCCCACGTGTAGCGATACCCTCAGCTTAAGCGGGCCGCAAGGTTTGATTTGGGCCCTGAGTACAGCTCTCCAACCCACCGGCAATCGGCTCTACCCACTCTGGCACAGCTAGTCTAAAGGATACACACATATATCCTTATATTTTAAGAGAGAGATTCAAACATAGAACAGTAATAAAAGGATAACAGATTTTACTTCTTGTTATGCAAAGAAAACACACAGCAATGACAATATGATTTTTAACTTGTATGCAGAGCCCTGCAATCACAGTCACATTACACCATAAGAAATAAAAGGGGGGGGTAAAGGAACGCCACGTGGGGCGACCGTTAACTAGGTACCCTATGGTACAACAGCTAAATGTATACCCAACGGATCAGGCCTGATCCCTTACTCTAAAACGTAGTCCTGTAAGAATAATGGATTCTTCACCGGCTTGCTGTAGAGGTGGTGCACATAAGAATAATAAACACTTTGTAATCCAACAGGGAGAATCTGAGCAACTGACCGTACTTCACTAGAGATCCTCTGGATCAGTCCTGCTGCATATCTCCAGTGAGAGTCTTAAAGTGAGGTGGTAGGCCTCGGCAGTCTATAGGCACAGTACTATAAACAGGTTATTGGATGAGCTTTCGCTCAGCTCACCCTCCGGACGCGACCCGTCCGGGACTTCCACCGGCTGTGTCGTCACTCGCACACAGCGGTTGCTGCCATCGGGTCTCCCATCCAATCTAGGCTGCAGGCAGGAGATGTTGGATGCCACCCAGGCTCGCAAAGGGTGGAAGGCTCTTTGGTTCGCTGTAAGAAGTCCCCAGGCTTCAGGCCCTCACACAGCACAGCTCCGCACAGGTGGATCAGTCTCAGCCGTCCCGTGTCCAAAGAGAGCGAGTCAGGCCTCGCCCCTTCCTTATATCACTTCCCCCATGAGTCTCTGGGGCATAACCCAAAACATCCGGTGAACAGTGGAGCTCTGGGAACCGTAGTTCTTTCTCCTAATTAAAGGGGAAACACCCCGCTACATTACTTTTAGTGATTATTTTTAAAAGGGGGTTATTTACTAAAGGAAAATCCACTTTGCACTTGTAGTTTGCACTTGTAGTGCAAAGTGGATTTGCCTTTCTTAAAAAAAAAAAAACCTTAGACCTTATGCACACGGGACGTTTTCCTTCCTCTCCGGGCAGCAGCATTTCAGGAAAAAAGTGCGTAATGCACTTATCTGCGTTAACTCACATCAAGCGTTGGGCGTTAATTCATTTCGTTGGCCAGATTAAATAACTTATTCTGGCCATTGAAATTAATTAACGATTAAGCGTTAAACACACCTAGCGTTAATGCGCGTTTACACACGTCAAAGTTTGTCTACCAAATCTCTGCTGCTCCTGGACGCACTGGCAGTGTTTGTTTTTTCTCCTGCCTCTAAACTCTCCTACAACTAAATGTTGCTAAAAGTCTGTGTGCGCATGGACACCTAGGCTAACATGGAGAGGCATTTAGAGGCCAGGTAAAAAAGCAGAAAACTAATTGTTGAATTTTTAGCAAAAGACGATAAATGTACTTATACAGCAAGGAACAATAAGCAAGATAAACATATTTTAAATGCCATAGTTTTCAACTCAAAAGTTTTATTTTCTAACATCATTTAGCAATATCAATAGCTGCTGCTTTAAAAGCAACATACTCATTGTGTACTCCTGGGTTCCTAATGATGTCACATTTGACGAAACGCATTGGGGAGAGCCAGGGTACACATCACGGCACAATAAGCAAGATAAACACATATTTCAAACCTCATCATTTTTTACTCAATAGTTAAAGCAGATATTCACTGCATCTGACCACTATAAACCAAAAACACTATTTAATTCATTTTTAATATTGAAAGCAAACTCCCCCATCCATCCATGTCTTTGTAAGAGAAGCTCAGTTGGAACCATAAGGCCATTACATGCACATGCTCATAATTTTGAACAAAGGCTCAATACGTAACCGGCATTAGCAAACACATATTAGCGCGTGCAAAGACGGAATGTGCATATGCTCATGCATGCAAGCACACGCACACGTACACGCACTGGCACCAAACAACCTTTTTATGCTGGACTATGGCTTGAATAGATTGTTGAGTGTATAACCTGCTATATCTGTCTACTTGTGCTCGACCTTACTTGCCCTTGACCAATCTCTGGATTCCTGCCTGCCTATTGCGACCTCAGCTTGTACTATGACCCTGCTTCTGTCTTGTGCTTATGTGCCTCGCTGCCTGCCTGTGTACCAACCCCAGCCTGTATCCTGATTCTGCCTCTGTCTTATGCTCCTGTACCTTTGCTGCCTGGCTGTTGATGACCTCTTGGCTACACTTCTGCCTGCTAAACAAGCTTCACCGTGTTACAGTCCCTGCTTCCTACCTGGCCATCTGCTTCCTGCAAACCACAGCTGCCACTGCCTGTTATACTGGCCCTTGTGCCACTCTGTGTCCTCACACCTCCTGTCATCACTATCAGGGGTGTTGGACAAGAGGTTCAAGAGAAGCCTCCTCTACAGCTTGATCTCCACCAGGTACACAGTCTCCATGCTTTATTTTGTTAAGAAATCTCTTTGAAAAACAATCCCCTAGATTTTTTGGCCATGGCCATTCTTGAGCAGGGCATAGGATTAATTTAGGATTTACTTCCTGGAATCCATCTGCCCTTATGTCGCGTACACACGACCGTTTTTAATGTCATTGAAAAAAAATGCATTTTTCTCGACGTGATTTTTCGTGTTTCCTCTCAAGCCTGCCTAGCCTACACACTATCGTGGAAAAAAATGTTAGAGTAAAGCGCGGTGACGTACAACACGTACGACGGCACTATAAAGGGGAAGTTCCATTCGGATGGCGCCACCCTTCATGTTAGTAAAGTTTGTTAAGAGACGATTCACACTTTTCAGCCTTGTGCTTTTCAGTCCGTTACAGTGTGACGAATGTGCTATCTCCATTACGAACGCTAGTTTTACCAGAACGAGCGCTCCCGTCTCATACTTGATTCTGAGCATGCGCATTTTTTTTCACGTCGTTAAAGCCCACACACGGCCGTTTTTCATGACGAGAAAAACGACGATGTAAAAAATGACGTGAAAAATTAGAGCATGTTCCAATTTTTCTCGTCGTGATTCTTGGTGTTTTTCTCGTTGGGAAAAATGCTGGAAAGCCCACACACGATCATTTTTAATGACCATTTTAAAAAATTTAATTTTTCTCGACATTAAAAACGGTCGTGTATACGCACATTAGATCAAGTATTTATGCAGGAGAGTGATTAGCTGGGAAAATCCCTTCTCTTCTGCTCCCCTAATCTCCTCCCATCCTAAAGATTCCTGGGATGTAGGACATCATTTCCCTAGGCAAGAAACCAGAAAGTAACTGAAGAAATGTAAAAAAAAAAGTTTAAAACAAGTAAATATGATATACTTTTCTATCTATTTACTAATGCTAGCAGCAGGAGGGTTAAATATGTATATGTTGATTGGGAGAGGGAAGTTCCACTTCAAAGTTTTATTTTCCTACATCATTTAGTGATATCAATAGATGCTGCTATAGAGCCGTCGGTAGGGCCGGAGATGATGCGGTCCTGAGGGAAAGATGGACCCCACTCGGCTCCATAACATTGGATGACGGAAGCAACGTCGAATGTCACTTGCGCTCAATGACCTTAAATGGGATTTTTTTTAATAGACATTTATTTTATTTTTATTTTTTATTGCATTTAAGTGTAAATGTGAGATCTGAGGTCTTTTTGACACCAGATCTCACATTAAAGAGGTCCTGTCATGATTTTTTTTCTATTACAAGGAATCCTTGTAATTGGAATAAAAATGACACCATTTTTTTTTAAAAGGACATTGTCAAAAAATTAAATAAAAAGTAAAATAAATAAGAAAAAATAAATAAAATTAAAAGCGCACCTTCCCGCCGAGCTCACGCACAGAAGCGAGCGCATACGTAAGTCGCGCCTGCATATGAAAACGGTATTGAAACCACACATGTGAGGTATTGCCACGATCGTTAGAGCAAGAGCAATAATTCTAGCAAAAGACCTCTGTAACTCAAAACTGGTAACCTGTTGAAATTTTATGGAGATTTTTAAGGGTCAAAGTTTGTCGTCATTCCATGAGCGGGCGCAATGTTGGGTATCAGTTTACTCTGCGTAACATTATCTTTCACAATTAAAAAATAAATAAAAATGGGCTAACTTTATTGTTGTCTTATTGTGTGATATAAAGTATTGAAACGACTGCCATTTTATTCTCTAGGGTGTATGAAAAAACATATATAATTTTTGGGGGTGCTAAGTCATTTTCTAGCAAAAATATATATATATATTTTAACTACTTGTAAACAAGTTTGAAAAATAGGCATAGTCCTTAAGTGGTTAAAAAACATCTTCACTCTGTATTCCAGGGTCCCTAATGATGTCACATTTTATAAAACGCGTCAATTGCACATGTGGCCATCTTGGGTACTGGCATAATGGGGGTTTTCATTGAAATAGCGCTGTTTGATACCTATAAATTCTGTGAGTGTAATTTCAATCAATAAAGGGTTGTTTTAAAATGGTTTTACACTATTGGATGTGCCTTTTGTGCTTTATATTCTCGGATATAATATCAAGTGACTTGGTTGAAGTGGTTGAAGTGATCCTTTCTGTTTATGGCCTATCCATCCAGGGAAGATGGGGGAGAGGAGTAATGCTGTGTTGGTCCCTTTCCATGAAAGAGGCTGCTGCTTCAATTAAGCGTTTTATGACCAATCTATAAATAATGGTCATTGCTTTCTGGTAAACTTACCTGAACATTTATTATGGAGTGAAGCACTATCGGGTTAACCACTTAAAGACCAAGCCTGTTTTTCAGACTCGGTGTTTACAATTTTAAAACAGTTTTTTTTGCTAGAAAATTACTTAGAACCCCCAAACATTATCTTTTGGTGTTTTTCTAACACCAAAGAGAATAAAATGGCGGTCACACCGTATTTGCAAAGCGGTCTTACAAGCACACTTTTTTTTGGAAAAAAAACACTTTTTTGAATTATAAAATAAGACAACAGTAAAGTTAGCCCAATTTTTTTTTATATTGCGAAAGATAGTGTTACGCCGAGTAAATTGATACACAACATGTCACGCTTAAAAATTGCGCCCATTCGTGGAATGGCGTCAAACTTTTACCCTTAAAAATCTCTATAGGCGACGTTTAAAAAATTCTACAGGTTGCATATTTTGAGTTACAGAGGAGGTCTAGGGCTAGAATTATTGCTCTCGCTCTAAAGATTGTGGTGATACCTCACATGTGTGGTTGGAACACCGTTTTCATATGCGGACCCTACTCACGTATGCGTTCGCTTCTGCACGTGAGCTCGGCGGGACGGGGCGCTTTAAAAAAATGTTTTTGTTTTCTTATTTATTTGACTTGATTTGATTTATTTTTACACATTTTTTTTTTTTTTTTTAAATGGGTCACTTTTATTCCTATTACAGGGAATGTAAACATCCCTTGTAATAGAAAAAAGCATGACAGGTCCTCTTAAATATGAGATCTGGGGTCAAAAAGACCTCAGATCTCATATTTAGACTAAAATGCAAAGAAAATAAAAAATTGTCATTTGAAAAAATGACAACAAAAAAATTTCCCTTTAAGACGCATGGTGGCGGAGCTGACATTTTGATGTCGCTTCCACCCTGTTATGGTATGGAGACGGGTTGGGGCCAACTTCCCATCACTCGTATCCATACCACAGAGGGACAAGGACCCGATCGCCTCCACCACTACTGACGGCTCCGGTAAGCGGCGGAGGGCGTGGGAGAGTGGCGGAAGGGGGGGCCCTCTCCCGCCACAGATAACGGTGATCTTGCGGCGCATCCACCACAGAGACCACCATTATCGTTTACAGGACTGGCTCCTGAAGAGATGGATATCTCGGTTGTGGCAGCAGCTGCTGCCGTTACCGAGATATCCCTCTTCAAAGTGCCGACGTATATGTACATGAGCTGGTCATTAAGTGGTTAATTTACCAAAACTGGAGAGTGCAAAATCTGGTGTATAGAAACCAATCAGCATCTAACTTCAGCTTGTTCAATTAAGCTTTGACAAAAAAACCTGGAAGCTGATTGGTTTATATGCAGAGCTACACCAGATTTTGCACTCTCCAGTTTTAGTAAATCAACATCTATATCTGTCAGATGAAGATAGTATATACCAGATTATGTCATTTTTGATACTCACGACCAAGTTTGCTGCATGGACTTTGTTTTGTAGACATGTTCAGTTCGTATTGTTCCGAATTGAAATTCAGACAAATTTTTCATTATTCGTGAATTTGGATTTATCCGAATTTGTGAATTATAATAGTAACAAATTTAAATGGATTTGAAATAATGAATCAAAAATTCGGATTAAATTCGAATAGTTTTCAAATTGAATTTGAATAGTTTTCGAACGAAATTTTGAATTGCCAAAGAGAATAAAATAGAATAGAAAATAAAGGCACAGAATAGAAAAAATTATAATAGAATATAACAGAAAATATAATAGTAGAATATAATAGAGTAAAACAGAACAGAATACAAAATAAAAAAGAATAGGAAAAAAATGGACAGAATAGAAAAAAAAGTATAGAGTAAAACAGAACAAAATAGAATAGAAAATAAAAGAACAGAATAAAATAAAATAAAATAGAATAGAAAATAAAGGAATAGAATAGAATAAAAAATTGAATAGACTAGAATAAAATAGAAATAAAATAACCATCTTCTGAAATCTTAATTTTGAATAGAATAAATCTAAATAGAATAGAAATGAATAGACTAGAATAGAAAAGATAATAATAATAGAAAACAAAATAATAGAATAGAATAGAATACAATAGAAAGAATATAACCATATAACCTCTTTCCCTAATTCAAATTTCAAATAGTATAAATTAGAATTCCGAAAAGAATAGAAAAGAACAGAATAGAAAATAAAAAATAGAATAGAATGCCATTGAAAGAATATAACCATCTTCCAAAATTTGAATTCTGAATATAATAAATTAGATTTTGAATGGAATTTGATTCAAATGCAATTCGAATGGAATACGATTTGAATTAGAAAAAAAAATGAAATTGTTTCAAATTCGAAATAAACAAAACCAATCCAGTAACAAATTAAACATATTTAAATAAACAAATGTAAATAACAAATTGAAACAAAATTAAACACATTTTTTCGTTCTGCACATGTCTATTGTTTTGCACTTTGTTTAGTTTATACATGTCACTATTTTATGTGTGCGTATTTAAGCCCTTATCACATTTTTTTAATATGAATTGTTTTGCACCTTTATTGCATTATTCACATTTTTTATAACACAAATCATAAAGTTATGATGTTTTTTTCTGAAATATTCCCGTTTAGTTGGTTTATTTGATTCTCGGTACATCCATAGGATTTACAGTTTATTCTTAGCACTATACTTATTGTTTATACGAGGCAGGGCAAATGAAGTGTCTGGGCTGTTGCTTCTCCTCCCGGCTGGACAGGACCTGCATTCTGGTTGGCTGGGAGGAGAATCAGGAAGACAATAGCAAATATTATTTTTTGCTATTGTCACACAACTGGGTGGGCTCAGAGCGCAGTTCCCACCCTTTTTTGAAGCCAATTTTTTTGTCCCTTTAAAATCAATGTTACTTGTTATTTTTGACTCCAGGCATTGTAAGTAAATACATTGCAGATTTCATTCTTTAAAATAAGTTAACATAAAAAGCCAAACTGGTTGCCATAGACACCACAGACCTATCCGGAGACTTTGGAGGCTCAATGTAACTGATTAACGATTATGGAAATGCACGTTATCCATTATTAAACTTAACCCTTCCACAACTAAACCTCAAGATTCCCTTGTTCCATGGATATGTAATCCTTCTTATCCCTACCTATGAAAGGTGATGTAACCACACACTGGACACTGCTAACACATCACACAGAGTAGAGCATGCAAGGAATTATCCTCAGCAAATGCCTTTCATTTCTTCTAATACGTTGTAGTAAAAATCTTTGCCATAGCTGTGAATGTAATTATTTTTTAACAGTGGGAATGCACCTACTGTGTAACCGCTGTAGCGGCCACATTTGTATTACACCTTCTGTAATCTAGGTACATTTCATTGACGGACAAAATTAGTTTGAGACATGTGGTAAATGCAGCTATGTGCTAAACTTTGATGTGCTAAAATGAGGAGACTTGTGCTACTGCAGCAGGATTATGGATTCAAGAACAATGAAACAGATCGCTGTTCCAGGTGAGTATGGTAATCCACCAGAGAGGAAGCGCTGGGTGCTAGCCTGGCTCGCAACCGTGAACATGTAGACGAAGTAGAAAAAAAAGAGCTGCTCACCAACATCCCTCCAACAGGTTTATTGAAAGACTGCCATCAGGACTATGACAATGGACCAAAGGGTGACGATGTTTCACACATACATTGTGCTTCTTCAAACCATAGTTTGGCCTACAGGTTTATGGAGCTATTGGACAACTGTTACTGGCCACAATGGCACTTTTATTAGATTGAGAGGTGGGGGTGGCCATGACGAAGCTCCAGATTAAAGCTGAAGTCAAGATTTCAGTCGAAAGGTGGGAGCACCGAGCTATCTGTAACAGTCCCAGCAGGCACATGAAGGATTACCAACGTAACCCCTTCACACCCAAGAGGAAAACCAATCTCAATGCCTAAGCTCAATTTTGAGGTTGCACTGGGTACCAATAGCTGTGCAGTGGTACAGGGTAACCAGATACCAAAGAGACTTGCCTTGTGGCCTCCACTTGTGAGGACTAAAGGCCTTGTACACACGATTGGAATTTCCGATAGAAAATGTCCGACTGACTTTTTCCATCGGAAATTCCGACCGTGTGTATGCCCTATCGGAGGCATTCCATTGGAAATTTCGATGAATTCCATCAGAGTTTATATAGAGAAAATGTTCTATTTTACTCCGATGGAATTCCGTCAGAATTCCCATGTGAGTTTGGCCGGGCAAAAGCCTGATCGTGTGTACAAGGCATTAGACGTTGCAGTTGCTTAGGGACAGGACAGCCCCCTAATTGCTAACTACTTACTGTTTTGGAGTATCCAATGGCCAAATACCTCTCCTGTATCCCATGCCCAAATATCTCTCCTGTTACAAGTTTTAGCAGTAATAAATCACAAAAGGACAACCCATAGACTGTTTTTTGAAGCCAGAGTGAATGGATTGTTGATTGGGTGGCTGGTGACTTCTGTACTCTTTGGGGAAGTACCAGTTAAAACTAGCGCCCCTTGGAGGGTAGTGCTACATAACGTTTTAGTAGGTACTTTAAGGTGCTTGAACATCACAGTCTTTTCTAAAGGACTCAGAGAGCTTAATTAAACCTCAGAATGAGACTGATGTTGGTTTAGATAACAGAAATGCCTACATAGATATTTCTCTCATTCCTGGTGTATCATATGCATGTAAACTATAAAGAAAACCCTATGGTCTCCAACCTAAACATCTCTCACATGACAGACTATACATATCCAATGGTTCAATAAGTTTAATACTGATTGGATCTTTGGTTATCTATATTCCATCACGTATGAGGTTTTTAAATTGGAGACTGTGGGTTTTTTTTTTAGTTTAAAGGGCTCAGAATTCCCAGAAGTAGGAGCAAGCTGTTCTACCTTCTATCTTTAACTAACCAACAAAATGGTTGATTTACCCCTCGAGCACCTCACCATTATTGGACCAATAGTGAGACATAATCAGCATAATCAGGAAACTCTGAAACAGCCATTCTCAACTAGGGTTCAATGGAACCCTAGGATTTCTCTAGATGTGCTTGATTGATCTCCTATCTGATGAGGCCTGCAAAGTTCTTGTACATCCCAAGTGTACACCCTATCCAGTGACTGGTGCCAGGATGGTTGCCTTTGGCAACGTAGAGGAATCTCAAGCATGCAAAACTGTAGTATATCAGCACACAGGTCTTTGTCCATATTATAAACTATTTCACTTTTTTTTTTTTTAGCACAAACCATTCCAGCTCCCTTTAACACACAAACATTTTGGACCATATCTAGCCATTTTTAAAGCTAATTCCACGTACACACGGTCGGAATTTCCATCAAGAAAAGTTTGATGTGAGCTTTTGGTCGGAAATTCCGACCGTGTAGTGGGCTCCATCGTACTTTTTCTGTCGGAATTTCCGACAATAAAAATTTGAGAGCTGGTTCTTAAATTTTTCGACAAGAAAAGTTCTTGTCGGACATTCCGATCGTCTGTATGCAATTCCGACGCCCAAATAAACACGCATGCTCAGAATCAAGCAGAAGAGCCGAACTGCCTATTGAACTTCATTGATCTCGGCTCATCGTACGTCTTGTACGTCACCATGTTCTTGACGGTTGGATATTTGTGTGTATGCAACACAAGTTTGAGCCAACAGTCCGTCGGAAAAAAATCCACGGTTTTCATGTTGGATTTTCCGATCGTGTGTACGCGGCATAAGAGCAAACTGTTCCTAGCTTGATAAATGTCTAGACATGGATCTTATTATGTGAAATAGAACATGAACAGATACATTCTTTCAACAAGTGTAAGGAACATTCATTCCATCGACCACCAATGTAAGAGGCATTTTCTTTTTCCACTGGCTACCAATGCAGGGGCATTCTTCCTATTGTCCACCAATATATGGAGCATTCTTCCCAATAACCCCCAAAAAATCTATTTGAGCAGGGGTTCCCTGAGAACTGAAAATTATTTTAAAGGTTCCCTCAAGGGTTGGGAAAGGCTGCTCTAGAAGATTGGTTGCTGATTGGTTGGTAAGTTGAGCTTGGGTTTTGTCTGTCTTTTTGTGTTTTTGTTTATATGCGATTCGCCCACCCCATGCTTCTTGCTGTGAAGACCAGTCATAGATAAGGGCAGTGACATTTGTTTGTTGTAATGTTGGCATTTTTTGTCATTGTGGTCAGGCAACGCACTAGCACCTTTGCTTCTATGTGCTGGGTGCCTAGTGTGCTCCTGCCCCTTTAAGGAGGGTGGGCCCAGTCCAGTTATCTGCCCTTTATCTATCCATCAGCATGCATGTGCTTCCACTGAGAAGACTTTAAATTTTAGAGTTAGGACTGCAGTACACAGGGAGCCTTGACGAGGCCTGCAGCTTACGCATGTATTTGCAAATGCGTGCAATTAACCCCTGTTTTTAAACGCACTGTTAGACAGGTGATTTAGGTTGGTTGCTGATTGGTTGGTAAGTTGAGCTTGGGTTTTGTCTGTCTTTTTGTGTTTTTGTTTATATGCTCTAGAAGATAACTGAGAATATGTAAAATTACATAGGAAGTTAACTAAACTTGGATCGATTGCAGGGCAGTACCATTTTAAACCGTTTAGAGATCTAGCAGGGTCTCTTTAAAGATATTTAAAAAATAAAATGAATCTGTGACATTATTTTAATGCTCTCCTGTAAATATAGTAGGGAAAAAAAAGTATTTCCTCTGCAAAGCTTTTACACAGCCTTAGTCATTAGCAGACAGAGTGTCTGACAGCTAGCTGTCTAACAGTAACGTGTTTAACAACTAGATTGAAAAGAATTCTAACAATTTAATATATGTTAGAATTATGCAACGGTAACCTCTAGAGAAAAGTGTCAAACGATAAACAATAATTTTCTCAAGACTGTTGTCATGGCATTGCGCTTGAAAAATGTATCCCGTTAAATCTTCAGTGCCAGTATGAACCAGTGTTGACAGAATTGAAAGCAAAATAAAGCAGTAATTTTATGACCTTTATACAATAAGATGCCTTAACTAGCACACAAATTAGTCAATTCACTGATAGTGAAAACAAAGCTTGCAGCAATGTCTAGACCAGGGATATGCAATTAGCGGACCTCCATCTGTTGCAGAACTACAAGTCCCATGAGGCATAGCAAGACTCTGACAACCACAAGCATGACACCCAGAGGCATGATGGGACTTGTAGTTTTGCAACAGCTGGAGGCCCGCTAATTGCATATCCCTGGTCTAGAGCCTAGTGTGTATTGCAGCTGGTCCGACAGAAGGTGTTCTATCGGGTTGAGGTCAGAACTCTGTGCAGGCCAGTCAATTTCCTCCACCCCACAGTCGCTCATCCATGTCTTTATGGACCTCGTTTTGTGCACTGGTCATGTTGGAGCAGGAAGGGGCCATCCCCAAACTGTTCCCACAAAGTTGGGAGCATGAAATTGTCCAACATGTCTGAGTATGCTGACCCCTTAAGAGTTCCCTTCACTGGAAGTAAGGGACCAAGCCCAACCCCTGAAAAACAAAACAACCCCACACCACAGAGCAAGGTCCATAAAGACATGGATGACCTTGTTTGGGTTGGAGCAACTTGACTGGCCTGCACAGAGTCCTAGAGCACCTTTGGGATAGAACACCTTTGGGATGAATTAGAGCAGAGACTGCGAGACAGGCCTCCTCGTCCAACATCAGTGCTTGACCTCACAAATGCGCTTCTGGAAGAATGATCAAAAATTCCCATAGATACACTCCTAAACCTTGTGAACAGCCTTTCCAGCTGCAAAGGATGGGCCAACTCAATAGTGAACCCTACAGATTAAGACTGGGGTGCCATTAAAGTTAATGTGTATGTAAAGGCAGGCGTCCTATTTTGACAATATAGTATATATATATATATATATATATATATATATATATATATACTATATATATAAAATATATATTCAAAACCTATACACAATATAACACCCACTAATACATTTATTTACTTTTAAGCCTAGTACACACGGCTGAGAATCCCGTAAGAAAAAAAACGTTTTTCGTGACGAGATTCCTGGCAAGCTTTTCTTGCCAAGCTGTGCATACAGATGGCCATTCAAAAGAACCGCCATTCTTTTGAATGGCAAGAATGCGGTGACATCATCGACTACGACGAGAATGCGCTTGTCACATTCAATGCCGTTGCCGCCATCTTGCTTCACCCTACACTACCCTTGTAAGCTACTGCGCATGCTTCGAAGTCTCATCGAGCATGCGCGGGCTTACCGGAGGACAGGTAAACTTGTAGCCACATACACACACACGGTTTTCTCGTCCGGAAACAGGCCGACGAGAATCCCGACGAGAAAAGAGAGAGCAGGTTCTTTATTTTTCTCGTCGAGATTCCCGGCAGTTTTCCCGAAGAGAAAACATACACACGACCGGTTTTCTCTGCAAAAAGCTCTGCCAGCAGTTTTCTTGCCGAGAAAACCGGCCGCGTGTATGAGGCTTAAGCTGGACTCATGTGCAAATATATGATACAGAAAAAGGTCATCTGCTATTACCACGTTTCACCTGCAGTGGTGCTATAACTGGAAATCACCAAAAAGGTACATGAAGAGCCCCCCGTGTAGCAGTTAGGGACAATTTTGCATTTCAAATGAGAGAAAAATAGGAATTACAATATTTTTTTTCATATTCCTCAAGCCTGTATTTTGGACAGCCATCCAATTTTCTGCAATCAGTACCGCACGCGCATTGCCCCAGAAATGTCATCTGAGATGTCTTGGAGAAAATCTCTCTGTTTTGTCAAATGAGGACCTAACAGCAAGACTTGTACCTAACTCAAATTAAATAGAGCTTGGAAACATTAATTAAAATATGTTCTTTTTTTTTTTCTTCCCCTATTGATTTGCCGAGATCTCGGCTTTCACAGCCGCCTAAAAATAGAAAAACAAATGATACATTAATAGATATCATTATGAACTCTCCTCCTCAATGCAAATCTCTGGTGACACCATTTAGAAGAGATTTAAACTTTTATGAGTGGGACAGTAGGGTTCACGCGAAGGTCATTTACAGGCATTTACAAATCACTGCATATTTAATTAGCACAGCTCAATTTCTAATTAATACTTTATCTTAATGGATCTGGAAATAATACATTTCACCTACATTAGCTCTTAAATACTGTTCAGGAACACAATGGAGGTAATTACGCCCTCCATCCATTAAGCTGCGGTCCGCACAGTCCCTTGAGGAACATAAGGCAGACAAGCTCCATGGCTGGTGGAATCTTATCGACAGGTCTGCCTCTAGGTGTCAAAGTGACCACCTCTGTTCACCCCTATCATGAACAATCACCAGTCCTAGAAAGCAATCGTCCAATCAATATAGTTCCAATGTGATCTGGAAAATATGGTACATGAGCAAAAGTCAATATTACCATCCAATTTAACCACTTCAGCCCCAGAAGGTTTTACCCCCTTAATGACCAGGCCATTTTTCGCGAGACGGCACTGCGTTGCTTTAACTGACAACTGCGCGGTTGTGCTACGTTATACCCAAACAAAATTAATGTCCTTTTTTTCCCACAAATAGAGCTTTCTTTTGGGGGTATTTGATCACCTCTTTTATTAAAAATGTTTGCGCTATAAAAAAAAAAGAGCGACAATTAAATGAAAAAAACAAACACATTTTTTTACTTTCTGCTATAATATATAATATATAATATATAAAATAAAATAAAAACAAACAAATGTATTCATCAGTTTAGGCCAATATGAATTATTCTACATATTTTTGGTAAGAAAATACGTGTATATTGATTGGTTTGTGCAAAAGTTATAGCGCCTACAAAATAGTGGATAGATTTAGGGACCTTTATTTTTTTTTACTATTTTTACAGGTTGTGGCGGCGACCTCCGATTTTTAGCGGAACTGCGACATTTCGGCGGACAAATCTGACACGAAGTGACACTTTTTGGGGACCAGTGACACCAATACAGTGATCAGTGCTAAAAAAAATGCACTGATCAATGTATAAATGACAGTGGCAGGGAAGTGATTAACACTAGGGGTGATCAAAGGGTTAACTGTGTTCCCTCAGCGTGTGTTCTAAATGTATGGGGGATGGGCTCACTGGGACATCACAGAAATCGCTGTACCTGATTACTAGGAACAGCCGATCTCAGTGTTGTCCCCTGTCAGAACTGGTTTACATAGGCAGATCCCGGTCCTGCCTCTCTGTGGAGCGATCGCGGGTGGCTGGTGGACATTGAGTCCATTGGACCCGCGCATAAGCTCCCCTGGCATGCAACGGGCACACGCACGAATAGACGTACAGGTATGTCGTTTCGTGCAGCCGGGCCGCCCTGCCACAGTATACAGTATGTGTGGTGGGCGGTCCGGAAGTGCTTGAAGGGCCAATTTATCCAAAGTGATATTTATTTTCATGTGATCATAGTTATGGAGATATCTCTTTGATGCTTAACCACTTGCCGACCGCCTCCTGTACATTTACGTCAGCAGAATGGCACGGACAGGCACATCAACGTACCTGTACGTCCCCTTTAAGTGCCTGTCCGTGTGGTCGCGCACGCGCCGCCGGCGGCGCGCTCACGACCCTGCCGCCATCCCCGTGAGTCGGACCGTGGGTCTCGCGGACTCGATCGCCGCTGGGATCCCCGCGATCATCTCACAGAGGTATAGAGTGGGGAGATGCTTGTGTAGCTCTGACTAGTGACAATGACATGGATCTCGGCTCCGTGTACTAGGAGCAAAGATCAGTGTCATGTGAAACAGAGCCCATCCCCCCTACCGTTAGAAACGCTATGCAGGGAACACTTAACCCCTACAGCTCCACCTAGTGGTTAACCCCTTCACTGCCAGTGTCATTTTCACAGTAATCAGTGCATTTTTATAGCACTGATCGCTGTGAAAATGACAATGGTCCCAAAAATGTGTCAAAAGTGTTCGATGTGTCCGCCATAATGTCGCAGTCATGAAAAAAATCACTTATTAACGCCATTTCTAGTAAAAAAAAAAATTAATAAAAATGCCACAAAACTATCCCCTATTTTGTAAACGCTATAACTTTAGCGCAAACCAAACAATAAACGCTGATTCCGATTTTTTTACTAAAAATATGTAAACTGAGGAAAAAAAAAAATTTCAGATATTTTTTGGGGAAATTTATAGCAAAAAGTAAAAAATATTGATTTTTTTTCAACATTTTCGCTCTATTTTTGTTTATAGCGCAAAAAATAAAAACCGCAGAGGTGATCAAATACCACCAAAAGAAAGCTCTATTTGTGGGAAAAAAAGGACGTCTATTTTGTTTAGGAGCCACGTCGCACGACCGCACAATTGTCAGTTAAAGCGATGCAGTGCCGAATCGCAAAAAGGGGCCTGGTCATAATGGCCCGTATTGGTCACGGGCTTAAGTGGTTAAATGGACACGGATTGTCTTTTATAACCACTATTGGAACGGACTTTGTTTTCAATTTGATATACTTTGACTGTCCCACCACACGGTGACTGCTCTACATTTACAGTCTTTTTCCTCGTAGAAGGTTCCAGCTTTGGACTTATTGCACTTATTAACTTATTTGCATATTGCACTTTATTATTTGCATATGGTAGTATCACCATCTACCTTTGTATATATTTGTTTACAATTGGTATCATATTTAGTACTGCACGTTTTATTAATTTCTATTTACTTTACAGGCAGTGCTGGGTCAGATCCTGGCCCTTGTATGTTTTCGATACTCCAACAGCAAGAACTCTGTACCATAATTCTTGACTCTATTCCAATTAACCTGGGAGTAGACATGTGTGATTTGTTCCATTCCGAATCTAAATGCGGATGAAATTTTGGTTATTCAGAGATTGGTTTGTATCTGAATCTTCGAATCACAATAGTAATGAATTTAAAAGAATCAGAAATAAATTAGAACAAAACAACAAACCAGCACAGAGTCTGGCTGTCTGTTGTGGTCTGTCTTTCCCCTAAGAGTGTGTGGTGATTGTTTTTAACTGGTCGGACTCCACATTGACCTCTAGGAACCGTGTTGTGAGCACATCACGTTTTGTACCATCTCCTTGCCCCTTCACAGCTCCCAGGGGAAGAATATTGGACCTCTTGGCAGTTTTTGCAGATGCCCTCTGTGTGGCCTTGTGCGTATTGCTACATAGGAATCCTATATTTACCTTCTAGGTTGATCACCAATTGGGTGTGAGTTGGCCAAATACCTGGCATTAACCATAACTTCCTGTGCTTCTCCTGAGGAAGCAAGCTCTATCTCGCAAAACGCTTCGAGAACAAGTCGCACAGTCGCTCCAGACCAATGGTGGTATCTATGTGGTGCCCCTGGGTCCCACATATAAAGTTTGTCATATGATCTCTATGTAACATTATTCACATCCATTTAACCACTTCAGCCCCGGAAGAATTGGCTGCCCAATGACCGGGTCATTTTTTTGCGATTCGGCACTGCAACGCTTTAACGGACAATTGCGCGGTCGTGCGACGCTGTACCCAAACAAAATTGACATCCTTTTTTTCCCACAAATCGAGATTTCTTTTGGTGGTATTTGATCACCTCTGCGGTTTTTATTTTTTGCGCTATAAACAAAAAAAAGAGGGACAATAAAAAAAAAAAAAAAACACAATATTTTGTAATTTTTGCTATAATAAATATCCCAATTTAAAAAAATATATATATTTTTTTTTTCTCAGTTTAGGCCGATATGTATTCTTCTACATATTTTTGGTAAAAAAAATTGCAATAAGCGTTTATTGATTGGTTTGCGCAAAAGTTATAGCGTCCCTAAACACTTTTTATGACAATAAATTGCATATTAACCGTTAAAATTAGCACTTTTGATTTCTCTCAGACTTTTAAAGGGTGTTCCGCAGCTTTCGATTTTGCCGCGAACACCCCAAATTGTTCGCTATTCGGCGAACGGGCGAACAGCCAATGTTCGAGTCAAACTCATGTTCGACCTGAACATAAAGCTCATCCCTAATCTTGGGGAGTAAAGGCTGTTATAGCCCCATAGGGGAGGCAACTCTGTTGGTTGAACTGGATGGACTTGCACAAGTTTTCAACTATATTAACTATGTAACTCCTTAATAATGCCTGTGGCTTTGGGTCGGGATGTCCAACAAGCTTACAGTGCATGCTATACAGTAGGATTGTTTTTTTCTTGGTTGCATTAATATTATTATGCAACAGGATTTATATAGCTCCAACAGTTTGTGAAACGCTTTATAATATATAAGGAGACAGTACAGTGAAAATACAGTTTACATCTAAATGCAAAATTTTAAGGAGGGTCCTGATTGTGAGAGCTTACAACTTTAACCATTTCCCCCCAGCCCCGGCATCATTTTAACATGGTCTGTGCACCCGGGGGCAGGAAGTATCATCCGATCACATGACCATTGTGATTGGCTGTTACAGCGGTCACATGATTGGTAGCCAGACCCGCCAGTTACCAATCATTAGCATAGACTGAGAAGTTTCTTTTACTGTTCAGTCTCCGTGCTGGGAGCATGCAGTGGCTCCAATGGACAAACATATGTACTGATATCTAGATTTTGCATCTTGCAGATGAATCTTCAGTCCCTCAGCCTCACTTAACCACTTCAATACAGGGCATTTTCACCCCCTTCCTGCCCAGGGCAATTTTCAGCTTTCAGCGCTGTAACATTTTAAATGGCAATTGCAACACTGTACACATATGACATTTTTATCATTTTTTTTTCCCCCACACATAGAGCTTTCTTTTGGTGTTATTTGATCACCTCTGCAGTTTTTATTTTTTGCACTATAGACAAAAAAAAGTGTAAATTTTTGAAAAAAACACAATATTTTTTACTTTTTTTGCTATAATAAATATCCCAATTTAAAAAAAAAACAAACAAACAACTTTCTTCCTCAGTTTAGGCCGATATGTATTCTACATATTTTTGGTAAAAAAAAACAACGCAATAAGCGTATATTGATTGGTTTGCGCAAAAGCTATAGCGCCTACATAATAGGTTATTGATTTATGGCATTTTTATTATTATTTGTTTTTTTACTAGTAATGGCGGTGATCATCGATTTTTGTCAGGACTGTGACATTGCAGCGGACATATCGGACACTTTTAACACTATTTTGGGACCATTGACAATTATACAGCGATCAGTGCTATAAATATGCACTGATTACTGTATAAATGTCACTGTCAGGGAAGGGGTTAACACTAGGGGGCGATCAAGGGGTTAAATGTGTTACCTAGGGAGTGATTCTAACTGTGGGGTGATGGGACTGACTGGGGGAGGTGACAGATCGGTGTTCCTAAATACAAGGAACACAGGATCTGTCTCCTCCCCCCTGACAGGACGTGGATCGGTGTGTGTTTACACACCGATCCACATTTCTGTTCTGTGACAAGCAATCGCGAGTGCCCGACTCCCGAGTGACATGGCAGGCGCGCGCGCCCCCTAGACCGCCGGGAACCCGAGGACGTCATATGACGGCCACCTGGGATGGCAGAGCCACCTTGCGCCCGTCATATTACAATACATGGGATGGGAAGTGGTTAACAACTGCTGTAAAAAAAACTCAACCACATAGAAAATGCATTGATTTCAATCAATCCTACCTGCCTGGCAGATGTGCACTGACAGAGCAGAATTACTAGGCAAGAAGCAGAGCTTGCACATAGGTAAGTGTATATACATCCCCTGTGCACACATTAAATGACAAACTATGCACAAATACACTGTTTCAAAAACTTTAGCAGTCATACATTTACTTTAGGCCAATCATGTTCTCATGTAATACAAACAACCCAAAAAAAAAAGAAAAAATCTATGGTTTCCCTTCAATGAAAGCAACCAAGGCTCCCCTTAATACCACGAAAATATCTTGTACATTACAGTGTAATGTATATTAAACTCGCCTAACAGCTGGTCAGATTGACAGGCTGTTTTGTTGGAACAATACTCTCCATGAGCAAAACCCCTTCATCCTGCTGGCATCACTGGATTGCTATTTGTCAAATCAAGTGTGCAGTCAATTCAGCCTTTGTTTTGTTAATGTCTCATGTCAGAGCGCTGCCATGCATGACTGCCACACAAGACTGGAGCATACGACTAAGATCTCCCTGATTAATTTCAGCAATGCCAGTTAATCCTGAAGCCGGGCTTTTAAGGTGGAAATTTCATTTGAACTGGACCAGCTTGTTCTGAGTGACAAAATGCATTATCTAAAAAGGGAGTCTATTAATTGCATTACACTGGATTTCAGAGCCCAGAAACCGGGGCTAGTGGTTCTTGCCAAACATAAGTTAAAAATAAACATAAAGCCACTTGCCTCTGACCCCGAACCTTAACCTGTACTTTGTCATGTGATCTGTGATATTCCATGACCATTTTCTCCATCATATATTCAGTCCAACACAAGTATTCCTCTATAACAGGGATATGCAATTAGCGGGCCTCCAGCTGTTGAGGAAACTACACGTCCCATGAGGCATAGCAAGACTCTGACAGACACAAGCATGACACCCAGAGGCAGAGGCATGATGGGACTTGTAGTTTTGCAACAGCTGAAGGTCCGCTAATTGCATATCCCTGCTCTATAACATCATTATGTAGAATGCAGAACCAGTGGTCCTGCATTGTAGGCGAGAAGGTCAATGGCCCTCCCACATTCCAGGGAAAGTATTCTTCTACTTGAAATCTCTCTTAGATTAAGCAAGCATTTATCTTTTGCTATCCTTTTAGAAGGGAGGGCTGTCCTTGTATGTAGAGGTGGAAGCACCTGCCTCTTAACAATGAAGGATATGCTAGGCAGAAGGAGCTAGAAGGCAAACAGTACCCCGGATGAAGTCTTAGTGGATGAAATGTTGGGACGTATTGTGTTGGCTCCATGTTATTACGCTTCCTACTATCCTCATTTGTGATCACATATATACAGTGCCTGTATCCATCCAAATTGATGTAAGTGCATTACTTATTCAATAAATTCATTTAGTAAGGATTTTATGCTATGTTGGCGTTTTTTCTCCTCCATTTATATATGCCTGGTTGAGCTTTGGAGTATTTTGGATGCTGTGTTGGAGTGGTCACATTCCTTTTGGGTTGGTACCGTGTGTGGTGGTTCCGTGTATGCTGGTTTCTGTATATGCCGGTTTCTGTGGAATCCATTTGGTCCTGGTCTCTCTGTGCATTTGGCTGCTTATTAGTAGCCCATTTGATCTGGTAAGAGTACCTGATCATTGTATTTGGTGGTGGCTACACTTCTGATGCTCAATTTCCACTCTTGGTGGTCTTCTTCACAAAAGTCCATCTAACTTCTTTCCAAAGGCAGAAGTTTTAATATACATCGAACTGTTTTTTTCACTTCAGTCACTCACCTTTGTCCCCAGGATTTTTTTGCGCACGCCTATGAACTCACCCAGTGGCAGAACGTCATCACGGTGCCCTGCACTTATGTCCATGCCACTCTCTGCATTATTATAGGAGAGATAGGACCCTGTATGTCATGGGACTCACTGGCAGGCCCCTGTAATTAGCTGCAGGTGGAGGGATGGTGCTACAGAAGGGAGGCTGCCCAATCGAAATGGATTTGGACATTAAAGTGCAGTAAACGCAATACAACAAATCACATTGATCTACAGACAGACGGCACACAGATGAGTTGTCTTCTAGAGTTTGCTACCACTTTAATACACACAACCCTTTTGTTCCTTGAATTCAGTAACATTATCACATGAGATATGTTTGCTGGACGTGACACTTTTATGATGCATTGCATGATATGGCAGCCTAACGAATACTGATTTTGCATGTAACAAATGAGATCATGTTAAAGAAATGCATGAAGCATAAAACAAATCTCCCGTTAAATTGCACAACAGCAGGAAGCACGTTGGCAAATTTCTCCATTTGTAAAATCGACGAAAGTCTAATTTTTTTTTTTTTTTTTTTGTGCAAAAATAATAAGCTGGATGTGTTTGAAACCCATACACAGTGCACGGAAATAGGAAATATAAGGAGGTTGCATACAGTCACAGTGGAACAGGGGAGATAACAATACCAAGTAAAACATCAAATAAGGACAAAGAACACACAATGCCTTTGTTCTTGTAATACTGGGAATAGTGAGTAATGGAGACATGATTAACTGTAATGCCAGTGTGAAGCCCAGCTCAAAGAAGAATTATATCTCTTTAGTGTTTTAGGGAGAGATTAGCAAAGTTGTGAAGGTTAACGCATCTCTCAAACCCATGTAAGAGTAACCATATACAGGCAAAAATTAGCGTATATTCTGATGTAGGGAAATATGGGTATCCTATGGTAAGATTAGAATACTATATAATGGGAAGTCTTCTAAATAGTGCAAAGCTCACAACTGCCCCTCAATTCGAGCCCCTTGTCAGGAGAGCCATTGATTGGCTCTCCTCTACTCGCGCCTTGTCAGCGCGAATAGAGGAAAAGCCGAAAAACCACACTTCCTAGTTACCATGTGATCAGCTGTGATTGGACACAGTTAATCACATGGTAAAGAGCCTACATCATAGGCTCTTTACTAAGATGGGAGATGCGGTGTGTCACAGCAACACACCGCACTATCGATCGCCATGCTGCACGCCCTCCTGGGAGCATGCGAGCGGCTTATCCTGCTGGACGCCATATGAGGCCCTGTCAGGATAACTGATCCCGGCTGCGGCCGTCATTTTACAATACGGCGGGCGGGAAGTGGTTAATGAGGGATATGATCACCATATTCCAGTGGTGGGCCACCTGGATCAGCAAGGCCTTCTCTGCTGCCCTAAACTATCATAATCATTGACTTACTTTTTACTATAAATGTATTATTCCCAATAGTCTATTCTCTTCATTTCATAGATTTTTCTCTTGGTTTCACTGCTTCCAGTACTGTTACAGCTTTTATCCAATCATATTTCAGCCATGATAGCCACGTGTTGCCATCTTCAAAGAAATATGCCTTGAGGCCTTCAGAATGAACAGTGCAGGCACCTCTGGTAAATGGCAATGAAACTGTAGCTTTAACCACTTGAAGACCAGGCCTATTCTGACACTTGTATTGTATTTTTTTTGCTAGCAAGTTACTGAGAACCCCCAAAAATTAGATATATATTTTTTAGCAGAGGCCCTAGAAATTAAAATGGTGCTCGTTGAAATTTATTCTATCACACGGTGTTGGATTGGTTTCTATGCCGACCAGCACCAGATTTTGGGCTCTTCAGTTTTAGTAAATCAACCCGTGTGTATAGTATCACTTTAATGTTCAGGTCTGTTTTAAACTCCCATACATATGCAAGCTACTTGACTTCACTTGGCCTCATGCACACTGGACGTTTTTACAGCTGCTGTTTTTGGCTTCAAGCGTAAACTCCCTAGCATGTTATCTTATGTGTCCATGCACACATAGGCTGTTATCAGCTTTTTTTGCCAGGGGGGTTTTCTGGAAAAAAATAAAAAATAAACACTCTAACTCTGCGTTTATGAGAATTTTTGAGCCATAAGCTTCAGTAGGAGTATAGTTTTGCTAAAAAAACATAAAAAAACACTAATGCAAAACCGCTGCAAAACGTGGCAAAACACTTTTAACAGAGTATTCTACAGCTAAGGGCCCATTTACACTAGAAACTGCATATAACTGCACGTTTTTGACTGCATGTTTGCATGCATTTGAAGAGTGTTTTCCGCGCGCTTGATGTGCATTTCAATGCGTTTTGTGCTGCATTTAGCACTGCGTTTGCAGTGCATATACGTTTTTGGGCTTAGCTTTCTTGGCTTAAAGGGAAGTGGTTTCGGGTGCGTTTGAAGCACGTTTGAAGCAAGTTCCCTGCATTTGTAGTGCGTAAAAATGAACAATGCTCTACTTTTTTTTAACTGCGCTGAACTGCACTGCAATGATGTGAACTTTCCCCATAGGACTGTCTATGCAGTTGGAGTGGAGTTCAAAATGCAGCCAAATGCATTCAAATGCATTCGGTGTAAAAAGGGCCCTTGAAGGGGTTGTAAAGGTACATGTTTTTTCACCTTATCGCATTCTATGCATTAAGGTGAAAAAACATCCGAGCATTAGAAACCCCCCCCCCCCCTGAGCCCCTGTTTACTTACCTGACCCCTCGAAAGTCCCGCGCTGTGAACGCGCTGGCTTCTTGGCCGGGCTTCTGGCTCATTCATTGGTTGATTGAAAGCCATTGGATCGCGCTGCTGTCAATCACATCCAATGATGCGGCACGCCGGGGGGCGGGGCCGAGTGATACAGTGAGCGGCTATGGCCGCAGGCTGTATCACAAAAGCGCGCCCGCAAGAACTTTCCACCATGCAAGAGAGCTCGCACAAACATGGAAAGTTCTTGCGGGGGGGAGCCGAGACAGCCGCCGAGGGACCCCAGTAGACCTGGATCGGGGCCACTCTGTGCAAAATGAGCTGCACAGTGGAGGTAAGTATAACATGTTTGTTATTTTACAAAAAAAAATAAAAATTCCTTTAGTGTTCCTTTAAGCTACTGGCATTTTTATAACATCCACCCAGTGTGTGTAGGAGGCTTAAGGCTACATGTACTCTAGTTTTTACACTTCAGATAGAACAGCGGGGATCTGTATTGTCATTAAACTGGTCTTCCTTCACTCGGCACATGTTGAATTATTTACACTAAACAAGACTTTTAGAAAACAACTTTTTGTCGCATAACGGATAATTGTAGGTGGAAAATAAACCCAGGGATGTTAATCGAGATTACTGTTATCTTCTGCATACTGTCAGCAATTATAGGCTGACTTTTTTTCAATGCCCCCGAATACAGTCATCTCCCGTTGTATTCTCTGCATCTCTTTCTGTAGAACAGAGGAATAAAGAGACCGCGTGTTTACTGACAATGATTCTGCCGGGCAGAAAGGTGACGCAGGAGCTTATTATAAATGTTGATGCTGTTGAGGATATCAGGGCTCCTTTCCACTTACTGTATTTTCTTTGCATTGGCCAGAGAAGGCAAAGTTCATGGACTTAGTAAATTAACTGCTTTCAATAGAGGTTGTTCCCACCAATGTATTATGTTGCTGTGTATTTGAAAGAAAAAAGTCCTGCCTGCTGAATTTTGAGTACATTGACCTGAAGTTCACTGTTTAAGTCAATTCAAAACGAGCCTTAAAAAAAAAAAAAAACAACACTAGCGTAATTTGAGTTAGAACTTATTTTTAGTGTAATTGAGTTCTTCAGGCTGGGTTCACACTATTGCGAATTGGATGTGGATTTCCCCGCATCCAATTTGCATGTCAGGAGAATGTGACTGGCTCTTAATGGAGCCAGTTTTCACAGCTTCAGTGCTACTCCAGGGCGAATTGCACAGTGCGTCTAATTGCACTGTGCGTCTTCTGGTCTGTTTCAGGTCCAAATTTAGACCAAAATTCAAAATGATGAACAGGGATGCACCGGACCCCTGCTGTTATGAGCCGCCACATTGTGAACCCAGCCTCAAGAAGAACTAAAAAGAAGAACCAGAAACTGTGCCCAAAAAAAAAGGCAGGCAGAGGGCAAAGGACTAATCACCAATATGCTTGTGCTCTCCTTCCTTTGCCCCGTTATGGACTTAAAATGCTTTATTCTGCACTGTGTCTCTAGGCAGAGATGGCCATCATGTCAGAGCCTGGGAGCAAGAAGAATGGTGAGCAGCACATTGGTGACATCACAAAATCTCACAAGACTAGCCATCAGAGACAGAAGTGCCTTTACGTGTCTATAAACCCAGACCATGGGCAACGCTCATTACATGCTATATATGTTAGAAGGCCAGTATGCTGGCCTGAATTTATGGGAGGAGCCCGGGGGGCTATTTAACCAGCCCACTCACCTGCAGTCTTCGTTGGTTTCCTGTGAGTGATAATGGATCTCACTGGGCCGACTCTTACCAGCTCACCTCATGTTTGTGAGTCCTGGCGTTTCGATCGCAGGGCATTTTGGCGTCTTTGTTCGTGGTCTTCGTCGGCGGTTCCCGCTCACTATCGCAGATACTTTTCGAATCTTTTGCGTCAGGTACAATCTTGCAATTAGTAATGCTTCCTGTCCTGCATTCCTTTCTTTAAAAGTCTGCTTCTGAGTTATTGTCTGTCCCATACATACGATTCATTTATAAATCCAAACCTCCGAGTCACTTTCGGTCATTGTCCGATATCACTCGCCGTAGGTTTCACTGGACGTAAAGATTCACTGTCCATAAGGTTGCCGTCTCTTCCAGTTGGGGAAAAAAAAAAAAAAAAAAGGGAGACTCTAATTAGTCCCACCTGCTGCCTCTCTGCACTGGTTAGCCTGGGGGGAGGGGTGATTGATTGGTGTTCAGTTTTAGAGTAAAGGGCGGCATACACTATACAACCAATTTGCATTACATTAATTCTATACTCCTCACTATCGATTCGTATTGGATTCCTTTCGTATATTTACGAACTGATTCGGGTCACATACGTTGCATACTTTCCATCGTTGCCATTTGTTGTTTGCCTTCATGCCGTGTGTTTTAGTTCCCGCAGCGGAACTTGCGTATTGTTTGTACACGTTTTTTCCTCTCACTCGTTTACCAAACCAAAGTAATTTTTTGTACGGCGCAACACCACACTTTTTGGATGTCTTGGACACCCACCATGCTTTTCGTACATCAAGTTTTCAAACTGTCACAGGTAGGATTCGTGCAATTTCTTTGCTTAACACACTGTTTGCCAGGTAAACCATGTCATCAAAACCCCGCTGTGGAACTTGCGAGTCATTAGTCAAGTCTCCATATGCGGCCTTATTTCAGCCTCGTGCAAGACCACAGTCTTGTCGTGCAATTCGTGAACACAAACGCAGAGCTGTTTATCGGTTTAGTTTTGTGCTTTTTTTCCCCTCTTTCTTGTTGTTGTTTCACGCCAAGTAGTAGGCTTATGTCACTTAGAATGCACTGTCTATCATTACAGTTATTTTACTTTGCATTACCCTCCGGTCGAATCTAGTCGCATCAGCGACTCACTGGTTCGTCCCCGCTAGTTTGTCATCTCATTCCACTGATAGTAATTTCACTTGTCTCATCTCCCACACCCTTCTCTCTCCTCATAAAACCCTGCAAATAGCTACTGATTTGTCTTGCATCGATAGTGATTTCCTCTGCATCATTCTGATATGAATCCAAGTCGCATCCACAATGCACCGATTCGTCCCGGCGGGCCCTAGTTGCTGGCCTCATTTTAGTACATGCTCCAGAGTTCGCTCGTTGTCAGCCGCACATGCGGCGCACCGTCTCATGCCTAGATCATGGGAGAATTCTGTCATTCACGTCACCATCACGCATCTGAGTTGAATCCACGCGCATTCTTATGTGCAGGTTCGTCCCATACATGTCCCAGTTGCTGGCCTCATTTCAGTACATGCTCCAGAGTTTGCTTGCTGATAGTCGCACAGTGCAGCACGATTCATGCCTCTGTCATGGAAAATTTCTGTCACTCATGTCACAGCCACGCATCTGATTTGAATCCACGCGCATTTTCGTGTGCAGGTTCGCCAAGCGTGCCCCAATTGCTGGCCTCATCTCAGAACATGCCCCAGAGCCTGGTCGTTGTCAGTCGCATCTGCGGCGCACCGATTCATGCCTCTGTCATGGGACATTTTTGTCACTTATTGCACTGTAACACATCTGATTTTAATCCACGTGCATCCTTGGGTGCAGCTTCGTCTCAAGCGTGCCCCAGTCGTTGTTGGCCTCATTTCAGTACATGCTCCAGAGTTCATGTCATGGGACATTTTTGTCACTAATTTCTCCGACACGCTCCAACATCCGATCCGCTCACTTATATAAAAAGGCAGTGCAGCACTGAACAAGTCCATAGATCAAAAGACAATCCCAGTGATCTTCTAGAGTGATTAATAGAATCAGAAACATGCAGATGATGTAAACACAGTGAGAGACCTCCACCAGTAATAAGAATGGCCGCTCACCTCCCAAAGTGGACCCTTTGGTTATAGAGAGTCACAGATACCTTCCCATATGGGTATATACGTCTCAGGCATGTATTGCAGCTCCGGGATGGTTGGATGACAACAGCAGATGGACCGGATCACAAATGACTCCAATGAGGTGTGTATATAAATATATATATATAAAAGACAGGCAGACCATAGTGTTCTCCGCATATAAAAGGATATTTAACTAAAAGAAATGCACTTACATGTAAAAGGCACTAAACCAGTGCCGAGTGTAACAGCGTGTATGAAACAACAGATGCAGTCTGTCGTGTTCAAATCAGCTAGTCAAACCCCTCACCACCTGTCATTTCTCCTCCAGGTCAGTCAAGTAGGTCCACCCTGCACCAGGTTGGACGTAATTTTCCCTAAAAAAAAAAAAAAAAAAAAAAAAAATCTATAAAAAAAATAAAACCTATGAAAAAAAAAAAAAACTATATATATATATATATATATATATATATAAAAAAAAAAAACCTATGAAAAAAATAAAAAAACCTATAAAAAAAAAAAAGTATGTGTACCAAGCACTTACCAACAGCCGATCTGAATCTAGTCGCAACGTCGGCCCTATGATTCGGATCCTCAGCATTCACAAACCCCTTCAACCACTAACACCATCAGCCGATCTGAGTCTAGTCATATCATCAGTGCAACGACGCGGATCCGGAACATGAGCTCCCTCATCACCTTACATCTACAGCCGTTCCAAATCTAGTCGCATCGTCGGCGCAACGATTCGGATCCTCGGCAATACAAACTTCACCGACCGATCCGAGTCCAGTCGCAGCACCGGCTCAACGTTTAAGATCCTTTACAAACCAAACCCCACCGGTGCTCACACCTCAGCCCGATTCGAACTGTTCGCATCAGTGATACCAATAAAGTGGTACTTACAATTCAGATCCCTGGCCTTACGTCCGTTATCAAGCATAAACCTTTACATCTCACTCCATCTGCATATACAATGTTGCGCACGGTCGTTCCTACCTACTCAAAATTTCCGCTAACTTTGTTTTCATTTTTCCAATAAAGCGGCTTAATTGCAGTCGCTGCAAGCATTCCGACTCGAATAGGTCACTCATCTCCAGTAGCAACTTGGCTGCTCACCTATTCTCTGTCGTGCTAAACACTCAAACTAGCTTTCACTACGTTTGTCGTCCCTAAAGCCGACCCGCGTCAGGTCAGTTCTCCAAGACTTCACCCGTACACAGGGGTGTACTAAGGAGCAGCTTCAGTCTCTCCCGGGAATGCTCAATTTGCAGCAAGGATCATTCCCGAGGGTCGATCTTTTTGTATCACGCCTCCTGGTCTTCCTCTCCCAGACACAGGACCCCGATCAGATCCTTAACTTCAGATCCTTAACTTAGACACCGCGGCAGTAGCGGACCTGTCATTATGGGAGGAGTTCCTTACTACGTGAAACAGTATCAAAGTATACCATCAATATCGCCCCCATCACGCTGGTAGTGACAGATGCCGCAGCCTCCACAGGCTTCGCTGCAATTTTTGGCCACTATTGGTTTGCAGGACCATGGCTTCCAGAGACACTCCTAATCCCAGGGTTTACCTGGACTTCCTCCCTGTTCGAACAATACCAGATCGTGGCAGCCGCTCAGCTCTGGGGGTCATATCTGGACAGGACAAACCGTGGCCTTCACCACCGACAACCAGGCCACGGCTGATATTATTAGTAAAGGCAAGTCATGTCCTTCCTACGCAGGCCCGTACAACTATGCCCTCAGCACCAGTTAATGTCCACTACCCTCGCTAGTTCCCCATTTGGCCTTCTCCCCAGCCTGGTCATTCAAGCAGCCTTCGACTCGGCCTACCACGGGTTCTTGCGGCCTAGCGAGTTCACCCGCAGCTACCCCGCCGGCCAAGTTCTACGTAGACCTCACTTGGCTCGCTACCAAGATCGTTTCATCCTCCACCTGGCACTATCCAAAACCCAGCGATCAGGCACCGGGTTAGACATTTAACTCTAAAAACAAACAATCTCTGGTGTGCAGTAACCTTACTCGATCGCCTTCTGTCACTCCTACCTGAACAGTCAAACTCTTGTCCCCTACTACCTTTCCCGATCAAACCCTGGAGTGCCTGCCAGTTCATCAAACACATGAGAATTCATCGGGGCACAACCAACCATAGGAAGTTGATCCAGGGTTCACCCGGTCGCCTCTCGGGGGATCAGGAAGGAATTTTCTCCCCTGCTGTAGCAATTGGCCTAGGCTCGGCTGGGGTTTTCGCCTTCCTCTGGATCAACGGTGGGGCGGTTAGGTCAATTTGGGTCCTGTCACCTTCACACTCACTCACTCACTCTTCCACGCTACCACACCTCAACCCCAGTCAGTGCTCCAGTCGCTCTTATCGTATTGGAGCGGCCTCGGCCACATCCCGGTGTGGGGTCCCAGATCACGACTATTAAGAGACTTGACAGGTGGAAGTCTGCCTGCTTCGTCTAGCACATCCTCCAATCCTCAGGTGGAAATGGCACAAGCATTCACCAAACTTGCTCAATGAACAAAGCTAAAACCAATAAAACTACATCCCTACCTGAATGTTTTTGCCCCCTTATTTTGGCATACCGTCCATCAGATCAGGGCACACTTCAGGTCCATTTCATGTTGTAAGTCTTATGTTAAGTCTATCTATCTTATTCATATCTGTATCGGATATAGGGCTTCAACCATAAGTTAGAAGGCCAGTATGCTGGCCTGAATTTATGGGAGGAGCCCGGGGGGCTATTTAACCAGCCCACTCACCTGCAGTCTTCGTTGGTTTCCTGTGAGTGATACCCACCCTCCCATTCCCTTTTTTAGGGCATTTCTCAAAATTAATTTCTCTCCACAAAATATTTATTCTAATCTTGGGTATGCCCCCTTATTTTGGCATACCGTCCATCAGATCAGGGCACACTTCAGGTCCATTTCATGTTGTAAGTCTTATGTTAAGTCTATCTATCTTATTCATATCTGTATCGGATATAGGGCTTCAACCATAAAAAAAAATATATATATATATATATATATATATATATATATATGTAGCGGGCTCACCCCTCTCACCCCTTCTTATTCTCAGCTTGCTGTCTTGTCTAGAGGAAACCTGGGGGGAAGGATGAGATCCACCACGGCCCATGTCCTCTTCTGGATAGAGGTGAAGGCCCGAACCTATTTTTCCATCGGGTCGTGTGTATAACCAGGGGTCAAGTCTTTCCTCTAACTGACCCCCCTTTGCTCCCAGTAACCAGAGTTCCACACCACTGAAAAGGTCCAACTCTTATTTATTCTTTAGCAGCAATAAATCGTCACTTAGCACAGACAGGTTGTGACCAACAAACAGTTCAGTACAGGTGAGGAGTAGGTCAAGGCACAATCCCTTAATCAAACTAAACCATTGAGATATCACCAACGGTTATGGCGCACAGTGGCTGTGAATGTACTTATTTCTTTCTCTGAGTCTCTACCAGCAACTCTGACGAACATGAAATAGGAGTTACCTTCTTTAAGCTGTGGCCCCAGTCAGAGGGAAGACATCCTTCCGACAGAGTTACCGGAGGCCCCATCGTCACCGGCAAATGCTGCACCGGGCTGTTTGGAAGGGTTACACTCCCCGGCCTCATCGTCTCAGATTCGGGCGCCCAACACCTTAGGGCCCCTCGGACTCCTCCACCCTTGCAGAACCCAGTCGAAGGTACTGGGTCCCAGGCCTCCTCAATAGTACCTCACCCCAGGGCTAAAGGTGCCTGGGATGGACTCCATCTCCCGCTCCGGCCAGGCCAAGGGCCCCTGTGCCGGAACTCCGGAACGCCCGCACCCAGGCCAAAGGTGCCTGGGCGCGGCGGTGTCCTCCGACTCTGAACCCTGAACTCAGGGCGTCCGCCTCCTCTATCTCCTCTCCCCAGCGTCAAAGCAGGTTCCCCGCCCTGCCATACAACCGCCAGAAAGGGACAAAAAGAGTACAGTCCTGCAGTGAGGGTTCAACCCCTGGCCCAGGGCAACAGCGCCACCCTTGGACCCCAGGGAACCTCACACCACCAGAGTCCTCCATAAGCAATAATCAGCACATCTGGGTTACACTACTACCCAGATGCTTCCCTTAAATTTAAATACCCGCTACATATATATATATATATATAAAACAGAATGTGCATACTCACAAAACCACAAAAGTATTTATTTTGTGTAGAATGAAATATACCTGGTTGATCCTGCCTTCAGCTGTCCCTCCTAATGTCTCAATGTCCACACTACAGGTTGAGATTGTGTAGTGTAGACCAGCTGATGTCCTCTACGGAGCATGCTCCAATTTCAGTTACCTTCTAAGCTCTTCATTTCCTCCATTTTCTTATCTGTGCAGGCTACATGACTATAGAGTCACACATGTGGGCGTATACACAGTGGTAAATTACACCCCCCTCCCTCCCTACTCCTTTATGTCCTCCTATTGCTAAAAATGATGGTGGGCCGTAAAAAGTATGCTGATTACATTCACTAAGAGACTCACAAAAAAAGCTTTGTTTTCATATAATGCAATATTTTATCTATCGAATGTAATTTATAATACCCGTAAAGTAAAAAAGAGACTTGGATGCAGATGACTTCTCAAAACAATGAAATCTAGTGATCATCTTTGATTTCACCTACACCATATTAACGCCCAAAAAAATAAAAAAAAATATCTGATGTTCAATGAAAAGTTATTGTATTTATTTTGCTCTTCTGAAACAGTTTTTTTTTTTTTTTTTTTGTCATGTGACTGGCACAGCACCAATCATGGCTGTGCAGACACATAGGGGTTGATTTACTAAAACTGGAGAGTGCAAAACCTGGTGCAGCTCTGCATAGAAACCAATCAGTTTCCAGGTTTTATTGCCAAAGCTTAATTGAACAAGCTGAAGTTAGAAGCTGATTGGCTACCATGCACAGCTGCACCAGATTTTTCACTCTCCAGTTTTATTAAATCAACCCCATAGTGTAGAGAGCATACATCAGCAGGGTAATAGAAGACCCTCCCAAAGATCTTTCCCTGCAGATGCCAAAGAACAGGATAGATCATGTGACCACACAACAGCGCTGCAGGAATAAGGTACTTAGAGGACTTTCGGTTTACTCGGCTACCAATGGCGCCAATTTAAAAAAAATGACAGTATTCCGAATCGCCGTTTTTGGTGATCTGAATACTTTGAAGTGCAAAGGAGGGATTTGGGGTCTTTTAGACCCCCGATCCCTCCATAAAGAGTACCTGTCCCAACCTATTACTGTCACAAGGGATGTTTACATTCCTTGTGACAGCAATAAAAGATAAGAGCAATAAAAGGTCAGATTTTTTATTTATTTTTAAGTGACAATGTAAAAAAAAAAAAAAATTTAAGCGCCCCTGTCCCCGAAAACTCACGCAGCAAAGAAAATGCATGCATAAGTCGCACCCGCATATGTAAACTGTGTTCAAATCACACATGTGAGGTATTGCCGCAATCGTTAGAGTCAGAGCAATAATTCTAGCAAAAGACATCCTCTGTAACTCTAACCTGATAACCATTCATTTTTTTTAAGCATCGCCTATGGAGATGTTTAGGTTTGTCGCCATTCCACAAGTGTGCGCAATTTCAAAGCATGACGTGTTAGGTATCTATTTACACGGCGTAACATCATCATTGACATTATACAAAAAAATTGGGCTAACTTTACTGTTTAGCTTTTTTTAATCCATGATAGTGTATTTTTTCAAAAAAAAGTGCGTTTGAAAGACCTCTGCACAAATACAGCGTGACATAAAATATTGCAACACTCATCATTTTATTCTCTATGGTCTCTGCTTATATATATATATATATATATATATATTTGGGGGTTCTAAGTAATTTTCTAGCAAAAAATACAGATTTTAACTTGTAAGCACCAAATGTCAGAAATAGGCTCAGGCATGAAAGGGTTAAATTGCATTCCTAAATCCCCCTCCCATTTAAACATCAAATAATTTACTTTTACATGCATCTAGTGAAAAAACTGAATATGGCTTGGGTATCAACATTCTGTGATGTCATGTACTGTACTGCAGAATTTGGAGAAGGAGGGACAATACTAGGAGCCGATCAGATGTGCTCGCTGCACATGCCCTGTCAAAGAACATGTTGAGAGAAGGAGAGAGCAGATTGAGCAGAGGGTTGAGCTCATGAGTGTGCTGCTGCTCCGTCACTGTCCAATCACAGACTGGGGGAGGAGAAGTGACCGAATTGGTTTGCATACTGTAGCTGCAGCAGAGAAAGGTAAGTTGGCCAACCTGACTCTATTGCCTGTCAGGGCCATGTAAATCTCAGGATTGGCTGTACAGAAATACAAATCCTATGGCAAGTAAAGTAGATCCTTTACATCAGGGTGCCCAACAAGTGGCCTGGGGGCCACATGTGACCCCTGGAGCCCCCTGATGTGGTTGCCAGCCTGTCAAATAGAGCCGGCGGTAGAGGAAGCAAGCGGCTGCGGAGAAGAGCCGCATAAGCCTATGCTTCCGGTATAGCACCGTCTCCTGTCATAGGCGGAGGGATATCAAATGCACTTTGCCATAGACTTCTGTTATTACCTGCGGGTTTGGTGCATTTTCAGAAAGTGTGTCACACCTGCAGGATATAATAGAAGTCTATGGCAAAGTACACGTAGACATGTGCACTGCCGAGAAATTTGTTTGTTTTTGTTTCATTCGTTGTTGGTCTTTTTCCTGGTTATTTGTTATGATCGACATTCGTTATTTCAAATAAATTTGTAACTTCGGAAAAATTTAAATTTGTTATGTTCCATTCGTTTAGATGCGGTATTAGAAAATTCGAAAATCCGAAATAATATCTAACTAATTAATAATAACTAACTATTAAATTATACTCATTTGAATTTCCTTTCAAATTTGGCTGTTTATGAACGTAACGAATACGTATTTATCCAGAGATATGAATTAACGTAACAAATAAATTAATAATAATAAATAATAGTAATAAAATGTTTTTATTATTACTAATATGTATTATTATTAATTTGTTACATTCCATTCGTTAAGATGCGGCATTCGTTATTTCGGATAATTCGTAATTGTTATGTTTACTAACAGCCAAATTTGTTCAAATTAGAAAATCTGAAATAATAACTAACTCAGGGCTCAAAATTTTAAATTCTGAGCTACTAGCCAGGCCTTAAAGGTTACTCGCCAGTCGCCACCAGTTGCCCCAACTGATTCCCCACCCTACACCGCCCCTAATTCCCCCCCCTAAACACGCCCTCATAAATTATCTCATGAAATGACACTTAAATTTTTTATGCAGAATTAAGTTACAAAAATAAATAATAACAACTTTATGAGTGCAGCCTCATCTGTGCCAACCATAGCAGCCTCACCTGTGCCCACCATTGCAGCCTTACCTGTGACCACCATTGCAGCCTTACCTGTGCCCGCCATTTCAGCCTCAGCTCACCTGTGCCCGCCATTGCAGCCTCAGCTCACCTGTGCCCGCCATTGCAGCCTCAGCTCACCTGTGCCCGCCATTGCAGCCTCAGCTCACCTGTGCCTGCCGTTGCAGCCTCAGCTCACCTGTGCCCGCCATTGCAGCCTCAGCTCACCTGTGCCCGCCATTGCAGCCTCAGCTCACCTGTGCCCGCCATTGCAGCCTCAGCTCACCTGTGCCCGCCATTGCAGCCTCAGCTCACCTGTGCCCGCCATTGCAGCCTCACCTCACTGTGCCCCATTGCAGATTCACCTCACTGTGCCCCATTGCAGCTTCACCTCACTGTGCCCCCATTGCAGCTTCACCTCACTGTGCCCCCATTGCAGCTTCACCTCACTGTGCCCCATTGCAGCTTCAGCTCACTGTGCCCCCATTGCAACTTCATCTCACTGTGCCCCCATTGCAGATTCAGCTCACTGTGCCCCCATTGCAACTTCAGATCACTGTGCCCCCATTGCAGATTCAGCTCACTGTGCCTCCATTGCAACCTAAGCTCACTGTGCCCCCATTGCAACTTCAGCTCACTGTGCCCCTATTGCAACTTCAGCTCATTGTGCCCCCATTGCAGATTCAGCTCACTGTACCCCCATTGCAGCCTTGGCTCACCTGTGCAAGAGGATCATCACAAGGAAGAGAGCATGCAGCAAGAGAAAAGCCATCGGATAGCCCGCTGTTACAGCTGAGTTTACATTACAAATTCCTCCATTCCGCTCGTGGTTACACACAGCCCCGCCTCCTGACCCCGAGCCTGTGATAGACAGAACACGTCACAAAATTGGACTGGCATTCTGTCTATCACAGGCTCGGGGTCAGGAGGCGGGGCTGTGTGTAACCACAAGCAGAGCAGAGGCAATTGTAATGTAAACTCAGCTGTAACAGAGGGCTATCCGCTCTGTAATCCCACGGCTCTTCTCTTGCTGCATGCTTCCTTTACCTGGGGTGATCGATGGGAAAATGGCTCCCGATCAACCCCTGCATGCCTGCTGTACTCGCCCCCCCCCCCCCCCACGCGCCCCCAGGCAGCCCAGCTCCTCGCCAGAAACAATTTTCCACGTGCAGAATGCGAGTAGGCGAGTGGAAAATTTGAGGGCTGAACTAACTAATAACTATTAAATTTTAGGTATTGGAATTTCCTTTCAAATTTAGCTGTTTATGAACGTAATGAATACAAAATTATCCAAAGTTACGAATGAACCGAAATAACGAATTCTGCATCTAAATGAATGAACAAATTAATAATAAATAATAATAATAAAACGTTTTGATTATTATTAAAATGTATTATTAATTTGTTACGCTTAATTCGATTAGATGCGGTATTCGTTATTTTGGATAATTCGTAACTTTGGATAAATTTGTATTTGTTACGTTCACTAACAGACAAATTTGAAAGGAAATTCCAATACATATAATTTAATAGTTAGTAATAGTTATTATTGTTAGGTATCATTTCGGATTTTCAAATTTTCGCGTTTTCAAATTTTCAGATTCTGGTTCTTATTTTCTGGATTTCCGAATTTTCGGATTCCCGAATTTCGGATCTTACGAATTTCAGATCTTACGAATTTTGGAATTTACGAATTTATGAATTCTCGTTTTTGAAAAAAATTAGTTAAACAGTTTTTGTTCATTTAAATATTTCTGAATTAACGAATTTGTCAAATTTCAACAAAAAACGAATTTGGAACAAAACTAATTGTACATGTATAAAGTGCAGCAAACTCGCAGGAAAGTGACAGGTGCACTGTGCTCACCTGCGGTGTGGGTAAACCGCAGTGCATCAGCGTAAAAGCAGCCCCATTCACATGATCAATCCGACGCAGCAGATTTAAACAGACTTGTGTCGATTTACACCTGCCTACCTCCAATCTGATCCGGTGTAAAAAAAAAAAAAAAACAGAAGGGGATCCTTCTCCTTGCATCTGGGCGGTTCAGATCGGAGGGCCTATAGAGTAGAGTGGGCTGTGTTCATGTCCGCTCATTGTGGCCCACGACCGGTTCTCTAAGTAGCCATCGCTCTTCAGAAGGTTGGGCACCCCTGCTTTACATGAATTTGAACTGCATTTCTAGCTCACTGCCTGGAGTTCTGATTGAAAAAAAAAAAACCTTCGATCATGTTTTAACTTGGATTCCTAAAAATATGAAACTGAACGTCCATGAACTTTTCGTACAACAAAGAAGCTGAATACACGCCGTATGAAGTGGGACTCCGTGTGGATTTTTAAACACAACAGGGTAGCTGCTTTCCCGACGAGCTATAATAAAATATATATATTTAAGTCTGATAAGCCAGGACTTTGACATCGAGCAAAATGTATATGTTTTATTAAGTTGTTTTTGCAGGAGATGACAGGCCATTAAACAGAGCACCCATTATTAACACGCAGCTGGACTCTCCCACTTTCTGCCTAGCTGAAGATTTCAGGCAGCATGGGGTAGAACAAATGAAAGATATCTAAGAAGAAGACGAACCCGAAACAGCACATTAAAAGGTATTCACATGTGGCACCGCTTTGTAGCGAGTGATGTGAGCAAAATGGACTCGGGAATAAAATGCTTTCATTCAATTATGTTTTTCAGCAAAGTTCAATTTGACTTTGGCCAAGTTTTTAGCAGCTCGATTTTGACAGCCTTAACTCATCCAGAACCTTCAAAGTCTTTATGATTAAACGAGAATTAGTTTTTTACATTTCTGGTTTATTTTATTTCGTATTCCAAAAATGTATAATTTTTTATTTTATTTTTGTTTCATACATTTTTATAATTATTAACAATGTACATCAACCTGCCCAACGCAGATATACTGTGGCAGGGCAGCCCTCCTGCACAAAATCACGTACCTGTACAATATTTCATACACTGGGTCTGGGGTATGCGCGCGCGCGCACCACCGGCGACCTGCTCCTGCTGTGATTGGACACAGAGAGAGCCAATCAGTGGGTCATACTCTATATGAGCTGTATATAATGGCTGTTTTTTTTTTCTTTTTAATATATTTTTAATATGTGACCAGCAGCAGAGGACTAGAAGCTCCTCCTGCTTATGTTTCCCTGCAGACAGGCTGGAAAAAAAGAGTTGGGTCACGTGACAGCTGTATATTGATTAGGAAAAGGGTATTCGATTTTTTATTTTATTTTGTGGCAGGGCGGCCCTCCTGCGCAAAATCATGTACCTGTACAAGATTTCGTACACCAGGTCTGGGGCGTGCACGCGCGCACCGCCGGCGACCTGCTCCCACTGTGAATGGACACAGTGAGAGCCAATCAGCGGGTCATACTCTATATTCCAAATGCTGTTTTTTTTTCTTTTTCTTATATTTTGAATATGTGACCAGCAGCAGAAGACTAGAAGCGCCTCCTGCTTATGTTTCCTTGCAGACAGGCTGGGAAAGAGTTGGGTCACGTGACAGCTGTATATTGATTAGGAAAAGGGTATTCGATTTTTTATTTTATTTTGTGGCAGGGCGGCCCTCCTGCGCAAAATCATGTACCTGTACAAGATTTCGTACACCAGGTCTGGGGTGTGCACGCGCGCACCGCCGGCGACCTGCTCCCACTGTGAATGGACACAGTGAGAGCCAATCAGCGGGTCATACTCTATATTCCAAATGCTGTTTTTTTTTTCTTTTTCTTATATTTTGAATATGTGACCAGCAGCAGAAGACTAGAAGCGCCTCCTGCTTATGTTTCCTTGCAGACAGGCTGGGAAAGAGTTGGGTCATGTGACAGCTGTATATCGATTAGGAAAAGGGTATTAGATTTTTTATTTTATTTTGTGGCAGGGCGGCCCTCCTGCGCAAAATCATGTACCTGTACAAGACTTCGTACACCGGGTCTGGGGCGTGTGCGCGCACGCACCGCCGGCGACCTGCTCCTGCTGTGATTGGACACAGAGAAAGCCAAACTCTATATACCAAAGGCTGTTTTTTTTTTATATATATATATATATATATATATATATATATATTGAATATGTGACCAGCAGCAGAGGACTAGAAGCTCCTCCTGCTTATCTTTCCCTGCAGACAGGCTAGGAAAGAGTTGGGTTATGTCACAGCTGTTAATTGATTAGGAAAAAGGTATTCGATTTTTTCTCATTAAAATAATTACCGCCATCCACATACAGAAATAGAAGGGACAAAGTAAATGAACCACTTAAAGCGGAACTTCAGTAATGTTTTCATCTTTCCATCTATTAAATCTTCTGCCCTTGTTGTTTTAACTTTGGATAGTAAAACATTTTTTTTTTCTGCCAGTAAATGATAAAAAAAGGGGGAAAAAAAAGTATTTATAATGTTTTTTTTATATATATTGTGAGGGGGTTAGCTCGGCAGCGGGTGTGTGTGACCCCCGGGATGGGCTCCCCACACAAAAACAGGCCCAGCAAACGGAGGTTGTGGTTTTCAAAATCAAAAAGGTGCGGTTTATTTTCTATTTACAGTGACAAAACACAGCAAAGCAAAAGAAACATAAATAAAATAAATCCTGGTCAACTTGACCTCTGAGTAAACATACAGGTTTCCTAACTAACAACTGGGATCAGCCTAGTGCTGTCCTAGTCCCTAAGTCCCTGGTTTTAAATGTCCAAGCAAATAGCCACACAGGCTTTGTCTCACCGCACAGGGGTTCACTCTCCCTAGACAGTCCACACAGGTCTGGTTCCAGGCATGAGCAAACACCTAATGAATCTGGGAGTTCTTATAGAGGCCTAAATGAGCTGACAAGCTTCAGCTGGTCTCATCAACTCCCTGTCTGCACGACGCCCCACACTCTCCCTAGAGGTATGAGTCATCCATGAGCCCACTAGCCTCAGCTGGGCTTATACAACTCTCCACCTAGTTGTATAAGTCGGCGTAAAGCCTGAATCTGGGCGAAATATATCTACCCCCCTGGATGCAACCAGGTGACTTTACCTTCCTGCTGTCACATACCCCCCCTCTTGTTTTAACCTCGGGGTTGGAACACCAGCAATCAGGCATTCATGTACTCGAGACAAAGCATCCACATTCCCCATTTGAACGCCAGGGCGATGCTTTACTGTGAAGTTGAATTCCTGGAGGGCCAGGAACCACCTATTCACTCTTCTATTTGTTTCCTTGTTTTGAGCCATCCACTTTAACGGAGCGTGATCCGTAACCATGTCAAAGTGCCTACCTAGCAGGTAGTACCGAAGGGAATCTAGAGCCCACTTCACCGCTAAACACTCCTTTTCAACGGTGGCATAATTTACCTCATGGGACTTCAACTTCCTGCTGAGGTAAATGACTGGGTGCTCTTCCCCGTTCCAGACCTGGGACAATACTGCTCCTAACCCCACATCTGACGCATCACTTTGTACGACAAAGTCTTTAGAGAAGTCGGGTGAGTACAACACTGGCTGGCTACATAAGGCTTGTTTCAAGAATTGGAATGCTGCCTCAGCCTCGGGGGTCCATTTAATCATGACCGACCCTTTCCCCTTCGTCAGGTTGGTTAGGGGCACAGCCTTAGAAGCAAAGTGGGGAATGAATCGCCGATAATACCCAGCGATTCCCAGAAAGGCTCGTACCTGCTTCTTGCTGTTGGGACGTGGCCAACTCTGGATGGCCTCGACTTTGTTGAGTTGGGGTTTTATTACTCCCCTCCCAATGGTGTACCCAAGATATTTGGCCTCCTCCTGCCCAATGGTACACTTCTTGGGGTTAGCCGTAAACCCTGCTTCCCGAACAGAGTCCAGGACTGCTTGCACTTTTGGCAGATGTGAGGCCCAATCTGTGCTATGGACAATTACGTCATCCAGGTAAGCCGCAGCATACTTCCGATGGGGCCTCAGCATCTGGTCCATTTTCCACTGGAATGTGGCCGGCGCATTCTGTAACCCGAACGGCATTCTTTTATATTGGAACGCCCCGTCTGGGGTTACAAATGCGGTTTTCTCTTTGGCCGACTTGGCCAGGGGGATTTGCCAATACCCTTTTGTGAGGTCAAGAGTCGTCATGTATCGGGCTGTTCCCAGCCGGTCGATCAACTCATCTATACGTGGCATGGGGTAGGTGTCAAATTTTGTAACTTTGTTCAACTGACGAAAATCGTTACAAAATCGCCAGCTCCCATCCGGTTTAGGCACCAACACAATGGGACTAGACCAATCACTTTGGGACTCCTCTATCACCCCTAAGTTCAGCATTTTCTGTACTTCCTCCCGTATTGCCTCCCGTCGGGCCTCTGGGATCCGATAGGGTTTTAACTTCACCCTTTCACCGGGCGGGGTAATGATGTCATGCTCTACCCCAGATGTTTGTCCCGGCAGCTCAGAGAATACCTCCTTGTTGCGAAGCACAAACTCCTTAACCTCCTGTTGTTGGGGTTGTGACAAGGTGGCTGCTATTCCAACCTCAGGAATCACGCAACCAGTTTGAGCTGGTGACCAAGTGTCTGCGACTAGGGACTCTCTATCCCTCCAGGCTTTCAACAGATTAACGTGATAGATCTGTTCGGGCTTTCGCCTTCCTGGTTGTCTGACCTTGTAATTCACTTCGCTCACTTTTTCCATTATCTCATAGGGGCCTTGCCATTTGGCAAGGAATTTACTTTCAACCGTAGGGACAAGTACCAGTATCCTATCCCCCGGGGAAAAGGTACGGGTCTTGGCTCCACGGTTGTACACTCTCTGCTGTGCTAACTGCGCTTGGGCCAAATGTTCCTTCACGATGGGCATTACCTGTGCAATTCGGTCTTGCATCAGGGCGACATGCTCAATCACACTCCTGTGGGGAGAACTCTCACTTTCCCAAGTTTCCTTGGCAATATCCAACAGCCCTCTTGGGTGTCTCCCATACAGTAACTCAAAGGGGGAGAATCCCGTAGAGGATTGGGGCACCTCCCTAATAGCAAACATCAAATAAGGAAGTAGACAGTCCCAATCCTTTCCGTCTCTATCCACCACTTTCTTCAACATTTGTTTTAGGGTTTTGTTGAATCTTTCAACCAGCCCATCGGTTTGGGGGTGATACACAGATGTACGCAATTGCGTCACTTTGAACAATTTACACAGCTCTTTCATAACCCGGGACATAAAGGGTGTACCTTGGTCCGTAAGCAGTTCTTTACAAATACCCACCCGGCTAAAAACAAGAGATAGCTCTTTGGCTATGGTTTTGGCCGAGGTATTTCTGAGAGGGATCGCTTCTGGATAACGGGTGGCATAGTCCATTATAACCAATATGTACTGGTGCCCCCTAGCGGACTTGATTATAGGACCTACCAAATCCATTGCGATTCTCTCAAACGGGACCTCAATGATGGGTAGAGGGACCAGCGGGCTACGGAAATGTGGCATCGGGGCCGACCTCTGACACACAGGGCAGGAGGAACAATAATTTTCTATGTCCTTCATCACCCCAGGCCAATAGAATCTCTGTAATACCCTCTCTCGGGTTTTCTCTGTCCCCAGATGACCTCCAAGAATGTGCCCATGGGCCAACTCCAACACCAACTTCCTGTAAGGTTTGGGCACCACAAGCTGCTCAACGGTTTCTTCTGCCCTTTTTGCCACCCGATACAGTAGGTCCTTCTCTACGCTGAAGTATGGGTAAGTGCAGGTATTATCTGGGTTCACTAACTCGCCATCTATTTCCACTACGTTTTCCCGTGCCTTTATTAGGGCGGGGTCTTTTAACTGTTCTGTGGCAAAATTTTCCCTGTGAACCTCCAGATCAGAAAACTCCACAGACGGTAGGTTTTCGTCTGAGGAGGTGGGCTCCTCTCCAGTTTCTTGAGTCTCCCCTGCCAATACTGACAAGGGAAATTCTGGAGAGTCCTCACCACTCTCAGAGGAGTTCTGGCTATCACATTCCTGGTACATAGGGGCACCAGTGGGGGGCTCAGGATCATCCCACAGTTCCCAGAACTTCGGAAAATCCCTTCCCACAATGGCATCATGCGGTAATTGAGATACTAACCCCACTGGATGAGAGAGGGTACCTTTGGGGGTCTCGAAACACACTGTAGTCACTGGATACTCTCGGGTGTCCCCATGCACACAAATAACAGCTACCTTGCTATTCCCAGAGACCTCTGTTTTAACTAACTCAGCCTTTATCAGGGTCACAAGGCTACCTGAATCCAGCAATACCACAACATTTCTACCATTAACACACATTTTGCATAAATGTTTCTCAGTTCCTCGAATGGCAGTGCATGCGACTGTCGCACACAGCGACTGACGTCTGCCCGTCAGAAAGTCACACTGCATGGGTTCCTCCACAACCGGGCAATTGGCTGCAATATGTCCCGCTTGCCGGCAGCGGTAGCAAACGATCCTTCTTGCCGCCTCTTGAGCCGCTGATTTCCCAGGCTGTTCTCGCCAAACTTGGGGTAGAGCTCCCACCCTCTCACTCTCTCCACCCTCACCCCTTGGAATCCTCTTATCCGCCCCTGGGGATGGTCTGGTCTTAGGGTGGAAAGTCCGAGTGTCTCTGGAAGAGGCCGTCAGGTTCTCTGTAGCCAAGTATTTCTCCACACGATCCACAAGACCATCGGCCGTCTCTGGGTCTCCATGGCTTACCCACTTTTGGATGGCAGTAGGAAGAGCTCTCAAAAACCGATCCATTACAACACGTTCCACAATCTTTGGTGCGGACAAAGTCTCTGGCTGTAGCCACTTTCTGCTCAGGTGAATGAGATCATACATTTGAGACCTGGGGGGTTTTCCAAGCTGGAAAGTCCAGTTATGCACACGCTGAGCCCGGACAGCCTGGGTGACACCCAGCCTTGCCAAAATTTCAGCTTTTAGTATCACATAGTCTTTTGCTTGGTTAGGCTCTAGGTCATAGTAAGCTTTCTGTGATTCACCAGTTAACAGAGGAGCCACCAGTCCAGCCCACTGCTCCTCAGGCCACTTTTCTCTTTCAGCGGTCCTTTCAAATGTGGTCAAAAATACCTCTGGATCATCCTCTCCAGTCATTTTTGTCAATAAACGACTCACCCCAAAGGACGCGGTATTAGTGGGACGGCTTTCCTCACTGGTCTGCGGACGTTGCTGCATTACTGCTTCCATTTGTTGTAGTCTCTGCTCTTGCTTCTGTAACAGGTCTATGAAGCGGGCCTCAGATTGCTGCTGGGCTTGTTGCTGAGCTTCCAGACTCTGTTGGTGAGCTTGCTGCTGGGCTGCAAGGCTCTGTTGATGAGCTTGCTGCTGGGCTGCAAGGCTCCTTTGCAAACCTGCATTTGTCTGCTGTTGATTGGCATTTGCTAGAGCCAGCTGTTTCAGTATCTCCTCCATGCTGGCTTAAAAAAAACTGCCACTGGTTCTCCACCAACTGTGAGGGGGTTAGCTCGGCAGCGGGTGTGTGTGACCCCCGGGATGGGCTCCCCACACAAAAACAGGCCCAGCAAACGGAGGTTGTGGTTTTCAAAATCAAAAAGGTGCGGTTTATTTTCTATTTACAGTGACAAAACACAGCAAAGCAAAAGAAACATAAATAAAATAAATCCTGGTCAACTTGACCTCTGAGTAAACATACAGGTTTCCTAACTAACAACTGGGATCAGCCTAGTGCTGTCCTAGTCCCTAAGTCCCTGGTTTTAAATGTCCAAGCAAATAGCCACACAGGCTTTGTCTCACCGCACAGGGGTTCACTCTCCCTAGACAGTCCACACAGGTCTGGTTCCAGGCATGAGCAAACACCTAATGAATCTGGGAGTTCTTATAGAGGCCTAAATGAGCTGACAAGCTTCAGCTGGTCTCATCAACTCCCTGTCTGCACGACGCCCCACACTCTCCCTAGAGGTATGAGTCATCCATGAGCCCACTAGCCTCAGCTGGGCTTATACAACTCTCCACCTAGTTGTATAAGTCGGCGTAAAGCCTGAATCTGGGCGAAATATATCTACCCCCCTGGATGCAACCAGGTGACTTTACCTTCCTGCTGTCACAATATATATATATCTATACACAAATGTTTTGCTTTCATTTCTATTCTAAATGGAATGGGTTGTTTTACAAGGTGATCGTTTACAATCACTTTAATACATCATTTGTTTTATTTAAAATACAAGCGGGGGGGGGGATTATGGTGTGGGATCATTTTGGGTTGGGCTTGGCCCCTTAGTTCCAGTGAGGGGAACTCAAGGCGTCAGCATACCAAGACATTTTGGACAATTTCCTGCTCCCTACTTTGAGGGAACAGTTTGGGGATGGCCCCTTCCTGTTCCAACATGACAGTGCACAAAGCAAGGTCCATAAAGACATGGATGAGTGAGTTTGGGGTGGAGGAACTTGACTGACCTGCACAGAGTCCTGACCTCAACCCGATAGAGCACCTTTTGGATGAATTTGAGTGGAGACTGCAAGCCAGGCCTTCTCATCCAACATCTGTGCCTGACCTCACAAATTTGCTTCTGGAAGAACGGTCAAACATTCCCATAGACACTCCTAAACCTTGTGGACAGCCTTCCCAGAAGAGTTGAAGTTGTTATAGCTGCAAAGGGTGGGCCAACTCAATATTGAACCCTACGGACTAAGACTGGGATGCCATTAAATCGGAAGTAAACTGATCCATAAAACAGTTACATTTACGGCACGTGCCGGAAATGTAACACTCCCATTGGTTGTGCTCTCAACCGAACTGTCAAAAGATCCAATGGCTGGTATCATAACTGATCACATGTGCAGCATCATAGCAGTTTTAGATTAAACAGAGGCAAAGATGGCAGCTTTCTTGTCTGAAAACAATAGGAGGGTTTACGTACACTTTAAAGTTCATGTGCGTGTAAAGGCAGGCGTCCCAATACTTTTGGTAATATAGTGTATGTTTTGAGATGGTTCTCTAGAGTCTAGCTTTAAAGAATAATAACCTGCGCAATAATGTTTGTAAATCCACTTTACATACATGTACCCTAAAATTCAATAACATAATGAGAAATAGAAAAAAAAAAAACGGTAAAAAAACAAGAGCCCTGCAACACAGCTGTTCACAAGTTGAAAACAGTATTTTCAATTTGCTGTGAATATGATTAGTATAACAAAAAAGAACAATCTAGAGGTTAAATAAATATGACCCATACGATAAAACCTTTTCTAGACTGGAAATGTAATTTTTCAATAATAATAAAAACAAATCATAAATAACTCACAGTGGTGAAATGACCAGATGAGTTATTATTTGGCGCACTGGTGTCATAGGCCTTTAGAGAAGCTGTTTTTTTTTTGTTTTGTTTTGTTTTTTGCAACATATTTATTTATTTGTAACAGCGGAAATATATATATATATATATATATATATATATATATATATATATATATATATTTTTTTTTTGTTAGTTTTTTTTTTTATACATTTATTTCCCTCTGGTGTAAACTGTAAATCATCTACTCAAATTTTCCTTCTTTCCTCCCTTATTGGCTGTGACAGTTTTCCACAGCAGTTGGACCTTGATACTTATATATAAATAAAATATACCCATTATAACTGTCATTATGGAAGATATTATAGTCCTCTGTGTATGTGTGTTCCCAGCGGGGAAGAATCACAGTTTGGAATCCACTGATTTTTTTTCCCATCATGTATGGGATGCATTTCAGGGATGGATAAGACTATAATTACATGCATGAGGAAATATACCTTTTACCTAGCGATGGGCCGATCACATGTTCGCAGCATGAATCGGCATGGGGCGTTTTCCAAAGATCCAGTGACTGATGTTTTACTGCACGGCCTCAGCGGCAGCGTAATGACAATTTAGGACAAAATTTGCATTCCATGTTCTCTCCTGCTGCTTTGTCTGCTTACTAAAACTGACTTTGGCGATATTTTATTTGGAACTTAGCAGAATGCGCACAGTGAGAAACAAAAATAGGGAAAGCAACAAAAAGAAAATGAAAGGAACGAAAAAATAAATAATTTGCTTAACATACAACAGTAACACTAAAATGGTAAGTTAAAAAAAAAAAAAAAGTCTATCATGTCCATTCAATTCTAATATTGTTGTAACACTGTTGATCCAGAGGAAGGAAAACTGACTTTGGTGATAATTTTTTTGGAACTTCGCAGAAGGTACACAGTAAAAAAAAGGAAAAGCAACAACATCAAAAAAATAAAAAACGGCATACCACTAAAGCTGGTTGAATATTTTTTTTTTATCAACTTAAAGTAAAGTTCATCTTTTGGAAATAGGTAATTTTTCTCCTTCATTGATGTGCACTGATGGGCACTGATGAGGTGGCTCTGGTGGGTACTGATCAGGAGGCACTTATGAGGCTGCACTGATAGGTGGCACTGATGGGCACTGGTAGGTGACACTGATAGGCAGCACTGATAGGTGGCACTGATGGGCACTGATAGGTGACACTGATAGACGGCACTAATGATGAGGCACTGATTGGCAGCACTGGTGGGCACCTATAGGTGGCACTGGTGGGCACTAGTAGGTGGCACTGCTTAGCAGGACTGATGGGCACTGGTAGGTGGCACTGGCGGGCACTGGTAGGTGCCACTGGTGGGCACTGGTTTGTAGCAGTGACTGTCAGTTTCCGGGGCCAATGTCCTGTTTACACAAGCCGGTAATAGGCTTATTTTTTCTCCTCACGCTCTCAGCCATTGGCTGACAGCTGATCAAGTGGTAAAGGGTCGGGATTGGCCCCCTTACTCTGATCTGTGATCAGCCGAGGTGATCACAGAGCACACCGCCCGAGCCCCACAGCCATCTTTCGGCTATGGCCCGGGCGTGAAGAGGTTAAAGGATCACCTTTTTTTAAAAAAAGGAAAAAAAATTTGCAGGTGGATATTTTGCACTCTCTAAGTTTAGTAAATCAACCCCACAGTTTTTAAATCAACCCCACAGTTTACTATGTTTCAGTTTGCAAATGAACAGGGAGATATTGTACAGAGCTCTTCTTGTTCATCCATTCTGTGCAGCTGAGGCTGCAGAGAAGGAGACTGAGGACTGTGTCACCAATCTATTTTCTCTGTCTGTTCAGACCCCTAATATTTCACTGAAGCCCCCCAAAGGGGCTGTTATGAATTAAATAGTACAAAAAGAATAAAACAATAATAACAAACTACTGACACCATCCACTTCCCTACTGACACTATCTGCTTTTAAGGCAGGCTAAGTTTATATTTTTATAGTGACATTTGTTTTATTATAGTTTTTCTTACTATTTAATTAAGCCTTGCTAGTTCATTTCTTAAAAAAAAAAAGAAAGATGCCAGTGATCTTTGATCTCTTTCCTGTTTCATCAGGTAGATCTCTATAGCTGGGTGCAGTGAGGCGGTAATAAGTCACACAGTCAGGTGCAGTATAAAACTTCTATTGAAGAAATGCAGCAACAGTTCACCACAAACCCAGTGGGCAGACAACCCAATTGGCTACACTCACGGTCGGTTTCTAAGAACGTGACAAGAGAAGAATTTGGCTGGACTGACGGCATCTGTTGAGAGGGGCAGAATGCCCCCTGGCCATCTCGGGCCTGGTCAGGAAGGTATCCAGAAGAGTTGTGACCCTACGCTTCCCTCCTTGTCAATATCTTTTCCATATCAATAGTGCTCTCCCTAGCAAGAGGCATACCTTTCCCTATGCTACCCACTTGCATAAAATGCACCAAACTCGGGAGCCAGGGCCTTAAATAGGCTCTGCCTGACCTAAGATGGCCACAGAGTCACATGGGGTGACAGTATCCAATAGAATAGCTTCCCCAGTGGCCCAGAAAACCATAGAGGAAACCTGCTTCTCTTGACTTCCTCTCCAACAACAGTGCCACTGCAGAGAGCGCCACCTGCATTGGAGGAAGTAGACTGCACCTGCCTAAATCTCCACCTCTCAAAGGTTGCCTACCCCTTGTCTAGTGGATGAGTGAGTATGAACACAGTGTAATACAGCATGATTGGGATGATTTGGGTTTATTGACACTTTAAAGGAGTTGTAAAGTCTCAAGGTTTTTCACCTTAATGCATTCTGTGTCAATGGACGCAGCAGCAGGACTCTGGAGCCTGCCCGCACAGGTGAGTGCGCCCGTACAGGTGCCCCCATGGAAAGCGGCTCTCCGTGGGTGCACTCGGTGAAGGGGAGGAGCCAGGAGCGCTGCCGGGGGAACCCCAGGAAAGGAGGATCGGGACTGCTCTGTGCAAAGCCCTTGCACAAGGTAAGTATGATATGTTTGTTATCTAAAAAAAAAAAAAAAAAAACTTTTACAAATCACTTGACCTCTAACATGTATAAATATAAAAATAGTTATTTTTTTAAATTCGTTTTTTTTTTTTTTTTTAATTAGCTGAATATTCAGGGCAAAGTGATAACTTCTTTCCAAAACCCGCTCCCAGTTTACTATAAAAAACAAAAATAATGATGTGCTTTAATTACATATATCACAGCATTTAACTAACAAAAGTGAAGTTTTTCTTTATTTTTTCATTTAATAAGATATGTTTGGAGCAACATTACGTACAATTTTCAAGTTCACGATGGACCAGTTTGCCAAAAATGTTTGTACATAATCAGAGCAAATATTAGCTTGATTAAGGAGGACAATTAATCCTGGGTGTTCTTTCTCGTGTCCATAGAGGCTGTGCGACAGCATAAAGCAAATAGTTTTCCTGTAGCGGCCACCTTCCCTGTCACTCTCTGATTAACAGCAGAGTTCAAGGAGAACCGTTTTGTAACACGCTCAAGAAGAGAGTCCCAGCGGGTCATTGACTATTTGTCTGCACCCAAGTGATGTCAAAAGTTTGTTTATTATTGTGAAAAGGACACTGGAATCACACCAAACTTATCTTAACTGGCTGTCATATTGCAATAAAATGAAGCTCTAGGTAGATATAAAAATAATTATTAAAAAAATATTCAATGTGTTGTTATAAGTACCTACAGTAAATATGACTTTTTTCAAACTCCAGGAATTTCTGTACAGCAACACTGGGGTTGGTAGAGCGAGGGTTAGCACTATGAGCCAGTCAGGGGTCTTTTGCTTTGCACAGTGCTGTCAGTCAAAAATGTGAACATGCTAACAGGAGGGGAGAGCACACATACAGCCTCATCTGCTTCATATTCATAGTATAGTCACAGGCTGGACAGGTCTCTGGACCAAGTTGTAACAGCAATGGTCAGCAATGGTCAGCACAGCAGAGTGTATCACAGGACCAGCTGAAGAGAATTGTGAATTTGGCAGGATTTTAACTGTGTGCAGGTATTTTCCTAGAGTTCAGCTTTACATTTCTTAAGAACCAGAAGAAAAAAAATCAAACTCGCTTTGAGACTACAAGGAAAACATACCTACATAAATATAAAAACTGTTTAAAGACAATCTGAATTAAATAAAAGGCACTATTAAAAGCAGAACATCACTCATAATTACATCATAAAACTATAAAAAAAACTCCCCATGCATGTAGGTAGGTTGAGGTTGGGTCCACCAGATGGAACATATAAGATTGCTTTTCTTTAAAAATCCTTCCAGAAAGGAGGATGATTTCACTTCCTGGCAAGAACCCAAATATAAGGTGGGAGAGGCTTAGACAGAGAGAACCCTGGCAATGGGAAGGAATGCCATGTGAGAGATGAGCACCCAAGGGACAGTGACTTTAAAACCTTATTTTCCCCTGGTGTGGGTCCAGCAATACATCACCAGCCTTAAATGAGCGTATTACAGTATTTGAGGGAAGAATACCGTGTTGGGGTCTAAGACCCGTATTAGCTGTATTACCACTTTGTATGCGGAAGTAAAGAAGTTCATCTACACGAGGCCTCAGTGTGCACTTATTCGGGTATCGTAGTAGATGTGGTGAGAGAGACAACGAGAGCTATCAGTGATGTCAGCTGGCTCTGGAGCCCTAGAGGTGGTAAAGCCACTCAGCCAGGAGGGTGGAAGTGAGCCCAGTCTCTGGCCACTACCTACACATCGGGCAGAGTTAAAATGCTAGAGCTCATAATTGGAAGGGCCACCGTCTGAACCCAAAAGAGCAGGCAGTTTAATGATGATGCCATGCAAGAAGATGTCAGCGAGGTACCAAGCGGGGGGCAGAAGAGAAGAGGATCTCTGCAGGACAACGCTGGTTCCCCTGGGTGGATGAGCATCTTAACTGTGCAGGATCTGCAACCAGGTAAGTATGAGTGGGAGGGTGAAGGTTCACTTTAATTCAGAGAATAAAGGCTAGATGTGTTTTAGTTGAATTCCCAATCATGTGGAGGGGCATTAAAAAAAATAAAAACAATATACTATATATATATATTTATTACACACACAATATCTCACAAAAGTGAGTACACCCCTCACATTTTTGTAAATATTTTATTATATCTTTTCATGTGACAACACTGAAGAAATGACACTTTGCTACAATGTAAAGTAGTGAGGGTACAGCTTGTATAACAGAGTAAATTTGCTGTCCCCTCAAAATAACCCAACACACAGCCATTAATGTCTAAACTGCTTTCTTGCGGTAAAGTGCTTACTTCTTATAACTTTATTAAAGCAACCGCATTGTGTGAACAAAGTAATAATATAATAAGAGATTGATTATAAAAACCCTCAGGATTCTCTTGATGCAATACCTTGATGCATGCAGGAGTATAGGCATGTGCAAGGTGTACTTAACTGAGGATATCCAAACCTGTTGGGTACGTGGAAATGAGAAGGTGGGGGTATAGGACTAGATCTGTAAATCATTTTTTTAAATGCTTTGTTAAATTAGATTATTAACTCCCATCATCAGCAATATGGATTGAGGCAGTAAGGTTGTTAATCAACCAACTTTGCTCAACCAAATTGCTACCAAATTGCAACCAAATTAATACTACTCTCTGGTTACAAGACTTACTGCCTCTATTCTTTTTGTTAGCAGGGTATAAATTTCCAAATAATATTTCTTGGACAACTTAATAAAAAAATAAAATGGGCCAGAAGATGGTTTTAACTCTTTCCTTCAAATCTTCTATTGTTGTTGTTCAGTCATTTAGTCATGTCTGACTCTTCGTGACCTCGTGGACCATAGCACGCCAGGCTTTTCTGTTCCCCCCTTCTTCCCAGGGCTTGCTTAACTTCATGTTCATTGTTCTGATGATGCTATCTAGCCATCTTGTTTTCTGTGGTCCTCTTCTCCTTTTTCCTTCTTATTTCCCAGCATCGTGGACTTTTCCACATTAGGTGGCCAAATTATTTGAGTTTCAGCTTCAGGATCTGTCCTTTCAGTGAATATTTAGGGTTGATTTCCTTCAAGATTGACTGGTTTGATCTTCTTGCCATCCAAGGGACTTTCAAGAGTCTTCTCCAAAACCATAGTTCAAAAGCATCAATTATTTGGCTTTCAGCCTTCCTTATGGTCCACTTTTAACAGCCATAGGTTACTTTACTACTGGGAATACCATAGCCATAATCCTAATAATAATAATCCTCTCCTAGGCCTCCCTTAATCCCTGGATTCAAGACTTTCATCATTTTTTTTTTTTTTTTTGCATCATAAATTCTGTTGCTCCACATATGATATTAAAGCCCCATAAACATTATAGATTGCTCTTTTTTATCTTTATACTTTTTTGATTTTGTACAGAAATAAAAAAAAAAAAAAAAAAGATCGAAAATCTGTCTCTCGTGGTTGTGCAGTGACTTTATTTTTAGGAAGTTATATAATTGCCCATTCTCGATTACAATGCACATTTTTATTGCAACACGGGCTGTCATTTTCCTGCCAGCTTCTGCAGCGGATTTAAGAAAAGCTCCTGCCATATCTGGATTCCCTAATGCACAACTGGATAAAATATTAGTGGATTTCAGATCAGAATTAGTTATCTGAAAGGTCATGCTGAACTGATGATAGACAGGCAAACAGAGGGATAGAAAGAATGAGAGATAAATAAAAAAAGTCAGCAGAGCTTCACCACATCCTCTAAACTCCTTTGCAAAGTGTAACTTCTATTGCAATGTGAGCAGTCTATTTGCCTTTAGTAAAACAACCTCATAGACTCAGGCAAGCAATGCGTTAGAATGACACAAAATTACGGAATGCTGGGATTAAACCACACAATTAGGTTCTATACAATATAGTACTGCATAGTCATTATCCACAAATAACGCACAATTCAGGTCACATACAATACAAGCTATTTTCTTGAAAGCTTTCTAAGAGATGAAGGAAGTACATAGCAAAAGTATAAACACATAACAATTTGCACAAACAATAGTTACATAAAAACTTGAGAGGAGTAATAAATGCCAATAAAATGTCTAATAATAAGTATATGTAAAAAGTTATTTAAAAACAACTGTGTGAGTCATAGGGAGAGAGAGAGGAGAGAGAGAGGAGAGAGATGGGGGGAGAGAGATCGAGAGGAGAGAGATGGGGGAGAGAGATGGGGGGAGAGAGAGAGATGGGGGGAGAGAGGGAGAGAGGGAGAGAGGGAGAGAGGGAGAAAAAGGAAGAGAGAGAGAGAGGGGAGAGAGAGAGAGGAGAGAGAGGAGAGGAGAGAGAGAGAGAGGAGAGAGAGGAGAGAGAGAGAGAGAGGAGAGAGAGAGAGGGGAGAGAGAGGGGAGAGAGAGAGGAGAGAGAGAGAGAAAGAGAGAGAGAGGAGAGAGAGAGAAAGAGAGAGAGGAGAGAGAGAGGAGAGAGAGAGGAGAGAGAGAGAGGAGAGAGAGGAGAGAGAGAGAGGAGAGAGAGGAGAGAGAGAGAGGAGAGAGAGGAGAGAGAGAGAGGAGAGAGAGAGAGGAGAGAGAGGAGCGAGAGAGGGGGGAGAGAGAGAGAGGGGGGAGAGAGGGGGAGAGAGAGAGAGGGGGGGAGAGAGAGAGAGACTGTGTGAGGTTTTTTTCACCAACTGTATCCCATTGTGGAAATTTCCTTTCACTTCCTGTCTCATAGCCAAACAGGGAAATTAAGGGAATTCCTTGGAGATGCCCAGGCCACTGTCTCCCCATTGGAATATATCCCCAAAATTTGGGATTTTCTACTGGACAAAAAGAGAAAGTGAATCTCCCTAACAGGAGCACAGACAACAATAAAAGTTGATGTAAGGAATATAAAGCTGCCGTTACCCTTAACCCTTTGGCACCGGCCGTACGCAAATATGCGTCGTCTCATCACTTGGTCCTTAGCGCTGAGGGGCCGCATATTTGTGTGAATTGCTGCCAATACATTTGTGCCGAGCGCACGCGCATTGCTCACTCCCGACACAGTTACTGCCTACTAACCGAAAGCTAGGAGGGATTGGGATGTAATGACCAAGCGCTAACATTTGCGCGAAACGCGTCTACCTTTTTGTCCCCTGCTCCATCTGTCAACCACTTGTCATATGAAGCTTCAATAAAAGGATTTTTGAAAGGTCAGCCGTCTGGAATCATTTTCTTATGTTACACAGCATGCGAGCTGGGCTAGCACCTGACTAGTGTGTGTGGGGATTAACCAGAGACTCATTCACCTGGAGCGGCTTTTCTTGTCTCATAGGAGTGATCAGGAGTTTTTGGACAACGTAACTGCCATGATCATGGCAGTCATGTGCTCTTAAGCCCCGCCTCCCAGCATAATAAACCTCTTAAAGGGCTGGGAGGTGTCGGCGCTAAGAGTTTAACCGCTTGCCAACTGCCTCACGCACTTATACGTCGGCCAAATGGCATGGGCAGGCAAAGCAACGTATATATATGTTGCTTTGAATCCGCCGTTGTCTCCGGGCCCATACCCGCAGGACCGGCGGACTCGATGTCCGCCGGTGTCCCACGATCGGGCCATGGAATGGCAGAACGGGGGGATGCGTTTGTAAAAAAGGCATCTCCCTGTTCTGCCTAGTGACAGGACACTGATCGTCTGCTCCCTCTCATCGGGAGCAGCGATCAGTGTCGCGTCACAGTAAGCTCCGCCCCCACATAGTTAGAACACATCCCTTAACCCCTTCACTGCCAGTCACATTTACACAGTAATCACTGCATTTTTATAGCACTGGTCACTGTATAAATGTGAATGGTCCCAAAATAGCACCAAAAGTGTCCGATGTGTGTCGCAGTCACGATAAAAATGGCTGATCGCCGCCATTACTAGTAAAAAAAAAATATTAATAAAAATGCCATAAAACGATCCCCTATTTTGTAGACGCAATAACTTTTGTGCAAACCAATCAATAAATGCTTATTGTGATTTTTTAACCAAAAATATGTAGAAGAATACGTATCGGCCTAAACTGAGGAAAAAAAATGTTTTTTATATATATTTTGTGGGGATATTTATTATAGCAAAAGTAAAAAATGTTGCTTTTTTTTTTCAAAATTGTCGCTCTATTTTTGTTTATAGCGCAAAAAATAAAAACTGCAGAGATGATCAAATACCATCAAAAGAAAGCTCTATTTGTGGAAAAAAAAGGACGTCAATTTTGTTTGGGAGCCATGTCGCACGACCACGCAATTGTCAGTTAAAGCGACGCAGTGCCGAATCTCAAAAAGTGGCCCGGTCATTTGGCAGCCAAGTGGTCCGGGGCTGAAGTGGTTAAAATAATCAATTAATTAATCCAATCCCTGTGTTAAAAATCAACACACCAATTCATATATCTTATACAAATTGATACATGGAAACAGTTTTTGAACGTGCAAATTTCCATATAGTGTAATCCTCAATAATAAAGTGCAATGGTGCAAATAAATGTGCAATACAGTTGAAATGCAATTCCTTTAAAATTAATAAAAGCGACTTGTGCTCTGTGTGTGCTCCACTCCAACCGATTCCACTTGTGTCACCACCAGTATCCCCAGTGTGTGCTCCACTCCAACCGATTCCACTTGTGTCACCACCAGTATCCCCTCCAGGGACCGTACTCATTGATGGTTGTTGACTTCCTGAACATATGCTTAGAAAGGTCAATACAGGCTTTTTGTCACAGACCCACTGTGCCACTGTACTGATTATGCCATCAACCAAGGAACTCCATATGTTCATCCTATGTAACGGCAGGAAAGAAGCTGGGAAACAATATTTTCATAGCGTAAAACAGTTTATTAAAATTCCCCAAAAATAAATGATAAAATACACTCACAGATGAGGTTCCCTGTCCTGGCACACAGAGCAATCTGCCGAATGCTTTCACAAGAATGCCGCAGCTCTGATCAACATAGGGGCTGGCATGCTTTCCAAAGAGCAAAAATGACATCATTGGAATATCCTGCCACCACGCGTTTCATCATAGGACGTCATCAGGAACTGACAAGCATTCTACTCCCTCTGCACTCTTTTCAAAACAAAAAAAAAGTTTTGCCTTTAGTTATACTTTAACTTGTCTTGATACTTTATTCTGTTGACAATAAAGCTGCTGCTAATACACATTGTCTCCACCTGAAAAACCACACTCCCTAAACGTGTTTTATCCCAAAGGGGATTGCTTACAAGGATACAGTAGGTCACAGGGCATACTCTATTCTGATTAGCAAGCCCCATTGGGGTGAAACATGTAAAGCACACCCCCTAAGAAGCCGCAAGTACACTGGGATCCCCCACCCTGCACAGTCAGGCACACCAAATTTCCACAGACACTCCAGAGTCCGAGAACAGTCTGCGACTTTGTTTTTGTTTTTTTGTTTATTGAGGGATAATAACTTGGATAGGGATGGGAGATTATGGGATGCCCATTTGACTTTAGAACAAACTTCAGGGACAACTCTTCCTATATACAGTCTCTATATACAGCTCCTATTCTCCCTCCAGCACTCACTTGCTTTCAGAACTCAGCTGGTGCACTGTAAATGTCTGACAATCACTTAGTCAGATTGAAGCAATAGCCTATAACAGGCAGGAACCCGATGCCCCTTGGTTGTGTAGCAAAGTTTAGTGTCCAGCTTACATTCCTCCTGTGGCTACTGATCCCAGCACCACCTCATCAGGCACTGCCAACCAACCTGGCTGCAGCTGCCCCTTTCACTAGCCCTCCAGGCTAACTTCTCCCCACAGTCCTCCAGACTGACACTCACTAGCGAACCCAACTGACTCACAGGAGATTTCCATGAGGTGCTGACCTTCTCCTGCTGTCCTCTCTCCTTGCTCCCAAGCCTCCATGAAAGGTTTCCTCTATGTGTTTTAGAGGGAATCTTCCAGAACCCAAGCCCCAGGCCCAAGGTCACACACCCCAGACTAGGGGGCAGCCTCCTCAGCACTCTATCTTCCACACGACTGCCTTGCTGCATGGCATATGTATATTTATGAGGTAAGCTCTGCCCCCTGCCAGCCCAAAGCTGGGGATTGGCTGAGGTCTCATAAATATGCATGGCAGCCCCTCCTTACTCCCGCCCCCCAGCTCTGGAAGTTTCTACAAATTTCAGACCAGGGGAAAGTGCTAAAGAGAGCAGCCAAATGAGTCATCCAGCCCCTGAGTCACCAAACCCTGACCCAGATTTGCAACCCAAGCTTGGCCCTCAGCCAAGCTAAAATTTTCCTACACTAACATCCACTGTACTTCTAGCACACACTAGAGAGTGCTACACACTAGTGTTGAGCGGACCCGAACTGTAAAGTTCGGGTCCGTACCGAATTTTGGCGTTTTCCCGACCCCGGACCCGGACCCGGATTTTGCGCTAAAGTCCGGGTTCGGGTCCGGATTCGGGAATTTAATGGCGCAGTTAGAAATGCTTCAGGGGCCAGCCAATCACCATTTGATTAGCTGGTGTGCCCTTAGAAGCCATCATAGCCATGCCTACTAATGGCATGGCTGTGATTGGTCAGTGCAACATGTGACCCAGCATGTGACCAGCTTCTATATAAGCAAGAGGCACACAGCACAGATCGTCACTCTGCTTTAAGACAGTGTAGGGAAAGGATCCTGGCTGCTGTTGCTGTGAGGGAGAGAATTATATGATAGGAGTTAGTCCTGATTCTGCAATCTACTGATAGAAAAGATAGAGAGACAGTGTAGTGTAGTGTAGGGGCAGGATCCTGTTTGTGCTTTCAGGGAGAGAGATTTAGATAGGAGTCCAGATTGAGAGATATAATAGCTCAGCGATCTGCATAGGTTTATCTGTTTGTGTTGCAAGCTCAGTGCACCAGCACTGCATTACGTTGAGTGATACACCTATTCCATACTGTGGCTGTATTGTGCTCTTGCTAAAAGACCCATTTCAGGCAGAAAAAAAAAAAAAAAAAAAAAAGGCACTTTATTGTGCTTTTGCTAAAAAGACCCATTTTTGGGCCCCAAAAAAAAAAAAGGCACTTTATTGTGCTGTTGCAAAAAAAAAAAAAAAAGGCACTTTGTTGTGCGCAAAAAAGACCTATTTTTGGGCAAAAAAAATATTTTGCAGTGTATATCTCTAGTTGTGTGAAATAACCAATTTCTATATATTTTTCTTGTACTATGCTATACTAAAAAAAAAAAAAAAAAAACTTTTTTTTGAATAGCATTCTCTGCAGCTGTGCGATTCAGCGGTTATATACTGTGGGTGTGTTGTGCTCTTCCAAAAAACGCCATTTAGGGCCACAGAAAGTATTTTGCAGTGTGAAATACACATCTGGAGGTGTGTGAAAAAACAACATTATTTTTGAATAGCATTCTCTGGCCTCTGCAGCTGTGCGATTCAGCGGTTATATACTGTTGGGGTTGTTGTGCTCTTCAAAAAACGCCATTTAGGGCCACAGAAAATAAATTGCAGTGTGAAATACACATGTGGAGGTGTGTAAAATAAACAATTTCTATATATTGTACAGTGCTATACTAAAAAAAACAACATTTTTTTTGAATAGCATTCTCTGCACTTCTATAGCTGTGCGATTCAGTGGTTAAATACTGTGGTTGTGTTGTGCTCTTCCAAAAAACGCCATTTAGGGCCACAGAAAATATTTTGCAGTGTGAAATACACATCTGGAGGTGTGTGAAAAAACAACATTATTTTTAAAAAGCATTCTCTGGCCTCTGCAGCTGTGCAATTCAGCGGTTATATACTGTTGGGGTTGTTGTGCTCTTGCAAAAAACGCCATTTAGGGCCACAGAAAATATTTTGCAGTGTGAAATACACATCTGGAGGTGTGTGAAAAAACAACATTATTTTTGAATAGCATTCTCTGGCCTCTGCAGCTGTGCGATTCAGCGGTTATATACTGTTGGGGTTGTTGTGCTCTTCCAAAAAACGCCATTTAGGGCCACAGAAAATAAATTGCAGTGTGAAATACACATGTGGAGGTGTGTAAAATAAACAATTTCTATATATTGTACAGTGCTATACTAAAAAAAACAACATTTTTTTTGAATAGCATTCTCTGCACTTCTATAGCTGTGCGATTCAGTGGTTAAATACTGTGGTTGTGTTGTGCTCTTCCAAAAAACGCCATTTAGGGCCACAGAAAATATTTTGCAGTGTGAAATACACATCTGGAGGTGTGTGAAATAAACAATTTCTATATATTTTCCTTGTACTGTGCTATACTAAAAAAAACAACCTTTTTTTTTTTGAATAGCATTTTCTGCAGTTCTGTAGCTGTGCGTTTCAGCCATTACGTACTGTGGGTGTGTTGTGGTCTTCCAAAAAACGCCATTTAGGGCAAGATCCTAAATTTGGAAAATATGAGGGGAAGGTCAAAGGGACGTGGTGGCCCCGGTCGTGGTGCTGCTGGTGGAGCTCCTGTTGCAGGGAGAGGACGTGGTGGATCTGTGCCAGCTACACGCACAAGTGAAACACCTTCCTCAGGTGCGAGTAGGCGACCGAGCCTGCGGCAGTATTTTGTCGCGCCTAATGAGGCTGTACCAATGTTTAGGCCAGGACAAGTACAGGCGATAGTAGATTGGGTTGCTGACAGTGCCTTGGGTTCCTTCACATTGTCTCCCACCCACTCTTCTGATGAAAGATCAGAGTTGGCACCTGAAGCCCATGTCCATCAGTCTTTCACCTCACCCCCTTGCAAATCAGCCAAGCAGTCTGAGCCCCAAATCATGCAGCAGTCTCTTCTGCTTTTCGATGACTCTGTTAGCAGGGTTTCCCAGGGCCATCCACCTAGCCCTGCCCCAGAAGTGGAAGAGATTGAGTGCACCGATGCCCAACCACTTATGTTTCATGATGGGTACATGGGAGGACCATCGCAGCACGTCTCGGATGATGACGAAACACAGGTGCCAACTGCTGCTGCTTTCGCAATTGTGCAGACAGACATGGAGGGCAGGGGTGAAGACTGGGTGGAAGATGATGTGGAGGACGATGAGGTCCTCGACCCCACATGGAATCAACGTTATGCAGGTGACCAGTGTAGTTCGGAGGAAGAGGCGGTGGTCGCACAGAGCCACCAGCACAGCAGAAGAGGGAGCAGGGTGCAAAAACGGAGCATTCGTCCCCTAGACAGTACATCTGCTACTGCCCAACGCAGCAAGGGACCGAGCACACCAAAGCCAGGTCCAAGGACTTCCCTAGCGTGGCAGTTCTTCACACAGTGTGTTGATGACAAGACACGAGTGGTTTGCACGCTGTGCAATCAGAGCCTGAAGCGAGGCATAAACGTTCTCAACCTGAGCACAAGCTGCATGACCAGGCATCTAAGTGCAAAGCACGAGCTGCAGTGGAGTAGACACCTCAAAAACCAAGAAAGGTCTCTGGCTCCTCCTGCTTCCTCTTCTGCTGCAGTCTCGGCCTCTTCATCCACCTCTGTAGTGACAGTGGCACCTGTCACCCCGCAAACAGAGGATCTGCCAGCAACACTACCACCTGGGTCACCAACCATCTCCACAATGTCCCATGGAAGCGTTCAACTCTCTATCTCCCAAACATTGGAGCGGAAGAGGAAGTACCCCCCTAGCCACCCGCGATCCCTGGCCCTGAATGCCAGCATTTCAAAATTCCTGGCCTTTGAAATGCTGTCATTCCGTCTGGTGGAGACGCAGAGTTTTAAAAGCCTGATGGCATTGGCTGTCCCGCAGTACGTCGTGCCCAGCCGCCACTACTTTTCCAGGCGAGCCATCCCTTCCATGCACAACCAGGTGGGGGACAAAATCAGGTGTGCACTGCGCAACGCCATCTGTGGCAAGGTCAACCTAACTACAGAAGCGTGGACCAGTAAGCACGGTCAGGGACGTTTTATCTCCCTAACAGCACACTGGGTAAATGCAGTGGCGGCTGGGCCTGAGGCAGATAGCGGTTTGGCGCATGTCCTTCCACCACCGAGGATTGCAGGGCGCTTCAGTTTGCCTCCTGTTGCTAACTCCTCCTTCTCCGCTTCCTCATCCTCTACCGCCTCCTCATCCATTCAGCGTAACACCTTCACCACCAACTTCAGCACAGCCAGGGGTAAACGACAGCAGGCAGTTTTAAAACTTTCCTGTTTGGGGGAAAATCCCCACACCGCGCAGGAGTTGTGGAGGGACATGGAACAACAGACCGATGAGTGGTTGCTGTCAGTGAGCCTCAAGCCCGGCCTGGTGGTGTGCGATAATGGGCGAAATCTCGTAGCAGCTCTGGGTCTAGCCGGTTTGACGCACATCCCTTGCCTGGCGCATGTGCTGAACTTGGTGGTCCAGAGGTTCCTTAAAAATTACCCCAATATGCCAGAGCTGCTGCAGAAAGTGCGGGCTGTCTGTGCGCACTTTCGGCGTTCTCACCCTGCTGCTGCTCGCCTGTCAGCGCTGCAGCGTAACTTCGGCCTTCCCGCTCACCGCCTCATATGTGACGTGCCCACAAGGTGGAACTCCACCTTGCACATGCTGGCCAGACTGTGCGAGCAGCAGCAGGCAATAGTGGAGTTTCAGCTGCAGCAATCACGCGTGAGTCGCTCTGCGGAACAGCACCACTTCACCACCAATAACTGGGCCTCCATGCGAGACCTGTGTGCCTTGTTGCGCTGTTTCGAGTACTCCACCAACATGGCCAGTGCCAATGACGCCGTTCTCAGCGTTACTATCCCAGTTCTATGCCTCCTTGAAAAAACGCTTCGTGCGATGATGGAAGAGGATGTGGCACAGGAGGATGAGGAGGAGGAGGAGGAAGCGGGATCATTTCAAAGGCTTTCAGGGCAGTCTTTCACAAGTGGCTACGAGGGTGGGTTCCTGCACCAACAAACGCCAGGTACACAATTGTCCGGCAGAAAGGGCACAGTTCTGGAGGATGACGAGGTGGAGGAGGAGATGGAGGAGGAGGAGGAGGAGGAGGAGCCATGTTCACAGCAGGGTGGCACTCAGACCAGCTCGTGGCCATTACTGGTGCGTGGCTGGGGGGATACAGAGGACACAGACGATACACCTCCCACAGAGGACAGCTTTTCTTTGCCTCTGGGCAGCCTGGCACACATGAGCGATTACATGCTGCAGTGTTTCCGCAACGACAGCCGAGTTGCCCACATTTTTTTTTTTTACAAATATAGACTTTTATTAGATTTTTTTTCCAAAATAAACAGAATCAACGAATATAGCAACATTTACAAAGTATATGATTATTGCTTCTTCAAAGTAACAGGCAAAGGTATCTAACATAGATTGATCTAAACATATATCATAACATTTTGTCACAGTACAACCTTCACCTATTTCTCCTACTTCATATCACCCTGTACCATGAAGCTCTACTACTCCATTTCGTATATTTTAACCCACAAAAAGAGAGAAAAAAAGAAACCCCAGTCCCCAAGGAAAAAAAAAAAAAAAGGGGGGGGAGAAGAAGTAGAGAGAGGGGGAGACCTCTCCTACAGAGAAATTCAGAAAGGGAAGAGGGCAGTATTCAGGGATGGCCCCCAAAAATATATCCTACTATCAAGCCTCGCCTCCATCACTTCTCCTGTCTTCAATTCATATAAGTGCTTTATGACCCTAAGAGGGATTTACCCTCTTCCGAGTAAATAAAAAGATTCCAAGGAGTCCATATCTTTCTGTATATCTCCTGTCTATCAGTAGATGTCAAGATCAAATCTTCCATCCTTCTAATATCTTCCACCTTCCTCAGCCACATTGCTGTGGTTGGTGGAGTCTGTTGTTTCCACAGCAGAGGGATGCAAGATTTAGCTGCATTTAATAAATGGCATAGGATGGATTTTCTATAGTTTTTTATTGACATATTAGAGACATGCAATAAAAAGAACGCCGGATCATTCGGGATTTGAAACTTAGTAAATTTCTGAGAGATATTCCGAACCATCGTCCAAAAAGCAGTCAGTTTAGAGCATGTCCAAAATATATGTAGAATAGTCCCTCTATTTGCACCACATCGCCAACAGCATTCTGATGTCTCAGGGAATATGGTATGAAGTCGACTAGGTGTCATATACCATCTCGTCAATATCTTATAATTAGTCTCCTGTACCTTGGTGCAGATTGAAGATTTAAACGAGAGACTAATCATAGCTTGTATTTGTGCTTTAGTGAATGTACAATGCAGATCTAGACCCCATTTTAATATACAAGTAAGCTCTGGCTGTTCCTGTGGAGAATTAAGTAACGTATAAGTTTTAGAAAGGACATGAAATAATGGTTCTATTCCAGAGCAATACTCCTCAAATAGGGTTAATTGCCTAGAATATGCCTGCGGGTCTGGTATAGTCTGAAGGAAATGATATAGCTGAGCTGCATTCCAGAATATAAGTCTATAGGGGCCTGCAGGATTCATCAACTCCTCTATAGTAGGCCATCTATCTCCTATCACAAACTGTGATGCAGTGATTCGCTCAGTCTCACGTAAGGTCAAAAATTGTGTGGTTGGGAGCCCTGGAAGAAATTTAGGGTTCCCAATAATCGGAGTTAAAGGAGATGTCTTCGTCGTTTGCTCTGCCTGTATCATAACCTGTGAGCATTGTTTCAAGGTATTCCCTATCAGAGGATGTAATTTTAAATCTAACGGTATAAAATCCCAACACCATAGCGCCCTCCTCAATGGTATGGAGGATTGATGCTGTTCTATTTGCACCCATAACTTCAGATCATTATGACGTTGCCAGTCTATTACTCTTCCAAGATGGACTGCTTGATAATATTTCCAAATGTCTGGCAAAGCTAAGCCACCATAATGTTTTGGAAGAGTTAATAGGGTACGCGAAAGGCGTGGTTTCTTATTAGCCCAAACAAATCGTATGAACATTGCCTGTACTTGTTTAAAGTAAGAAGTCGGTACCCGTATCGGTAGAGCTTGAAATAAATATATAAATTTTGGTAGGATACACATTTTTATTAAATTAGACCTACCGAACCACGAATGGAAGTTTGTATGCCACGTCTCTAGTAATAATCTAACCTTTATTAGCAAAGGGGGAAAATTTAATTCATACGTACGGGCTAGATTTGCTGGGATATTTGTACCTAAATAATCTAATGCTGATATAGTCCACTTAAAGTGGAAACCACCTCGTATTTGTGCCAAGATTCGCGGTGGTAACGCCACCCCCATCGCCTCTGATTTTGAAAAATTTATTTTCAAATTAGATAGGGCACCATATAAATCAAATTGTTTAATAAGATTAGGTAATGATACTGCTGGGTTGACTAATGAAAATAACATATCATCGGCATACGCCGAGATCTTATGTTGTGTACTACCCACTATCACTCCCTGTATATCCGCTTGAAGCCTAATCGTACAAAGAAAAGGTTCCAAAGTAAGAGCATATAAAAGTGGGGACATAGGACACCCCTGCCTGGTTCCATTCTTAATTGAAAAGGATTCTGAGAGTACTCCATTTACCTTGACCTGTGCGGTCGGATTTGAATATATTCTGGCTATCCGGCTTCTCATCACCTCCCCAAGTCCAATGTGTCTAAGTACGGAGAACATAAATGACCAGTTTACCCGATCGAATGCCTTCTCCGCATCGGTGTTTAACAATACACATGGAATTTTCCTGGATTGGGTCACATGTATCAGGTTCAGCACTTTGGAAGTGCTGTCCCTTGCTTCCCGTGTAGGGATGAATCCTACTTGATCTAGATGAATTAATTTTTGTAAGTGGGTCGCTAGCCGGGTAGCCAGAACTTTAGTATATAATTTAAGATCCACATTCAAGAGTGAAATTGGTCTATAACTGCCGCAAGAGGTAGGGTCCTTCCCTTCTTTGTATATTAAAGTAATATGGGCTCCCAAGGTATCCCTGGAAAATAAGGAACCAGAATCAATAGCATTAAATAGATTAATCAGGCGCGGGCCCAATATTCCAAATAACATTTTGTAATATTGTACCGTAAACCCGTCGGGGCCAGGCGCTTTCCCTAATTTCATAGTTCCCAATGCTTGTTGCAGCTCCAGTAAAGAAATGGGGGTATCTAATTCCGCAACTATCTCAGAAGATAAAGAGGGCATTTGGGATGCCTGAATATACTCATCTATGGCCAATCTAGATGATTTAGCTAATGATAAATCATATAAAGATGAAAAAAACTCTTTAAATTCTCGAGTAATTTGTGCTGGTAAAGTTATCTTCTGTCCGTCGCCATTAACAACTTGGGGAATATATGTTGATAGCTTCTGTTCTCTAACCCTTCTTGCCAGCGCCTTCCCACATTTGTCGCCCGATTCATAACTCTCCTTGCGGCAGAACTGTAGCGCCGCTTTCGCTTTAAACTGTAACAAATCTGTAATCTGTTTTCTAATTGCCGCCAGTTCTATTTCTACCATCTGGTTAGGGGCATGTTTATGACTAGCCTCTACAACTGCTAGTTTATCTAATAATTCAGTAAGTTGTTTCGTTCGCTCACGTTTAATACGAGCTCCATGTTTGATAAGGACACCTCTCAGAACTGATTTATGTGCCTCCCATAGAACTCCTGGATCACAGTCCGGTAGATCATTCCTCTGGAAGTATAATGTCAACTCTTTAGTCACATCTTCCAAAACTTCCGGAGTCTGCAGCAGGCTTTCATTAAGTCGCCAAAAACGATGTGTAAGCGACTGTGTTCCTGTCAAATCATATGTCAGGAACACAGGCGCATGATCTGACCATGTAATATTACCTATCGATGTAGTTCGAACCGCGTGCAAGAAATTATGAGGAACCAAAAAATAATCAATCCTGGTATAGATTTTATGCGGAAAAGAAAAAAATGAATAGTCTCGTTCCCCCGTATGTTGTAATCGCCAGACGTCAATCAATTGAGTTTTATGTAGCATTTTTGCAATACGTTTCAGTTGACTCGGAGGGATGGTCGATGTGCCCGTGGAGGTGTCCACTGCTGGTATCAGCGGCACATTAAAATCTCCACCGAGTATCAACTGTCCCTCCATGAAGTCTAGGAGTTTCCCCAGTACCTCCTCCAAAAAAGAGGCCTGATTATCATTGGGAGTATATATTGTTGCCAATGTTATCTGTTTATTCCCCAGGAGTCCCTTAATATAGACATATCGGCCCGTAGGGTCTATCAACGAGCTTTGATAGCGCCAGGGGATTTTGCTAGATATTAATATTGAAACACCTTTTGATTTGGCCATCGGGTTAATAGAATGATATGTCCATGGATAAAATTTATTTTGAAGATATTGAAACCTATCTGTCTTGAAATGTGTTTCCTGAATAAACGCTATATCCGTACCGGAACGTTTTAAATCGTGAAATAACATGCGTCGCTTCTCAGATATATTAAGTCCTTTAGCATTCAGGGACATAACTACAATACTGTCCAACGTCATGTTGGGAATAGAAAGGGGCATATAAAGAAAGAAAAAAAAGGGGAAAAATAAATACCTTAAAAAAAAAAAAAAAAAAAAAGGGGGGGGGGTTAAATAACTCTCTAATCCCAATCTGAGAGGAGATCCCCTCCTCTCAGCTAATTACCCTAAGGAAGGTACCTACTACTGGACCCCTCCAGAATATGTAAGCACTGGCCTAATTAGGGGAGTATTCCGAGATGGGGTTCCCAATTTATTTACCCTCCAGCATTCATCCAAACAAAAAAAATATATCAAATTATATATATTTTATGCCAGCTTTGCACTGTATTTCATCTCATTACTATTGCCTGTTATATCATGGTGGAAATAGGGAGAGGAGAGAATAGAAATAAAAATTCAAACATTAACATATATAATCCTTCTCTCCCACTTCCTCCATGTAAAAGGACTTCTTCCGATTACATGCTGCAGTGTTTCCGCAACGACAGCCGAGTTGCCCACATTTTAACTGGTGCTGATTACTGGGTGGCCACCCTGCTGGATCCCCGTTACAAGGACAACGTACCGTCCTTAATTCCCTCACTGGAGCGGGATCGTAAGATGCGCGAGTACAAGCGCACGCTGGTAGACGCGCTGCTGGTGGCATTCCCACCTGACAGCGGGCGTACGGTGGAAGCACAAGGCGAAGGCAGAGGAGGAGGAAGAGGTCGCCAACGCAGCCGGGGCACCGGCAGCACCTCAGAAGGCAGGGTTAGCATGGCCGAAATGTGGAAAAGCTTTGTCAGCACGCCACAACAACCAGCACCACCAGCTGAGATGGAACGTCTTAGCAGGAGGCAGCATTTCACCAACATGGTTGAGCAGTATGTGTCCACAGGCCTACACGTACTGGATGACGGGTCTGCCCCCTTTAACTTCTGGGTCTCCAAATTGGGCACATGGCCTGAGCTTGCCGTTTATGCCTTGGAGGTGCTGGCCTGCCCTGCAGCCAGTGTATTATCTGAACGTGTATTTAGCACGGCAGGGGGCGTTATCACAGACAAGCGCAGCCGCCTGTCCAGAGCCAATGTGGACAAGCTCACGTTCATTAAAATGAACCAGGCATGGATCCCACAGGACTTGTCCGTACCTTGTGCAGAATAGACATGTATACCGGTGTTGTGACAAACTGTCCGGCCATCGGATTGTGCCCGGCCCGTACTGCGCAGGCGCAGCGCTTGCGCAGTACAGAGGACAAGGAGATTCACAAAATCTCCAAAGATGAACGGCGCCTGCGCTGTGAGTGCAGGTTCAAGCCCCACCATCCAAGAGGACATACGGTAGCACATAGTAACAGGGCCCCTCACGGGCTCGCTTCAATCGCGGCCTTGCTTGGCTCGGCTTGAACCACGGATGGTGTGGCCTTCACCTGAACTCAACACGCAGGCGCCGTTAGTCTTGGGAGATTTTTGAAATCCCCTTGTCCTACATACTCAGCAAGCGCAGTACAGGGCGGACACTATTCGACAGGGGACAGAATTCGACACATCACCGGCCTTACCCAGCCATTGTTGTATTTTTGAACCAGTGTTGGCTACCTCGTCCTCCTCCACCGCCGCTTCCACCTACACAGCCACATCCACCGCCACCTCAACCTCCTACTCCATATGGACCTCGTCCTGCTAGGCCAAGATTAAAATTTTTATTTTATTTTTTTGTAGCGCACAGATCCTTTCCCCCTTACCTGCCTTTATGTTGTTGGCTCTTCGCAGGAGGGAGAAAGGCACACCGCACTACCAGCCCGTATCCTCCTATATAAAGAGGTTGAGCGGTGTACTTGACGGGCCGTGTCCACAGCCGGAGTCAAAACTCCTCCAGAGGATGATTCTCACCTCTACTGTAGGTAGAGGCAAGTCCTTTAATTGCCAGTAAAGTCAATGTCCACACCAGCTGAAACTCCAACTCTTATTCTCTCATGGCAAAATAAACTGTACTCAGATAGAAAAGGTTAGAGCAAAGAAACAGGACAGCTTAAGGTGTGGAGGAGGTCCAGGCACAAACGTAGCACATTTACTTCACTGCTTAGGTTTCTCAAACAGTTTTTGGCGCACGGTCTCTGCCACAGACATTGAGGTTGGTCTCTGCCACAGACCGGGTGTACAAGGCCCCTGCCACGGGCCTGGAGAACTTTGGTCTCAGCCACAGACCAGGGTGTATAAGGCCCCTGCCACGGGCCGGTTGAATAAGGCCTCTGATACAGTCAAGGTGACCTTGAGCTTCTCCTTCTACGAACCTAGCCCATATCAAGGGGAAGACATCTCTCCAGGGAGTCAACAGACCATTCCTTCACCGTGACTCCCGCATCGGTCCATCAGAATGATCCTCCCTTCCCTGGAACAGGGTCCCCTACACGAGGCGGCTCTGGACTCCAGGCTTTACTCCCGCCCCTAGGCCTCCATACCCAGGGCAGCAAGAACTCCAGGATAGTACCTCACCCCGGGCTAAAGGTGCCCGAGATGGAACAGGAACACATGCACCCAGGCCGAAGGCACCTGGGCGCGGACCCCACTGGACATCAGCCCCCAGGCCAAAGGTCTGCCCCTTTTATATGCTCTCCCGGCATGCACAACAGGTTCCCCGCCCCGCTGTACTACTGCCAAGAGGGGACACAAAAGACGCCACCTGTAGGCCGCAGGGAACTGCACACCAATACTGTCCCCCGAGGACAAAATGGTCCATGAATCCTACAGAATTAGGGTATTTGAGCCTATTTACCACTCAAACACTTTCCTTAAATTTAGCACCCCGCTACATTTTTATTTCAAAGTATTTTATTTTCCCACTAGCTTATCCATTAAATTAAATAATTTATTCCAGAAAGGGCGTATTCTGGGGCATTCCCACCATATGTGTGGCATCGTGCCGTTGAGTTTCTGAGGTTCTTAATGACTTCCTGTACCTCTTCTGCTGAAAAGGGGGCCTCCAGCATATTTTTTTATTTTTTAATTTTTTTTATGTTCTTTTAAGTTTTTCCTATCCACATTTGTTTGCAGAGCACTTGCCATGTTCTTAACAACATTTTGCTGCCATTTGCAGCCCTCTAGCCCTTTCCATTACTTTTTTAGAGCCTTTTTAGTCGTCAGAAGTCCGGGTCCCCATTGACTTCAATGGGGTCCGGGTCCGGGTCCGGGTCCGGGTTCGGGTTAAAGTTCGGTCCCGAATCCAAACTTTTCTCCGAAGTTCGGCCGAACCCGCCGGACCCGAATATCCAGCTACCCGCTCAACTCTACTACACACGTTTAGAGAGTGTTGGTTTTTAGGTGGAGACAATAAATATGTAGCAGCTTTATTGTTAACAGAATAAAGAATCAGGATGAGTTGATGACAAAATGTGACTCTCATCGTCTTATATGCGGTATATGTTATTTCATTGGCCAATTACCTCTCGGAAAAAAAAAAATCTATTCAGCTAGCTTTAGAAGGCTGATAGCTGTATAAATAGGTTGAAAACTGATAAAAAGAAGATAAGTCCCAGAATAAATGAAAAAAAAAAAAAAAAACAGTGTTAATTTTTCTTTCTCGTACATCACGGGACACAGAGCGACATAGTCATTACTAATGGGTTATATAGATACCGTCAGGTGCTGGCACTGGCAACTTCCAAAACCGGAAGTACCCTCCCCTATATAAGCCCCTCCCATCCGGGAGCACCTCAGTTTTTTGCCAGTGTCTAAGGTGTTGGCCAAGAAGAAACATGTGTTTTTCACTGAGCTTGCGTACAGGTTCTTTTGGGCCTCAGTAAGCTATTCCGGATCCGACCAAAAAAGCTTCATAGCTAAATGGTCGGTACCCGGGCCTTGCAGAGAAGAGCAAGGTTTTGCCTGTAATGCTTCTCTTAGGAGAGCTGGACCCTGGGATCCAGAGCTCTGGTCATACCCACGACCAAGATGTTTTCTGTGCAGGGTGCTATACAGGTCCAGGGGAGTGGAATCCTTGGGAACCCGGTCCCTGAAGGTTTGATTACAATGCCTGCCGTGATAGGTGAAGTTTGGGCTTTTGTGGACCAAACAAAGTCCTGCGGCGGGGAACAGGTAAGTGGGGGCCCCCAGGAACTTGGTTCTATTGGGGGACCCCCAAGCCTAATTTGTCTTTCTGTCTGTTACCTAATGGTATTCCCGCAAAATTCTGTGCATGCCTGTAACTACTAAAAAAATGTAATAATTTTTAATGGTGGTCAAGAAAAAAAAAAAAAAAAAATTTTTTTTATATATATTTAATATATTAGACTGCGGTACCTGTGTTTGTCCACTAGAGGCCGCTGTGGAATGTTTTCTTGTCATGTGGACTAGTTTCTTCTCAGCAGAGCAAAGTCCAGGCAGATGGTGAGTTCTCTTATAGGAAACTGCTTCCTCTGCCATGTTGCAGTGCTCGTCCATCCCCCGGCCTGCGGCAAAGAGGGGCCCTGGCTCCTGTCCCTTGTTTCCATTTTTGAAATTAGCGCCGAAGGCGCACGTGGCCGCGCGCGTGCGCGTGCACGCGCCTCTATATATAGAGGTGAGCCGGGAAAGGGGGTGGAGCCTGGGGGATGACGCTCTGTGCACGCCGCAGCGCTTCTGCGCATGTGCGGGCGTCCCAGCAGTTTAAAAAAACCACAATATTGTAGTAAGCTGGCTATGAAGTACAGAGACAGAGCTGGCAACATTTAAAGGCATACAGCAAGCGGTTGATACAGGCATCCCCTAGAAAGGCACATTAGTAGACACCAACTGTTTCTTATAGCAGCATTTATGCTAGACTATTATCAGTAACTGGTGTATTTCGGCTGGAATACCTCAGCTTTGTGGCTTAGGAATATGCCGTCTAAAAACTCCGGGACTAGAAATTCCAGGAGGAATAGGGGGTCTCCATCGGGCTCTGAGGATCTTGGGCATGCTTTGGCTGCACCAGTCTCCCCTGAAGAATCAGAGGTTAGTGACCGTAGAGCACCCTCAGGAGTACCTGGTACTGTGGCTGTCCTCAGTTCACCTGCTCCTGTGTATGTAACAGAGGAGGTTTTTTCCTCAGCTCTGGGAGGGCTGGAAGAGAGATTGTCAGCATTGATCGCTGCTTCCCTGTCACAGGAGAAAAGCGCTCGATCTCCGTCTCCCCCCTCAGAGTGCCTGTTAACAGAGCAACAGTCCCATACAGAGGTCGACCTACCTGAGGGGGATCAGGATGAGGTCGATTCGGTTGCAGAGGAATCAACAGTGGAAGAGCCGTTCTCAGCATCACATGCTGAAAGGTTATGGGTTCAGTCCCTGACTAATATGGTCCGATCAGCATTTAAAATGCCACTTGCGGAGCCATCCTCCACTTCTGTCTCCTCGTTGGGGTCGCTAAAAGCTCCCCAGACTGTTTGTTCCTTTCCGATCCATCCTTTACTGGAGGGGCTCATTTACCAGGATTGGGAGCATCCTGACAAAATATTTACTCCCCCCAAGAGATTTCCGGTTGTCTATCCCATGGAGGATAAGTTCATCAGAAAATGGAGGGTCCCTACAGTGGACGCAGCCATCTCTTGTGTGAATAAATCACTGACATGTAAGGTGGAAAATGTCCAAATGTTCAAGGACCCAATAGATAAAAAATTGGAGTCCTTATTAAAATCTGCTTTTTCTACAGCAGGATTGGTGACACAACCAGCAGTGGCAGCTATTGGGGTCTGCCAAGCAGTGAAGGATCAGTTGAAACAGGTCTTAAGGGACTTGCCGGATCAGCAGGCTCTTGCCCTAGCTGATCTACCTAGAGCCTTATGCTTTGCGGTGGACGCTATAAAGGATTCAATCCATCAGGCCTCCCGCCTTACGCTGTCTGTAGTACATATGCGCAGGCTTCTATGGCTCAAGAACTGGTCTGCTGAAGCTCCCTGTAAAAAATTGCTGGTCAGCTTCCCATTTCATGGGGAGCGCTTATTCGGGGAAGACCTGGACAAGTATATCCAGAGAATTTCCAGCGGTAAAAGTACACTTTTGCCGGTTAAAAATAGAGTTAGAGGTCCCTCTTTTAAAAGGCCGGCCTCTCCAGTCCCTAGGACATCGGCTGTGAAACAGTTCCGACGGCCTCCTCGGTCAAATCCCGGAGGTAGAAATCAGGGACAGTTGCAGGGTAACAAAAAGCCCTGGAGCAGGAGAGGTACAAAACCTCCCCCAAAGTCAAATGCATGAAGGGTTGCCCCCACCCAATCGGGTGGGGGGAAGACTTCAGTTGTTCACAGAGACCTGGCGGGACACGATCCGAGACAGATGGGTGCTCTCCGCAGTAAATCTGGGATACAAATTGGAGTTAAAAAACTCCCCTTCTTCCCGCTTTATAAGGTCAAACGTGCCAAGGGATCCCCAGAAGAGAGGATCCCTCCTGTTGGCACTAGAACAATTATTGCTTCAAGCAGTAATTATAGAGGTTCCCCTGGAAGAGTGGGGGTTCGGGTTTTACTCAAACCTCTTTACAGTTCCGAAGCCAAACGGGGACGTGAGGCCCATACTAAATCTAAAAGGGCTAAACAAATTCCTGCATATCAGGACTTTCCGGATGGAGTCGATCCGATCGGTAGCCACTGCCCTACAAGGGGAGGAATGGTTAGCCTCGATCGACATCAAGGATGCTTATTTGCACATTCCCATCTTTCCAGCCCACCAAAAATTTCTACGCTTTGCGGTAGAAGGCCACCATTTTCAGTTCAGAGCCTTACCCTTCGGTCTGGCCACAGCACCAAGAGTGTTCACAAAAATTTTGGCCCCATTATTGGCCAATCTAAGAACACGAGGTGTAACGATAATGGCATATCTAGACGACTTGTTGCTGATAGACCACTCAGTGGAAAAACTAGAAGTGGTTGTTCACGAGACAATCAAGTATCTGGAATATCACGGTTGGATTATCAACCGAGACAAGTCAGCCCTAAAACCAGTCAAAAGTCTGGAATACTTGGGGCTAAGGCTGGATTCAGACCAGAGAAAAATTTTCTTGCCTCAAGAAAAGGGGTCGTCTTTGAGAGATTTGATCCACTTAGTGGGCTCAAAAAGACAGCCATCCATACGCCTGTGCATGAGGCTGCTGGGAAAAATGGTGGCATCATTCGAAGCAGTACCCTACGGTCAATTCCATTCAAGGAAATTGCAAAGGGCCATACTGTCAGCCTGGAACAAAAAAGTTCAGGCTCTGGACTTACCAATGTCCTTGTCCCCTTCCGTTCACAAGAGCCTCCGCTGGTGGTTGGTTCCCCAGAATCTGGAAAGAGGGAAATCCTTCAGTCCAATTTCCTGGAAGGTGGTCACTACAGATGCCAGCCTTATAGGCTGGGGAGCAGTACTGGAGCAATGGTCTCTCCAGGGCAAGTGGTCAGAAGCAGAAAAGGCCCTGCCCATCAATCTCTTAGAGATACGAGCAGCCCGGTATGCCCTAGTAGCATGGACATCCAAACTCCAAGGGTCCCCTGTCAGAGTTCAATCAGACAATGCCACAGCAGTGGCATATATCAATCGTCAGGGGGGCACCAGGAGTCGTGCAGCCCAAAGGGAAGTAAATTACATCCTGAGATGGGCAGAAAGATATGTCCCAGCCATATCTGCGGTATTCATTCCAGGGGTGGAGAATTGGAAGGCGGACTTTCTAAGTCGCCAACAATTATGCCCAGGGGAATGGTCCCTTCATCCCGAGGTTTTCCGGACAATATGTCAGCGGTGGGGAACACCGGATGTAGATCTGCTAGCATCCAGATTCAACGCAAAGGTGGACAGGTTTGTCTCTTGGACAAGGGATCCCCTAGCTTGCGGCTCGGATGCCCTAGTGTTCCCTTGGGATCAGTTCAAGCTGATATATGCATTCCCACCGCCACAATTGTTACCTCGATTACTCCGCAGAATCAGGGTAGAAAAGAAACCAGTGATTCTGGTGGCTCCAGCGTGGCCCCGAAGAGCATGGTACGCGGAGATTGTAAAAATGTCTGTGGGGAGTCCTTGGACCCTCCCACATCGTCCGGACCTGCTTTCGCAGGGACCGATATACCACCCTTCCTTACCAGCCCTAGGTTTGACGGCCTGGCTATTGAAGCCCACATTCTAAAAACAAGAGGGCTCTCTAATGCTGTGGTGTCTACCATGATCAATGCCAGGAAACCGGTATCCAGGCAGATCTACTATAGAATCTGGAAGGCGTACATCGCCTGGTGTGAGGCCAGGAAATGGCATCCACGTAAATACGTAATAGGTAGGATTCTGGACTTCCTACAATGGGTTGTAGATAGGAAGCTTGCCTTGAGTACTATCAAGGGTCAGATTTCGGCCTTGTCAATATTTTTTCAAAGGCCCTTGGCTTCGCATTCACTAGTCAAAGCCTTTATACAAGGAGTGATGCGTATTAGTCCTCCGGTTAATATTCCCATATGTCCATGGGATCTAAACTTGGTTTTGTCGGTTCTACAGAAACAACCATTTGAACCACTACAGCATATTTCCTTGGTTCTTCTCACCAGGAAATTGATTTTTCTAGTAGCCATTTGTTCGGCTAAAAGAGTGTCGGAATTAGCAGCTATGTCCTGTAAGGAGCCATATCTGGTTATCCATAAGGACAGAGTAGTGTTACGTCCTCATCCAGCCTTTCTTCCTAAGGTGGTATCGAGGTTTCATTTGAACCAAGATGTGGTTCTTCCTTCTTTTTTCCCCAAACCTACTTCGGTAGAGGAAAAGTTATTGCATTCTTTGGATGTAGTAAGAGCAGTTAAAGCTTATCTAAAAGCCACTGCTCAGATTCGCAGAACGGATACTTTGTTTATTCTGCCGGAAGGCCCCAGAAAGGGTCAGGCAGCGTCAAAATCTACTTTAGCCAAGTGGATTCGACAGGTCATAATACAAGCCTATGGCTTGAGAAGTAGACCGCCTCCGTTCAAAGTTAGGGCGCACTCCACGAGAGCAGTTGGAACTTCATGGGCAGTGCATCACCAGGCCTCCCTGGCTCAAATCTGTAAGGCTGCAACATGGTCTTCGGTACACACGTTTACTAGGTTCTACCAGGTGGACGTTAGAAGTCAGGAGGATGTCGCCTTTGGGCGCAGTGTGTTGCAGGCCGCAAAAGATCCTCATGTCTGATAGCGCTCAGCTTATATATGGTGTATCCCCCCCCTCATTTGGCATTGCTTTAGGACATCCCATTAGTAATGACTATGTCGCTCTGTGTCCCGTGATGTACGAGAAAGAAAATAGGATTTTTATAACAGCTTACCTGTAAAATCCTTTTCTTGGAGTACATCACGGGACACAGAGCTCCCGCCCCTCTTTAGGGACACTTATTGCTTTGCTACAAAACTGAGGTGCTCCCGGATGGGAGGGGCTTATATAGGGGAGGGTACTTCCGGTTTTGGAAGTTGCCAGTGCCAGCACCTGACGGTATCTATATAACCCATTAGTAATGACTATGTCGCTCTGTGTCCCGTGATGTACTCCAAGAAAAGGATTTTACAGGTAAGCTGTTATAAAAATCCTATTATTGGAGCATTTAGCAATAACTGCTGTCAACTTCTGTGGCTGCTCTTTGATAACAAGACGCCAAAATGTTTTAATCAAGACAGTTCAAGAAGGAAGCTCACTAGTAGGGATGAGCCGAACACCCCCGGGTTCGGTTCGCACCAGAACCCGTGAACGGACCGAAAGTTCGCACGAACGTTAGAACCCTATTAAATACAATGGATGGGAACGTTCGAAATCTAAAGTGCTAATTATAACGACTAATATGCATGTTACTGTCCTAAAAAGGGTTTGGGAACCCGGGTTCTGCACCAGGGGACATGTATCAATGCAAAACAAAGTTAATGTGCCTGTGGCCAATTATGGCTCTCCTCGCTGCCGGCGCTGTGATTGGCCAAGCATGCGGGGTCACAGTGCATGCTTGGCCAATCACAGCGCCGGGATTTTGGGCCGTTCGCGTCACTCGAATTTGGCGCGAACGACCCAAAACGTTCGATCTTCGTCGAACGATCGAACACACGATGTTCGAGTCGAACGTACTGTATGTTCGACTCGAACGCGGAGCTCATCCCTACTCACTAGAGACGAATGCTTATTTTTATTGTGACGGAATAGGACATTGGAGGAAAATAGTGTGATCTCAGAGTGGAAGGCATCAATCCTTAAAGCGGAGGTTCCGCGGTCCATACATTTTTTTTTTCAGTGCATTCAATGGTATTACTTATGACTGTGTAGTACTCACTTGTCCAGCGCTTCAAAACATCACCCGTCCGTTTTCGTAACAAATAAAAGTTTCTAAAATCACTTCCTGGATTTTCCATTTTGCTTGTGGGCATCTTGAAGCCCACAAGCATAGTCTTCCGGGTAGTGGTGAATGCGCGTCTCCCGGCATTGACCGCTGGATCTCACGCATGTGCAGTGTTGACGGAGAGCAGCGCCGTCAACACTTCCTGGTTGCCATCACAACGGCCGTCAACATTAAAAGTACACTCCCCATTGTGATGCCTAATGGCAAAATAAGCCTGCGTGCCCTTATTTAAAATGGCGAGATTAGATGGGCCCTTGTCACGTGACCAGGTAGATGAGTCACGTGACGAGTGAAATATCGAGATGTTTGCATAGAAGGCGTTACTCTTTGACTCCTGGGAAGCAGGACACTTTGCTCCCAGGAGACATTGCAGGAGACATCCCGGCATGCACAGCAAGACATAGAACGACACGCCTACTCCCGCAGGAGTAAATCGCGGAAGTACGAATGGAGACCGCTGATGTACGATAACTACACCAGCTAAAAAAAAAAAAGGTTAGGAATATGTTTATATTCATGCTAAAAGGGAATGATTAAAGCCATGTTTAAAATGTGGGTGAACCTCCGCTTTAAAATGAATGTTCGGTTTGGAATATGCATAAGTTAACATTTCCGTCATCTGCTTACAAAAAGCTGCAACCTAATTGTCTTCTAAAAGTGTCTCGTCATGAAAGGCGCTTTCCTCTCTTTTGACTAGGAAAAAAAGTGGATTAAAACAACTGGTACAAAAGCTGAGACTTTACAAAGCTTCTGCCATAATCTGGAAAGATACAGGATGAGGGACGTGTGGTGCTTTCTAAACAGAAAACAGCAGGCAGATAGCCCATGCCTTAGAAATAACTCCAGACAAACATGTTCCACCTATCAAAATAACTGTACTATTTGTTCAGCCTAAGAGGGTGACACCATTGTTCAGTTTCTTTAGCTTAGAAGCTTTCTTTGTCACCCTGTAATGATCAATCTTGAAGCATCTCTAACAGCTGGACGTTCTTCAGCATTGAAGCTCAAGTCACATTGCAGTGCACACCTGTTCTCATTAGGAGTGCTGAAAGATTATGTGACGCCAACATTTTTTATTCCTGATATGTTATATTCCTGTATCATGTATTTGTATGAAAAAGTATTGTGTTCTTTTTGTGTTGCTTCTTTGTGTTCCTGCCAGTCCCCTGTTTTCCTATTAAAAACTGACCACACTAGGCATGAAAGCACAATGTGGTCAGTTTTCTGGCTGTGCTGGAAACTCGGCCTGCTCTCTCTCCTCCTATGAATACACAAATGTTTTGCCTTTCATTTCTATTTTTATGTGAATGGGTTGCTTTTGAAGGTGAGGGTCCACAGTTACATTAAAATAGACTTTAGCAAATACAACCTGAACAAATGGTCTGTCTGTCTGATTCCAGTCTGGCTACCCTGTATTTTGGATTGCTTTCTTTCAACTACTCGGGCTGTATTTGGACTTCATCATAATAAGGCCCATGGACCATTGCAGTTAGCCCTACTCACTCAAGCCCTGTACACACGATCGGATATCCTATGGATTCTAATCCGATGGTTTTGTCCATCGGAAATCCGATGAAGCTGACTTCCATCAGTCTTGCCTACACACCGTCAGTCAAAAAACCGACCGTTCCAAACGCAGTGACGTAAAACACTCAGATGAGCCGAGGAAAATTAAGTTCAATGCTTCTGAGCATGTGTCGACTTGATTCTGAGCATGCGTGGGTTTTTTATCCGATGGACTTGCCCATAGACGATCGGAATTTGCTATCGGTTTTTGATCCATCGGAAAAATTTAAAACATGTTCTATTTTTTAAAACCGATGGAAAAAAGACCGATGGGTCCCATACACGATTGGTTTGTCCAATGAAAAAAAGTCCATCTGACTGTTTTCATCGGTAAAACCGATCGTGTGTACAGGGCTTCACTCTAAAAAAAAAAAAAAAAAAAAAAAAATCAATGAAGAACAGTAGCCATGTCAGGGTAAAAAAGTTACATGAAGGTGCCCTGCCAGAGAAGATCTCTTATATTCACCTTTATCTGTCTCCTACCTTCCCTCTATTGCAGCTTTGTAGCTTCAAATCAGTTTTTTCATCATTTAGCACTTCTGGGAGGGTCAGATGTCTGTTTCCCCCGCTGCACACAGTGGTTCCATACACCAACTCCTGCAACAGTGCTGTGTCCTGCTGTATATTTGGGGGGGGGGGGCAAACAAGACACCTGTCGCCATTACCTATACCCCCATCATGTGTCTCCTCCTCCTCCATGACGGCAGCTTCCTCCTCGGTTGCTTTACGGCAGCTTCCCTCCTCCTTCCCTCGCTGGCCAATACAATTGCTTCTCCTCTCGGCCAGTCGGGTCTTAAGACTCCCTTCCAGATTGGCCAGGAGGAGAATCAGGAAGACAATAGCGAATATTAACTTGCTATTGTTACACGACTGGTGGGCTCAGGGCACAATGCTCTGTGCCCCAGGCCCACCCTTTTTTAAGCCAATTAGAGCCTCTGGCTCTAATCATGTGCTTCTAGACAAAACTGAAATACATGCTTCTGGCACCCTGCAAGTAGTTTATGGGCTGGATGCATGGATTAGGGGGGGCGGCACCCCTGTTCCCCTAATGGACGGGACGCCACTGCCTTTACTTGGTGTTTACACGCTAAGATAATTTTTTTTTTTGCTAGAAAATTACTTAGAACCCTCAAACATGATATATATTTTTTCAGACACCCTAGAGAATAAACTGGCATTCGTTGCAATACTTTATGTCACACACCGTATTTGCGTAGCGGTCTTACAAGAGCATTTTTTTTTTTTTTAAATCACTTTTTTTTATAAAAAAATAAGACAATAGTAAAGTTATCCCATTTTTTTTTTAATTGTAAAAGATAATGTTACACCGAGTAAATTGATACCCAACATGTCATGCTTCCAAATTGGCCCGCTTGTAGAATGGTGACAAACTTTGACCCTTAAAAATCTCCATAGGCGACGTTTAAAAATGTATAGGTTACCAGTTTTGAGTTACAGTGGAGGTCTTTTGCTAGTATTGCTCTTGCTCTAGCGATTATGGTGATACCTCACATGTGTGGTTTGAACACCGTTTTTATATGCGGGCGCAACTTACGTATGCGTTCACTTCTGCACACGAGCTTGGAGGAACGGGGTGGTTTAAAAAAAAAAATCCTATTTATTTTACTTTTTTTTTTACACTGTCCTTTAAAAAAAAAAAAATTGGGTCACTTTTATTCCTATTACAAGGAATGTAGATATCCCTTGTAATAGAAAAAAAGCATGACAGGTCCTCTTAAATATGAGATCTGTGGTCAAAAAGAACTCAGATCTCACATTTACACTTAATTTTTTTTTTTTAAGCCAATGAAAAATAAATAAATGTATTTTTTGTTTTAAAAAACATTTCCCCTTTAAGACTATTGGGCGGAAGCAACGTCAGACGTTACTTCCACCCAATGTTATGGAGCCGAGCGGGGGCCATCCTTCCCTCACTCGGCTCCATGTTTTAGAGGGGAGAGGACCCGTCCGACTCTGCCGTTACTGACGGCAAGCGGAGGAGAAGACCGGAGTGTGGCGGGAGGGGTGGACCCTTTCCCGCCCCCGATAAAAGTGATCTTGCAGCGAATCTGCCATGGAAACCACTTTTATCAGGAAGAGGACCGTCTGCCGTTTAAGAATATACCGGGGTTATGGGAACTATCTGCTGCCATAACCCCGGTATTCTACGTCAAAGTACCAACGTATAATGACAGATATTTTTTGAATATGTCTTATATGGCCCTGAGGAAGGGAGATTCCTGGAGCCCTTGAAATTGGTTGGCTTTTAGCTGTGTTAAAGCGGTATTAACCACTTCAGCCCCCTGCTCAATGAACACGCCAGTTTTTGCTATACAGCACTGCGTCGCTTTAACTGACAATTGCGCGGTTGTGCCACGTTGTACCCAAACAAAATTGATGCCCTTTTTTCCCCACAAATAGAGCTTTCTTTTGGTGGTATTTTATCACCTCTGCAGTTTTAATTTTTTGCGCTATAAACAAAAAAAAAGCAATATTTTCTACTTTTTGCTATAATAAATCTCCAAAAAATATATACAAAAAACAAACTTCTTCCTCAGTTTAGGCCGATATGTATTCTTCTACATAATTTTTGAGAAAAAAAAAGAAAACGCAATAAACGTATATTGATCGGTCTGCACAAAAGTTATAGCATCTACAAAATAGGAGATAGATTTATGTTTTTTTTTGTTTTGTTTTTTTACTAGTAATGGCGGCGAACTGCGAATTTTGTCGGACCCTTTTGACACTATTTTGGGACCATTGACATTTATACAGCGATCAGAGCTAAAAATAGCCACTGATTACTGTGTAAATGTCATTGTCAGGGAAGGGGTTAACACTAGGGGGCGATCAAGGGGTTAAATGTGTTCCCTCAATGTGTTTCTAACTATGGGGGATATGACTGACTGGGGGAGGAGAACGATCACTGTTCCCAAGTACTAGGTAGAGATGATCTGTCTCTACTCCCCTAACATAACGGAGATCTGTCTGTTTACATTGACAGATCTCCATTCTGTCCATCTCAGGAGCAATCACAGGTAGCCGGCAGCCATCGTGGCCGCCAGCCACGTGCATTAATTAACAACTTGCGGACCGCCCGCTGTCGTTATACGTTGGAAGTGGGTAAATTCTTCTGGGGCTGAAGTGGTAAGATGTTTTTCATAGGCACTGATTACATTTTAGGATTACTTTGGAAAATTGGAATGCAATTGGTGATACGTGAAGCATTCTTTACTGCTGCGTATTATTTTTTCTGATTTTAGTACAGCTGCAGTGTTTGCTTGAGACCATTAGTAGCTCAGTGATTGCTTTCAGCTGTTGCCTGGAACTGCTCTTTAAATACAAACGTCCGTAACACCGTAATAACAGATCATATATGAACATTGGAAAGAAGATGCAGTCTTTACTTTTTACTTTGAGAAATGACTGTAGTCACATAGAATCAGGGTGGCCATCTGTTATATTCAGCAATATGGCTTCATTCAAGGATTATGGATAGAACTTTCTGTGCAAAGTTGTGTTTCCAAGCTGTTCTTGTCAGCCTTAAACCCATTGCCATGATGCATTTTAATATCAATCAGGGGAAGCTGAGACTGACAAAAGTCCACATATGGGTGACAAGCTGTTTCTTCCATAAATATTTTTACATTATTCCAATCAAGGCTTCAAAAGGGATTTGAGTTTGCAAATGCCTACCATCCTACTGACTGATTGAGTCAGAAAATAGATGTGATGAATACAATATTATGATTTGTCTTGTTCACTTAAAGAGGGCTTCTCCCTTTAGTTTCCCATGACTTACAGTACTTATAACAAAGAAAGATGACCGGAGTTAAACTTTAAAATGAAAAACAAGCAAGTTGTGGAACGGGCATGTTCCATATTTAAGTTATAGTGTGTGTATTTCGCAATGGAAAGGTTGGAATATTATAAACAATGCTAAAGAAGTATTTTAGTGGACAGTATGTTGTTAGGGGTATGACATGGGGTGGGACAGAAGAGAAGTGCAGAGGGTAGGGTGATGGGCAGTGTATGCTAGAAAGAAATGCAGAAGGTATGATGATGGGTAGTGTATGATGGTGAGGAGAGCAAAAGGGTATGATGATGGGCAGTGTATGATGGTGAGGAGAGCAGAGGTTATAATGATGGGCAGTATATGATGGAGAGGATAGCAAAAGGGTATGATGATGGGCAGTGTATGATGGAGAGGAGTGGAGAGGTTATGATAATGAGCAGTGTATTTTAGAGAGGAGTGCAGATGACATGATGATGGGTAGTGTATGATGGTGAGGAGAACAGAGGTTATAATGATGGGCAGTGTATGATGGAGAGGAGAGCAGAGGTTATGATAATGGGCAGTGTATTTTAGAGAGGAGTGCAGATGGTATGATGATGGGTAGTGTATGATGGTGAGGAGAACAGAGGTTATAATGATGGGCAATGTATGATGGAGAGGAGAGCAGAGGTTATGATAATGGGCAGTGTATTTTAGAGAGGAGTGCAGATGGTATGATGATGGGCAGTTTATGATGGTGAGGAGAGCAGAGGTTGTAATGATGGGCAGTGTATGCTAGAGATTAGGGATGAGCCGAACACCCCCCCGGTTCGGTTCGCACCAGAACCTGCGAACGGACCGAAAGTTTGCGCAAACTTTAGAAACCTATTAAATACAATGGACGCAAACGTTTGAAATCAAAAGTGCTAATTATAACGGTTAATATGCAAGTTATTGTCCTAAAAAGGGTTTGGGGACCCGGGTCCTGCCCCAGGGGACATGTATCAATTCAAAAATACGTTTTAAAAACTGAAGTTTTTTCAGGAGCAGTGATTTTTAAGATGCTTAAAGTGAAAAAAAAAGTGATCAAGAATTGTAATCACATGCCCCTGTTGAACAGGGGCAGAAAAAATGGGCCTTTGGTTGTGGTGGTGTTGCCACAACACTGTAAGCCCTCACAGTTACTCTTGGTGGGCGCAGGAATGGGCCCAGCTGTGAACTATTAGATCAAGAATTGTAATTACATGCCCCTGTTGAACAGGGGCAGAAAAATTGGGCCTTTGGTGGTGGTGGTGGTGGTGCTGGTGGTGGTGGTGGTGTTGCCACAAAACTGTAAGCCCTCACAGTTACTCTTGGTGGGCGCAGGAATGGGCCCTGCTGTGAATTATTAGATCAAGAATTGTAATTACATGCCCCTGTTGAACAGGGGCAGAAAAATTGGTACTAAGGCACTGGTGCCACAACACTGCAACCCCTCACAGATACTGTACTTGGAGCGCAGCAATGAACCCTGCTGCAAAGTATTGCATTAAAAATTGTATTTACACGCCACAGGGGCTGAAAAATTGGGCCTTAGGCACTGGTGCTGGTGCCACAACACTGCAACCCCTCACAGATACTGTAGTTGGAGCACAGCAATGAGCCCTGCTGCAAAGAATTGCATCAAAAATTGTAAATACACGCCCCTGTTAAACAGGGGCTGAAAAATTGGGCCTTAGACACTGGTGGCGGTGCCCAGAACCAAAAATGTTCTTTCAAGCTATAAGCATGATTATTGAGGAGGAAGAGGATAGTCACTAAGTATAACAGGATAGTCACTCAGCATCAGCATAGGCAGTCTTGAAGGGATCTGACATTTCCAAAAAAAATATTCGGTTACATCAGCATCAGGTGCTTGGTAGCTGGTGGTGATCCAAGACTGATTCATTTTTATGAAGTTCAGTCGATCGAGTCGGTGGACAGGCACACCCTGTGATCGGTTACAAAGCCTCCAGCAGCACTGAATGTGCGTTCCAAAAGAACGCTGGATGCAGGACAGGCCAGTACCTCAAATGCATACTGTGCAAGCTCTGGCCAGTGATCCATCCTCAAGACCCAGTAACCCAGAGGATTTTCGGTGGGAAAGGTGTCCAAGTCTGATCTTGCCCTTAGGTATTCCTGCACCATGTAAACCAGACGCTGGCGATGGTTGCTGGAAGCGATCATACCTTGGGGCTGCGGACTAAAAAATTGTCTGAACGCATCGGTCAGACGGCCACCTTCTCCACCGCTCCTTCTTTGACTGACCGGACCCTTAGCAACACGTTGTCCAGGACAAGGAATTTGTAACCTTCCAGTCTCTGGGAACGCGTTGCACAGACCTTTCTGCAAGGCCTCCCGAAGATGCTTCATCCTCTGCTCCCTCTGCGATGGCAAGATAAGGTCCGCAACCTTACCCTTGTAACATGAATCAAGGAGGGTTGCCAGCCAGTAATGATCCCTCTCCTTGATCGCACGAATACGAGGATCCTTGCGCAGGCTTTGCAGGATCAGGGAGGCCATACGCAAAGAAAGGAACAACGAGTACCAGGATGGTTCAACCCAAAAGACCGTTCATTTAATATGAACTAAAAATATTTGACTAGAATTTAGAATTTAGTTTGTCGTTTGTAGCCTAAGAGACTGCATAAAGAAAAAAATATTAATCCCAGATGTAATAGGAAAAGGATTAAAGGAAAAAAGTGGCTACTTTTAAACGACAGTTTAGTCTAGGCCATCGGGTTAGAAAAATATATACCATTTATTGTTGAGTATCAAAAGAAAAACAAATTTATACATGTATATTCAGTTAAATACTCTGATGAATAAAATGTAACTTCTTAAACTATTTTACCGATTGACTTCTAGGGGAGGAGTCAATTCGGAGAATATTACAATCAAACAAAGGGGACAGACAGAACTAACAGTACCATCACCAACAATAAGGGGGGGGGGGGAAAGACACACAGCACAGATGGTCCGGACGCCGGCAATTGAATTCAAAGCGGAGCTGCAAAATGGCAAGACTAACTTGATGAAAATCAGTTTATAAATCTATTTGATCATATGGACAGAATGTACCATAGTGCAGCTTCACTGTGAATAAACCCTAATGAGATTTGGGCCCAACTGGAGAAGATGACAATGTAACCATTAATATCAACTTCCTGGGGGAGGAAGGAAGGTTATGGAGTAATTTTAGCAGAATTAGGAAAATGAAGGGCAAGGGACAAATGTTCCTGTTGCACTTTGGGAATCAAAGTATGATGCTCAGGTAACCTTCTATAGGTTTTTTCCAGATGGTAAATGTAATCACATCTCCTCCAATAGTGGTCAGTTGAAATGGGGATGGTGAGGGGTTTGAGTCACTTGTTCATTGGTTAATTAAAGAATATGACCTCTAGTAGCATGACAGTCAGTAATTCAGTACAGCGCGGAGTGGTAGGAGCTAGGGCAGCCACAGGTATACAATAACTTCTTAGTGTATTCAGAAGGAAAATAATTCAGTTAACACTGACATACTGGGCGGGGCCTGTTTACATCACTAGGCTCCCGTTGGTACTTTACCCTCTCAGTTGCTCAGCGTCCTTTGAATTAGCTGTGGCTCGTGCTCTGCCAAACCTCCTTGTCGCGGTGGGATGTCTCGCTGTCTGCTGATCATTGCACGTTAATATATAGTGTGGATCTTATGGCAGCGTAGAGATTCCAAGATTCGCACTGTATGCGCTGCATACGTGCCGACCGGGACTTTAAAAATCCACCGCGTCCTGCGCTGCTGTCTGCTGGTGTCCTCCGTGCATCAATCTCCGCTGTCAGGCTGAGGGGTTGCGTTGCCGGCGTCATGTGACCTCCGTGACGTCAACGTGTTTCGCTTTGATGTTGTGTAGCTTCGTCTGGACGGCCATGCAGCGTAGGTTTGCTGAGGCATTCGGTGCAGATTCCTCTGGGTCACTGAAGACGTCATGATTCGCAGTCACCTCCTCCCAGCCACGTACAAGTCCATGGGTGTCTTGGGACTGTAATTGATCCCTTGAAGACTGCTGCTGATGCCGAGTGCTAGGCTCCACCTCCATGCTGACACAATAATCCTCCTCCTCCTCTTCCTGTGTGATAGCCGGACCAGCAGGAACACTGTCTGGATAAAGGGGGCCTTGAGAGGTAAGGAAGTCCTCCTCTTCCTGCCTCTGTTCTGCCTCAAGTGCCCTGTCCATTATTCCACGCAGCGTGTGCTCCAACAGGTGGACAAGAGGAACAGTGTCACTGATGCATGCACTTTCACTGCTCACCATCCTCGTGGCCTCATCAAATGGTGCCAGGACAGTGCATGAATCCCTGATCATGGCCCACTGACGTGGGGAAAAAAATCCAAACTCCTTTGACACTGTCCTGGTGCCATATTGCAACAGATACCCATTTATGGCCCTCTGCTGCGTGTGCAGCTGCTGCAGCATGGCCAACGTAGAGTTCCACCTGGTGGGCATGTCACAGATTAAACGGTTCTTGGGCAGGTTGTAATCCTTTTGCAGGTCAGCCAGCCGAGAACTGGCATTATATGACCAGCGGAAATGCCCACAGAGTTTCCTGGCCTGCTTCAGGACCTCCTGTAAGCCCGGGTACCTGTCCAAGAAACGCTGCACTACCAAGTTAAGGACGTGATCTGCTGCACACGTCTGAAAAAAGGCCCACACCAAAGAACTTTTGGAATAACGCGCAGAGACAGCAGCGCCCTGCACATGCGGAGCTCTGCGGTGTGATGAAGTCGGTGTGCTGCCCTTAAGTTGGCATCCTGCCTCGTTGGAGATGTGCCTCCTCCTCATCCTCCTTCTCCTCTCTCCTATCAGGCACCCACGTGGAGTCAGTGACCCCATCATCCCCTCCCTCCTCATCACTGGAGCAAATCTGGTAGTATGCTGCAGCTGGGGGAACATGACTGCCAGATAGCTGTCGTTGGACACCCCCTCTCTCTGGGCTCACGTTACTACCCCCTCTCTCTGAGCTCATGTTACTGCCTTCCTCCAGCTGGGTTCCATCATCTGAGCCTTCAAAATGCTGGGCATTCTCCTTGAGCATGTACCCAACACTGTAGTCAAACAGTTTGGAGGACTCCTCAGGAGGACATGGTAGGGCTAGGGAAGGAGTGACTGATGCCATTGAGCCGAAGCCGCTTTGGCAGCTGCTTTGCCAGACAAAGTACCCTGAGCCTGGGTGAGATAGGATGAGGAGGAGGAGGACGGCTTGGTCATCCACTCTACCAAGTCTTGGGCATGTTGCAGCTCAACATGGCCAGCTGCCGAAAAGAAGGACAAGTGTGTCCCACGGCCACATGCTAATGAGGATTCAACGTGTCCACAACCAGCAGCACTGTTGCCTCTAGACACAGAGCCTGCTTGCCCTCTTTTATTGGCTCGTGACCGTCTACCTCTCCTTGTTTGCCTTCCAGACATACTAATGGCATGCAGTGAGATGTAGCTGCACAAAGGTAGGATGTATTTTATATATATATATATATATATATATATATATATATATTTGTCTGTACTGATAATGCAGCTATCAGAATCAACTGCCTGCTGTGGTATTAGTATGGGAAAAGCAGCAGCAGCAGCAGTTAGTTTTAGGTGAAAACTGTGCAGAGAGGGACACAGTACGCTAACTGAAAATACTTGCAGCTCTCTGCTTGTGGTTTTATTATGAGAACATCACTAACTGTATTCAGGTAAGCTTTAGGTGAACGCTATGCAAAGCACACAGTACACTAAGTGAAACACGGACTGTCTGCAGCTAGCACAATCGCCTGCCTGCCTGTCACAGTATAGAGCAAACCAGGAACAGATCTAGCTAAACTGAATACAGTGTATAAATATATATACACACAACACCTAGGATGCCCATTGTCTGTCAGCCACAGATCTGCAAAGTGTGTGCAGGGGGGGGGGGGGTAGCACAGCTTGCCATGTGGAGTCCCACTGCATCACAGCACTGCACCCAGTGGCGGCTGTCCTTCCTGCCCCCCTTGTCCAAACTCTGGGAGAAGATAAGGGTGGGCAGTATGTGCAGGAAAGTAGCACAGAGGATATGACAGGGGTAGCAATAGCAGGAACGGAATGTGGAAGGTATGACAGCATGTGCAGAAGAGGAGCAAGATGGGTTTGATGATGGGCAATATGTGCACAAAAGTAATCAGTGAAAAGTGTGTACAGGGGACAGTTTGAGGAATATAATAGCGGGAAGTATGTGCAGAACAAGAGTGGTATGTACTGTATATATTTCAGCTTCACACTGACCTTCTTTGCCATGTGAATGACAACATATATACTGTATGCATAGGTATACAGTATGTACGTACATATATATTTTTTAATTTTTTTTTTAAAAAGACAGCATCTTCAGCCTCGAGTGACAGGGAATAAATAAATTTGTTCCAAAAAGGTCACTGTACTCAGCAATGCAATCTCACAGAACAAAATGAAATGATGGCACTGAGAATAGAAGAGTGCACAAAAATCAAACACTTCCTGAAGATTTACACATTTAAAGCTGATACTTAAGTATCAGACCGAGAACATTCGGCAGAACTATAATATGAAAAGCCAACTAGGTTATCTTTGTTGTGCCTCCAACATGACATATTTAGAACTCATTTGTAGCGTTCATAAGGTCAGAGGTCTCCATTGAGGAATAAAGAGAAAATATAGATTTCAGCTACAAAGTAGAAAAAAAAATTCTTCTTATGTTAGCCCTAAAATAATCCCTGGAGTCTGTAAAAACTCACACAATGGTGTTCTTAAAGTGTTACTAAACCCACAACAGTAAAATCAGTCTGTATATGCAGTAAAACATGCTTGTTATATTCACTGTGGAACCTAAAGGGTTAATCTTGTGCATTGTGGAAAAAAAGGCTGTTTGATTCTGTCGTCTCGGATCCTCCCCTTTTTCCACAGTCCCCATTCTATCTCCTGATAGAACAGAGCCCTAGGAGGCACACTGCACATGCTCAGTTTGGTGTGTATTGCTAGAGCACTTTTTTTTGGGCAGGGTGCATATGATCACTCAGCATAGGGCCAATCAGCACTGTCCAGGCAGAGGGTCGGCGGTCATACAGCCTCATAGGACAGTCAGAGGATGGAACTATTTTTAATCAGGTATTACACATGGTCAACAAAAAATTATTGGACTGAGATGCCATCTCAGAGATGGCTGGTCTGGTGGCCTTTAGTTAGACCTCAGTTAGAATACGTCTCCAGTTCTGGAAATCTCACTTAGAAAAAGATATTGATACGATAGAACAAGTCCAGAGATAGGTAACAAAAATGGTGAAATGTCTCGGGGATAAAACATATCAGGAGAGACTTCTGGAACCTAATAATATGTACAGTGTGGAGGAACGAAGGGAAAGGGGAGACATTACTGAAAACTTGAAATAAATTAAGGGTGCAGATAGGGCTCAGGAGGGCAGTATTTTCAATATGAGGCCAAGATCAAGAACACAGGAACATGACCTCAAACTAACAAGAAGAAAAGTTCAAAACTAACCTTAGAACATATTATTTTTCTGAAAGAGTTGATGATAACAATAGACTTCCAGCAAAGGTAGTGAGTCAGACAGTCTTCAGTGAATACTAAAAAATAAATAAATATATATATATATATATATATATATATATATATATATATATATATATGTTAGAAGGCTGGCCGCAGGCTAGCCTGCATTTGTAGGAGAAGCCTGGGGGGTATAAATATCCCTCCTCCTCCTCCTCCGTCTATTTCTGCATCGGCTCATCTTCATGGTTACAGCTGACGTAATGTCACTTCCGGCTTTCATTCTAGCAGAGCGGCAGCATGGTCCGTGGCAGGAGACTCTTGTTGGTTACATCTCCTGATGCTCACAGTTCTGGTAGGGCAGGTGGAGGGCAACAATGAGGGGACCCGCATCGGATGCCAGTTGTCATGCACGGGCCAGGGGGGGAGGCGGCCCTCCCGCCCGCTCACAGCATGCCTCCATACCTGGGGAAAGCCTTTGAAGAGGGGGAGAGGGACGAAGAAGCCAGCTGGTCTGTCGCTGGGGTTCTGGGGGAAGGGAGACGCATGCTTGCAGTCAATTTTCATGGGGTGTTCCAGTCAGGAGTTCTGGAGGATGTTGTAGGTCCCAGGCAGGGGAGTAGCCAGGTCAAAAGGGGGCTTACAATCTCTTTGGGAATATGGAATCATGCCATGAGAATTATTCCTTAGGATAGTGCTTTGTTCCAGGTTACTGGCACTCCTTCCTCCTGCATCAGGACTCTAACTCGGTTGTCAGGTTACAAGCAGAGGTGCGACCCGACTTTATCATGTGGGACCAGTTCCTGTATGTCTGGAATGGCTTTTCCATGTTCATTCTACAAACCAATGAGCAGGTCTTTTGGAGTGACGCCGCTGACTCAGTTGGTTTTGGCTATCTTTGATCGTGAGTGGTTGGCCCGCAGAAGTCGGTCTGCCCAAGTTTGTGCATACTTCAGCGTTGTTCATTATTTGCCCTATAATGGCAGTAACAGTCACATGGGGATCGGTTGGTCAGGGAGCTCAGTGCTTCTTACAGATGGTTTGGCCACATCCAAATTATTAATTAGGTAGATTGGGGTCCCTTCTCATCATGTCCTTCATGTGTAGGTTTATATGGTCAGGCCTGACGTCAAGTTCAGTTCCTGGTAGAGTTCATCAGTATGAATCACAATGGCACAGCCAATGCATTATCTCCACTGAATTTTCCAAATTTCTCACAGCACCCGGGAGCAGAGCTGGAGGGCAAACCGGTTTCTCCTTACTCCCTGCTGGCATGGATTAGTCATTTTCCGGACACAAGGGATCGATCTGGCTAATGGTTCATTATCCAGTAATGCTCTGAACGCTTATACCAAGGGTTGGAAGATTCTCAGGTGTATGGCTCTGGCTTTTGCTGCATTTTGCCACAGCGAGTTGGCCTTATCCGCTAACACTATCATGTGTATCTATCAGGTTTCCAGCATTTCATCCCCCCTGCAAACTCCTGACAGTCGGTCCATTTTTTGCGGCACAAGCCTAGTATACACGACCGAGAATCTTGTCGTAAAAAACCCTGCCGTTTTTCTCAACGAGATTCTTGTCGAGCTTGACGGGATTCTTGTCAAGCTTTCCTTGCATACACACTGTCAATTCCAAATCTCGTAGTTGTAAAGACCGGTGACGTACAACACGTACGACCGCAGTATAAAGGGGAAGTTCGATTCCAATGGCGCCACCCCTTGGGCTGCTTTTGCTGATCTTGTGTTACCGCGTGTTGGTAAACGTTTGGGGAGAGACGATTCACGCTTTTCAGTCTTTGTGCTTTTCAGTCCGTTACAGCATGACGAATGTGCCATCTCCATTACAAACGCTAGTTTTACCAGAAGGAGCGCTCCCATCTCATACTTGATTTTGAGCATGCGCGATTTTTTAAGACTCGGAAAAGCATACACGACCGGTTTTCTCGTCGGGAAACAGGCCAACGAGAATCCCGACGAGAAAAACGAGAATCCTGATGAGAAAATAGAGAGCAGGTTCTCTATTTTTCTCGTTGAGATTCCCGACAGTTTTCGCGACGAAAAACCATACACACGAACGGTTTTCTCGGCAAGAAAGCTCTCCCAGCAGTTTTCTTGTTGTTTCTTGACGAGAAAACCGGTCGTGTGTACGAGGCCTCACTCTTAAAACTTTCCAATAACAAGCATAGTCAGATAGGCCAGGGGTTCGTTGTAAAGTTCAAAGAACTACAGTAACTGGTGTCCGATTAAAGTGTTTGATCTTCTCTGCAATCATTTTGCTGTGGTTCCTCTGTACAGCCCTTGTACCCTTTTCCCACACATCCTCTCACTACAAGTAGTTTGTTCTCAAGTTGGGTTTACTCATATAAAATCCAAACCATTTTATGTGACATTTGTGTAAAGATCGGGGCAGCTTTCACAGGTTCCAAACAGGGGGTCCCTTCTTATATTATCAAGTACAATGGGCCCTGGAGTTCCCCCTGTTGTAGCAGATTCATACCGGAACCCTATACTGTAGTCATCCGGGCATTCACTACTTTTCTAGATGTATTGTTGTTATCTGCCCTTCATCAAACCTTTCATATCAAACCTACTTTTGTGTCTTTTTTGCCCTCTTTTAGGCATACTGGCCAGCTAGGCCAAGGCACACCCTCAGGTCTTGGTAGTTAGGGTTATCGCATTTTCAAGTGAAGGCTCTGACTACAAGTTAGAAGGCTGGCCACAGGCTAGCCTGCATTTGTAGGAGGAGTCTGGGGGGTATAAATATCCCTCCTCTTTGGTCTATTTTAGTGTCGGCTCATTATCATGGTTCCCACCCACCCGTTCCCCCACCTTCCTATACATATACGCTTCATACACTTTTTTTCATATTCATACATTCAGGGTATGCCCTCTATTAGGCATACTGACCAGCTAGGCCAAGGCACACCTCAGGTCTTGGTAGTTAGGGTTATCGCATTTCCAAGTAAGGACTCTGACTACAAATATATACATACATATATACAGGTCCTTCTCAAAAAATTAGCATATTGTGATAAAGTTCATTATTTTCTGTAATGTACTGATAAACATTAGACTTTCATATATTTTAGATTCATTACACACAACTGAAGTAGTTCAAGCCTTTTCTTGTTTTAATATTGATGATTTTGGCATACAGCTCATGAAAACCCCAAAATCCTATCTCAAAAAATTAGCATATTTCATCCGACCAATAAAAGAAAAGTGTTTTTAATACAAAAAAAGTCAACCTTCAAATAATTATGTTCAGTTATGCACTCAATACTTGGTCGGGAATCCTTTTGCAGAAATGACTGCTTCAATGCGGCGTGGCATGGAGGCAACCAGCCTGTGGCACTGCTGAGGTGTTATGGAGGCCCAGGATGCTTCGATAGCGGCCTTAAGCTCATCCAGAGTGTTGGGTCTTGCGTCTCTCAACTTTCTCTTCCCAATATCCCACAGATTCTCTATGGGGTTCAGGTCAGGAGAGTTGGCAGGCCAATTGAGCACAGTAATACCATGGTCAGTAAACCATTTACCAGTGGTTTTGGCACTGTGAGCAGGTGCCAGGTCGTGCTGAAAAATGAAATCTTCATCTCCATAAAGCTTTTCAGCAGATGGAAGCATGAAGTGCTCCAAAATCTCCTGATAGCTAGCTGCATTGACCCTGCCCTTGATAAAACACAGTGGACCAACACCAGCAGCTGACATGGCACCCCAGACCATCACTGACTGTGGGTACTTGACACTGGACTTCAGGCATTTTGGCATTTCCCTCTCCCCAGTCTTCCTCCAGATTCTGGCACCTTGATTTCCGAATGACATGCAAAATTTGCTTTCTTTCTCGTACATCACGGGACACAGAGCGACATAGTCATTACTAATGGGTTATATAGATACCGTCAGGTGCTGGCACTGGCAACTTCCAAAACCGGAAGTACCCTCCCCTATATAAGCCCCTCCCATCCGGGAGCACCTCAGTTTTTTGCCAGTGTCTAAGGTGTTGGCCAAGAAGAAACATGTGTTTTTCACTGAGCTTGCGTACAGGTTCTTTTGGGCCTCAGTAAGCTATTCCGGATCCGACCAAAAAAGCTTCATAGCTAAACGGTCGGTACCCGGGCCTTGCAGAGAAGAGCAAGGTTTTGCCTGTAATGCTTCTCTTAGGAGAGCTGGACCCTGGGATCCAGAGCTCTGGTCATACCCACGACCAAGATGTTTTCTGTGCAGGGTGCTATACAGGTCCAGGGGAGTGGAATCCTTGGGAACCCGGTCCCTGAAGGTTTGATTACAATGCCTGCCGTGATAGGTGAAGTTTGGGCTTTTGTGGACCAAACAAAGTCCTGCGGCGGGGAACAGGTAAGTGGGGGCCCCCAGGAACTTGGTTCTATTGGGGGACCCCCAAGCCTAATTTGTCTTTCTGTCTGTTACCTAATGGTATTCCCGCAAAATTCTGTGCATGCCTGTAACTACTAAAAAAATGTAATAATTTTTAATGGTGGTCAAGAAAAAAAAAAAAAAAAAAAATTTTTAGATATATTTAAGATATTAGACCGCGGTACCTGTGTTTGTCCACTAGAGGCCGCTGTGGAATGTTTTCTTGTCATGTGGACTAGTTTCTTCTCAGCAGAGCAAGTCCAGGCAGATGGTGAGTTCTCTTATGGGAAACTGCTTCCTCTGCCATGTTGCAATGCTCGTCCATCCCCCGGCCTGCGGCAAAGAGGGGCCCTGGCTCTTGTCCCTAGTCTCCATTTTTCAAAATTAGCGCCGAAGGCGCACGTGGCCGCGCGTGTGCGCGTGCACGCGCCTCTATATATAGAGGTGAGCCAGGAAAGGGGGCGGAGCCTGGGGGATGACGCTCTGTGTGCGCCGCAGCGCTTCTGCGCATGTGCGGGCGTCCCAGCATGTAAAAACCACAGTTTTGTGTGGTGAGCTGGCTATGAAGTACAGAGACAGAGCTGGCAACATTTAAAAAAAGGGCATACAGCAAGCGGTTGATACAGGCATCCCCTAGAAAGGCACATTAGTAGACACCAACTGTGATATAGCAGCAATTGTGCTAGACTATTCTCAGTAAAAGTGGTGTATTACAGCTGGAATACCTCAGCTTTAGGCTTAGGAATATGCCGTCCAGAAGCTCCGGAACTGAATCTTCCAGGAAGCGAAGGGGGTCTCATCGGGCTAGGAGAGTCTCCCCTGAAGTTCAGAGGTAAGTGACCGTAGACACCCCGCAGGGGTACTTGGTACTGTGGCTGTCCTCAGTTCACCTGCTCCTGTGTATGTAACAGAGGAGATTTTTTCCTCAGCTCTGGGAGGATTAGAGAGAGATTGTCAACATTTATCGCTGCCTCCCTGTCAGGGAAAGCACGCCCGATCTCCGTCTCCTCCTTCAGAGTGCCTGTTAGCAGAGCAACAGTCCCATACAGGGATCGACCTGCCTGAAGGGGATCAGGATGAGGTTGATTCTGTTATAGAGGAATCAACAGTGGGGGGAACCTTTTCTCAGCATCTCAAGCTGAAAGATTATGGGTTCAGTCTCTGACTAACATGGTCCGATCAGCATTTAAAAATGCACCTTGCGGAACCATCAACCACTACTGTATCCTCGTTGGGGTCGCTAGAAGCCCCCAGACTGTTTGTTCTTTTCCACTTCACCCTTTACTGAAAGGGCTCATTTACCAGGATTGGGAACGTCCTGAGAAAATATTTATTCCCCCAAGAGATTTCCGGTGGTCTATCCCATGGAGGATACGTTCATCAAAAAAAAAAAAAAAAAAAAATGGAAGGTCCCTACAGTGGACGCAGCCATCTCTTGTATGTATAAATCACTGTAATGTCCAGTGGATAATGTCCAAATGTTCAAGAACCCAATAGATAAAAGATTGGAGTCCTTATGAAAATCTGCTTGGTGATACAACCAGCAGTAGCAGCTATTGGGGTCTGCTAAGCAGTGAAGGATCAGTTGAAACAGGTCTTGAGGGACTTGACAGATCAGCAGGCTTTGCCCTAGCTGATCTACCTAGAGCCTTAGGCTTTGCGGTTGACGCCATAGAGGATTCAGTCCATCAGGCCTCCCGCCTTACGCTGTCTATAGTACATATGCGTAGGCTCCTATGGCTCAAAAACTGGTCTGCTGAAGCTCCCTGTAAAGAATGGCTGGTTAGCGTCCCATTTCATGGTGAACGCTTATTCAGGGAAAACCTGGACAAATATATCCAGAAAATTTCCAGCGGTAAAAATACGCTCTTGCCGGTTAAAAACAGAGTTAGAGGTCCCTCTTTAAGAGGCCTGCTTCTCCAGTCCCTGGGGCATCGGCTGTGTAACAGTTCCGACGGCCTCCTCGGTCAATTCCCGGGGGTAAAAAACAGGGACAGTAGCAGGGTAATGAGAAACCCTGGGTCAGGGGAGGTACAAAACCTCCCCCAAAGTTAAATTCATTGAAGCCCCCACTCAGTCGGGTGGGGGGAGGACTCCAGTTGTTCGCAAGAGACCTGGCGGGACACGATCAAGACAGATAGGTGCTCTCCGCAGTAGGTTTGGGATACAGTTTGGAGTTAAAAGACTCTCCTCCTTCCCATTTTTGAGGTCAAACGTGCCAAGGGATCCCCGGAAGAGAGAGTCCCTCCTGTTGGCACTAGAACAACTATTGCTCCAAGGAGTAATTATGGAGGTTCCCCTGGAAGAATGAGGGTTCGGGTTTTACTCAAACCTCTTTACAGTCCCGAAGCAGACGCGGACGGGAGGCCCATATTAATTCTAAAAGGGCTATACAAATTCCTGTATATCAGGACTTTCCGATGGAGTCGATCCGATCGGTGGCCACTGCCCTACAAGGGGAGGATTGGTTAGCCGCGATCGACATCAAAGATGCTTATTTGCACATTCCCATCTTTCCAGTCCACCAAAAATTTCTACGCTTTGCAGTAGAAGGGCGCCATTTTCAGTTCAGAGCCTTACCCTTCGGTTTGGCCACAGCACCACGAGTGTTTACAAAAATTCTGGCCCTTTATTGGCCAATCTAAGAACACAAGGTGTAATGATAATGGCATATCTGGATGACTTGTTGCTGATAGACCACTCAGTGAAAAAACTAGACGTGGTCGTTCACAAGACAATCAAGTATCTGGAATCTCACGGTTGGATTATCAACCGAGACAAGTCAGCCCTAAAAACCAGTCAAAAGTCTGGAATACTTGGGGCTAAGGTTGGATTCAGGCCAGAGAAAAATATTCTTGCCTCGAGGAAAGGTGTTGTCTTTGAAAGATTTGATCCACTTAGTGGGTACAAAAAAGACAGCCGTCCATACGCCTGTATATGAGGCTGCTGGGAAAAATGGTGGCATCATTCGAAGCAGTACCCTACGGTCAATTCCATTCAAGGAATTTGCAAGGGGCCATACTGTCAGCCTGGAACAAAAAAGTTCAGGCCCTAGACTTACAATGTCCTTGTCCCCTTCCGTTCGCAAGAGCCTCCGTTGGTGGTTGGTTCCCCAGAATCTGGAAAAAAGGAAATCCTTCAGTCCGATTTCTTGGAAGGTGGTCACTGCAGATGCCAGCCTTATAGGCTGGGGAGCAGTACTGGAGCAATAGTCTCTCCAGGGCAGATGGTCGGATGCAGAAAAGGCCCTGCCCATCAATCTCTTAGAGATACGAGCAGCCCGGTATGCCCTAGTAGCATGGACATCCAAACTCCAAGGGTCCCCTGTCAGAATTCAATCAGACAATGCCACAGCAGTGGCATATATCAATCATCAGGGGGGCACCAGGAGTCGTGCAGCCCAGAGGGAAGTAAATTACATCCTGAAATGGGCAGAAAAATATGTCCCAGCCATATCTGCGGTATTCATTCCAGGAGTGGAGAATTGGAAGGCGGACTTTCTAAGTCGCCAGCAATTAGGCCCAGAAGAAGGGTCCCTTCACCCCGAGGTTTTCTGGACAATATGTCAGCGGTGGGGAACATCGGATGTAGATCTTCTAGCATCCAGATTCAACGCAAAGGGGGACAGGTTTGTCTCTCGGACAAGGGATCCCCTAGCTTGCGGCTCGGATGCCCTAGTGTTCCCTTGGGATCAGTTCAAGCTGATATATGCATTCACACCGCCACAATGGTTACCTCGATTACTCCGCAGAATCAGGGTAGAAAAGAAACCAGTGATTCCGGTGGCTCCAGCGTGGCCCCGAAGAGCGTGGTACGCGGAGATTGTAAAATTTCAGTGGGGAGTCCTTGGACTCTCCCACGTCGTCCGGACCTGCTTTCGCAAGGACCGATATACCACCCTTCCTTACCAGCCCTAGGTTTGACGGCCTGGCTATTGAAGCCCACATTCTAAAAAAGAGAGGGCTCTCTAATGCTGTGGTATCTACCATGATCAATGCCAGGAAGCCGGTATCCAGGCAGATCTACTATAGAATCTGGAAGGCGTACATCGCGTGGTGTGAGGCCAAGAAATGGCATCCACATAAGTACGTAATAGGTAGGATTCTGGACTTCCTACAGTGGGCTGTAGATAGGAAGCTTGCCTTGAGTACTATCAAGGGTCAGATTTCGGCCTTGTCAATATTTTTTCAAAGGCCCTTGGCTTCGCATTCACTAGTCAAAGCCTTTATACAAGGAGTGATGCGTATTAGTCCTCCGGTTAATATTCCCATATGTCCATGGGATCTAAACTTGGTTCTGTCGGTTCTACAGAAACAACCATTTGAACCATTACAGCATATTTCCTTGGTGCTTCTCACCAGGAAATTGATTTTTCTAGTAGCCATTTGTTCGGCTAAAAGAGTAGCGGAATTAGCAGCTATGTCCTGTAAGGAGCCATATCTGGTTATCCATAAGGACAGAGTAGTGTTACGTCCTCATCCAGCCTTTCTTCCTAAGGTGGTATCGAGGTTTCATTTGAACCAAGATGTGGTTCTTCCTTCTTTTTTCCCCAAACCTACTTCGGTAGAGGAAAAGTTATTGCATTCTTTGGATGTAGTAAGAGCAGTTAAAGCTTATCTAAAAGCCACTGCAGTTGGAACGTCATGGGCAGTGCATCACCAGGCCTCCCTGGCTCAAATCTGTAAGGCCGCAACATGGTCTTCAGTTCACACGTTTACTAGGTTCTACCAGGTGGACGTTAGAAGTCAGGAGGATGTCGCCTTTGGGCGCAGTGTGTTGCAGGCCGCAAAAGATCCTCATGTCTGATAGCGCTCAGCTTATATATGGTGTATCCCCCCCCTCATTTGGCATTGCTTTAGGACATCCCATTAGTAATGACTATGTCGCTCTGTGTCCCGTGATGTACGAGAAAGAAAATAGGATTTTTATAACAGCTTACCTGTAAAATCCTTTTCTTGGAGTACATCACGGGACACAGAGCTCCCGCCCCTCTTTGGGGACACTTATTGCTTTGCTACAAAACTGAGGTGCTCCCGGATGGGAGGGGCTTATATAGGGGAGGGTACTTCCGGTTTTGGAAGTTGCCAGTGCCAGCACCTGACGGTATCTATATAACCCATTAGTAATGACTATGTCGCTCTGTGTCCCGTGATGTACTCCAAGAAAAGGATTTTACAGGTAAGCTGTTATAAAAATCCTATTTTCATCCGAAAAAAGTACTTTGGACCACTGAGCAACAGTCCAGTGCTGCTTCTCTGTAGCCCAGGTCAGGCGCTTCTGCCGCTGTTTCTGGTTCAAAAGTGGCTTGACCTGGGGAATGCGGCACCTGTAGCCCATTTCCTGCACACGCCTGTTCACGGTGGCTCTGGATGTTTCTACTCCAGACTCAGTCCACTGCTTCCGCAGGTCCTCCAAGGTCTGGAATCGGTCCTTCTCCACAATCTTCTTCAGGGTCCGGTCACCTCTTCTCGTTGTGCAGCGTTTTCTGCCACACTTTTTCCTTCCCACAGACTTCCCACTGAGGTGCCTTGATACAGCACTCTGGGAACAGCCTATTCGTTCAGAAATTTCTTTCTGTGTCTTACCCTCTTGCTTGAGGGTGTCAATGATGGCCTTCTGGACAGCAGTCAGGTCGGCAGTCTTACCCATGATTGCGGTTTTGAGTAATGAACCAGGCTGGGAGTTTTTAAAAGCCTCAGGAATCTTTTGCAGGTGTTTAGAGTTAATTAGTTGATTCAGATGATTAGGTTAATAGCTCGTTTAGAGAACCTTTTCATGATGTGCTAATTTTTTGAGATAGGAATTTTGGGTTGTCATGAGCTGTATGCCAAAATCATCAATATTAAAACAAGAAAAGGCTTGAACTACTTCAGTTGTGTGTAATGAATCTAAAATATATGAAAGTCTAATGTTTATCAGTACATTACAGAAAATAATGAACTTTATCACAATATGCTAATTTTTTGAGAAGGACCTGTATATAATGGGGCAGGCTCGATGGACTACTTGGTCTTTATTCCACTGTCATTGTCTGTATAATATATATATATATATATGTATATATATATAATTATAAAAATATGAGACCTATTTTTTCTTTGTATGTATTAGTCATGCATTACTGAAAAGTTGACATGTCATAGCAGTAAAATTTTGACAAATGCAAGGCCACGGAGTGATTCCCGAGGACACAAAAGACATACTATCATATCTCAGTAATCAAGGCAACGAAAGTGACAGCAGCCAGACTAGCCAAGCAGATACGAGTACAACATTCTTTATTAGATCTCTGCCACTTTCCTTCTCTGGTTCCTTTGGAAAGGACCTGTCAGGACAGCGCTGTCACTCCGCACCTGATCATAAAGCTGCAAAGTTCCAATCCTTTAAGCCTTCAATTCAGACTTGCACAGTTGTACAGGATCTTCTCCCGTACAGAATTTGATTACTTGGGTTTCACTGCACACTGAGTTTTTCAGGGTGTGCATTAGAAGCTACAACAAGTCAGTCGGAACCCTGCCTAGGAATGCCCCCTCATCCAGACTGACATCCACCCATCGAGGCATTGTGATTCTTTCATAACTCCTCCCATGAGCAGCACACACACAGCCAATGCAAGAGGGGCACAGTTAAAGTCACGCCTCTCCTTGTCCAAAGCGGTGATTAACAGCGGCTCTTTGTCTCTCTTGTGAAGGCTGTGTGTGTGGCTATCTGAACGGCTGAATTTAGAGTTGTAGTACACATCGGGAGCAGCACATGGAGGTGAGTCCTACAGGTCCTGGCAGCACAGAGATAACAGAAATAAGGCTGCACGGTCAGGGGACAATTAAAAAAGGAGCTCCGAAAAAAGAAATCAAATGTGTGCAAGTTCTGCGATTTTTATCTGACTATGAATTGCCTTTAATACCACTATAATAAATTAGGAACCTTGTAAAGATAAGAAACATCCTATCACATAAGCGTTAAATGAAAGAACTATATACAAATTTGAAATCATTAAAATGTAGCATAGAAAACAAAAAAATCAGAGGAAAATCATACTTTATGCTTTTATGTCAGCAATAAGCATGCTATAGGCACAGCTCAGAGATCTGGCAAAAACTCTCAGTAACCTTTTCTGACCACCAGCAAGAAACAAGTATAATCGCTGTATGTAGCTATCCATCTTACCCCGCTATCGGGTCCAGTGCAATCGCTTTCGGATTATGGAGATCAAGGTCCACCAAGGTGATGCACACAGTCCCATTGCGGCTACATGTAAAAATCCTGTCATTCCCATGATCCACAAAGTAAAAGTTTCCAGTAATCCAGTCAATGACCATTTGCTGAACATCTGAGGAAGAAAACAAAATAGACAATAATGAACGTTAACAAAGGATGGCAAAATATTTAGACCAGATTTCTGAGCAAGACAAAAGTTATATTTACAGAAGAACTGGTGATTTTGGCAAAAAATATTTTTCAGTGAAATTCCCGATTTTGCCTATGTCAACATTTTGGTAAAATGATTCTTAAATTTTGGCATGCGAGCTGCTTGGCGAAAGCTGCTTAAAAAAAAAAAATCACGTGACTTTATTTTCAATCAAAGCATTGTGATCAACATTTTAAAAGGTTCAGAAGGAAAATGCTAAAAATGAGGCATGTAAAATCCAGAATACATTTTTTACAGAAGATGCAATCTGTAAAATAGCCAAAATGTTTCGTGACTTGGAAGGTACCTGTTCATCAAGACTTAGTAGGTAGAGGAGATGATAGAGCCGAGATATTTAGAGCCGGGGTGTCCAACCTTTTGACTTTCTGGGCCACATTGTAAGAAGAGGAATTATCTTGGGCCACACATAAAATACACTAAAAATAAGTATGGCTGATGAACTGAGAAAGTCTGGCAAATCACTGATATACATAATGTACCTATCTGAGTAATACAACTTCATTTTTTCTGTAATATTTTTTATTACAAAAGTAAAAGAGGGCAACATATTAAGAATGCGAAATTTAAAAACTGCGGCTTTTGATAAACTACCGCATCAATATCTGGTTGGATGGATGAAGTAGCGATTGTCAATGAATTCTCAAGGTGCTCATCAGATATTTTGGTTCTAATTTTGCCCTGTGTGTGCTTCATCCTTGAAAATAGTTGCTCACAAATATAGATGCTGCCGAAAACTGGTGACATGAATAAGGCGTGATTGTGAAGAGTGGGAGATTTTTCTTCAGCAAGATAAAAAAACTTAGAAAAGTAAAATAAAGAGACGCTGTCAAGTATTTCTTCGGCCGCATGTGTTCTCTAATGCCGCGTACACACTTTCGGAATTTCCGATGGAAAAAGTCCGGCGGAATTTTTTCATCGGATATTCTGAACGTGTGTATGCCCCATCTCACTTTTTCCTTTGGAAATTCCGACAGACATAGAAAGAGAACATGTTCTCCTTTTTTCAGACGGAAAAGATTTCTATCAGAATTTCCATTAGTCTGGATGCAATTCCGACGGATTAAAAACCATGCATGCTCAGAATCAAGTCGACACATGCTCGGAAGCATTGAACTTCATTTTTCTCGGCTCATCATAGTGTTGTATGTCACCGCGTTCTTGACGGTCGGAATTTGGTGTGACAGTGTGTATGCAAGACAGCTTCAACGGAATTCCGTTGGAAAAACCCGTCTGAGTTTATTCCGACGGAAAATCCGACCGTGTGTACAAGGCATTAGTGTTAACACATTTTTACAAAAATCCCCCCCCCCCCAAAACTCAACATAAGTAACTAAGATTTTGTGTTGGGCTGCATTCATAGCTGTCTTGGGCCGCAGGTTGGACACCCCTGATGTAAAGCGGAGGTCCAACTACATTAACAAATAAAAAAAAAAAAAATTCATTAGTCAATCACATTGTTGTTAAATATTCACATTTTTTGAAGAATTCCTCCACCAATCTCCCGTGTAATAGCAGAAATAGACTTTTAAAACTAATTGCAGGACATTCTCATTTTGCTTGTGGGCATGTGAAGCCCACAAGCACTTACTTCCGGTACACTGTGCAGATTTGCGACCATCATGCATTGTCCCGTACCGCCTCGTTCTCGCGCATGCACAATCTAACCTCACCGCAGTGCCGTCAACTTCTCGGGTTGCCATCACAACGGGTGTCGGCGTCCGAAGTGACGGCCCCGTTGTGATGGCAACGAAGAAAACCAAAACACACATGCGCAGTAATGCATCGTAGCAGCGCTGTAAAGTATACAGGTTGCCATAACAATGGGTGTCGGAAGTGCCCACCCCGTTGTTATGGCAACCTAGGCCTCGGCGCTGCCCACTGACTCCTGGGAAATTATGACACACATCTCCCAGGAGCAGTAGCGAGCGGAGGCGCCAACGGAAGTGATGACAGGAACCGAGGTGATGGAGGAAGATTTTGAGGGACCACATAGCAACAGCTATTTAAAGGTGAGTAAAAAAAATAATATATATATCCAAATGTTTATTTTTTTTATTTATTTCATGCACATTAGTGGGTGGAACTCCACTTTAAGAAATACAATAGGGAATCACATGTCTTTGTTGATATACTCAGTGTACAGACACTTATACTAATACTAATTAGTATACTCAAATATTACTAATATATTACTACTACTACTACTAAAGCTGTGTACACACGATCGGATTTCCTATGGATTCTAATCCGATTTTTCCATCGGAAATCCGATGAAGCTGACTTCCATCAGTCTTGCCTACACACCATCAGTCAAAAAACCGAATGTCCCAAACGCCCTGACGTAAAACACTCAGACGAGCCGAGAAAAATGAAGTTCAATGTTTCTGAGCATGCGTCGACTTGATTCTGAGCATGCGTGGGTTTTTTATCCGATGGATTTCCACACAGACGATCGGATTTTGCTATCGTTTTTTTTCCCATCGGAAAAATTTAAAACATGTTCTATTTTTTCACAGCGATGGAAAAAAGACCGATGGGGCCCATACACGATCGGTTCGTCCGATGAAAACAGTCCATCGGACTGTTTTCATCTGTAAAACCGATCGTGCGTACACGGCTTAACTTTTCTTAAAAAAGTTATGGTTCCTCTCTTCCTTAATATAATGTCATGTTGCCAATGACGCCATTTTTTGTTACATGAAAACAAATCCAGGAGTAGGATGCACGGTCCCTTCAACTAATAGAGAAAACTGCAGGTATGTAATTTTATTAAATCTGTATTATATCAAAATGCAAATTGTACTCTGTAAATCAATATGGTTCTGTTATTTCTCTTTCCATTGAAAAGTAATAAAAATAATTGAAAAGAAAACAAATCCAGGGTAGTAGAAATTAGCTTTATTGAACGTTTAATATTCAACAAAAAAAAAACATTCTAAAGTATACTGTATATATAGCCAATCCTTTTTATTTATTTATTTTCAGTTTGTTTTGGATAGAATATGGATGGGTTAGAAACTGTGTCAGGTTTATATTTCTCTTATTGTCCCTGTTGAGTAAGCTCACCTTCTGTCTGTCTTAATAGTCATTGTCAATGAGACAGAACTTGATGAGAAGTGATGAGTAGTCAAAATTTCAGAGTTATCACCAAAACAGAAGAGGAGGGTAAATTTTCCAATGGGGACACTTGTCGAGTGACAACTATCTAAGAAAAATTCTACTAATTTTGTAAAGATTTCCTTTTGCTTCCTGTTATGTCTCCAGAACAGGAAGTGAAGGGATTTTCCTCCAAAAGACTTGAAACCATAAATGGCTTTCTGAAGGTACTACACAATGGCACTTGTTAGCATTGTGGTAGAGCACAGTGAATCATCACATGAGGTATTAATCTATAAGTGTAAAGCTGATCTTCACCCTCCAATTCATTGTCCTTCCTCTTCACCCCTGTGCATGATTCAGGCTGGGTTCACACTTGTCTGAAAATCAATGTTTCCCTATGGGAGCCGTCTTAACTGGTCCGACACATGTCGGTCCGACTTTGAAAATGCTCCCTGTACTACTTTGATCCGACTTTGATCCTACTTCAGCCCATTGACTATCATTGAAGTCGGATCAAAGTCGGACCGCAGTCTTGCATGATCCAACTTTGGCATGCGACTTGTGCTCTGCTGATCTTGAGGGGGAACTTCACGCCAAATTTTAAATAAAAAAACCGGCATGGGTTCCCCTCCAGGAGCATACCAGGCCCTTCGGTCTGGTATGGATTTTAAGGGGAACCCCCTAAGCCAAAAAAACGGCGTGGGGGTCCCCCCAAAATCCAAACCAGACCCTTATCCGAGCACGCAACCTGGCAGGCCGCAGGAAAAGAGGGGGGGACGAGAGCGGCTCCCCTCCCTCCTGAACCGTACCAGACCGTATGCCCTCAACATGGGGGGTTTGGTGCTTTGGGGCAGGGGGGCGACCTGCGCCCCCCCCCTGCCCCAAAGCACCCTGCCCCCATGTTGATGAGGACAGGGCCTCTTCCCAACAACCCTGGCCGTCGGTTGTCGGGGTCTGCGGGCAGGGGCTTATCGGAATCTGGGAGCCCCCTTTAATAAGGGGGCCCCCAGATCCCAGCCCCCCACCCTATGTGAATGAGTATGGGGTACATCGTACCCCTACCCATTCACCTGGTGGAAAAAAATGTCAATAAAAAAACACTACACAGGTATTTAAAGTCATTTATTACACAGCACAGGGTCTCTTCCGACTTCGGGGGTCTTCTTCCGACTCCGGGGAGTTTCCGGTGTCGTCTCCGCGCTCTCCGGTTCTTCTCTCGCTCTCCGGTTCTTTCTTCCTTCTGCCAGGCCTCCGCTATTTTCTTCTAGCTCTTTTGCTAGCAAGGCCCGGTCTTCTCCGTCGCCTTCTTCCTTCTTCGATGTTGACACGTCGCTTCCTCCCGCTGTAATGCTGGGTGTGCGGTGCGCTCCAATTTATATAGGCCTCTCATGACGTCACAGTCACAAGCTCCGGGTGGCCCCGGAGCATGTGAATGTGACATCATGGGAGCATGTGGCCACCCGGAGCATGTGACTGTGACGTCATGAGAGGCCTATATAAATCGCACACCCAGCATTACAGCGGGAGGAAGCGACGAGTCAACATCGAAGAGGAGAAGAGGGAAGAAGGCGACGGAGAAGCCTGGGCCACGCTAGCAAAAGAGCTGGAAGAAGATGGCGGAGGCCTGGTAGAAGGAAGAAAGAACTGGAGAGAGTGAGAAGAACCGGAGAGCGCGGAGACGACACCGGAGACCCCCAAAGTCGGAAGAGACCCCCGGAGTCGGAAGAGACCCCCGGAGTCGGAAGAAGACCCCCGGAGCTGTGTAATAAATTACTTTAAAAACCTGTGTAGTGTTTTTTTATTGACATTTTTTTCCACCAGGTGAATGGGTAGGGGTATGATGTACCCCATACTCATTCACATAGGATGGGGGGCCGGGATTCCGATATGCCCCCGCCCGCAGACCCCCCCGACAACCAATGGCCAGGGTTGTTGGGAAGAGGCCCTGTCCTCATCAACATGGGGGCAGGGTGCTTTGGGGTGGGGGGCCAAAGCACCAAACCCCCCATGTTGAGGGCATGCAGCCTGGTACGGTTCAGGAGGAAGGGGGGCCGCCTCTCTTGGCCCACCCTCTTCTCCTGCGTCCTGCCAGGTTGCGTGCTCGGATAAGGGTCTGGTTTGGATTTTGGGGGACCCCCACGCCGTTTTTTCGGCTTAGGGGGTTCCCCTTAAAATCCATACCAGACCGAAGGGCCTGGTATGCTCCTGAAGGGGGAACCCATGCCGTTTTTTTATTTAAAATTTGTCGTGGAGTTCCCCCTCAAGATTCATACCAAACACAGTGCCTGGTATTGGCGGGGATCCAAGTCGGATCCCCATTCATTGAAAGTCGGACGTATGTCGGCTTCATGTCGCAGGGCAAAGTCGGATTCAAAGTAGGATGGCTGTCGTGTCGCACAATTGTGAACCCAGCCTCAGGCTAATTTTTTTTTTTATGAAATTCTTCGTTCTTGCCCCCCTATTCATGTCATTCACCTAGGCGAATGATGTGCATTGTCCTCCCTTTGCCCCCTGGGTTATACATGTCGCACATCCCAGGAGGCAAAGCATTTCATTAAGTTAAAGAGGAAGAGGCGGCCTTAGCGGACGTGTCACCTGAACCTGGAACACCTGGCAGGCTCTTGATGACATCACGCAAAATATGGCAGCACGGAACCGATCGCTGCCAGAAGAGAGAAGGATCCTCACTGGACAGCACTGGATCCATTGGGTGGGTGAGCACCTAAACTGTGCCCAATGCACTTGCACTGCTCGTTTCAAGTGTGGGGGGGGGGGTTCAGGAGCTTGGAGGGCATTCCAAGGAGGCAGAAAGACACAGTAAGTGAAAATTTAATGAAAAATAGATTACAGAGCCATTAAAGTGGTTGTAAACCCACTTACACAACATGCACCTACAGGTAAGCCTAGATTAAGGCTTACCTGTAGGTGCATGAAATATCTCCTTAACCTACACGGTTAAGGAGATATTTTCTTTTAAAAACTGCGCCGCTGACATCACGCGCAACCGCACTAGCGGGTTGGCATAGTAGCCGGATTTCTGAATAGATTTAGCCGGCCCGAGAGCGCGCATGCGTATGACATCATCGCCGCTCCGGGGCCAATCACAGTGCCGGAGCGGCGATACACGGAAGGGACATCGAGGCAAGATGGCGGCGGAAGTGTCCGAGGACCGCTGTGGGGATTTTGATCTAAGGTAAGTAATTCATAATGAGCTAGTATGCTAGTCATACTAGCTCATTATGCCTTTTTCTTGCAGGTTTTTATAAAAAAAAAAAGAAAGATTTTCTGGGTTTACAACCACTTTAAGTAGAGGATGTGTATGGATTATTTTTGGAGACTAAAGATATCTTTTATATGTGTCCTCTGCCCCCAATACTCCCCCCCCAAAAAAAAAAAAACTTAGCTGTCATTGACTCTGTGAGAGTTTTGTTGTGGGGCCGACTAGGCCATCTACAGCCTCTATTCTCAAAGTCTCCTGGATAGGCAAAAGAATCCTTGCTTATTCCTATAGATAGGCCATCCATTGATGAAACCAAGAACAGATCAATAGCGCTGGGCCAAGAGAGTGGGTTGAATGATGCTCCCTGCTATTCAACCCAGAAGACTGATGACATCTAATGGTGGGAAACAAGTAATGCAGGAAACAGCTGGATTGATAGTGAGCACTGTAGCAAAAGCTGCTTTTTTATCTTTGAGTTGGCTATTTATTATTGGGATTTCTTCTTTAAACTCAAACTGTTTTGGTTCCTAGATTCATCTTCTGTTTTTACTTGCTTTCACGAACATCCACTCTACTGGCATTCAACATCAGCCAAAGACAATTACAAAATAAAATCCTGTTTCAAACCGACCTCCGGCTTCCCAGCTTGCAGTGTTTAGATGCCATTTTTTATTTTTTTGCCTATTTTAGATTTTTACATGTGTAGATGCCTTTTTCCCTGCCAGGACCCATGCAAAACACGAAGGCAAACAAAAGGCAACCATTATGAGCCTAATTTCTATGTAAGTGAATTCCTAGCCTGTTGCCAAACGATTATAAAATTATAATGGCGTCCCTCAAGCCTGGCATCTGAACCGCACAATAAAACAAGATTTATGGAGGTACACAATGATTACAATCTTTTCTAAACGCGTCTCGTAAATCTGCTATTATAAATCAAAAAACTTTTTTTTTTTTTTTTTTTCCTGAAAGCAAGAAGGCTTTTCACCGTTGATCTTAAGCTAAAAAGCGTAATGTGTTATTAGTAAGGAAATCATCAAATATATTCAGCCAAATGAGACGCGCTGTTGAGGATAATGCGACACGACCACTTAATCCTGCTAGACTTTACCAATTCTAATTGCGCATCCCCAGGGAAATAACTCTGTAGCCTCTCCACCCTTTTATCAGAATACAAACCCCTACTGCGCCAACCATCACTACCTTCAGCCTCCGAGTAGAATTACCGCCACTGACAATTTTGACAATGCTTTTATTTGTTTTTATGTTTTTCAAAGTAAAAACGAATAAAGTATGCCAACATTTTATCTGAACAATTTAATTGAACATGTTTAAAGATTCATTTTAGCAGTTATCCGAGACAAGGCTTATTTCTATCTTATCTCCTTATGCTATTCGTAATGATGCAATGGTTGGTGCTGTGACCATACAGCATTAGGGTTTGTTTGCTCAATTTCTATCTAATTGGTGTTTTTGTGCTTGCTGAAGATGTTCACTAGTTATTCTATTTGTTCCTCATATTCATCAGAAAAGCATGAGCATCTTGTTACAGCATAAAGTAGCATGATAAGAGTTGAAAGGAAGGGAAATGGAGAAGGAGAGTACCTCTTTCCCTTAACTTATATATCAAAAGACATTAACCACATAAGGACCGCCGCACGACGATATATGTCGACAGAATGGCACGGCTGGGCACAAGGGCGTACAGGTATGTCCCCTTTAAGATCCCAGCCGTGGGTTGCGAGCGCGCCGCCGCCAGCACGCTCGTGACCCGGTCCGAAGCTCCATGACCGCGCCCGCGGGACCTGATCGCCCCCCGATCGGGTCACAGAGCTGAAGAACGGGGAGAGGTAAGTGTAAACAAACCTTTCCCCGTTCTTCCTAGTGGCATGTCAGTGATCGTCTGTTCCCTGTCATAGGGAACGACAATCAGTGACTTCACATGCCAAGCCACGCCCCCTACAGTAATAATCACTCACTAGGGCACACTTAACCCCTACAGCGCCACCTAGAGGTTAACCCCTTCACTGCCAGTGTAATTTTCACAGTAATCAGTGCATATTTATAGCACTGATCGCTGTAAAAATTACAATGGTCCCAAAAATGTGTCAAAAGTGTCCGATGTGTCCGCCATAATGTCGCAGTCATGATAAGAATTGCTGATCGCCGCCATAACTAGTAAAAAAAAAAATATTAATAAAAATGGCATAAAAATACCCCCTATTTTGTAGACACTATAACTTTTGCGCAAACCAATAAATAAACACTTATTTTGCTTTTCTTTACCAAAAATATGTAGAAGAATACGTATCGGCCTAAACTGAGGACATTTTTTTAATTTTTTTCAAAATTGTCGCTTTATTTTTGTTTATAGCGCAAAAAATAAACAACGCAGAGGTGATCAAATGCCACCAAAAGAAAGCTCTATTTGTGGGGAAAAAAAGGACGTCAATTTTCTTTGGGGGCCACGTCGCACGACCACACAATTGTCAGTTAAAGCGACGCAGTGCCGAATCGCAAAAAGGGGCCTGGTCCTTTAGCAACAAAATGGTCCGGGGCTTAAGTGGTTAACCTATTTGAGACTTTATTGATACTAAACCCACAGAATTCACATTAAGCATGTATATATATATATATATATATATATATATATATATATATATATATACACACACACACACACACACACACACACTTTATTGTCAAAAGAATCGGAATGCCCTTTGAATGTAAAAAAAAACAAAACTTTGAATGTTAAAAAAAAAAGAATCGGAATGCCTGACTTTACACACACATGAACTTTAATGGCATCCCAGTCTTAGTCCATAGGGTTCAATATTGAGTTGGCCCATAACAGCTTCAACTCTTCTGGGACGGCTGTCCACAAGAATTAGGAGTGTGTCTATGTAAATGTTTGACCTTTCTTCCAAATGCGTATTTGTGAGGTCAGGCACTGATGTTGGAAGAGAAGAAGGACTGGCTCTCCGTCTCCGCTCTAATTCATCCCAAAGGTGTTCTATCGGGTTGAGATCAGGACTCTGTGTAGGCTAGTCCAGTTCCTCCACCCCAAACTCGCTCATCCATGTCTTTATGGATCTTGCTTTGTGCACTGGTCCAAATCCTTTGGTGGAGGGGGGATTAAAGTGTGGGGTTGTTTTTTCAGGGGTTGGGCTTGGCCCCTTAGTTCCAGTGAAGGGAACTCTTAAGGCGTCAGCATAACAAGACATTTTGTACAATGTCATGCTCCTAACTTTGTGGGAACAGTTTGGGGATGGCCCCTTCCTGTTCCAACATGACTGCTCACCAGTGCACACGGCAAGGTCCATAAAGACATGGATGAGTGAGTTTGGGGTGGAGGAACTTGACTGGCCTGCACAGAGTCCTGACCTCAACCCGACAGAACACCTTTGGAATGGAACTGCGAGCCAGTCATTCTCGTCCAACATTAGTGCCTGACCTCACAAATGTGCTTCTGGAAGAATGGTCAAACATTCCCATAGACACTGTCAGGAATGGTGTCATTACTGGGCTCACCTGCTGGTGGCACTGTTGCTTTCGGCACCAGTGGGTGTAGTTCTGGTGGCCACCAGCGGGTGTCTACTCACCAAGACTTTCTACCAACCATCAAGCACACCTGATCTGGGTCTGCTGGACTATATAAGCCCACCCTTAACCAGGCTCAATGCTCCAGAATTCCTTCTGTAAGCCTGGTCCCTGCCTGAACCTGAACCAGATCTGTTTTGTGAACCTGAACCTGATCCGTTTCCTGCCTTGTCCTGGACTCTGTTCTTTTTATCCTGTTCCCTGATACCAGCTTCCAGCTCCCCCTTGCTGACTGCTCCCAGTACCTGGCCTTCTGCTCCCCTTGTCTCTTGTCCCTGCCTTGTTTATATATGTGTGTTCCCTTTACTTGTACAGTATATATTAGTTAGATAGTTAGATTAGGTTGTTTTGGGTTTGCTGTGTTCTCTTGTATTCATTTCTTGTTTATGGTTTGCTGTTGTTTGATTTCACGTGTGTCTTTATCCTCAATAAATATATATATTTTCACTTACTCTGTTCCTGATTCCTTAAGTGCAGCCCAATGATCTGATCACCTGTATTGGATGTCTGTGTATAGCATCCTCGTGACAGACACACTCCTAAACCTTGTGGACAGCCTTCCCAGAGCAGTTGAAGCTGTTACAGCTGCAAAGGGTGGGCCAATTCAGTACTCAACCCTACGGACTAAGACTGGGGTGCCATTAAAGTTAATGTGCGTGTAAAGGCAGGCTTCCCAATACTTTTAACAATATATATATATATATGTAGCGCTACCCCCAGTTAAGAGAGCCGCTGATATTGATTTGGGCCCTGCAGTGCACCGCTGTCAACCCCCGGCAATCGGCTCTAACCTCCCGTGGCACAGCTGGTGATAGAGGGATAGGACCGCGTGATCGCAACTGTTGGTGACGCAGTCCTATAACAAACATACACAGAATATACTTTAAAACTCCTATTAAAGTAAGCGGAACTGACACCAAATGTACTTTACCCAGATATTTTACTGAGGCTAATGGGCAAGTAATAAACAACAGTATAACAAGTTGCAGATCCCTGCAATAAACAGTAATAAAGATAAACAGAGTAATCAGAATAATAAAGTATTGCTATGCAACTCTAGCGCTGCCCTTTTACAGCTACTTCCCCTCATGGGTAGACTAACACCCAGCAATGTCTACCTATGCAGTCAGGCCTGACTGATCTAAATGGGAGTTCAGTGAAACAATATTTGCTAGCAATCTCTCGGTGGTGCACTTGAAGAACAACTTTGTAATCCCAACGAATAGTAAAGATAAAGTATCTGTCTTTAAACAGCTCTCACCACCTGGACAAGTCCAAGTCCCTTTCCTCCATCGATTCGTCTAGGAACAGGAATCCACCGACATCCAAGTCTTCAATCCTTCTGGTGTACTGCAGCAAGGAGGATTAGATGTCTCTAAGGCTCTGCTAGGCTGGCAGAGGGCTCTTTGGAAAGGAGCACACGGCCCAGGCTTCAGGCCTTGTCCACACAGCAGTTCAGCACAGAGATCCTCTTGCTAGGAGAGGGGTGTCCAAAGAGGCCGACCAAAACTCTGCCTCCCCTTTATAAAGTCTGCCCCAGCTGTCTCTGTTCTGGAGCAATGCACCCTGGGTGCTGCAAGATGTACTGGGAGATGTAGTCTCTCTCTCCTCTGCTTTCACTTCCATAATGTCTCTTTACTTCCTCCCGACTCACCTCTCACCTGGAACTTCTTGTCTCTCTGCATTAAAGGGGAACACCCCGCTACACACTCCCCCCACTTGAACTCTTTGGTCCCCAAAGATAAACTTCAACAAATACTGTTTACCATTTTGGACAATGTCGAGCATGATGTTGGCATAGGGAATTCCCACCAAAACTTTGGGATGGAACTCTCTTGCCCACAGGTCACACTACCATGAGTGGCCTGCCTAACTGTGCCAGAGAGTGAGCTGGGGTTGCCCTCCACCAAATGGACGGTGGAAGGATCAGGTTGTTCAACACTTCTCCTAGCCGTTACAACAGAGTCCTCTGAGCTCATCCCCATTTGGGGGTAAGTTAGTTTCTTGGGAGGCCTGATGACTCTGCGAGCCCTCTGCTCTCTTGGTGCTTCTGACTCTGGCACCACAGGCTCTTCTTCAGGAGTAAGTTCAGGTAACATTGCTGATTCTGGAACCTCTGATTCAGAAGTCGACTGACGTATGGAATCTCTAGAGTCCTCCTCAGCGCAAGTGTCAGGAACATCTTCCCAGTAATCAGCTGAGGGACTGAAGGGTATGAATTCAGTAGCCTCCGGATTCAGCGTTGCATCTGGGGTATCCCCTCCATTTGGGAGATCTATGGCGGACGTTCCCAGAGTCGAGGGAGGCCACAGCCAGTCCAGTTCTCCACCTTCTTCTGTACTCAATTGGGAGGCCTCCCCATCTTTGGCTCGAGAGGTCTGAGACCGAGTGTTCGGCCTAGGAATATCCAGGATAGAGGCCGGTTCAGGGGAGTCTCTCACGGGAGGTATTCTGACTGCCTCAGCAAGTGGGAGCAGGTGGTTCCGATGCCACATCTTCAGTGGACCCACCTTTCCTTCTGGCTTTAGTTTGTAGACAGGCAAACCTGGCAACTTCCTACAGACAACATAGGGCTCAGATCTCCACCTGTCGGCAAGCTTGTGTTTTCCAGGGACCCCCAGATTGCGTAGCAGTACTCGGTCCCCGGGCTGCAGATCTTGCACTCGAACCTTCAGATCAAAATTTCTCTTGTTGCGGGCCCCCCTTTGATCCGAAGCCGCCTGGGCTTGTTCATAGGCCACCTGCAAGCTACGTCTAAGTCTGTCCACGTATCCCTTGTGGGATGTAGCTGAGGTATTGTCTATAGAAGTGCCAAAGGCCAGGTCCACAGGTAGCCTTGCTTCTCTCCCAAACATAAGTCGATAAGGGGAGTAGCCAGTGGCGTCACTTGTGGTACAGTTATAGGCATGTACTAGGGCTGATATGTGCTGACTCCAGTGTTGCTTCTTCTCTGTTTCTAAGGTTCCCAACATGTTGAGCAGGGTCCGGTTAAATCTCTCCGGCTGAGCATCTCCTTGTGGGTGGTAAGGCGTGGTTCTGGTCTTCTTTATTCCTAATGAATCCAAAAGTCTTCGGATCAACCGACTCTCAAAGTCCCTTCCTTGATCTGAGTGGAGTCTCTGTGGTAGTCCGTAATGGACAAAATACTTCTCCATAAGTATCTTGGCCACGGTGGATGCCTTCTGGTCTTTGGTTGGGAAAGCTTGAGCATAGCGGGTGAAATGGTCGGTTATTACCAGAACATTCCCCAATCCACTCAGGTCGGGTTCAAGGCAGAGAAAGTCAATGCATACCAGATCCATTGGGCCTTGACTCTGTAAGTGGCCCATTGGGGCAGCTTGATGGGGTAGGGTCTTTCTCTGAATGCATCGTGCACAGGAATGGCAATACTCCTCTACTTCTGCCCTCATGCAGGACCAATAGAACCGATTTCTGACAAGCTGGAAGGTCCTTTCTGCCCCTAGGTGACCATGATGGTCATGCAGGGCAATTAGTACAGTCTCTCGGTGCTTCTCTGGAAGAAATAACTGCCACTTATCTTCTGAGTCATCAGAGGGGCCCCTTCGGTAGACCACTCCCTGATGTACCTGTAGCCTGTCCAATTCCTTCCTCAACAGGCGAGCCTCCTTTGAGGGGTGATGTAGGAATTTGTTGGGATCCTGATTCTCCAGGGCTTCGAGGACCAATCTCCCCATGGGGTCTTCCAATTGGTCACACCTCAACTCCTTCTTGGACAGTCTCGGTAGGTTGTCTTCCTCCAGTTGAGTTACCCCACAATAGTGTTTGGGGACTCCTACCATGGTAACCCCTATTTCTTCTGCTCTGGAGCCTCCTCTGGCTTGGAATTCAGCCCCTTGACAAAGGGCCCGCACCCCGTCCGGTGCCACTTGGGTCCAATCTTCCCAGTCATTTGTCGTGGCATGAGACCTCCGGGACAGGGCATCTGCATCCCTATTTCCGGCTCCTGGTCTGTACTTCAGACTGAAGTTGAATCCAGACAATGCGGCCAACCACCTGTGTCCGGTGGCATCTAGTTTCGCGGTGGTGAAGAGGTAGGTCAGGGGGTTGTTGTCTGTCTTCACAGTAAACTCTGCCCCATACAAGTAGTCTTTTAGCTTGTCTACTACCGCCCATTTGAGGGCCAGGAATTCCAGCTTATGAGTGGGGTAATTCTTTTCTGAGGGGGTCAGGCTCCTGCTCACATAGGCCACTGGTCGCAGTTGTCCTTCATGTTCTTGGTAGAGTACACCACCTAGACCCTCATGGCTGGCATCCACATGTAATTCATAAGGTCTGGTAGGGTCGGCGTAGGCCAGGACTGGGGCAGTGGTTAAGCTCCTCTTCAGAGCATGAAAGGCCTCTTCACACCTTGGGTTCCACTGATCTTGAACTGACTCACCAGGCCTCCTGGGCCCTGAGTCATCCTCTTCCCCTTCTGCCTTTAGCAATTCATTCAACGGGCGGGCAATCCGAGCAAACCCCTCCACAAACCTCCTATAATAGGAGCAGAACCCCAGGAAGGATCTGAGCTCTGTTACTGTGGTGGGTCGTGGCCAGGAAGTGACTGCTTCCAACTTCTCAGGATCTGTGGCCACCCCTTCTTCAGACACTATGTGCCCCAGATAGTTCACAGAAGACTGGTAGAACCGACACTTCTCGGGGGAAAGCTTAAGTCCCTCTTCGCTGAGTCTTCTCAATACTTTCTCCAACCTGGCTTCATGTTCTTCCAAGGTTCTTCCAAAGACAATGACATCGTCCAAGTACACAAGGACTTCTATAAGATTCATGTCTCCAACAGTCTTCTCCATAAGGCGTTGAAAGGTAGCAGGAGCTCCAGACAGACCCTGAGGCATCCTATTGAATTCGAAGAATCCCACCGGGGTTATGAAGGCTGTCTTCTCCCTGTCTTCTGGGTGCATAGGGATTTGATAGTACCCACTCTTGAGGTCCATCACACTGAACCATTTGGCTCCAGACAAACTTTGTAGGGCATCTTCTATCCTTGGCGTGGTGTATTGGTCAGGGATGGTTCTCCTGTTGAGAGTCCTGTAATCGATACAAAGCCTCAACGACCCATTCTTCTTTCTGACCACCACGATTGGGGAGGCATAGGGACTTCTAGACTCCCGGATCACACCAGTCTTCTTTAGTTCTACAAGTTGTTCCCTCAGATCCTCCAGATCTGCCAGGGGGACCCGCCTGACCCTCTCTCGGAAGGGCTTATCTTCTTGGAGGCGGATCCGATGGGTGGCACTTCTTGCACACACCACATCGAATTCATCTTCGGAAAAGATCTTCTCCCACCTGGTCAGCTGGGCCTTGGCTCTTTCTTTCCAAGCCCTGGGTAGGTTCGGGTTTTCCACGGACAGTTTCTCCCAAACATCTCCTCCGTCACCCGTCCCCTTGACTTCGGACCAAGTGACCGGGGCAGCAGGGCTCACCTGACCAAGCAACACTCTGGCAGGGATCTCCATGGGTCCTCCCGTAGTGTTCCTAACACTCACCGGAACTCTGCCATGGGCCTTCTTCAGGGCCTTGAACGGAATCAATTCTGGTATCACTTCCAGGCCTGAGGACTCTTCCCTTGGGTCTGATTCCAGCATGACAAAGGGGCCAGGTTGTTCCCACGAAAGCTTCACAGTGGCCCTAAGACAGGTTACTTCTCTGGGCTGTAGTACTACTCCTTCTCTGCCAAGTCTCCACACCTTCCCTATCCCCTCTCCCGGGGTCTTCTGCTCTAAGACCAGTCGTTGGTAGGCCGTCTTTAGCATGGGATGGATTTTAGTGGCTGAATGGTTTCTCTCTTTCACGAGAGGGGTCAGGAGTCTCCTGACTAGATCCGTGTTTGTCCCAATGATCAGGGAAATCTTGCTGGCTCCAGGCGGCCGGGGACACACAACTGCCAGGGTGTCAAACACTTCAGCCTTCCCAGCCACGGATGGGTCGAAAGTCATCTTTATGGGCAGGTACCCATCATAAGGGAAACTCTGGGTTCCAAGTCCCCATATCTCCAGCTCTTCTATCTTCTGGATAGGCAGATGACTCAAGTGCCTATCATAGAAGTCCCGGTATAGTAAAGTCACCTGTGCTCCGGTGTCCAAAAGAGCTTTAGTATAGACTCCTTCCACTTGAATGGGCACAGTAGGAGACGGGCCCACCAGTTCCTTTGGGTATGGCCGGACTGGGGTCACCTCTTTTTTTTTTTTCGACCCTTGCCCTGCTCCTTTTGGACTTTAATTTTTCCTGAGCCTGGCATGCATTGACTTTCTCCCTCTCAATGGGGGCACAAACCCGCTGAGGGATGTTATTGTTCCTTTTAGGTGGATGTTCCTTCTTTGGGGTGCTGTACTTCCACTGAGGGGTCTTGCCCCCTCCCTCTGGGGTACATCTTGGTGGGGGTGTACTATACCTCCTCCTAGGAGTTTTGTCTCCTCCATTCTTGGCCTTTTTTTTTAGTTTGGAGCGCACTGAAGATGATGGGCACCCGGTTGACTCCTTCACGGGGCCCTTTGGAGTTTCCCGCCGGCTTGCAATTATCTCTTCTCTTCTTCTTTGGGCTGGAGCATACGTTAGCAAAGTGGCCACTCCCACCGCAGTTATAGCAAATCACCTCTTCTCGGTCCTGTAGGGAGGCCGGTGCTGAGGTGTTCGGGAACAACTCCTTTCTTGGGCTTGGTTTCTCTCGTCTTCTCTGATCTTTCTCCGTCAAAGAGGTCAGCATCTCCAACACTTGGGCCATTTGCGATTTCAGAGTGTCAACCTCCGCATCTCTTTCTGGGCTCTTGACCGAATGGACCAACACTGGTACAGGTGTGACATTCGCCTTGGCCACCTGCTGATCTTCCTCCAGCGCCTCTTCGTCCCTAATAATTTTTATTAGATCAGAGTAGGTTAGTGACATTCCTCCTCCTGAGGTTTTCAGGTGCAGCCAGACCGGGTCTGAGCGCCGCGCTCCCCTCATGATCTGCTTCATGTGTGCTTCATCTGCATCTTTGGGCAGCATTCCCTTCTTCAGTACAATCTTGCATAACTGCCTGTTCAGCCTTCTAACATATTCTGACAGTTTCTCATTCGGCTGCTGGAGAGTGTGTTCAATTTGATAAATCATCTCTGACACCTTCTCCAGCTGACCAAACTCTTCCTGCAGCATGGCCAGGCAATCTTGAGCTGTACAGTTTTCATTTCCAAACCGGAAGCTCTTCACCGATTCTGCCGCGGCACCTTTCAGACTTTCTAAGACTCGCTGTCTCTTCTGTGCCTCAGGCACCTCCCATGCTTCTACTGCCTGCAATGCCTGTTCCACCCAAGTGTCAAAATCTTCCTCCCCCGCAGGGACGGGGAGCTTCCCTGAGAAGGTGCTAAGCTTCCGGTAACTGGCCTCCACATGCACCGTACTGCTTTTCTGGCACTTAATTACAAGGTCTCCTAGAGCATTCAACAATTCAGGCCCTATAGCGGCCAGCGGTGATCCCGGGCTTAATAGTTCCTTAAGCTTTTCTGCTTTAGGGGATAGTGGTGGAGATAATTGTGGGAGTGATGGCTTTGGTGTCTGAAACCATTCTTCCTTCACTGGCAGCGTATGTATCAAGTGATAGATCTGATTATCTATGGCTTGTATACTCTGACTTTTAAAATGCTCTGGGATTTCGTTTTTCCATTCTACCAGTGCGTATGTAAACGAGATCACTGGATCTGGCCTAAAATCCATCACCCATGCTTTGTGGCTCGGAGACAGTAACAATACGAGCTGTTTTATCTCCTCTTCCTTCCATCTTTCCCCCGGGAGTACAATGACTACCGCCGCGGTTGGATCGGCGCCAATCGCTGCGCACCACTGTGACATTGCCAGCGGGTCCATGCTGGTACTTCTGACCGGCTTGATTGCAGCGTGCAACGTACAAGGATCCCGGACTCGAGCCCCCACGTGTAGCGCTACCCCCAGTTAAGAGAGCCGCTGATATTGATTTGGGCCCTGCAGTGCACCGCTGTCAACCCCCGGCAATCGGCTCTAACCTCCCGTGGCACAGCTGGTGATAGAGAGATAGGACCGCGTGATCGCAACTGTTGGTGACGCAGTCCTATAACAAACATACACAGAATATACTTTAAAACTCCTATTAAAGTAAGCGGAACTGACACCAAATGTACTTTACCCAGATATTTTACTGAGGCTAATGGGCAAGTAATAAACAACAGTATAACAAGTTGCAGATCCCTGCAACAAACAGTAATAAAGATAAACAGAGTAATCAGAATAATAAAGTATTGCTATGCAACTCTAGCGCTGCCCTTTTACAGCTACTTCCCCTCATGGGTAGACTAACACCCAGCAATGTCTACCTATGCAGTCAGGCCTGACTGATCTAAATGGAAGTTCAGTGAAACAATATTTGCTAGCAATCTCTCGGTGGTGCACTTGAAGAACAACTTTGTAATCCCAACGAATAGTAAAGATAAAGTATCTGTCTTTAAACAGCTCTCACCACCTGGACAAGTCCAAGTCCCTTTCCTCCATCGATTCGTCTAGGAACAGGAATCCACCGACATCCAAGTCTTCAATCCTTCTGGTGTACTACAGCAAGGAGGATTAGATGTCTCTAAGGCTCTGCTAGGCTGGCAGAGGGCTCTTTGGAAAGGAGCACACGGCCCAGGCTTCAGGCCTTGTCCACACAGCAGTTCAGCACAGAGATCCTCTTGCTAGGAGAGGGGTGTCCAAAGAGGCCGACCAAAACTCCGCCTCTCCTTTATAAAGTCTGCCCCAGCAGTCTCTGTTCTGGAGCAATGCACCCTGGGTGCTGCAAGATGTACTGGGAGATGTAGTCTCTCTCTCCTCTGCTTTCACTTCCATAATGTCTCTTTACTTCCTCCCGACTCACCTCTCACCTGGAACTTCTTGTCTCTGTGCATTAAAGGGGAACACCCCGCTACAATTGTATCCAGAACTGCTCATCTGAATACACGATAATAAACAAATTATGTACACAAAAAATAAGTGCACATCCAAAAACATCACAAATTATATATAAATGTGTAAAACAAAGTGTCCAAAAACCCAATATAGAAAAAATCAGGAATTAAACTTTATGAAACAGTGAGTCCATCAAACAAATAATTGTATGAAATATTTGTATGAAAGATTCCAGCCTTCCACTGAGGAAGTGAACACTTCTTGAAAAAATGGATGTGAACACCTTGTGCCCTCCACCACAAATCAATAACACATGTTAGAATACGTGTCAATGATACGTATTAATGCAAAACACGTTGGAGGGGGCTTGATTTGTGACATCATCACGCCCGCCGAGGCTTCACCAGTGTGACGTTTGTGTTGTGTGCTGACTTGATTTTAAATTAAGCCATTTGGCACGCTGGTGGTATCTAACCCCTTATAGGCTGTCACTTGTCTATCCCCATACCCCTTTAGATTGCTGGAGGACTTGTGGTCAACAGGGCAATCTATTAAATATATTACGATCTTATAAATCGATTGGTGTAAGGGGTTAATACTGCGCTAAAAAGAAATAACAGAGACTAAAAAACAGCTGCAACAAAAACCATCAAATATCTCTATGGTGAAAAAAATAGTAAAAATATATAAGTTGCGCTTGTAATAAACTAGTGACTTCAAGATGATTGAAAAATTAATTAGTTAAAAAATCATAAACAAAAATACATTGAGTCCATGTGAACTTAGAAAGAGAGCACTGATGAGAGGAAAAACAAGATCCAATGGGTAGACAAAGTCCAGGATTCATCCACCGTCACCAAAGAAGAGAAGAGGAGGGGGAAAGGGAGATGTATGAGAGTCCCTGATTGGAAATCGTTCTCACTCTGTGAGTGGGTTCCCTTATCAGATACGGTGGACCCCCTTAATAGCAAGGTCGTACACGCAAGCATATACAGCCCTCTGCAGGGACAGATGGATCTCCTCGACCACCGGAATCTCCGCAATGAGCTCCAACCTCCGTGACAATCAGCAGGTGAGAAAAAGCCGGAACTCCAATCTGGAAATGTCACTCTTAGACCGACAGGCCGTAAGTGTAAAAAGACAGGAAGCTCCGATGGTGTAGTAAATCAGTGTAAAAGCCTATATTGCTTTAAAAATTAGCAGGCGGAATCAACCGCATAATACATAAAATAGCCGGCAAGCTTTAAAATACAAAAAACCGAACGCCCGTGTACCGGGGTCACGTGGGGCATAGTATTGTAATGGCATCAGCACGTCATGGCACCGCCCTACATGTTTCGTCATACATGACGTCTTCCTGGGCACGGGTGACGTGCTGAACCATCTCCTTTATACCACAAAACAGCAACCAAACCTCACTTTCGTCTGGAAGCCATCTTGTGGAACACAATTAAAAACACTGCTTAAAAAGAACACCAAGCCTCAATATGATGTACTAAGCGGTTAGACAGAAAAAAATATATATCTCAAGGTATTAAAAATCGATCACCGCATAAAGAAGCCTATCATTGTGAACCATATATAAAAAATTCAGAGAATGTGAAAAATATATAAAAAAAAAAAGCTTGCCAGCTATTTTATGTATTATGCCAGGGTTTCTCAACTCCAGTCCTCAAGGCGCCCCAACAGGTCATGTTTTCAGGCTTTCCATTATTTTGCACAGGTGATTTGATCAGTTTCACTGCTTCAGAAATTACCGCAGCCATTTCATCTGAGGGAAATTCTGAAAACATGACCTGTTGGTGCGCCTTGAGGACTGGAGTTGAGAAACACTGTATTATGCGGTTGATTCCGCCTGCTAATTTTTAAAGCAATATAGGCTTTTACACTGATTTACTACACTATCGGAGCTTCCTGTCTTTTTACACTTATGGCCTGTCGGTCTAAGAGTGACATTTCCAGATTGGCGTTCCGGCTTTTCTCACCTGCTGATTGTCACGGAGGTTGGAGCTCATTGTGGAGATTTCGGTGGTCGAGGAGATCCATCTGTCCCTGCAGAGGGCTGTATATGCTTGCGTGTACCACCTTGCTATTAAGGGGGTTCACCGTATCTGGTAAGGGAACCCACTCACAGGAGTGAGAACGATTTCCAATCGGGGACTCTCATACATCTCCCTTTCCCCCTTCTCTTCTTTGGTGAGAGTGGATGAATCCTGGACTTTGTCTACCCATTGGACCTTGTTTTTCCTCTCATCGGTGCTCTCTTTCTAAGTTCACATGGACTCAATGTATTTTTGTTTATGCTTTTTTCACTAATACATTTTTCAATCATCTTGAAGTTACTAGTTTATTACAAGCGCAACTTGTAAATCGATTGTTAGCTTTTTGAACTCAGTATTCTCTAATTTTGTCCATCTCAGGTTTCATAACGTTACCTACTCCAACGTTAGCCCTATTGGGATTCAAACATTTTCTAAGCAATTCCGCAAGATAGTTATGCAAATCTTGATAGCTGCCCAACTTACGGTCTCTAATAAGTGGAAAAAAGATCTTGATCCTACGATATCGGATGTTATAGATAGAGTGTATTCACACTTACAGTGCTCTTTTGAATACTTTTTTGCAATCGCTAATGGTAATAGTGAGAAATTTAGGATAGAATGGGAACCCTGGCTGACGATCAGTAAACTCTGGAATATAATATACCGTACAATTTGTTGTGAATGTATGTCTAAACCCCAGAACAGTGAGAATATTATTTATTTGTGGTTGTCAATTTTGAATTGGTTTCCCTTTGTACTTTTTGCCTACTCCTTTATAAGATCCAAACTAATGTTACTTACATGATGGTGTGAGATTTGTTTTTGAATTCTGAATCTGAAAGTTGTTCTTAAGTTAAATGATGGTGTACTATTATTCATGTGTATTCACCACCAACCAGTTTTATCTATGTCACAGTCTGTATGTTTCTATGACTTTGAAACTTAAAGCGGAGTTCCACCCAAATTTTGAACTTCCGCTTTATACACTCCTCGCCCCCTTACATGCCACATTAGGCATGTCATTTTTTTTGGGGGGGGGGGAAGTGGGGGCTTTAGTAGGAGTGGGACTTCCTGTCCCACTTCCTCCTTCCGCCCTGGGCTTGCCTAGGCGATACGTCATATCGCCTTGTGGCGGCCCCTCCCTGTAGGCGATCACCTGGGACGTGACAGGTCCCAGGCGATCGCCTGTCCATTCATAGAGCGCTGCGCCATTCGCGCATGCGCAGTGAGTGCCCGGCCGTGAAGCCGAAAGCTGTCACGGCCGGGTGCCCACACAATGAATGGAAGCGCCGGCGGAGAAGGGGGGGAGAGGAGCGGAGCTCCAGGCGGCGCGGCGCTGGACAGTGGAACAGGTAAGTGTATGTTTATTAAAAGCCAGCAGCTACACTTTTTGTAGCTGCTGACTTTTAATAAACATAAAAAAAGGGTGGAACTCCGCTTTAATAAAAAACTATTGTTAAAAAACAAAACAAATTGAGCCATTTGAGTTTCAATGGTTGGTGGTCTGATGTGGACTATTGCTGAACGCCTGGAATTATTTGTTTGCAACATGTGTTATTGATCTCTGTTATAAGGGATGACATATGATATGATCCTGGTGAGAGGCTAATATTTGTGGTGGACGTCACTATGTTCCACTATGTTTCACTATGTTTCTACAACTTTCAAGACCAATAATCGAATACATGACGCATCATAGATGTGGTCCATACCTACATGGTAGTCTTTAGGGATAACAATTTCCCCATTTTAAATATAATATACAGTATATGGTCTTGATGTCCTTTTCATAAGCATTCTTTTGTAGGCTTGTGCACAACGGAAAAATTTGTTCCGTTTCGGTTCGTTTCTTTCCGGTCCTGTTGATTCGTAATCATTCGTAATTTTGCTAGACGGGATTTTTCGTGTTCGGACTCATTCGTATTTTTGCAAGCGACATTTTTCGTTGAATTTTTTGTTGCTTTATAATTCGTACTTTCGGTAGAGTACGTTGTTTTTCGTTGATTCTGGACACAACTCCTACTTTCGTAACTTTTTTTGGGTTCGTTGATTCGTAATTTTCTGTGTCTCTCTCACGACGACGCTGCCTATTATGCCTAATGTGCTTCGAATGGATTTGTACTTTTCGAAATACATAGCGGTTATTTGTAACGATTCGAAATCTCGTATTTTACTTTTGTTTTTTACATGCGGCTATAGCCTCCGCCCCTGTACACCATTTTGAGAGGGTTCAGCACGGTGAGGGAGAAGCAGAGAGCAGAGCAGAGTGTTATTGTGCTTCGAATGGATTAGAAATCTCGTATTTTACTTTCGTTTTTTACATGCGGCTATAACCTCCGCCCCTGTACACCATTTTGAGAGGGAGTTCAGCACGGTGAAGGAGAAGCAGAGAGCAGAGCAGAGTGAGTGTTATTGTGTTTCCAATGGATTTGTACATTCATAAGTTTTTTCATAACGAATTATGCCGAAGACATTCGGGCATTCGCTATTTTGCGGTATAATTTATTTTGGATTCGGTTTTATTCGTAATTGCTTTGTTCGGAAATTCGAATGCTTCCGAATGTCCGAAAGTTGCTAAATTCGGACGAATTTCGATTCGTTACGAAACGAATTGCACAAGCCTATTCTTTTGGTCTTTCCATCATGAAATGCTCCACACTTAGGCGACATGAAATAAACTACCCCTCTTGTCTCAGATTTGGCCAGATTTTCATGGAAAATTAATTCATTATTCAGTAAATGGAGTTTAACTTTTTTTCAAATACCCATTAGCAAAAATCACAGTGTTCACGTCATAACGTACCCCACCTTGATAGTCTAATAGGCAGGTTGCTCGGTTGGTAATGACTTTGAACCAATCTATCCCTAATAGACTTTGGTTTCCTAAAGGTGATCTGAAGGACCCTCCTTACACATTTGTTCATATTTTAATTATTTGATAACAGATACCAATTTTTCCCCAGAATATGACGTAAAACCTTGAGGTATTTAAGGAAATATGTGCAAGACAACAAATCCATGTAGCCATAAATTGCATGATATGTATGGATTCTGACTGTGTTTTATAGTTTCACAGAACCTGAGGAAGTGTGGATGTATACCCACAAAACATGTTGTGCAATCATCTTATTTTTTTCCCTAGGTTGGACCCATTTTCCATCTAGGAATCATATTGTGAGGAGAATACATAGCAATTGACTGTGAAACACATGGAAAAAAAGTTTTATGTATTTGTATTGTGTAACAAATTTGTAAAATGAATGATACTAAGGGGTACCCAATCACATGCAAGGAAAATTAAAAAAAACAGCATTTTTGCTTGCACATGTTTGGATGATGGAAGTCAGCAGAGCTTCTGTTCATTTACTAAGCTCTGGAGCAACTGCACTTGCAGGGTGCACAGTCTATTTGCCTTTAGTAAATCAGCCCCACAGTTCTACATAAAATCAGTTTTTATTTGTTTTATAACAATAAAAGCTTAGATTTACCAGTATAGCATACTTTGGTATTGTTTTGGCACCTAAAAAGTCACATAATCAAAATAAATTGTTTTTGTGCTCATTGACTTTAGGGATGTTGGTTCCCACTCACACAACCCCGGCATCCAGTGAATATAGGAACTGCCGTCATCTCACCGCACACCAGCTGTGCTGGGTTCTAGCACAGCTGCTGGTATGAATGGGCCAAAGCATGCAGAGAAACTACAGAATACGGTAGCTACAGAACTGAAGCAAGTAAGAATCTACAGTGCAGTTGTTTTTCTTTAAATACCAGCACATAATGGAGTTGGAACAATTTTTTTCTCTACAAAAGTGAAGTTTTCCTTTAACCACTAGCCGACCGGCTCACGCAGATATACTGTGGCAGGTCGGCTCTCGTGCGTGAATCGCCGTTAGGGATGAGCTTCGTGTTCGAGTCGAACATACATTCGACTCGAACATCGGCTGTTCGATCGTTCGACGAAGATCGAACGATTTGGGCCGTTCGCGCCAAATTCGAGTGACGCGACTGGCCCACAATGCACTACGCCATCGCAGTGTCATCCAGGCGCTGTGATTGGCCAAGCATGCACTGTGACCCCGCATGCTTGGCCAATCACAGCGCCGGCAGCGAGGAGAGCAATGATTGGCCACAGGCAGGATGCCTGTGGCCAATTATTGCTGAGGGTGTTTAGTACACGCCCCACACTATAAAAGGCCGCCAGCACGGCGGCCTAGTGTAGTGTGTTCCGGAGCAGGGAAAGAGAAGCATAGGCAGGGACAGTGACATTTTTTTTTTCTTGCTTAACCTGGATTCCTTTAGTTTAGGGAAAGAGAAGGATAGGTAGGGAGAGTGTCAGTGTGTTTTACTGTGCTAAACCTTGTTTGTAGGGACAGGGAAGGACAGTGAGGGAAATTCTCATTGTGCTATACTGTGCTAAAGCATTCCTTATCAACCATCTTTAAAAAAAAAAATTTATAGGGACAGAAAACTATAGGTAGGGAGAGTGTCAGTGTGTTTTACTGTGCTAAACCTTGTTTGTAGGAACAGGGAAGGACAGTGAGGGAAATTCTCATTGTGCTATACTGTGCTAAAGCATTTCTCATCAACCATCTTTAAAAAAACATTTTTTATAGGGACAGAAAACTATAGGTAGGGAGAGTGTCAGTGTGTTTTACTGTGCTAAACCTTGTTTGTAGGGACAGGGAAGGACAGTGAGGGAAATTCTCATTGTGCTATACTGTGCTAAAGCATTCCTCATCAACCATCTTTAAAAAAACATTTTTTATAGGGACAGAAAACTATAGGTAGGGAGAGTGTCAGTGTGTTTTACTGTGCTAAACCTTGTTTGTAGGGACAGGGAAGGACAGTGAGGGAAATTCTCATTGTGCTATACTGTGCTAAAGCATTCCTCATCAACCATCTTTAAAAAAAAAAAAATTATAGGGACAGAAAACTATAGGTACAGAGAGTGTCAGTGTGTTTTACTGTGCTAAACCTTGTTTGTAGGGACAGGGAAGGACAGTGAGGGAAATTCTCATTGTGCTATACTGTGCTAAAGCATTCCTCATCAACCATCTTTAAAAAAAAAATTTTTTATAGGGACAGAAAACTATAGGTAGGGAGAGTGTCAGCGTGTTTTACTGTGCTAAACCTTGTTTGTAGGGACAGGGAAGGACAGTGAGGGAAATTCTCATTGTGCTATACTGTGCTAAAGCATTCCTCATCAACCATCTTTAAAAAAACATTTTTTATAGGGACAGAAAACTATAGGTAGGGAGAGTGTCAGTGTGTTTTACTGTGCTAAACCTTGTTTGTAGGGACAGGGAAGGACAGTGATGGAAATTCTCATTGTGCTATACTGTGCTAAAGCATTCCTCATCAACCATCTTTAAAAAAAAAATATATATAGGGACAGAAAACTATAGGTAGGGAGAGTGTCAGTGTGTTTTACTGTGCTAAACCTTGTTTGTAGGGACAGGGAAGGACAGTGAGGGAAATTCTCATTGTGCTATACTGTGCTAAAGCATTCCTCATCAACCATCTTTAAAAAAACATTTTTTATAGGGACAGAAAACTATAGGTAGGGAGAGTGTCAGTGTGTTTTACTGTGCTAAACCTTGTTTGTAGGGACAGGGAAGGACAGTGAGGGAAATTCTCATTGTGCTATACTGTGCTAAAGCATTCCTCATCAACCATCTTTAAAAAAACATTTTTTATAGGGACAGAAAACTATAGGTAGGGAGAGTGTCAGTGTGTTTTACTGTGCTAAACCTTGTTTGTAGGGACAGGGAAGGACAGTGATGGAAATTCTCATTGTGCTATACTGTGCTAAAGCATTCCTCATCAACCATCTTTAAAAAAAATATATATATAGGGACAGAAAACTATAGGTAGGGAGAGTGTCAGTGTGTTTTACTGTGCTAAACCTTGTTTGTAGGGACAGGGAAGGACAGTGAGGGAAATTCTCATTGTGCTATACTGTGCTAAAGCATTCCTCATCAACCATCTTTAAAAAAACATTTTTTATAGGGACAGAAAACTATAGGTAGGGAGAGTGTCAGTGTGTTTTACTGTGCTAAACCTTGTTTGTAGGGACAGGGAAGGACAGTGAGGGAAATTCTCATTGTGCTATACTGTGCTAAAGCATTCCTCATCAACCATCTTTAAAAAAACATTTTTTATAGGGACAGAAAACTATAGGTAGGGAGAGTGTCAGTGTGTTTTACTGTGCTAAACCTTGTTTGTAGGGACAGGGAAGGACAGTGAGGGAAATTCTCCTTGTGCTATACTGTGCTAAAGCATTGATCATCAACCATCTTTAAAAAAACATTTTTTATAGGGACAGAAAACTATAGGTAGGGAGAGTGTCAGTGTGTTTTACTGTGCTAATCCTTGTTTGTAGGGACAGGGAAGGACAGTGAGGGAAATTCTCATTGTGCTACACTGTGCTAAAGCATTCCTCATCAACCATCTTTAAAAAAACATTTTTTATAGGGACAGAAAACTATAGGTAGGGAGAGTGTCAGTGTGTTTTACTGTGCTAATCCTTGTTTGTAGGGACAGGGAAGGACAGTGAGGGAAATTCTCATTGTGCTATACTGTGCTAAAGCATTCCTCATCAACCATCTTTAAAAAAAATATATATATAGGGACAGAAAACTATAGGTAGGGAGAGTGTCAGTGTGTTTTACTGTGCTAAACCTTGTTTGTAGGGACAGGGAAGGACAGTGAGGGAAATTCTCATTGTGCTATACTGTGCTAAAGCATTCCTTATCAACCATCTTTAAAAAAAAAAATTTATAGGGACAGAAAACTATAGGTAGGGAGAGTGTCAGTGTGTTTTACTGTGCTAAACCTTGTTTGTAGGGACAGGGAAGGACAGTGATGGAAATTCTCATTGTGCTATACTGTGCTAAAGCATTCCTCATCAACCATCTTTAAAAAAAAAAAAATATAGGGACAGAAAACTATAGGTAGGGAGAGTGTCAGTGTGTTTTACTGTGCTAAACCTTGTTTGTAGGGACAGGGAAGGACAGTGAGGGAAATTCTCATTGTGCTATACTGTGCTAAAGCATTCCTCATCAACCATCTTTAAAAAAACATTTTTTATAGGGACAGAAAACTATAGGTAGGGAGAGTGTCAGTGTGTTTTACTGTGCTAAACCTTGTTTGTAGGGACAGGGAAGGACAGTGAGGGAAATTCTCATTGTGCTATACTGTGCTAAAGCATTCCTCATCAACCATCTTTAAAAAAACATTTTTTATAGGGACAGAAAACTATAGGTAGGGAGAGTGTCAGTGTGTTTTACTGTGCTAAACCTTGTTTGTAGGGACAGGGAAGGACAGTGAGGGAAATTCTCCTTGTGCTATACTGTGCTAAAGCATTGATCATCAACCATCTTTAAAAAAACATTTTTTATAGGGACAGAAAACTATAGGTAGGGAGAGTGTCAGTGTGTTTTACTGTGCTAATCCTTGTTTGTAGGGACAGGGAAGGACAGTGAGGGAAATTCTCATTGTGCTACACTGTGCTAAAGCATTCCTCATCAACCATCTTTAAAAAAACATTTTTTATAGGGACAGAAAACTATAGGTAGGGAGAGTGTCAGTGTGTTTTACTGTGCTAAACCTTGTTTGTAGGGACAGGGAAGGACAGTGAGGGAAATTCTCATTGTGCTATACTGTGCTAAAGCATTCCTCATCAACCATCTTTAAAAAAAAAAAAAATATAGGGACAGAAAACTATAGGTAGGGAGAGTGTCAGTGTGTTTTACTGTGCTAAACCTTGTTTGTAGGGACAGGGAAGGACAGTGAGGGAAATTCTCATTGTGCTATACTGTGCTAAAGCATTCCTCATCAACCATCTTTGAAATCCTTGTTTTTTGGACAGTCAGGGAAATTGTCATTGTGCTATTCTGTGCGAAAGCAATCATCCTCAACCATATTTAGAAATCCTTAAGTAAAGGGACAGAGAAGGACACCTGAAGGTAGCCCTTATTGCTTTTTTTCCCATCTCCCTGCAGGCCATCCATTAGAATGTCTGGAATAGGGATGAGCTTCGAGTTCGAGTCGAACTCATGTTCGACTCGAACATTGCCTGTTCGCCCGTTCGCCGAACAGCGAACAAATTGGGGTGTTCGTGGCAAATTCGAAAAATCTATGGGAGAAATCTAAAGTGTTAATTATAAAGGCTTATATGCAAGTTATTGTCCTAAAAAGGGTTTGGGGACCCGGGTCCTGCCCCAGGGGACATGTATCAATGCAAAAAGAAGTTTTAAAAACGGCCGTTTTTTCGGGAGCAGTGATTTTAATAGTGCTTAAAATGAAAAAATAAAAGTGAAATATTCCTTTAAATTTCGTACCTGGGGGGTGTGTATGATATGCATGTAAAGTGGCGCATGTTTCCCGTGCTTAGAACTGTCCCTGCAAAAAATGTCATTTTTGAAAGAAAAAAATGCATTTAAAACTGACTCGCGGCTATTAATGAATTGTCGGCTCCCGGCAATACATACAAAAGTCATTGATAAAAAAAAAAAAAAAAAGCGTGGGGGTTCCCCAGAATTCAATTACCAGGCCCTTCAGATCTGGCATGGATTTTAAGGGGAATCTGGAAGACCCCTTTAACAAAGAGGACCCCCAGATCCCGGCCCCCCCTATGTGAATTGGTAAGGGGTACATTGTACCCCTACCATTTCACGAAGAAAGCGTAAAAAAATGTTTAAAAAAACACACAAACACCTTGAAAAAGTCCTTTATTAAAAAAATAAAATAAATAACCATTCCAGCGGTGAAATCCAGTGTCCCGCGGCGATCCCGATGTCCAGCGCTGTCCTTCATTGGTTGTGCCTGAGCGGACCTGATGGGGAACTTCCTTCACTGTGTAATTTAAATTTACATAGTGAAGGAAGTTCCCCGCTCAAGCCAATGACGTAGGCGGGTCCGACATACCGAGGGGGCGGACCTGATGGGGAACTGCTCTCACTTTAGTAATACATGTATAGACCCGCCCCTTCTCATGTTCTGCATCTCGTCCGCTGAGCGGACCTGATGGGGAACTTTAGAAGGGGCGGGTCTATACATTTAAAATACTGAGAGGGTGTTCCCCATCAGGTCCGCTCAGGCACAACCAATGAAGGACAGCGCTGGACATCGGGATCGCCGCGGGACACTGGATTTCACCGCTGGAATGGTTATTTATTTATTTTTTTAATAAAGGACTTTTTCAAGGTGTTTGTGTGTTTTTTTAAACATTTTTTTACGCTTTCTTTGTGAAATGGTAGGGGTACAATGTACCCCTTACCAATTCACATGGGGGGGGCCGGGATCTGGGGGTCCTCTTTGTTAAAGGGGTCTTCCAGATTCCGATAAGCCCCCCGCCCGCAGACCCCCACAACCATCGGGCAAGGGTTGTGGGGATGAGGCCCTTGTCCCCATCAACATGGGGACATCCTCCCCATGTTGAGGGCATGTGGCTTGGTACGGTTCAGGAGGGAGGGGGGGCCGCTCTCTCGTCCCCCCCTTTTCCCCTGCGGCCGGCCAGGTTGCGTGCTCGGATAAGGGGTCTGGTATGGATTTTTAGGGGGACTCCACGCCATTTTTTTTTAAATTTGGGGTGGAGTTCCCCTTAAAATCCATGCCAGATCTGAAGGGCCTGGAATGGATATTTGGGGGAACCCCACGTCAATTTTTTTTTAAATTTGCGGCGGGGTTCCCCTTAATATCCATTCCAGACCTGAAGGGCCTGGTAATTGAATTCTGGGGAACCCCCACGCTTTTTTTTTTTTTTTTATCAATGACTTTTGTATGTATTGCCGGGAGCCGACAATTCATTAATAGCCGCGAGTCAGTTTTAAATGCATTTTTTTCTTTCAAAAATGACATTTTTTGCAGGGACAGTTCTAAGCACGGGAAACATGCGCCACTTTACATGCACATCATACACACCCCCCAGGTACGAAATTTAAAGGAATATTTCACTTTTATTTTTTCATTTTAAGCATTATTAAAATCACTGCTCCCGAAAAAACGGCCGTTTTTAAAACTTCTTTTTGCATTGATACATGTCCCCTGGGGCAGGACCCGGGTCCCCAAACACTTTTTAGGACAATAACTTGCATATTAGCCTTTATAATTAACACTTTAGATTTCGAACGTTCGAGTACATTGTATTTAATAGGGTTCTAAAGTTTACACGAACATTTTGTCTGTTCGCAGGTTCTGGTGCGAACCGAACAGGTGGGTGTTCGGCTCATCCCTGGTCTGGAAGGCAAACAAGGAGAGGCAGACAGTCAGGAGGCAATAAAAGAGGGCAAGCAGGCTCTGTGTCTGGGGGCAACAGTGCTGGTCGTGGACGCGGTGCATTGTCATCAGCACATGGCCATGGGACACGCTTGTCCTTCTTTTCGGCAGCTGGACATGTTGAGCCACATCATGCCGAAGACTTGGTAGAGTGGATGACCAAGCCCTCCTCCTCCTCCTCATCCTCTCTCACCCAGGCTCAGGGTACTGGCAAAGCAGCTGCCAAAGCGTCCTCTTTCCTGGTATCAATGTCAGACTCATCATCAGTCACTCCTTCCCTAGACCCACCATGTCCTCCTCCTGAGGAGTCCCCCGAACTGTTTGAGCACAGTGTTGGGTACATGCTCCAGGAGGATGCCCAGCGTTTCGAAGGGTCTGATGATGAAACCCAGCTACAGGAAGGCAGTAGCGTGAGAGCAGACAGAGGGGATGCTCAAGAAGGACACCAATCTGGCAGTCATGTTCCAGCAGCTGCAGCATACTGCCAGATTGGCTCCAGTGATGAGGAGGGAGGGGATGATGAGGTCACTGACTCCACGTGGGTGCCTAATAGGAGAGAGGAGGAGGAGGAGGATGAGGAGGAGGCACATCTCCAACGAGGCAGGATGCCCTTTGGTGGCCAGCGTAAGGGCAGTACACCGACGGAATCACACCGCAGAGCTCCGCCTGTGCAGGGCGCTGCCTCTGCCCGTCATTCAAAAAGTTCTTTGGTGTGGGCCTTTTTTGAGGCTAGTGCATCAGATCGCACAGCTGCTGTTTGCAACATATGTCTCAAGCGTATATCGCGTGGCCAAAACATCAGCCGCTTGGGTACTAGTGATGAGCCGAACACCCCCGGGTTCGGTTCGCACCAGAACCCGCGAACGGACCGAAAGTTCGTACGAACATTAGAACCCTATTAAATACAATGGATGCGAACGTTCGAATTCTAAAGTGCTAATTATAACAACTATTATGCATGTTATTGTCCTAAAAAGGGTTTGGGAACCCGGGTTCTGCACCAGGGGACATGTATCAATGCAAAAAGAAGTTTTAAAAACGGTCGTTTTTCGGGAGCAGTCATTTTAATGATGCATAAAGTGAAAAAAAAAAGTCAAATATTCCTTTAAATATCGTACCTGGGGGGTGTCTAAAGTATGCCTGTGAAGTGCCACGTGTTTCCCGTGTTTAGAACTGTCCCTGCACAAAATGACACTTCTAAAGGAAAAAAAAGCCATTTAAAACTGCTTGCGGCTTTAATGTAATGTCTGGTCCCGGTAATATGGATGAAAATCTTTAAGAAAAATGGCATAGCTACCCCATGACCCCCCCCCCCCTACCCCAGCCCATTACCAGCCCCTTTGGGTCTTGTATGGATATTAAGGGGAACCCCGCACATAAAATAAAAAAGGCCCTATATACTCTGAACAGCCGTATACAGGCGGTGCATACAAGACAGGGACTGTAGGTTTGTTCTTATGTAGAATGTGTTTGTAATTTTGAACAGGTACATTGTTGAAGTGTAGCTCCAGCCCAAAAATCTATTTTTAAACTTTTTGGAAAACATAGGTAAGGGTTATCAGCCCTGTAACATTTGTTTTGCTGTCTGTGCCCCTGTTCAGAACATTTCACCTCACTTTCCGTCCCAATGACAACTGTTTTTGAAATGTGGTGTTTTTCTTGAAACAAGGATTGGTGATAAAGCATCAGTACAGAGGAGACACCTTTCTCCCATATTTATTCTTACAGGAGAGAATTTTCCTTCCTAGTGGTAGATTTCCTCTCACTTCCTGTTGTCTTCTTGCGTTTGCAAGTAGGAGTCGTTTGTAAGTTGGATGTTTGAAAGTAGGGACCTGCCGTATATACTCTGCAGAAATAGGCCCCTTAGTTGTTGGTGTTGGCACAACACTGTAAGCACTCACAGTTACTCTTGGTTGGTGCTGGAACGCCCTGCTGTCAACTATTATATCAGGAATTTTAATTACATATAATTGTTGAACAGTGGTAGTAAAAATTGGGCGTTTGATGGTGGTGCTGGTGCCACAACACTGTAAGCCCTGACAGTTACTCTTGGTGGGTGCAGCAATGGGCCCTGCTGTGAATTATTAGATCAAGAATTGTAATTGCATGCCCCTGTTGAACAGGGGCTGAAAAATTGGGCCTTAGGCACTGGTGGCACAACACTACAACCCCTCACAGATACTGTACTTGGAGCACAGCAATGAGCCCTGTTGCAAAGTATTGCTTCAAAAATTGTAATGACACGCCCCTGTTAAACAGGGGCTGAAAAATTGGGCCTTAGGCACTGGTGGCACAACACTACAACCCCTCACAGATACTGTACTTGGAGCACAGCAATGAGCCCTGTTGCAAAGTATTGCTTCAAAAATTGTAATGACACGCCCCTTTTAAACAGGGGCTGAAAAATTGGGCCTTAGGCACTGGTGCCACAACACTCCAACCCCTCACAGATACTGTACTTGGAGCACAGCAATGAGCCCTATGGCAAATTATTGCTAAAAAAAATTTAATTACACGCCCCTGTAAAACAGGGGCTGAAAAATTGGGCCTTAGCCACTGGTTGCGGCACCCATAAACAAAAATGATCTTCCAAGCTATCATCATCAATCGTATCATTGAGGACTCGGAGGAGGAGGATAGCCAGTCAACATAACAGCACAGGCACTCAGCATCAGCATCAGTCTTGAAGGGATGTGACATGTTAAAATCAATTAGTCTGTTATATCAGCATCAGGTGTGTGGTAGCTGGTGGTGATCCAAGACTGGTTCATCTTGATGAAAGTCAGTCGATCAACCGAGTCGGTGGACAGGCGCACCCTGTGATCCGTGACAAATCCTCCAGCAGCACTGAATGTGCGTTCCGAAAGAACGCTGGATGCAGGACAGGCCAGTAGCTCAATTTCATACTGTGCAAGCTCTGGCCAGTGATCCATCCTCAAGACTCAGTAAGCCAGAGGATTTTCGGTGGGGAAGGTGTCCAAGTCTGACCTTGCCCCTAGATATTCCTGCACCATGTTTATCAGACGCTGGCGATGGTTGCTGGAACCGATCATACTTTGGGGCTGCGGACTAAAGAATTGTCTGAACGCATCGGTCAGACGGCCACCTTCCCCACCGCTCCTTCTTTGACTGGCCGAAGCCTCAGCAACTCGTTGTCCAGGACCAGGAGTTTGTAACCTCCCAGTCTCTGGGAACGCGTTGCACAGACCTTTCTGCAAGGCCTCCCGGAGTTGTCTCATCCTCTGCTCCCTCTGCGACGGTAACATAAGGTCCGCAACCTTACCCTTGTACCGTGGATCAAGGAGAGTGGCCAGCCAGTAATGGTCCCTCTCCTTGATCCGAAGAATACGAGGATCCTTCCGCAGACTTTGCAGGATCAGGGAGGCCATGCAGCGTAGGTTTGCTGAGGCATTCGCTCCGGAGTCCTCTGGGTCACTAAGGACGACATGATCCGCAGCCACCTCCTCCCAGCCACGTACAAGTCCACTGGTTTCTTGGGACTGTAAATCATCCCTAAAAGACTGCTGCTGATGATGCTGAGTGCCAGCCTCCACCTCCATGCTGACACAATCCTCCTCCTCCTCCTCCTCGTCCTCTTCCTGTGCGATGGGTGGGACAGAAGGAACACTGTCTGGGTAAAGGGGGCCTTGAGAGGCAAGGAAGTCCTCCTCTTCCTGCCTCTGTTCTGCCTCAAGTGCCCTGTCCATTATTCCACGCAGCGTGTGCTCCAACAGGTGGACAAGAGGTACAGTGTCACTGATGCATGCACTGTCACTGCTCACCATCCTCGTGGCCTCCTCAAATGGTGCCAGGACAGTGCATGCATCCCTGATCATGCCCCACTGGCGTGGAGAAAAAAACCAAGCTCCCCTGACCCTGTCCTGGTGCCGTAGTCGCACAGGTACTCATTGATGGCCCTCTGCTGCGTGTGCAGCCGCTGCAGCATGGCCAACGTTGAGTTCCACCTGGTGGGCATGTCACATATAAGGCGGTTCTTGGGCAGGTTCAACTCCTTTTGCAGCTCAGCCAGGCGAGCACTGGCATTATAAGATCTGCGGAAATGCACACAGACTTTCCTGGCCTGCCTCAGGACATCCTGTAAGCCCGGGTACCTGCCCAAGAACCGCTGCACCACCAGGTTAAGGACGTGAGCCACACAGGGCACATGGGTCAGTTGTCCCTGTCGGAGGGCGGAGAGGAGGTTGGTGCCATTGTCGCAAACCACCATTCCTGGCTTAAGCTGGCGTGGCGTCAACCACCTCTCGGCCTGGCCCTGCAGAGCAGACAGGACCTCTGCCCCAGTGTGGCTTCTGTCCCCCAAACACACCAGCGCAAGCACGGCATGGCATCTTTTTGCCTGCGTACTTGCGTAGCCCCGTGAACGGCTACGGAGCACCGCTGGTTCATAGGACAAACCACAGGAAGAGGCCATGGAGGAAGAAGAAGAGGAGGGGGTGGAGGAGAGAGGTGTGTCACAACCAGTAGTAGCATTTTGGAGGCGTGGCGGTGGAACAACCTCCAACACTACTGCACCTTGTCCTGCATCCTTCCCAGCTGCCAAAAGAGTGACCCAATGGGCCGTGAAAGAAAGGTAACGTCCCTGTCCATGCCTGCTGGACCATGAGTCAGCGGTAATATGCACCTTACCGCTGACCGCCCTGTCCAGCGAGGCCAAGACATTGCCTTCCACATGCCGGTAGAGAGCCGGAATAGCCTTCCGTGAGAAAAAGTGGCGTTTGGGAACCTGCCACTGAGGAACCGCACATTGCACAAACTCACGGAAGGGGGCCGAGTCTACCAACTGAAAAGGCAGCAGTTGAAGCGCTAGCAATTTAGCCAAGCTAGCATTCAACCGCTGGGCATGTGGATGGCTGGGAGTGAACTTCTTTTGACGGTCCAGCAGCTGGGGCAGGGAAATTTGCCTGCTAGAATCGGACGTCGGTGTACTGCTAGCAGAGTGGCCGCAAGTACTTGGCTGTGACACACCTAATTCTACACCTTCATTCCTCTCAGTGCATGTTTCAGAGAGGACTGAAGTTATAGTGGGGTTGGAGATCCCAGCTGATGCGGTGCAAGGAGAGGTCCGCTTTGTTCTTTGGTGTGGGTCTTTGAGGTAGGCTTGCCAACGAGCTGCATGGCAGGTCAACATATGTCTGGTCAGGCATGTGGTACCCAAGCGGCTGATGTTTTGGCCACGCGATATACGCTTGAGACATATGTTGCAAACAGCAGCTGTGCGATCTGATGCACTAGCCTCAAAAAAGGCCCACACCAAGGAACTTTTTGAATGACGGGCAGAGGCAGCGCCCTGCACAGGCGGAGCTCTGCGGTGTGATTCCGTCAGTGTACTGCCCTTACGCTGACCACCAAAGGGCATCCTGCCTCGTTGGAGATGTGCCTCCTCCTCATCCTCCTCCTCCTCCTCTCTCCTATTAGGCACCCACGTGGAGTCAGTGACCTCATCATCCCCTCCCTCCTCATCACTGGAGCCAATCTGGCAGTATGCTGCAGCTGCTGGAACATGACTGCCAGATTGGTGTCCTTCTTGAGCATCCCCTCTGTCTGCTCTCACACTACTGCCTTCCTGTAGCTGGGTTTCATCATCAGACCCTTCGAAACGCTGGGCATCCTCCTGGAGCATGTACCCAACACTGTGCTCAAACAGTTCGGGGGACTCCTCAGGAGGAGGACATGGTGGGTCTAGGGAAGGAGTGACTGATGATGAGTCTGACATTGATACCAGGGAAGAGGACGCTTTGGCAGCTGCTTTGCCAGTACCCTGAGCCTGGGTGAGAGAGGATGAGGAGGAGGAGGAGGGCTTGGTCATCCACTCTACCAAGTCTTCGGCATGATGTGGCTCAACATGTCCAGCTGCCGAAAAGAAGGACAAGCGTGTCCCATGGCCATGTGCTGATGACAATGCACCGCGTCCACGACCAGCACTGTTGCCCCCAGACACAGAGCCTGCTTGCCCTCTTTTATTGCCTCCTGACTGTCTGCCTCTCCTTGTTTGCCTTCCAGACATTCTAATAGATGGCCTGCAGGGAGATGGGAAAAAAGCAATAAGGGCTACCTTCAGGTGTCCTTCTCTGTCCCTTTACTTAAGGATTTCTAAATATGGTTGAGGATGATTGCTTTTGCACAGAATAGCACAACGACAATTTCCCTGACTATCCAAAAAACAAGGATTTCAAAGATGGTTGATGAGGAATGCTTTAGCACACTATAGCACAAGGAGAATTCCCCTCACTTTCCTTCTTTGTCCCTAGAAACAAGGACTCGCACAGTGAAAGAAACTGACACTCTCCCTACCTAGAGTTTTCTGTCCCTAGAAAAAATGTTTTTTTAAAGCACACTATAGCACAAGGAGAATTCCCCTCACTTTCCTTCTTTGTCCCTAGAAACAAGGACTCGCACAGTGAAAGAAACTGACACTCTCCCTACCTAGAGTTTTCTGTCCCTAGAAATTTTTTTTTTTTTTTAAAGCACACTATAGCACAAGGAGAATTCCCCTCACTTTCCTTCTTTTTTCCTAGAAACAAGGACTCGCACAGTGAAAGAAACTGACACTCTCCCTACCTAGAGTTTTCTGTCCCTAGAAATTTTTTTTTTTTAAAGCACACTATAGCACAAGGAGAATTCCCCTCACTTTCCTTCTTTTTTCCTAGAAACAAGGACTCGCACAGTGAAAGAAACTGACACTCTCCCTACCTAGAGTTTTCTGTCCCTAGAATTTTTTTTTTTTTAAAGCACACTATAGCACAAGGAGAATTCCCCTCACTTTCCTTCTTTGTCCCTAGAAACAAGGACTCGCACAGTGAAAGAAACTGACACTCTCCCTACCTAGAGTTTTCTGTCCCTAGAAAAAATGTTTTTTTAAAGCACACTATAGCACAAGGAGAATTCCCCTCACTTTCCTTCTTTTTTCCTAGAAACAAGGACTCGCACAGTGAAAGAAACTGACACTCTCCCTACCTAGAGTTTTCTGTCCCTAGAAAAAATGTTTTTTTAAAGCACACTATAGCACAAGGAGAATTCCCCTCACTTTCCTTCTTTTTTCCTAGAAACAAGGACTCGCACAGTGAAAGAAACTGACACTCTCCCTACCTAGAGTTTTCTGTCCCTAGAAAAAATGTTTTTTTAAAGCACACTATAGCACAAGGAGAATTCCCCTCACTTTCCTTCTTTTTTCCTAGAAACAAGGACTCGCACAGTGAAAGAAACTGACACTCTCCCTACCTAGAGTTTTCTGTCCCTAGAAAAAATGTTTTTTTAAAGCACACTATAGCACAAGGAGAATTCCCCTCACTTTCCTTCTTTTTTCCTAGAAACAAGGACTCGCACAGTGAAAGAAACTGACACTCTCCCTACCTAGAGTTTTCTGTCCCTAGAAAAAATGTTTTTTTAAAGCACACTATAGCACAAGGAGAATTCCCCTCACTTTCCTTCTTTTTTCCTAGAAACAAGGACTCGCACAGTGAAAGAAACTGACACTCTCCCTACCTAGAGTTTTCTGTCCCTAGAAATTTTTTTTTTAAAGCACACTATAGCACAAGGAGAATTCCCCTCACTTTCCTTCTTTTTTCCTAGAAACAAGGACTCGCACAGTGAAAGAAACTGACACTCTCCCTACCTAGAGTTTTCTGTCCCTAGAATTTTTTTTTTTTTAAAGCACACTATAGCACAAGGAGAATTCCCCTCACTTTCCTTCTTTTTTCCTAGAAACAAGGACTCGCACAGTGAAAGAAACTGACACTCTCCCTACCTAGAGTTTTCTGTCCCTAGAAAAAATGTTTTTTAAAAGCACACTATAGCACAAGGAGAATTCCCCTCACTTTCCTTCTTTTTTCCTAGAAACAAGGACTCGCACAGTGAAAGAAACTGACACTCTCCCTACCTAGAGTTTTCTGTCCCTAGAAAAAATGTTTTTTTAAAGCACACTATAGCACAAGGAGAATTCCCCTCACTTTCCTTCTTTGTCCCTAGAAACAAGGACTCGCACAGTGAAAGAAACTGACACTCTCCCTACCTAGAGTTTTCTGTCCCTAGAAAAAATGTTTTTTTAAAGCACACTATAGCACAAGGAGAATTCCCCTCACTTTCCTTCTTTTTTCCTAGAAACAAGGACTCGCACAGTGAAAGAAACTGACACGCTCCCTACCTAGAGTTTTCTGTCCCTAGAAAAAATGTTTTTTTAAAGCACACTATAGCACAAGGAGAATTCCCCTCACTTTCCTTCTTTTTTCCTAGAAACAAGGACTCGCACAGTGAAAGAAACTGACACTCTCCCTACCTAGAGTTTTCTGTCCCTAGAATTTTTTTTTTTTTAAAGCACACTATAGCACAAGGAGAATTCCCCTCACTTTCCTTCTTTGTCCCTAGAAACAAGGACTCGCACAGTGAAAGAAACTGACACTCTCCCTACCTAGAGTTTTCTGTCCCTAGAAAAAATGTTTTTTTAAAGCACACTATAGCACAAGGAGAATTCCCCTCACTTTCCTTCTTTGTCCCTAGAAACAAGGACTCGCACAGTGAAAGAAACTGACACTCTCCCTACCTAGAGTTTTCTGTCCCTAGAAAAAATGTTTTTTTTAAAGCACACTATAGCACAAGGAGAATTCCCCTCACTTTCCTTCTTTGTCCCTAGAAACAAGGACTCGCACAGTAAAACACACTGACACTCTCCCTACCTATCCTTCTCTTTCCCTAAACTAAAGGAATTAAGGTTAAGCAAGAAAGAAATAAATGTCACTGTCCCTGCCTATGCTTGTCTTTCCCTGCTCCGGAACACACTACACTAGGCCGCCGTGCTGGCGGCCTTTTATAGTGTGGGGCGTGTACTAAACACCCTCAGCAATAATTGGCCACAGGCATCCTGCCTGTGGCCAATCATTGCTCTCCTCGCTGCCGGCGCTGTGATTGGCCAAGCATGCGGGGTCACAGTGCATGCTTGGCCAATCACAGCGCCTGGATGACACTGCGATGGCGTAGTGCATTGTGGGCCGTTCGCGTCACTCGAATTTGGCGCGAACGGCCCAAATCGTTCGATCTTCGTCGAACGATCGAACAGCCGATGTTCGAGTCGAACGTATGTTCGACTCGAACACGAAGCTCATCCCTATTGGGTACCACATGCCTGACCAGACATATGTTGACCTGCCATGCAGCTCGTTGGCAAGCCTACCTCAAAGACCCACACCAAAGAACAAAGCGGACCTCTCCTTGCACCGCATCAGCTGGGATCTCCAACCCCACTATAACTTCAGTCCTCTCTGAAACATGCACTGAGAGGAATGAAGGTGTAGAATTAGGTGTGTCACAGCCAAGTACTTGCGGCCACTCTGCTAGCAGTACACCGACGTCCGATTCTAGCAGGCAAATTTCCCTGCCCCAGCTGCTGGACCGTCGAAAGAAGTTCACTCCCAGCCATCCACATGGCCAGTGGTTGAATGCTAGCTTGGCTAAATTGCTAGCGCTTCAACTGCTGCCTTTTCAGTTGGTAGACTCTGCCCCCTTCCGTGAGTTTGTGCAATGTGCGGTTCCTCAGTGGCAGGTTCCCAAACGCCACTTTTTCTCACGGAAGGCTATTCCGGCTCTCTACCGACATGTGGAAGGCAATGTCTTGGCCTCGCTGGACAGGGCGGTCAGCGGTAAGGTGCATATTACCGCTGACTCATGGTCCAGCAGGCATGGACAGGGACGTTACCTTTCTTTCACGGCCCATTGGGTCACTCTTTTGGCAGCTGGGAAGGATGCAGGACAAGGTGCAGTAGTGTTGGAGGTTGTTCCACTGCCACGCCTCCAAAATGCTACTACTGGTTGTGACACACCTCTCTCCTCCACCCCCTCCTCTTCTTCTTCCTCCATGGCCTCTTCCTGTGCTTTGTCCTCTGAACCAGCGGTGCTCCGTAGGCGTTCAAGGGGCTACGCAAGTACGCAGGCAAAAAGATGCCATGCCGTGCTTGCGCTGGTGTGTTTGGGGGACAGAAGCCACACTGGGGCAGAGGTCCTGTCTGCTCTGCAGGGCCAGGCCGAGAGGTGGTTGACGCCACGCCAGCTTAAGCCAGGAATGGTGGTTTGCGACAATGGCACCAACCTCCTCTCCGCCCTCCGACAGGGACAACTGACCCATGTGCCCTGTGTGGCTCACGTCCTTAACCTGGTGGTGCAGCGGTTCTTGGGCAGGTACCCGGGCTTACAGGATGTCCTGAGGCAGGCCAGGAAAGTCTGTGTGCATTTCCGCAGATCTTATAATGCCAGTGCTCGCCTGGCTGAGCTGCAAAAGGAGTTGAACCTGCCCAAGAACCGCCTTATATGTGACATGCCCACCAGGTGGAACTCAACGTTGGCCATGCTGCAGCGGCTGCACACACAGCAGAGGGCCATCAATGAGTACCTGTGCGACTACGGCACCAGGACAGGGTCAGGGGAGCTTGTTTTTTTTTCTCCACGCCAGTGGGGCATGATCAGGGATGCATGCACTGTCCTGGCACCATTTGAGGAGGCCACGAGGATGGTGAGCAGTGACAGTGCATGCATCAGTGACACTGTACCTCTTGTCCACCTGTTGGAGCACACGCTGCGTGGAATAATGGACAGGGCACTTGAGGCAGAACAGAGGCAGGAAGAGGAGGACTTCCTTGCCTCTCAAGGCCCCCTTTACCCAGACAGTGTTCCTTCTGTCCCACCCATCGCACAGGAAGAGGACGAGGAGGAGGAGGAGGAGGATTGTGTCAGCATGGAGGTGGAGCCTGGCACTCAGCAGCATCAACAGCAGCAGTCTTTTAGGGATGATTTACAGTCCCAAGAAACCCGTGGACTTGTACGTGGCTGGGAGGAGGTGGCTGCGGATCATGTCGTCCTTAGTGACCCAGAGGACTCCGGACCGAATGCCTCAGCTAACCTACGCTGCATGGCCTCCCTGATCCTGCAAAGTCTGCGGAAGGATCCTCGTATTCTTCGGATCAAGGAGAGGGACCATTACTGGCTGGCCACTCTCCTTGATCCACGGTACAAGGGTAAGGTTGCGGACCTTATGTTACCGTCGCAGAGGGAGCAGAGGATGAGACAACTCCGGGAGGCCTTGCAGAAAGGTCTGTGCAACGCGTTCCCAGAGACTGGGAGGTTACAAACTCCTGGTCCTGGACAACGAGTTGCTGAGGCTTCGGCCAGTCAAAGAAGGAGCGGTGGAGAAGGTGGCCGTCTGACCGATGCGTTCAGACAATTCTTTAGTCCGCAGCCCCAAAGTATGATCGGTTCCAGCAACCATCGCCAGCGTCTGATAAACATGGTGCAGGAATATCTAGGGGCAAGGTCAGACTTGGACACCTTCCCCACCGAAAATCCTCTGGCTTACTCGGTCTTGAGGATGGATCACTGGCCAGAGCTTGCACAGTATGCAATTGAGCTACTGGCCTGTCCTGCATCCAGCGTTCTTTCGGAACGCACATTCAGTGCTGCTGGAGGATTTGTCACGGATCACAGGGTGCGCCTGTCCACCGACTCGGTTGATCGACTGACTTTCATCAAGATGAACCAGTCTTGGATCACCACCAGCTACCACACACCTGATGCTGATATAACAGACTAATTGATTTTAACATGTCACATCCCTTCAAGACTGATGCCGATGCTGAGTGCCTGTGCTGTTATGTTGACTGGCTATCCTCCTCCTCCGAGTCCTCAATGATACGATTGATGATGATAGCTTGGAAGATCATTTTTGTTTATGGGTGCCGTCACCAGTGCCTAACGCCCAATTTTTCAGCCCCTGTTTAACAGGGGCGTGTAATTACAATTTTTGAAGCAATACTTTGCAACAGGGCTCATTGCTGTGCTCCAAGTACAGTATCTGTGAGGGGTTGCAGTGTTGTGCCACCAGTGCCTAAGGCCCAATTTTTCAGCCCCTGTTCAACAGGGGCATGTAATTACAATTCTTGATCTAATAATTCACAGCAGGGCCCATTGCTGCACCCACCAAGAGTAACTCTGAGGGCTTACAGTGTTGTGGCAACGCCACCACCACCACCACCACGAAAGGCCCAATTTTTCAGCCCCTGTTCAACAGGGGCATGCAATTACAATTCTTGATCTAATAATTCACAGCAGGGCCCATTGCTGCACCCACCAAGAGTAACTGTCAGGGCTTACAGTGTTGTGGCACCAGCACCACCATCAAAGGCCCAATTTTTACTACCACTGTTCAACAATTATATGTAATTACAATTCCTGATATAATAGTTGACAGCAGGGCGTTCCAGCACCAACCAAGAGTAACTGTGAGTGCTTACAGTGTTGTGCCAACACCAACAACTAAGGGGCCTATTTCTGCAGAGTATATACGGCAGGTCCCTACTTTCAAACATCCAACTTACAAACGACTCCTACTTGCAAACGCAAGAAGACAACAGGAAGTGAGAGAAAATCTACCCCTAGGAAGGAAAATTCTCTCCTGTAAGAATTAATATGGGAGAAAGGTGTCTCCTCTGTACTGATGCTTTATCACCAATCCTTGTTTCAAGAAAAACACCACATTTCAAAAACAGTTGTCATTGGGACGGAAAGTGAGGTGAAATGTTCTGAACAGGGGCACAGACAGCAAAACAAATGTTACAGGGGTGATAACCCTTACCTATGTTTACCAAAAAGTTTAAAAATAGATTTTTTGGCTGGAGCTACACTTAAACAATGTACCTGTTCAAAATTACAAACAGATTCTACATAAGAACAAACCTACAGTCCCTGTCTTGTATGCACCGCCTGTATACGGCTGTTCAGAGTATATAGGGCCTTTTTTATTTTATGTGCGGGGTTCCCCTTAATATCCATACAAGACCCAAAGGGGCTGGTAATGGGCTGGGGTAGGGGGGGGGGTCATGGGGTAGCTATGCCATTTTTCTTAAAGATTTTCATCCATATTACCGGGACCAGACATTACATTAAAGCCGCAAGCAGTTTTAAATGGCTTTTTTTTCCTTTAGAAGTGTCATTTTGTGCAGGGACAGTTCTAAACACGGGAAACACGTGGCACTTCACAGGCATACTTTAGACACCCCCCAGGTACGATATTTAAAGGAATATTTGACTTTTTTTTTTTCACTTTATGCATCATTAAAATGACTGCTCCCAAAAAACGACCGTTTTTAAAACTTCTTTTTGCATTGATACATGTCCCCTGGTGCAGAACCCGGGTTCCCAAACCCTTTTTAGGACAATAACATGCATAATAGTCGTTATAATTAGCACTTTAGAATTCGAACGTTCGCATCCATTGTATTTAACAGGGTTCTAATGTTCGTACGAACTTTCGGTCCGTTCGCGGGTTCTGGTGCGAACCGAACCCGGGGGTGTTCGGCTCATCACTAATCGCCGTACCTGTACCGTGGCTCGCGCAGACGCAGTTGCATGGCGGCGTGCTCTCGCTCCCGCTGCAGGAGCCTGCCTGCGGTTTGGGAGGACTCGATGTCTGCCAGCAGCCCGTGATCGCCTAGTACAGAGGCAGAATGGGTATCTGCCAGTGTTAACAGGACAGATCCCAGTTCTGACAGGGGACATGTCAGAGATCTACTGTTCCCAGTGATCGGGAACAGTGATCTCTGTCATGTCCCAGTAAGCCCACCCCCCCTACAGTTAGAACACACCTAGGGAACACATTTAACCCCTTGATCGCCCCCTAGTGTTAACTCCATTCCTGCCAGTGTAATTTGTTTCATTGATCAGTGCATTTTTATAGCACTGATCAATATAATAATGGCACTGGTCCCCAAAAAGTGTCATTTGGGGTCATATTTGTCCGCCGCAATGTCACAGTCCCGCTAAAAAATTGCAGATCGCCGCCATTACTAGTAAAAACAATAAAAATAAATAAAAGTCCCTAAATCTATCCCACAGTTTGAAGACGCGATATCTTTTGCGCAACCCAATCAATATACTCCTATTGCAATTTTTTTTACCAAAAATATGTAGAGGAATATATGTCGGCCTAAACTGATGAATATTTTTTTTTTATATATATATTTTTGGATATGTATTAAAGCAAAATATAAAATTTTGTTTTAGGGCTCTTTCACACGGGGCGGATCCGTGAAGATCCGCCCCGTGAAGCTCCGCTTGCTCAGCGGGGATCGCTCAGTTGATCCCCGCTGAGCCGGCGGATGACTGGGCGGTCCCCGCACACTGTGCAGGGACCGCCTGTCAGATCTCCGCTCTCCCCTATGGGGGGATCGGATGAAGACGGACCGTCTGTCCGTGTTCATCCGATCCGGTCCGCCGACGGAAGGAAAAATAGGGTTTTCCTCCGTCACACTTTGGCGGAGCGAATCGGAGCGGATGTCAGCGGACATGTCACCGCTGACATCCGTGGCTCCATAGGTTTACATGGAGCATCTGTCCAGGTCCGCCTAAAAAACTGACAGGCGGACCTGAACGGACCCTCCGTGTGAAAGGGGCCTTAGTCTTTTCAAAATTGTTGCTCTTTTTTGTTTATAGTCAAAAAAAAACATAGAGGTGATCAACTACCACCAAAAGAAAGCTCTATTTGTGGGGAAAAAAATATGTAAATTTTGTTTGGGTACAGCATTGCACGACTGCGCAAATGTCAGTAAAAGCGATGCCGTGCCGTATCGCAAAAAATGGCCTGGTCATGAAGGGGGCAAATCCTCCCAGGGCTGAAGTGGTTAAAAAGGTTGAGGTTTGAGACAGGAGTGACTTCTATGCACAATTCCTATATAATCAATAGAAAACAATCAATCTACTTACTGTGTAGGTGCTGAGATATGTACATTGTTCTCCCTTCTGTGAAAGTCCATGTCTTTGTTATCTTGTGGCATTTCAGTTGGTATGAAGACTTTCTGGATTCAATCCAGCAGACGGTGTTCTCATCATACAGAAAATCCAGCGTTTGAATTCCATTTGCATTCATAGGGCTCCTGGTGGGCGCTTTGCCCCCACTAAGATCCAGCACTTCTATTGTTTCAGAGTTTGCAATCAAAAGAACTGAAGGCCTGTCAGCGGGCTCTAGAATTAAACATAATGCAATCATAAGTATTAATTTGAGAGAAATGTCAATCTGCATATCACATAGCAAAGGAAGGCAAGAATGAGCTGAGACTATTGCTGCTGGAGCTTAAAGCTGAACTTCAAGCGGATATAAAAGACACATTAATTCAGCTCTGTATTCATTAATAAATCATTAAATGTGTTTTTTTTTTTACTTCAAGCAGGATAAGTATTTGAATTTGACATAGTTTCAGTCTGTTGCAATTACTATTGCTTGAACACAATAGGCCAAATAGGCTGAAAATCATAAAAACAAACCCAGATTTGAACACCATTGAAGTCAATATCTAAAAAGCCAAAAAGACCTCTGCACTCAGGTGTGATGAATGTGGTGGAGGTGGCGGATGTAAGTGGTATTTCAGTCAACACCGGCAATCATTCAATTGGCCTGAGTCTTCCTAGGTCACACAGAGCCCTTCATTAGAGCTATGATAAAGAGAGGACACCCTTGAGGCCTTGTTCACACCTATGCGAATTGGTTGCGGTTTACACCGCATCCAATTTGCATAACATTATAAAATACATGATTGTAATGAGGCTGGTTCACATATGTGCGATGCATTCGCACTGCGCATTGCCCAAAAAACATGTGCGTTTTCTAGGCATTGCGGTGCAGCTCAGGTGCAAATTCAGGCCCATTATCTTCTATGGGCACGCATCTGATTTGCAGATGTATTTAGTTCTCATCAGGATTTCTCTCCCAGCTCACTACTAGGGATGAGTTCAGGTGTGTTCGCATTGAACACTTGCAGAGCCCGCCAAGGAAGTCGGCACCATCGGAAACGCGCTGCGCTAATCACAGGCAGGGAGACATTTCCCGATCTCTGCAGCCGAGCATCGGGACAATGTCTCCCTGGCTGTAATTAGCGCAGCGCGGTTCCGACGGTGCCGACTTCCTTGGCGGGCTCTGCACGTGTTCAATGCGAACACGCCAAGGCTCATCCCTACTCACTACACTTCCCCCCTCCCCCTCCCCTCTCCCAGGTCACCAAATTCACAGCTAAAACGCAGATGATCCGCTGATCAGCTCTCTTATCTCTTTGCAGAGATAAGAGAGCTGGAATTCGCACCGCACAAGTGTGAACCCAGCCTAAAGCATATCAGCATCTGCTGCACATTTCCAGGTGTCATCTGTCTCCGTTGAGGGTCCAGTGTTGCCAACCTACCAGATTGAAATGTACTGACACAGCCAAGTTTTTACGGACTTTCCAAAAGTTGCAACCTTACAGTTTTAAGTGCAAATTTCAGTATTTAGACTAAAAACAAGGACAATAAGCAATTAGAAATGTGATTTAAGGTAGATTATATATATATATATATATATATATATATATATATATATATATATATATTGTGAGGGTGCGACTTTGTGCGACCTTCAAGAGGGTAAAGACACGCTCATGGTGATTATGGAACAGGGCTCCACCCAACAGAGAGGAAGTCTGTGTGCATAAGAGCCAGGTGGGCTCTCTTCCTCTGAAGTGGAGTCAAAGGCGGTGCATGTCTGCAGGAGGCAGACATTGTTAGTGATATAGCAACAAAGGTGCTGACCAGGAGAAGCTAGGAGAAAGCTGAAACTCTTGGACACTGTGTGGGTCTGAGGAACAGACCGTCAGGCCTAGGCTAAAGGCCTGGATCGCTAGAAGGTAAAGCTACGAGGCTACTGTTAGTATGAAAGATACAGGAATGGTGGAACCCCCCTGTGAATACTACAGATGTGTTTGTGAACTTTCGTGCTTTTAAATAAAAATGGGCTACCATGCCCTTAAACCGAGTTGCTGACTGGCTTGCATCACTGGAAAAACGCATCTACTACGAGAGCTAACAACCCCCAATCTTACAATATATATATATATATATATATATATATATATATATATATATATATAAGGCAAAAAAAAAAATTTATTTTATTTTTGATATAGTAAGTACCGTATTTATCGGCATATAACACGCACAGGCGTATAACATGCATCTTCATTGTAAGAGGGAAGTTTCAGGAAAAAAACTTAAATCTTAAATAAAGAACTAAAGCAAAATAAGGGTAGGTGCCCATCAATGCAGCCTGATCAATGCCTATCTGCAGCCTCACAATTGCCCATCAATGCAGCTTAAATCAATGCCCATCTGTAGCTTCATAATTGCCCATCATTGCAGCTTGATCAATGCCCATCTGCAGCCTCACCATTTCCATGAATGCAGCCTGATCAATACCCGCCCCCCTCCCCGTTCTCTCCGAGGCAGCCCAAATTGCACACCCTATTTCCAACCGATTTGCAGGGTGAAAGAGTGAGTGTTATACGCCAATAAATACAGTAAGTAGCTCAGGGACAAGACTCAGGAGGGCAAGAAATTAGAATGGATGGCACACACACACACACACACACATGAAATTGACTCTTAAGCCTCGTACACACGATCAGATTTTCCGACAACAAATGTGTGATGGCAGGGTTTTGTCGGAAAATCCGACCGTTTGTATGCTCCATCGGACAACAAATGTTATTTAGCATGCTTTAAAGGCCCGTACACACGATTGGATATTCCGATAACAATTGTGTGGTGGAAGTGTTTTGTCGGATAATCCGACCGTCTGTAAGCTCCATCGGACAATTGTTGTCGGAATTTCCGACAACAAATGTTGGATGGTCATGCTCACAAATTGTCCGACAACAAATGTGTTCCATCGGATTATCCGATCGTGTGTACACAAATCCGTCGGACTAAAATCCAAAGTACAAACACGCATGCTCCGAACCAATGCTAACCATAAGACAACATTAGCAGAAGTTGCCCAAAGGGTGACGCTAAAGAGCTGAAAAACCACGTAGTTTTGTGAATGTTGGCTGAAAATGTTCTGCCGTCTGTATGCAGAACAAGTTCATGGCCAACGCCCTTCGGACAAAAATCTACGGATTTGTCCGATGGAAATCCGATCGTGTGTATGAGGCTTAAAACCATCCGACAACAAATGTGTCTTGTCGGATTATCCGATCATGTGTAAACAAGTCCGTCGGAAAAAAAATCCAAAGTACAAACACGCATTTTCCGAACCAATGCTAACCATAGAACGACATTAGCAGAAGTTGCCCAAATGGTGGCACTAAAGAGCTGTAAAACTATGATGTTTCGTGTTTGTTGGCTGAAAAAGTTCTGCCGTCTGTATGCATACCAAGTTCATGGCCAAAATTCCTCGGATTTGTCCGATGGAAATCCGATCATGTGTACGAGGCTGACAGCAGTGTGCAGCATAATGACACAACACATTCCCTCCTGAGTCACAGTGACAGTCTCTCTCCACACCAGGTGGACCCTTCAGTCCACTTCAGTCCAAACAGCACTGACAGTCCCGCTCCAGGCTTGCCTTGCTTCCGTCCCACAGACCCAAACACTGGGCTCTGGCCTCTCCACTGAGCTCCCTTACACTATGACATCACACAACACACTCCGGCATCGCCTCTGTCAGCCCTGCTCCTCGCTGGCACTGCCCCAACACACTGTAGCAGACACTTGAATGATCTCGGCTGGCTCCGCACTGGAACTGCACAGTTCCGAGTCGAGCATCACAGCCATAATTTTACTGGTAACCTTTTCCTGTCACTGGCATTTACTGGCAGAAGAAAAGTGCCCATTTTTTTACTGGCCGCCAGTAACATTACTGATGATTGGCAACACTATGAGAGCCATGGGTTGTGGCTTTGGTCACAGTTCCTTCTGCTGTATGTTGTGAGCCTAATGCCGCGTACACACGATCATTTTTCCCGTCGGGAAAAATGAAATTTTTTCCTTTGGACGAGAAAAACGATCGTCTGTGAGCTTTTTGCCGTTTTTCCCGACGGGAAAAACGGCATTAATCACGATGAGAAAAATTAGAACATGTTCTAATTTTTCTCGTCGTTTTTCCTGACATTTCTTCCGCGGCAGTGTTTCCCATAGGGAAACACTGCCGCGGAGCCCATAGATGATCGTTTTTCTCGTCATTTTAAAAAATGACGAGAAAAATTACCGTGTGTGGGGAACAAGCTGTTCCCTCGTTTAAAATGTCATTATTCACGGCGGTTTTTAAACCGCCGTGAATAATGATCGTGTGTACGCGGCATTACACTTTGTGAGTCTATGGTGTGCTACTTTTATTTTAATAGCTGCCATAGATGATGCACTAGGCTGGTGTGCCTTTTTTTGCTTTTTGTATACTATTGAAATCAATGGTGATGGAATTCAGGTGAACTGTACACGTTACAATCACACCACGGAGCCCAGGTTCACACTGAGCTGCGGGAATGAAGCCCACATGTCAGTCCCGATTTCGGCCCAATTTTAGAGACATCTGTGCAGGTTTCTGCATAGATGTCAATGTAAATCGTAGCCTGAAATTGCAAAAAGTAGTACAGAAACTACTTTTTGAAATTGGCGCGGCAAATGTAGCGTTGCACTGATTCGGATGATGCCATTGCTGGTAATTGGCGCCGATTTGACATGTCAAATCGCATGTCAAATCACACCAATGTGAATATGGGATAAATGACAGATTTCTGGCTGCGGTAATACTGCCAGGAATCCCGGGTGATGTCATTAGGCACATTTGGTCAGTAACATTACCCGGGATTCCTTACAGTAAATATGAATTAGTCTGTAAGTATATTCTTCAAGCAGTACTTGAATTTGACGTGGTATCAGCCAGTTGTAATTAGTATTGCTTAAACACATCCACAATTGATTCATCAGCAGTTTTAGCCAAACAAGCCAAAAAACAGCATAAAAACCCAAACCAAATTTTAACACCATTGAAGTCAATAGTGACGGAATTCAGGTGGACTGTACATACCACACTCCTGTCTAAATTACAGATTTCTGGCTACAGTAATACCACGTTTAATCCCGGGTGATGTCGTTAGACAAATGTGGTCAATTCCTGGGATTCCTGGCAGTAAATATGAAATAATCTGCCATTTAGAAGCGAGAGTGCAGTGCATACTGGTTGTCGGTCAAACGGTCATTGTGATCAATGTGGATTACCTTGCTGGACAACTTGATTAAAAAATTTGTCACCCACTGATCTGTACCTGCAGCACCCCATAAGTGTGGCGGCTGTGTGTAGTAATTAGAAATACAACCCTCCAGCTGCTAGATGACAGATTCCTGTCTGTGGTAATATTGCCATGTGATGTCATTTACCAGATTTGATCGCTGATGTCACCTGGATTTTCATCACTAAATTTGAATTACTGCAGCTAGGAATATGTCATTTAGCAGCTATAGGTTTTTTTTTCTAAATACTACATAGCCACCAAACCTATGGGGGCTTTTAATGCCATTTTGGTGACAATACATACAAAGCTTTTTTGGGTACGCTGTTTTACTAAAATACATGTGCTATATTTTATTATTGGCTGACAAAAGTGTTGACATGTTTCTTTTTTAATTAATTTATCATCATACAATGTGGGCAGGCATTCCTAAAGAGGTTAAAGTTGTTGTAAATTCTGGATTTTTGTTTTATTATTGAAATAACAAACATGTTATACTTACCTGCTCTGTGTAATGGTTTTGCACAGAGCAGCCCCAATCCTCCTCCATTTGAATCCCCTGCCAGCGCTCTTGGCTCCTCTCCTCCACAAAGTGTCCCCAAAGTGAGCCTTTGCTCTTGTGAGTGAGTGAGTGAGTGAGTGAGTAACTTGTATAGCGCTACAAATGCGAACTAAATCGCCTCAAGGCGCTTTTTCCATTCAGTGTCATCCTGATCCTTCAGAAGAGGTGGGTCTTAAGTTTTTTTCCTGCACATCGCTGTATCAAGATCAGACTCGGGTAAGTATAAGGGAGACAAAGGGGACAGCTGCACTCAGAAGGTTGTTTTGCCCTAATACAGAAAATGCATTAAAGTGATTGTAAAGGCACAAGGTTTTTTTTACCTTCATGCATTCTATTCATGAAGGTAAAAAACCTTCTGTGTGCAGCATCCCCCCAGGCCCCCCAATATTTACCCGAGCCCCCTCTCGATCCAGCAATGTCCATGATTGGCTCGCCTTTCTGGGGACCTGCTCTCCTGTTTGGCTATTGGCTGTCAATAACAGCCAGTGAGCCAATCAGGAGATGGAGGGGGCAGGGCTGAACCATGGCTCTGTGTGTGAATGGACACAAGCTGCTTGCTCTGGGGGCACCCGACAGGAGAGAGGAGCCAAGAGCGCTGGCGTGGTACCGAAGAAGAGGAGGATCGGGGCTGCTCTTTGCAAAACCACTGCACAGAGCAGGAAAGTATAACATGTTTGTTATTTTAATGAAGAAAAAAAATGTAAAGCTTTACAATCACTTAAAGGTAAAAAAAAACTTTCTATCTTTTCAACCACTTTAATATGCAAGTTATAGGAAAGAAAAAGTAAACTGATGCTTTCTTTTTTAAATACTTATATAAACAGTTTATTGTTAAAATAAAAATTTCGTACAGAATACACTTATAAGCGAAAGCTTGGGAGAAGCTGTTTGCTTTCAGACTCTCTCTCACTGACTAAAAACACATAGGGATGGGGAAATAACACAGCTAAGAATTGAGAGTTAAATCCCTGAAAATTTTCCCAGAGCTCTTCTTTTTGCTTGGAAACATAAATATGAAGTACGATACCCCCTATACACTCTTTTCCAAATTCGTAATAGGGATGAGGTGGCTTTGCTAGAATAGATGAGTGAGCAACAGGAAAGATTGAAATAGAACCAGTGTCAGGACAATGGTCCTCCAAAATCTAAGAGGTAGATGCCAAGATATGCTGCTACGTGCTCTTGCAAAATAATTGTATTACCCATGATTTGGGATTCTATATACAGAGCAGTTTATTGTGAGTTGTAACTACAGGGGGTTGGAATAACAAGATAGCTGTAAGAAGGGCCAATGATGTAAGCCATATTACCCCAGTCCATTAGGAGAATTTGTTCCTATTTTGCGTTAGAGTAATCATTGAGCTATTTCTGAATATCTTTTTCATGGATGGATTGTCTGAGCATTCTATTATGAAGATATATGTAAAATGGCTGATCATAATTTTGTGCTCACCAAACATAAATAGAGAACAAAACCAATTCAATTGCTAATATCATCTCCATTACAACCCAGAGACAGCTGTTAAAAGGAGTAAAAATCTGAAATTCTTAACGACATACTTTTTCCACGTCAGTGACTGAATTGCAAAAAACAGATAAATGCCTGCCCCATTTTCATATGCGTTGCTGTTCATTTCAGCTCATTCATTTTGAATGGGATGTTTAACATAACCCAACACGTGCCAACACACGACAACACAACATTGGCTCATTGGCTCACTGGCTGTGATTGACAGCAGTGGGAGCCAGGTTTTTGTGGCCTTCAGTCTTTAGAACCACTTTGAATATTTAAACTGTATGATGTTTAATTGGGGCTCTGCATACTCTTAAACATACTTAAAAAGGCCCTACATTATTCAATGTACAATTAAACATGAATACATTGAAACATTGGTATAATACTTCAATACTGGGCACTTACCCCCCTTCCTGCCCACGCCAATTTTAAATGACAATTGCGCGGTCATACAACACTGTACCCAAACAACATTTTTATCATTTTGTTCCCACAAATAGAGCTTTCTTTTGGTGGTATTTGGTCACCTCTGCAGTTTTTATTTTTTGCTAAACAAATTTAGTAAAAAAAATTAAAAAAAAGTTTTTGTGTCTGTTATAACATTTTGTAAAAAAGTACGTTTTCTCCTTCACTGATGGGCACTGATAAGCTGCACTGACGGGCCCTGATAAGGCGGCACCAATGAGGTGGCACCAATGAGATGGCACAGGTGATGGGCACTGATGGGCACTGATAGGCGGCACTGATGGGTGGCACTGATATGCAGCACTGATGGGCACTTATAGGTGGCACTGGTGGGCACTGATGGGCACTGAAGGGCACTGAAGAGGCTCTTTACCAAGATTGGTGATGCAGTGTGTCAGACTGACACGTCGCACCACCGATTGCTGCGCTGGGCGCCCCCTAGGGCGCGCGATCACGGCTTATCCTGCTGGACGTTATATGACACCCAATCAGGATAACTAAACCACTTCCCAGCTGTCATTTTGCTATAGGCTGGGCGGAAGGTGGTTAAAGTGGAAGAAAAGTCTAACACTATTCTTAAAAAAGCCCCCCCTCCTACCTGTCCTACTTAACCTGTATAAAAATCATCTGTGTATTTACCTATTTTACATCTGCCCTGGTCCACAGCAGCGGCTCTCCTGTGTCAGTGAGCGGATGCTGCAGGGGGGAGGAGGGAGCACCAACAAAAGCTAGGCCATAGGAGCCTATGGGTGACAGTTCCTGAAATTCCCAGCCATTGTTGTATGCCCCCTAAGCCAGACCTGCAGGATCCTGTGACCAGACTGGAGTGGAATAAAAAATAGACAAGCATACAGATATTTTTATACAGGTTAGGCAGGATAGGTGGGAGGAGGGTCTAAGGAACATTTTTAAGAATAGTTAGGCTTTTCTTCCACTTCAATGCTCCGTTTTCAAAGGAACCCATTAAAAAAAAAATATCCTGACCATTGCTGACCTGTTTTAAGGGTGCTGTCACCCGTACTCTTCCTTTATTTATTCCTTTATTTATTGCTGTCAGTGACATCTAATTTGTTGTTTCAGGTTAGTCATTTATCAAGTTTTAAAATAAGAATGGCAAACCTGCACCCTAAACTTTCATAAACAACATAGCAACAGCATATCTTTCTGATAACAGGTCCTCTATATATTAGTTATCTATCCTATTAATTAAAAAGCTGTTACAGCTATAAAGGATGTTACAGGTATACCTAGACAATTATCTTTATCCCAAATCTGGCTTTCCTATCTACTACAGCACAACCCTCGGAATTTACTGGCTAGTAACTAACCTTGCCAAGAACTTGATCTGTATGTATTTCGTCCAGGCACTGGAGGGGACTTTGAACTATTTCAAGGTAGCATCACTTTTAAAACCCTCTGTTGTCTTGTGTGCATTTGGTGCCAGGGGAGACATCTTTTATACTTTCCTCCTGGCTGTTAGGTCAAAGAAATGCTCAGAGGTTCAGAGACTCCAAAGGTTTGAGGGATATAATCGATTCAGAACACTTAGAGGAATTTGTTTGTTTTATGGCTGTTTGTTTTAAGCAGATCTACAGCACAGCGGCAGAACAGGCTATGCCGGTATTTGTCCTGTAATTCCACTATGGAGCACGGTCGCAACCTTTGACTTCTGATTTAAATTTATCTACAGTAATTTCATGTTCGGAATATTAGCAAGACCTTCCCGTAAAACCATCTTATAGACATATTTAAAGTGGACCTAAACTCAAAAAGTGAAGATTTGCTATCTTATAGGGGACACCTAGAAATGTTAATTGTACCTAAGTAGTACCCAGAAAAAAATGACCGTTTGTCTTAAAGTGAAAGAAAACACTTTTTTTTATCTTGTACCAACAGGCAATGCTTTATCCTGGCCTAGGCCAACAAGGCCCAGGCCTAGGGCAGCACTTTGCAGGGGGGAGCAGCACGGAAAGAGTCCCCGCCTGTAAAGTAATGCAAGCTGCTTCTAATTTTGAATGTCCTATCATCCTGGCCACAAACCTTCCTCACTGTGCTCTATATGTTTTCTGCTGCACCATTGGCATGGTTATATCTTCTTAGTCCTCTCCATAAAATTATCAGAAATTTGTGCTTAAAGTAGAACTATAAGCAACACTTTGTTTTCATTTTGGATAGAGTAAGTTTATTTTTTACCATCCCTGTCCCATTGCAGAGATTTCCCTTCACTTCCTGCCCCATAGCCCAAACAGGAAGTGAGAGGAAATCTATGCAAATTAAGGTAATCCAATGCCCCCCGGCCCTAAGAACTAGTGTCCCCACTCGACAATTGCAGGGTAGGTCATATTTAAATTAGGGGGTGCACGAGTTTAGTCAGGCCTAGGGCAGCACAAAACCTAAATACACTACTGCCAACAGGTAAGCCTATAATAAGGCTTACCTGTAGGTTCAGTGAATATCTCCTAAACCTGCACTGTTTAGGAGATATTAACACTGCATGCAGCTTACCCGTGCCATCCCTTCAGAGCTCCATGCCACGGTCCGTGACTCTCGAGATGGCATCGCGGCACGGCCAATCAGACGGTTCGAGGACGCAAACCCTGAAGGAAGACCGGGTTAGGATGGAAGCACCTTCAGCAGTGACAGCGCGCCACTGGAGGGCTTCGTTCTAAGCTATGTATTTCATAATTTGCTAGTATGCAATGCATACTAGCACATTATGCCATTGTCTTACAGGGTTAAAAAAAAATGCGGTTTACTACCGCTTTAAATGAATCCTGAAAAATAGTAGTGCACTCTTTGTCCCCAGCCAGGCATGCCGGTTCTTTAGCCTCATAACTGTACAATATACCGTATCTGCAGTGTGAGATCTTCTAAAGCGTGGGTGCTCAACCTGTGGCCCTCCAACTGTTGTCGAACTACAATTTCCATCATGCCTCTGCCTTTGAGAGTCATGCTTGTGTAGCGGGGTGCTATATTTAAGGGAAGTATCTGAGTGGTAATCAGGCTCAGATACACCAATTGTTAAGGTTCATGGACCATTTCTGTCCCTGGAAGATAGTACTGATGTGCAGTTCCCTGGGGCCTATAGGTGGCGCTGTTGCCATGGGCCCGGGTTGAGCCACAGTACAGGGTTGTGCCTTTTCTTATTGCGGCGGGGCGGGGAACCTGCTGTGCCTGTCGGGAGAGGGTATAAAAAGGGGCGACCATCTTCCAGAGGGGTTCATCATCGTCATCGTTCCGCACCCAGGCACCTTAGGCCTGGGTGTTGGTGTCGCCTCCGGGTGCTGTAGGCCCGGAGGCCTGGGTGTGTTGCCTCTGGGTGCCCTAGGCCCGGAGGCGGAGTTGCTGTTCCATCCCAGACACCTTCAGTCTGGGGTGAGGTACTAAATAGGAGGCCCGGAGCCCAGCAATCTTCGGCTGGGTTCCGCTAAGGATCGAGAGCTCCCAGGGTACCGCCTTGCGAGGGGACCCATATCTTGGATCGAGGAGGCCAGGGAGGTGACCCTTTCTGAAGACCTAGCGCAGAGTTGTGGTGACAGTGTGGGCCTCTGGTAACTCTCCGGAGGGATGTTTTTCTCTTTCACATGGGCCAAGTTCTCCAAGAAGGCAGTGCATGTTCTGTAGGTCATAGTGGCAGTGACTCTACGCACACCAAGTCAGTGGCAGTGACCAAATAGGGCAAGGCCCTATTCACCCGGTCAGTGGCAGTGACCATCTTCACCAAGTCAGTGGCAGTGACTTTCATATTCATTAGGCCTGTGATAAAGATCATACGCCAAACCTGTTCGTGCATATCAGAACAGAAGAGAACCAAGATTTGAGTTTGTGCCTGGACCTCTCTCTCACCTTATCTGACCTGTGTCTCGTCTCAACCTGTCTGCTCTTAAAGGGACTATTTATTATCCATGTGAAATAAATACAGAAGTTGGACTTTCAGTTGGTGTGGACAGTGGCTTTACTGGGGAGGAATAAGGACTTGTCTCTGGCCAAGCCAGAGGTGAGATCAGCTCGGGAGGATTTAAACACCAGCCGCAGGCAGGCCCGAGAAAACTAACACCACTCAACCTCCCCATCCAGGAGGGTACGGGCATGTAGTGCGGTGTGCCTCAGTCTTTCCTGTGGAGGAGCCAAATAAAGAAAAGCAGGTAAAGCCTTGGGTGAGTGTGCTATACTTGCAAGTTGCAACTATCAGCTTTGCTATGCCTCATGGGACATGTAGTTCTGCAACAACTGGAGGGCCACAGGTTGAGCACCCATGATCTAGAAGTATTCATGTCTCTGACTACTACAGCCCTTACCAAAAGTTTTGAGAATGACACAAATATTAATTTTCACAATGTCTGCTGCCTCAGTTTTTATGATGGCAATTTGCATATACTCCAGAATGTTATGAAGAGTGATCAGATGAATTGCAATTAATTGCAAAGTCCCTCTTTGCTATGAAAATGAACTTAATCCCCAAAAAATAAAATTTCCACTGCATTTCATCCCTGCCACAAAAGGATCAGCTGACATGTCAGTGATTCTCTTGTTAACACAGGTGTCAGCGTTGACGAGGACAAGGCTGGAAATCACTCTGTAATGCTGATTGAGTTAGAATAACAGACTGGAAGGTTCACAAGGAGGGCGGTGCTTGAAATCGTTGTTCTTGCCCTGCTAACCAGGGCTTCCTGCAAGGAAACGCATGCAGTCATCATTGCTTTGCACAACAAGAGATTCACAGGCAAGGATATTGCTACTACTAAGCTTGCACCTAAATCAACCATTTATTGGATCATCAAGAACTTCAAGGAGAGAGGTTCAATTTTGGTGAAGGAGGCTTCAGGGTGCTCCTACAGTTGATTCAGCTGCAGGATCGAGGCCCCATCAGTGCAGAGCTTGCTCAGGACTGGAAGCAGGTAGATGTGAGTGCATCTGTACGCACAGTAAGGAGAAGACTTTTGGAGGATGGCCTGGTGTCACGAAGGGCAGCAAAGAAGCCACTTCTCTCCAGAAAAAACATCAGGGACAGACTGATATTCTGTAAAAGGTACAGGTTTTGGACTGTGAGGACTGGGGTAAAGTAATTTTCTCTGATGAATCCCCATTCCGATTGTTTATAGCATCCATAAAAAAACTTGTCCGAAGAAGAAAAGGTGAGTGCTACCATCAGTCTTGTGGCATGCCAACAGTAAAGCCTCCTGAGACCATTCATGTGTGGGGTTGCTTCTCAGCCAAGGGAGTGCCTAAGAACACAGCCATTAATAAAGAAAGGTACAAAAACATCCTCTGAAAGCAACTTCTCCCAACCATCCAAGAACAGTTTGGTGACAAACATTGCCTTTCCAGCATGATGGAGCACCTTGCCATAAGGCAAAAGATCTAAATTTTGGGTCCATGGCCAGGAAACTCTCAAGACCCTAATCCCATTGAGAGCTTGTGGTCAATCCTAAAGAAGCAGGTGACACCCCGCACACAACTTCTGATAAACTCCAAGCATTAATTATGCAAGAATGGGCTGTCATCAGTCAGGATGCAGCCCAGAAGTTGATTAACAGCATTCCAGGGCGATTCGCAGAGGTCTTGAAAAAGAAGGGTCAACACTGCAAATATTGACTATTATAAATTAGTACCGTGACAGTGTATAGCAGGGATATGCAATTAGCGGACCTCCAGCTGTTGCCAAACTACAAGTCCCATCATGCCTCTGCCTTTGGGTGTCATGCTTGATGCTGTCAAATGTCTCGCTATGCCTCATGGGACTTGTAGTTTGGCAACAGCTGGAGGTCCGCTAATTGCATATCCCTGGTGTATAGTATTATCACTGATCACTGTATTAGTGTCACTGGTGATGTTAGTGGCAGTTAGTCAGTTCCCATTCAGTGTCAGATTGCCTGCCACACTATCACAGTCCCATTATAACTCGCAGATCACTGCCATTAGTAGTATAAAAGATCCAGTATATATATATATCATAGTTTGTAGACGCTATAACGTTCATGCAAACCAATCAATATACACTTATTGCAAGTATTTTTTTACCAAAGACATGTAGAAGAATACATTATGGCCTAAATGTATGAAGACATTTTATTTTGTATTGGATATGTTTTATAGGAGAATGTAAAAATATATATACTTTTAAAAAATTTCAGTATTTTCTAGTTTATATCATAAAAAATGAAAAACCCAGTGGTGATCAAATACTGTACCATCAACAAGAAAATAAAAAAAATTGATTTGGGTGCAGCGTTGCATAATCACACAATTACCAGTTAAAATAGTGCAGTGCTAACTAACAAGCAATGGCCTGGCCATGAAGAGGATAAAACCGTCCAGAGCTCTGGACAGAGGATGCAAAGCCCTGCCCTTTTCTGAACATAGAACAATAATGCATATGTATAAGGGCAGGGAGGGTGGGTCTTAAAGCAGTAGTAAAGTGTATTTTTGAACTTGTACCTACAGGTATGCCTGCTTGTACAATGAATATCTCCTACACGTACGCCGTTTAGCGGATATGCACAATGGCACTAGCCGATGATGTCACCCCCACTTGTGAAGTGATGCTCTGCATTCAGGGCATATTGCATGCCGTGAAATGCAGAGTGCCACGACACTGCCAGGGCTTTCGCACACATGCGTTGAGGGATGCCATCATGGCCCCGACCATTCAATTGACCAGAGCCTGCAAAGTCATAAGGAATACTGGGTGAAGATGGAAGTGCTGGGGGAGCTGTGACAGTGCAGCGCTGAAGGGTTCTGTTTGCAGGTAAGTCTGTCATAATGTGCTAGTATGTGGTGTAATAAACCTGCAGGAGGCCCAAACATTTTTTTGGCAGTTTACGGCCACTTTAATGACCACACAACACACATGCATCCATGAGGGCTGAGGTTTCCCTGTTAAAGGGCTATGGGAAACCTTTGGGAAGGAGTTAAAATTATATTTAGAACTTTTTTTGTCTACATAATGTTTTCAATCATCACTAGCAATTAGAATCAAGTGGGGGATATCACCAAGCTTGCTTTTGACTACCAAAATTTCATCGAAATTAGACCAATTGTGAAGAATTGGAGGTAGGAGGAGGAAGAGCCAAGTGCCAACTTTCTAGCTGAATTTGGTATTTCTGTATGAGAAGGCCTGGAGTTTTAGGACTCATGGGGTGTTCTGAAAGATAGCTAAGGATAGATGCAAACACTGGATATCCTCATCAGTGTTAAGTGACACTCTACAATGGAAACTGTGGGTACAGATTGATTTTAACGGCAAACTTTTCAAGATTTTAGTGGTGAGGGGTCAGAACCACTGCTGGGTTTTTATCATTGTATGTGTCCTCCATCAGGGAGATTAATTCTCTCTAAGTGTCCTGATCGCTAATGTCACTGAGAATGAAAGTTGGGGTAAATCCCAAATTTTGAGTTACCACCAGAACAGGAAAACTTGGGAAATCTTTCACAAGGAACGCTTGGTTCCATTACTAAGAGGGGATTTCCCTCAAATTGAAATGATATTCTTACACTTTTTGCTAAGTCTACAGGACAGAAAGTAAGGGCAAAACTACTGACAGTAGTTTTAATCCTCCCTTATTGTGGTCACATGGTACACTGGATCCCAAGTCTTCCATTTCCTTCCATGCAAAAGAGGAAGGTCCTTCTCTGGGTGTCCACACCCCTTCCTGGGATGTGAGGACACTCCACATTGAACGTTCAGGGGCAGGACGTCTGCAGTGGAAGATGTCAAGAAAGAGACAACTGGTCCACTACCGCAACGGATTGGCCAGTCATAACTCCTGGAAGAAGTAGGGCGAAGTAAATGGATGACAGCCTTAGGCGAGTATAAAAATTGCTCCAAAAACGACTACGGAGAAAAGAGGGGAGTGAGGGGTAGGATTGTGAGAGAGATCAGCTTTGTCTGGAGATGGACTTTGGGAGTTCAGTGTTTAAACTTCATTCTGTTCATGTAAAACTGAAAAAATCTGCCAGATTTCAGAAGTAAAGAAATCATGTTGTCCATTTTTTAGCACTTACCCCTAGAATTTGAGATGAAATCATAAAAGAGCATTTGCATTTAAAACGGTGTCACTTTTGATAAGAGTTGAAGCTATGAATATATAATTGTCTCATTTGCATAATTACAAGCAAGGCTATTTTTATTACATCACAAAAACCTGGCAATATTGCAGCTATAAAGGTTAATCTCCTTTTTGAAGCTGCCATGGTTTGAGAAGACATCCAACATGCCTGTCTGTATCTCTAGGGGGGCCTGTTTACAGAGATTGGCAAAGTAACTGTGTTTTCCTGATGCTGTTCTTTGTCATATTTCACTGCAAAATTCCACACTTTTTATTCAAGTTTATAGACGTTTGGTGTTGAAAATTACAATGTTAAAGTGTATTGAAAAATTGTGGAAAAAAACTGCCAAATAAAATAAAAAATTTCACAAACAAAATCCTGCATTAAACTATTATAAATTGTGGTCAACGTTATTTGCTTATGTACTTACACTATATTACTAAAAGTATTGGTACGCCTGCCTTTACACACATATGAACTTTAATAGCATTCCAGTCTTAGTCCGTAGGGTTCACTATTAAGTTGGCCCACCCTTTGCAGCTATAACAGCTTCAACTCTTCTGGGAAGGCTGTTCACAAAGTTTAGGAGTGTTTCTGTGGGAATGTTTGACCATTCTTCAAGAAAAGCATTTGTGAGGTCAGGCACTGATGTTGGCCTGGCTTACAGTCTCCGCTCTAATTCATCCCAAAGGTGTTCTATCATGTTGAGGTCAGGACTCTGTACAGGCCAGTCAAGTTCATCCACCCCAAACTTTCTCATCCATGTCTTTATGGACCTTGTAGGGTTGTTTTTTTGGGGTTGGGCTTGGCCACTTAGTTTCAGTGAAGGGAACTCTTAAGGCATCAGCATACCAAGACATTTTGTACAATTTCATGCTCCCAACTTTGTGGGAACAGTTTGGGGATGGCCCCTTCCTGTTCCAACATGACTGCACACCAGTGCACAAGGCAGGGTCCATAAAGACATGGATAAGCGAGTTTGGGGTGGAGGAACTTAACTGGCCTGCACAAAGTCCTGACCTCAACCCGATAGAACACCTTTGGGATGAATCAGAGCAGAGACTGAAAGACAGGCCTTCATGTTCTACATCAGTGCCTGACCTCACAAATGCGCTTCTGGAAGAATGGTCAAACATTCCCATAGACACACTCCTAAACCTTGTGGACTGCCTTCCCAGAAGAGTTGAAGCTGTTATAGCTGCAAAGGGTGGGCCAACTCAATATTGAACCTTACGGACTAAGACTGGGACACCATTAAAGTTCATATGCTTGTAAAGGCAGGTGTCCCAATACTTTTGGTAATATAGTGCATGCAAGTTTAGAAACTGTCTTCCATAAAAGTTTCTATTACTTATGTAGCACTACCCCCGTAGGAGCTGCTGGTTTAAAGTTTTGGGCCTACCGTTACCTTTTTTTGTTCACCGCACTCGTGTCAGGGATCCCTCTTGAAGAGCTTTTATGAACGTTCACACCAACACTTGGTTTCCTTTTCTTCAAGAGCTTTATTTTACCAGTTCCAATAGAGGGGTAGAGGGATAGGGGAGGTTCAGGTACCTTGCTTTGTGGATCACGGGCACAATCTCAGATCCAGAGGACAAATAAGTTCCACGCTGGATTCAGCAACCACCGGATAGGCCTACTCTCACTGGCCTAGCAACCGGTGCGAAGCTCGTTTAAAGTCTATGCCACAGACTTGAGTGCCGTCGTGTTGTTCCACAACCTTCCGCCACAAGATCGTGTAACCACACTGACACTTTGCAAAAAGTTCCTTCAAAAGTACACGGCTCACTGTGCCAGAATCTTTCAGCCATCCAGCAGCACAGTGAGACAAACTGGCCAGGATACATCCTTCAATTGAGTCCCCAATTGTTCCGCTTCTTCCCGCAGGCAAGACCGCGTAGGACCATCCCTGGACTAGTAGGCCCCAGCAACTCCTGGGCCTACTTCTCAGTTGCAGAGCCTCGGGCCAGCAGGCCCCGAGGCTGAAAATGGCTCACGCATCCCTGAGGCCAAGAGGGCCCCCAGGTCAGGATCCGGCAACGAACCCCGATAGAGTGGTCTCTGTCTCTTAAGTACCCCCTCCCAGAATGCACAGCGGGTTGGCCACGCCCACTGAGTCACTTCTGGGAAAGGAATACCCAATACACCTAGCCTGCTGCATTTCCAACCCTGACCTGTGGTGACAGTGACACCTACTGTCAGGTGGAAAACGCGCAACCTAGCTAGACTGAAACAGAGCCAACAATTTAGCATAATTCTTTCTGAGCTGAACTACAGCTCAGATAACTAAATTTAACATATAGCGTCTACCCAACAGGAGTAGGGCGCTACACTTATAAAATCTTTATGATCTCTAGTTCCCTTGTCAGCTCCTCTCATTCTCACCTCCAGGACTTCCCCTGAGCCTCTCTCATCCTTTGGAACGCCATACCCCAATCTGTCCGACTGTCTCCTACTCTGTCCACTTTTAGGTGAAAACTGAAAATCCTTCTCTTCAGAGAAGCCTATCCTGCCTCCACCCAACAACTGTACTTATATTTTCTCCCTCAGCTCATCCTCCACAGTTATTACCTTTCGTATCACCCGACCCTCCCTTTTAGATTGTAAGCTCCAACGAGAAGGGCCCTCTGATTCCTCCCGCATTGAATTGTATCGTAACTGTACTGTTTGCCCTCATGTTGTAAAGTGCTGCGCAAACTGTTGGCACTACATAAATACTGAAAAATTATAATTTAAACAATAATAATAAAAATAATAATAATAATAATAATAATAATAATAATGAATGCATGGTGCTTTAGTGACACTTTGCAGAAGACAGCCTAGCATTTGACTGTCTCTCTCTGAGAATCTATATAAACTTAAGAGACGTATTCCTCCTCCATCACTGCATATGAGTTGTAGGTCCAACAGCATGAACTCAAATTACCTAGGCTATTCATAGTACAGTCGTAAAACACAACAGACATCTAATGCCGCGTACACACGATCATTTTTCCCGTCAGGAAAATTTAAATTTTTTCTTTTGGACGAGAAAAACGACCGCGTGTGGGCTTTCTTGTCATTTTTCCCGATGGTAAAAACGGCATTAATCACAACGAGAAAAATTAGAACATGCTCTAATTTTTCTCGTCGTGATTCCCGTCATTTTTTTCCGCGGCAGTTTTCCCATAGGGAAACACTGCCGGGGAGCCTACACAATGTCATTTAAAAATGGCCGTGTGTAGGAGAACAAGCTGTTCCTCGTTTTTCACGTCGATTTTCTCGACGGTGTTTTCACCGTCGAAAAAATCGATCGTGTGTAAGAAACGGAGTCAAATGCTCCATCTTTTGGCTGAAAATAGTATATATGAAATATTCATATGCAGAATTTCATAATTTCCTGACTGTGGCCTCATTCACACTTGCGGTTGGGTAATGATTGGGTGTGCCAACGTCCCGGTATTGTTTAGAAGAATCTGGAATAAAGATATGGACTTTGTAGGCACACTCATATATTTAGTAAAAACTTGAAGCTTTTAATTGGATAAAGTTAAAACCATTGTATACAAACACAATAAAAACCATAAAGTTGAGTGACCTCAAGGACTCTCATAACACCTCTAATACATATACATATACCACAAGTAAAGAGCGCAAAGATTTGAAGCACGTAGAATGATACAAATCCAATGGTTGTTTGGATACGTGGAGAGGTTGAGTCGTATTCGGAGGTCGCTCAGAGAAACTCGCTCTACATGTTGCGCGCGTTGATGCGCTTCTTCAGGAGCTTGTGTATATAGTTGAAAAGTTTATTTAAAAAATAACAAAATGTAGAGATTATGAATAAACAAGGGCCAAAGTTTCAAAATAAAAATCAAAGGCTCAGTGCAAGGCATGCAATCAAAGCCATGTATGGCTGATAAATATCACAACCAAGAGGATGATGGACACACAATAGTTATCTACACCGGAGGAGTGAGTGAACTGACGTCACTATTTATTGTTGTAACAGTAACCAGCGATGTCCAATGGTAGAAAGGGGAGTGTTTGACTAGAACAGCCAATCACCTTTATGGACAAGGCTACGGTAAATTGTAGAGAACAAGCAACCGTTGTGTGTGATCGAGTGGAGGTATGGTAACCGGTGTAGATAACTATTGTGTGTCCATCATCACCCTCTTGGTTGTGATATTTATCAGCCATACGTGGCTTTGATTGCATGCCTGCACTGAGCCTATGATTTTTATTTTGAAACTTTGGGACAACCTTCTTGACCCGTGTTTATTCATAATCTCTACATTTTGTTATTTTTAAATAAACTTTTCAACTGTATACCAAGCTCCTGAAGAAGCGCAAATAACGCACGCAACATGTAGAGCGATTTTCTGTGAGCGACCTCTGAATATGACTTAACCTCTCCACATATCCAAACAACCATTGGATCTATATCATTCTACGTGCTTCAAATCTTTGCGCTCGTTACTTGTGGTATATGTATATGTATTAGAAGTTTGTTATGAGAGTCCTTGAGGTCACTCAACTTTATGGTTTTTAATGTGTTTGTATACAATGGTTTCAAAGCGGTGTACCAGCCGCAATTTTTTTTTTTAAAGTCAGCAGCTACAAACACTGTAGCTGCTGACTTTTAAAAAAGGACACTTACCTGTTCAGGGAGCCCACGATGACGCCCCCCCCCCCCCCGAGGCCGAGCCGTCCATCGGATTGGGTGCCAGCGCCGCCATCCTAACGAAGGGAAACAGGCAGTGGAGCCTTGCGGCTTCCCTGCCCAGTTCCTACTGCGCATGCGCGAGTAGCGCGGCGCTTTGTGAATGGGAGGCTGTCTTCTGGGACACACACAGGTCCCAGAAGACAGTGACCCAATTTTCCAAGAGGCAACGCGAGGACGAGACCGAGGAGCACCGCGGACTAGGAAGTAGGCAGATTAGGAAGACTGCTTAGCAACAGGCTATTTCAGGCAAGTAAAACATTTTTTTTAACAAAATGTTTTTTATTACATTTAAAAGGAAACTGCTAATGTGATTTTTTTTTTTTTTTATGTGGACCTCCGCTTTAACTTCATCCAATTTAAAACTTAAATTTTTTACTAAATATATGCGTGTGCCTACAAAGTCTATATCTTTATTCCAATTTCTTCTAATGGTTAAAATAGGTTGTTTACTGCGCCCACCCGTCCTCCCCCCGTCACATTTGAAGCTATAACCACGGTTGGATCGGATGGGACACCTGATGCTGAAGTGATGCTTTGTGGCAAAAATGACACCCCATTTTGCATATAAAGCACATGTTTAAGGTGCAGCATTACAGGCTTTTCAGGGCTTAAACAGGTGGGGAAAAGTGATATATCTCCTCCCAGTCATCTATCAACTCCCTCGGGAAAGCAATCCGCTGTGGGTCACTTTGTAGAGGGGCGACAAGGGCTGCCGCAATTATAAGTCAGTACTTAACCACTTTAGCTCCGAATGATTTACCCCCCCTTCATGACCAGGCTATATTTTGCGATACAGCACTATGTTTTTTTTTAACTAACAATTGCGCGGTTGTGCGACACTGTCCCCAAATAAAATGTATTTCTTATTTTTTTCCCCAACAAATAGAGCTTTCTTTTGGTGGTATTTGATCACTTGCATTTTTTTTTTTTTTTTTTGCGCTATAAACAAAAAAAGACCAACAGATCTGAAAAAACAAAAACAAAAAAAACAATATTTTTTTCTTTCTGCTATAAAATATATCCAATAAAAAATGTAAAAGAATGTCTTCATCAATTTGGGCCAATATGTATTTTTCTACATATTTTTGGTAACAAAAAAAATCCCAATAAGCGTGTATTGATTGGTTTGCACAAAGTTTATAGCGTCTACAAACTATGGCATATATTTATGGATTTTCTGATAATTTTTTTTACTAGTAATGGTGGCGATCAGCGACATATAGTGGGACTGTGATATTGCGGCGGGCAAATCGGACTAACTGACACTTTTGACACTTTTTGGGGAACCAGTGACACTAATACAGTGCTAAAAATATGCACTGTCACTGTACTAATGACACTGGCTGGTAAGGGGTTAACAGGGGCGATCAAAGGGTTAACTGTGTGCCTAGCCTGTGTTTTTGTACAGTGTGGGAGGTGCTTTTACTAGGGTAAAACATGGATCCGTGTCCCTGCTTTGCAGAAACACAAGTTCCATGCCTTCCTTACTGACAAAATGGCAACCTGCCTTGTTTACATAGTCAAACTGCTGTTCCTGTCCTGTACCAAATGATCGGTGGGTGTCGGCGGACATCGAGTCCGCGGTACCCACTGATCAGCTCCCGCTGTGTATAATCACTAGCTAAAACATATTGGTGAATGCTCCAAGTCCAGCCTTGCTTCCCCACCTAGAAAGCCCTGATATTGTAAAAGAAAGTCCTCAGAATTCTGGCCAGGTGGTATAGTAGGAAGATCTGACCACTGACATCCCCAAGTGATAAATAAAAATCTGCTTGGTTATTCAGCTACATAAAATCTAACAAAGACTGAAATATAATTTTTTAGTAGGTTGATTCATAAAAAAAATGTCATGATGTATGAAAAGTCCAAATTAGACTCATTAATGTCTCCAAAGAAGAAATTATTCCAGTGGGATTGACTATAACCAACAAGAAATACATCAATAAACTTACTTATTTACCACTTGCCGAGCAGCAGCCACAGTTATACTGCGGCAGGTTGGCTTGGCTGCGCGAATCGCCATCATTGTACGTCAGGTGCATACACGGCGATCTGAGGGCACTAGCAGGGGGGGCAATCAACGGGGCCACCAGCGATCGCTCCACAGAGAGGCAGGGGAGTAAAGTGAGATTGTCTATTCCTAGTGATCAGGAACAGTGATCTCTCTCTCTCTCTACTACCTGTCAGTCCACTCCCCAAGTTAGAAAGCACCTCCCTAGGGAACATTTAACACTTCAATCGCCCCTGGTGTTAATCCCTTCCCTGCCAGTGACATTTATACAATAATCAGTGCATTTCTATAGCACTGATCGCTGTATAAATGTCACTGGTCCCAAAAAAGTGTCAAAAGTGTCTGATCTGTCCCGCTAAAAATCGCAGATCACCGCCATTACTAGTAAAAAAAAATAATACTAATTCCATAAATCTATCCCCTATTTTGTAGACGCAAACTTCTGCGCAAACCAATCAATATATGTGAATTGGGATTTTTTTTAACCAAAATTATGTAGAAGACTACATATTGGCCTAAACTTAGGTAGAAATTTGTATTTTTTACTTTTTGTTGGATATTTATTATAGCAAAAAGTAAAAAATCAATTTTTTTTTCAAAATTGTCGCTCTTTTTTTTGTTTCTAGCGCAAAAAATAAAAACTGCAGAGGTGATCAAATACCATCAAAAGAAAGCTCTATTTGTGGGGAAAAAAATGACATTAATTTTGTTTGGGTACAGCATCACATGACTGCGCAATTGTCAGTTAACACAACGCAATGCCGTATCGCAAAAAATGGCCTGGTCAGGAAGTGGGTAAATCCTTCCGGGGCTGAAGTGGTTAAAGCAGAACTACAGGCATTTAATTTTGGATAGAGTAAAGGAGGCCTAAAACCCTTGTCAATTTATTTTTTGCCATGTGTCTCATTGGGGAGATGTGCCTTTACTTCCTGCCTTATAGCCAAAACAGGAAGTGGGAGAAAATCCCTGCAAATTAAGGGAATCCCTTAGGACCCCCCCCCCCCCAGGCCATCAGAACTAGTGCCTTCATTGAAAGATTTCTCCTCCTATTTCATTCAGTGGACAACTCAAAATTTGGGATTTTCGGTTACTTTCACCTTTAATGATAATGTTAAATAGGACAAATATAGAGGGTGAATCTCCCTAATGCCCTGTACATACGATCGGATTTCAGATGGAATAAAATCAGATGGAATTTTTCCGTTGGAATTCCGATGAAACCGATTTTAATCAGTCTTGCCTACACACCATCAGACAAAATTCTGACCGTCCAAAACGCCGTGACGTAAAACACTCCGACGAGCCGAGAAAAATGAAGTTCAATGCTTCTGAGCATGCGTCGACTTGATTCTGAGCATGCGTGGGTTTTTTTCTCCGTTGGAGTTCCACACAGACGATCAGAATTTCCTATCGTTTTTTTTTCCATCGGAAAAATTTAAAACATGTTCTATTTTTTAACACCGATGGAAAAAAATTCCGATGGGGCCCACACACAATCGTTTTTTCTGATGAAAAAAGTCCATCTGACTTTTTTCATCGGAAAAAACGACCGTGTGTACAGGGCATAACAGGGGGCATAGATGGTAATAAAAACTAACAGGTGTTCAAATCCCTCTCCACTCTGTCCAAAGCTAAAAAAAAAAAAAGTTTTGCCTTTAGTTATACTTTAACAATGCAAGCACAAGTCAAACTTTATTCCCAAAAAAATACAATACCAAACCAAATGAACATTTTGGTATTTTCATTTAGTTTATTTTTAAAATGTTTTTAAATAAATTCTTGCACTGGAATAACCTCCAACTCCGAAAGCAGTAATTAATCTAATTCAGGGTTGTTGAAGGGAATAGGATTTTAAAATGATTATTAAATATGTATACAAACCCAAGCCTCATGCACTGCTTTGTTTGGAGGAACATGAAAAATATATATTTTGTCTGTCTGTCTTCAGCATTGAAATAATAAAAAAAAAAAACATTCTGCTTTTTTATAAATTAGTTTGGTGGACCAAGTCCAACATTATTCATAGTGTTATGATATCTGAATGGTAAGGCTAGGAATGGATAGTAGGATCTAGTGCCTTGGTATATCAGAATTCCAGATGTGGGTCACTTCAGGCCAGTGGCAAAACCAGAATTTCACACTTTGACTGTCAAGGCAATAGAACCTGCAATCACAGCATTACCATTCAGATATCATAACACTATGAGCACTGTTGGACTTAGTCCACCGAGCTTATCTGTATAACAGTAGGATGAAGTTGTTTTTTTTCAAAGCTGCATATGGCTGAAAGGATCCTTCCATTGTCTCCTACAAGGGTCTGATGCCGCATACACACGATCACTTTTTTCGTCAGGAAAAAGTTCATGTTTTCTCTTGGACGAGAAAAACGGCCGTGTGTGGGCTTTCCAGCATTTTTCCCGACGAGAAAAACGGCAAGAATCACGACGAGAAAAATTAGAACATGCTCGAATTTTTCTCGTCGCGAATCACGGCATTTTTTTCCTCGGCAGTTTTCCCATAGGGAAACACTGCTAGGGAGCCTACACATGGACGCTTTTCTCGACCAAGAGAAAACATGTCGTGAAAAACGGCCGTGTGTAGGGGACCAAGCTGGTCCTAGTTTTTCCCGTTGGGTTTCACGGCGGTGTTTTCACCGCCGTGAAACTCGATCGTGTGTACACGGCATGAGTTTCATGAAGCCTGAAAATGATTTAACAATCAGTCCACCAAAAACTATTTTTTTCAGTTGTTGGTTAGTTCAGTAACCCAATACCTTTTGTATGTACAGTCTTGCATAGCCAGATAGCAAGCAATTGTGTTGCAAGTTTGAAAATGACTTGCTAAGCCTTTGCTAGACTTGCCAGGCTTCACAAGTGTGTTGCACAATTGCAGCAAGTCCGCATTGTATCAGTCCAGATCAACTTTCTTTGCAAACATTCTGCAAGTTCTGGTTCAGTTATGTTGTGTAATAGTCATCCCACCACAGGGGGCACTGTGGCTGAATTTTCATGCTGTAGACTTGCAGAGCTCTTGACTCACCACTGCAACTTTGTTCTTGCTAGAGACCTGCCTCGCACATTTGCTACAAATTAGAAAAGTAACGACTAGAACTTGTGCTTCAGGTGCTCTACAAGTGTACAACTTGCCAGTGAAAATGTTCACCAAGTTCACAGACTAAAGGCCCATACACACGATCGGGTATTCTGACAACAATTGTCTGACGGACGTGTTTTGTCGGATAATTCGACCGTCTGTATGCTCCATTGTACAATTGTCGGAATTTTCGACAACGAATGTTGGCTGTGCATGCTCTCAAATTGTCCGACAAGAACTGTGTTCCGTTGGATTATCCAATCATGTGTACACAAGTCCGTCGGACTAAAATCCAAAGTACAAACACGCATGCTCCAAACCAATGCTAACCATCAGACAACATTAGCAGAAGTTGCCCAAAGGGTGGCGCTAAAGAGCAGAAAATGAACTTGGCCGCAAGCAGGAAACCAGTGAGTAAGAAAAAAAGTTAATTGTTTACATCAAAATAATTAAGATTATTAGAAATAAACTTCCTAAATAGGATAATCACTCTTTTAAACACACGATCGGACTTCCATCGGACTTTTCGTGGATTTTTGTCCAAAGGGCGTCGTCCGTAAACTTGTTCTGCATACAGACGGCAGAACATTTTCAGCCAACATTCACAAAACTACTGGTTTTTCTGCCCTTTAGTGCCACCTTTTGGGCAACTTCTGCTAATGTTGTCTGATGGTTAGCATTGGTTCGGAGCATGTGTGTTTGTACTTTGGATTTTAGTCCGACGGACTTGTGTACACACGATCTGATAATCAGACGGAACACAGTTCTGTCGGACAATTTGAGAGCATGCACAGCCAACAATTGTTGTAGGAAATTCCGACAACAATTGTCCGATGGAGCATACAGACAGTCGGATCATTCGACAAAACCCGTCCGTTGGACGATTGTTATCGGAATATCCGATCGTGTGTACAGTAGGGTTGAGCGGACCCGAACTGTAAAGTTCGGGTCTGTACTGAACTTTTGGGTTTTGGGGTCCCGGACCCGAACCCGAACAATTGACTGTATGTTCGGGTTCGGGTCCGGTGCTCAGCAATATGCATGTAAAGTCGCGCTTGTTTCCCGTGCTTAGAACTGTCCCTGCACAAAGTGTAATTTCTGAAGGAAAAAAAGTCATTTAAAACTCACTCGCGGCTATAAGGAATTGTCGGCTCCCGGCAATTCATAGAAAAGTCATTGATAAAAAAAAAAAAAAAAGCGTCGGGGTTCCCCCAAATTCAATTACCAGGCCCTTCAGGTCTGGGATGGATATTAAGGGGAACCCTGCCGCAAATTAAAAAAAAAAATGTGTGCGGTTCCCCCAAATATCCATACCAGGCCCTTCAGGTCTGATATGGATTTTAAGGGGAACTCCACCCCAAATAAAAAAAATGGCGTGGAGTACCCCCAAAAATCCAGACCAGACCCTTTATCCGAGCACGCAACCTGGCAGGCCGCAGGAAAAGAGGGGGGACGAGAGAGCGCCCCCCCTCCTGAACCGTACCAGGCCACATGCCCTCAACATGGGGAGGACAAGGGCCTCATCCCCACAACCCTTGCCCGGTGGTTGTGGGGGTCTGCGGGCGGGGGGCTTATCGGATCTGGAAGACACCTTTAACAAATGTAGGCGGGGTCTGACATACGAGGGGGCGGACCTGATGGGGAACTTCATCCACAGTTTAATACATGAATAGACCCACCCCTCCTCACATTCCGCATCAGGTCCTCAGCCTTACACTACGTCATTGGCTGAGCAGACCTGATGGGGAACTTTAGAAGGGGCGGGTCTATTCATTTATTACACTGCCAAGGAAGTTCCCCATCAGGTCCGCTTAGGCTCAGCCAATGACATTTCGTCTGGACAGTGCTGGACATCGGGATCGCCGCGGGACACTGGATTTCATCGCTGGAATGTTTTTTTTTATTTTTTTATTTTTAATAAAAGACTTTCCCAATGGTGTCTGTGCAATTTTTTTACTATTGTTTTACACTTTCTTTGTGAAATGGTAGGGGTACAATGTACCCCATTACCAATTCACATAGGGGGGGCCGGGATCTGGGGGTCCCCTTTGTTAAAGGGGTCTTCCAGATTCCGATAAGCTGCCCACCCGCAGACCCCCACAACCACCGGGCAAGGTTTGTGGGGATGAGGCCCTTGTTCCCATCAACATGGGGACATCCTCCCCATGTTGAGGGCATGTGGCCTGGTACGGTTCAGGAGGGGGCGCTCTCTCATCCCCCCTCTTTTCCTGCGACCTGCCAGGTTGCGTGCTCAGATAAAGGGTCTGGTCTGGATTTTTGGGGGTACTCCACGCCATTTTTCTTTAATTTGGGGTGGAGTTCCTCTTAAAATCCATACCAGACCTGAAGGGCCTGGTATGGATATTTGGGGGAACCGCACGCATTTTTTAAAAAAAAATTGCGGCAGGGTTCCCCTTAATATCCATACCAGACCTGAAGGGCCTGGTAATTGAATTTGGGGGAATCCCCACGCTTTTTTTTTTTTAATCAATGATTTTCTATGTATTGCCGGGAGCCGACAATTCATTAATAGCCGTGAGTGAGTTTTAAATGACTTTTTTTCCTTCAGAAATTACACTGTATGCAGGGACAGGTCTAAGCACGGGAAACAAGCGTGAATAGTCCTCAGAAGTTCGGGTCCCCATTGACTTCAATGGGGTTCGGGTTCGGGGTCAAGTTCGGTCCCGAACTCGAACTTTTTACCGAAGCCGAACCTGAACATCCAGGTGTCCGCTCGACTCTAGTGTACAGTCCTTCAGATATTTGAATAAAAAGCAATGGCAAGTTGGTGGAGCTAGGAACTTAAAGAGCAACTCCAGGCAAAGCAGCTACATTTATAAAAAAATACACCTTCAGTCTTTTAAAAGAGTGATTATCCTATTTAGGAAGTTTATTTCTAATCATCTTGATTATTTTGATGTAAAATTTTTTTTTTTTCTTACTCACTGGTTTCCTGCTTGCGGCCATGTTAACTGTGGGCAAGTAAAGCCATGGTCGTTTCGTTCCAGGTATTCCATCTCGCACATGCCTGCTAAGTCCACACAGTGCTCATGCCTACTTGCTATGCACAGCCCTTCCAAATCTTTGCTTACATGTTCTTGTAGCAGTGGCAGTGAACATCCGCTATCAATGCTGTAGCAACATGTACACAAAGGTTTGGAAGCACATGTGCAGTATGGGAAGACAGCTTAGCCAAAGTGCTCTCTGCACACATCCATCTCTGCCTGTCTCTTCCCATCTCTCATCTTGGCCTGTCTCCGTCCTCCTCCAGGCATCCTCCAGCCCGCCTCCGCTCTGTAGAAATCTCATAATACAAAAATAAAAAGCCAGCTGACTCCTGGGATTAGTGACAATAATATTCCAGGAGTCAGCGGGACTAGAGATGACTAGGTCATTCACCTAGGCGAATGACAGATAAGGACCAGCCCTACTAGAATTACCGTTTTTATAGGTAGCAAAATGCAATTTTGTAATCCATTGACATTTAAGGAGGAAACAAGTTCTTTAGAATCAACATTACAGAATGACTGAACATCCACTTTACAGTCACTCTGCTGCTGAGTTGAAATCAAAAGGAATGACTTGCAAAAGAGGGTTTTATACCCTCTCATGCTGCCACATGTTGCTCCAATCTTCACTTGGAGCAATGGCGTCTAAAAATCTGATATGCTTCTAGAACTAAATTCACAAAAGTGTCAAATGTGAAGATTATCAAGCTAGCTATAGCTCTTAAATAGGGGTGAGCTCCAATTTAAGGTCAACCCCCCAAATAAATCCAGTTTGCCTACATGCTCAAACCTCTAGCTGATGCAACCAGAAGTTTTTCATTTTCTTGCGGTATCAGTGCTGCCTCTAAATATCAGACTCCTGCCGACTTCCATTTGAAATGATAAACAAGCTTTGCAATGGCAGGGTTCTCAGGCTAACAAAGTCTTGTGAGGTAGATGATGCTGCTTATTGAGGGTGCAGGCTCGGGATGACCCCTTCCTGACTAAAAGCATGCAGAGGAGACAAAGAAATGTCGGCCGCCACACACTTTACCCAGTCATATGGTTTACAGATAAAAACAGCATTAGCTCACTCCATCAAGGCCAGGTCCCAACGCATTTCGCCCCACCCTGGGGCTTAATCATGGAAGACCTCCATGAGTAAGCCCTGGGGGTAGGGCAAAATACATGGGGGGGTGACTTTGATGGCATATACTGAGGTTGCTTTTCTCTGCAAACCATACGGCCGGGTGAGATGTGCGGCGGTTGGGACACTTCTCTTGATCTCCTCTCTAGCTACATCAGCCAGAAGTCCAGGCGGATGGGTGAACTGAAAAATCTGACAAGTTGTTCACCCACTCATCAAACTGCAAACAGGCTGGGTTTAGGTCAAACTCATGATCATTCTGAACCCGAATCTCATTCCTTATATAATATACCATAAAATATAGGAAGCTTGTATTTTTCTTAATAACATGAGATAATTAATCTTTCACTGCCTTTCCAGGAATTCTGAAGGCTGTTCTATATTTGAAAGCTGGTTATTTAAATCATGGTTGAAAGACATATTTAATAAAAAAAGGCCCTTAAAAAAAATTGACATGAACAAGTCTTCCTGGGCGAATTCTATCCGGTAAATTTCCAAGTGATGCCAGATTGAATGTCGGAGGAACACAAAGTCCACAGCTGTGTTTTATCACATCCTTCCATCCATCACGGAAATAAGGGTGTTAATAAGTAGGCAGCTTCTGTATTCCAGAGCCCCGCATTGTGATGGCTGTAATTTCTCCCCTCAAGATAATTCTTGCAGATTTCGTAAAAAAAAGGTTAACGCCTAATTACATGGTGACAAGTACTCCTCAAACACACAGGGAAAGGGAATTAAAACACCCTTTTTTTGCTGTCTCTTTGAATTGATTAGATTGTACTAAATTTACTAGTGCTACATAGAAAGGATTCATCCAAAACAAATGCCAATTTGCCAATTTTAATAAAAATTGGGATAAATAGTTAAAGAAATTTGGCAATGGATGAAACACTGTTTTAAAGAGCATTCTGGATTTATAAAGTAAGGTAAGTGAGCATAATTTAAAAAAAAAACACCATTGTTTCCATGCACTTCACTAATGATTGGCAACAAGACTGACACATTTAAAGATAATGAGAATTTAAATTGAAGCACCAAACCACTACTAAGAGGTCCAGATAGAACTTTATTCCATTAAAAGTCAGGAGTAAAATCCAAAAAAGTAGCCAACACGTTAAAGAAAATCCCAAATCCCAAACTGTAATAGAGGTAAAATCTTCCACTTGGGACACTAGTTCTGGTGATCTGGGTGGCCACTAGGAATTTTCCTAATTTGCAGGGATTTCCTCTCACTTCCTGTTTTGGCTATGGGACAGGAAATTATCAAAAATCTTCCCACTGCAACACAGAAAGCAAAACAAAACAAAAAAAATCTCAGAGATTATAACCCTCCCTTAAGCCTCATACACACTCTTAGATTTTCTGCAGATTTCTGTCTTCAGATTTACCAAAACCATATATAATGAGGTCAAACCTTAAAGCGGAGTTCCACCCAAAAATGGAACTTCCACTTTAAGTGACGATGACCCCCTGACATGCCACATTTGGCATGTCATTTTTTTTAGGGGGGAGAGCGGATACCCTCTTTTTAAAAGGCATCCATCTCCTACTTCCTACCGGGGCTCCGCTGCGCCGGAAGGAAGTTCACCTCTCCTCCCTCCCTCCCTGCCATATTCTGGGAAATACCAGATTTCGCGCCTACAAGTCGCCCAGAACACGGCTGCCAGGCTGGTAACGGGAAAAAAACCTTGGGAATCCGTCACCCCATCACTGAGGACCCTGCATTGGCTAACAGTAAACGATCAGATCACATTCAAGACCCTCTGCCTCACCCACAAGTGCACACAAGGAAACGCTGCTCAATATCTATGCGAGAAGATAAAACACTACACCCCCCAATCGCACTCTCCGATCAACAAACCAAAACCTGCTTCACATCCCCAAGTCCCGCTTCAAAACAAAAAAAGGGAGAACGAAGATTTGCAGTCCAAGGACCTCGGCTATGGAACACTCTACCCATCAACATCCGCATGGAAGAGAATCATCGGGCCTTCAGGAAAAAACTTAAGACCCACCTCTTCTGATGGATCAGGACGTCACTGGATGCAAAGCGCCTTGAGGCGATTTAGTTCGCATTCGTAGCGCTATACAAGTTATTCACTCACTCACTCACAGGTCCCAGAGGATTGCCCGGCCATTCACAGCGCGCAGCGCGTGCCCGGCTGTGAAGCCACAACCAGGCGCCCACAGTAAGAATGCCGGCGCCATGAAGAGGAGGGGGAGAGAAGTGAGGCTTCGTACGCCTGCATCGCTGGAACCTGGGACAGGTGTGTCTCTTATTATTAGAAGTCAGCAGCTACACTTTTTGTAGCTGCTGACTTCTCATTCATTTTTTTTTCAGCGGAAATCTGCTTTAAGAGTTTGTTTGTATGCAATCAGGCAGGCCCTTGCACTATATGGTTTTGGTAAATCTGAAGACAGAAATCTGCAGAAAATCTAATAGTGTGTATGAGGTCTTAGGCTCCATTCACACCAATGCATTTTTACATGCTTTTTGAAGCATTATTATGGGTCCCTATGGAACAAGTTCACATCAATGCATTTTTCTGCCTCTGCATTTTTGAAAAGGGTCAGGGACTTTTTAAAATGCAAAACGCTGCTTATTGTGTGTTTTTGGTTCAATAGATTTCCATGGAGAAGCTGCAGAAAAGCATGTAGTGTATTTTTACCATGTTTTACTGCCATTTTGATGCGATTTTGACGCAATTCACATTTTGCGTTTTTTAATCAGCCCAACAACAAATTTTCCAAAAATAAAACTTAAAAAAACTCAAAAGGCAAAGCACAGCAAAAAGCACTGCAGAAACGCTCAAAAGCAACATGCATAGATGTGAATCGAGCCTTAAGCCCTGTACACACGATCGGATTTCCTATGGATTTTAAAGCAATGGATTTTTCCATCGGAAATTCGATGAAGCTGACTTCCATCAGTCTTGCCTGCACACCATCAGTCAAAAAACGGATCGTCCAAAACGCTGTGACGTAAAACACTCCGACGAGCCAAGAAAAATGAAGTTCTATGCTTCTGAGCATGCGTTGACTTGATTCTGAGCATGTGTGGGTTTTTTATCCGATGGAGTTCCCCAGAGACGATAGTAATTTGCTATCGTTTTTTTTTCCATCGGATAAATTTAAAACATGTTCTATTTTTTAACACCGATGGAAAAAAGACAGATGGGGCCCATACACGATCGGTTTGTCCGATGAAAAAAGTCCATCGGGCTGTTTTCATCGTTAAAACCGTTCGTGTGTACAGGGCTTTAGGCTTTCTGCATTTTTGTAATCGCGTTTTTATCACGCTTTTGCCGTGATTTGCGTTTTGCAATTTGTGGTTTTTTTTTACATTCACTGTATATAGCTGGTTGCTAAGGAGCATGCCAGGAAGCCGGCAGCCATTTACTTAACAACCGATGAGTCAACAGCTGTCAGCTGGCTTCCCCACTGACAGCTGAATGTAAATAAAAAATTGCCAGCTAGCAAAAAAAAAATAGGAAAAAAATGTTGTGGGCGCCCCTGCCCCCCCCAAAGACCATACCAGACCCTTCAGGTCAGGCAGAGTCTATTTAAGACCCCGCCTTCCGGGTTTGGCGCAAGTAGAGACCGGTCACTCATTTGTCAGGGACAGTGCTTAGCATCAGAGAAAGTTCTGAAGGAGTAAGGAACGGGCAGGAACATGCCATTCTTCCGGGAATCCTATATCCAGAAGACCACTCAGTTCCACGCTGGATTCAGCAACCACCGGATAGGCCTACTCTCACTGGCCTAGCAACTGGTGCGAAACTCGTTCAAAGTCTCTGCCACAGACTTGAGGAGTGCCGTTCAGTCGTTCCACAATCTTCTGCCACAAGATCGTGTAACCACACTGACACTTTGCAAAAAGTTCCTTCAAAAGTACACGGCTCACGGCGCCGGAATCTTTTAGCCGTCTTTCAGCCGTCCATCAGCACTGTGAGGCAAACTGCCCAGGATGCGTCCCTCAATTGAGTCCCCAATTGTTCCGCTTTTTCCCGCAGGCAAGACCGCGTAGGACCATCCCTGGACTAGTAGGCCCCAGCAACTCCTGGGCCTACTTCTCAGTTGCAGAGCCTCGGGCCAGCAGGCCCTGAGGCCAAAAATGGCTCGCACAACCCTGAGGCCAGGAGGGCCCTCAGGTCAGAATCCGGCACCGACCCCCGGCAACGAACACCGGTCTCTGTCCCTTAAGTATCCCCTCTCAGAATACACCGCAGGTTGACCACGCCCCCTGAGCCACTTCTGGGACCATGAAAAACGAACATAGCTAAAAGAAAGTCAGGTCACAGCAACTAAAAAAAAAAAAATTGTAGATTTAGAGGATGCTAAGAGCATGAGAGGGAATAAGAGAGCATGAGATCAGAACTCCTGGTGCCTAATTGCCTTGCTTTCAACCAGAACATCAAAGGGGCCAGATGTGGACAGGAATGCTGACCTGGGTGAAGAGAAGTTTGATGGTAATATAGCACTGCCACGTGGTGAAAAAAGCAACATACTTCCGGGAGGTTCCAGGGTAGCACGTTGATTTCTGGTGGTGGTTTCTGGTATAAGGGGGTGATAGCCCCTGCTCATTGGACAGAGAACTACACAGGGTTGGTAGGGGGTGTTTGTGTGGTGTTGACTTTCCAATAAAAGTGATCCCAGCGGGGCATTCACTTTTATAGGCGGCGGAAGAGGTGCCCCCCTCCCGCACCCTGCTTCCCAGTGTCTTCCGGGTTTACCGGAGCCATTGATAAAGCTGTTAGTGATCCGGTCCGATCGTGGCTGGGCAGAAAGTCAAGTGAGGGCAACATGGCCCTCACTTGGCTCTATGCCCTTGGAGAACCGGAGCGACGTCTGATGTCACTTCCGCCTCTCGGGCTTAAGAGATTTTTTTTTTCTTCTTAAAGTCAAAATTGTATATATGTATTTTTTATTTATTTTTGCTTTTAAAAGGTAAATGAGAGATCTGGGGTCTTTTTGACCCCAGATCTCTCAATAAACAGAAATAAGCATGACAGGTCCTGTTACAGGGGATGTTTACATTTCTTTTAATAGGAATAACAGTAATCAAAAAATAAATAAAAAAAATTAAAGAGACAGTGTAAAAAAATAAGATTTTTTTTTTTTAAAGCACCCCATCTCAAACTCGCACGCAGAAGCGAATGCATACGTAAGTCACGCCCGCATATGTAAACAGTGTTCAAACCACACATGTGAAGTATTGCCTTGATCGTTAGAGTGAGAGCAATAATTCTAGTGCAAGACCTCCTCTGTAACTCTAAACAGGTAACCTGTAAAAATTTTGAAAGCGTTGCCTATGGAGATTTTTAAGTACCATAGTTTGTCGCCAAACCACGAGCGTGCACAATTTAAAAGCATGACATGTTAGGTATCTATTTACTCGGCGTATCATCATCTTTCACATTATACAAAAAAATTAGGCTAACTTTACTTTTCTTTTCTTTTTTAATTCATTAAATTTTATTTTTTTCCAAAAAAATTGCGTTTGAAAGACTGCAATATTCCAACGACCGCCATTTTATTCTCTAGGGTCTCTGCTAAAAAAAAATAAAAAATAAAAATATATAATGTTTGGAGATTCTAAGTAATTTTCTAGCAAAAAATACAGATTTTTACTTGTAAACAACAAATGAAGACCTGGTCTTAAAGTGGTTAAAATGTGAGGGCCAATGATGAAGGCCCCCCTCTCTCTTTCTCTCGCTTTCTCCTGGAGCCCAGCTAGAGTTGCGACCTCATCCCTTTAAACCCGAACACATATGAATTACACAGGTTCTATGGATGATTAAGGTGGTAATTAAACTCACTTGGTGCCTTACCTGCATTAAATTAGCCTAAAGCCCCGTACACACGTTCGGACTTTTGGCCAACAAACTTCATTTTGAGCAAGGTGGACCAACAATCCGACCGTGTGTACGCTCCATCGGACAAACTTTTTTCGTTTAGTTTTGGATTTCATCGGAAAAAAATTGGGTCTGCAAACGGACAAACTTTTGCCCAACAAAAGTTTGATGGAGCAAAGTCCGACCGTGTGTACAGATAACCATCAGACTTTAGTCCGATGGACAAAACAACTAATGTTAAAATCAACCAACAATAGCAGAAGTTGACCAAAGGGTGGCAGTAAAGATCAGAAAAGAGCAGAAAAAACACGTGATGTTGTAAGAAGTTTTAAGAAAGTTTGCAGAAAAGTCCTGTGATGTGTATGCTATGGGTGTTCCCAACCAACTCCGTTCGGACAAAAATCCACGGAAAAGTCAGATGGAAGTCCGACCATGTGTATGGGGCTTTAGAACCTGAGTAATTCATATGTGTTCGGGTTTAAAGGGATGAGGTGGCAACCCTAAGCCCAGCCAACATACAGAATCCATGAAGGACGTACGTAAAAAGTGCTCTTTTCTCTTATATGCTATGTATTACTATCCTAAGGCCCCTTTCACACTGGGGCGGGCAGGAGCGGTGGCGGTATAGCAGCGTGATTTGCAGCGCTGCTATACCGTCGTTCTTACCGCGGTATGCGGTCGCTAGGGGGTTGAATTTAACCCCCACTAGCGGCCGAAAAAGGGTTAATACCGCCCGCAAACCGTGGCTATTGCCGCGGTTTGCGGGCGGTATTACCGCGGTGTCCCATTGATTTCAATGGGCACCCGCGGTAAAGGAGCGGTGAACACACCGCTCCTTTACCGCTGTAAAGAAGCGGCTAGCAGGACTTTTGGAGCGGTCCTGCTAGCGCACCGCTTCAGTGTGAAAGCCTTCGGGCTTTCACATTGAAGGCTACAGGGCAGGAATTTTTCATGCGGTATAATAGCGCTATTATTAGCGCTAAACCGCATGAAAAACGCCCCAGTGTGAAAGGGGCATTAGATTTGATGTTAATGTTCTACTTTCTTAGTTATAAAACAAGACGATTGCTTCTTTGTGTTTGTTTTTATAGCTAGTATTGTTATTATATCATCACCATTGTTATTATCAGAGCTTTGATAGACTAGATAATTATAGGAACAGACAAGATAATACATATTTATCATTTAAATAGGGAGAATCCAAAAACACCCCCTATTTATTTCACATGCTATAAAATAAATATTTTTTTCAGAGTGTAGTGTCACTTCAATGGGATGCATTTCTTTATTGAACAGAATTATTTTTCAGGTACATTTGAGCCAGTAAGTTATGGAAACAATCTGCTTCTAGACACTTTCCTTTCCATCACTTACAGTAAATGAGGGCGCTGGTAATTCTACAGTTTATACAATTCAGCGGCTACATTACCTTTGCAAACATTTCAGTCCTCCACAATGCTTCCCCCAATCCTCAGCATCAATGTATTATTCAATCACAGAGAATTGGCAGCAGTTAGATTGTCTGATCAGCGTTTCAAGGACAGAACACAATCTATTCTCCTAACTAATGTAGATATATATCTGTGTAAGGACATTGTGATAAGCAACGTGCTAGAGACCCAACCTTAATTAATAGCATTCGTTTCCATCTTTTTAATAGATGCAATACTTCTCTCGAAACAGAAATTGCACACATTTCAGGAAAATCCCCTCCAGCTAGCCAACAAAATCACACTGATTAAACTGATGCCATCAATAAATTATATTTCAGATGGCTGTGTTTGCATGCCAAGGCTGGGAAGGGTTCATAGTCTTCTGAAAGTTCAGAAATTACATTTTGTTGCCATGAATTTTAAAGCGGGGTAAACCCCAAAACAAAACAAGAGAAATATATATATATGGTGGCTTACCAATGTGGTGGCTGCATTTGTTTTCCATGTTAAGGCTTTCTTACTTTTATTTTCACCTGGTGATCCGGACAGTAACAGCCTTATGCCGTGTACACATGATCGGTTTTACCGATGAAAACAGTCCAATGGACTTTTTTCATTAGACAAACCGATCGTGTATGGTCCCCATCGGTCTTTTTTCCATCGGTGATTAAAAATAGAACATGTTTTAAATGTATCCGATGGGAAAAAAAACGATAGCAAATTCTGATCGTCTGTGTGGAACTCCATCGGAGAAAAAACCCACGCAGCACAGAATCAAGTCGACGCATGCTCAGAAGCATTGAACTTAATTTTTCTCGGCTTGTCGGAGTGTTTTACGTCACGGCGTTTGGGACAGTCGGATTTTTGACTGATGGTGTGTAGGCAAGACTGATGGAAGTCAGCTTCATCGGAAATCCGATGGAAAAATCCATCAGAAATCCAAACGTGTGTACAGGGCTTTAGGGTGTCTCCACCCTGGATGGAGAAGCAATGGAGACATCTTCGGATGGCAGCATTGTTCTAGAGAGAAAGAAGTATCCAATGCACTAGCAGATTTGCACAGACATGACTTTACAAATTAAAGCTGACACTTATTAGGCAGTAACAGCAACAAGTTTTCTTTTTGGGTAAAGGATTTACATAAATGAGGAAAAGCTGACCATTGCAAGCACCCCTGAAAGTGGAAAAATAGACTTATTGGCTGTATCACTAGGTGAAAATAATCGTGAAAAAGCTTTAAAAAAAAAAGAAAACAAATGCAGCCACCACATCTAAGATCTGTTAGGCTGCAATAAAACAAAGGCTTGTTTTGGGTTTTAATACCGCCTGGAAGAAAGACAGATAGACACACACCCTGTAATGCCCTGTACACACGATCAGAATTTCCAAAGGGATAAAATCCAATGGAATTTTTCTTCAGAATTCCGTTCAAGCTGTCTTGCATACACACTGTCAGACCAAATTCCGATCTTCAAGAACGCGGTGACATACAACACTACGACGAGCCTTGAAAAATGAAGTTCAATGCTTCCGAGCATGCGTCGACTTGATTCTGAGCATGCATGTTTTTTTCTCCGTCGGAGTTCCACACAGACGATCTGAATTTGCGATAGGATTTTTTTCCATCGGAAAAAAATAAAACATGTTCTACTTCTAAACTCCAATGGAAAAAAGTCCGATGGGGCCCACACACGGTCGGAATTCTGATCGTGTGTACAAGGCATAAGGCATAATGTTCACACTGCTCCCACATGAAAGTCGTACAACTTCCGATCCGACTTTGATCCGACTTTGAGATGATTGCGACTTGTCCTTTGACCAATCAAAACAATTCCTTTGCTTCTGGTATGGAGGAAACCTCATGCCAAATAAGAAAAAAAAACTGTGGGGTCCCCCCCCCTCAGATCCATACCAGGCCCTTTGAGCCTGGTATGGACCTTAAGGGGGATCCCCACACCACAAAAAAAAAGACCCCAAGACCATACCAGATGCTTTGGTCTGGTATGGATTTTAAGGGGAACCCCCATGCCAAAAAATATATTTATATATATATAACGGCTTGGGGTTCCCCCTGAAAATTCTTTAGAGCACAAGTTGCATGCCAAGAGTCAGATCAGTTAAGATGATGATCCTGACTTTCATTCAAATCAATGGGCTGAAATCGTGCCCAAGTGGGACCAAAGTAATGCAGAAAGCATTTTCTAAGTTGCCCCGACACAAGTCAGACCAGTTAAGACGGCTCTCATAGGGAACTATTGATTTTGACATGTCATGCGACTTGTGCTCTCAAAGTTGGAATGCATGTCGGACCAGTGTGAACCGGCCCTAAGGCTCCAATCACACTTGTACGACTCCAAAGTTGCGCTGACTTTGGTGTGCCACTTTGGATGGGTGCAACTTGGATAAGACTTTGGCTTTGACTAGTGATAATGGACAACTGTTGCATTGTATAACATTCAGATACGACTTTCATGCAACTTCCGAGGATTAACATTGAAGTCTATAGCCCTCAAATTGCATGAAAGTCGGATCAAAGTAGTGCATGAACTACTTTGAAGTTGCTGCAACTTTAAGTCGTGCATATATGAATGATTATCATTGGAAAACATGGGGAACGACTTGTTATGCAACTTTGATGACCGAAGCTGCATGACAAGTTGCATGACAAGTCGCACAAGAATACTGTAGGTTGGCGTGAGGTTCACTTATAGCACAAGAATGGAGCCTAAAGCAATAGATAGATAGATAGATCTGATAGATAGATAGATCTGATAGATAGATAGGTAGATAGATTAAATCAATAGAAAGAGAGAGAGAGAGAGAGAGAGAGAGAGAGAGAGAGAGTAAATAGATCGATATAGTAAATTTAATTGACAGATAGAAAATTGATAGATAGATTAAATCGACGGGAAAACAGATTATTATAGGATCTCAGCAGAAAATCTGAAAGGATTCAGTGTGGGATAATTTCCAGTGTTACATTTAGGCTAGATTTAGGTTGGGGGGTTAGTTGGTAGTTGGGGGAGGTTGGGTTAAAGGGGTTGTAAACTCTCCTATTTTTTCACATTAATGCATCCTACGCATTAATGTGAAAACTTCTGCCAGTCACCAGCCCCCCCGTTTTACTCACGTGTCACTCTCTTCCTCTGCCGGGGGTTCTCAGCTCTTGATTGGATAGATTGATAGCAGCGCAGCCATTGGCTCCCACTGCTGTCAAACAAATCCAATGACGCGGGCGCCGGGGGGCAGGGTTGAGTCCTGCATTGGTGGCTATAGCCACCGAATGCTGGACTCGGGAGCGTGCCTGCAAGGTAACCCCCTCAGGAGAGCGCTTCCCAGAGGGGGTTATCTGATGCAGGGAGGAGCCGAGAGAGCTGCTGGGGGACCCGAAAAGAGGAGGATCGGAGCCACTCTGTGCAAAACGAAATGCACAGTGGAGGTAAGTATGACATGTTTTTTATTTAAAAAAAAATAAAAAAAATAAAACCTTTACAATAGGGATGAGCTTCGAGTTCGAGTCAAACTCATGTTCGAATCGAACATTGCCTGTTCGCCCGTTCCGCGAACAGTGAACAATTTGGGGTGTTCGCGGCAAATTCGAAAAGCCGTGGAACACCCTGTAAAAAAGTCTATGGGAGAAATCTAAGGTGCTAATTTTAAAGGCTTATATGCAAGTTATTGTCATAAAAAGTGTTTGGGGACCCTGGTCCTGCCCCAGGGGACATGTATCAATGCAAAAAAAGTTTTAATAATGCTTAAAGTGAAACAATAAAAGTGAAATATTCCTTTAAATTTTCTTTATAGAGAATTTAAAAAGGCCCAAGGAAAAAAGGGGAACACTGCGCTAGATAGAAACGTGAATTGGTTGATGAAAATTACTCAGTGATAGTGTAAAAAGCTGCCGGTACTGAAAAATGGATACCAAATTTACATAAAATATATAGAAAAAAAGTACAGCGCTAATTCGATAATGAAAAAGTATCCAAAAATACTAGTGAAAAATATGAAGTGTATACAAAAAATTTTTACATTTTATACAAATTATATTCAAAAACCATCGGTAATATACCTTTAAATTGATAAAAGTGAATATACCTCTAAGTGAATAAAGTGAATAAGCAATTAGAAAACAGTGAAAAACAATCCATAAATAAAGTGAAAAAAGCTGAGGAATAACTGAAATCCCGCAGCATGAAAAATCTTAAAAAAGTGTTCAAACAGAAAAGTGCCACAAAATGAAAGTGATCAATCCTGAAATGAATGTGAAAGGAAAGAGTATTCTTCATCCACCAGAATGGAGAGACCCCAGAAGAATAGTGATATATTCTCCTTACCGCATCAGTATGATCACTCATGCAGTGATCTCTTCAAGCACAGGGGTTTAGGGTCTCCCTCTAGACCAAAGAAAATGAATGTATCTCCGAAATAGTATCTGTTCAACTCCCAAAGAAAAAAGGAACCATAGCGTAATACTGCAAGCAAACGTTTAATATCCACACAGTATTGCACTTACAGTTAAGATGAACTTTTCAAGCGTGTCTTATCGTAGGGGACGCAGCGTCTCCTCGAGGCTTCTCCTGCTGATCTTGCTCCGTATCTCAGTAAATTAGAGCGTGATGACGTAGGACTGCAAGCCACACCTACGCGTTTCGTCATAAAAAGACGTCGTCTGGGATTGGCTTCCTTTAAATTTTCTTACCTAGTTTCCCGTGTTTAGAACAGTCCCTAAACAAAATGTCATTTCTGAGGGAAAAAAAGTAATTTAAAAGTACTCGCGGCTGTAATGAATTGCCGGTCCCGGCAATACGGAGAAAAGTAATTGAAAGTCATTGATAAAGAAAAAAAAAATGTGTGGGGGTCTCCCCAAATTCAATTACCAGGCCCTTCAGGTCTGGTATGGATATTAAGGGGAACCCTGCGGCAATTAAAAAAAAAAAGCATGGGGTTCCCCCAAATATCCATACCAGACCCTTCAGGTCTGGTATGGCTTTTAAGGGGAACTCCGCGCCAATTTAAAAAAAAATGGTGTGGGGTTCCCCCCAAAAATCCATACCAGACCCTTATCCGAACACGCAATCTGCCAGGCCGCAGGAAAAGAGGGGGGACGAGAGAGCGTACCAGGCCACATGCCCTCAACATGGGGAGGATATCCCCATGTTGATGGGGACAAGGGCCTCATCCCCACAACCCTTGCCCGGTGGTTGTGGGGGTCTGCAGGCGGGGGACTTATCGGAATCTGGAAGACCCCTTTAACAAATCCAGGTCCCGACCCCCCCATGTGAATTGGTAACGGGGTACATTGTACCCCTACCATTTCACAAAAAAAGTGTAAACAATTGTAAAAAACACACAGACACAGTTGGGGTAAGTCCTTTATTAAGAAAAAAAAAATTGAATAAAAAAAAAAAAAAGTCTCCAGCGGTGGTAATCCACTCTCGATCTCCACTCCAGCGATGTCGGTATCCTGCGATGGATGATCTCTCCAGGCTCCAGCAACGAGGAACAGCACACGATCCTCTCTTCACCGGAGTGGAGACACCCCGGGAATGACGCAGCTTCAGCCAGTGACAGCTCTTATGTAGCTGAAGCTGCGTCATTCCCGGGGTGTCTTCGCTCCGGTGAAGAGAAGATCGTGTGCTGTTCCTCGTCGCTGGAGCCTGGAGAGATCATCAATCGCAGGATACCGACATCGCTGGAGTGGAGATCGAGAGTGGATTACCACCGCTGGAGTCTTTTTTTATTTTTTTTATTCTTTTTTTTTTTTTGGGTGGAGCTCCGCATTAACTACATGAACAATCATTCTGTACAGCAAACAAACAGTGGGAAAATACTACATATATAAAGTAACAAAGCTTTCCTGTGCATATAATATATCTGCTAGATTGATGGCTCCCCAGCACTATGGCCCCTCTATGCCCTAGATATCCCCCCAGCACTATGACCCCTCTACACCCCAGATATCCCCCCAGCACTCTGACCCCTCTACACCCCAGATATCCCCCAGCACTCTGACCCCTCTACACCCCAGATATCCCCCCAGCACTCTGACCCCTCTACACCCCAGATATCCCCCCAGCACTCTGACCCCTCTACACCCCAGATATCCCCCCAGCACTCTGACCCCTCTACACCCTAGATATTCCCCCCAGCACTGTAACCATATACCATAAGATACCCCTTGTATTGTGACCCCACTACATCCCTGATACTCCCTACACTGTAGCCTCGCTAATCCCTGATACCTCTAGCACTTTAGCCACCCAAGCTACCCCAAGCATTGCTACCCCCTATACACCCCAGATCCCCCCTCAGCATTGTTTTCCCTCATACACCCTTGATATCCCCCAGCACCATTATTCCATCCATGTAGTACCCCCTTTTCCAGTGGAGATACAGTGCATGTAAACTTTTGGCTCTGTGCCCACCTCCAGCACCACACTCACCTATACTAATCAAGCAGGCAGAAGGAGGGGCAGAGGAGGGAGCATCCCTCTGGGCATTCCAAGCCCTTTGGTGCAAACAGTGCTGGACAGCTGGGCTCACCATGACACCATCCACAATGCTATTTCTGCAGGTGAGCTCTCAGTCCTGCCGACTCAGCATCTCCCACTCCAGCTCCCACCCCATAGCCTTTGAGTCCCGAGCATTCAAGCTGCATGGGGCGGGGTCAGAGCATCACTGGTGCTCCGGCCCTGCCCCTCCCTGCTGGCTGTGAAATAATAGGTATCGTTCTGCACAGCACGGCGCACCGCTGCCAGCCTGCCTCCCCTGTGTATCCATCACTCTCAGTTCCATCATGGGGCCCCCGATTTTGGGGCAGTGTGGGCTCAAGGACCAGCTGCTTTGGGGAAAGTGCAGGGGCCCCCCATGCAGCTGGGGCCCCTGGGCAGTGCCCAGGTGTGCCCTCTGATTAAGACAGCCCTGCCAACGGTATATTTGCAAGGGTGTCATTCTGGCCACCCCTGTAAGGCAGGCATTCTTTCTCATTACCATCACCAATGTAAGGGGCATTTTCCCAATGGTCCCTGATTTACTAATCTTATGAGGAGTTCCCTGGGCCCTGAACGTTATGCCAAGGGTTCCTCTGGTGTAAAAAGGTTGAGAAGTTCTGGCATAGACTGTCTGTAGTGACTCATGCAGACAACAGAAGAATGAGGCAGCAGACAGAAATCACATTAGGTGTTTTGGGTTGAGGCAAGTGCACACCAGAAGAGTAGAAGGCACTGTTCATTTTTTATTCCAAGGGTTTACAACCACTTTACTGCAAAAGAATATGCCTAGCTTAGTCTGCATTCTCCAGATGTCTGCCTTCACCCCAGCAAACACTTGCTGGATCTGCTCTAGTGTTATACAGTTGGCCCTTTATCTGGTTGTGGTAAGAATGTAGTGAGGAATAAACATTTATTTTCCTAGTGGATTGCAGCTCTCATCGCTATTGATGCTCTGAATGCATACATATGATGATAATTGTGTTGATCCAAGGACATACTGCATATCACGCTGTAGCCTTTGGCTTTTTTTGGTAGACTGCACATTCCATCTCTATCTGCTGGAATACAAGGCTGTCATGTGACCTTAGGCTATGAAGAGCTTTGAGACTGATGTAAAAAGATCTCCATTTTTTTATTATTATTACTTGGATAATATTGAGACGAATGGCAATCTTCATACGAGAAAGAAAACAGAAAAATATAACTAGGGTACGGTTAATATGCTGCCAACATAACATTTGCATTCATGGCATGCTAACAGGAGTTGACATAATATTGTGAGAAGAAGCAGAATTTCCAAAGAAATATTGGAAATCCCCCCCCCCCAAGTTACATCAAAGAAAGGAGGTATGTTATCATCCCAATGTATGGATTCTGCAGCATGTGGTAAGACAGCATTTTGCTACTGACAGTGACAAAATGTGCAGCCTGATTACAGCAACAGCCTCCACTTCCCAGCATTCTTAAAATATCAACTTGGAAGCTGGCCCAGATATTACATCTCCTGAATGTGAAAGAACGAGGGAGGGACAAGTCCCGGGAATTATATATTGTTATGCATATAAGCAAATCAATTTGATGTCATTACTGTCTGCAAATGTGCAGACCTAAATCTTGGCAAATTGGCTCGGCAGAGTCAAGTGACAAGAGAATTATCGATCCCAGATAGGCAAAGGCTACCCACAGACATAAGACAGTGCTTCAAAGACTTCAGAGCGATCTTTAATACAAACGATTATTACATACACGTGGAGAAAAAAAAGTATGGTCACACTTCAATGACGCAATCTGTTAGAACCGGACAAACCAAATAAACCAGCTAGATCGAGTGCCTGTGTTTTCAACCACAGGCACAGGCCTGCTCTCTACTTTGCTGCAGCCGATCAGCAGGGTCCCAGGAAAAATCATTGGCCGGGACAAGCTGACAAACTTGGCCTACAGCAAATGACGGCAGGGGGTACCGGGGGCACATGCACGCACAGACCCAGAAGAAAGCAGCAACATACAGGTACGTCACGGTGCCTGTACGGGCTGCCCGCCTGCAGTGCATTGCAGGTGGTTCTAAAGTGGTTAAAATTATTTTTAAAGCTGGGCATGGACACATAAGCCCCACGTCCAATCACTGTCTACATCTTGCCGCCTTAACCTCCGCAACATCTCCAAAATACGCCCCTTTTTAACTAATGACACAACAAACTTCTTAATTCACTCCCCATTTATCTCTCACCTCGACTACTGCAACTCCCTACTCATTGGCTTACCTCTACATAGTCTATCACCCCTTCAATCCATCATGAATGCTGCTGCCAGACTCATCCACCTTACCAATTGCTCAGTGTCTGCTACTCTTCTCTGTCAATCCCTCCACTGGCTTCCGCTCACCCAAAAAATTAAATTCAAAATAACAACTACCTACAAAGCCATCCAAAACTCTTAACCCAGCTACATCACTGACCTAGTCTCAAAATACCAACCTAATCGTTCTCTTCATTCTTCTCAAGACCTCCTGCTCTCTAGCTCCCTCGTCACCTCCTCCAATGCTCTCCTCCAGGACTTTTCCAGAGCCTCTCCTATCCTATGGAACTCCTTACCCCAATATGTACAATTATCTCCTACTCTATTAGCTTTTAGACGATCCCTAAAAACCCTCCTCTTCAGAGAAGCCTATCCTACCCACACCTAACAACTGTATTTTCATTTTCTCAATCTAATCATCCTCCACAGCTACTACCTTTTGTTCCACTTGACCTTCCCTTCTAGATTGTAAGCTCTAAGCAGCAGGGCCCTCTGAACCCTCCTGTGTTAAATTGTATTGTAACTGTACTGTCTACCCCCATGTTGTAAAGCACTGTGCAAACTGTTGGCGCTATATAAATCCTGTATAATAATAATTAGGCTTGTGCACAACGGAAAAATTCGTTCCGTTTCGGTTCGTTTCTTTCCGGTCCTGTTGATTCGTAATCATTCGTAATTTTGCTAGACGGGATTTTTCGTGTTCGGACTCATTCGTATTTTTGCAAGCGACATTTTTCGTTGAATTTTTTGTTGCTTTATAATTCGTACTTTCGGTAGAGTACGTTGTTTTTCGTTGATTCTGGACACAACTCCTACTTTCGTAACTTTTTTTGGGTTCGTTGATTCGTAATTTTCTGTGTCTCTCTCACGACGACGCTGACTATTATGCCTAATGTGCTTCGAATGGATTTGTACTTTTCGAAATACATAGCGGTTATTTGTAACGATTCGAAATCTTGTATTTTACTTTCGTTTTTTACATGCGGCTATAGCCTCCGCCCCTGTACACCATTTTGAGAGGGTTCAGCACGGTGAGGGAGAAGCAGAGAGCAGAGCAGAGTGTTATTGTGCTTCGAATGGATTAGAAATCTCGTATTTTACTTTCGTTTTTTACATGCGGCTATAGCCTCCGCCCCTGTACACCATTTTGAGAGGGAGTTCAGCACGGTGAAGGAGAAGCAGAGAGCAGAGCAGAGTGAGTGTTATTGTGTTTCCAATGGATTTGTACATTCGTAAGTTTTTTCATAACGAATTATGCCGAAGACATTCGGGCATTCGCTATTTTGCGGTATAATTTATTTCGGATTCGGTTTTATTCGTAATTGCTTTGTTCGGAAATTCGAATGCTTCCGAATGTCCGAAAGTTGCTAAATTCGGACGAATTTCGATTCGTTACGAAACGAATTGCACAAGCCTAATAATAATAATAATAGACATCTCTGCTACCAAGCCCTGTGAGGGTCAATGGTTGGGACTGTTGTGTTCCCTGTGCACAGGTCCATTTTTTAATAAAGCTCTTTAACCACTAAAGCCCCGGACCATTTGGCTGGCCAAGAACCAGGCCACTTTTTGCGATTCGGCACTGCGTTGCTTTAACTGACAATTGCACGGTCGTGTGACGTGGCTCCCAAACAAAATTGACATCCTTTTTTTCCCACAAATAGAGCTTTCTTTTGGTGGTATTTTATCACCTCTGCGGTTTTTATTTTTTGCGCTATAAACAAAAATAGAGCGACAATTTTGAAAAAAATGCAATATTTTTCCTTTTTGCTATAATAAATATTCCCAAAAAATATATAAAAAAAAAACAAACAAAATTTCTCCTCAGTTTAGGCCGATATGTATTCTTCTACATATTTTTAGTAAAAAAATAAATAAAAATCGCAATAAGCGTTTATTGATTGGTTTGCGCAAAAGTTATAGCGTCTACAAAATAGATGGCATTTTTTATTAAGATTTTTTATTAAGATTTTTTTTTTTTACTAGTAATGGCGGCGATCAGTGATTTTTATCGTGACTGCGACATTATGGCGGACATATCGGACACTTTTGACACCATTTTGGAACCATTGTCATTTTTACAGCGATCAGTGCTATAAAAATGCACTGATTACTGTAAAAACTTCACTGGCAGTGAAGTGGTTAACCTGTAGGGGGCGCTGAGGGGGTTAAGTGTGTCCTAGGGAGTAATTCTAACTGTTAGGGGGCGTGGCTACAAGTGACATGTCACTGATCGCTGTTCCCGATGACAGGGATGAAAGACGATCAGTGACATGTCACTAGGAAGAACACAGAGATGTTGTGTTTGCACTGACATCTTCCCATTCTTCAGCTCTGTGACCCGATCGCGGGACACCGGCGGACATCAAGTCCGCGGGTGCCACGGGCACGGATCTCGCGAAAGGGCGGCGAGCAACCACACGGAGGCAAATTAAAGGGGACGAGTATATACAGTACGTCCATTTTCCTGTCCGTGCCATTCTGTCGACGTAAATGTTCGTGCGGCAGTCCTTAAGTGGTTAAAAGATGACGTCTTCAGAGTGTGACCATCCTTTCTCATGCATTTAATCCAAGCACGGTGGAGTCTCTTGTGGCCTGCCCCCAAACTCTCAAGGTAGCATGAGTGGGATATAGGAGCGGCATAAAATAATTCAAAGTTTGGAAAATACATATGTAGTATTTACAAGTCGTATCCTGCATGCAGTGCTGTCAAGTGGTACTTCTAGGTAGGGATGAGACAAATTGAGGATCACCATTCCTTCCCCTAAAAAGTCACCTTGAAATATCAGAGGAAATCCATAAGTTTCATAAATTTCACCATTGTGATGAAATGCTTTGCATTCCATAGTGAAGGTGAAATCTACGTCCTTTTTGATGGTTGTTAAGGGTGCAGTTGGCTTTTAATGACTCCTAAGGCTCCATTCACACATAGGTGTTTGGAATCCTAGGCGGAATCTCTGTTATTCTTCCCGCGATTCCAGAATCACGGAAAAATGTGGGATGCATTTGCAATGCCATTACTTGTTAATGGTACCCCAATCACGGTAGGCAGGCGATAAATCGTGCTGCAATTGCAGGAAAAAAAAACGCAACGTGCTACGCTTTTTCCCAAAAGAAGCTCATGCTCCTTTTTGAGCGACAAGCGTTTCCAAATGCCTAGGTGTGAATGGAGCCTAAGGGTTACAGAAGCTCTTCTCAATCAACTATTCTTGACCTATTCTTCTGCTATACACCAGTCTCTCAGCCCCTCATGTTAGGGCTCTGCTTTCCCCTTTACACCACTCCCCAACTAACTTGTTATATTCTACTCATCCCACCTTTCTTTTTTTCTCTTTTTTAACTCCACTTTCTTTCCAAACTGGTTACTTTGTTTGTAAAACACAATGGCACACTACTTTGTACTCTATCCTAAATATTTATTTTAGTTTACTGTATATCAAAATTGCTGTAATCCTATTATGCATGCCTACTATGGTATATACTTAGTGTGCCCTTTTTCTATTGTTTTCTAAAGTCCTCAATAATTAGTCTTTAAAAAAAAAAAAAAATGTTTCTGATTTGCCTCAATATTATTTATTTTAACAGATAAACAATAATACAATTTCGAGAGATTGTACACAAATAATGGAAAAAAAATAACAAGCAAAAAAATAAAAAATAGTCTTTGATTTACCTCATTATTTTACATATATATGTGTTTGCTAAAAAAAAAAGTAAAGTAAAAAAAGTAATGTAAAGTGAAGTTAAAAAAAGTAACTGCATACAGAAAACAAAACAAAACAAAAATTACAAAAAGCACTACCGTATATACTCGAGTATAAGCCGAGTTTTTCAGCCCTTTTTTAGGGCTGAAAGTATACCCCTCGGCTTATACTCGAGTCAGTACCTCAAAATCGTGTAATTATGCGGCCGGCGTCTATTGTTCAAATCTCGCGCCGTTCTCCCTGTCCCTTCGGCGATAGGCGTTTCCAGAAAACACTGTGATGAGTGTTTGCACCTATCATGGAGGTCCTCTTGTCCGACGTCCGTGATTGGCCGAGCACTGAACACAGTGCCTGCTGGGAAACGGAGTTCGCGAATGAGAGGACCTCCGTGATAGGCGCAAACACTCAACACAGTGTTTGCTGGAAACGCCTATCACGGAAGGGACAGGGAGAACAGCGCGAGATTTGCACAATGGACGCCGCCGCGGAATTACAAGATTTTGAGGTACTGACTCAGGCAAAGGGAGGCGAAATCGACACAGTAAGGGGGCACAGTGAGGTGACAGTGGGCAGTGAGATGGCAATGGGCACAGTAAGGGGCACAGTGAGACGACAATGGGCACAGTGAGGTGACAATGGGCAGTGAGGTGGCAGAGTGAGATGCCAATGGGCACAGTAAGGTTGGGCAATGGGCACATCCCCCCCCCCTCGGCTTATACTCGAGTCAATAAATTTTCCCAGTTTTTTTGGTAAAAGTAGGTACCTCGGCTTATACTCGAGTCGGCTTATACTCGAGTATATACGGTAATTGGAAAACAGCTAAACGAACCCAATTACACCCAAACAGTACACCCTTTTAAATAAATGGTGTGTAAACATATTAGAAAATCTAAATATGGGTTCATGTACTAATTAAAAACAATTTCATTTGCAAAAGCATTGTATAGTATAAACAACTGCCATTTTTACCAAAGTATTATTTTTACATTTTTGTCACCTTTTGTTTCATGCCAGCAGGTCTTAAAAAGGAAGTAAACCCTGATGGGTTTTACTTCCTCTTTACTCCCCTGCAAAGTAAAAGCATAATGGGCTAGTATGCGGTGCATACTAGCCCATTATGTGCCACTTACCTGCAAACGAAGCCCACGATGTCAGCAATGTCATTGCTGGTGGCCGCGTCCATCTTCACTCCTCTTCCTTCTGGGGCCATGGACTCTGTGACTGGCCAGAGTCGTGGGACGTCAGTCCCGCGCATGCGCACCGAGGCATTCTTTAGTGCGCATGCACCAATGACGTCGGCACAGGCGTATATATTGTAAATATATTCTAAACTGCACAAGTTAAGGAGATATTTCCAGTACCTACAGGTAAGCCTTATGGGCTTACCTGTAGGTAAAAGTGGTCTGTAAGGGCTTACAACTACTTTAATCCCCTGTCTGACAGAAGCTGGCCAAACAAGCATGCTGGAAAACCAGCAGCCAGCCAACTCCCGATCAGTGCTCTCCGCCATGTAGTGTAAAATCTTGGATGAGAACCTTCTTCCCTCAGCCAGAACACTGAAGATAGGTGGTGGATGGGTCTTGCAGCATGACAATGACCCAAAACATACCACCAAGGCAACAAAGGAGGGGCTCAAGAAGAAGCACATTAAGGTCATGGAGTGGCTTAGTCAGTCTCCAGACCTTAATCCTATAGAATATTTATGGAGGGAGCTGAAACTTCGAGTTGCCAAGCGACAGCCAAGAAACCTTAAGGATTTAGAGAAGACCTGTAAAGAAGAGTGGTCCAAAATTACTTATGAGATGTGTGCAAACCTGGTAACCAACTACAAAATATATATATATATATACACATACACAGTGGGGACGGAAAGTATTCAGATCCCCTTAAATTTTTCACTCTTTGTTATATTGCAGCCATTTGCTAAAATCATTTAAGTTAATTTTTTTTCCTCATTAATGTACACACAGCACCCCATATTGACAGAAAAACACAGAATTGTTGACATTTTTTCAGATTTATTAAAAAAAGAAAAACTGAAATATCTTATGGTCCTAAGTATTCAGACCCTTTGCTGTGACACTCATATATTTAACTCAGGTGCTGTCCATTTCTTCTGATCATGGTTCTATGCCTTCATTTAAGTCCAGCTGTGTTTGATTATACTGATTGGACTTGATTAGGAAAGCCACACACCTGTCTATATAAGACCTTACAGCTCACAGTGCATGTCAGAGCAAATGAGAATCATGAGGTCAAAGGAACTGCCTGAAGAGCTCAGAGACAGAATTGTGGCAAGGCACAGATCGGGCCAAGGTTACAAAAAAATTTGTGCTGCACTTAAGGTTCCTAAGAGCACAGTGGCCTCCATAATCCTTAAATGGAAGACTATTGGGACGACCAGAACCCTTGCTAGAGCTGGCCGTCCGGCCAAACTGAGCTATCGGGGGAGAAGAGCCTTGGTGAGAGAGGTAAAGAAAAACCCAAAGATCACTGTGGCTGAGCTCCAGAGATGCAGTCGGGAGATGGGAGAAAGTTGTAGAAAGTCAACCATCACTGCAGCTCTCCACCAGTCGGGGCTTTATGGCAGAGTGGCCTGACGGAAGCCTCTCCTCAGTGCAAGACACATGAAAGCCCACAGGGAGTTTGCTAACACCTGAAGGACTCCAAGATAGTGAGAAATACTGTAAGATTCTCTGGTCTGATGAGACAAAGCTAGAACTTTTTGGCCTTAATTCTAAGTGGTATGTGTGGAGAAAACCAGGGACTGCTCATCACCTGTCCAATACAGTCCCAACAGTGAAGGATGGTGGCGGCAGCATCATGCTGTGGGGGTGTTTTTCAGCTGCAGGGACAGGACGACTGGTTGCAATCGAGGGAAAGATGAATGCGGCCAAGTACAGGGATATCCTGGATGGAAACCTTGCTTTGCATTCCATAGTGAAGGTGAAATCTACGTCCTTTTTGATGGTTGTTAAGGGTGCAGTTGGCTTTTAAAGACTCCTAAGGCTCCATTCACACCTAGGTGCTTGGAATCCTAGGCGGAATCTCTGTTATTCTTCCCGCAATTCCAGAATCACGGAAAAACGTGGGATGCAATTGCAATCCCATTACTTGTTAATGGTACCCCAATCGCGGTAGGCAGGCGATAAATCGTGCTGCAATTGCAGGGAAAAAAACGCAACGTGCTACGCTTTTTCCCAAAAGAAGCTCATGCTCCTTTTTGAGCGACAAGCGTTTCCAAATGCCTAGGTGTGAATGGAGCCTAAGGGTTACAGAAGCTCTTCTCAATCAACTATTCTTGACCTATTCTTCTGCCATACACCAGTCTCTCAGCCCTTCATGTTAGGGCTCTGCTTTCCCCTTTACACCACTCCCCCCCACTAGGAGTGGCTTCACAACAACTCCGTGACTGTTCCTGAATGGCCCGGCCAGAGCCCTGACTTAAACCCAATTGAGCATCTCTGGAGAGACCTAAAAATGGCCGTCCACCAACGTTTACCATCCAACCTGACAGAACTGGAGAGGATCTGCAAGGAGGAATGGAAGAGGATCCCCAAATCCAGGTGTGAAAAACTTGTTGCATCTTTCCCAAAAAGACTCATGGCTGTATTAGATCAAAAGGGTGCAAATACTAAATACTGAGCAAAGGGTCTGAATACTTAGGACCATGTGATATTTCACTTTTTCTTTTTTAATAAATCTGCAAAAATGTCAACAATTATGTGTTTTTCTGTCAATATGGAGTGCTGTGTGTACATTAATGAGGAAAAAAAATTACTTAAATGATTTTAGCAAATGGCTGCAATATAACAAAGAGTGAAAAATAATTTAAGGGGGTCTGAATACTTTCCGTACCCTCTGTATACATACATACATATAGAAGCTTGTATGACATTTTAGTGATTGGGTTTACATATACTTTACTATACTAAAATCCTTGACACAAATACACGGCTACAGATCTTTCCAGCATCCCTGCTGCTCTCCAAAGTGCAGAAAACAGAAGAAATTGCATATTTTTAGTTTGGTATTCTTGTATTCAGGTGCCTCGTGTCTGCAGGGCAAATTAGGCTTTGTCTTTCCTTGCCTAGAGGCAAATGAGAACTTGTGTCTAAAATATTCTTTTAAAAACACAGTATTGATTCTAAGTCGTTACACTTTGTGTAGAGCTTGTTCTTTTCAACCTCGAGAAGGCTGACAGATTTAATGAATTATGTAGCCGGGTGAAAAACAGAATCCCCCAATGTTTATTCATTGCACAAATGCCTCAAAGAAGTCTGGAATAAGACTGCCTTATCTGACATATCCTCACTGTGTAAATGTTGGGTAAAGCCACCCCGTCTTATTTTTAAGTTTATTCTGAGTGACATCAACATTATGCGAGCAAAGTCACACTTTAATCTTGAGCAGATTAAATGAAAATACATCAAAGAACCCAAAACTTAAGACCAAAGTCTATCCGGTGTTCTTAGGTGTCTGACACTAAGGTGTCAGTGACTGTTGTAGTTGATTTAAGTTCTTATGTCTGTGTGTAACTGCTTATTTGAAGTAGAGCTCAAGTCAAAAATAATACATAAAAATGCTATGAAAAGAATAATACTATCATAATAATAATAATAATAATAATAATAATAATAACTATTGCTGCAAAAATCACCTTCAGTCTAAAGCTGTCCTTTTGCCACAAAATGCCCTCAGTCTTCTAGATTGGATGACAGCCAGCATCATATAAATTGGTTGTAAACCAAACATAAAACCAAACCAGACATAAAATATGAACAAAGTATATGCCTCTATAGTGTGTATGAGTCTCAATTATGAGCACTTAGGCCTCGTACACACGGCCGAGATTCTCGTCGAAAAAAACATGTCGTTTTTTTCGACGAGATTCTTGGACAAGAAAATTGTCCCGGCCGAGTGTACACGCGCTCGATTCAAAGAACCCGCGGTTCTTTGAATGGAGCATACGCGGTGACGTCATCGACTACGACGAGCATGCGCTCGTCACATTCGATGCCGTCGCCGCCATCTTGGTATACCCTACGTATGCCTAGGAAGCTACCGCGCATGCGTCGAATTCATTTCGAACATGCGCGGGCTTCCGGGAGGACAGGTAAGTGTACACACACTCACTTTTCTCGTCGAGAAACATGCCGAGGAGAATCTCGACGAGAAAATAGAGAGCAGGTTCTCTATTTTCTCGTCGAGGTTACTTATCGGTTTTCTCGACGAGAAACCATACACACGAACGAGTTTCTCGGCAAGACATCTCTGCCAGCAAGTTTCTTGCTGGTTCTTGCCGAGAAACTCGGTCGTGTGTACGAGGCCTAAGTGTCATTTTTGTCTGCTGCTTTGTTTCTCTGCTATCTGCATTAATCAGTTATGACAGGTTTTCCTGACACCAAAAGAAAAAATGTGACGGGGAAGGAGCCCCAGCACACAGCCTGTGATTGACAGCTGCAACTCTCTTCCTGTGCGCTGTGTGAAGGAGGGTGTGTCCCTTCCCTCCAATCATCTCCCTCTCCTCACTGAGCTCTGCAGTGTTTCATTCCAGCCCCCCCTATTTTTTTCTGACAGCTCAGACAAGCTTTATAAAGTTTGTACTTTGAACAGTTGTACAGATAAACAGTTACAACTTATATAGGAGGATTTGTTTCATCTCTGTGTATCATCTGAGGCCAGTCACTTCAAAATATATATATTTTTTTAATTGTCGGTCTGTTTTTGTTTATAGCGCAAAGAAAAATACCACCAAAAGAAAGCTCTATTTGTGGGGAAAAAAAGGACATACATTTTGTTTGGGTACAACGTCGCACGACCGCGCATTTGTCAGTTAAAGCGACGCAGTGCCGAATCACAAAAAATGGCCTGGTCAGGAAGGGGGGTAAATTCTTCCCGGGCTGAAGTGGTTAAAGATAAAGATAGGTATGGCAATTTTTTCATAGTTACATTCGTCCAGCTTGGATCGATGTAAGTATGTATGTGCCATACCTGTGGGATCCCTGTGGAAGCTGGAATTCACTGTAATATGCACCACCAATTCATTGGTTCTGCTTGCATCCTGGTCCCCTGTGATGTCACCGCCCCGCCTCTACCGTTTATCTCTAAAGTTTGCATCTTCAATTACTTAGATTAGCCAATAAAGGGTATCACGGAAACTTTAAACTTTCTGAATGAAAAATGTATAATTAACCACTTGCCGACCGCCGCACGCACTTATACGTCAACAGAATGGCACTCCTGGTCAGAAGGACGTATATATACATCCCCTTTAAGGAAGCGGCATTGTGGACGCGCGCGCGCCGCAAGCTCCGTGAGCCCAACCGCGGGTTCCATGGACTCAATCGCCGTGGGGATACCCGCAATCGTCTCACGGTGAGGAAGAACGGGGAGATGCTGATGTAAACAAGCATCTCCCTGCTCTGCCTAGTGACAATGACTGTGATCACCGCTTCCTGTACTCGGAGCAGAGATCACTGTCTTGTCACACACAGCCCATCCTTCCCCCCCAGTTAGAAGCACTTCCCAGGTCACACTTAACCCCTACAGCGCCACCTAGTGGTTAACCCCTTCACTTTCAGTGTCATTTTCACAGTAATCAGTGCATTTTTATAGCACTGCTCTTTGTAAAAAAGACAATGGTCCCAAAAATGTGTCAAAAGTGTCCGATGTGTCCGCCATAATGTCGCAGTCACGATAAAAATCGCTGATCGCCACCATTACTAGTAAAAAAAATAATATATTAATAAAAAATGCATAAAACTACCCCCTATTTTGTAGATGCTATAACTTTTGCGCAAACCAATCAAAATACGCTTATTGCGCTTTTTTTTATACCAAAAATATGTATATATGTGTATATATATATATATATATATATATATATATATATATATATATATATATTGTGACAGCAGGAAGGTAAAGTCACCTGGTTGCATCCAGGGGGGTAGATATATTTCGCCCAGATTCAGGCTTTACGCCGACTTATACAACTAGGTGGAGAGTTGTATAAGGCTAGTGGGCTCATGGATGACTCATACCTCTAGGGAGAGTGTGGGGCGTCGTACAGACAGGGAGTTGATGAGGCCAGCTGAAGCTTGTCAGCTCATTTAGGCCTCTATAAGAACTCCCAGCTTCATTAGATGTTAGCTCATGCCTGGAACCAGACCTGTGTGGACTGTCTAGGGAGAGTGAACCCCTGTGCGGTGAGGCAAAGCCTGTGTGGCTATTTGTTTGGACTTTTACTAAACCAGGGACTTAGGGACTAGGACAGCACTAGGCTGATCCCAGTTGTTAGTTAGGAAACCTGTATGTTTAGTCAGAGGTCAACTTGACCAGGATTTATTTTGGTTATGTTTCTTTTGCTTTGCTGTGTTTTGTCACTGTAAATAGAAAATAAACCGCACCTTTTTTTGATTTTGAAAACCACAACCTCCGTTTGCTGGGCCTGTTTTGTGTGGGGAACCCATCCCGGGGGTCACACACACCCGCTGCCGAGCTAACCCCCTCACAATATATATATATATATATATATATATATATATATATTTATATATATTTATATATATATTGTAAACACAGTCTTAAAAACTTATATCAAAAGTTCAGAATAAAACTGTAGCAGCGTTACGGACAAATGTTCATATGTGCGTCTTCTATACAATTATCATATAGGTGGTGTGGATAGTGAACGGTGAGTCTGGTTATAATGATTCCAATCCTAGTTCTAGTGCTTCTTTCACCAAGGCTTAACGTTGAACTGGACATCAATTGCTTCATAAGTGACTCCTAATAGATCTTGAGGAACTATCGTTTTTACCCTTTTTTAGTCCCACTGGGCATATGTATACACATTTCTATATTGCTTACATCAGCATAGTTCTTTTCCACTTTCAACAAAATTAGTTCACACAGCACTCTCAATAGAGGGCTGACCTAGGAAAACAGGGCAGTTGGCCCCAAAATAAATGAAGATTAACTAGCAACCAGAGTTCAAAACATACCCCTAGCATAATCCCAGATTAAAAACATAAGCACAATGGGGAACAGAGCAGTACTCCTTCTCTTTAGATTGTATGTTTTAATTCACTTATATTTAAATACAGGATTGTGGTAAAGAAGAAAGTTATATTGATGGAGGATGGTTTATCTATGCCCATATTGATTTAATATCTGGTGAGTGCATCCCCATAAGGGACTTTTTACCCCCCACGTGGTGAATTACACCTTGGTGAAAGAAGCACTGGAACTAGGATTGGAATCTATTATAACCAGACTCACTGCTCACTATCTACACCACCTATATGATAATTGTATAGAAGACGCACATATGAACATTTGTCCGTAGCGCTGCTACAGTTTTATTCTGAACTTTCGATATAAGTTTTTAAGACTGTGTTTACATTGTATTTACGTTTTATTTTTAAGCAGCTGCTGTCAGCATATACATTTTATTCCAGCACTTGTTTCTTTAGAGGTTTTATCCCTAAGCGCAGAGTGATACTAAGAAGGAGGGCCAGGTCATTTTAGTATATTTTATTTGGATATATATATATATATATATATATATATATATGTGTGTGTGTTTTTTTTTTGGGGGGGGGGATATTTATTATAGCATAAAGTAAAAAATATTGCTTTTTTTTCAAAATTGTCGCTCTTTTTTTGTTTATAGCGCAAAAAATAAAAACCGCAGAGGAGATCAAATACCACCAAAAGAAAGCTCTGTTTGTGGGAAAAAAAGGAAATCAATTTTGTTTGGGAGCCACATCGCACAACCGCGCAATTGTCAGTTAAAGTGACGCAGGGCCGAATCGCAAAAAGTGCTCTGGTCATTTAGCAGCCATATGGTCCGGGGCTTAAGTGGTTAATAATCATAATTATCAGCCATCATCAACAGTCCTCATCTGATTACATCTTCAAATTTTTAAACTCCATGATGTACACAATACAAGATAATCAAAGCAGGTCGATCGAACCATCAACTCTTACTTAATGTCACAGCTGAATTTTAGTTAGCCGCCTCCTGAGCAAAATGTAATGTCAAAGTAAAGGAGGTCAAGTTAATTCATCAGTCCGGATTCTTGACACAGCTGAGATATTTAATTAAATGTGGCCATTCAAAGCGTATTTTAATTGAACTGTAATGTATATCAGGAAAGTAAAGCTATTAGAATTTAAAATTGTTGAACCGTAGCTAATCATTTATTTAAATGGAATATGACTATAATTTTCAGGTAAGCACTGATATATTATATTATCCCGTGATATAAAGGAAGATTTATTTGCAAGTCCCCATCTGCCGCCGCTGAAAATAGTGGATGGGATATTTTCTCTTCCTCCTTCTAGGGTTTCAGCTAGTAACATCTTCATGAAAACAGCTTGCCGATTATTTAGTGTTTAGTAGATTTTTATCCAGGCATTAGAACATCTCCGTCAATCAAAACTGTTCTGCAGGGATTCAATTACCAAGAACTTCGATGCATAAACTTAGGTGCCAGCTTTTAGTTTTGAACAAACATTGATGCTTTCACAACACGCAAAGCAGAGGATCAAACCATTTAATGTCATTTTACCCTGCCTGTTAGTCTTAAAGGGAAAATCTAATGTATTTTGGAGTGAGCACATCTGGGTATTGCTCACATGGTCACTGCCAAAGGGGATTGCAGTTGGGGCGCCACACTGTTGAAATCCAAACAGCAGCTCTTCAGCTCCTGTCTTCCAACAGCTGTTTTCTTAAAGTGGATGTAAACCCAAATTTTCTTTGCTGTCACAATGTAGAGTATATGATTTCCTATCATTTGTGCCATGTCTTGCCACAAAAGAGTTAATCCAGCTCTGAGCAATCCTCTTTTATTGTTCAGTGAGATAAAACGGACAAACAGAGAAAAAACTTTGACCGTTCCGCCCCCTTGCTTTGAGTGACAGGTTATTTACATATCTCGTGCACTAACTTTAGACAGGCATTATTTTTTAATTCCCACCCCCACTCCTTTTCTGAAGTCATGTGGTTACTTTTCTGGATTTTGACTGGATGTTAGTGATCATAGCAGGAGAAAATGCATGTTGACAAGGGGAGTGTAGAGGTGGGCGGGGAGTCTACTGACATCACGACTCCACCCACCGAGCTCCAGACAACAGACCCACCCACAGAATCTGCAGTTTTTCAGTTCTTATAACAGACAGAGGGGAGACATTTGACAGGTAAGGATACATGCAGGAGGCATCTATATCCTTCTAGATCAGCACTATGGCAGTAGTTTAGAAAGGATGAGAATGGGTTTACATCCACTTTAATCTCTAATGAAGGTGGTGGAGTGAGGCCCCCAAAATCTGTTGGCTGCTGGGTTTGCTACATGTTTTGTAATAACGAAGAAACAAAAGGGGGCGCAAACTAAATGCAGCACAGAGATGTGCAATGAGGTCAGAGGCTGGTGAGGCACTGACTAGTATCAGAGCCAGATACACACAGGTTACATGCGCCACAAATGTTAGAGCGAGAGCAATAATTCTAGCACTAGACCTCCTCTGTAACTCTAAACATGTAACCTATAAAAAATGTAAAGCGTCGCCTATGGAGATTTTTAAGTATCGAAGTTTGGAGCCATACCACGAGTGTGCGCAATTTTAAAGAGTGACATGTTAGGTATCTATTTACTTGGCGTAATATCATCTTTCACATTATACGAAAAAAATAAAAAAATCGGGCTAACTTTAGTGGGGTTTTTTATTCATAAAACAGCTTTTTTCAACAAAAAAAGCGCGTTTGAAAAATTGTTGCGCAAATACCGTGTAACATAAAAAGTTGCAATGGCCACCATTTTATTTCCTAGGTTGTCTGCTTAAAAATATTTATAATGTTTGGGGGTTCTGAGTAATTTTCTAGCCCAAAAATGATGATTTTTACATGTAGGAGAGAAGTGTCAGAATTGGCCTGGGTGGCAAGTGGTTAATTATCATAAGTAAGTCATATACAAAGAATCACATATTGTTTTTAAGGTAATTTACTATATTTTCAAAAACTGTACTCAAGCAGGGGGCTTAACGGACAAATTACTGAAGTTTGAAGTTATAACTTCCAACCAGTAATTTCACAGTAAATAGATGAATAATAAATTATTATGTTATAACATATATCGCATAATAATACATGATTTAGCTTGTACCTTTTCAACAGCAGCAGATTCTCATTCTCCCTCTTAACTGTGTGAGAAAAAACGTGGGATTGTGGGTAAATCTTATACCCATAATTTTTCCTTCTAGTTTCCTTCTAGTTAAGATGGCTGGGCTGGAAGGGAGTATTTGTCTTTTAGACACACCCCCTTCTATGACACTGCAGTGACAGTAGAGCCTCCACTGCATTATTTTTATTGGACAGCTTGTTCCAATGGTGCCTTACCATTGGTCCAAGGCTCCAAGCTGTCCATTGAGCTCGGTGCTTCTGACAAGAAGTGAGAGGCACTGTGAGCTCATCCTCTCAGTCTGCTGCAAACAGAGTGTGCCAGCTTGTATTTAAACTGGCCGCTCTGTATGTAGCTTCTGACAGGCTCCACAAGAAGCCCCACATCTCCAGAAACTATAGGTGGCAGGAGCCCCAAATTTGGGGTCTCTATGACCCCTGGTCGCCGATCTACAAACCCTCGAAGCTTGATTTTTTTTTTTATATGTTTATGGCTCTGCCTCACCTGCCTCCCCTGACTGCACGCCCCTGGTGCAGCATTATAAGGAGTTTCATAGTATTAAAAAGCCAAATACAGACTTACAGGAACAGAGATAAAAACTGGCCTGGTCAGCCATATGTTAGAAGGCAATCCGCCCAGAGGAGCTGTGTGTGACAGCCAGCCAGCAGCATGCTTGTCAGTGGAGGAAAAGTTGTTTTTATCTTTGTTCCTGTAGGTCTGTATTTGGCTTTTCAATACTATTAAACACCTAATAATCCTGCACTAAGTTGACGACCCCTTGTGTTCCTTCTTGTGTTCTCAGAGATTGTTCCTGTCTCAGGTGGAGCTGCCTACTGGAGTGTGATACTCAGTGGACTTGTACTGCTATTCAGAGACTGTCCTCTCACTGTAAGCATGTTTTATATGTTAGGGGGGTCTTACATGGGGATCCATACTTATTTTGCACCATAATAACAATACTATTATGTGTCATACATGTTTTGCAATAAAACCTCCTGTTTGGATTTCAACATTGTGGCGTGGTGCTCAAATTCTTTGATCCAATCAATATACCTATTTCCTGAGGTTTTCCTTGGCGGTCCCTCTGTGTATATAAGCAGCCTACACATCACCCAGATGCCCAATCGGGAGAATAGTAGTAAAGTTTTGAAAGAATACCCATCATAGGTAGGCAGTAAAAATCCATCTAGGGTCCCAGAGCCATTCAATCAACTATATCTAAGGATCTTAGAGGACAGATCTTCAGGCAGCATTGACCAATCTACAGACTGCATAAGGTTGGATGCTCAGCAAAGACTACAAGACCAATGTAGCGGCCTCACCCCATCTCCTTTTTCTAGGGGTATGTCACACGACAGGGTGAGATGCGCTACGGCCCATGTCCTCCCCATGGCTGTGGGTGAGGTGAAGGCCAGTATCAGTATCTTCCTCGGGCCAATGTGCTTTAGTTATGAAACTCAGTCCTGCTATGCTTGCACCCTCCTTTGCTCCCATTAACCAGAGTCCACACACCGATCACAGTCCAACTCTTGCTTTATTGTAAGCTCCACAATAAACAGTGTTTCTGTAGCCAACTGGTTGGAACGTTTTAACAGCCTGATACGGTGGGATGAGCAGGTCGAGGCACTATCCTAATTTCAATCTAAACCACTGTAATTTCACCAGCGGTTATCATAGCCTTGATTAGCACAGAACATGGAACTTGTGAGTCTCTACCAGCAACTCAAGAGAACGTATTTAGGAGTACCTTCGCTGTGCTGTGGCCCCTATCAGGGGTTGATGTCCCTCTAAGGGAGTTACCGGAGGCCCATCTGTCACCGGGTTGACGCTGCTCCGGACTCTCCGGACGGGTGACCTCCCCGGCCTCCTCACCTCAGATGCGGGTCCCGTCCACCTCGGGGACCCTCGGATCACTTCGCCCTTGCGGGACCCAGTCGAAGTTACTGGGCCCCAGGCCTACGATCTAGTAACTCACCCCAGGCTGAAGGTGCCTGGGATGGACTCCAACTCCATTCCGGCCAGGCCTAGGGCGCCTGGGCCAGAACTCCAAACCGCCAGCACCCAGGCCTAAGGTGCCTGGGTGCGTGAAGAGAAGATCCTCGAAGACCTCGTGGCGAGGGCATCTCCCCCTTTTATCCCCTCCCATCGACACCACGGCAGGTTCCCCGCCCTCGCCGTACCGTCTCTGGAAAGGGACAAAAAGGGTAGCACTGTGGTAGTGATTCTACCTTGAGCCTGCGGGTACACCGCCACCCACAGGCCAAGGAGAATAATACACCACCCAATCCTCCACGAATACAAAGGGGTCCAAAACCTCTCACAATTACACACCTGGGTCATACTACCACCCAGGTGTACCCCAACTAAATTTAAAGACCCCGCTACACCAATAATTGGCAATTGATTATGTACTTGGCATCAGAGAGGTTCCGAATAGAAAAAGAAATCAGGACAAAATAGTTGACTTTATATTTTTCTTCTGCTTTTCCTAGTTTCTCTAAAGCATGTTACAATTAGGATTGAGCTAAGGTTCCAATACATATACAATGTACGGTCATTGACCAAATATGACCACATGGTCTTTGGTCAATGATGTCACCAGCATCCCTGCCCCTTGGTTACTTGCAACTGCGGGACAGGGCATCCATGGTCACATCTGCCTGGAATGGTAACCTCTTGTCATCTGACAGTCTTTTGCGGGTTCAGGGCAGAACTCAGTTCAATCTTAGCTCATCCTTATTTACAATCTGATTGTACAACCTCTGTCTGATGACTTTTAGTGCCAATGTCAACATAAAAGTCTATTGCCGCGTACACACGACCGAGTTTCTCGGCGGTGAAAACACCGCCGTGAAAACCGACGGGAAAAACGAGGACCGGCTTGGTCCCCTTTTTCCAGTCTACACACGGCCGTTTTTCACGACTAGGGATGAGCTCGGTGTTCGAGACGAACATAGGTTCGACTCGAACATCGGCTGTTCACGCGTTCGGCGAACAACGAACGTTTTGGGCCGTTCGCGCCAAATTCGAGTGACGCGAACGGCCCACAATACACTGCGCCATCGCAGTGTAATCCCGGCGCTGTGATTGGCCAAGCATGCACTGTGACCCTGCATGCTTGGCCAATCACAGCGCCGGTAGCGAGGAGAGCAATGATTGGCCACAGGCAGGATGCCTGTGGCCAATTATAGCTGAGGGGGTTTAGTACACGCCCCACACTATAAAAGGCCGCCAGCGCGGCGGCCTTGTGTAGTGTGTTCCGGAGCAGGGAAAGTGAAGAATAGGCAGGGACAGTGTCAAATCTTGTCAAATCTATTCTTTGCTAAACCTTGTGTGTAGGGACAGAGAAGGATAGGCAGGGAGAGTGTCAGTGTCATATTCTTTGCTAAACCTTGTGTGTAGGGAGAGAGAAGGATAGGCAGGGAGAGTGTCAGTGTCATATACTTTGATAAACCTTGTGTGCAGGGAGAGAGAAGGATAGGCAGGGGACAGTGTCAGTGTCATATTCTTTGCCAAACCTTGTGTGCAGGGAGAGAGAAGGATAGGCAGGGAGAGTGTCAGTGTCATATACTTTGATAAACCTTGTGTGCAGGGAGAGAGAAGGATAGGCAGGGGACAGTGTCAGTGTCATTGTTGCTAAGCCTCCTGCACATTATACACCTGAAGTTAGCCCGTATTGCTGCTTTTTCCTGGTGTGTTACACCAACAGGATTTTGCGGCACTTACAGCGGGCGGAGTGTACCTCCTGACCATATTACACCTTAACTTAGCCTGTATTGCTGCTTTTTCCTGGTGTGTTACACAAACAGGATTTTGCGGCACTTACAGCGGGCGGAGTGTGCCTCCTGACCATATTACACCTTAACTTAGCCTGTATTGCTGCTTTTTCCTGGTGTGTTACACAAACAGGATTTTGCGGCACTTACAGCGGGCGGAGTGTGCCTCCTGACCATATTACACCTTAACTTAGCCTGTATTGCTGCTTTTTCCTGGTGTGTTACACCAACAGGATTTTGTGGCACTTACAGCGGGCGGAGTGTACCTCCTGACTATATTACACCTTAACTTAGCCTGTATTGCTGCTTTTTCCTGGTGTGTTACACAAACAGGATTTTGCGGCACTTACAGCGGGCGGAGTGTGCCTCCTGACCATATTACACCTTAACTTAGCCTGTATTGCTGCTTTTTCCTGGTGTGTTACACAAACAGGATTTTGCGGCACTTACAGCGGGCGGAGTGTGCCTCCTGGCCATATTACACCTTAACTTAGCCTGTATTGCTGTTTTTTCCTGGTGTGTTACACAAACAGGATTTTGCGGCACTTACAGCGGGCGGAGTGTACCTCCTGACCATATTACACCTTAACTTAGCCTGTATTGCTGCTTTTTCCTGGTGTGTTACACAAACAGGATTTTGCGGCACTTACAGCGGGCGGAGTGTGCCTCCTGACCATATTACACCTTAACTTAGCCTGTATTACTGCTTTTTCCTGGTGTGTTACACCAACAGGATTTTGCGGCACTTACAGCGGGCGGAGTGGACCTCCTGACCATATTACACCTTAACTTAGCCTGTATTGCTGTTTTTTCCTGGTGTGTTACACCAACAGGATTTTGCGGCACTTACAGCGGGCGGAGTGTACCTCCTGACCATATTACACCTTAACTTAGCCTGTATTGTTGCTTTTCCCATTTCCCTGCAGGCCATTAGAATGTCTGGAAGGCAAACAAGGAGAGGCAGACAGTCAGGAGCCAAAAAAAGAGGGCAAGCAGGCTCTGTGTCTAGAGACAACAGTGCTGGTCGTGGACGCGGTGCATCGCCATCAGCACGTGGCCATGGGACACGCTTGTCCTTTTCGGCAGCTGGACGTGTTGAGCCGCATCATGCCGAAGACTTGGTACAGTGGATGACCAAGCCCTCCTCATCCTCCTCATCCTCTCTCACCCAGGCTCAGGGTACTGGCAAAGCAGCTGCCAAAGCGTCCTCTTCCCTGGTATCAATGTCATCATCAGTCACTCCTTCCCTAGACCAACCATGTCCTCCTGAGGAGTCCCCGGAACTGTTTGAGCACAGTGTTGGGTACATGCTCCAGGAGGATGCCCAGCGTTTCGAAGGGTCTGATGATGATACCCAGCTAGAGGAAGGCAGTAGCGTGAGAGCAGAGAGAGGGGATGCTCAAGAAGGACACCAATCTGGCAGTCATGTTTCAGCAGCTGCAGCATACTGCCAGATTGGCTCCAGTGATGAGGAGGGAGGGGATGATGAGGTCACTGACTCCACGTGGGTGCCTAATAGGAGAGAGGAGGAGGAGGAGGATGAGGAGGAGGCACATCTCCAATGAGGCAGGATGCCCTCGGGGGGCCAGCGTAAGGGCAGCACACCGACAGAATCACACCACAGAGCTCCGCCTGTGCAGGGCGCTGCCTCTGCCCGTCATTCAAAAAGTTCTTTGGTGTGGGCCTTTTTTGAGTCGAGTGCATCAGATCGCACAGCTGCTGTTTGCAACATATGTCTCAAGCGTATATCGCGTGGCCAAAACATCACCCGCTTGGGCACCACATGCTTGACCAGACATATGTTGACCTGCCATGCAGCTTGTTGGCAAGCCTACCTTAAAGACCCACACCAAAGAACAAAGCTGACCTCTTCTTGCACCGCATCAGCTGGGATCTCCAACCCCACTATACCTTCAGTCCTCTCTGAAACCTGCTCTGAGAGGAATGAAAGTGTAGAATTAGGTGTGTCACAGCCAAGTACTTGCGGGCACTCTGCTAGCAGTACACCAACGTCCGATTCTAGCAGGCAAATTTCCCTGCCCCAGCTGCTGTCCTATTCTTTGCTAAACCTTGTGTGCAGGGAGAGAGAAGGATAGGCAGGGGACAGTGTCAGTGTCATTGTTGCTAAGCCTCCTGCACAGTATACACCTGAAGCTAGCCCTTATTGCTGTTTTTTCCTGGTGTGTTACACTGACAGGCATTTGCAGCACTTACAGCGGGTGGAGTGTACTTCCTGCAAAATAAACACCTGAAGCTACCCCTTATTGCTGGTTTTCCCATCTCCCTGCACGCCATTAGAATGTCTGGAAGGCAAACAATGAGAGGCAGACAGTCAGGAGCCAATAAAAGAGGGCAAGCAGGCTCTGTGTCTGGGGGCAACAGTGCTGGTCGTGGACGCGGTGCATTGTCATCAGCACATGGCCATAGGACACGCTTGTCCTTCTTTTCGGCAGCTGGACATGTTGAGCCACATCATGCCGAAGACTTGGTAGAGTGGATGACCAAGCCCTCCTCATCCTCCTCATCCTCTCTCACCCAGGCTCAGGGTACTGGCAAAGCAGCTACCAATGTGTCCTCTTCCCTGGTATCAATGTCATCATCAGTCACTCCTTCCCTAGACCCACCATGTCCTCCTCCTGAGGAGTCCCCCGAACTGTTTGAGCACAGTGTTGGGTACATGCTCCAGGAGGATGCCCAGCGTTTCGAAGGGTCTGATGATGATACCCAGCTAGAGGAAGGCAGTAGCGTGAGAGCAGAGAGAGGGGATGCTCAAGAAGGACACCAATCTGGCAGTCATGTTCCAGCAGCTGCAGCATACTGCCAGATTGGCTCCAGTGATGAGGAGGGAGGGGATGATGAGGTCACTGACTCCACGTGGGTGCCTAATAGGAGAGAGGAGGAGGAGGAGGATGAGGAGGAGGCACATCTCCGCCTGTGCAGGGCGCTGCCTCTGCGCGTTATTTAAAAAGTTCTTTGGTGTGGGCCTTTTTTTGAGGCGAGTGCATCAGATCGCACAGCTGCTGTTTGCAACATATGTCTCAAGCGTATATCGCGTGGCCAAAACATCAGCCGCTTGGGCACCACATGCTTGACCAGACATATGTTGACCTGCCATGCAGCTCGTTGGCAAGCCTACCTTAAAGACCCACACCAAAGAACAAAGCGGACCTCTCCTTGCACCGCATCAGCTGGGATCTCCAACCCCACTATACCTTCAGTCCTCTCTGAAACCTGCATTGAGAGGAATGAAGGTGTAGAATTAGGTGTGTCACAGCCAAGTACTTGCGGCCACTCTGCTAGCAGTACACCGACGTCTGATTCTAGCAGGCAAATTTCCCTGCCCCAGCTGCTGGACCGTCGAAAGAAGTTCACTCCCAGCCATCCACATGCCCAGCGGTTGAATGCTAGCTTGGCTAAATTGCTAGCGCTTCAACTGCTGCCTTTTCAGTTGGTAGACTCGGCCCCCTTCCGTGAGTTTGTGCAATGTGCGGTTCCTCAGTGGCAGGTTCCCAAACGCCACTTTTTCTCACGGAAGGCGATTCCGGCTCTCTACCGGCATGTGGAAGGCAATGTCTTGGCCTCGCTGGACAGGGCGGTCAGCGGTAAGGTGCATATTACCGCTGACTCATGGTCCAGCAGGCATGGACAGGGACGTTACCTTTCTTTCACGGCCCATTGGGTCACTCTTTTGGCAGCTGGGAAGGATGCAGGACAAGGAGCAGTAGTGTTGGAGGTTGTTCCACCGCCACGCCTCCAAAATACTACTACTGGTTGTGACACACCTCTGTCCTCCACCCCCTCCTCTTCTTCTTCCTCCGTGGCCTCTTCCTGTGCTTTGTCCTCGGAACCAGCGGTGCTCCGTAGGCGTTCAAGGGGCTATGCAAGTACGCAGGCAAAAAGATGCCATGCCGTGCTTGCGCTGGTGTGTTTGGGGGACAGGAGCCACACTGGGGCAGAGGTTCTATCTGCTCTGTAGGGGCAGGCCGAGAGGTGGTTGACGCCACGCCAGCTTAAGCCAGGAATGGTAGTTTGCGACAATGGCACCAACCTCCTCTCCGCTCTCCGACAGGTACAACTGACCCATGTGCCCTGCATGGCTCACGTCCTTAACCTGGTGGTGCAGCGGTTCTTGGGCAGGTACCCGGGCTTACAGGATGTCCTGAGGCAGGCCAGGAAAGTCTGTGTGCATTTCCGCAGATCTTATAATGCCAGTGCTCGCCTGGCTGAGCTGCAAAAGGAGTTGAACCTGCCCAAGAACCGCCTTATATGTGACATGCCCACCAGGTGGAACTCAACGTTGGCAATGCTGCAGCAGCTGCACACGCAGCAGAGGGCCATCAATGAGTACCTGTGCGACTACGGCACCAGGACAGGGTCAGGGGAGCTCGGGTTTTTTTCACCACACCAGTGGGGCATGATCAGGGATGCATGCACTGTCCTGGCACCATTTGAGGAGGCCACGAGGATGGTGAGCAGTGACAGTGCATGCATCAGTGACACTGTACCTCTTGTCCAACTGTTGGAACATACGCTGCGTGGAATAATGGACAGGGCATTTGAGGCAGAACAGAGGCAGGAAGAGGGGGACTTCCTTGCCTCTCAAGGCCCCCTTTACCCAGACAGTGTTCCTTCTGTCCCACCCATCGCACAGGAAGAAGAGGAGGAGGAGGAGGATTGTGTCAGCATGGAGGTGGAGCCTGGCACTCAGCATCATCAGCAGCAGTCTTTTAGGGATGATTTACAGTCCCAAGAAACCAGTGGACTTGTACGTGGCTGGGAGGAGGTGGCTGCGGATCATGTCGTCCTTAGTGACCCAGAGGACTCCGGACTGAATGCCTCAGCTAACCTACGCTGCATGGCCTCCCTGATCCTGCAAAGTCTGCGGAAGGATCCTCGTATTCTTCGGATCAAGGAGAGGGACCATTACTGGCTGGCCACTCTCCTTGATCCACGGTACAAGGGTAAGGTTGCGGACCTTATCTTACCGTCACAGAGGGAGCAGAGGATGAGACAACTCCGGGAGGCCTTGCAGAAAGGTCTGTGCAATGCGTTCCGAGAGACTGGGAGGTTACAAACTCCTGGTCCTGGACAACGAGTTGCTGAGGCTTCGGTCAGTCAAAGAAGGAGCGGTGGGGAAGGTGGCCGTCTGACCGAAGCGTTCAGACAATTCTTTAGTCCGCAGCCCCAAGGTATGATCGGTTCCAGCAACCATCGCCAGCGTCTGATATACATGGTGCAGGAATACCTAGGGGCAAGGTCAGACTTGGACACCTTCCCCACCGAAAATCCTCTGGCTTACTGGGTCTTGAGGATGGATCACTGGCCAGAGCTTGCACAGTATGCAATTGAGCTACTGGCCTGTCCTGCATCCAGCGTTCTTTCAGAACGCACATTCAGTGCTACTGGAGGATTTGTCACGGATCACAGGGTGCGCCTGTCCACCGACTCTGTTGATCGACTGACCTTCATAAAGATGAACCAGTCTTGGATCACCACCAGCTACCAAACACCTGAAGCTGATATAACAGACTAATTTATTTTCAAATGTCACATCCCTTCAAGACTGATGCTGATGCTGAGAGACTGTCCTGTTATGTTGACTGACTATCCTCCTCCTCCTTAATGATCCGATTGACGATGATAGCTTGGAAGAACATTTTTGTTTCTGGGTGCCGCCACCAGTGGCTAAGGCCCAATTTTTCAGCCCCTGTTTAACAGGGGTGTGTTATTACAATTTTTTATGCAATGCTTTGCAGCAGGGCTCATTCCTGCACTCCAACTAGAGTATCTGGGAGTGGTTGCAGTGTCGTGGCACCAGCACCAGTGGCTAAGGCCCAATTTTTCAGCCCCTGTTTAACAGGGGCGTGTAATTACAATTTTTGGTGAAATACTTTGCAACAGGGCTCATTGCTGTGCTCCAAGTACAGTATCTGTGAGGGGTTGCAGTGTTGTGGCACCAGTGCCTAAGGCTCAATTTTTCTGCCCCTGTTTAACAGGGGCATGTAATTACAATTCTTGATCTAATAATTCACAGCAGGGCCCATTCCTGCGCCCACCAAGACTAACTGTGAGGCCTTACAGTGTTGTGTCAACACCACCACCACCAAGGCCCAATTTTTCAGCCCCTGTTCAACAGGGGCATGCAATTACAATTCTTGATCTAATAATTCACAGCAGGGCCCATTCATGCGCCCACCAAGAGTAACTGTGAGGGCTCACAGTGTTGTGGCAACACCAACATGTAAGGGGCAAATTTCAGCTGAGTATATACGGCAGGCCCCTACTTTCAAACATCCAACTTACAAACGACTCCTCCTTGCAAACGGAAGGATACAACAGGAAGTGAGAGGAAATCTACCCCTAGGAAGGCAAATTCTCTCCTGTAAGAGTTAATATGGGAAAAAAAGTGTCTCCTCTCCACTGATCCTTTATCACCAATTCTTGTTTCAATAAAAAACGCAAATTTTCAAAAAACATTTGTCATTTGGACGGAAAGTGAGGTGAACTGTTCTGAACAGGTGCACACTGCACAGACAGCAAAACAAATGTTACAGGGGTGATAACCCTTCCCTATGTTCTCCAAAAAGCTTAAAAATAGATTTTTTGGCTGGAGCTACACTTAAACAATGTACCTGTTCAAAATTACAAACAGATTCTACATAAGAACAAACCTACAGTCCCTGTCTTGTATGCACCGCCTGTATACGGCTGTTCAGAGTATATAGGGCCTTTTTTATTTTGTGTGCGGGGTTCCCCTTAATATCCATACAAGACCCAAAGGGGCTGGTAATGGGCTGGGGTGGGGGTGGGGGGGTGTGATGGGGTAGCTATGCCATTTTCTTAAAGATTTTCATCCATATTACCGGGACCAGATATTACATTAAAGCCGCAAGCAGTTTTAAATGGCTTTTTTTCCTTTAGAAATGTCATTTTGTGCAGGGACAGTTCTAAACACGGGAAACACGTGGCACTTCACAGGCATACTTTAGACACCCCCCAGGTACGATATTTAAAGGAATATTTGACTTTTTTTTTCACTTTATGCATCATTAAAATGACTGCTCCCGAAAAACGGCTGTTTTTAAAACTTCTTTTTGCATTGATACATGTCCCCTGGTGCAGAACCCGGGTTCCCAAACCCTTTTTAGGACAATAACATGCATAATAGTCGTTATAATTAGCACTTTCGATTTTGAACGTTCGCATCCATTGTATTTAATAGGGTTCTAAAGTTTGTGCGAACTTTCGGTCCGTTCGCGGGTTCTGGTGCGAACCGAACCCGGGGGTGTTCGGCTCATCACTATTCACGACATGTTTTCTCTTGATCGAGAAAAACGGCCGTGTGTAGGCTCCCTAGCAGTGTTTCCCTATGGGAAAACTGCCGAGGAAAAAAATGGCAAGATTCGTAACGAGAAAAATAAGTGCATGTTCTAATTTTTCTCGTCGTGATTCTCCGCGGTTTTCTCGTCGGGAAAACTGCTGGAGAGCCTACACACGGACGTTTTTCTCGTCCAAGTGAAAAAATTACAGTTTTCCCGACGAGAAAAATGGTCGTGTGTACGCGGCATGTGGGAATGCAAAAGCAGCTTAAAGCAGGTTGATGCAGCTTAGAAGGTGGTCAAGTGCAGGTCATAAGGAAATCAACTGCAGGTGAATTTCAGCTATCAATAAACTTATCATTAAACTTATCATTAATCTTATCATTAATCTTGAGTGATCTCAAAAGCATCTAAAGCTGATCTTAAATGCAAGCAGAATGCACCAGAAAACAAGCTGTGATTTTCCCATTTAAACAAACCAAAAGCCTGTAGATTTAGCAAAAGCTATGTAGTGCAAGGGTTTGCCTAGGCAATCTATCAAATTTGAATTAAATCAGGTCGTTTTTTTGTACTACATGGTTTTTGCAAATCTAAAGAAGATCGTACAAATAGATTTGAATACATATGTGTGACCAACCTAAAAGCCTCGTACACACGACCGGTTTTCTCGGCAAGAACATTGCTGGCAGAGCTTTCTTGCCGAGAAAACCGTGCGTGTGTACGAGGCTTTCAGGTTTCTCGTCAAGAAAACTGGCCAGAATCTCGACGAGAAAAATAGAGAACCTGCTCTCTTTTTTCTTGTCAGGATTCTCGTCGGCCTGTTTACCGACGAGAAACCCGAGAGTGTGTACGCTTACCTGTCGCCGTGGAAACCCGCGCATGCTCGAAATGACTTTGACGCATGCGCGGTAGCTTCCTAGGCATAGGTAGGGTGTAGCAAGATGGCGGCGACGGCATTGAATGTGACGAGGGCACGCTCTTCATAGTCAATGATGTCACCGCATTCGCTCCATTCAAAAGAACGGCGGTTCTTTTGAATCGTACGTGTGTACACTCGGCCGGGACAAGATTCTTGTCAAAAATCTCGTCAAGGAAAAACGACGGGTCGTGTGTTCGAGGCTAAAGTGTATGTTAACAATACATTTCTCTTATTTGCTCCCCTTTGGTCTGTTAAATATACCACTGAAATTGTTATAATACACTCACTGGCCACTTTATTAGGTACACCTTGCTAGTACCGGGTTGGACCCCCTTTTGCCTTCAGAACTGCCTTCATTCTTCAATACATAGATTTAACAAGGTGTTGGAAATATTCTCCAAAGATTTTGGTCCATATTGACATGATAACATCACGCAGTTGCTGCAGATTTGTCGGCTGCACATCCATGTTGCCAACCTCACGTTCCGTCACATCCCAAAGGTTCTCTATTGGATGAGATCTGGTGACTGTGGAGGCCATTGGAGGACAGTGACCACATTATCCAGTGATGAGATGATTGGAGCTTTGTGACATGGTGCATTATCCTGCTGGAAGGAGCCATCAGAAGATGGGTACACTGTAGTCATAAAGGGATGGACATGGTCAGCAACAATACTCAGGTAGGCCGTGGCATTTAATGATGCTCAATTGGTACTAAGGGACCCAAAGTGTGCCATGAAAATATCCCCCACACCATTACACCACCAGCCTTAACCGTTGATACAAGTCAGGATGGATCCATGCTTTCATGTTGTTCATGCCAAATTCTGACCCTCCCATCTGAATGTGGCAGCTGAAATTGAGACTCATCAGACCAGGCAACGTTTTTCCAATCTTTTATTGTCCAAATTTGGTGAGTCTGTGTGAATTGTAGCCTCAGTTTCCTGTTCTTAGCTGACAGGAGTGCCACCCGGTGTGGTCTTCTGCTGCTGTAGCACATCTGCTTTAAGGTTTGATGTGTTGTGTGTTCAGAGATGGTATTTTGCATACCTTGGTTGTAACAAGGGGTTATTTGAGTTACTGTTGCCTTTCTATCATCTCAAACCAGTCTGCCCATTCTCCTCTGACATCAACAAGGCATTTTCCTCCACACAACTGCCGCTCACTGGATTGTTTCTCTTTTTTGGACCATTCTCTGTAAACCCTGGAGATGGTTGTGCGTGAAAATCCCAGTAGATCAGCAGTTTTTGAAATACTCGTCAGGCACCAACAATCATGCCACGTTCAAAGTCACTTAAATCCCCTTTCTTCCCCATTCTGATGCTCTGTGTGAACTTCAGCAAGTCGTTTTCCCCACATCTAAATGCCTAAATGAAGGAGTTGCTGCCATGTGATTGGCTGATTAGCAATTTGTGTTACCAAGCAATTGAAAAGGTGTACCTAATGAAGTGGCCGGTGCCTGTATATCTGTTTGACAATTTAAATGAATGACACTAACATTTTGTTATATGTAATTCTTCCCAATTAGCAATCAAGTTATGTGGACAACTGTCATGGACTATACTGTACAAGGTAACTATTGTTTTCACATATCTCACAGAATTGGAAGGGCTTACCATTTTTGGCTTTGCAGGATTTGTTGTCCGGCTGCATTAAATACCCTTCGACACAACTGCATGTATAAGAGCCTTGTGTGTTCCTGCAGGTCTGACTGCAAAAGCCGTACAATGAACATTCATCGACATCTGGAAGAGAGCACCACACATTATAGTAACAATAACTAGTAAATATGTCATCATAACCATTGTGTGCAACCCATGTGATAGATAAAGAGACACATCCGAGAAAGACAAATACGTAGATGCTGTATGTGTGGAAAGATTAATTCATATAGAGAGTTATGCCCCGTACACACGATCGTTTTTCATGCCGTTAAAAATGCCATTTTTTAAAATGGCCATTAAAACCGATCGTGCGTATGCTCCAGAGCATTTTTAACGGCCTGAAAAACGGCCATTAAAAATTTCGAACATGCTCTATTTTTTCACGTCATTTTTCATGTCGTTTTTATTAGCGACGTGAAAAACGATAGTGTGTATGCTTTTACGAGGGGAAAAAAACGCACATGCTCAGAATCAAGTATGAGACGGGAGCGCTCGTTCTGGTAAAACTAGCGTTCGTAATGGAGATAGCACATTCGTCACGCTGTAACAGACTGAAGAGCACGAGGCTGAAAAGCGCGAATCGCCGCTCAACAAAGTTTACTAACATGAAGGGTGGCGCCATTCGAACGGAACTTCCCCTTTATAGTGCCGTCGTACGTGTTGTACGTCACTGCGCTTTGCTCGAGCGTTTTTTTTAATGATCGCGTGGATGCAAGACAGGCTTGAGAGGAAACATGAAAAAAACGACGAGAAAAACGTTGGTTAAAAAAATTGCATGAAAAACTATCATGTGTACGCCGCATTAGGTATGCAAACAAATAGATGATAGATAGCTCCAGGGTTGGATGGTATTGGAGATTCCCTGGGTGCTATCGACCCCCCACTCACTTTTCTACCACCACCACCACAATTAACTCCTTAGTTCAGAGAACTTTCACATGGTTCAAGTTGCTTGCACTTCCATATCCATACCCAAGCCTTTTTTAGTTGCTCCATTTGAGAAAATGAGCAAACTGCCCAATGGAATGAGAAGATGGAAAAAGAAGTGCATATAGGTAAGTGTACCTAGCTAAGGGGATACATCTTTTAGAAGGTACTGTCATAGTGACAGTTAAAGTGTTACTACCATATAGGGATGAGCTTTGTGTTCGAGTCGAACATACGTTCGACTCGAACATCGGCTGTTCGATCGTTCGACGAAGATCGAACGATTTGGGCCGTTCGCGCCAAATTCGAGTGACGCGAATGGCCCACAATGCACTACGCCATCGCAGTGTCATCCAGGCGCTGTGATTGGCCAAGCATGCACTGTGACCCCGCATGCTTGGCCAGTCACAGCGCCGGCAGCGAGGAGAGCAATGATTGGCCACAGGCAGGATGCCTGTGGCCAATTATTGCTGAGGGTGTTTAGTACACGCCCCACACTATAAAAGGCCGCCAGCACGGCGGCCTAGTGTAGTGTGTTCCGGAGCAGGGAAAGAGAAGCATAGGCAGGGACAGTGACATTTATTTCTTTCTTGCTTAACCTGGATTCCTTTAGTTTAGGGAAAGAGAAGGATAGGTAGGGAGAGTGTCAGTGTGTTTTACTGTGCGAGTCCTTGTTTCTAGGGACAAAGAAGGAAAGTGAGGGGAATTCTCCTTGTGCTATAGTGTGCTTTAAAAAAACATTTTTTCTAGGGACAGAAAACTGTAGGTAGGGAGAGTGTCAGTTTCTTTCACTGTGCCAGTCCTTGTTTCTAGGGACAAAGAAGGAAAGTGAGGGGATTTCTCCTTGTGCTATAGTGTGCTTTAAAAAAACATTTTTTCTAGGGACAGAAAACTGTAGGTAGGGAGAGTGTCAGTTTCTTTCACTGTGCCAGTCCTTGTTTCTAGGGACAAAGAAGGAAAGTGAGGGGAATTCTCCTTGTGCTATAGTGTGCTTTAAAAAAACATTTTTTCTAGGGACAGAAAACTGTAGGTAGGGAGAGTGTCAGTTTCTTTCACTGTGCCAGTCCTTGTTTCTAGGGACAAAGAAGGAAAGTGAGGGGAATTCTCCTTGTGCTATAGTGTGCTTTAAAAAAACATTTTTTCTAGGGACAGAAAACTGTAGGTAGGGAGAGTGTCAGTTTCTTTCACTGTGCCAGTCCTTGTTTCTAGGGACAAAGAAGGAAAGTGAGGGGATTTCTCCTTGTGCTATAGTGTGCTTTAAAAAAACATTTTTTCTAGGGACAGAAAACTGTAGGTAGGGAGAGTGTCAGTTTCTTTCACTGTGCCAGTCCTTGTTTCTAGGGACAAAGAAGGAAAGTTAGGGGAATTCTCCTTGTGCTATAGTGTGCTTTAAAAAAACATTTTTTCTAGGGACAGAAAACTGTAGGTAGGGAGAGTGTCAGTTTCTTTCACTGTGCCAGTCCTTGTTTCTAGGGACAAAGAAGGAAAGTGAGGGGATTTCTCCTTGTGCTATAGTGTGCTTTAAAAAAACATTTTTTCTAGGGACAGAAAACTGTAGGTAGGGAGAGTGTCAGTTTCTTTCACTGTGCCAGTCCTTGTTTCTAGGGACAAAGAAGGAAAGTGAGGGGATTTCTCCTTGTGCTATAGTGTGCTTTAAAAAAACATTTTTTCTAGGGACAGAAAACTGTAGGTAGGGAGAGTGTCAGTTTCTTTCACTGTGCCAGTCCTTGTTTCTAGGGACAAAGAAGGAAAGTGAGGGGAATTCTCCTTGTGCTATAGTGTGCTTTAAAAAAACATTTTTTCTAGGGACAGAAAACTGTAGGTAGGGAGAGTGTCAGTTTCTTTCACTGTGCCAGTCCTTGTTTCTAGGGACAAAGAAGGAAAGTGAGGGGATTTCTCCTTGTGCTATAGTGTGCCAAAGCATTCCTCATCAACCATCTTTGAAATCCTTGTTTTTTGGACAGTCAGGGAAATTGTCGTTGTGCTATTCTGTGCAAAAGCAATAATCCTCAACCATATTTAGAAATCCTTAAGTAAAGGGACAGAGAAGGACACCTGAAGGTAGCCCTTATTGCTTTTTTCCCATCTCCCTGCAGGCCATCTATTAGAATGTCTGGAAGGCAAACAAGGAGAGGCAGACAGTCAGGAGGCAATAAAAGAGGGCAAGCAGGCTCTGTGTCTGGGGGCAACAGTGCTGGTCGTGGACGCGGTGCATTGTCATCAGCACATGGCCATGGGACACGCTTGTCCTTCTTTTCGGCAGCTGGACATGTTGAGCCACATCATGCCGAAGACTTGGTAGAGTGGATGACCAAGCCCTCCTCCTCCTCCTCATCCTCTCTCACCCAGGCTCAGGGTACTGGCAAAGCAGCTGCCAAAGCGTCCTCTTCCCTGGTATCAATGTCAGACTCATCATCAGTCACTCCTTCCCTAGACCCACCATGTCCTCCTCCTGAGGAGTCCCCCGAACTGTTTGAGCACAGTGTTGGGTACATGCTCCAGGAGGATGCCCAGCGTTTCGAAGGGTCTGATGATGAAACCCAGCTACAGGAAGGCAGTAGCGTGAGAGCAGACAGAGGGGATGCTCAAGAAGGACACCAATCTGGCAGTCATGTTCCAGCAGCTGCAGCATACTGCCAGATTGGCTCCAGTGATGAGGAGGGAGGGGATGATGAGGTCACTGACTCCACGTGGGTGCCTAATAGGAGAGAGGATGAGGAGGAGGCACATCTCCAACGAGGCAGGATGCCCTTTGGTGGCCAGCGTAAGGGCAGTACACCGACGGAATCACACCGCAGAGCTCCGCCTGTGCAGGGTGCTGCCTCTGCCCGTCATTCAAAAAGTTCCTTGGTGTGGGCCTTTTTTGAGGCTAGTGCATCAGATCGCACAGCTGCTGTTTGCAACATATGTCTCAAGCGTATATCGCGTGGCCAAAACATCAGCCGCTTGGGTACCACATGCCTGACCAGACATATGTTGACCTGCCATGCAGCTCGTTGGCAAGCCTACCTCAAAGACCCACACCAAAGAACAAAGCGGACCTCTCCTTGCACCGCATCAGCTGGGATCTCCAACCCCACTATAACTTCAGTCCTCTCTGAAACATGCACTGAGAGGAATGAAGGTGTAGAATTAGGTGTGTCACAGCCAAGTACTTGCGGCCACTCTGCTAGCAGTACACCGACGTCCGATTCTAGCAGGCAAATTTCCCTGCCCCAGCTGCTGGACCGTCGAAAGAAGTTCACTCCCAGCCATCCACATGCCCAGCGGTTGAATGCTAGCTTGGCTAAATTGCTAGCGCTTCAACTGCTGCCTTTTCAGTTGGTAGACTCGGCCCCCTTCCGTGAGTTTGTGCAATGTGCGGTTCCTCAGTGGCAGGTTCCCAAACGCCACTTTTTCTCACGGAAGGCTATTCCGGCTCTCTACCGGCATGTGGAAGGCAATGTCTTGGCCTCGCTGGACAGGGCGGTCAGCGGTAAGGTGCATATTACCGCTGACTCATGGTCCAGCAGGCATGGACAGGGACGTTACCTTTCTTTCACTGCCCATTGGGTCACTCTTTTGGCAGCTGGGAAGGATGCAGGACAAGGTGCAGTAGTGTTGGAGGTTGTTCCACCGCCACGCCTCCAAAATGCTACTACTGGTTGTGACACACCTCTCTCCTCCACCCCCTCCTCTTCTTCTTCCTCCATGGCCTCTTCCTGTGGTTTGTCCTATGAACCAGCGGTGCTCCGTAGCCGTTCACGGGGCTACGCAAGTACGCAGGCAAAAAGATGCCATGCCGTGCTTGCGCTGGTGTGTTTGGGGGACAGAAGCCACACTGGGGCAGAGGTCCTGTCTGCTCTGCAGGGCCAGGCCGAGAGGTGGTTGACGCCACGCCAGCTTAAGCCAGGAATGGTGGTTTGCGACAATGGCACCAACCTCCTCTCCGCCCTCCGACAGGGACAACTGACCCATGTGCCCTGTGTGGCTCACGTCCTTAACCTGGTGGTGCAGCGGTTCTTGGCCAGGTACCCGGGCTTACAGGATGTCCTGAGGCAGGCCAGGAAAGTCTGTGTGCATTTCCGCAGATCTTATAATGCCAGTGCTCGCCTGGCTGAGCTGCAAAAGGAGTTGAACCTGCCCAAGAACCGCCTTATATGTGACATGCCCACCAGGTGGAACTCAACGTTGGCCATGCTGCAGCGGCTGCACACGCAGCAGAGGGCCATCAATGAGTACCTGTGCGACTACGGCACCAGGACAGGGTCAGGGGAGCTTGGTTTTTTTTCTCCACGCCAGTGGGGCATGATCAGGGATGCATGCACTGTCCTGGCACCATTTGAGGAGGCCACGAGGATGGTGAGCACTGACAGTGCATGCATCAGTGACACTGTACCTCTTGTCCACCTGTTGGAGCACACGCTGCGTGGAATAATGGACAGGGCACTTGAGGCAGAACAGAGGCAGGAAGAGGAGGACTTCCTTGCCTCTCAAGGCCCCCTTTACCCAGACAGTGTTCCTTCTGTCCCACCCATCGCACAGGAAGAGGAAGAGGAGGAGGAGGAGGAGGAGGAGGAGGATTGTGTCAGCATGGAGGTGGAGGCTGGCACTCAGCATCATCAGCAGCAGTCTTTTAGGGATGATTTACAGTCACAAGAAACCAGTGGACTTGTACGTGGCTGGGAGGAGGTGGCTGCGGATCATGTCGTCCTTAGTGACCCAGAGGACTCCGGAGCGAATGCCTCAGCAAACCTACGCTGCATGGCCTCCCTGATCCTGCAAAGTCTGCGGAAGGATCCTCGTATTCTTCGGATCAAGGAGAGGGACCATTACTGGCTGGCCACTCTCCTTGATCCACGGTACAAGGGTAAGGTTGCGGACCTTATGTTACCTTCGCAGAGGGAGCAGAGGATGAGACAACTCCGGGAGGCCTTGCAGAAAGGTCTGTGCAACGCGTTCCCAGAGACTGGGAGGTTACAAACTCCTGGTCCTGGACAACGAGTTGCTGAGGCTTCGGCCAGTCAAAGAAGGAGCGGTGGGGAAGGTGGCCGTCTGACCGATGCGTTCAGACAATTCTTTAGTCCGCAGCCCCAAAGTATGATCGGTTCCAGCAACCATCGCCAGCGTCTGATAAACATGGTGCAGGAATATCTAGGGGCAAGGTCAGACTTGGACACCTTCCCCACCGAAAATCCTCTGGCTTACTGGGTCTTGAGGATGGATCACTGGCCAGAGCTTGCACAGTATGCAATTGAGCTACTGGCCTGTCCTGCATCCAGCGTTCTTTCGGAACGCACATTCAGTGCTGCTGGAGGATTTGTCACGGATCACAGGGTGCGCCTGTCCACCGACTCGGTTGATCGACTGACTTTCATCAAGATGAACCAGTCTTGGATCACCACCAGCTACCACACACCTGATGCTGATATAACAGACTAATTGATTTTAACATGTCACATCCCTTCAAGACTGATGCTGATGCTGAGTGCCTGTGCTGTTATGTTGACTGGCTATCCTCCTCCTCCGAGTCCTCAATGATACGATTGATGATGATAGCTTGGAAGATCATTTTTGTTTATGGGTGCCGCCACCAGTGGCTAAGGCCCAATTTTTCAGCCCCTGTTTTACAGGGGCGTGTAATTACAATTTTTTTAGCAATAATTTGCCATAGGGCTCATTGCTGTGCTCCAAGTACAGTATCTGTGAGGGGTTGGAGTGTTGTGGCACCAGTGCCTAAGGCCCAATTTTTCAGCCCCTGTTTAACAGGGGCGTGTCATTACAATTTTTGAAGCAATACTTTGCAACAGGGCTCATTGCTGTGCTCCAAGTACAGTATCTGTGAGGGGTTGTAGTGTTGTGCCACCAGTGCCTAAGGCCCAATTTTTCAGCCCCTGTTCAACAGGGGCATGCAATTACAATTCTTGATCTAATAATTCACAGCAGGGCCCATTGCTGCACCCACCAAGAGTAACTCTGAGGGCTTACAGTGTTGTGGCAACACCACCACCACCACCACCACCACGAAAGGCCCAATTTTTCAGCCCCTGTTCAACAGGGGCATGCAATTACAATTCTTGATCTAATAATTCACAGCAGGGCCCATTGCTGCACCCACCAAGAGTAACTGTCAGGGCTTACAGTGTTGTGGCACCAGCACCACCATCAAAGGCCCAATTTTTACTACCACTGTTCAACAATTATATGTAATTAAAATTCCTGATATAATAGTTGACAGCAGGGCGTTCCAGCACCAACCAAGAGTAACTGTGAGTGCTTACAGTGTTGTGCCAACACCAACAACTAAGGGGCCTATTTCTGCAGAGTATATACGGCAGGTCCCTACTTTCAAACATCCAACTTACAAACGACTCCTACTTGCAAACGCAAGAAGACAACAGGAAGTGAGAGGAAATCTACCACTAGGAAGGAAAATTCTCTCCTGTAAGAATAAATATGGGAGAAAGGTGTCTCCTCTGTACTGATGCTTTATCAGCAATCCTTGTTTCAAGAAAAACACCACATTTCAAAAACAGTTGTCATTGGGACGGAAAGTGAGGTGAAATGTTCTGAACAGGGGCACAGACAGCAAAACAAATGTTACAGGGGTGATAACCCTTACCTATGTTTTCCAAAAAGTTTAAAAATAGATTTTTGGGCTGGAGCTACACTTCAACAATGTACCTGTTCAAAATTACAAACAGATTCTACATAAGAACAAACCTACAGTCCCTGTCTTGTATGCACCGCCTGTATACGGCTGTTCAGAGTATATAGGGCCTTTTTTATTTTATGTGCGGGGTTCCCCTTAATATCCATACAAGACCCAAAGGGGCTGGTAATGGGCTGGGGTAGGGGGGGGGGGGGGTCATGGGGTAGCTATGCCATTTTTCTTAAAGATTTTCATCCATATTACCGGGACCAGACATTACATTAAAGCCGCAAGCAGTTTTAAATGGCTTTTTTTTCCTTTAGAAGTGTCATTTTGTGCAGGGACAGTTCTAAACACGGGAAACACGTGGCATTTCACAGGCATACTTTAGACACCCCCCAGGTACGATATTTAAAGGAATATTTGACTTTTTTTTTTCACTTTATGCATCATTAAAATGACTGCTCCCGAAAAACGACCGTTTTTAAAACTTCTTTTTGCATTGATACATGTCCCCTGGTGCAGAACCCGGGTTCCCAAACCCTTTTTAGGACAATAACATGCATAATAGTTGTTATAATTAGCACTTTAGAATTCGAACGTTCGCATCCATTGTATTTAATAGGGTTCTAATGTTCGTACGAACTTTCGGTCCGTTCGCGGGTTCTGGTGCGAACCGAACCCGGGGGTGTTCGGCTCATCACTACTACCATATATACTCGTGTATAAGCCGACCCGAGTATAAGCCGAGGTACCTTATTTTACCACAAAAAACTGGGAAAACTTATTGACTCGAGTATATGCCGAGGGTGAGAATGCAGCAGCTACTTTAAGTGGAAGAGGGTCAACAATGCCCATTTGTACGCCTCACTGTGCCCATTGCAACCTCACTGTGCCAATTGTCACTGTACCCAACCTCACTCTGCCCATTGCCACCTCACTGTGCTCATCCTTACTGTGCCAATCCTCACTGTGCCCTTACTGTGTCCGTTGTCAGTGTACCTGAAATTGAGAGGTTGCGGGCGTCCATTCGTTGTTTAAAACTCGCGGTCTCCTCCTGGTCCCTTCCGTGATAGGCGTTTCTCAGCAGACACAGTTCCGCTTATCATGAACATTCTCTCATCCTCTGACTCACTTTCCCAGCAGACACTGTGTTCAGTGTTCCGCCAATCACGGACGTCCTCTTGTCCGAGGATGTAAAGGCGTCCGTGATTGGCGGAACACTGAACACAGTATCTGCTGGGATGGGTGAGGATGAGAGAAAATTTGTGATAGGCGATTCTCAGCAGACACAGTTTCGCCTATCACGGAAGGGACCAGGAGGAGACGGTGAGTTTTAAACGATGGACACCCGCAGTCTCTCAATATTTTCAGACTCGAGTATAAGCCGAGGGGGGCATTTTCAGCCCAAAAAAAAGGGCTGAAAATCTCGGCTTATACTCGAGTATATACGGTAAACCTAAAACCGTTTTTTTACCTTAATGCATTGTTTGCATTAAGGTAAAAAACTGTTTCAGTTTCTCTGTGCCCCCTCCCCTGTGTGAATGGGAAAAGGGGAGAAGAGATCAGTGCTGTGTATGACTGCATCTATTCTCCCCTCTTTTCCTCTTCACACATCATTCGAGAAGCAGCAGGAGCCATTGGCTCTTGCTGCTGTCAATCAGATGAGAAGAAGAGGAAGTGGGGGCGGGCCTAAGTCCCACTGTGTAAGTCTATGGAGTGCAGCTCCTTAGACACACAGGTCGGGAACGTGCAGACTACGCTTTTCCCATAGCCAGTGGCTGGCTATGGTAGTCCTAAGAAGAAGAGGATGAGCCAAGATCGCCACCGGGGACCTCAGAAGAGGCGGATCAGGGCCACTCTGTGCAATACCACTGCACAGAGCAGGTAAGTATAACATAAAAGCTTTGGTTCCAATTTATCAACAGTTTGGTGAATCCTGGTTGCAGTTTGGTCAACCCAAACTCAGGAGTGAATCCCATTGAAGTCTTTGAAGGGGGAAAACCTGGTAATAAATTCTGTCCATTTTTGGGGCCAATAGACAAACTACTGTCCAGAAAAAGAGAAAGACATGGGAAGCTGGGAACTGCAATAGGGGAATACACCAGTGCAAACATAAAAAAAAAAAAATCCCTGCAACATGGGCAACATTGAAAATACACAAAGCCTTTAAATAACATCCTTGGGGGGTGCATTAACCACTTGTGGACCACCAGCCTGCACTGTACTGCGGACGGGCGGCCCACACAGGCTAGAAGATGTACCCGTACATCGCTGCCTGCTTCCAAGTTCACTGTGGAAACCACTTGAGTGAACACAAAATGTCAACATAAATGTGACTACCGTAAATACCATGACCTGGAAAAACAAGAACCTTCACAGACTGTATGTGTATATATAATTTTTTCATTAATTTACCTGTAGCGCCCACCCCCTTTAGGGGTGCTATATACCCAAATTTAGGGGCTGGTCTGAGATAGTAGTTAGGCTCAGACCGTTCTCAATTTATAGGTTGTGCTGTTTTATTTCCAGGATGGTATACTGGTGTGCAGTTCCCTGTGGCCTGTAGGTGGCACTGCCATAATGGGTCAGGGTTGAACCACTGGTATTAGTGCTATGCCTTGTGGTGTCCTCTCTCGGCAGTTGTACAGTGGGCGTGGCCAACCTGCTGTGCATGCCGAGAGGGGATACATAAGGGGGAGACGCCGCCTGGGAGGGGTCTTCATTCCAGAGCCGGAGTACGGTGCGTGGTGCATGGCCCTCCAGGCCATGGGGCCACGTGTGCATCAGTCCCAGGCACCTTTAGTCCTGGGACTGCATCTTCAACATTGGGCCCAGCACCTTTAGCTGGAGCCCACTTCTGGGAAGAGGAGTCCCAGGGTGTCCCTCGCGAGGGAGCCCGCTTCTAAGAAGAGGAGGCCGGGGGAGGACCATTCTGATGGACCGGTGAGAGTTCACGATGAAGGAAGGGGCCCGGTAACTTTCTGGAGGGATTCTTCTATCCACCAAGGGCCTAGTAATGTGCTGCTGCTGGCACCTGTCCTTGTGTACCAAAAGCTGAGAGGTTCGGTGTCTGATAGATTCTGTGGCAGAGAGTCTCCCGATCGCATCTAGGAAAAGAACTTGATCAAACGTTCGAGCATCATTTTGGCTGCTAGGATCCACTTTGTAGGAGACTATCCGGGTGAGCTAAACCTATTCGGGGATAGAATAGTGATTGTGCTATCCATTGTGCCTGGACTAACCTCCCAAACCTTGCTGTCCTGTCTCTCTTCCACCCTTTACCTGTCTGCTGAACATTGAGAAAATAAACTCAACGTTGGAGTTTAAGGTGGTGTGGACATTGGAATTACTTGGGGGGAATACAGAGACTTGTCCCTATATCCTAGGAGACGAGAACCAACTGACGGAAGAACCTAGCCGTGGGACCAAAATACATAACACCGCTTAACCTCCTCATCCAGGAGGGTACAGGCATATAGTACGGTGTGCCTTTTTCCTGCAATTGAGCCAAAGGTAGGAAAAAGGGTCCGTGTGATACATAGCATATGACCATGAGTTTGTAGACATCTTAGACAACCCTTTCCAAAACTATGGCTTCTACACTCTCCTGGGAAGGCTTTCCACAAGATTTTGAAGTGTCTGTGGGAATACAGGGGATATTCAGCCAACCAATCAATTGTCTGGTCAGGTGTTGATGTTGGATGAGAAGACCTTGCTCACAATCAGGATTCCAATTCATCCTAAAGGTGTTCAGTAGGGTTGAGGTCAAGGATCTGTAAAGCCCACTTGGGTTCCCCCATATCAAACTTATAAAATCATGTCTTTATGGAGCCGACTTTGTGCACAGAGGTCTTACCCAAGCTGTTACCACAAGGTTAGAATTGCACAATTGTCTCAAAATGTCTTATCCATTTCCGTTGGCATCAACAATACCCTTCACTGGTCCCAGCTCCTACCTTTGCTATAAATTCTAAGTGTGACAGTAAGGTGTCTAAATAGGGTTGCCACTTTTCTTCAAGCCAAACCCAAACACTTTAGCGGAGCACAGCAATTATTATTTTATTTAGCATACACTATAGAACTGTAAAAGACCTGGGACACCTTTGGGCTCTCCAAGGAGAATAATAATGCAGCATGCAGAATTTCCCTTCACCCTCCTGTCAGGCCCTGTTCTGAGCCACATTCCTGTCTGAATATTATGCCCGGGTTTCAGGCGGACTGAAACCCCGGACACATGATTCAAAACCCAGACTGTCCGGGTGAATCCCGAACAGGTGGCAACCCTATGTCTACAGACATTTTAGCGTACTTTGTTTTTCCATCACTATTACTAGCTTAGTGTAACATGAAAGAACGGGCAATATGGGGGACAGATGCTTAAAAAGCAGAGCAACTAAGATCTTTACAATACAAACTAGATGACCTGACTCTAGGCGATATCAGTATATAACTATTAGGGATAAATAGCCCTTTAAGGGGCTATTTATCTGATCAATATGGGAGAGCAGCAGATGGAGAAGATGGCCTAAAACACAAAACAGCATCATTTGCCATGCGAGTGCCGATCTGCTGCCTTCTGCCAGTTTTCTAGCTATTTATAAAAGCTGTAAAATCAATGAAGGCATTTTATAGGCACCAATGCCTAGGTGTTAGATTTCAGAGAAGACTGCGGCATATATTTTTTTTCGCTTTTCTTTCTTTTTTATTTTTTTTCTGGATAGTTATTGCAGTCATCGTAAATAGCAGCAGATGCATGAAAGCGATGGAAATGATCAAGCTGATTTTTACTAAATCGCACACGGGCTATGCCAAGGCGGTGGCAGGAGAGGCTCAGGCACCCTTGTGATGCAATATGATTCATGTGAGTGCCAAGTGGCGAATGTATCCCAGACACAGATGAATGAGCGAGGTGGTAATCTTGCACACAGCCAATTCTCCTACCTATGCAGCTTTTCCTGTCTGCTCCCAGCTCGTAGCCATCTCGACAGTAGCACTGCGTGCTGTTTCTGCTCAGTGCACATCTGTATTGGCAGTTCTGCTTCTGACACGTTGATTGCAGCTCTAGATACAACAGAGACATTCAGAAAATAAATAATTGATTCTCATCAGGATTATAAAACAGAATGATCCAATTCAAAGCTGCATGGGATGTCTTAAAGGTAAACTCTAGGCAAACAGCTAAATACACTGTTAAAACTCAGATTTAGGAAATTTTTCACGTGCCAAAGGATTTGCATTTCTGTCCATCCAGTTCTAAGATTTGCACAGTCCTGGTAAACCTGACATTGCTAGACTGCAGTTAAAGTGATATTAAACCCATTTTATTGGGAAGGGGGAATCACCGCTCCAAAAAGGTCAATGGAAATTAACCTCTCCTCTAAATTAGAAGCAACAGGTGCTGGCAATGCACATAGCAATGAATATGAGAGAAGATTCTGGACAGCCGCACTCCAAAAATGTGCCTTTATTCGTAAAAAATAGAATATAAAATACATGCCACAGCAGAAAGGACAAAAGAACTTACGCGTTTCACACTATCAAACAGTGCTTAATCATTGCTATGATTAAGCACTGTTTAATAGTGTGAAACGCGTAAGTTCTTCTGTACATTCTGCCGTGGGATGTATTTTTTATTCTATTTTTTATGAATAAAGGCATTTTTTTTGAGTGTGGCTGTCCAGAATCTTCTCTCATCTTCATTAAACCCATTTTTTATTATTTTTAAGTTTAAAAGAGAAGGTCTAGACATACCTATTATTACCTATATTTGTCCTTTAAACTGATCATTTGCTCTTGTCCTAAATCTGTATGTGGGTAGGTTCAACATGGTGCAGCTGCAATAAACACATAGGAGTTTATTTAGTAAGGGCAAATACACTGCACACTTTGCAAAGTGCAGTTGTACTCTGCAAGAGCAGTTGTTCCACAGCTTGGTAAATGAGAAGAAGCTCTGCTGACTTTCATCATCTCATCATGTGCAAGTAAAAATGCATTGTTTTTATTTTCCTTGCACCTGATTGGGTACTCTTTGCAAAGTGAAGCTTTACCTCATTTACTAAGCTCTGGAGCAACTGCACTTGCAGAGTGCAACGGCCCTTTGCAAAGTGCACAGTTTATTTGCCTTTAGTAAATCAACCCCACAGAGTCTGATTGCAGATAACAGAACTTGTATCAATGCAGAATCCAGAGAGTCACAACAAAACCTGACTGGAAACACTCACTCTAGATCTAAGAGCAGGTCTCAGATGTGCCGACAGCATCTGTCTTGATGGGCGGAATGCGGCCTGGCCAATGAACAGGTCTCCAGAAGCATGGCAAGTCTCTATCCTTTCCCTACTCATATGTAACCTCTCCCTGCCACAAATCACTGTCCCTGTCAGACAGGTAACCTGTCCCTACACTACCAACATGAAAAATGCGTGCCAAACCTGGGAGCTAGGGCCTTAAAGAGGCCTAAACCAAGATGGCTGCTAGAGTCACAATGGGAAGCAGCAGCAGCCTCCTATCAGATAACTTCTCCAGTGACCCAGAAAATGATAGGGGAACCATATTTTTATAGACTTCCTCTCCCCCTGCAATGCCGTTGCAGTTGAGCGCCACCTGCAGTGGAAAAAGTAGACTGTTGCTGCCTACATTCTATCCCCATGCCTGTGGGTGAGTGTCTACTTTACTGGGTGGTAAAGAGATACCTGTGTGTGCATGGTTCTGGCCAATGCTGTGGGCGCCCATAGACACACACAGTATCCAGTAAGCCACACCTACTTACAGGTGGTCCCATCTAGATGTTGCCAATTTTCTGGGTGGCCTTGCCCTTAATTATGTGGTTACTGTCCACTCATGTCTGAGATCCCTTGAGTTATCACCTAACTGGACATGCCCAGCAACTCAAATAAGGGTGATGTTTGTTTTTCTGGGATGCAGCCCAGGACAGTTGACATCTATACAATCAACCAACTAGCAACCATTCAGTTTTTTTTTAATTTCCATGTGTTCATGATTAAACTTTCAAAGTAAAACATATTCACCTTATTTACCACCTTTCATTTCCAAAGTGAGCACAAAGTTTTATAAAGTGGACATTCTCTTTGTGCAAGTCGGCCATAGATGGAACGAATCTCGGCCGGTTCAGCAGGGACCAGACTATATTTGATCCATTTATGGGCAGGCTGGTTGTAATGAAGTTGATCCACCAATTAACTTCAGTATATCCAGCCTGTCGTATTTTTGCATGCCATTAATGCTGGCGGCATTGATCATTGTTTTCTGCTGGCAGGGAAGGTTCCCAACACTCCCAGCCAGCAGAACACAATAGTGGTGCAGGAGGGATTCCCCATCAACACCGATTGTGTTGATGAGAAGATTGAGCAATTTTCTCTCCCTCTACCCATGGTAGAAAGAAAGAAAGAAAATTGCATAACCTAGGGGCTGCTTAATTGAAGGAGAGAAAATTGCTCAATCCCCCCATGAGCATAGTCAGTGTTAATGGGGGGGGGGGGGGTCGACCAAATTTATCTTCTTACACCCATGGTGGAAAGAAAGAAAATTGCATAATATATGGGCTGCATAAAGCGGAGTTCCGCACAAAAGCGGGACTTCTGCTTATTTGTCTCCCCTGTTTTTGACAGGTCCCCCTTCCCCACTTTCGTGAAACCGGGCCGCGGCAAAGTATGTCAACAGCTCGGCCCCCCTCCTCCTCCCTCCCCTTCTGCCAGACCAGTGAGAGAGCGCAGTGCGCTTCACGCATGTGCAGTAGGGACCCGTCCGTGAAGCCGAAAAGGCTACACTACCGGGTCCCCATACCTGCAATGGCGGCGGCAGCACTCAATCAGCCGATGTAAACAGGTGCCAACATCGCTTGACTCCAGGACAGGTAAGTGTCCCAATGTTAAAAGTCAGCAAATACAGTATGTGTAGCTGCTGACTTTTGATTTTTTAAAGGGGTGGGCGGAGCTCCTCTTTAAGTGAGCAGCCTCTATTCCCCAATCCCTTGGTGTATTTTAGTGCGTTCAGCATCTGTTCGTAGATTAAACTGTCATTAATTAACAGAGTGAAATTGAGGTCACACACATATTAAGTCAAGTTGTAAAAATGTTTATCAGACATTTTCTAACTTTTTTTGTATTATCTCTATGTGGTTAGTTTGTGGTCAGCATAATATTACCATTTTGTGTCATCTGCAATAAATGTTTTAGTGAATGAAATACAAGTTGAACAGGATAAATCTGAGACAGAATGATGGCTAAATGGTTGGCACTATTGCTTGCAGTGCAGGAAACCTGGGCCAAGGAGCTCATTGGCTTGTATGTGCGTTTCCTTTTAACATGTGTTTCCGAAAAAAATTATGAAGGAGAGTAAACTGGCCTTAATGTATATTCCTATGGTAGGAGAGGACTGGGAACTTTTGGTCTGGGAGTAAACACAAGCACTAGCCCATTCAGAGATGGGGAAGACTTCTTTGGGTTAAAAAACATATGCCACACAAATGGTGCCACTGTGCTCCTCGGATTGGTGCATATGGTGGAAGGTTAGTGTTCTTAAAGGACATGGTTTATTGAGACATATGTTTTTTTACAGCATCAGATTACTTTTCAGCTCTTAGCAATAAGTCACAGTACTACTCAGAGGTCCAAAGTAAGTTATTCTAGGTTTGAACAAGGTAGCTATATAATACCCATCATGTGCTTCAGACTTCAGTTCAATGTCTGAATGGAGAAGTATATAGCCCACTAAACTGCATAGGGAGTTCTTTACTGTCAGAGCAGTAAGGATGTGGATATGCCTTCCACAATCAGTGGTGCCAGCAGGAAGTGTCAATAGTATATATAAAAAAACCTCTTAGATGGCCATCTTAGCAAACAAAATATGCAGGGATATTGGAAATGATAGTGATGCCCACACAGGTTGAACTGGATGGACTGGTGTCTTTATTCAATCTTACCTAATATGTAACTATGTGGCTATCTCTACTTAGGCCCAACATACTGTAGCTTAAGAATGCTCAACTAGGTAGCAAATGCTTGCCTGCCCAGTCCTCCCCTGACTTGTGTATATGATTGTTATAAGGATATTAGACTAAGATCCTTCAAGGCAAGGGGCTGAAAATATAATATCTGTAGTATGCAGCTGCAAAGTGTCAGCACTATATAAATTAAAGTGATACTAAAGTTTCTTTGATTTATTTTCTTTAAAAATAGCAAACATGTTTTACTTACCTGCTCTGTGCAGTGGTTTTGCACAGAGCAGCCCAGATCCTCCTCTTCTCTGGCCCCTCCTTGGTGCTCCTGGCCACTCCCCTCAGCCGAGTCCCCCACAGCAAGCAACTTGCTATGGGGGCACCCGAGCCAAGCCGCAGCTCTGTGTGTCCATTCAGACACAGAGCCGTGGTTCGCCCCCCTCTCCCCATTGGCTCACTGACTTTGCCTGACAGCAGCGGGAGCCAATTGTTCCATGCTGCCATCTCAGCCAATCAGGAGGGAGAGTCCCAGGCAGCTGAAACACTCATGCAACATCGCTGGATTGAGATGGACTCAGGTAAGTTTTAGGGGGGCTGTTGCACACAGAAGTTTTTTTTATCTTAATGCGTTAAGATAAAAAAACTTCTGACTTTACAACCACTTTAACCACTTAAGCCCCGGACCATTTGGTAGCTAAAGGACCAGAGGTGAATTCAGAATTTTGCCCTGCGCTGCTTTAACTGTAAATTGTGCGGACATGCAATGTTGTACTGAAACGAAATTTGCGTCCTTTTCTTCCCACAAATAGAGCTTTCTTTTAATGGTATTTGATTGCCTCTGCGATTTTTATTTTTTGTGATATAAACGGAAAAAGATCGAAAATTTTGAAAAAAAATGATATTTTCTACTTTTTGTTATAAGAAAAATCGAATAAACTCAATTGTAGTCATACATTTAGGCCAAAATGTATTCAGCCACATGTCTTTAGTAAAAAAAATGTCAATAAGCGTATATTTATTGGTTTGCGCAAAAGTTATAGCGTCTACAAACTAGGGTACATTTTCTGGAATTTACACAGCTTTTAATTTATGACTGCCTATCTCATTTCTTGAGGTGCTAAAATGGCAGGGCAGTACAAACCCCCCCCCCAAATGACCCCATTTTGGAAAGTAGACACCCCAGGGAAATTGCTGAGAGGCATGTTGAGCCCATTGAATATTTTTTTTTTGTCCCAAGTGATTGAATAATGACAAAAAAAAAAAAAAATACAAAAAGTTGTCACTAAATGATATATTGCTCACACATGCCATGGTTATATGTGAAATTGCACCCCAAAATACATTCTGCTGCTTCTCCTGAGTACGGGGATACCACATGTGTGGGACTTTTTAGGAGCCTAGCCACGTACGGGACCCCGGAAACCAAGCACCGCCTTCAGGATTTCTAAGGGCGCAAATTTTTGATTTCACTCCTCACTACCTATCACAGTTTCGAAGGCCATAAAATGCCAAAATAGCACAAAACCCCCCTAAATGACCCCATTTTGGAAAGTAGACACCCCAAGCTATTTACTGAGAGGCATGATTAGTCAATGGAATATTTTATATTTTGCCACAAGTTGCGGGAATATGACAAACTTTATTTTTTTTGCACAAAGTTGTCACTAAATGATATATTGCTCACACATGCCATGGGCATATGTGAAATTACACCCCAAAATACATTCTGCTGCTTCTCCTGAGTATGGGGATACCACATGTGTGGGACTTTTTGGGAGCCTAGTTGCGTACGGGACCCCAAAAACCAAGCACCGCCTTCAAGGTTTCTAAGGGCATAAATTTTTGATTTCACTCCTCACTACCTATCACTACCTATCACAGTTTTGAAGGCCATAAAATGGCAAGATGGCACAAAACCCCCCCCAAATGACCCCATTTTGGAAAGTAGACACCCCAAGCTATTTACTGAGAGGCATGATTAGTCCATGGAATATTTTATATTTTGCCACAAGTTGCGGGAATATGACAAACTTTTTTTTTTTTTGCACAAAGTTGTCACTAAATGATATATTGCTCACACATGCCATGGCTATATGTGGAATTGCACCCCAAAATACATTCTGCTGCTTCTCCTGAGTATGGGGATACCACATGTGTGGGACTTTTTGGGAGCCTAGCCGCGTACGGGACCCCAAAAACCAAGCACAGCCTTCAAGGTTTCTAAGGGCATAAATTTTTGATTTCACTCCTCACTACCTATCACAGTTTTGAAGGCCATAAAATGCCAAGATGGCACAAAACCCCCCAAAATGACCCCATTTTGGAAAGTAGACACCCCAAGGAAATTGTTGAGAGGCATGTTGAGCCCATTGAATATATTTTTTTTTTTGTCCCAAGTGATTGAATAATGACAAAAAGAAAAAAAAAATGTACAAAAGGTTGTCACTAAATGATATATTGCTCAAACATGCCATGGTTATATGCGGAATTGCACCCCAAAATACATTTGGTTGCTTCTCCTGAGTACGGGGATACCACATGTGTGGGACTTTTTGAGAGCCTAGCCGCGTACGGGCCCCCGAAAACCAAGCACCGCCTTCAGGATTTCTAAGGGCACAAATTTTTGATTTCACTCCTCACTACCTATCACAGTTTTGAAGGCCATAAAATGCCAAGATAGCCCAAAACCCCCACAAATGACCCCATTTTGGAAAGTAGACACCCCAAGCTATTTGCTAAGAGGCATGGTGAGTATTTTACAGCTCTCATTTGTTTTTGAAAATGAAGAAAGACATTTTTTTTTTCTTTTTTCAATTTTTAAAACTTTGTGACAAAAAGCGAGATCTGCAAAATACTCAACATACCTCTCAGCAAATAGCTTGGGGTGTCTACTTTCCAAAATGGGGTCATTTGGGGGGTTTTGTGCCATTTGGGCATTCCATGGCCTCCGAAACTGTGATAGGCAGTGAGGAGTAAAATCAAAAATTTACACCCATAGAAATCCTGAAGGCGGTGCTTGGTTTTCGGGGTCCTGTACGCGGCTAGGCTCCCAAAATGTCTCACACATGTGGTATCCCCGTACTCAGGAGAAGCAACAGAATGTATTTTGGGGTGCAATTCCACATATAACCATGGCATGTTTGAGCAATATATAATTTAGTGACAACTTTTTGTAATTTTTTTATTTTATTTTATTTTTGTCATTATTCAATCACTTGGGACAAAAAAAAAAAAAAATATTCAATGGGCTCAACATGCCTCTCAGCAAATAGCTTGAGGTGTCTACTTTCCAAAATGGGGTCATTTGGGGGGGGGGTTTTGAACTGTCCTGGCATTTTATGCACAACATTAGGAAGCTTATGTCACACATCATCCACTCTTCTAACCACTTGAAGACAAAGCCCTTTCTGACACTTTTTGTTTACATGAAAACATTTTTTTTTTTGCAAGAAAATTATGTTGAACCCCCAAACATTATATATATTTTTAAAGCAAAGGCCCTACAGATTAAAATAGTGGGTGTTGCATTTTTTTTTCCACACAGTATTTGCGCAGCGATTTTTCAAACGCATTTTTTGGGGGAAAAACACACTTTTTTTATTTTTAATGCACTAAAAAACACTTTATTGCCCAAATGTTTGATGAAATAAAAAAGATGATCTTAGGCCAAGTACATGGATACCAAACACGACATGCTTTAAAATTGCGCACAAACGCGCAGCGGCAAGAAACTACATTCATTTTTAAAAGCATTTAAAAGCCTTTACAGGTTACCACGTTGGATTTACAGAGGAGGTCTACTGCTACAATTACTGCCCTCGATCTGACCTTCGCGGTGATACCTCACATGCATGATGCAATTGCTATTTACATGTGACGCTAGACCGACGCTTGTGTTCGCCTTTGCGCAAGAGCAGGGGAGGACAGCGGTGCTTTTTTTTTTTTTTTTTTTTATTATTTATTTTGCTTTTTTATTTTATTTTTTAATTGTTCCTTCCATATTTTTTTTTTTTTTATCATTTTTATTGTTATCTCAGGGAATGTAAATATCCCCTATGATAGCAATAAGTAGTGACAGGTACTCTTTTTTTGAAAAAAAATGGGGGGTTAGACCCTAGATCTTTCCTCTGCCCTCAAAGCATCTTACCACACCAAGATGGGTGTGATAAAATGCTTTCCCAATTTCCCAATGGCGCTGTTTATATCCGGGGGGGGGCATTCCCTCCCACTGCTTGTAAAAGCAGTCCAGAGGCTAATTAGCCACTAGGATTGCTTTTACATGAAAGCCGGCCGCTGGCTGAAAAGAATGATCCCCGCAGGCATCAATCTGGTATAACCATTCAAAGTCCAGCAACATACCAGTACGTTGCTGGTCCTTGTTGGACATGTATTGTAATCTTTTTTTTCATGCAGCCTGTTGGCTGAACGAAAAAAAGAGATTGATCGGTGGGTATGCCCACCATTAGAATACCTCCCTTCATCCACCCACTTCTAATGATGGGCATATATGCCGAAGCATGGGGGCATCCTCCCGCAAAAAAGTTATGCCGCGTACACACGATCGGACTTTTCCACGGGCAAGCCTTCGTCGGAATTTCGACCGTATGTACGCGGCATAAAAGGTTATGCCGCGTACACAGGGTCGAACTTTTCCACGGGCAAGCCTCCGTCGGAATTTCGACCGTATATATGCGGCATTAGGAGCAAAATCGCTCCTCCGCCCCTGCTGCCCCCATGCGTCGGCATATATGCTCTTTTTTAAACTGTGGTGGTGAAATCACCTCCTACAGCGTTGGAGTCACGGCTTTATGTATCGTGGGAGCAAACGCTGTTGCTGTCAAGATAAATAAATCCGCGATGCAACTGAATGGCGTACCTGCTAAGCAAATGATGGTTAACATTAAAACAAAGTAACATTACAGTACAACAGTAAGACCTTACCATACCATACCTGCAAAGCAAATACCAAAACAAAACCTAGTAAAAAATAAAACATTTTGTTAACGCAACCTGTGCTTAAAATATATATATGCCGAAGCATGGGGGCATCCTCCCGCAAAAAAGTTATGCCGCGTACACACGGTCGGACTTTTCCATGGGCAAGCCTTTGTCGAAATTTCGACCGTATGTACGCGGCATAAAAGGTTATGCCGCGTACACACGGTCAAACTTTTCCACGGGCAAGCCTCCGTCGGAATTTCGACCGTATATACGCGGCATTAGGAGCAAAATCGCTCCTCCACCCCTGCTGCCCCCATGCTTCGGCATATATGCTCTTTTTTTAACTGTGGTGGTGAAATCACCTCCTACAGCGTTGGAGTCACGGCTTTATGTATCGTGGGAGCAAACGCTGTTGCTGTCAAGATAAATAATTCCGCGCTGCAGTTGAATGGCGCACCTGAAAACAAAAAATTACATACCTGAAAAACAAGCATGATAAAACATTGCAGAATGGAATACAGTAAAAAAGAGCAGAACAATAGAGAGAAAATAGAGAGAGAGAGAGAGAGAACAATAAAACTACAACTATTTTTGTTTTTTTTATTTTATATTTTTTTTGTGTTTTTGTTTTTTACGTTTTTCTTTTTCTTTTTTACACTTTTTTTTTAAACTTTAACAACTGTAATGGTTCGGGTCTCTCAAAATGTAATGGCATCTTGGGAGACCCTGTGTAAGTGTGTCCTAGTCTGTGAAATGCTGTACCCTATGCTAAAACTTCACTTTTGAGTGGTAGCGTTCAAAACATTCACCAAGGCAAAGACCAGGTTTGTCAGGACAGAGTGGACAATAATAACGGGTGTCACGCCTAAATCCGCGCTTGCTACAGACACGACATCTTTTTTGGGGGGTTCGTTGGGTAGGGGTACTCGGGAGGAGATGCGTATAATGCCTCTCATGCAGCCGGCTTACTGCATTTGGTAGGGGATGGTGAGGTGCAGAACCGCCTGGATACAGGAGTTCTGTGACTATCTCATTCTGGAATTTTAGAAGAGATAAAGTCCCGCCTGAAGCTCTGTATAGCACATGAGCGTTCAGCAAAGCCAATTGAAATAAGGATAGAGACACTTTTTTGTACCAGCGTCTCGCCTTACGGTCAATTAGATACGGCGCCATCAACTGGTCGTTGAGGTCCACCCCTCCCATATTTTTGTTATATTCGTGGACACAGAGGGGTTTCTCCACAACACCAGTCGCCGTACGAATTTGGACTGTTGTGTCTGCATGAAGGGAGGTAAGAAGGAAAACATTCTTATTGTCCCTCCACTTCATAGCGAGCAAGTTATTACACTTTACGCAGGCTCTCTCCCCCAGCCTAAGACGGGCATCTACAAGCCGCTGGGGAAAGCCCCGGCGATTAGGTCGCACGGTGCCACATGCTCCAATCTGATGATCAAACAAGTGACTAAACAGTGGCACGCTCGTGTAATAATTGTCCACATACAAGAGGTACCCCTTTCCGAATAAGGGTGACACCAAGTTCCACACTATCTTGCCAGCGCTCCCTATGTAATCCGGGCAGTTGACCGGCTCAACCTGACTATCTTTTCCCTCATAAACCATAAAGCTCCATACATAGCCTGTTGCCCTGTCACAGCACTTATAGAGCTTGACCCCGTATCTGGCACGCTTGCTGGGAAGGTACTGCTTGAAAGCCAAGCGGCCAGAAAATTTAATCAGGGACTCATCAACGCAGACAGCTTGATCGGGAATAAACAAGGCTGCAAAACGTTCGTTGAAGTGGTTTATGAGGGGTCGAATTTTATAGAGCCGGTCGTATTCAGGGTCCCCACGTGGACGACAAAGTTCATTGTCGTTGAAGTGCATGAACCGCAAAATCTGCTCGTATCGTTTCCTGGGCATGGAGGCAGAGAACACGGGCATGTGGTCAATTGGGTGCGTGGACCAATAAGCACGCAATGACGGGAATTTATGTGTGCCCATGTTGAGGGAAAGGCCCAGAAAGGTCTTAAATTCGGAAACCGTAATTGGTTTCCAATCTTTGGCAATGGAAGGCAACTGGGGATTAGCGGCGATGAATTGACCAGCATATAAATTACTCTGGTCCACAATAGATCTATAGAGATCTTCCGTGAAAAACAGCGAATAATAATCGATTGGCATAAAATCAGCTGTTTCCACCTGAATACCGGGTTGGGCAGTGAATGGGGGAAGTACGGGTTCTGCAGAAGTGGTGGGGACCCAATCAGGATAGGCGAATTCTGCAGGAAGGGCACTATGGGCACGACGGGCCTGCCTTTGTCTTCTTATTGGTGGCAGCGGGACACTACTTGTGCTTGCCACCTCGCCAGCTTGAACTGCACTTATGGGACTCGCCACGTCACCACGTGATACTGCAGTGCTGGATGTACGCCCAGGCTGTACTAGGCCGCTGGTGCTTGCCAATTCACCAGAAGGAATAGCGGCGCTAGTACTCCTCTGCTCCATGATACGAGAGCCCTGCGGTTCTTGCTCCTCAACAACCTCAGAAGATCGGGATCGGGTACGCCTGACCTTAGCAGGGACCTCAACTTTGTCGTCAGAGCTATCTGACGTGGGGCCGCTGACGTCACTGTCTTCTACGGGAAGATATTCTGAGCCTGAATCTGACAGATACGTGACCTCCTCTTCACTATCTGTCATGCTCAGAATCTCGTAGGCCTCTTTACTAGTGTACCTTCGACTTGCCATTTTGGGCTCTAAATTTAGGGGTACACTAGTAAGATTCACAGGAAAAAAAGCACCCGACTGTCGTCAGCAAATATATCAAACACTACAAAAAAAACTGTTAGCGGTCGCAGGGATCAGGACTGTCTCTGCGAACGCTGCAGTTATGTGTTTTGTGTTTGGTAAGTGACAGTGATCGATCGATACTGCACTTGGGTGGGCTGGGCTGGGCGGAGGGGCTAAACGCAGGTGCTAGCAGGTATCTGGGCTGATCCCGCTAACACTGCGTTTTTGGGAACCCTAAACCGCTGGGGACGCTAGTATAGATCTGATCAGATACTATACCACTAAGGGAGGTGTATGCTTTGTGCGTGGGTATTAGCATTACTGGCACTAACCTAACGCTGCCTGGGGCGACGCAGACCCTCTCTGGCGCTAAAACCTAATTGATCTCACCCGCCGGGCGATCAGGGGGTTAAACCTTTATTGGGTTATATACGGCGGGTGCCCTGATGCTATAAAAAGCAAACTAACCAACCAGCGTGACCCGTAACCTTTATATGGTGATCACTGGTGAAAGGGTTAACTAGGGGCAATCAGGGGGTTAAAACCTTTATTAGGTTGAATATGGGGGTAACCGACGCTATATAAAAACCTGACGGGTTACCTAAATAACTAAATAACTAACTGGGTAACCAGTGCCACCAGTGACGCTTATACGGTGATCACTGGTGAAAGGGTTAACTCTAGGGGCAATCAGGGGGTTAAAATAATATATGGGGGTATCTGACGCTAATAAAAACCTTTGGCGAACCTAAAAATAATTAACTGGCTATCTAGGGCACCACCGGCACTAAATACAGCGATCGAAAATACGATTGATTAGTGACGCTGGCGTTAAGGGGTGAAAGGGTTACCTGGGGGCGATCAAGGGGTTAAACCTTTATTAGGGGGGTTAGGGGGCTACCCTGGACCTAAAGGGGCCTAATCCTAACTGCCCTGCAACTTTTTATTATCACAGATGACACTAAATGCAGTGATCAGTAAAATAAATGATCACTGCAATCAGTGACACTGTGACTGGGGGCTGAGGGGTGACCTGGGGGGTGATCTGGGGGTGACTGGGGGGTGAAATGTGTGCCTATGTGTACCTATGTGTCAGTGGACTGTTGGTGCACTAACCTGCTTCTTCTCTCCTCGACGCCTTAGTCGAAAAGACCGCCGCGAGGGAGATGACATCACTTCCTCCTGCCTGTGTTTACATCACATGGCAGAGGAAGCATTTTCATTGGCCGAGAGCGATCGCGAGGGGGTGGCCGAAATCGAATGGTCACCCCCTCATCTCCGAACGCTCCCCCTCGATTAACGGCCGCTCCCTGTATAGGAGGGGGGTCCCATCGGACCCCCCAACTATACAAAGGCGATCACGTATGCTCTACGTGATTGTGCCTGTCGGTGCCATTCTGCCGACGTATCTATACAGTGAGCGGTCGTTAAGTGGTTAATAAAGTACCGTATATACTCGAGTATAAGCCGACCCGAATATAAGCCGAGGCACCTAATTTTACCACAAAAAACTGGGAAAACGTATTGACTCGAGTATAAGCCTAGGGTGTCCATCTGCATGCCTCACTGTGCCTCACTTTGTCCATGCCTCACTGTGCCTCACTTTGTCCATGCCTCACTGTGCCCATGCCTCACTGTGTCCATGCATCACTGTGTTCATGCCTCACTGTCACTGTGCCCATGCCTCACTGTGTTCAATCTCCCTACCTGATCTCCGGCGCTGTGTGACTATACTGATGTTTAACATGGGAGTCTATGGAAAGGGTGCCTGGCTTTGAAAACTCTGTGCTCCCCGGCCATAGGTCCCCTGGACAACAACCTTTGCACACTTGTAGATGAAGAGTGGGGCCATATTTGTGCCATGCTTGGGATTCAGGGGACCTAGGGCCGGCCGGTACCGGGTCCCCAAAATTACTGGAGAAATTACCGTTTAACATGGGAGTCTATGGAAGGGGTGCCCGGTTTTGAAAAATTGTTGCTCCCCGGCCTTAGGACCCCTGGACAACAAACTTTGTAAACTTGTAGAGGGAGAGTGGGGCTACATGTGTGCCAAGTTTGGGGTCCAGAGGACCTACGGCTGGTCGGGTTCAGGCGCACAAATGTGAAGATGGACACAGACTGGAGTATGCCCTTTGTGTATGCACAGGGACGTAACTGGCTAAAGCCAACATGGATATCTCCTAAACAGAGCACGTTTAGGAGATATTCACTGTACCTACAGGTAAGCCTTATTATAAAAACTTAGCTGTAAGTACAAGTAAAAAAGCAGGATTTATTACCACTTTAAAGTGGAATTTTGGGATATCACTAAGGCTGGGTTCACACTAGTGTGAATTGGATGTGTGTTTCCCCGAATCCAATTTGCAAGACAGGAGAGTGTGCCCGGCTCTCAATGGAGCTGGTTCACACATCTCCGTGGCACATGTGGAGTGGATTGCACAGGGGTCCTGTGCATCTTTGGCTCTGTTTCAGGTCCGAATTCAGGCAAACATTTTCAGGCCTGATTAGTCCCTGAAACAGAGAACAAGAACCACATGACCAGACTGGAGCAACCTTAAATTAGGTAAGTATGTGTATGCATCTTTCTTCTACAAATCAGTTAGTATACAGTAGGTATTAAAAGGGGGTCGTAATAGTTTTAAGATTAGTAAGTGATATCCTGGAATTCCGCTTTAAGAAGCGTTTTTTCTTCAAATGCCACTTTATGCATTGGCATACCTGCATAGACCCAATTTGTTAGGGCAATATGGTCACTCTCTCACTTAGCACTATACACAGACAGCTTATCTATTCAATAAAACACAGAAGTTGAATACAAGATAATTTTACTTCAGATACAGAAAGTGTAGTACAGAGGCTGCTTTTCCAGTCTTAGGAAATCTAAGAATATGATGCCTTTCCTAAGCTCTGCTTCTGCAAAGAACTTACACTGTCTGAGAGAACATGGAAGAAACAGGGAGGGTCTACCTACTTTACTATATAGAACTAAAGAGGGAGGGGAGACAGATGGATATACTAAATCACATAGGTAAACAAGTTGTAGCGGCCCTAATCTATCACTAGATATTTACTCCCATCAGAATGATAGCAACCTGATACTGCTCAATACAACAGCAGAAAAACTACATATAGATGAGGCAGAACAACGTGGTTTGAATAAGCTTCAAAACATCTTCAGCATTATAGAACAAGCCCAGTTAAATGTAATTAAACTACACTAGATATGTTCGGGGTACAGTTGTCACCCTACAACAGGAGAACCTGGGCAAAGACATTCATGCTAGACATGTGCAATTTGTTTAGTTTCAAATTCGTTTAACAAATTTTGAGAAATTTGTTAATTCCGAAATTTCCGAATTTCGGAAATTCGGAATTTCAAAAATTCAAAAATTGGAAATGTCGAAAATTCGAGATTCGAAAATTGCAAAATTTGAAAATCTAAAATTCGAAAATCTAAAATTCGAAAATGGGAAATTTGGAAAGTTGAATTTCCAAATTTCGAAAAATTATTTTTTTTCCTTTTCGTTTCATTTGTTTTTTTGCTTTTTTCGGAAATTCGAAAAATTTGTTTTTTTCGTTTTCAATTTTTTGCTTTTTCGGGAATTCCGAATTCCGAATTTCCGAATTTTCCGAATTTCCGAAAATAGCAAAAAAATAATAATAAAATGAAAACAAATTTTTCGGCAGTGCACATGTCTAAATCATGCCATGGAAGAACTGTTGGTGTTTGGCAACTTGGGCAGTGGCAGAGCTAAGTATTTACCTTTTATAGGGATGTTTTTCTGGGAAATGTTAGGATGGGTGGTTTTGGGTGGTGGGTGGTTTTCCTTATTTAATAATGAATTCCAGAGCTGCATAAATATGTGTCTTTTATATCCGACCAGAGTTCGGCTTCAAACATCCACTCAATTGAATTCACATTAAAACTCCGATCTTTTCCAGGACCTCATCCATTACAGCCACATCTTTTAAATGAATGGCCTTATCACTTACAGAAAAAAAAACATTTGCAGAATGGGATGGAAATGTCCTTTAAGTAACAGTTCAATATAAATAACATTTTCTCAATAATCCTTGGAAAATTATTGTAAATTGAGAAGGCTCCAGATACAAATTGTTTTGCCTGAGGCGGGAAACACAAGGTCTTCAAAGGTGAAATCACATCGCCTGTTGCAGATAATCCTCGGAGGTAATAACAAAAAGATACACTCAGTCAAAATAAATTACCCTGCAATAAATTAAAAGAAGAAATTTGGTCTTTGTTTGACGATGCAACAGAGGTGCCTTAATTAGACCTGGCAGTTTTCGATCCTGATGGGATTTACCAATCTTACGGGAAGATTTCAAGATTTCAGCTTGTGTGATTGCATCAACCGCTAAGCAGCGGATATTCCCCACATTGTTTTCCTCTGTGACAGGAACAGTTGGGCAGCGCGATGTGTCTGATGTACAGGGGTAGAGTTAAAGTAATTGATCGTATCCAGGAGGAACATAGCCACCCTCTAACAGAAAGTCAGATGACAGCAGCAAAAACAACCACATTTGGAGATTTGGAGAAGGCTGAGAGCAATTAAAGGGGTTGTAAACCTTCAGTTTTTTTCACCTTAATGCATCCTATGCATTAAGGTGAAAAAACATCTGATAGTTACTGGCCCCCCAGCCACCCTGGTTTACTTACCTGAGCCCTCGAAAGTCCCGCGTGGAGAACGTGCTGGCTTCTCGGTCCGGTCTTCTTGGCTCTTCATTGGATAGATTGATAGCAGCGCAGCCATTGGCTCGCGCTGCTGTCAATCAAATCCAAATGACGCGAGTGCCAGGGGCGGGGCCGAGTCTGGCATTCGTGTCTATGGATGCAAATGCTGGACTCGGGAGCGCGCCTGTAAGGTAACCCCCTTGGGAAAGCACTTCCCAAAGGGGGTTATCTGATGCGGGGAGGAGCCGAGACAGCTGCCGAGGGACCCCAGAAGACGTGGATCGGGGCCACTCTGTGCAAAACGAGCTGCACAGCGGAGGTAAGTATGACATGTTTGTTATTTTTCTTCTTTTTTAATTACGAACCCAGTAGTATCACTTTAATAGGACTTTTTTTAAGTTAAAGCCTACTCCACATTTAATGTCCCTTTAAACAGTTTGTTTGGGCCAAACTGTGGGAACAGGGTGCTGGGAGCATTTTTATTAACTCTATGTAGCCTAAGCTAGATACAGTATACAGCATTGTGTTCCAGCAGTGAGACAGGGACTTTTTATTCCACTCGAGGAACAAAACAGAGTCAGGCTAAACTCTGCTCAGCCATTCACAGTGTTAGTTTTTTTTTTTTCTGCTGACAATTATTCAATGAGATGAATATCAATGAAATCTACAGCCTAAAGTCACATTAATGTAGAATCACAGGTGTTTACAAGTCTCAAAACTAAGGACCTTGAAAGATTGACATTCAGAAAAGCTTAAGCACGATTCAAACAAGCCAAGGTCACTGAAAACTGCTGGTGAAGAATGAATAGATTTGCTATTCAAACAGATACCAAGCTTATCATTTGGAAAATACAAAGTCTATATCTTTATGTCTCCAGTACAACAAGAAAGAAAAAACTCTTTGCATGTTCAGCTGTTCTCATTGTCCAAGGATACAGAACTGCTAACAAACTGAGTTTGTACATCACAATCACAAATCATTAACAAATGGAAACTCTCTATGACTTCAATGCAAATTTAAGTAAAAAGTAAATAAATAAATGGAGAGACCCACCCTTCGGCACAGCATGTTCCCTTTTGGGGTGCTGGAGGGATGGGGGTTCTCTGTGCCCTTCCTCTTCCGGGTTTGGGAGGCCTCGTGAGAAGATTCGGAACCCCCAGTTATGATGAATATGTAAGGATGGGAGGCGGTTAACCTGCAATTTAATTTAGCTCAGCGGGTGAACTTATGATTACTTAACCACTTCCATACTGGGCACTTATACACCTTCCTGCCCAGACCAATTTTCAGCTTTCTGCGCTGTTGCACTTTGAATGACAATTGCGCGGTCATGCTACACTTTACCCAAACTACATTTTTATCATTTTTTCCCCACAAATAAAGCTTTCTTTTGGTGGTATTTGATCACCTCACCTATTTTTTTTTAAGTATTTTTTTTGTTTCAGTTACAAAACTTTTTAAATAAGTACGTTTTCTCCTTCACTAATGGGGCTGCACTGACGGGGACCGATGAGGTGGCACCAATGAGGTGGCACTGATGAGGTGGCATTGATGGGCACTGATGATGGGCACTAATATGCGGCACTGATAGGTGGCACGGATAGGCGGCATGGATGGGCACGGATAGGCGGCATGGGTGGGCACGGATAGGCGGCACGGATAGGCGGCACGGATGGGCACGGATAGGCGGCACGGATAGGCGGCATGGATAGGCACTGATAGGCGGCACGGATAGGCGGCACGGATGGGCACTGATAGGCGGCACGGATGGGCACTGATAGGCGGCACGGATGGGCATGGATGGGCACTGATAGGTGGCAAGGATGTGCATGGATGGGCACTGATAGGTGGCACGGGTGGGCACTGATAGGCGGCACTGATGTACTGTAATGGATGCCAATCAGTGCCAAACAATAATGCCTGCCAATCAGTGATGCCCATTGTGGGCACTGATTGGCATCCATTGTGGGCACTGATTGGCATCCGTTAGGGGCACTAACTGGCATCCCTGGTGGTCTAGGGTGGCATACCTGGTGCTGGCATCCCTGGTGGTCTGGTGGCATCCCTGGTGGTCCAGTGTGGGACTGAATTGATTCTATTATTCTGATAGTGTTCAAACTATGAAGTATTCATTTTACTTATATACAGGGCATCATACCATATAAATGACTCAGTCATGATGATAAGAATACTGTTATCAAGTATGTGTATTGTTGTAACATTTAAAAATGATAAACACTTATGATTCCTATATGATGTGATACTTACCCAGATGTCTTTTGAGGGTCAATAATTATTATTACCTCAAAATTGTTATCTTGATAAGTCACCCATCTTTAGCAAATATCATATGATTAAAATTAAAACGATAGGAAAGATTAGGAGCACAAGTGATATTATACACACCAGTGACCTCATCCATTCCATTATGAGAGTACCAGATCTGGAATTAAACCATGGACAAACATATAACATCTCAGATTGGGTTGTTTTGAGTTAATCCAATTTTTTTCAAGAGACCTAAAACAGGAATTCCTGGTCCTAGAGCACCATATGGTGGACAGGTATAATCAACACCTAAATAAACAGTTGTGCATTCAATAAAAATGCCTTGCAATCAGATGTGGGTAAATATTCTGGACTACACCGTTTAGGCTAGTCCTTAGATAAGGGGAAGTTCAGAAAGAAAAAAGGGACACCCTCTCGAACTAAGGGCTCTAGCAATCGTGCTCTTTCAAGTTCTCCGAATATCCTCTATCGACCATCTGATCGTCATCTAAATTCTCCATCACAAATCCAGACTCTCAATTCTCCATCGCAAATCCAGACTCTCAATACTAGTCAGATTCTAGTGTCAGCGTCCTTGCGAATCCTAGGGGTGCAGTCCTATATTTCATAACTATTTTGCTTGGTAAGGTATCATTTTAATATACACTTCAAAATGTTCTCTCACTTCTGAATCCAACTGAATGCGGGTTCCATAGTTTTTCATGATAGACTTTTGGCATTAAATCCTATAAAGGTACCATCTCAACCCAAGTAATTAGGTTGACCTGTGTTAGCATAACTAGTAGCATAAACTCGTTCCATGAATTCAGCTGCAGAGAATTCAAGGAGAGGGTGTGGTTAAAGTGAACTTTGTTGTTTGCCAAGTCAAAATTACTTGCATACTGAAATGGTGGTGACTCTACCCAATGAATGCAAAAATAGATTATCTGATTTATATTAAAGTGGACGTAAACCCAATTTTTTTTTGCTGTCACAATGTAGCGTATGAGATTTCCTATCATCTGTGCCCAGTCTTGCCACAAAGGGTTAATCCAGCTCTGAGCAATCCTCTTTTCTTTTTTCAGTAAGATAAACGGACAAACAGGAGAACTTTTGTCCGTTCCGCCCCCTTGCTGTGAATGACGGGTTATTTACATATCTTGTGCACTAAGCCTGAGACAGGCATTATTTTTTAATTCCCACCCCCACTCCTTTTCTGAAGTCATGTGGTTACTTTTCTGGATTTTGACTGGATGTTAGTGATCATAGCAGAAGTTCAGTGTAAGGAATACACAGGAGAAAATGCATGTTGACAAGGGGAGTGTAGAGGTGGGCAGGGAGTCTACTGACATCACAACTCCACCCACCGAGCTCCAGACAACAGATCCACCCACAGAATCTGCAGTTTTTCAGTTCTTATAACAGACAGAGGGGAGACATTTGACAGATAAGGATACATGCAGGAGGCATCTATATCCTTATAGATCAGCACTATGGCAGTAGTTTAGAAAGGATGAGAGTGGGTTTACATCCACTTTAAGTAGTTCATAGGCCCATATATATATATATGTTACATTTATTACAGGTAAAACAGTATGCTATTGATATGAATTTGATTTTGTGTTTCACAATACTTGACAGTGAATAAATGGTCATTGATTTTATAGTTACGTAATCAATACTTTTATTGATAATTTTATTGTGCTAAAAATCTCTACATACAGAAGACTTAAAAGAACTTAGGAAATTAACCACTTCAGCCCCGGAAGATTTTACCCCCTTCTTGACCAGAGCACTTTTTACAATTTCTCACTGCGTCGTTTTAACTGACAATTGTGCGGTCATGCAATGCTGTACCCAAACCAAATTTGCGTCTTTTTTTTTCCCCAAAAAGAGAGGTTTCTTTTGGTGGTATTTGATTCCCTCTGCGGTTTTTATTTTTTTCTCTATAAACAAAATAAAAATAAAAAAAAGAGCGCAAATTTTGAAAAAAATATATATTTTTTTAAACTTTTTTGCTATAATAAACATCTCCACTTTTTAAAAAAAAACACAATCAGTTTAATCGTAATAAGCGTATATTTATTGGTTTACGCAAAAGTTATAGCGTCTACAAAACTATGGGAAAGATGTATGCCATTTTTGTTATTATTATTATTTTTACTAGTAATGGCAGTGATCTGCGATTTTTAGCGGTACTGCAACACACTTTTGACACATTTTTGGGACCATTGACATTTATACAGTGATCAGTGCTATACATTTGCATTGATTACTGTGTAAATGTCACTGGCAGGGAAGGTGTTAACACCAGGGGGCGATCAAGGGGTTAAATGTGTGTTCCCTAGAGGTGTTCTGTATGGGGATAGGACTGACTGGGGAGGAGACATATCATTGTTCCTACTTAGTAGGAACAAACAACATGTCTCCTTTCCCCTTACACACACAAATCCCCGTGCTGGCTCTCTGGCACGCAATCGTGCTTGGCCAGCGGCAATGGCACCCGCTGGCCACGTCCATCGGGTCCCCCGCCGTGCAGCGGGTGTGCCCTCTGGCGGCTCGTAAATTGAAAGCCGTACCCATACAATGTTTCTCCCAGGAGAGCCATGATTGGCTGAGGTGGTCAGGAGGGCAGATGACCTCATGATCTCTGCCTCAGCCAGTCATTCATATAATACTAAACTCCCCATGAAGCCTGACTCTATTTTGTTCCAGGAGTGAGATAAGAACATTGGGCTCAAGAATACATACTTGAATATAATCTTTTTAACCACTTAACCCCCGGACCATTTGGCTGGCCAAAGACCAGAGCACTTTTTGCGATTCGGCACTGCGTCGCTTTAACTGACAATTGCGCGGTCGTGCGACGTGGCTCCCAAACAAAATTGACGTCCTTTTTTTCCCACAAATAGAGATTTCTTTTGGTGGTATTTGATCACCTCTGCGGTTTTTATTTTTACAAACAAAAATAGAGTGACAATTTTGAAAAAAAAAGCAATATTTTTTACTATAATAAATATCCCCAAAAAATATATAAAAAACTATTTTTTTCCTCAGTTTAGGCTGGTACGTATTCTTCTACATATTTTTGGTAAAAAAATAATTTAAAAAAATAAGCGTCTATTGATTGGTTTGCACAAAAGTTATAGCGTCTACAAAATATGGGATCGTTTTATGGCATTTTTATTAATAATTTTTTTACTAGTAATGACGGCGATCAGCCATTTTTGGCATGACTGCCACATCATGGCGGACACATCGGACATTTTTGACAGCATTTTGGGACCATTGTCATTGATATAGCGATCAGTGCTATTAAAATGCACTGATTACTGTAAAAATGACACTGGCAGTGAAGGGGTTAACCAGTAGGGGGCATGTGTGTCCTAGGGATGTGTAGGGGGGGTGGGCTACATGTGACATGACACTGATCACTTCTCCCGATTACAGGGAGCTGTGATCAGTGTCCTGTCACTAGGAAGACTTGGGAAATGCTCGTTTACATCAGCATTTCCTTGTTCTTCCTCTCCGTGAGACGATCGTGGCTATGCCCGCGGACATCGAGTCCATGGGACCCCATGTTGGACTCACGGAGCTTGCGGCGTGCCCACAATGCCGCATCTTAAAAGGGACGTACCTGTACGCCCATCTGCCCAGCCGGGTCATTCTGCCGACGTATATCGTCGTGCGCTGGTTGGCAAGTGGTTAAACCAGAGTTTAGAGTCATGTTAAGTATAACTAAATGCATGCTTTTTTTTTTTGTTTGTTTTTTTTTTTATCAGTTTTGAATAGAGTGGAAAGAGATTAAAGCCTGTGTGATTTTTATTTTTTTTTTCTTATTGCTGTCTGTGCCTCTGCTAGGGAGATTCATCCTCTCTATTTGTCCTGTTTACCATTATCGTTGAAAGTGAAAGAAAAAAAAAATCCCAAATATTGGGTTGTCCCCAGAAAAGTAATAGAGGGGAAATCTTCCAATAAGGACACTAGTTCTGGTGACATAGAAAATAAATGGGAGAAAAAAGGCCAAGTGGTCTATTGAGCCTGCCCACTTTTTTGGTTGCTGTTTTTGTTTTTTAAATTCATACATTTGTATTTTTGGGGTGTTTTTTTTTCTGTTTCTGCAGACCCGAACTGAGCAAAGATAGTTGGCAACTGATTTGTCCATAGTTCCAAATAAAGAGAATCTCGTCGCAAAAAAAACGTTGTTTTTCGCAACGGGTTTCTTGTCAAGCTTGACGAGATTCTTGTCAAGCTTTCCTTGCATACACACTGTCAATTAAAAATCTTGTTGTTGTAAAGCGCGGTGACGTACAACACGTACGACGGCAGTATAAAGGAGAAGTTCTATTCCAATGACGCCACCCCTTGGGCTGCTTTTGCTGATCTTGTGTTACCGCGTATTAGTAAAAGTTTAGTGAGAGACGATTCGCGCTTTTCAGTACGTTACAGCGTGACGCATGTGCTATCTCCATTACGAACGCTAGTTTTACAAGAAGGTGCGCTCACGTCTCATACTTGATTCTGACCATGCGCGGTTTTTGAAGACTCGGAAAAGCATACACACGAACGGTTTTCTCGTCCACATACAGTCTGATGAGAATCACGACGAGGAAACTGAGACTCCCGATGAGAAAAAAGAAAGCAGGTCTTCTTTTTTTCTCGTCGAGATTCTGGGCAGTTTTCTTGATAAGGAACCTGAAAGCCTCGTACACACGCATGTGTACGAGGCTTCAGACCCAGACAAAGAAAATTAAGATCAATAAGAAGGCAAAATGAAACCCTTTATAAGTAAGACTGGCCGATAATTTAATTTGATGTGCCAAGTCTCGCATAACCCCAATTGTGACAGGTTCCCCTTAATAAATAAAAAAGATAAAATCATTTCCTAGACACACGTACCAATTAGTTTGCATACCTAAAAAGGTGAAATGACAGCAGCATTGATATTCATATATTCATTACAGTTAAAGTGTTATTTGAATTTGTAAAGCACAAAGGAAAAAAAAAGAGAGTCTCCGTTTACGCTATTGAAATAAACGTAACACACAGATCCTCATTGCACTTTCTTTCAGTCATTGTGTGGCGGGATAAAAGACGCTGGTAATTTTATGAAAGCAGCCGGTGATTCTGTGAACCCGCCGCCCAGCACTAAATAGCTCTGTCCTTATGTTTAATTAGCATTTTAGTTACTTTGTTTCTGTAGGAAAGAGAATGGACGGAGACATTTATTTTCACAAGAACCGAGGCTTCTCCTTTTTTATTGCTATGAGTTACTTGTGCTCTATGGGTAACATTCATCTGCGAAAAGCTTTTGCTTTCTCAGTTACAGCCGCAATTCTGTATTTAAATGAACAATGTTGCTGACTTACATAATATCAGGTTATATGCATTATGTATGTATCAGTGTGAATTCCGGATGTACTTGCAATGAAGTACTTGGGCCTTTGTGTGAGTCGGAACTAATTTTCCCCTCATACAAGTCAATGGAAAGAAGCTTAATGCAGCCAAGATGAAGGTCAACTGCAAGCCAGAATGTCCTGAGTCGGGACTCAAAAGCTTTTCAAACTGATCTTAACCACTTCGCGCCCAGGCAATGCTAAAAAGACGTCTGCATTGTGGCGCCGAAGTGCTGACAGGACGTCCATGGGCGTCCTCCTCTTTCCTCCCCCCCCGCGCGCCCCCACGAGCGCTCATCGGGGAAAATCTGTGTTGGCCGTGTCCCTTGGACACAGCCAATCACAGATCGTGCTGAATGGCCAATCACAGAGGCCATTCAGCACTCGATCTCACTGCCCAATGAGAGATGATCTCAAATGTAAACATATGAGATCATCTCTCATTGCCGGCTTCCTCTCCTCACACAGAGACAGCGTGTGAGGAGAGAGAGAGAGAGATCTGTGCTGCAGCTACAGTTACTGTGAGTGAAAAAAAACACATACACAGTAAAAAACAGTCCCATATCTGCCAGTCCCATATCTGCCAATCCCATATCTGCCAGTGCCATCTGCCAGTGCCATCTGCCCATCCCATCTGCCCGTGCCATCTGCCAGTGCCACCTGCCACCAGTGCCACCTGCCAGTGCCATCTGCCACCAGTCCCATCTGCCACCAGTGCCATCTACAAGTGCCATCTGCCAGTGCCATCTCCCCGTGCTATCTGCCAGTGCCATCTGCCACCAGTGCCACCTGCCAGTGCCATCTGTGCCACCTGTCAGTGCCATCTGTGCCACCTGTCAGTGCCATCTGCCATCAGTGCCACCTGCAAGTGCCATCTGCCACCAGTCCCATCTGCCAGTGCCACCTGCCAGTGCCACCTGTCATCAGTGCCACCTGTCAGTGCCATCTGCCATCAGTGCAACCTGTCAGTGCCAGCTCTTCAAATGGCTAAAAGGGTATTCTCAGCCGAGGAGTCGTACGAAATTCTTGCGGCCGACGGGAGCAACGGGGAGCTCTCCAATTCGGATTCCTCCGCAAATTCAGATGAGTCTGATGTGGACTATGAGCCTGTCATAAGCAGTGGATCAATGTCGGAGGAGACGGAGGAGGAGGAGGAGGAGGAGGAAGAAGAAGAGGAAGAGGGCCCGCCCGCCAGACGAAGGCGTTCTGCTGAGGAGGCAGTGCCATCCACCAGCACCGCAGTGCCATCCACCACCACCACTGCAGTGCCATCCACCAGCACTGCAGTAACTCGGGAAGCAAGGCCACGTACCAGTGGGGTGTCACCTCAGCCCCAAAGGGTTAGGTCCCATGCCAGCCTTCCCTATTCCCTAGAGTACCCCTTGTGGCTTCCTCCTAATTCAGGAGAAGCCAACATTCCCCCTTTCACTGCCCAGCCAGGAGTCCAGGTGGATACAGAAAACTTTTCCCCAATCAATATTTTTTATTTAATTTTTAGGACATGCTGGCAACAATTGTGGCCCAGTGCAACTTATATGCCCAGCAGTTTATAACCAGCAACCCAACGTCCTCTTTTGCCCGTCCCTACGTGTGGAGAGCCCTTATAGTGGAGGAGTTTTGAATTTTTTTGGGCCTCACATTCTGCATGGGACTAAATGGAAAAAATCAAGTACGTTCATATTTGTCATCCCGCCCCATCTATCACATTCCCATCTTTTCCTCAGTAATGCCCAGGTCCAGATATCTAATGATTATGAGATTCCTACACTTCAATGATAATACCCAGTGCCCTCCCCGAAATGACCCAAATTTTGATAAGCTTTATAAAATTCGGCCGCTACTAAATTATTTTTCTGAAACCTTCCCCCAGTTGTTTACCCCAGACCAACATATATGCATAGATGAGTCCCTTATCAAATTTTCTGGCAGGCTGGGCATAAAACAATTTATACCCAGGAAAAGGGGCCGCTATGGGGTGAAACTGTATAAATTGTGCGACCGAGAAACTGGGTATGTGTATGGCTTCATCGTATATGAAGGGAAGGACACCGAACTGCACCCCCCTAATTGCCCAGTCTACATTGGAACCAGTGGGAAAGTAGTTTGGGAACTCATAAACCCACTTCTGGAGAAAGGATACCACTTGTATGTGGACAATTTTTATACAAGTTTGCCCCTGTTCCGAAACCTACACTGAATGAAGACTCCAGCATGCGGCACCGTACAGACGAACCGGAAGGGCTTTTCTCAAAGCCTGGTCACCAAAAAATTGAGAAGAGGGGAGACGGCGAGTTTACGTAATGAGGACGTTTTGGCTGTGAAGTGGAGGGACAGAAGAGAAGTCTACGTACTTTCTTCCATCCACAACAATGAATTTGTTGAGATCACCAGGAGGAATGGCTGGATCCAAAAACCAAAATGCATCTACGAGTACAATAAGTTCATGGGGGGTGTCGACTTCAATGACCAGATGCTCGAACCCTACCTTTCCACAAGAAGATCATACCAGTGGTATAAGAAAGTTTCCATTTATTTATTTAATTTGGCCATGTACAACTCATATGTAATATATCGAAAATCCACTATAAGACCCAAATCCTTCCTTTTCTTCCAGGAGGAAATCACCACTGCCCTTTTATACCCGAACAGCCCACCAGTAAACATTAGATCCGATGTCATTAGCCAACTCTCCGAGCGCCACTTCCCAGATAAAATCCCTCATAGACCAACAGGCCAAAAACGCCAGAAAAAATGCCGGGTGTGCACCAAAAGAGGAGAGAGAAAAGACACCATTTATTATTGTGCCCTATGTCCTTCAGAACCAGGCCTCTGCATAGGCAACTGCTTCCGCCATTACCATACCAAAATAAATTATTAGTTCACTTCCTGCCATTTATCTTCACACCCCTTATGCCTCTGCTTTCTGTGTTACTGACCCTGGCTTGTTATTCGACCACGCTTCTGCCTAACGATTCTGTTTATACCTCTGCCTGATCTGGAACTGACCCTGGACTGTTATTCGACCACGCTTCTGCCTAACGATTCTGTTTATACCTCTGCCTGATCTGGAACTGATCCTGGACTGTTATTTGACCACGCTTCTGCCTACCGATTCTGTACATACCTCTGCCTGATCTGGAACTGACCCTGGACTGTTTGACCATGCTTTTTGCCTGCGTCTTGGATTGATCTTGTACCCTGCTACTGGACTAGTGGGATTCAACACAGGGGTCTCACATATGTGAGGGGCTCCAGAAAAGTTTTTCTGGATGAAGAAAACAATTTTTTTTTGTTTTCTCATCCTAGATTTGGGTCTGGAGACTTGGAGGCTTCAAAGAGATTTGGGTGGGAGAAGCCTCTACCCCTGTCCCCATTCTGTCCTGAACAAGGCCCTACTTCTGCCTGCTGCCTGTAGGACCTATGCCATCATGCCTCTGCCTGTCGCATGAACTGACCACACCACATGGACCTGCCTACTACCAGGGCCAATATTTTTGGCACTGCTGACAATATCTCTGCCTGCACTGACCCTGGACTGTATATGGACAGTATCCCTGCCTGCTGCCGTTGCTGACCAAGTCCCTGCCTGCTGCCTGGACCAGTGCTATCCTGCTGTGTAGAACTGCGCTACTAAAACCACAGGTAATCTTTTGTTTATGCTTTGCTCAGCAGAATGTATTTTGGGGTGTAATTCTTGGTATGTTCATGCTATGTGTCCCTAGAACACCTGATGGTGTACCTTGCATGTTGGGCCTCTGAATGTGGCCAGGTTGTATAAAAGTCTCACACATTTGGTATCGCCATACTCAGGAGGAGTAGCAGAATGTATTTTGGGGTGTAATTTTTGCTATGTACATGCTATGTGTTGGCAAAATCTTATAAATGGACAACTTTGCGTAAAGAAATTGTGTTTTCATTTTTTTCCCGCATTTTCCAAAATCTTCAGGAAAAAAATGAACCGTTCAAAAGACTCATTATGCCTCATAGATTATACGTTGGGGTGTTAGCTTTCCAAAATGGGGTCACTTTGTGGGCGTTTCCATTGTCCTGGTGCTCCAGGGCCTTCAAAAGTGTAATAGGTGGTTGAGAAATGAGATGTGTAATTTATGCTCCTAGAATGCCTGAAGGTGCCATTTCAATATTGGGCCTCTGTATGTGGGCAGGCTGTATAAAAGTCTCACACATTTGGTATCGCCATACTCAGGAGGAGTAGCAGAATGTATTTTGGGGTGTCATTTTTGCTATGTACATGCTATGTGTTGGCAAAATCTTATAAATGGACAACTTTGCGTAAAAAAAATTGTGTTTTCATTTTTTTCCCGCATTTTCCGAAATCTTCAGGAAAAAAATGAACCGTTCAAAAGACTCATTATGTCTCATAGATTATACGTTGGGGTGTTAGATTTCCAAAATGGGGTCACTTTGTGGGCGTTTCCATTGTCCTGGTGCTCCAGGGCCTTCAAAAGTGTAATAGGTAGTCTAGTTAGATGTGTAATTTATGCTCCTAGAATACCTGATGGTGCTCCCTGCATGTTGGGCCTCTGTATGTGGCCAGTCTGTGAAAAAGTCCCACACATGTGGTATCGCCATACTCAGGAAGAGTAGCAGAATGTATTTTGAGGCGTCATTTGTGGTATACACATGCCATGTGAGAGAAATAACCTATTACAATGACAATTTTGTGGAAAAAAATCAATAAAAAAAAATCTTCATGTTGCAATGAATTGTGGGAAAAAATTACAACATCAAAAACCTCACCATGCATCTTACTAAATACCTTGGAATGTCTACTTTCAAAAAAGGGGTCATTTTGGGGGTATTTGTACTTTGCTGGCTTGTTCGGGTCGTAAGAAATGAGATAGGCCACCAGTACATTAGGTGTGATCAATTGTTTATGATCAGCACCACAGCTTGTAGACTCTATAACTTTCACAAAGACCAAATAATATCCACTAATTTGGGTTATTTTTACCAAAGATATGTAGCAGTATAAATTGTGGCCAAAATTTATGAAGAAAAATTATTAATTTGCAAAATTTTATCACATAAACTAAAAAAAATGTGTTTTTTTTCGAAATTTTCCGTACTTTTTCATTTATAGCGCAAAAAATAAAAAACCCAGAGGTGATCAAATACCACCAAAAGAAAGCTCTATTTGTATGAAAAAAAGGACAAAAAAATAATTTGGGTACAGTATTACATGACTGAGTAATTGTCATTCAAAATGTGAGCGCTGAAAGCTGAAAATTGGTCCGGGCACGAAGGGGGTTTAGTGCCCAGTTGTCAAGTGGTTAAAACGCATTTACCGATCTACCTTATAGTAGTTCTAATGTCTAAAGTTTTTTTACCTTATTGCATTTTCTGCATTAAAATAAAAAAATCCCCACTATCTGTCCTATCCAGCCCCATCCCTAAACACTTGTCCATGTCACTACTCTACACTGTCTTGGCTGCAGAACCGCTCCGTTCCCTTCCTGCTTTTCACAGGAGACACAGAGGGCAGCGAGAGCCATTGGCTTCCACTTCTGTCCAACTCCTGTAAGGAGGGAGCAGGGTCATAGCTTAACGGTGCTGCATGTGTCTATAGACGCACGCATCCTGTTTCAAGAGCGTGCATGTACAGATGTCCCATTAGCACCGGCTTGCTAAGGAGGCCCCTGGAGCAGGGGAGAAGCTGATAGCGCTGGCGGTGGACTTCTAGAAGAGGAGGTAAGCGACAGCTCTGTGCAATATCACACAGAGAGCAGGCAAGTATAACAGCTTTAATATTTTAAACAAAAAATGCATTTGGTTTAATTTATTTTAATCCTTTTTCCGCTTTTTTTTTGTTAGCTAAAATGCTTCTTTTTTTTTTTTGACAAAAATGCGTTTGAAACCTCATTATACAGTATATTTTTTTGAAACCCCAAATTTTTTATGTCACACAATATTAGTGCAACTGTTTTCAAATAAATATATATATACAGTATCTCACAAAAGTGAGTACACCCCTCATATTGTAATTTGTAAATATTTTATTATATCTTTTCATGTGACAACACTGAATAAATTACACTTTGCTACAATGTAAAATAGTGAGTGTACAGCTTGTATAACAGTGTAAATTTGCTGTCCCCTCAAAATAACTCAACACACAGCCATTAACGTCTAAACCACTGGCAACAAAAGTGAGTACACCCCTAAGTGAAAATGTCCAAATTGGGCCCAGTTACCAATTTTTCCTCCTCGGTGACTCGTAAGTGTTACAAGGTCTCAGGTGTGAATGGGGAGCAGGTGTGTTAAATTTGGTGTTATCACTCTCACTCTCTCATACTGGTCACTGGAAGTTCAACATGGCACCTCATGGCAAAGAACTCTGAGGATCTTGAAAAAATAATTGTTGCTCTACATAAAGATGGCCTAGGCTATAAGAAGATTGCCAAGACCCTGAAACTGAGCTGCAGAGCAGTGGCCAAGACCATACAGTGGTTTAACAGGACAGGTTCCACTCAGAACAGGCCTCGCCATGGTCGACCAAAGAAGTTAAGTGCACGTGCTCAGCGTCATATCCAAAGGATGTCTTTGGGAAATAGACGTATGAGTGCTGCCAGCATTTCTGCAGAGGTTGAAGGGGTGGGAGGTCAGCCTGTCGGTTCTCAGACTATACGCCCCACATTGCATCAAATTGGTCTGCATGGCTGTCATCCCAGAAGGAAGCCTCTTCTAAAGATGATGCACAAATGTTGGTATGCATGTACAGAATGATGCTATCTTATAATTTTCTGTGTGTTGTATGCCGCATAACAACAACTGTACTTGAATTTATTGCTGCACAGGAAATGTGTCTGGATGTATTTTTGTTTGGTTTTTCAATAAACTTTTCTTTGATTAAAGATGATGCACAAGGAAGCCTACAAAAAGTTTGCTGAAGACAAGCAGACTAAGGACATGGATTACTGGAACCATGTCCTGTGCTCTGATGAGACCAAGAAAAACGTATTTGGTTCAGATGGTGTCAAGCGTGTGTGGCGGCAACCAGGTGAGGAGTACTGCCGCAGGGCAGTATTCCAACATGATAATGACCTCAAACACACCTCCAAGATGACCACTGCCTTGCTAAAGAAGCTGAGGGTAAAAGTGATGAACTGGTCAAGTATGTCTTCAGACCTAAACCCTATTAAGTATCTGTGGGACATCCTCAAAACGGAAGGTGGAGGAGCACAAGGTCTCTAACATCCACCAGCTCCGTGATGTCGTCATGGAGGAGTGAAAAAGGACTCCAGTGGCAACCTGTGAAGCTCTTGTGAACTCCATGCCCAAGAGCGTCAAAGGCAGTGCTGGAAAATAATGGTAGCCACACAAAATATTGACACTTTGGGACCAATTTGGACATTTTCACTTAGGGGTGTACTCACTTTTTTTGCCAGTGGTTTAGACATTAATGGCTGTGTGTTGAGTTATTTTGAGGGAACAGCAAATTTACACGGTTATACCAGCAGTACACTCATTACTTTACATTGTAACAAAGTGTCATTTCTTCAGTGTGTGTATATATATATATATATATATATACATATATAAAAACATTCATTTTCTTAAGTGAATACTCTCTCCTCCTTTTGTAAAACAGTCCCACTGTCCTTAAAAATATTCCCGACAATAATATTCACTCTGTCAGTCAACTTTATCGAAGAGCAATGCATCTTTCTGGTTTAATTTTTTTTCTTGAACTCCCTTTAGGAATCGAACTGTAACTTCAACTGACTTTAAATTATTTTCTTCCCCAAGTAGGTACCGTATATACAACAAACACCGGATTTCTGGCAAACTTCAGACAAATTATACACACCAGCTGTGTAACCATCTCTGACTGCTAGGGGAAAGCAATTACAGCTGCCAATTGGATTGCACTGACTAGAAGTAATTATAGGAGTCTCACCATTGTGCCTTTGGTTATATACATACATTGCAGGTCGTATTTTGTTAAAGGTTTGAAGGCAAGCTTGGATGTTTAACTAATGATCGACCGAACTTGGTAGAGCCAACAGAAGAAAACAATGGTTGAGAAAATATTACATGTTAAAAAGTTTGGAACTTTGTGCTACAGTTGTGAAATTACTTTTCCTAAAAGTACCCATTTTTTCAAGCTAGTATTCAACTGAATAACAGCATTATTATTCTATATAATAAGGTAAGATGGCATGGGTCCTGTGACACTGATCTAAAATTGGCTTAATATGTTACGGAAATAAAAATGTGAGCTTAAAGGATAAAGCCTGGTTGGTTGAATCAGCCTCTGACCTCTTATAACAGAAGAAAAGCAAGGATGCAAACCTTGCTCCAGAAGAAGATACAATACGTTATAGTAAAAATGCTTAAAGGCTAAATTCACCTCTGTTCACCTTTTTTTTTTATATTCCAACTCCCCTATGTACCAATATAGCATTAATGTTCTTATTTTGCAAAAATAAAAGAGCTTTCCATTTATTCTACATACGCTTACCTCACTGTCCTCATGGCTGTTTAAAAACCCTTCTCCATTACTTCTGCCTTACTTCTTACTGTTGTGACACGGGAAGGAGTTGACCAGATGACCTCATTAGCAAACACCCTGCACCAACTATCCTCTTACCTACCACCAACTTCCAGTTGGGTAGGAGAGTAGACAATGCAGGGTGTGTGCTAATAAGGTCAGCAGGTCAACTCCTTCCTGTGTCATGACCTATAGCCTGCCCAGGAAGTAAGGCAGAAGTAATGGAGAAGTGTTTTTAAACAGCCACGAGGATAGTGAGGTAAGGGTGAACTTACCCTTTAAAAATAAAAGAAAGTAACCATTCAGATGTACACTAAAGTAAAAATTGGAGTGCAGCAGCTACGTAAAGCCCAACAGACCTTGGTCTGTGGCAGGCTATGTTATAGATCTTTCTGTCATGAGTAACCTCCACAGCAAGGGACCTGCTCAAGGATGACCACAACTAGTGATGTCCCCCTTTGCCTGGGCACACCTCGAAGAAGGGATTGAACTACTTCCAGAAATATTGCTATTGGCTTTTGGGACTAAATCGCTCTCTCAAGCCTGGATACAGGGCAGCAGAGAAGTTTATAAGAAAAGCCAAACCTTCTGTTTGTCATGGAAAGTCCATTTTAAGAGATCATTGTTATAAAAGGTTAAAGTGATTGTAAAGGATCACCTTGTAAAACAACCCATTCAGTTTAAAAAAGAAATGAAAGGCAAAACATTTTGTATAGGTATAAAAATACATTATAAATACCTTTTTTATAAGTGATCACAATCCCTCTGTTTTCAGCTACCTAAGAACTGGGGGGAGGAGAAGCAGCATCACACTGAGCTTCCCAGTGAATGGGAAGCTCAGTGTGATGCTGCTTCTCCTCCCCCCAGTTCTTAGGTAGCTGAAAACAGAGGGATTGTGATCACTTATAAAAAAGGTATTTATAATGTATTTTTATACCTATACAAAATGTTTTGCCTTTCATTTCTTTTTTAAACTGAATGGGTTGTTTTACAAGGTGATCCTTTACAATCACTTTAACCAGTGGGAGGCATGTTTCTGATCATTGGAGATCATTGGAGAAGAGCATGCCGAGTTCCCAGCATAGCTAGAGAACTGACCATGGTGTGTTCTCCTGTTAGTGTGATCAGATTTTAATAGGAAATAGGAGAACAGGATACTTCCTCATACAAGTACATGGCACAGCAGGCACATGTCTGGAATATGACATTTTGGGGTAACAAACACTTTAAGTTTTAACATTTTATTTTAGAGGTTATGTTTCAGGGTTTGAATGAGGGTTAAATATTCAGGTCAGCCTAAAAACACATGGCAGATTTTCAACGTGATGGGCACTAAAATTCCCTGCACCAAAATCCAAAATCCAAGGAAAACCATTGAGCTCTGACAGCCAAATAGAGACTAGCTTTTGCCTTAGCTGACTCTTTCCCAATCGCTACAGCCTATCTAATCTCACTACTGGTTTGTGAGGATGCCAGCCATAGTGATGAGTCAATACTAAGGCTCAGAGGTAAAAGCTGGCAGACCAGACTCTCCAAGATTTATATGTACCTGTTAATCAATTTAACCTTGCATCAACTGAACCATAAATTTCTATTTTAGACTTTAATGTATGCCTTCTCTAGTTGTTGATATAAAATGGAGAGTGATTAGAACTTATTAAAGTTAAATTATACTTCCGTTTGCTATGCCACAATGGTTTTGGTCTTCTATTCCATTTCAGCAGAGAAATACAATTAGAATTTCAAAAAACCCTAATCAGAAATTAGCTGAGACACTTGATGTATAAAATATAAGCCATTTCAAATATATAATGAAACACATAACAAACCAGCAGCCAACCTTTGGCAAAATGGGTTTAGTACACTCAAGCAACTTAATACATTTAAATCTTGTACAGTGTTCAACAAAGAGAATGTAAATGATAGACTGTGTAGGCTTAGGTATTATTCATCTCATTTCATTTTCACTGTAAGGCTTTTCTCATGCATGGTTCTGTATATAATTAAAGCACTTTGCATTATGTGCATATTGTAATCAGTTAACACTCAGGCTATGTGGAAGGTTAATCCAGAGAAACAGAGCAGTCCATTGTAGAAGACATCTTATTAAATTTAAAACCTAAAACTGACTTAACAACCTTTCATGTTTCTAAGCCACAAAACCTAAAAGCTATCCACACATGGCTGTATTTATATTACTTTTTATCAGCAGGTAAAATGATCTTGGACTCTTTTATACATTTCTGTATCCTGATTGGATACAGTCCTTTTAGGTTGACAATTTTCCACCCGACTCCTTTGACAAAAATCTATTTTTGCATTCTCTTATGGGAACACAATTGTACGAATTGTACAATTGTACGACTTCAGTGTAATTGGTACCTATATGTACTGGTCAGTCCTGATCCTTGGAGGTTGGGTTCATAAGATCCCCACCATTAAAACTTTTGTTACTGAATTCAACCTACAGGGCATTTATATACAGTATGGGGCGGCACAGTTGTGTAGTGGTTAGCACTCTCACCTAGCAGTAAAAAGGGTCACTGGGGGGGCGTGGCCTAGCTTCGGAGCGAGATGGCAGCATAGTAGGAGAGCTCCGCCGCCCAGATCTCCAGCCCTGCTTCAATCAGCGGAAATCTCCGACCCTCCTAAGCAAAGATGACCGGGAAAGGTCAACAAACTGCCCGGCTACTGACTGAGCCATCCACGCAGCTGAGCAAGACCATCCCCGCGATGTTCCGCACGCAGCCGGCGGACTTGCAGGCTGCACCGCAAGCCTCGAACTCAAGTTCGGACCTACTCGCGGCTTCCTCCGCTCTCTACACGGGACCCCCACAAGGTACGAACAGTAGATACTCCTCCGCCCCTTTGTGCATGGCAGACCTACAACAGGTCGCATCGGATATTAAAAATGCCATGCTCGCCGCGATCTCCGACCTGAAGGGAGAGGTGAGAGCGGTGGCTACCCAGATGGACCGCGTGGAGGCAACCACCATGACACATGCGGCCGCGATACAACAGGTCCAAAGTGCCTCCACCTCACATGCCCACCACCTAATCGACATGCACAGGCATATGGAGGACCTGGACAATAGGGGCAGGAGACATAACCTGCGCATTAGAGGGATCCCTGAGTCAGTGGAGGGTCCCCAACAGCTGCAACAAGCGGTATGGGCAATATTTAACACTCTCCTGGGCAGACCCCCTGACGCGCCGGTGGAAATGGAGAGATGCCACAGAGCATTACGACCCAGGGGCAGGGAGAATGACCCACCCAGAGATACTGTTTGCTGTCTGGTTAACTTTCTTCAGAAAGAAGAGATCTTGCGCTTGGCGCGCAATCAAGCTAATGTGGAATACGAGGAAGCTTGCATCCAATTGTTTCAGGATCTGTCCGCCATCACTCTGAAGCACAGGAGGGACCTGTGTCCCCTCCTACAGGTCTTAAGGGACAGAGGAATAATCTATAGGTGGAAGTTTACCTTTTGTCTTCAGGCCACAGCGGGCAATCACACAGCATCCTTGAGGACGCCTGCGGATCTACCACAGTTTTGTGACACCCTAGGTATCCCGGCAGTCAGCGTCCCTGACTGGTATGGCATTTTTTTCAACCGGATCCCTGGATCACCACCCAGCCCGACGATACCCCACGTTCACAGAGGAGCCGGCAGAGACGACGTAGGGCTTCTGATGTCACCCCACCTAGACCTAGGGGAGACATGGAGACAGAAGACAGTCCGCGGGCATCGCCGTCGTCTGTCCGGCGTCGGACGGAGCATTCTGAGCATTAATGAGGCCTGGTAAGCTGATCCCTGTTTCCTTATTCCACGCATTTACCCCCTGCTTCTACTTGTGCACCTGGTCTGCACTTGCTAATGACATGGCCACTCCTGACCCCCTGCCCTGTGACTCTTCCGCTTCCCCTCCCTCCCCTACTTTTGGCCCCTATGCCCCTGCTCAACCCGAGTATTTCCATGGATTGCATATTACAAGTGAACAGACTTCCCCTATGATGGCTGCCTTGTAGCTGCCCCCAGGCTTTGGGGCATGAGACTACTGATCTGGATTATTTGGGGCTACGGTATAGGAACAAACTACCTCAGCCTCCAACAATGCAGCACGAGGACTCGGAGGGGGCTTTATCCTCCCAAAACTGTGCACCTCCCCATGCCAGAACATCTGACTTCCCTCTAATACTGGTAGCACACTGCATGAGGGGATCATTGTTATTACTAATGCCAACACGTGCTGTTTAACCCATTTGTTTCCTAGCTCCATGATGCTGACCGGATAACAAGAGACTTGTTGGTCATTATGATCTTGCCACACAGGTACCTGTACCAGTTATGATAGAATATCGTTTGCCTTATTGAGCAATCTTTAGCATTATTGGGTACTGTGATTGCATTTTGCTTCCCCACTTCTTACATCCCCCCTCGCCCTTCCCTGTATTTGTCCCTGGATTTCCCCACCCCCCTCCCTGCCCTTTGTATCCTCTGCCCATCCCTCCCTACCCCCCTCCCCGGCCATGAACATGCAATATCTGAGCTATTGAGTTTACTGCTGTCTAGCTATGTGGGGGTTGTGATGGAGATTTGGGAGTCAGCACCTGCCTACATGTTTCTGCATTGCCCCCTTTTTTTTTGCAAATTAGGGTGGCCCCCCTGTGCCCTGTAGGACGCTAACCTGGTTTCTGGGTGGTGCCTGGGGGAGTGCGGAGAGGGGGCACCCTCTGTGTAACTACGTTGAAGCATACCCCCTGGCTCTCGGGCCTTTCTGGTGGAATTTGGGGTACAGCTTTCACCTGTGATTACCGGGTAGTGGATTGACTGGGGGACCCCCCTTGTGGTTTACAAGGGGGTCCCTTTCAGGTCAATGACGCAACATAAGCACAAAGTGTGAAGGTACTCACTGTCTTTTAATTCTGTGATTAAGTTACTCATGTTATTTTTCTGTTTGTCCTTCGTATACACATGAGTTATATGCCTGTTGTCTAATTTCTGGGTCACAGGGCTTGGTTACGGGTCCCTGGGTGCCCCTGGGTCTAGAATGCTTGGAATGACTAGATAATCTCCAGGGGTTTTCGTTTCTAGGTTGACAGGTAATAGTTCATGGGGGTTTCTCGCGCACCGCGCACGCCTGAACTGGATGCCCGGAGAACGGGGATTGGGTGACCCTCCCCATTATGGGATAGAGGCACTAAAGCGGTGGAGGTTAGGATTCTATGGAAGTAGTGATATCCCCTAGATTTGTGTCTGGGGAGTGGTCTTTTTGTGATAAGAGTGGGGGAGGAGTTCGCCAAGGGCCGGCCGACCCTGTGGGGACGGGCTCTGGCGGTGAGCCTCCTTGCCCTGTCTCGAGCTCGAAGTTTTCCCTCTCAGTGAGTTATTTTTGGGGTTTGGAGTTTCTGGGCGGGGGGTTTGTGTGTAGGAAACTCGGTTGCTAGTCCTGGTACCCACCTCAGGAGAGGCGGGTCCCCCTCTTGATCTTCCCGGCTAAGAAGAGTGTATCCTGCTTTCAGGATACCCTCTGACTCTATAGGTAACCTAGCAGGACTGGGATTACCTCCGGTATTACCTTGGTGGGCCCCATAGTTGGGGTCTTTTCTTGGAGAGGGAGGGTACTCCTCTCTGAATTGGGGGGTAGATAGACATATCTCTGCTCCCCTTCTTGTTTTTATCTGCTTTCTCTTTCCTTTTTCCTTTTCTCCTCTCTTGCTGTCCCCCCCCCATCTCACTTCGTCTCCCTTTTCTTTCCATTTCACCTGTCCCCCCCTCCCCTTTTTTTTTTTTCTCTCTCCCTTACCTCCCCCTCCCCGTTTGCGGCATCTGGAAGTAGGTGAATCTCCGCTGATACGCTAACATGGCATCCGTAAGGCACTCCGCGATTCCTCTATCGCTCAAGGTTCTATCTGTCAATGCCAAAGGCCTTAATGTCCCTGAGAAGCGCTCCAGCTTCATAGCAGAAGCCCATAGACAAAGGGCCCAAGTTGTCTTTTTCCAGGAAACTCATTTTAAGTCCAACTCCGTCCAACACCTTGCCAACAAGAGATACCCAGTTGTGTTTCACGCAACATATGCTGACTCCAAAACGAAGGGGGTAACGATCCTTCTCGCTAAATCCTTTACATTCCAGCTCACGGATCAATTAGTGGATCCGGAAGGCAGATTCCTCTTCCTTAAAGGGCGGTGGAAAGACAAGCCGATTACGCGCGCTAACATATACTGCCCAAATTCTAAACAGGTCCCTTTTCTGAAGGAAATACTACTGAAACTCACATCATTCAGGTCAGGCCTCTTAATTCTGGGGGGAGACTTCAATCTAGCTCTTGACCCGACCCTTGACACCTCCACGGGCACTTCGTCCATCCCTTTCTCAGCCTTACGACAGGCTAAATTGGGGTTGACCTCGTTGGCCCTCCATGACACGTGGCACACTCTGCATCCTAGGGGTAGAGACTATACATTTTTCTCCTCTCCACACCAACGCTACTCCAGGTTGGACTACATCTTTATCTCCCAGCGGGATTTACAGTTTGTATACGAGGCGACCATTGAAAACATGGTCCTATCAGACCACCACCCAGTCACCCTGACCTTAAGATTCCCACAGAAGGAGACATCCACTAAGATCTGGAGGCTTGACGCCTCACTTCTTGCGGATCTTGCTAATGTTGCCGCCCTCAAACAAGCCATTAGCGAATATTTTTGCCAGAACGATACCTCGGAAGTCTCTCCCATGATCCTGTGGGAGGCTCATAAATGTGTGATCAGGGGGCACCTTCTGTCTCTGGCGGCCAGGAAAAAGAGGGAACACAGAGAGTTGATTCAGTCTTTGGTTGAGAAAATCTCCAAATTGGAAGCTCAACACAAGTGCTCGCTGGCAATTGGGGCAGCATCCGAACTGGCGGATGCTAGAATTCTCTTGCGCGAGGAACTGTTTAAAGGAGCTCGGAAACGCTTCATGCTATCCCAAAAACTGTTCTATGAACAGGGGAACAAGCCTGGCAAACTGCTTGCGAGATTTACGTGTTCTCGCCTCAACCGTCCATCAGGTGAGGGATAGACAGGGTAAGATTCATACGAAAAATGAGGACATTGCGCGACAGTTTAAGGATTTCTACAGCAATTTATATAACATTAAGGGGAAAGAGGAAGGTGCGGTTTCGGCAGAGGCTCAGGCGTCCATGATCAAGGACTTTCTACGTCAATATGCGCCTCAGGCATTGTCTGAGGAAGACCAGCAACTCCTAGATGCGCTGCTGTTGTCGGAGGAATGGACTGCGGCTTTGAAAACCATGAAACCTGGTAAGAGCCCTAAGGACACTAAAGATCCCTCGGACGTAGCGAACTACAGACCAATTTCGCTTCTTAACGTGGACGTAAAACTCTTTGCTAAGATACTTGCTAACCGACTCGCACATCACGTTCCGTCATGGGTAGGACTTGATCAGGTCAGGTTTGTCCCTGGAAGAGAAGCCAGGGATAATACCATCAAGGCCCTCAACATACATCAGTGGCTCACTTCTTCTAAACAAGAGGGTTTTTTTCTGTCGATGGATGCGGAGAAGGCCTTCGACCGAGTGGCCTGGTACTACATGGACTCTGTTATGGAGGCTCTAGGTCTGGGGTCCAGAATGCGGACTTATATTGGAGCATTGTACACGAGTCCACGAGCCCGAGTTAGGGTCAATGGTCACTTGTCGGAGGCCTTCTCCATACACAACGGCACTAGGCAAGGCTGCCCCCTATCCCCTATTCTTTATATCCTCACACTGGAGCCACTCCTTCGTTGCATACGGGAAAGCCCTGATATTCGGGGTGTTGTCGTTCGCAGCAAGGAATACAAGCTTGCGGTATTTGCCGACGACATACTGCTCTTCCTCTCCTCCCCCTTGATCTCCCTGCCTAACTTGATGTTTGTCCTTGACAATTTTAGACGTATCTCACATTTGAAAATTAATTACTCCAAGTCCTTTGCATTGAATATCACCCTGCCCTCGACCTTGGTCGCCCAATGCCAAGAAAACTTCCCCTTCTCTTGGAAGTCGGACGATATTACCTATCTAGGTATTCGGCTACCGCAGAACCTCTCAAAACTTTACGAGAAGAATTTCTTGAATGAACTGAACACCATACAACAGGATTTGCTCCGCTGGGAATCTCCCACGATTTCTTGGTTTGGGCGTGCCTCCATCATTAAAATTACAGTGCTCCCCCGACTACTATATAAACTTCAGACCATCCCGATCGCCTTGCCGTCCTCCTTTTTCGCCTCCTCTAAGAGACTTTGTAGAACATTTCTGTGGGGCTCCAAGGCCCCAAGAATTGGTTGGGCGAAGCTGGTACTCCCTAAATTAGAAGGGGGTATTGGACTCCCAGACCTGCAGAGGTACTATTGGGCCACTCACCTGGCACGAGTGGTCGACTGGAAGGTGCACTCACATCGTAAGGGTTGGGTGCACCTGGAAAATTTGAGCCTAGGACTTGAGCTGGAGAAATTGCCCTGGCTTTCCAAGAAATACTGGACGCCCCCCGTGATGTCTCATCCCCTAGTGGGGGCAACCCTGTCGGCCTTTGCACGGGCTTGCAGGGCACATGAGGTTTCAGCCACGGAATGTGGTTTGACCCCCATCAAGGGGAACCCTGATTTCGCACCAGGACTGGAGGGGACCTTCCTAGAACTAGAATGGCAGCGTGCAGATATGTTAGCTAAACACTTTTTCTCTGGGGATAGATTCCTCACGCTGAGGGAACTGCAGGCAATGTCCCTGACCAAAGCTTTCCCTTTCTTTGCTTACCTTCAGCTAAAGCACTTTCTAGACGGCCCAAAAACAAGAGGCCGCTTTTCAAGGCCAGCTACGGTATTGGAATCTCTATGCTCCGGTCCGTCCCCCCAGAGGCATGTAATCTCGATGCCATACGCATCGATGTTTAAGCGACCGTTCACAGCTATGGAAGCAGAACGGGCCTCGTGGGAAGCCCGTCTGGACAGATCTATAGAGCCAAGGAACTGGGAACGGGTTCATTGGTATATCCATAAAGGTTCACTAAACGTAAACATCCAGGAGAACGGGTACAAGATCAGAACACGGTGGTATAGGACACCGGACCTCGTTCATAAATTTTGCCCGACCGTGTCAGACCAGTGCTGGAGATGTGGCAGAGAGCTGGGTACCTTCCTACATGTGTGGTGGGAGTGCCCTCTGATTCAACCCTACTGGCGAGGGGTCCATGATGTGACGACTAAGACTTCCTCACTACCCCTGGAGTTTTCATCAGCACAGTATCTCCTTCATCTCTCTGAAATATCAAAAAAGACGTACCGCACCTCGGTTGCGATCCATATGATCAACGCAGCCAGAATGTGTATTCCTGTGCACTGGAGGGATACGACGCCTCCATCGATGAAAGAATGGCTGACACGTCTTAACCGTATTGCAGCAATAGAGGAACTAATTCACACCGCTCAAGATAGCATTACTACTTTTACTGCTACATGGGATGATTGGTTTAAATTTCGAAACTCTGCAGAGTACCAGACTCTAATGCTGAATACGGTTTGACCTGGTTTGAGCGAAGATGCTCTCATGTGACTAGGGCAGGTTCGCAGGTTCGGGTATGGGAACCTGCCTTAGAGCGACATGTACGGAGAGGGTTGATGGTGGTACCCCCACCCCCTCTTTAGGATTTTGCCTCTTAGTGGAGTGATCCCTACACATTCCTCTGCCCCCCTCCCCCCCCCCCTTTTTTTTTTTTTTGGTTTTGGTGTGCTCCCCTCCAAGTCCACACCCCACCTCTCTTACTCTTTCCTCCTGAGCCCGCTCTGAGCTTCTCCCCTTTCTCTCCCTCTCTTCTATTTCCTTTTCCTCTCTCTCTCTCTCTCTTTCTCCCTCTTTCCCCCTTCTCTGTCCGTATGATTCTGCTGGGTGAGGGGCGTGGGGGCTGGGGCCACGATGGGTGGCCCCAGTGTCCAGGCTCTTCGGAATTTGTGAATCCTCAGATCAGATTAGGTCGCATTTAGCTTAAACAAGCTGGCTCCAATATAAGGCGGCAAGGGACCTGAAGTGTTGCTTTGTTTCCCCCCCTTTTGCTTTTCTTTGTCTGAGGACAATTACCAAAACATATACTACGATAATCGGGGTGAGCCCCCTCACAGAAGTACTGATGCATTTCTCTCTCGCGGGGGTCGAGGGAAGAGCAATTGTTGTTATGAGTGTTTTGGGTACGCTGTTCAGATCTTGCCACGTTCTGTGTTATTTATCTTTTGAATTGTTACGTATGTGGAGCAAGAACTCCTTCCTTCTGATCTGTATCTTTGGATATTATTGTGAACTTCTCTATTTTATCTGTAATTTGCTTTCTATAATAAAAAGTTTATTGTAAAAAAAAAAAAAAAAAAAGGTCGCTGGTTCAAATCCCAACCACGACACTACCTGCCTGGAGTTTGCATGTTCTCCATGTGCCTGCGTGGGTTTCCTCCTTGTACTCCAGTTTCCTCCCACACTCCAAAGACATGCTGGTAGGTTAATTGGCTTCTGTTCAAAATTGGCCCTAGGATATGAATGTGAGTTGGGGACCTTGGATTGTGGGCTCCTTGAGGGTAGAAACCGATCTGAATGTGCGATGTATGTGTGGAGCGCTGCATAAATTGACAGCGCTATATGGGTACTTTAAATAAATAATAATATAATAGATGAGCATCTTAATGAGATGTACAAGGGATAGGGAGAATTGTAGACAAGCACCCACACTCACTCAGGTTGAACTGGATGGACTGGTGTCTTTATTCAAACTATGTAACTATGTATCTGCATAATTCTATCTTCTGTCGTTTTGAATATTTCACGAATAATTTAAACGGTTTAGGTCTATTGAAAATGGTTTACTCTACTGATAATGTTTTTTCTCTTCTGGTCTACGGTTTCATTCAGGGAGACCTGGGAGCTGGACATAAGGTAGTCGGAGATATTAGAGGCACTCTTCTGGTGCACACTCTAAATCTTTTAATAATTAACACTCGCAAACCTGTGTGCTCTCCTCTCAGACCGGTTACCCGTTTCATATCTTAGTAGATGGAGTTCCTATTATTGAGCCCTCTCTCTCCCTGAATGGTATAAGGTACCACAGGTTTTTGTTCACAAATGCTATTATTATAGCGGTCGACTTAATATGCGTTCCTCATTAAAAGCCACATTGATATTTTGGACCAGTCCATGTTTGTACCGGCTTTTGACATGTTTCTACCTTGTCAAATGGTCTTTATTGGTTTTTCTTGTTCCAATATTATCAATAAATTACTATTCCATTTGTGGTGTCTGGAAGTGACGGGCGGTACCCCTGCTATAACACCAGATTTGCTCCTGTATCCAATGATTGAAGGATTGCATGACTCATACTTTGTCACTGTACTCATATACGATCCTTTGTTATTGGTTATACAGTATGTAATAACAGAATGTACCAATGTTTCCTATTTCTTTATGAAAAATTAAATAAAAACGATTGAGATCGAAAAAAAAAAAAAAAAGCTCACTGCTATCTCTTATTTAATCCATTTGCAATCTATCTTTTACATCTCAGTTCTGCTTTGCTATTCATCTAATTAATTCCTCACCTGAATAGAGCTCTCTGTGTGACCTCTTGGAATGGGGATGCATATTATCTCTGTGACCCATTGTCAATATAGGTGGTGCATGGTTTGAATTTTTGGGACAGGATGCATGAGGAAGTTGAAATCTTTGTATGATAAGGAACCGCGGGGATTGTTAACACATTATGTGCAATTTTTCACCATAGCCTTGCCCCTTGTTTGTGTCTCCCACCTGCCAGTAGGGAGAGCCTTCTGGAGTTCCCTGGACTAAGTTGGCCCTGGTCTTCTTTTTGGATGCAGTTTCGTCTCCAGGTTACCCTCGCCCCTGATGAAGGTTCATCCACAAAATGCATCAAAAGGCAACCCTTTCCCTACCCCGCAAGCAATACTTCTTTTGAAGTAATTTTGTATTGTTGATTGAACAAATGCATAATATATTACATGTAAATGGGGTACCATTGTAAAAGCAATACATCTTGTAGGTACTTGGGACATACCTGTCTGTGATGGGGGGGGGGGGGGGGGTCAGGTAAATTGTTTGATATGCTTGGTTTTATATTTTCTATGAAATAAAAGTGTATTTTACCGATTACACAGAGCAGCACCTGAAAAAAATAAACTTTTGTCAAGTCAGGTGGTGTGGAGCCACAGCTTGAGTTTCGGCCAATTCCGCAGGACTAGGCTGACATTTGAGCCATGTATGGCCAACTCAACATAATGTTTTTTAGAAAGCAGCATTGCTGATAACTTGCGCTATCTAGATCAGCGGTCTTCTCCAAACATAAGCCCACACTCTACCTGTGACCCTTTGTGGCACTTAAAAAATAATTGAAGATGACAAAACTGTGAAAAGGTATGGAGCTTACACTTACATAAACATATTTCTTGGTGCTTAACTCAAAGTCCAATTAGAAATAGTGTGACATAAGATATAAGTAACAATAAAAAACAATTAAGAAGTGTCCTAAGTGCAAAAAAATCTACTCAGGAACCTTGAGAGAGAGGTGCAGTTCGAGAAAGGAACCATTCATTGGATAACCTACTGTAAGTGCTATCTGACCTTCTTTAAGTAGTGAAGATATGAGAACTGAACAGTGAACTATTGGCCTTATATCTAATCACATTATGGTGCTGGGTTTTTCACACTGAAGGACTCTTACACTTAATAGTTTTTTATTGTCACTTATAAAAGTGTAAGAGTCCTTCAGTGTGCAAAACCCAGCACCATAATGTGATTAGATATAAGGCCAATAGTTCACTGTTAAGTTCCCATATCTTCACCACTTAAAGAAGGTCAGCTAGCACTTAGGTTATCCAATGAATGGTTCCTATCTGACCTTCTTTAAGTGGTGAAGATATGAGAACTTAACAGTAAGGTTTATTTTTGCCATCTGTGTCCCATTGGGGAGTGTCATGTTGTGTATTTGAACCGGGATCTTCCACGCCCGATTGTGTGGAATAGCTCCCTGGGTGTTGCGACTGCTTTTTGATCTTGATTTTCATGTTGAACTTCTGCCTGAATTCCTGATTACTCTCTAGCCTGCTGATTTTGTACTTCACTGCCAGCTCGTGTATGACCTTTGCCTGCCTGACCACTCTCTGGATTTCGATCGTGTACCGTTTGGCCTGTTCTGTTGCCAACCTAATCTGCCTGACTAAGTTTTCGCCTGTTTTCTCAGCACACAAGTTCCACTTTGGACACTACATATCACAGGTACCTTACAGGGAGACTTATCTTCACTTTCTGTCCAACAGTCAAAACCAGAAGTGAGAGGAAATCCCTGACTGAAAATTATGGGAATCTCTTTACCCGCTTTACCCCACAGATCACCAGAACTACAGTAGTGTGCTCATGGGAAGATTTCTCCTCTATTAATTTTCTGGGGACAACCCAAAATGTGGGATTTTCTTTTACTTTCACTTGCGATGATAATGGTAAACAGGAGAAATTGAGAGGGTGAATCTGCCCAATGGGGGCACAGACAGCAATAGAGACTGACAGATGTTCGAAATCCTCTCCACTCTATCCAAAGCTAAGAAAAAAGTTTTGCCCTTAGTACTACTCATACTATAAGCACAGCACCTTTAGGGGTCCACAAATTTGGACTGTCTGCAAGAGATTGCAGAGGAGCAACCTGCTCTATTGGAAGCTCCTGTCAGCAGTAGGTATCTTTGACAAATGTTCAGAATATGTGGGTCTGTGACATTTTCGCTTGTAACAGAGGCAATGATAACTTAGTACATGTTTAACAATTTTAGTTTCATGGTGGGTAGAGGATGGACCGGAAGTGGCATGCCAATGAAGGACCCATGATTGCAAGAACTCAAGTACTAGAATACTCCCTAGAACCACCCCAGGCACTGATGTACAGGTAGTGTTTACCAATCAGTACCTTTGTTTGAGCAATAATCCTCCTCTTCGGCAGAGGCCACGTGACTTTTATGTTAGCTGTAGAGGGCCCAGACACCTTCTTTAATGAAATACCCTTCCTTTTTATTTTGTTCCCTATTAATCAAGTACATGCTTCAGACTAAAACTTTGTTCTTGTTTGTGGACAAGTCACAGCTTGAAGGATAATCATATTTAGATCAGCACTGCTGTCCCAGATATTTCGTGTCACTCCTCTAAAGAGACAGATTTATTTCCATCTAGAAAAAAATGGAAAGCAATAACATTCGGTGAAATAGAGCCCACAACACACTCCATGTAAAAATGTTGCAAGTGGTTATTATGAAGGAAAACAAATTGGCTGATCCTTTCAATAGTAACAAACACCTTCTGTGTCACTGGCTTAAATGTTTTCATCATGCTTGATCTTGGGATATTATTGTTTTTGTCATTTTGATTTTGAGAGGACCAGAAGCATAAAAGTAGGCAAAGTGATTGTTTCAAGAAACGTGGATGAATGATAAGTGAATAGATTTTCACAAGTCAAAAGTATCTTAAGGTAATTACTCTAGATTAGAGTTTCATATTTTATAAATCCATGTTTTATATCCTTTTGATAAAATATTTATTTTACAAAAAAAAAAGTTTAAAGCTCAAACGCTATACGCAGATGATAAAAGATCTGTTACTTTCCAAAGGGTTTGTATTTCTGTCCAATTATCACAGCTAGGAGGATGAGACCACTTTCTCCATTGCGCTTAATATTTTATTGGTGTCATCTAAACTCCCCTAGCCTGCTGACTGGGCAATTAAAGAGTTGCAGCAAACTGATAAGCTCATCTCTCTGTTCATTCAGCTCTCTGATCCTATCAGCATGTTCCTGGTCAGCAAGTTTGCATGCTGCATACCTACTTGTCCACTAGTGTTGCCCCTCCCTCTTTCAGTCTTCTGGTCTATAGGGATTGCAAGAGGCTGATACCATGTCAAGATACCTAGCCAAACCATGATACTAAGCCTGTGCAGCTCACAATCTTGGCACACCTTAATGCTATGACGAATGAACTCCTCCATGCAAGAATGGCTTAGCAAGTTTGCACATGTAAAACATTAAAAACATTATTTGATTATATCTTTTCATGTGACAACACTGAAGAAATGACACTTTCCTGCAATGTAAAGTAGTGAGTGTACAGCTTGTATAACAGTGTAAATTTGCTGTCCCCTCAAAATAAGCAAACAACCATGGTACCCCACCAGAAAAATCATAAAGATAGAAGTAAAAATAAGTAAATATTCTGCAATGGGGAAATCCCATGTATATCTCAAACAAAATATACTATCAATACTGGCATAACGGATGTGAAGTGTAAAAAGTGTACAAAGTCCAGTGAGGGGGTGTAGGAGTGACCACTCCTACACCCCCTCACTGGACTTTGTACACTTTACATTCGATATGTCAGTATTGATAGTATATTTTGTTTGAGATATACATGGGATTTCCCCATCGCAGAATAGTTACTTATTTTTACTTCTATCTTTATGATTTTTCTTGATGGGGTACCATGGTTGTTCGCTATGTGCCAATACATTCCATCTCAGTTCTGCTTGGCTCACATATTCTTTTCATTTTCTGCTATGTTCCCCCTTTTCTTAAATTTGGTTACCATATGATTACATGGATATGAATTAATATTGAGGAGGGACTGTATCATCTTTCAGCGGATTAGATTATTTGAGCTACACACACCAGCATTGATGCACACGGGGGATAAACGTTTGTTTTTCTCCCCTTTTTGCGTATTTGTTGGTGCATGAGAGTTTTTATTACATATGGTATTATTTTATGTGTTATGTCTTATGTCTTTTCTTTTTCTAGGTTGCACCGGTGCCTCTCTTCCCAAACATGAGATTGTTCTTTCCTATTATATGTTTTTGATATGTGGAATCTCCAGCAGGGGGGTTGTTCTCTATATGCTTAATGGTTACACTTTGTATTGTAGATGCTCATAGGTGCTTTCTATTACGTTACTTACGACACACATGTGTTTTCCATTTGTCTAATTACTTAGGTGTATATATTATGTACCTGTATGTATATTCAGCACTTTAGCTATGACTAAGCACTGTGTCTGGTGTGAAACATGTCAGCGGCAGTGCAGTTAGTCTGTACCGACTTTTGATGCCTTGATTTTAACTTTACAATAAAAGGTGAATATTTGGAGTGCGGCTATCCAGCTATTTATTTTTCAACCGTCTCTGTTGCAAACAGAGCCAGCACCCTGTTTAACTGCGGAGACAGCTGATCGTAGGAGAGGTAATTACCTTGGAGCGGTGAACTCCCATATAGTTATATAGTATATACATATAAAATGTATGTCAACAGCATGTATGTCTACCGTGTTTAGCTTTAATAAAAAGACAAGGACCATTTCCCTTTACATTGTTCCCTGTATAGCACTGGAGGTGATAATGGAGCCAATATTGAACGGATGTACCTAAAAAATTGATTCAGCACGAACACCTGAGCATTTTGCTATTCTGGAGGAATACTGTAGACTTATCACAGTTTACTCAAACACCTGAAACCTCTCCGGGGAATAGGCAATCTCCAGTCATCTCTCTGGAGACTAATAAAGGTTTCTAGCAGTGTGCAACTAAATAGAGAAGTTAAACAAGATATTTATCTCTACGTCTTTCTATCTTTCTATTTGCTGCCATTGTTGCTTGAGATAAGAAATGGTTTCAGGAATCCAAACCTAACTTCCCACTGTTCAAAATAGACCAGTGCAGAACAGTCGAATCATCTGATTATTTTGTCAAATTGTCCATAACAAGACAAGAGCAATTCCTGGTACTGTATTGCTTTTCCATTTGTAGCTGTGAATGTACATGCAGTTCATTCTTTCTGAATCATTTCACATCCTCAGCAATAAGCTACTGTATGTTCAGAAGTCTCCTCTAACCTTCTGATATTCAAGGTATTTTAAGAACCCCCCCCCCCCCCACACACAAACCTTTCAGGAAAGTAGAGATTAAGTAATTACCTACAATGAGATACAAAAAAATTGAAGTAAATTACTGAGAGATTTTATGCTCATTTTTTTTTTTCTAAAAAGCAAAGAGGTAAAACCGCGAATAACAACAGGGCAAATGTTGATAGAGTGACAACGCAAAGACATGCCAACTAAGCTCACTCTGCAGTAATAACTACAAAAAATGGAGGCACACGACAGCCAGAACATCAAATAAAGAAGTAAGGCCAGAAGATTTAGGAGTACTGGTAGCTTTAGGGTATTAGGATAAAAAAAAAATTCTTTATGTAAATCCAACAAGAGGTCAGGAGTGTGCTCCTTTGAAGAGGTAAACCCATAATAACAGCGGTGTGTTTGGACCTGGTTGGAGCCCTCACTTCTGCCTCACTGGTTGTGATAGGGAGATTGCTTATCAAAAGGTAAAATTCTTGATATATAGTAAGGTGCCCATAGTGAATATTTGTTTGACTTTACTTCAACAGCAATTTCACATAGAACCAGCACATTTTGGGAGAACTAGACAACTCCTTCTTCAGGGCTTAAGCAATAGCGTGTAATGGTATTGGGAAGAAAATATATTTTGCAGCATTCAGTAGGACTGGGTTAGTGCTGAGGGTCAGTATGACCTGATTGCAATGGAGGCAGCCACATTTATCTGCAGCAGATCAAGTCTTCTGCCCTCACAGCAATCCGGTCTTCAGGCAGCAATGCACATGATTGCTCAAGCCCTGAAGAAGGGGGTCTAATTCCACCAAAACCCTGACATTTCTGTTCATATAAAAACATTTAATGAACCTCCAAGCAAGATGACTGTTTTTCCCTAGGCGCTCCTAACACATACCCACAAGCTTCAGTCAGGAGACAAAGAAGGTCAATTGGAATAAAACGTTTCTTTCAATCCCAAATTTAAAATACATTTAAAGTGGATCTTTGGCCGCCCCCCCCCCTTCCTTTCCAGGAGGTCCGGGTGGCACATTTCTGATACAAGCACAGCAGCTCCCAGATTGCCTTCTGATCTTCCGCTGGGTTTGGACCCATTGCAGGCACTCATACCACTCCGGTACTGGGCATGAGGTGTAAAGGGAAGCCCACTTATCAGCTCAGCCTCTACCAGGTACATGACACCTTTTTGCACTCCCTCCCAGTGCCTTAAACATGTAGGGCACCAGCACTATTTACCAAATTGGATCTTAACTAGGTTAACACCACTGACACTCCCAACAAGATTTCTGGAGTACAGTAATGCGATTGGCAAATACAGGTTTTCAAAGAGAATGCTCAGGCATCCACATCACTGTCCATAGTTTTATAGAAAGCTTCCCTTTCCCCTAATCAACAGTCGTGTTTTTAAAATGCTAGGATTACATGTAACCGCTTATACAATTATCTGGAGTTATGCTTTAATATTCTTAACCCGTTTGCTCGGTGTGAGTCTGCTACACATCCATTGCTTCTCCGAAGATTCATGCAGGCCATTTGTTCATTTCTTAAGTGTTTCTGATTAGATCTTGTTTAGCTGCAAGCAAAGCAATAACCAAGATCTCAGCTGCATTAAATGTGGATTTGTTTAACTCTGATCTATGAATAAGCCTCTACAGATTTCAATTACTGAAAGAAATAGGCATGGAAACTCCAGAGGTAGTTATACATCTGCAACTCTCAGACATCTTTCATAGAGATGTATACTTAATAACGGGGGGGGGGGGTTAATGGGAGGTTAATATCTCTTACCAGGCAGTAAATAACAGTTATAATAATGATAGGTAGTTTAATTCAATAGCACACTCAAAAAGCATCTTCAAGGTGCACATATGTAGTTAGTTGTTCCTACCCTCTGGCAATGAAAATAAAATATCTAAGGATGCACTCTAGTCAAGGAGACCTTTCTTTATGGGTGTATTTAAAATGAACTTTGGGACATCTGGAATCCGTGGCTGTGGTTAGAAATGTGCTGCTAATTGATTAAATGTGAACATCACTTTACTTGTTTTGGGACTGAAAATGAAAGTCTAATTTATTTTCATTAAAGCCGGAGGTCCACCTAAAAAATAATAAAATAAAAGCCAGCAGCTACAAATACAGCAGCTGCTGACTTTTAATATATGGACACTTACCTGTCCAGGGTGCCCGCGATGTTGGCAGCCAAAGCCGATCAGTCGCTCGGCTCTCAGCTGCTACCGCCGCCATCCTCGGTGAGGGAATCAGGCAGTAAAGCCTTGCGGCTTCACTGCCTGGTTCCCTACTGCGCATGCGCAAGTTGCGCTGCGCATCCTCGCTGGTCCCTGCTATCTTCTGGGACCTGTGTGTATACCAGAAGGCAGCGGGGAGGGCAGTGTAGGTGCAGGAAGTGGCATAGGTCACTGCGAACACCGCAGTGATCTATGCCAGGAAGTGGGAGCAAATACCTGTATTAGACAGGTATCTGCTCCCTCCTCCACCCTGAAAGGTGCCAATTGTGACACTGGAGGGGGGGAGGATTCCAAAAAGTGGAAGTTCCATTTTTGGGTGGAACTCCACTTTAATGGGGAAACACAAAAGTTCCCTGGAGAAGGAAACAACCTGTCACGTGACACAGGTCATGTGACAGGGTTCTCCTCCTAGTGTTATGCAGAAAACACTCAGAAGAACACTGCATGCTCCATACTGGGCTCTACTTTCTAAAATTGATGCCCAACTAGGCTATGGAATCCACATACAAACAATTTCCTAGCCACCTAAAGCTACTTGCCTCAGTAATTAAAAAAATTCTAAAATAAATCCCACATTTACTTACCTGAATTTGTAGTCACATGATTTGCTGACTCCTAATTCTACTATGTTCTCAACTGCAGATATAGGAGGTGCCCATGTCACTGCTTGGTGGTGTGGGCACTTCCCATTGGCTTTCCATCAGTGGAGTCCTCAGAGTTCCTGAATATCCATATATGTGGCTAACCAAAACACTATATAAATGTAGTTTAATTCCATTATTGTGTGGTGAACATCTAGAGGCATCTGATGTATAGTGCATATGATCCACCTATGTCTTTTGCTTGTGAACAGTTGTATAGGGTATTTTGTACAGTGGTATGGTGATAAGATTAAAAGTTAGTAGAAGATTAGCCTTTACAATCAATTTTTATGATTATATTATGAATTATTTTATGGCAATTGGAAGAGAGTGGCTTATTAAGGCACCTTGGGAAATAAAAGGACTGTTTAAAAGGTATTCCCAGCTTGTTCTTACATATTGTTTTCCACTTGAGAACTTGCATTTTTTGTTTTATCCCTGCAATACAATCATGTCATGACAGAAGGTGACACCAAACTGGTCAGCAGAGAGCCCAAAACTGTACCAGTGATTCACTGCTTTTCACTTCTGGAAGAGAATCTGCAATGGAACATATGAATGCAGATTCAGATAATTTAAAAGGGATTTAGAAAGTTTTCTTAAAATAAAAATTAGGAATTGGTGGGCCTGGGCTGGAAAAATAATATTGAGGGGGTTTCCAATTTTGCCTACAGGTGGGCTTTAGGAGTAATCACTTCACTGTCCAGTGAATAGGGGAGAGCCATATTCTCTCTCCATCATGTTAAGTCTATAATAAATATGTTGGCACTATGTATTGTTAGAACCTGGTAAATCCCTGGGTATCTAAACTAAAATTTTGTAGTACTTGCAGCACTCATAATGATAAGAAAGTAGCTGTTCTCTCTTTTCTCTTTGTTGTCTTCCTTCTCTTTGATATTTTCCCCTTTTCCTATTGCACTCCCTTAGAACTTAGCTCTGGCTCTCTGATAGATAAATGGGAAAAAAATTGTGCATAGGAACGAGCAGCCAATGCTATTTGAGCGCTACACTATAGTTTTTTTTTATTCTAGCTCTCTGATTCCAGCCGTCCTAGGTCAGAGAAATGGAATCTCGAAAGGACAGCCAAAAGTACCTAACAACGCCTCAGTGCCCATCAAGAGTTTTGTTTACCTAGCAAAGTCAGTGAAGATTTTCACTGGTAATACATTAGGATATGCATAATTTTGCCAAGCAATCAGATTGAATTTTTCACTAGTCCCACATCAATAAATCAAAAATGAATAAATCATTGTACAAAGTTTGCATCACATTTTATTAAACAGCCCTAAACAGTAATTAATCGACTAAAAGCTGGGTTCATGGTATTAGGATTAATGCAATGTAAACTGTACACAAAAGTTTTTGAACATTTACTGAGTTAGCACAAGATTTCTTTAACTGTCTTCCCCTTTATTAGTAAGTATAATGAATATTGTGTTTGACAGAACATTGTAAATCCCTACGCATTTGTAAAACCCGAAACCTGAAAATTTACAACGTGTTAAATTAGTATTTTTGCGCTTAACAAATTCACCAACTCATCCTTGGCTTATATACTAATTTCTGTGCTAAGCATCCCTCTGCAATGGAATTTCAATAATCATTTGCTAAGCACCAACCATACTTATTGAATTGCAAACTGCACAAATAGACAATCTCTATTGAGTTCCTACTATGGAATCCCTTGTCTGTTAATGAAAGAAGACCTTTTATAAAATAAGATACGGTATCTTTATGTAAAATTTCATTAAGTCAAAATCTACTGTCTACCTTCTTTAGTCACAAGAGTTACTCAGGAGCACAATAAAACAAAGACACACCGCTGTGATTGATAAGCTACAACAGTATGCGTGTCATACATGCAGCCCTTGTATCAAGCGACTCATCATGGTATCAATATCATACATCTTCAAGTTAATCAGAAGGTCTCAAAATACATCATTGAGTTACAAAGGGCAGGAGAGTCATATGAAGCTTTAGAACGCTTTTGGGTTTCCTTCAGGAACTGTTCACATTGTGTTGGATGCAGAATCACATCCAAAGCATTCTGATTCTACATTTGATTGCATGGGGAATGTTCTTTAGCAAGCACCATAGAACGTAGAAGACAACAGGCAGCCAAATTCCAAGCAATTAGACCATAGTACATCCTGCTCACCAACAACGAAGAGTGAACTCAGCCTTTTTAAGTCAGTGCACTATTTTAGACCCAGCAGTTGAAGGACAATTGCTAGGGCCAAATCTGCCTAAAAACCAACTGGAATATGGTTGTACTTTGAATGAGCCTTCAATGTGGGCAACAGATGACACGTAAATAAAGATTGACTGCACCACTCAGAAGCTGGATTGTCCAATAAGCTCACATCATCTGGTTCTAAAGAGTCTGAACTATTTAAGCTGAACATTCACATGACTTGATGTCAAGAATATTCTTCAATCCTTGCCACGTGTCTACCAATAATTCGCTCTCTGTTAATCCTTCTGCTTTCACAAAATCAGAAAGGGTGAAGGAGCTCATCATTGGCCTGTTTTGCACCAATAAATAAGTTTACCTTCTCCAGTAAGTGACATTTCTAGAAATGATAACTCCTGAGGGATGAAGTAGACAGAAGGAAATATATCTTATTGCAACTTAATTTGAGCTTTGCAAAGGCAAAGCAACAGATTCACTTTAATGCCCTCCTTCCCAAAAGCTCCATAGCTGCTAGGAGAATAAAAAAAAACAGACTTGTGTAAGCTCTTATATCCATACAGTTGGAGTTCAAGTGAGGCTGACGGCTCTACTAACCCCAGGTGGCAGCAACGGGACAATTATCAAGCACCAAATGGAGTCACATGCTCCTTCATACCTACGGGTACAATATATATTTCTGAGGAGAGAAGTGGGTGAGTGAGGAAAATTATGAATGTACTGCTGGGGAAGGGGTTTAAATCAGACCTGCATGAGCAAATACTGTTTTTTTTAAAGGATTTCTAACCTTTTTTTTTCAGATCCATTTTATGGAAATGTTCTCCCTTTCTTGTAATAAAATAATAAAATAAAAATAATGCTCTTTATGAGCACAGTATAATTCCACATCAACCTATAAGTGCCATATTTGATTTTGTCTTTCCTTGGTGCCAGGTCTTCAAAAGGATCATTCATTTTGCTTAACCACTTGCCACCCAGGCCAATTCTGACATTTCACTCCTACATGTAAAAAACATAATTTTTTTGCTAGAAAATTACATAGAACCCCCAAACATTATATATGTTGTTTTTTTTTTTAGAAAAGACCCTAGAGAATACAATGGCAGTCATTGAAACTTTTTATCTTGCACGGTATTTGCGCAGCAATTTTTCGAACGCGTTTTTTTGGAAATAAAAATGTTTTGTGCTTTAAAACAAAAAGTTAGCCCAATGTTTTTGCATAATGTGAAAGATGGAGTTACGCCAAGTAAATACCTAACATGTCACCCTTTAAAATTGCACACGCTCGTGGAATGGCACCAAACTTTGCTACTTAAAAATCCCTATAGGCGACGCTTTACATTTTTTTACTGGTTACATGTTTTGACTTACAGAGGAGGTCTGGGCCAAAATTATTGCTCTCACTCTAACGTTCGCGGCGATACCTCACATATGTGGTTTAAAACCACTTCCCGCCCAGTCAATAGCAAATTGACGTCCGGGAAGTGGTTCTGTTATCCACACTGGACGTCATATGACGTCCTGCGGGATAACAGCCGCCGCGCGCCCGGGGGGGCGCGCATCGCGGCGATTGGTGGAGCGGTGGGTCACTCTGACCCACCGCTACACTGATCTCGGTAAAAAGCCTCCGTCGGAGGCTTTTTACCATGTGATCAGCCATGTCGAATCACGGCTGATCAGGAAGTAAACAGGAAGAGCCGTTGATCGGCTCTTCCTCACTCGCGTCTGACAGACGCGAGTAGAGGAGAGCCGATCGGCGGCTCTCCTGACAGGGGGGGGTTCACGCTGATTGTTTATCAGCGCAGCCCCCCCTCGGATACCCACACTGGACCACCAGGGAAGCCCCCAAGGACCACCAGGGAAGCCCTAAGCATGTGGATGGCCCCCATGGCCATCCACATGTAGTAAAAAAAATATATATAAAAAAAAACATAAAAAAATATGCCAATCAGTGCCCACACATGGGCACTGACTGGCACGATCATGGCAAGAAAATATTGTGTGGTGGCTGGCATTGCTAGGCAGCAGTGTCACCAGTGCCACCTACTAGTGTCCATCAGTGCCACCTATCAGTGCCCATCCGTGCCCATCTGTGCCCATAAGTGCCCACCTATCAGTGCCCGTCCATGCCACCTATCAGTGCCACCCATAAGTGCCCATCAGTGCCACCTAAAAGTGCCCATTAGTGCCGCCTATGAGTGCCCATCAGTGCCGCCTATGAGTGCCAATCAGTGCCGCCTATGAGTGCCAATCAGTGCCACCTATGAGTGCCCATCAGTGCCGCATACCAGTGCCACATATCAGTGCCGCCTATCAGTGCCCATCATCAGTGCCCATCAGTGCCACCTCATCAGTGCCACCTCATCGGTGCCACCTCATCGGTGCCATCAGTGTCGCCTTATCAGTGCCCTTCAGTGCCGCCTTATCAGTGCCCATCATTGAAGTAGAAAAGGTACTTATTTACAAAAAAAATTAACAGAAACAAAGAAAAACATCGTTTTTTTAAAATTTTCGCTCTTTTTTTATTTGTTGCGCAAAAAATAAAAATCGCAGAGGCGATCAAATACCACCGAAAGAGAGCTCTATTTGTGGGAACAAAATGATAAAAAAATTGTTTGGGTACAGTGTAGCATGACCGCGCAATTGTCATTCAAATTGCGACAGTGCTGAAAGCTCAAAATTGGCTTGGGCAGGAAGCTGTATAAGTGCATGGTATTGAAGTGGTTAAACACAGTTTTCATATGTGGGCGGGACTTACGTATGCGTTCGCTTCTGCATGCGAGCACACGGGGACAGGGGCACTTTAAAATTATTATTTTTTTATTGTTAATTTTACTTAATTTTAGTTTGACACTTTTTTTCCCCAAAAAATTTTGGTGATCACTTTTATTCCTATTACAAGGAATGTAAACATCCCTTGTAATAGGAATATGGCATGACAGGTCCTAAAGTGATATATGGGGTCAATAAGACCCCACATCTCACCTCTAGGCTGGGAAGCCTGAAAAAAAAATATCCTGGCTTCCTAGCCGAGGCGTCGCCATTTTTTTGAATGCAGAGGTTGGGGCGTGACGTCATAACATCGCGCCTGGCCTCCGACGATCATAGAGACTCCGGCGACCATCTGGTCCACCGGAAATCTCTATGACAATCATCTGGGGCTGGCGGATCCTGTCCCTGACTCACCGATCATAGCGGTAAGTCGGTAGAAGTACCGGAGGGCGGCGGGGGACGTCCCCTCTCGCCTCCAGTAAGAACGATCAAGCAGCGGAACCCTCAGATGAAGTCATATAGACAAAACTAGTCAGGGTGAGAACAAGACACGCAGGAGGAGACGCCAGCCAGCTGGGAACTTTGTTACTTCCATCCCCGCAGCACGGACAACGGCGAGTGTGAAAAAGATAAAACAAGTCAGCAGAAAAAAAGAGAAGATGAACTAATTCAGAAGATCCAGAAGTTGGTACAGAAAAGAGATTTCCTCGTAGATGATGCAGAAGTGGAACGGTTAAGATTCGTTTTAAGGAAGAACATTGGTAAGTTGTGGAGATTCTTACAGTGGTTCCGGGTCACTCAAAAGGACTGGAAGTTCTCATTGTGAGCAGTGGAGATCTTTGTGGCCATTATTGACCTCGTGGGGTCCATCAGGAAGATTCGCTTTAAGGAAGAACACTGGTAAGCTGTGGAGATCCCTACAGTGGTTTCGGGTCACGCAAAAGGACTGGAAGTTCTCATTGTGAGCAGTGGAGATCTTTGTGGTTATTACTGACCCCGTGGGGTCCACCAGAGAGGTGAGAGGCTGGTGTCTATGGGGGAGGATTATTTATGCATCATTTGTTCATCTGATCCAGTGTGTTTCTGATGAGACAAGATGTATTCCCACACCCATCCTTGCTTCTCTCCCTGCAATTAGCTGTTGCTATTTGGACTGCCATTTTGGCTATTTAGCACTTTATTTACATAGTCACTGTTTGGACGTTTTAATTTTATTTTATTATTGTTGATTTTGTCACCCCATTTATTTAATTTATGAGAAGTTAGACTTTATTAATAGCACTTTTAATATTAGCACTTTCTATTGACATTTAGCGCTGCTTCACTATATAAACTATTTTATTGTATGTTGGTCACATTATAGAAGTTAGCTGCTAGTTGTCTCTTAATATTTAATTTGTTCAGCAATATTTGCACTTTAGTGTTTCTATTTTTACTGAGTGGTAAGTGCACAAGCACCTTTTTTTCTATACAAGCAGCGGAACAGCCGCTATGATCATTCTTATGGTGTAGGGAATCGCCGTCTCTAAAAGACGATATCTGAATGATGCCTGTAGCTGCAGGCATCATTCAGATATCCCCTCACAAAGTCAAGGACGTCACATGACGGCCGGCGGGTGGGAAGTGGTTAAATGAAAAAATGGAGGTCCTGGCACATTTGGCAAAGTGGTCATATGTGGTCACACCGAGAAGATGAATGGTCTGGTGTCACCCCTGTCTGTCACTGAGGGAGGAACCAGGGATGACACAAACAGGCCGATATAGGAAGTACTCAACATTCTGACAGAGAATTATTTTAGATGTCATTACACAACAAAGGAAAGGAATACCACATAAAAGGCAATAAAAGACGGAGAAATTGATTTCAACTGCTCAGAACATCATGAGAAAAAAGAAGCATGTTTAGCATCAAAAGACCTGTCAATAAGAAGTTTGGAGGCGTAGTTCTTTAACAACTAATACATCACAGAGTTATAGATATGACATTGTATGGTCTACAATCAAAAAATTATGAGACTAAATTCTCTTTTAATGAAGCAGCCCTGGCTTAAATCCCACCAGTCACATAACTCTATAACACATTTTTAGGAGACCCAGTTCAGCCGTAATGTGGCCCCATGACAACTTTAGTATATTTTTGTATGACTTTGTTGATGCATGGCTAAAAGTGGACCTTTCAGTAACTTCACAAGTCTCCATTAATACAATCCTAGCTTCTCATAATGTACAACAGTATCATTTTTGCAAAAAAGCTCTATTTTTTTTTTATCATTAAAAATCAGTCTGTGAGCTTTAGTCAGTGATTGCCTAGGCTGAGGTGGCAGGATTAGCCTGCTGCAGGCAGGAGGAAGCCTTTCCTTATTCTTTTTTCTTTCATCTTATTCTTTTCTCCCCATGTAATTAAACGGTGACATTTTGACTTTACAGCATGCCACAAGGTAAGAGTTTTCAGTGGGGGTTGATCTGTGTCAAACATTTGTGAACAAAGCCAAGAACTGTACAGGCGCCAGGATTTGCATGATTTTGTAATCTCTGATCCGGCATCTGGTGCTGGAAGCAAAGGATGACCCTGGATAATGCTTGAACAAAGATGTCACCATCCTTCTAGATAGTAATACAGATGAAGGCATTGTCAAGGGAGTGATGTGATCTTTATGAGAGGTACTCTTGTATGAGAGTGTTACTCTTACACATTGCTTATCAAGAATACACTTATGCTGCGTACACACGATCGGAATTTCCGACAACAAATGTTCGATGTGAGCTTTTGGTCGGATATTCTGACCGTGTGTAGGCTCCATCGGACATTTGCTGTCGGAATTTCCGACAACAAATGATTGAGAGCTGGTTCTCAATTTTTCCGACAACAAAAGTTGTGGTTGGAAATTCCAATCGTGTGTATCCAATTCCGACGCACAAAAATCCTACGCATGCTCGGAATTAATTTGACGCATGTTCGTAATCATTGTACTTAATTTTTTTCGGCTCGTTGTAGTGTTGTATGTCCCTTCTTTCTTGACGTTCGTAATTTCCGAGCAACATTTGTGTGACCGTGTTTATGCAAGACAAGTTTGAGCCAACATCCGTTGGAAAAATTATCAACGTTTTTTTTGTCACTAAAAACAATGTTCCTTTTGGAAGCACTGAACCTTTAAGTCTTGACATAACAGTAATTGTTCAATGCTGTCTAACAGTTATAAAAAATATTATATATATTTTTTCAAAACTATAAGATTTATGCTCTAATCAGTAGTCTATGCTTTATGCTGACTGTCGAAAACTGAAACTTTAGTGGTAAACTTCAGACGGTCTTAATTCAGATTAAGCATTCATGCATCATTTGGATTAGGGGCTCAAGATGAAAAGCTGTGGACTCTGCAATTAATTTATCTCGAGTCTCCAACAAACTTCCAAGATTAGAAAGTAAATCAACACTTTCCTCATTAATAGAAATGAGTACGCCAGAGCCAGGCATGTTTGCTTAGTAGGGAAATTTAAGACATTATTTGCTCACTAAGGTAAAGAGGTTGATGACCAATATATCTGAAACTAGGAGATGTCCTTTGTGCTAAGCCATCTAGAGACTGTGGGAAAAGAGGTAAGGACAGATAAGGTACATTAGAACTAAGGCCTTTAAGACAGTGTACTGCAATCCTAGAGATTAGACATGTGCAATTTGTTTCGTTCCGAATTCGTTTTTTAACGAATTTCGACAAATTCGTTAATTCGGAAATATCCGAATTAACGAAAACTCATTTAACGAATTTTAACGAATATTCGTAAATTCAAATTTACGAATGTACGAATTTACGAATATACAAATTTACCAATGCACGAATTTACGAATGTACAACTATCCGGAAATTCGTAAATTTGAATTTACGAATTTCCGAATATTCGTACATTCGTAAATTTGTACATTCGTACAATCGTAAATTAGTAAATTCGGAAATCTGAAATAATAATTAACTAATAACTTAACTATTACTAACTATTCAATTATAGGTATTGTAATTTCCTTTCAAATTTGGCTGTTAGTGAACTTAACGAAGTTACGAATTGTTTTCCGACATAATGAATGCCGTATCTAAACGAATGGAACGTAATGAATTAATAATAATAATAAATAACAATAATAATAATAAAAACGTTTTATTATTATTATTATTAATTTGTTCCGTTCCATTTGTTTAGATGCGGCATTTGTTATTTCAGGTTATGCGTAACTTCAGATAAATTTGTATTCGTTACGTTCGCTAACAGCCAAATTTGAAAGGAAATTACAATACCTATAATTTAATAGTTATTTTTTCAGATTTTCAAATTTTCGGGTTTTCGAAAATATCGAATTTCCAAATTTCCGAAATTACGAATGTATACATTTACGAATGTATAAATTTACGAATGTACAAATTTACGAATTTACGAATTGCGATCATAACGAATGACCCGAAAAACGAAAAAAAAAAAAAACGAATGAAACGAAAACGAAAACTAACGAATTTTTTGGCAGTGCACATGTCTACTAGAGATCAATATGCCAGGTCTATGATCATAAGGCATCCTGAGCAGTGCCAAGTACTCCTGGGGCCAAGTTTTGGAAAGGCCATTTTTACTGTAAAAGTTGGGCTTTCCTCTGACCCATCCTGCCTCCAGAGCATTCCTTTCAGTTAATGAGGCTGTCCATCATGTTAGTCCTGCCCCACTCATCTCATCCAATAAGGAGCCTAGAGTGAGGCTAAAGCCTCGTACACATGACCAAGTTTCTCGGCAAGAAACGACAAGAAAACTGGCGAGAGAGCTTTCTTGCTGAGAAAACCGTTCGTGTGTATGGTTTCTCGTCGAGAAAACTGGCCAGAATCTCGATGAGAAAAATAGAGAACCTGCTCTCTATTTTCTCGTCGAGATTCTCGTCAGCATGTTTCTCGACGAGAAAAGTGTGTGTGTGTGTACACTTACCTGTCACCGTGGAAACCCACACATGCTCGAAATGACTTTGACGCATGCGCGGTAGCTTCCTAGGCATAGGTAGGGTGTAGCAAGATGGCGGTGACGGCATCGAATGTGACGAGCGCACGCTCGTCATAGTCGATGACGTCACCGCGTTCGTTCCATTCAAAAGAACGGCGGTTCTTTGAATGGATTGTGTGTACACTCGGCCGGGACAAGATTCTTGTCAAAGAATCTCGTCAGGAAAAACGACAAGTTTTTTTCTGACGAGATTCTCGGCCGTGTGCACGAGGCTTTAGAGTTTCAAATGGTTGTTTCTCTTGATCTATTGATAATGTTGGGATGCTGTTTTCACTGAAGGTAACTACTGATCATCAAGATTGTAATAGGTTTACTTTAAAGTGAACCGCTGCTTTGCACTATTAAGGTAAAGCAACAGGTTATTGTTATTATTAAAGAATTTATATAGTGCCAACAGTTTGCATAGCGCTTTACAATTACAGTTACATTACAATAAATTGCAAGAGGGTTAAAAGGGCCCTCCTCATATGAGCTTACAATCTAATAGGGTGGGGCAACTGATACAAAAGGTTATAACTGCGGGGGATGAGCTGATGGAAGTGATAAAAGTTCTGTTAGTTGGAGGAGTGATAGGCCTTCCTGAAGAGATGAGTTTTCAGAGATTGCCTAAAGGTAGCAAGAGTAGGAGATAGCTGGACAGATTGAGGCAGTGAGTTCCAGTAGAGGTTTACTGCAATAGAAGCCCCACCAGTAGCACATATTCACTTCTCCCCCACCACTTTTTTGAAAAATAGATTTGGGGGCAATGAATCACATCCTACCCCATATTACTGGGAACAGAGTAGCATGTAACTCATTCGTCCTATGTGACAGTGCTAATGATTGGCTGGTCAGGCTCTATGCATCATATGGGGGCATAGAGTAAGTCATACGTTTTGTATAAGCTCCAATACAACTCAGAGCTTACACTGGTCTTCTCTTTACTCCAAACAGAACTATGGGGGAGCTAAAGAAAGAAAAGTATGTGCAGCTATGTGCAACTAAAATTGTTGCTTTATCCAACATGCCGAAAAAATAAAAAGTAGAAGGAATACTGATTGTTTAGTCTAAGCGGGCTCTAATAGAGTATATTAATTACCTTACTCTTCAACTTGACCCTAAAGATGCTCTTTTTTTTCCAGTCTTCCTGCCAATATCATTCCGAGTTCTGATCTCAACCCGATAGAACACTGTTGTGTTGAATTAGAGCAGAGACTGCGAGCCAGGCCTTCTTGTCCAACACCAGTGCCTGACCTCACAAATGCACTTCTGGAAGAAAGGTCAAACATTCCCATAGACACACTCCTAAACCTTGTGGACAACCTTCCCAGAAGAGTTGAATCTGTTATAGCTGCAAAGGGTGGGCCAACTCAATATTGAACCCTACGGACTAAGACTGGGATTCCATTAAAGTTAATGTATGTGTAAAGGCAGGTTTCCCAATACTTTTGACAATATAGTGTACAGTACACTGTATACAGTTTACCTTTGAAAGGCAACATTAATCCCCATGTGTTTTTTTTTAATAAACTGTTAAAACGGAAAGTGTAAAAAGACTCAACAGTCAGCAGAATATCCACTAAATAGTTATCGTTACAAATTCCTAAACCAAAACTGTCTTATTTTTGTGAGCTATTGCCCTATTCCATGCCAAGACAACCATTAAATACTCTGCAGCATCTGTGCCATTCAGAATGGTACCAGGATCTGTTCTGAGATTATTCCGAACAACTGAAACTGGCTGAACAGGAAAGAAGTGGGGAAAAATGGCCACGCAGGCAAAGAAAACAGATTGCATCAGTGCGGCGATTTACTACTTACAGAGTCGGAACAGAAGAAGCTTCTCTGAATGCCAGTTCAGCAAGAACACACCCCGCCACAGGAAGCGGAGTACACTAAATGGAACTCTGAAATTAATCTTTTAAAGTGTTCTAAAAACCGACCTGCAGAAAAAGAGGGGAAAAGGCTTTTTCAAAGCAACAGATGTTAACTAAAGCCCACATCCTCGGTTTTATTAGGCTTAGAGAAAGAGTAGATCTTTGAAGTTCTCAGGACTTTTTTTTTATTTTTATGTGGTTTTAAAGAAAAACATCATTTAAATTGCCTACACTATCCTGGCAAAAGAGGGTCACTGACTGAATGGAAGGAGCTAAACAGCTGAAATGGCATTGAAATAAACACTGTATAATTTTTCACTAAGATATTCCTGAGTTAAAAGGGCTCGGAATAAATGTTTGATTTCGGGGAAATAATTGGGTAGGCCAGATGTAATTTTATTTTGAAGCTGGAATGCCTTTTTTCTTGTGCAGTGCCAGTGGATCCTACTGGGTTATGTAGAAACTGAGAAAATAAAATAAAGGGCTTATGTGTCGGGGAAAATAAATGGATTGCCAAGCTATTTCACCTTTAAAATTCTCTCCAGTTTAAAACGGAAAGTAAAAATTGATGGAAATCAGTCAGGTCGGTGAATAAATGAGAAAATGAGAAGAAAAATCGAAAAAGCTATCATTCAAGAATGAATGGTCTTCAGCTTCATCCCACTGGAACCTGATTAGGCTTGGCTTAAGGTATGAATGCTATAATTACTGGGGCACATGGCAGCAGGTCCATCACAGGGTTTTAAGATTCACTCCACCCAAAATGTATACTTCATTCTTTTTGTGGGCACTGGGGTATTTGACAATATCTTACATCCAGGGCTTTTTGTTCTCAGAGAATAGGTGCAGGTACTTGTGTTCAAACCATCCACACCCTAACCACTTTTCCCTGCCAGTGCACAAATAAACCCTTCTCTCCCACAGAGCTCTCCTGTCAACCCACTCCACTAGAGAACTTCCCCCCCAACTTCCTACCCCCCAATACAAAGTTCTCCCCCAATCTCTGCCCAGTATAGAGCTCCCCCCAACCTCATTAAAGAACTCACCCCGCACCTCTCTCCCTGTACAGAACTCTCCCCCCATTCACCCCCCAGTACAGAGCTCTCCACTAACCCCCCCTCCACCCCCAGTAAAGAACTCTTTCCACAACACTCCTAAGTACAGAGCTCTCCCCCTCCCCTCCCCTCCCATTCTCCCCCAGTATATAGCTCTCCTTCCCCCTTCCCAGTACTACAGAGGAAAGCGGTTGTGGAAGAACAGCTAGTACTCACCTGAGAGTGAACCCATTGTGTGCATGTGAGCTATTCAGGCTACAAAGAAGTGTAGTCCTGTGCCTGCTGCTGAAAGTGCTGGCCAGGAAGGAGCCCACCCACGTGCCAGACATTGATAGATAAGAGCTGAAGGTCCCGGGAGCCGCACAGCAGAACAAGACCTGCTGTGTGTGGACAAATGGCAGTCTCAGACAGGGCCCCCACCAGGCCATGCCCCCCATTGCTTTGATGTGCGGTTCCCGGGACCTTCAACTCAGCTGAGAGTGCCAGGGAGAAGTCCTCAGTGTCGGTGAGGGCTGTAGGAGGAGCTGCTGCAGCGAGGCTGGTGCAGCTCAACTCCTCCTCTGTGTCATATAGGCAGGAAGGGTTCTGCCCCTGAGCCACTGGAGAGATGCACTGTTGCTAGTAAACAGAGAAGCCAGTAGAGGAAGCAAGTGAAGAAAATGTCTTCTGCTGGCTTCTGTGTTTAACCACTTCAGACCCGGAAATATTTACCTGACCAGAGCATTTTTTGCGATTCTGTACTACGTCGCTCTAGCTGACAATTTTGCGGTCGTGCGACGTTGTACCCAAACAAAATTCACGTCCTTTTTTTCCCACATGGTAGTATTGGTAGTATTTGATCACCTCTGCGTTTTTTATTTTTTGCGCTATAAACAAAAAAAGAGCGAAAATTTTGAAAAAAAAAAAGCAATATTTTTTTATTTTTTGCTATAATAAATTTCCCCAAATATATATTAAAAAAATAATTTTTCCTCAGTTTAGGCCGATATGCATTGTTCTACATATTTTAGGTAAAAAAAAACAAAACAATAAGTGTATATATATATTCACAAGTCGGTTTTTATTAACTGATTTTAGCGCTACTTTGATGCAATTTTTACTGTTGCTTGCTATACAGTTTTTTGATACATCATTTTTGTTTAATATTTTTATTGTTTTAAGTGGCTGCTGATGGACATCTTTTGTCCACCTATTCATTTATTAATTATTTTTCACCATATACCTGGATCTATTTGACTGGTGTAGAGCTTATATTGCTCCTTAGCACTGAGATTAGAGGAGTTGGGCAGGGCAATTCGGATTTTCCTCTTTTTTTACAATAAGTGTATTCTGATTGGTTTGTGCAAAAGTTATAGCATCTACAAAATAGGGGATAGATTTATGGCATTTTTATTATTCATTTTTTTTTACTAGTAATGGCAGCGATCTGCGATTTTTATCGGGACTGCGACAATATGGCAGACACATCGTACACTTTTGACACTATTTTGGGACCATTGGCATTTATACAGTGATCAGAGCTACAAATAGCCACTGATTACTTAACCTTACGCTAGGGTCACCACTCTCTTGGTACACAATATAACCCAAAAATTCATAAAGACACAAAAGCCTCGTAAAACCGCAATACACTGATTTTATTTAAAAAGCACAGAACACTTGCATCAAATTGGCGGTTAAAACGCTTGTCAAAACATCCAACATGGTATGGTTACATGGACATGTAGTACGCAATAGCCTGGATAAGACTCAACCCCATTTATAGAGAGCTGCCTCTGTCCCAAAAATCATCCATTCACACAAGGGTCAAGCATTTCTTTATCCTTTCACATTGCCTGGGATTTCCGTAACATGCACAAATCCGGAAACCCATAAGGTATGAGTAAGCGCTGACTTTAACGTGAAACGCATTACCTTTTATGTTCCTGTCATACCTGTGATGTGATTTTAATGCTTCAGTAAAGATACCAAGGAGTGCAGCAATATTCCGGATTTGTGCATGTTACTGAATATCAGACGAGCTGTGCATCACCTTGGGTTCCAGTTCACAACATGTAAGAGTCAAGCCTCATACACACGAACGGTTTTCTCTGCAAGAAAACTGCTGGGAGAGCTTTTTGCCAAGAAAATTGTTCGTGTGTATAGTTTCTCGTCGGGAAAACTGCTGGGAATCTTGACGAGAAAAATAAAGTAAAGAACCTGCTCTCTATTTTTCTCGTCGGGATTCTCGGCAGTTTTCCAGGAAAACCGGTCGTCTGTATGCTTACCTGTCCAAGGTAAACCCGCGTATGCTTGAAAATACTTTGACGCATGCGCAGCAGCATACAAGGTTAGTGTGGGGTGTAGCAAGATGGCGACGACGGCATCGAATGTGACGAGCGCCGGCTCGTCGTAGTCGATGAAGTCACCGCGTTCTTGCCATTCAAAAGAACAGCGTTTTTTTTTTGAATGGCCGTCTGTACACAGGGCTTGGCAAGACAAGCTTGCTAGGAATCCCGTTGAGAAAACCGACGTTTTTTTTTTCCCGACGAGATTCCCACCCGTGTGTACAGGGCTTCAGTCACTTGAGCGGCATTACTTTGACCACATTGCCAGGGACACTACACCCTTTCTGTCCTCTGCAAGAGGCTAAAATCATCTTCAATCCAGAGCGAGCAAGCCTCATTCAACAGTCCAACCACTTTGTGTCAACCACCGCTAAGCACACCTGTGCTCTGCCACAATTGTGAAAGCAACTAGGTCATTGGGGATTCTACACTTGCCAATCAGGGCTGACAAAAAAAACAAAGCAATTTTTTTTTTTAAATAAATGACAAAAAACTGTTTTATGAAGAGGTAAAAGTGCCCAAATCATTATTTCCAGGGAAAAAAATAGAAAAACAAAAAAACATTCATTTCAACCTTAATAGACAAGTGCCCAGAAGTTTTGCATATATATTTGAAATTCACATTGGATTTTTTATTTGCTGTGGCTGTCTTTAAAAATGATAACTTTGTGGACTGCCATGAGACGAGTAAAATTCCAAAAGCAGTAATTCACAGACATTATAACATTGTTTAAACCAGATTTATGCAGTTACAGATTTTTTATAGTCACTCTTAAATGTTTTATATGGATAAACTATTTCTAAATATACCACAGAGACTGGGAAAGAAGATACAAAGGATTTAAAACATTTGCTTTAAAGGAAAGCAATATGCAAAATGATTAAAAAAGAATCTCACGCTGGCTAAACTTGTCAACATTTTGGGTATAGAAGCCTGAAATTACATTTTGGATGAAAGATACTTATTTGCTCTAGTAAAACTGTTATGTGGAGTCATCAGACATCGTTAACAGGGCACTTCAGATAAACATGAAACATTTACACTCACTAGGGGGGCACAATTACCTGGTAAGTAGTCTTCTTTCTCATACTAATCTTGTGTAGCTTGTGGGCAGGGGACTGTGCCTGGGGGACATTTGCCCCATGGGCCAGTACTAATTAAATATGTTGGATTGGTGGCCTTTAGTAGGATTTATTTACAATCCTGGCATCAATCAGTGCAGGACCATCAATTAGCAGCACCTGCTGGATGTTATATAGCTAATTGCTCCCTTTTTACACCTGCTATCACTTTGATTGACTTACTAAAGTCAAATAGACTTCACTTTGCAAGGAAAGCTGCACTTGGCAGGGGAATTACCCCAGAGCTTAGTAGTAGGGTTCATCATTCAATCATGTGCAAGCAAAAAATCCATGCCCACCAGTCAGTGTGGTACCATGATACACTTTCAGGTCGGATTTACACTATTGCGAATTGGATATGGGATCCCCACATCCAATTCGCAATAGCGGGAGAATGTGACCAGCCTCTATGGATCCGGTTCACATATCTCTGATGCGGCTCCGGTGCGAATTTGCACAGGAGCCCTGTGCGTCTTTTGGTTCGTTTCAGGTCTGAATTCAGTCCAAAACGTGGGTTGGACTTGGACCTGAAACGGTGAACCAGGACGCACCGGACCCCTGCTAGGAGCCGCAACGGCATCCAGTTTGAACCGAGCCTTAGAGATGCACTTTCTTTAGCCTCAAATAAATCTATCCCTACCACTAAAGGGCTAGTTGGTTGAGTTTTGCCTCCAGGCCAAAGGTCCTCCCCTGGCTAGCAGCCCTGCTTGTAAATCCTTACACTCCAATTTTGGAACTTTCCTTCATACACAGCCATCAATAAATATCTGACGGGGCTTCTAACCCTTCCACACGTTATCAAAAATGAAAACAAAATTGCTTTTTTGATACACTTTAAGCCATAAATATGCCATACACCAAATAACCCTAGAAGAACTTTACTCCTAGAAAAAGAAGGTGTTGTAAATTTAAGCAAACGACATGGAGCCAATAGAAAAAAACTTCAGAGGCTTAAATATGACAGCAGATGATGGATGAGACCCATCGGTCAACTTTACAATATAACTTTTGTTATCATGAAGACATTATAAATTGCAAAGGGGTTTCTTGTCTTTACTAGATCATAACAGTAAACAGCAATTCTGAGCATTCCATTAGGTGTTGGCATAGAGGGATGATGTGCGGACAATTTATTAGCACACTGTCTTGTACACATCTTTACATCCAAAATATAATGGGAACTGGGTCACTCTCTGTCTTGTTTCATTCTCAGCGGAGATTCAGAGATATAAATCTGCGACTTATTTTCCCAGGTTGAAGGATATAGTGTATACTGACAGCAAAAAGTTTTTGTTTTTTTTCAACAAGAGGGCAAACTTTGCTTGGCGATTTCTATTAAATTTATATTCAGTGTCAAAGCAGCTAAGATAGAACAGCACACGATATACCCTTCAAGAACTGGGATCCCAAGTTCAAATCCCCGCAGTTTGCTGTTTGTATGGAGTTTATCATTTTGGTTTGGGTTTCCTCCTACAAAAATATAGCAGTTGCTGAAATCGGAAATAAACTCTCTCAATCGACATGAACTATTTTTAATTCTCATGCTGCTAGCATTAGTAAAAAGGTGGGAAGAAATATTATATTTAACAAATTTCCTACCGGGCCAATTCCGACGTTCCTCTCTTACATGTGAAAATCAATGAAAAAACATTTTTTGCTAGAGAATTACTTAGAATCCCCAAACATTATATATATATATTTTTAAGCAGAGGCCCTAGAGAAAATAATGGTGGGTGTTGCAATTGTTTTATGTCACACATTTGCGCATTTGCAAATAAAAAACAAAACAAAAAACACTTTAATTAATTTTAGTGCACACAAACACAATATACGGAAATACCCATTTGTTTGGGGTAAAATAAAAGAGATGATATTATGCCAAGTAAATAGATGCCTAACATGTCACATGTTAAATTTGCCCGTGGAACAGCACCCAACTACATTACCTAAAAATCTCCATAGGTGACGCTTTAAAAGTATTTACAGATAACCAGTTCAGGGTTACACAGGAGGTCTGGTGCTAGAATTATTGCTCTTGCTCTGACATTTGCCTCACATGTGTGGTGCAAACACATATGCGTGAAGGACTTTTGTATGCATTCACCTTTGCGTGCGAGCGGCGGGGGGGGGGGGGGGTCTTTGGTCCTTTAATTTTTTTTTACTTTTTTCTTTTTTATTAAAGGTCTCTTTAGTTTTTAGTTTTTTTTGTATCACTTTTATTGCTATTACAAAGGATTGACAACATCCCTTGTCATAGCTGGAGCAGTGACTGGTGCTCTTTACTGAGACATCTGGGGTTTGATCAGATGCTTTTTTAAACCAGTAATGGAAGTGACTAAATCCTTGTCGCTTCAAGTTTCTTATACCATAGAGATGGTTAGAGATGGATAGAGATGTTCTGGTCCTCGGTCAGCTCTGTGGTAAGCTAGCCGAACTGCTGTCTTCATTCCCGGGCTCCCCAGTGGGATGGCAGAGCCGAGAAAAGGCACCAGAAGGCAGCAGGAGGGGGGAGGGGACACCCTTCCACCTTATGTGAAAGCAATTCGGAGGCTCTTTTCAAAAGTGCTTTGCCAGCTGAGAAAAAGATACCTGTAGGCATCACCCTGGTACTTTTTTTTTTTTTGCTGTATAACCACTGAAACTCCATGACGTCATATGACGTCCTACGGGCAGGAGGTGGTTAAACTTTTTTGTTTTAAATCTTTTTTTTTACATTTCTTCAATTGTTTCCTGGTTTTAGAAATGATATATGTATTAACAACTTCCCTCCAATCAAAAACTATTAGGACTTTAATCACTTGTCCTCCGGAAGATTTACCCTCCTTCATGACCTGGCTATTTTTTGCAATACGGCATTGAGGTACACCAAATAAAATTTACGTAGTTTTTTTCCCCGAAAATAGAGCTTTTTTTTGTGGTATTTGATCACCACAGACTTAAATGGAAGCCAGATCCTCATCTATATTGATGTGATTTGGATCCAACATTACAGGAAGGTTACCCAGGCATTCCCTGAAAGTTGCTTCAAAGTTGCCTCAAAGTTTCTTCAAAGTCGTTTCAAAGCTGCCTCAATGTCGCTTCAAAGTTGCCTCAAAGTTGCTTCAAGTGACATCAAGTCGCATCGAATAGTACTCAAGTCGCCAGCAAATCACCAGGAAGTCACCTGGCAAAGTCGCACTGTAAGTCGCACGAATTTTAGGCCGCGGCAGTGTAAACCAAGCCTAAACCAAGGAAGAGGTGGCAACTTAGCACCAAAATGGTGACCAGCCAGGTAGCTCTGATGGAAATACATTCCCACTCATTATGCTCTGTTCCATGAATCATAAATGTTCTCAAAGGCCTTTCATGCCTCACACCACTATAGCCCTGCTACTTTCCTTTTTTCTTTTTGTGGGACAAAATTATGTCATATCTCCAGAGTCTTAATGGTAATTTTTTTCATATGGAGGAGGGGCTTTCTTAGCTAAGCACACCCATCTGCCTGCATGCCTGAGCTATGAGCAGCTGGATTCCAGGAAGTAAATACTACATGGACCATCTGCCCTTACTCAAGATGGACATGGCTAGAAATGCTAGAGAAATGTTTTTCAAAGTGATTTCTCATCAAAGTAAACATAAAGACATGAATGGATGGGGGGAGTTTGCTTTGAATATTAAAAATTGGTTAAAGAGGGTTTTCAGTTTGTGGTGCTCAGATACAGTTTAGTACTGCCTTAACTGATTCTTCACTAAAATAACCTTAAACCGTGCATTGCTGGGTTTTAGTAAGCACATTGGAAAATTAGGCTTGGAAAGAGGAAGGGGTTAATGACTGAATGGCAGTACTCTGCGAAAAAATAGTTATATCAGTATTAAAAATAATGAGGGACTGCAAGCAGTTGCTATGGAAAGCACTGTCTGTTAATTAAAACTGAAGGCCAGGCAACTATAGGAAGCCACCACTGAATCCAGCTATGGATTAATTATAAAAAAAATGCACAGGACCAGAATTAAATTCTTAATATCAACCTACACCTATCTACACATATAGACTAAGGACACAGACTAGGAAAGTGAGGCCTTGTCTGTTCGGTAATCAGGAAGAACGGCAATGCACAGTGTTCTCCATGCACCCTCGGTGTTTAGTCCCGGTGTATCAGGCTCTGGCATTTAGGGAAGGCACACTGTCCAGCCTTGCTGCCGGCTGCCAGTAAAACTCTATGGGGGAGATTTACTAAAACTGGAGTATGCAAAATCTGGTGCAGCTCTGCATAGAAACCAATCAGCTTCCAGGTTTTTTTTTTTTTTTCCCAAAGCTTAATTGAACAAGCTGAAATTAGAAGCTGATTACCTACCATGCACAGCTGCACCAGATTCTACGTCTTCCAGTTTTAATAAATCTCCCCCTCATGTGTTTGATTGAGGCCGGGTTCACACTTTTGCGACACGACAGCCGTCCTTCTTTGGATCCGACTTTGCCCTGCGACATGAAGCCGACATATGTCCGACTTTCAATGAACGGGGATCCGACTTGGATCCCCGCCAATACCAGGCACTGTTTTTGGTATGAATCTTGAGGGGGAACTCCACACCAAATTTTAAATAAAAAACCGGCATGGGTTCCCCCTCCAAGAGCATACCAGGCCCTTGGGTCTGGTATGGATTTTAAGGGGAACCCCCTACGCCAAAAAAAACGCGTGGGGGTCCCCCCAAAATCCAAACCAGACCCTTATCTGAGCACGCAATCTGGCAAGCTGCAGGGGAAGAGGGGGGGACGAGAGAGCGGCCCCCCCTCCCTCCTGAACCGTACCAGGCCGCATGCCCTCAACATGGGGGGTTTGGTGCTTTGGGGCAGGGGGGCGACCTGCGCCCCCCCCACCCCAAAGCACCCTGCCCCCATGTTGATGAGGACAGGGCCTCTTCCCGACAACCCTGGCTGTTGGTTGTCTGAGTCTGCGGGCGGGGGGCTTATCGGAATCCGGGAGCCCCCCTTTAATAAGGGGGCCCCCAAAACCCAGCCCCCCACCCTATGTGAATGAGTATGGGGTACATCGTACCCCTACCCATTCACCTAGTGGAAAAAAATGGCAATAAAAAAACACACACAGCTTTTTAAAGCAATTTATTGCACAGCTCCGGAGGTCTTCTTCCGACTTCGGGGGTCTCGGCGCTCTCCGGTTTTTCCTTCCTTCTGCCGGGCCTTCGCTATCTTCTTCCAGCTCTTTTGCTAGCGGGGCCCGGTCTTCTCCATCGCCTTCTTCCCTCGCTCTCCGGTTCTTTCTTTCTTCCTTCTGCCGGCCCCTCCACTATCTTCTTCCAGCTCTTTTGCTAGTGGAGGGGCCGGTCTTCTCTGTCGCCGTCGGCGTCTTCTTCCCTCTTCTCCTTCTCGATGTTGACACGTCGCTTCCTCCCGCTGTAATGCTTGGCTGTTCACTCCGCAGCGATTTATATTGGCTTCTCATGACGTCACAGTCACATGCTCCCATGACGTCACAGTCACATGCTCTGGAGCCACCCGGAGCATGTGACTGTGACGTCATGAGAAGCCTATATAAATCGCTGCAGAGCTCTCTCATCCCCCTCTCCTCTTCCCCTGCGGCCTGCCAGGTTGCGTGCTCGGATAAGGGTCTGGTTTGGATTTTGGGGGGACCCCCACGCCGTTTTTTTGGCGTAGGGGGTTCTCCTTAAAATCCATACCAGACCCAAGGGCCTGGTATGCTCCTGGAGGGGGAACCCATGCCGGGTTTTTATTGAAAATTTGGTGTGGAGTTCCCCCTCAAGATTCATACCAAACACAGTGCCTGGTATTGGCGGGGATCCAAGTCGGATCCCCGTTCATTGAAAGTCGGACGTATGTCGGCTTCATGTCGCAGGGCAAAGTCGGATCCGAAGAAGGACGGCTGTCATGTCGCACAAGTGTGAACCCGGCATAATAGGTTGTAGGGAGTTTGCCCCAAAGCTTAGTGAATCTGATGAAGTTTCACTTTGCAAGAAATTCTCAATCATGAACAAGTAAAAAAAAAAAAGAAGTCAGCAGAGCTTCACCTCATTCAATAAGTTCTGGGACAAATGTCCTTGCAAAGTACAACATCCCTTGCAAAATGAACAGCCTATTTGGCTTTAGCAAATCAACCCTTATGAGAGCCTGATATCTGCTGCCAGTAGACAAGTTTGAATGGTACACCCAGAGGAACTATCATTTAGGGTAGTATGTGCCCTGGGATAAATGTCTGGTATGCAGACTATCCCAACCATTTGCGCCTGGGCCCATACTGTACTGAACGTTATAACCTTTCTGTGCACCGTCCAACCTCATCAGCTGTCAGCCTTTTACAGGCTGCTGGCAGAGAGACTGAATAGTATGCTTGTGCCTTCCGTCCAACCCAATCACTGGAGTCCCATACACTGGGGATAAACACTCACTGTGCATCAGACCTTACTCTGCAAGCTTCCTGATACCAAGAAAGAGCAGAATGATGAGTTGCTAGGGCCCATTCACATATACTGTACCTGCTACGATGTGGCCCAGTACCCACTGGATTCATCAGGAAGACTTAGGCAGCTCCCAAATCCAAAATAGTGGTGCCAGGGACCCGTAGCTAATACTTCTCACCCCTGGCAGTCCCTGGTACCACTATCTTGGATTTGGGAGCCGGCTGTGGCAGCCCTGGAATCCATGAACTGGTAAAACTACTGCAAGAGGAGGCAATCTTTTTGGAAAAGCAATGGATGAGAGCGGGGGTCTCCAAACCTTCTAAACAAAGGGCCAGTTTATTGTCCTTCAGACTTTAGGAGGGCCAGACTGTGGCCAGTGGGAGTAGAAAAGGTCATGACATCAGTGGGAAAAAATAATGCCCCAATGTTTGTTTCAGTAAGAGTAATTGTACCCCATTACTGGTGTAACTGGGAGGAATTGTACACCATAGTTGATGTCATTGGGCCCTATCACTGGTGTCATTGAGAGGAATTGTGCCCCATCATTGATGTTATTGGGCCCCATTGTTGGTGTCAATTGTGCCCCATCACTGATGTTATTTGGCCCCATCATTGGTGTCATTGAGAGGATTGTGCCCCATCACTGATGTTATTGGGCCCCATTGTTGTTGTCATTGGAAAGAATTGTGTTCCATTGTTGGTGTCAGTGGGAGAGATTTTGCCCCATCATTGGCGTCATTGGGAGGAAATGGGCACCCTTCATTGGTGTCAGTAGGGGGAATTATGCCCCATTGTTGGTATTAGTGGAACAAATAGTGTCAAGGGCTGTATAAAAGCAAGTAAAGGGCCGCATCTGGCCCCCGGGCCGCAGTTTAGAGACCACTGAATTAGAGCAATGGATGATCCGATCGGGTCCACCTGAAAAACTGACAGGCGGACCCAATCGGTCCGTCAGTGTCAAAGGGGCCTGAGTAGATCAACCCAATTGTGACATTAACCTGCAGGGAGGGGGCATTTTTTTTACTACCACTTTAAATAGTGGATGTGCATGAACTATTTTTGGAGAAACAGGATATTGTTTAGTGTCACTTTAATAAATGCCAGTACCCTCTGCACAATGCCAATGTCTTGTTAGGATTCTGATGTATAAGAACAGAGCACAACCTCCCTGTAAACTAATTTGTGCCCATAAATGATCAGTCTGACGCTGGCATCTTGGCTACAGGTTGGCGTCTCAGTTCAGGACAGATCTACAGTAACGGGCTGTTTATTCAATTTCATGACATCTTTATCACACTCTTTTGTCAGGTTACACTTATTTGCTCATAGTTAAAGTCAGCACAGAAGAAAATTTGTCTGCTTAAGTTGCCCAGCAGACAAATGAAATGGCTTATTTTATTTTTTTGTAGTGGGATCACGCTTGTTGCCTTCCAAATTGAATCTAGAGACAGGAATAAATGTAACAAATAATATTGTCTGGCTAAAACTACACCGAATCTGCTGAGCATAAGCTGCTTTCCAATATTATCAGAAGAATTACTTTAAAAAATATTTGCATATATCCGCACTGGCAGCAGAACATGAGCTGTGACTAGAAACCTGACAAGTCTGGTGTTCAGATATTTCGGGGATTCCTGGGTAGGGGCCCATTCACACCATTTCTGTTGCATTAACACATGGCACTGTACATTACATGGATTGGTGAGCCGTGATGGTATATTCTATGAATGCACCGATGTTGCAAAACAAATGCCATCTGCTCCAGATTCTTGTGCATTGAGGTCGGTGCCAGGCTATTCATTTTTACTGCAGGAAATGTCAAAGTGTGCTTAGCAGGGCACTGTGTTCTGGTGTGTATGGGTCATAAGGCTCCATTCACATCTGATGTTTTGTAAATGTGTGAAAATGGTGGAGGAACGATCGTTGATCTTCCCACCTGTAAAATGGGATATACTGTATATGTTGCATTAAGGCTTACATTTAAAGCGAAGTACAGGGTTTTTTCTTTCAAAATTATACATACCTAGGTAGATGCAGCATTGATCAGATGCTGCATCTGTCCCCCGCCTTCCCTAATGCGGAGAACTGAGCGATCTCATGACTGCTGAGCAGACAGCGGGAAACTGTCAGTCACAGGCTCTCTGCTCTGCCTCTCCAGCGCTCACTGGAGAGCTGTGCTGGGGAGGGGGAATTAGACGGCTCTCATTCACTTGAATGTAATTTGTCATGTCGCGCGACGTATGGCGACTCAAGTCGGATCCCAAGTCGGGGTAGTGTGAACCGGCTCTGAGGTCACAGCCCGACTGCATAGGATTTTTTTTTTAACCCTGCTTTAAGTTTGCCAGATCACAGTCGACTGTGATCTGGCAAACTTAAAGCAGGGTAAAAAAAAAAATCCTATGCAGTCGGGTTGTGACCTCAGAGCCGGTTCACACTACCCCGACTTGGGATCCGACTTGTGTCGCCCCAAGTCTCGCGACATGACAAATTACATTCAAGTGAATGAGAGCCGTCTTAATGCACACTACTGAAGTCGCTCTGACTTCAGAAAAGGTTCCTGTACTACTTCAAGGCGACTTCTAGGCGACTTGTACCCATTGATTTCAATGGAAGTTGCCTCCAAAGTCGGATCAGTGTCTTAACTGAAGCAACTTTACAGGAAGAGAAAATAGTTTTCTCAGGCAAACCCCTCCCTCCCACAGAGCTGATTATTGTTTGATTGGCCACTGGCAAAGTCGCCTGTCCTGGAGGCAACTTGAAGTTGCCTCGAAGTTGCCTCAAAGTTGCCTTGAATTTGCCTCGAAGTTGCCTTGTAAAGTCGCGCTGGAAGTCGTGTTGCTCCAGTGTGAACCGGCTTTCACTGTGCCGGTCAACTGCTTGTTTTGTCCAGGGGAGAGGAGAAAGCTGTATACTCACACGATCCTCCAATCCACCGGCGCTCCCCCACAATCCACCGGTGGACTGTTCCAGAAGTCCCAACATCCAAAGCATGTCTGATGACGTCAGGAATGGGCCACAGCACAAGACCACTAGATCCGAAAGGGGGGGGGAAGCCACAGGGACCAATCTTGTGCAAGGGAGGACCGGAGGATTAGGTAAGTATATCTCCATTCTCCAATCCCCTAGACAAAAATTAGCAGTTAACCTGTGCTTTGCAGTGCAGGAATAGCCCGACTGCATGATAACACTTTTTTTTATTTTATCCGGAGTTGAACTTTAATGACATCCACTAGCGTTTACATCTTCTTATGTGGAATGCCTATTTTTTGTCCAGGTGTGACCACTTAGGCCCCTTTCACACTTGGCTGACTTGTCCTGCAACTTGGGACTGAAAAGTCGCATGACAAGTCGTTCCCCATGATTCCCAATGATATCCATTCACATATGTGTGACTTCAAGTTGTGCCAACTTCAAAGCAGTCCCTGTACTACTTTGGTCCGACTTTTTATGCGAGTTGCTCTTTCATTGCTAACAGATAAGTCAGTTCAGGGAGATAGTCTGAATGAGCTCAACTGTGGGGTGAGGGCAGGGTTAATGCCTTGCTCTCACACCCTATAAATGTAAGGAGTCGCGCTGTGTGGCCACACCCTCCGACGAAGTAATGACGAAACCGGTCAGGGCGTGACCGAGCGGCTATCGTAGATATAAGCAGGTGAAGTCTCTATCCGGGTAACACTGCTCAATGAGACATCCATGGAGCTGTGAGATATAGACATACCATCCGCACCTATTATGTCACATGCTTTTAACATTATTCTGTTTGTAAGTGTACATCGATAAGGAGGTACTGGTTTTAAATAAACATTTTTGAGATGGTATCACGCTATGTGCACAAATTTTTTTTGTCATGAGTGCTACCTAGATTAAAAACGGTCCCGTGTCGAGGAACGGATTTATTACAGGCTTATGATCATAATCCTTCTGAGAGTGTAATACCTAAGGGAGAGGGCTCGCGAGGTGTGGTGACGGGACCTGAGGATTGCTTTTGGACACTGGTCTAAGAATTGTGTTCTTTTGGATTTTAATCTGTTTGGACTTTTATTGGTGTCTGACACAATTATTAGGGACACACTGGGTGTTTTTTTCCAGGAAGCGCTGCTAATGCTTTAGGATATTCATGACTGTATATTTTAGAGCATATGAGTAGTGATGAGCCGAACACCCCCGGGTTCGGTTTGCACCAGAACCCGCGAACGGACCGAAAGTTCGCACAAACTTTAGAACCCTATTAAATACAATGGATGCGAACGTTCAAAATCTAAAGTGCTAATTATAACGACTATCATGCATGTTATTGTCCTAAAGAGGCTTTGGGAACCCGGGTTCTGCACCAGGGGACATGTATCAATGCAAAAAGAAGTTTTAAAAACGGCCGTTTTTCTGGAGCAGTCATTTTAATGATGCATAAAGTGAAAAAAAAAAGTCAAATATTCCTTTAAATATCGTACCTGGGGGGTGTCTAAAGTATGCCTGTGAAGTGCCACGTGTTTCCCGTGTTTAGAACTGTCCCTGCACAAAATTACATTTCTAAAGGAAAAAAAGCCATTTAAAACTGCTTGCAGCTTTAATGTAATGTCTGGTCCCGGTAATATGGATGAAAATCTTTAAGAAAAATGGCATAGCTACCCCATCACACACCCCCCCCCCTACCCCAGCCCATTACCAGCCCCTTTGGGTCTTGTATGGATATTAAGGGGAACCCCGCACACAAAATAAAAAAGGTCCTATATACTCTGAACAGCCGTATACAGGCGGTGCATACAAGACAGGGACTGTAGGTTTGTTCTTATGTAGAATCTGTTTGTAATTTTGAACAGGTACATTGTTTAAGTGTAGCTCCAGCCAAAAAATCTATTTTTAAGCTTTTTGGAAAACATAGGGAAGGGTTATCACCCCTGTAACATTTGTTTTGCTGTCTGTGCAGTGTGCACCTGTTCAGAACAGTTCACCTCACTTTCCGTCCTAATGACAAATGTTTTTTGAAAATTTGGGGTTTTTATTGAAACAAGAATTGGTGATAAAGAATCAGTGGAGAGGAGACACTTTTTTCCCCATATTAACTCTTACAGGAGAGAATTTGCCTTCCTAGGGGTAGATTTCCTCTCACTTCCTGTTGTATCCTTCCGTTTGCAAGGAGGAGTCGTTTGTAAGTTGGATGTTTGAAAGTAGGGGCCTGCCGTATATACTCAGCTGAAATTTGCCCCTTACATGTTGGTGTTGCCACAACACTGTGAGCCCTCACAGTTACTCTTGGTGGGCGCATGAATGGGCCCTGCTGTGAATTATTAGATAAAGAATTGTAATTGCATGCCCCTGTTGAACAGGGGCTGAAAAATTGGGCCTTTGGTGGTGGTGGTGGTGGTGGTGGTGTTGACACAACACTGTAAGGCCTCACAGTTAGTCTTGGTGGGCGCAGGAATGGGCCCTGCTGTGAATTATTAGATCAAGAATTGTAATTACATGCCCCTGTTAAACAGGGGCAGAAAAATTGGGCCTTAGGCACAGGTGCCACAACATTGCAACCCCTCACAGATACTGTACTTGGAGCACAGCAATGAGCCCTGTTGCAAAGTATTGCATCAAAAATTGTAATTACACGCCCCTTTTAAACAGGGGCTGAAAAATTGGGCCTTTGGTGGTGGTGGTGGTTGTGGTGTTGACACAACACTGTAAGGCCTCACAGTTAGTCTTGGTGGGCGCAGGAATGGGCCCTGCTGTGAATTATTAGATCAAGAATTGTAATTACATGCCCTGTTAAACAGGGGCAGAAAAATTGAGCCTTAGGCACTGGTGCCACAACACTGAAACCCCTCACAGATACTGTACTTGGAGCACAGCAATGAGCCCTGTTGCAAAGTATTGCATCAAAAATTGTAATTACATGCCCCTGTTAAACAGGGGCTGAAAAATTGGGCCTTAGCCACTGGTGCTGGTGCCACGACACTGCAACCACTCCCAGATACTCTAGTTGGAGTGCAGGAATGAGCCCTGCTGCAAAGCATTGCATAAAAAATTGTAATAACACACCCCTGTTAAACAGGGGCTGAAAAATTGGGCCTTAGCCACTGGTGGCGGCACCCAGAAACAAAAATGTTCTTCCAAGCTATCATCGTCAATCGGATCATTGAGGAGGAGGAGGATAGTCAGTCAACATAACAGGACAGTCTCTCAGCATCAGCATCAGTCTTGAAGGGATGTGACATTTGAAAATAAATTAGTCTGTTATATCAGCTTCAGGTGTTTGGTAGCTGGTGGTGATCCAAGACTGGTTCATCTTTATGAAGGTCAGTCGATCAACAGAGTCGGTGGACAGGCGCACCCTGTGATCCGTGACAAATCCTCCAGTAGCACTGAATGTGCGTTCTGAAAGAACGCTGGATGCAGGACAGGCCAGTAGCTCAATTGCATACTGTGCAAGCTCTGGCCAGTGATCCATCCTCAAGACCCAGTAAGCCAGAGGATTTTCGGTGGGGAAGGTGTCCAAGTCTGACATTGCCCCTAGGTATTCCTGCACCATGTATATCAGACGCTGGCGATGGTTGCTGGAACCGATCATACCTTGGGGCTGCGGACTAAAGAATTGTCTGAACGCTTCGGTCAGACGGCCACCTTCCCCACCGCTCCTTCTTTGACTGACCGAAGCCTCAGTGTGGCTCCTGTCCCCCAAACACACCAGCGCAAGCACGGCATGGCATCTTTTTGCCTGCGTACTTGCGTAGCCCCTTGAACGCCTACGGAGCACCGCTGGTTCCGAGGACAAAGCACAGGAAGAGGCCACGGAGGAAGAAGAAGAGGAGGGGGTGGAGGACAGAGGTGTGTCACAACCAGTAGTAGCATTTTGGAGGCGTGGCAGTGAAACAACCTCCAACACTACTGCACCTTGTCCTGCATCCTTCCCAGCTGCCAAAAGAGTGACCCAATGGGCCGTGAAAGAAAGGTAACGTCCCTGTCCATGCCTGCTGGACCATGAGTCAGCAGTAATATGCACCTTACCGCTGACCGCCCTGTCCAGCGAGGCCAAGACATTGCCTTCCACATGCCGGTAGAGAGCCGGAATCGCCTTCGGTGAGAAAAAGTGGCGTTTGGGAACCTGCCACTGAGGAACCGCACATTGCACAAACTCACGGAAGGGGGCCGAGTCTACCAACTGAAAAGGCAGCAGTTGAAGTGCTAGCAATTTAGCCAAGCTAGCGTTCAACCGCTGGGCATGTGGATGTCTGGGAGTGAACTTCTTTCGACGGTCCAGCAGCTGGGGCAGGGAAATTTGCCTGCTAGAATCGGACGTTGGTGTACTGCTAGCAGAGTGCCCGCAAGTACTTGGCTGTGACACACCTAATTCTACACCTTCATTCCTCTCAGAGCAGGTTTCAGAGAGGACTGAAAGTATAGTGGGGTTGGAGATCCCAGCTGATGCGGTGCAAGAAGAGGTCAGCTTTGTTCTTTGTTGTGGGTCTTTAAGGTAGGCTTGCAAACGAGCTGCATGGCAGGTCAACATATGTCTGGTCAAGCATGTGGTGCCCAAGTGGGTGATGTTTTGGCCATGCGATATACGCTTGAGACATATGTTGCAAACAGCAGCTGTGCGATCTGATGCACTCGACTCAAAAAAGGCCCACACCAAAGAACTTTTTGAATAACGGGCAGAGGCAGCGCCCTGCACAGGCGGAGCTCTGCGGTGTGATTCCGTCGGTGTGCTGCCCTTACGCTGGCCCCCCGAGGGCATCCTGCCTCATTGGAGATGTGCCTCCTCCTCATCCTCCTCCTCCTCCTCTCTCCTATTAGGCACTCACGTGGAATCAGTGACCTCATCATCCCCTCCCTCCTCATCACTGGAGCCAATCTGGCAGTATGCTGCAGCTGCTGGAACATGACTGCCAGATTGGTGTCCTTCTTGAGCATCCCCTCTCTCTGCTCTCACGCTACTGCCTTCCTCTAGCTGGGTATCATCATCAGACCCTTCGAAACGCTTGGCATCCTCCTGGAGCATGTACCCAACACTGTGCTCAAACAGTTCGGGGGACTCCTCATGAGGACATGGTTGGTCTAGGGAAGGAGTGACTGATGATGACATTGATACCAGGGAAGAGGACGCTTTGGCAGCTGCTTTGCCAGTACCCTGAGCCTGGGTGAGAGAGGATGAGGAGGATGAGGAGGGCTTGGTCATCCACTCTACCAAGTCTTCGGCATGATGCGGCTCAACACGTCCAGCTGCCGAAAAGAAGGACAAGCGTGTCCCATGGCCACGTGCTGATGGCGATGCACCGCGTCCACGACCAGCACTGTTGTCTCTAGACACAGAGCCTGCTTGCCCTCTTTTTTTGGCTCCTGACTGTCTGCCTCTCCTTGTTTGCCTTCCAGACATTCTAATGGCCTGCAGGGAAATGGGAAAAGCAGCAATACAGGCTAAGTTAAGGTGTAATATGGTCAGGAGGTACACTCCGCCCGCTGTAAGTGCCGCAAAATCCTGTTGGTGTAACACACCAGGAAAAAGCAGCAATACAGGCTAAGTTAAGGTGTAATATGGTCAGGAGGCACACTCCGCCCGCTGTAAGTGCCACAAAATCCTGTTGGTGTAACACACCAGGAAAAAGCAGCAATACAGGCTAAGTTAAGGTGTAATATGGTCAGGAGGCACACTCCGCCCGCTGTAAGTGCCGCAAAATCCTGTTTGTGTAACACACCAGGAAAAAGCAGCAATACAGGCTAAGTTAAGGTGTAATATGGTCAGGAGGTACACTCCGCCCGCTGTAAGTGCCGCAAAATCCTGTTGGTGTAACACACCAGGAAAAAGCAGCAATACAGGCTAAGTTAAGGTGTAATATGGTCAGGAGGCACACTCCGCCCGCTGTAAGTGCCACAAAATCCTGTTGGTGTAACAAACCAGGAAAAAGCAGCAATACGGGCTAACTTCAGGTGTATAATGTGCAGGAGGCTTAGCAACAATGACACTGACACTGTCCCCTGCCTATCCTTCTCTCTCCCTGCACACAAGGTTTATCAAAGTATATGACACTGACACTCTCCCTGCCTATCCTTCTCTCTCCCTGCACATAAGGTTTAGCAAAGAATTTGACACTGACACTGTCCCCTGCCTATCCTTCTCTCTCCCTGCACACAAGGTTTATCAAAGTATATGACACTGACACTCTCCCTGCCTATCCTTCTCTCTCCCTACACACAAGGTTTAGCAAAGAATATGACACTGACACTCTCCCTGCCTATCCTTCTCTGTCCCTACACACAAGGTTTAGCAAAGAATAGATTTGACAAGATTTGACACTGTCCCTGCCTATCCTTCACTTTCCCTGCTCCGGAACACACTACACAAGGCCGCCGCGCTGGCGGCCTTTTATAGTGTGGGGCGTGTACTAAACCCCCTCAGCTATAATTGGCCACAGGCATCCTGCCTGTGGCCAATCATTGCTCTCCTCGCTGCCGGCGCTGTGATTGTCCAAGCATTCAGGGTCACAGTGCATGCTTGGCCAATCACAGCGCCGAGATTACACTGCGATGGCGCAGTGTATTGTGGGCCGTTCGCGTCACTCAAATTTGGCGCAAACGGCCCAAATCGTTTGTTGTTCGCCGAACGCGCGAACAGCCGATGTTCGAGTCGAACCTATGTTCGACTCGAACACCAAGCTCATCCCTACATATGAGTTTCACATTGTATAATATATAGCAGCTGCTATTGTATTTAGTTTTAACAATTTTATGATATTTCCATGTGCGGTGGGAGAGTGACATTTTTTTTAACCAAGGTTGATTGATAAACTCGTACTAGTTTTACACAGGCATTCCCTAAAATCACGTCCTGGCAAAATTGCGGCCGTAAAATCACGCGACTTTTAGGGCATGGCAGTGTGAAAGGGGACTTATACAATTGTTTGCATAGTGTTTGCATCACTTCTATAGAAAGTAACATTTTTATTTTATTACCTAATTATATTGGTATTTTAATTAAATAATAAAAAAAAAATAATAAAAAAAAAACAATTCCCACCTCCTGCATCATTGCAGTGATTGGCAGACTTGCTTTTCCAGGACATAGCGCTATCCATCTAATCATTAACTTTTTCTGCAAGAAATAACACCGGATGACTTCCCCTCTTTATTCATCTTGACATGGGAGAAACTTACACCTGCTACACATCGACTCTGTGAGGATTTGTCTGTCGGAGTGACATCTGCACTGGAAGAAACTTCCTGATGTTTGAGAATTGCTGACACATCCAGAAAAATGTATGAGCCCAATATGTCAGCCTAACATATGGTTCTCTAGCTCTGCGATCTTCAGAGACCGTACATGCTTCTCCTACGAGACTGTCCTCACAGATATCTTGATGTACCTGCCAGGAATGTGTACGAAGTGTGACAATGGCTCTACAGCAAAGGTTATTATAGTCACTTTAACAATAACTCCAACAGTAAACCTATTTACTATGGAGAGCAACCCCAACAAAATAATAACTAACTGCTAGCTAGCGCACAGTTACAACAGCTGCTTTTCAATGATAAAATACAGTTGCAATAAAAAGTATGTGAACCATTTGGAATGATATGGATTTCGGCACAAATTGGTCATAAAATGTGATCTGATCTTCATCTAAGTCACAACAATAGACAATCACAGTCTGCTTAAACTAATAACACACAAAGAATTAAATGTTACCATGTTTTTATTGAACACACCTTGTAAACATTCACAGTGCAGGTGGAAAAAGTATGTGAACCCCTAGACTAATGAGATCTCCTAGAGCTAATTGGAGTGAGGTGTCAGCCAACTGGAGTCCAATCAATGAGATGAGATTGGAGGTGTTGGTTACAGCTGCCCTGCCCTCTAAAAAGCACACACCAATTCAGGGTTTGCTTTTCACAAGAAGCATTGCCTGATGTGAATGATGCCTCGCACAAAAGAGCTCTCAGAAGACCTATAATTAACAATTGTTGACTTGCATAAAGCCGGAAAGGGTTATAAAAGTATCTCCAAAAGCCTTACTGTTCATCAGTCCACGGTAAGACAAATTGTCTATAAATGGAGAAAGTTCAGCACTTCTGCTACTCTCCCTAGGAGTGGGCGTCCTGTAAAGATGACTGCAAGAGCACATCGCAGACTGCTCAATGAGGTGAAGAAGAATCCTAGAGTGTCAGCTAAAGACTTACAAAAGTCTCTGGCATATGCTAACATCTCTGTTAGCAAATCTACATTACGTAAAAAACTAAACAAGAATGGATTTCATGGGAGGATACCACAGAGGAAGCCACTGCTGTCCAAAAAAAACATTGCTGCAAGTTTACAGTTTGCACAAGAGCACCTGGATGTTTCACAGCAGTACTGGCAAAATATTCTGTGGACAGATGAAACCAAAGTTGAGTTGTTTGGAAGAAACACACAACACTATGTGTGGAGAAAAAGAGGCACAGCACACCTACATCAAAACATCATCCCAACTGTGAAGTATGGTGGTGGGGGCATCATGGTTTGGGGTTGCTTTGCTGCGTCAGGGCCTGGACTGATTGCTATCATCAAAGGAAAAATTAATTCCCAAGTTTATCAAGACATTTTGCAGGAGAACTTAAGGCCACCTGTCCACCAGCTGAAGCTCAACAGAAGATGGGTGTTGCAACAGGACAACGACAAAAAGCATAAAAAGTAAATCAACAACAGAATGGCTTAAACAGAAGAAAATACGCCTTCTGGAGTGGCCCAGTCAGAGTCCTGACCTCAACCCGATTGAGATGCTGTGGCATGACCTCAAGAAAGTGATTCACACCAGACATCCCAAGAATATTGCTGAACTGAAAAAGTTCTGTAAAGAGGAATGGTCAAGAATTACTTCTGACCGTTGTGCACGTCTGATCTGCAACTACAGGAAACGTTTGGTTGAAGTTATTGCTGCCAAAGGAGGTTCAACCAGTTATTAAATCCAAGGGTTCACATACTTTTTCAACCTGCACTGTGAATGTTTACATGGTGTGTTCAATAAAAACATGGTAACATTTATTTATTTGTGTGTTATTAGTTTAAGCAGACTGTAATTGTCTATTGTTGTGACTTAGATGAAGATCATATCACATTTTATGACCAATTTGGGCAGAAATCCATATCATTCCAAAAGGGTTCACATACTTTTTATTGCAACTGTACTTTATTTTTACTTAAAGTAAATTATTGGTTCTCTAATATGCTTCACGCTAAAATTAGATACTTTTCTGAGGCTGCAATTATGCATTGATGAGTCTCATCTCCTATACCTGTGTTTTCTGGAGTGCTACCCCCACGGGAGCCACTAATAATATTGGGTTCTCTGTTCTCAGTTTAACTTGGATAAATACCTTGCCCCTTGACACTTCAGGTTACACCAAAGTAGATGCTGTGGATTTTCAACTTCATCACACTTTAGGGTCACCCTGAAATTAAACTGGAGGCTGAAGAAGACAACTGTGTAAATTGTCACGTCAGAAGCCAATAAGATAGCATATAACAATGCAGAATATAATGGTGCAAAATATAACAACACAAAGAACACACTGATGTTGTACCCAGATTTTAACCCAACCAGCATAAACTGTAGCTTTGCCCACTGTATGTTGAGTAACAGACGACCAGAGACTTGTAACAACAAATCTTAGGGACTAGGTTGCCTGTGAGCACTTGGAATGGGGTATCTAGGCCTAGGTCATTGTCAGGTGTTAGAATGTGCAGAAACAGAATGACTGTGCTAATAGCAGGAAACCTAAATACAGTTTTTGAATCAATCTTCTGCCGGCTGTCGGGGCCCTTGGGGATGTTTGCGCGCTTATGATGACAGATATTCCTGCACAAAGTGAGATGGCCAAAGGAAGCAAAGGGGATCGCAGAGATAAGTCAAGCTCAGATAATAAGTTAGGGGCTTAGTGGTTTTAGCTGTTAGCAGAATAGGACAGACCGAGCTTTAAATCAATTGCATAGGGCCTAAGAGGTGTATATAGGGTTTGGGCTTCCAAAAGGATATGTTCAGTGACAGCAACAAGACAATCATGAGTCAAAGCCCTGCTCACCAGCTCCCCGATCAGTGGTAGTAGGCTGTAGTGATGGAGAGAACCCCCTTTGTTGTATGACAATGATGTGCATTGATTTCCTAATGGATGGTTGGCTGGACAGGCTCTCAGGACCAATACAATATTAAATTATGATGTAGCTAAACTTTTTATCATCATTGATATCAACAAAAGTCCAAATAACAAAAAGTCCATAAAATATTGTGCTTCCAAACCCCAACGTGTATGGCGTATATTCATATCTTCCAAAATATCACACGCCAACCGTGCTCTGCATGCTTTCCACCTTGTGTAAACAGTGAATGGTCTCCTCCAATATTTGACCTTAATGATGAATCAAGGGCAAATGCCCTTTTTTGCCCCCTCCTGGGCTATGCTCAGGGTAATTCCTGGACAAGCTCCACCGCCTATACTGCACATATACGTTTGTACCAATAGTGCTCTTCATATAAATGTTAAATAGAGCTCACAAATAAAAAATCTACTCTACATAAAACCGCACACTGGGTGCTACCTCTCACCGAAGACTCGCCTGACCCGAAGAAGGCTGCGGTGTGACATCACTACCATGGCTCCGCCACCGTAAAGAAGAACTTAATCCAAATAATCAAGGACCGCTTACCAACCAGCAACACCAGCAAATCACTGGTCTGGAAAGGGTTGACCAAGCACATGTACGAGGGTTGGGCTGGACACAAAATGGTTAAGCACACATCTGCCTGGGCCACTTTTGTGACCCAAAAGTTACAATAATGCCATTCTCGGCTTAAGAAACTGTTTTAGCTGGTTCATCTCTTCATTTGTTTTGGATGGATTAGCCCTTTTAGGGCACGATCATACATGCGCTACCCTGCCACCCCTTTAAAAGGCAATCAACAGTTGATCACTTTTCAGAGGGCATTTGGCAGATAGGCTCAACTTTCCACTTTTACCACCGGCCCCCCGGCTGTCTGTGTGAACGAGCCCTTATACTCACTTTTAACCCCTACCCGCCATCGCCCCTCTTTATTAGGATCTAAATACCAGGAGGCGGAGTGGGCATTCCAATCATATGACTTCTGTAATTGGATGTATTTGCGGTCACAGGATCAGAAGCTCATGATTTCAAGTATGCATCGGGAGCTTTCCGTGACACTTTAGTTACTATGCTGGGGGTGCACAATGAGCGCCCTCTCACCGCAGAAAACCATTCCCTATGCATGTATATATGCTCTGCATTAAAGCCCGTCTGCCCAGCATATATAGCAGGCGGGAATAGGTTAAGATCTGAATACTATGGTCTAACTTAATATCTACAGAACAAAAGCAGGTAAACATCTGTAGAAAATTTGGTAAAATTCTTTCATGAATATACGTAAAGATGACTTACGGCAAATGCTGATAAAATACATATAAAGTTGCTCTTTTACATACCAAAGCATGACGTTCTGACTATTACATCAGCCCTGTTTGGGTTGATTTTTTTTTTCTAGTAGTACTTGCAGGCCTTCTTCCCTCCCTCAGCCTGTAAATGGACAGTGAAAGGAGAACCAGCAGATGGATAAGCTAATTTCTTGGTCACTCTGCTCTTTTAACCTATCTGCATTGTCCTGCACTGAAGAACAACAGTGGCTCCCTGTGCTGCTTCTCCCTCTCCAAGTCTGAGCTCTGCTGTACAGAGGACTGCAAGAGGCTGATACCGAATCAACTTCCAAGACTTACACTGCATGCCCCATCTTCTCAGTTAAAAAAAAAGAAGAAAATGTATATATATATATATATATATATATATATATATATATATATATGTACAGAGATACATTATTTGGTGTCTTATATATCTGCCTGGAGTTCAACTTTAACCACTTCAGCCCTGGAAGGATTTTCCCCCTTTCTGACCAGGCCATTTTGTGTCATACGGCACTGCGTCGCTTTAACCACTTAAAGCGGAGGTCCCACTGAAAAAAAAAATATTAAAAGCCAGCAGCTACAAATACAGCAGCTGCTGGCCTTTAATATATGGACACTTACCTGTCCAGGTCGCCCGCAATGTCGGCATCCGAAGCTGATCTGTCGCTCGAGGATCGGCTACTGCCAGCGCCATGTTCGGTAAGGGAATCAGGAAGTGAAGCATTGCAGCTTCACTTCCCGGTTCCCTACTGCACATGCGCGAGTTGCGCTGCGGGTCTTCACTGGTCCGCACTGTGTTCTGTGTGTCTCCCAGAAGGCAGCGGGGGTACAGAGTAGGCGCCGGAAGTGGCGTACATCACTGAGGTGATCTATTACAGGAAGTGTGAGCAAATACCTGTATTAGACAGGTATCTGCTCCCCCTCCCCCTGAAAGGTGCCAAATGTGACACCGGAGGGGGGGAGGGTTCCAAAAAGTGGAAGTTCCATTTTTGGGTGGAACTCCACTTTAAACCCCGGACCATTTGGCTGGCCAAAGACCAGGCCACTTTTTGCGATTCGGCACTGCGTCGCTTTAACTGACAATTGCGCGGTCGCACAACGTTGCTCCCAAACAAAATTGACGTCCTTTTTTTTCCCCACAAATAGAGCTTTCTTCTGGTGGTATTTGATCACCTCTGCGGTTTTTATTTTTTGCGCTATAAACAAAAGTAGAACGACAATTTTGAAAAAAAGCAATATTTTTTACTTTTTGCTATAATGAATATCCCCAAAAAACATATACATTTTTTTTTCCTCAGTTTAGGCCAATATGTATTCTTCTATATATTTTTGGTAAAAAAAATTGCAATAAGCGTTTATTGATTGGGTTGCGCAAAAGTTATTGCGTCTACAAAATAGGGGATAGTTTTATTTAATTTCTATTAATATTTTTTTTTTACTAGTAATGGCGGCGATCAGTGATTTTTATTGTGACTGCGACATTATGGCGGACACATCGGCCACTTTTGACACCATTTTGGGACCATTGTCATTGATACAGTGATCAGGGCTTAAAAAATGCACTGATTACTATAAAAATTACACTGGCAGTGAAGGGGTTAACCAGTGGGGGGTGCTGAAGGGGTTAAGTGTGTCCTAGGGATGTGTTCTAACTGTAGGGGGATGGGCTACGTGTGACACGACACTGATCACCACTCCCGATTACAGGGAGCTGTGATCAGTGTCCTGTGCCTTGGCAGAATGGGGAAATAAAAAAGTGAAAAAACTGTGCTAAAACCTAGGATAATTCAAGCTGCCAGCACTCAAACAAACAAAGTGAATAAAGCAAATAAAAACAAATAGTGCAGCGCTGAAATAATAATGTTGCTGCCAATGAGCAGAAAACAGACATAAACAATATAATGATCTGGGTGAATATTGGCAAAAATTATTCCTGGACTTAACACCCACTGTGTACTAGTGTATAGACATAAACACAAACATGGATCAAAAATAGTCCGTAAGTGAATGAACTCAAATACATGATCATGAAATGTCCTTCATGTGAACAATAGGAGTGTTAGCCCCTAGGAGCTACACACAGCTGTGAAAATAATAAGTGTAAAAAAAAAAAAAAAAAACAACACAATAAGAAAATGTATAGAAGAGTCCAAACAACATGTGCAAAAATACATGGGTGTCTTCTCATGGAGGAGTCACAACCACAATGTTAACTGTTGGAAAAACCACAGTGTTGATAGTTGGACTTCACAACACACGATAGGAACAATATGGTTGGGTACTCTTACCACAAATGGTGGACCCACCTGTCATACGACAGTGGGTCAATCGGGCTTGATGGTCTCAGTGACCGGGACCGGTGAAGCAAGAGCTCCTAGATGGTCCATGGGGGATGAAAAAAGGGTGAAACAAAAGGAGAACACTCCCAATGGTGCAGGGGCAAGACTTTGAAGTTGAAATGCGTTGGGCTTGCCTATGTTGCACCCCACATTGCTTCTTTTAATCTCTTTCGTGATCAGTTTTATATTTTGTCAAATTTTTGTAAGACAAATTTTATTTAAATAAATCCACACCTGGTTTTATTGACCTGCACCATTGGGAGTGTTCTCCTTTTGTTTCACCCTTTTTTCATCCCCCGTGGACCATCTGGGAGCTCGTATACTGGAGGAATTGCACCCTACGATCCGTGCATTGGACCATCCTGCCTAAGACGGCCTGAGATACCCACGGCATCTTGCTTCACCGGTCCCGGTCACTGAGACCATCAAGCCCGATTGACCCACTGTCGTATGACATGTGGGTCCACCATTTGTGGTAAGAGTACCCAACCATATTGTTCCTATCGTGTGTTGTGAGGTCCAACTATCAACACTGTGGTTTTTCCAACAGTTAACATTGTGGTTGTGACTCCTCCATGAGAAGACACCCATGTATTTTTGCACATGTTGTTTGGACTCTTCTATACATTTTCTTATTGTGTTGTTTTTTTTTTTTTTTACACTTACAGTATTATTTTCACAGCTGTGTGTAGCTACTAGGGGCTAACACTCCTATTGTTCACATGAAGGACATTTCATGGTCATGTATCTGAGTTCATTCATTTACGGACTATTTTTGATCCATGTTTGTGTTTATGTCTATACACTAGTACACAGTGGGTGTTAAGTCCAGGAATAATTTTTGGCAATATTCACCCAGATCATTATATTGTTTATGTCTGTTTGCTGCTCATTGGCAGCAACATTATTATTTCAGCGCTGCAATATTTGTTTTTATTAGAATGGGGAAATGCTTGTTTACATCAGCATTTCCCCATTCTACCTCTCCGTGAGACGATTGTGGATATCCTGCGGTAGGACTCACGGAGCATGAGGCACGTGCACGCCCACAATGCCGAATCTTAAAGGGGACGTACCTGTACGCCCATCTGCCCAGCCGTGCCATTATGTCAACGTATATCGTTGTGCGCTGGTCGGCAAGTGGTTAACTGACAATTGCACTGTCATACAACATTGCACCCAAACAAAATTGATGTCCTTTTTTCCCTACAAATAGAGCTTTCTTTTGGTGGTATTTGATCAACTCTGCGGTTTTAATTTTTTGTGCTATAAACAAAAAAAAAAGCGAAGATTTTGAAGAAAAAAAAAAAATTGTACTTTTTGCTATAATAAATATCCAAATAAAAAAAAAAAACAACACATTTTTTCCTCAGTTTAGGCCGATATGTATTCTTCTACATATTTTTGGTAAAAAAAATTGCAATAGGCGTTTATTGATTGGTTTGCACAAAAGTTATAACCTCTACAAAATATGGGATAGATTTATGGCATTTTAATTATTATTATTTATTTTACTAGTAATGGCGGAAATCAGCGATTTTTATCGTGACTGCGACATTGCGGCGGACAGATCAGACACTTTTGACACTTTTTTGGGACCATTGACATTTATACAGCGATCAGAGCTAAAAATAGCCACTGATTTCTGTATGTCACTGGCAGGAAAGGGGTAAACACTACGGGGCATTCAAGGGGTTAACTGTGTTCCCTAGGTGTGTTCTAACTGTGGGGGGGGGGGGTGGGACTGACTAGGGGAGGAGACCGATTGGTGTTCATACTTAGTAGATCTGTCTCCTCTCCCCAAGATACCCGGAATTTGTGTGTTTACACACACAGATCTCGGTTCTCGCTCTGTCACGAGCGATCGTGGGTGCCCGGTGGTCATCGCGCCCGCAGAGCACCCGCATCGGCTCTGGAGACATGCTGCTGGCACGCGCCTGCTAAAGCGTCCTAAAGAGCCGACGTACAGCTATGGCGGCTCGTGCAGGGGAGCCAAACTGCCGCAGTATAACTGTGGCAGCTGGTCCGGAGGCTGTTAACCATGTATTTTTTTCATTACATTTTTAATAAAAACAAAAAAATGTATTAACAAAATATAAGTGTTATTTTAGGCATTGTGCCTAAAAGGTCCTAATTTCAGGTTTTTTTTTTTTTTTTTGTTCACATTTGTTTATTGAATTTTATCAAATTACAGAGAAATAATAATAAATAAATAAATAAATAAATAAAGCAACAATCACAGTAATCACTACAATAGGTTCAAAATTAGCATATGAAATCATATATATATCATGGATCAAGAGACAATTGCTTCACTCAATAATCAGAGTGAGTTACTTCACTTAGTCTAAATAAAGTGTAGACTGAGAAATACAATTGAAGTCTTAAAGGGAAACACCTAAGGAGGATAAAGAAATGTATTAAAGCCTCAAAAGGTATGAGACAGAATGATCACTACTATATAACTCTTAAAAATCAAGAATCTGTGCCTAAAAAAATTGAGAGGAGCATATGTAGGTATACTTGTTGAACCTATATATACATGAAAAATAAAAAATAAAAAAAAAAACACAAAAAAAAAAACAACCATATAAACAAGTTGAGAAAAAAAGAAGGGGAAGAGCAGGAAGAAGAGAAGAAGAGAAGGAGAAGAGGAAGTGACAGGAAGAATCCCCGGGGATAAATGCATCAATAGCCATTTGCTTATAGATAGTTACTGCGAGAGAGTGTAAAACATCAAGGCATCAACAAGGTGTCATCAAAGTTTGGTGGCAAAAACTGAGTTATCCATGGTTGCCAAATATCTTTAAAGGAATTTATTTTATCTTGAATTATGGCTTCCATTTTGGCATGGACCATAGTTTGGTTAATTCTATGCTTGGTTTCATTTAATACCAAATTGTCAGTTCTCCAGGCTTTAGCTATGGTCTGTTTCGCGGCTGTTGTGATCTGCAATAAAAGTTTAAATTGTTTATAGGCGAGTGTTGCCGGTTTGAGATTTAAGAGTGCTATTGAAGGTACTGGAGGGATAGATATTGCAAACAAGGCTGAGAGTATGAGAAATATATCACTCCAGAACTTTTGAACTACCGGACAATCCCACCAAGTGTGTAGATAGGAGCCAAGATCACCACAGCCACGAAAACATAATGAGGAGTAATTGGGGGCAAATTTTGCAACTCTGGAAGGGACCAAATACTAATTTCAGGATTTTAAAAGCATTATAATAATTTATTTTCCCTCAAATGGTAACTATACTACTGTGTTTAACCACTTCAATACCGCCCATAGTCATATGATGTCCACAGACGGGATATCTGAATGATGCCTGCAGCTAGAGATATCATTCAGATATCCTTCTGTTCTGCCGGCGATTCTGTGCACAATAATAATGGTCATAGCGGCAGTTCCACCACTTGATCGTTCTTATAGGCGGTGGGAGGGGACATCCCCCCCCTCCCGGCGCCATCCGGTGCTTCTCAGGGCTCTCCCGTGCCATCGGGGGCCCGGAGAATGAATCGTCCGGCGCCGGATGGGAACCATAGAGATGACTGGTCTCTATGACCATCGGAGGCCCAGGCGCGATGTGATGACGTCACGCCCGGGTTCTCGGAAGTAAACAAAGCCGCGATTGCGGCTAGTAAGCATGAGATCAGTGAATTTTTTTTCACGATCTCATGCTTTCCAGCCTGGAGGAGAGATGTGGGGTCTTATTGACCCCGCATCTCTCCATAAAGAGTACCTGTCACACACCATTCCTATTACAAGGGATGTTTACATTGTAATAGGAATAAAAGTGATATAAAAAAAAAAAAGTGTAAAAAAATAAATAAAAATTAAGTAAAATAAAAAAAAAATGTAAAAAAAAATTTGTTCCCGGTAGCTCGCGATCAGAAGCGAACGCACACGTAAGTCCTGCCCACATATGTAAACTCTGTTCAAACCACATATGTGAGGTATCGCCGCATGCGTTAGAGCGCGCGCAACAATTCTAGCACTAGACCTCCTCTGTAACTCTGAACTGGTGACCTGTAAAGATTTTCAAAGCGTCGCCTATGGAGATTTTAAAGTACCGAAGTTTGGCGCCATTCCATGAGTGTGTGCAATTTTAAAGCGTGACATGTTAGGTATCTATTTACTCAGCGTAACATCATCTTTCATATTTTACAAAAAAATTGGGCTAACTTTACTGTTTTGTTATTTTTTAATTCATTAAACCATTTTTTTTCCCAAAAAAAGGCGTTTGAAAAATTATTGCGCAAATACCGTGCAAGAAAAAAAGTTGCAATGACCGTCATTTTATTTCCTAGGGTGTCTGCTAAAAAAACATATATAATGTTTGGGGGTTCTGAGTAATTTTCTAGAAAAAGAATGATGATTTGTACATGTAGGAGAGATATGCCAGAATAGGCCCGGTATTGAGGTGGTATAAAAAGCCCGGTGTTGAAGTGGTTAATATATTTATTTTATTTATTTATTTTTAACCGAGACGATCATTTTGGAGATAACCACACATTTCTCATCACCCCACATCCCTCATGGAAAAGTGTCATTCTCCGAGACAGAATTCAATGAGTGCAACCTATTGGTTTTCAACAGAACTATATAGAAGTCTCTGCAAAGTAAAAGGAAAGGTCTGCAGTAAGATAGAGGAAAGAAGCGAATTCCACCTTTCATAGATGACAAGATAGCGAGACACTTCCAATCTGACAATGTGTTTCATTAACAAAGTGCATCGCACACAAAGCCATTCCGATTTCACAAAACAAAGCAGACATGTTGTTGACAGACATGTAGAGAAACACCCAAACTTATCCAAATCAGAAAATGCATTAAAAAATAATCATATATTGTGGACTCGTATCAGTTATTTACAGTCGTGCAGTAAGACACAGCAATCAGAATTTATCTTATACAGATCTGAATAGATAAAATCTGATTAGCTATCAGTACACCGTTTATATAAATATAGTTTGCATTCCTTAAAGCCGAATTCCAGGCTAATATTTTTTTTTTTTTGAACCAGCAGATCTGGGTAAAAAAAATAAAAAAAGCCCTGACTGCAATACTTTTTTTGTATACAATATTTTTTTAAGTATTTACAACCAAATAGGCGTACAAGAGTAAAAATTTCCAAATATATAAAAAAAAAAAGAACAATAATACAGTACCAACGTTGAAGCTCACAGGGTTCAAAAATCTATGCGAAAACAAGGTATATATTAACACTAATGATAGACTAATGCCTTGTACACACGATCGGAATTTCCGATGAAAAAAGTATGACAGAATTTTTTCATTGGATATTCCGTCCGTATGTGGGCCCCATCGGACTTTTTTCCGTCGGAGTTTAGAAATAGAACATGTTTTAATTTTTTCCGATGGAAATTCCGATTGTCTGTATGGAACTTCGATGGATAAAAAAAACCACGCATGCTCAGAATCAAGTCGACGCATGCTCGGAAGCATTGAACTTCATTTTTCTCAGCTCGTCGTAGTGTTGTACGTCACCACGTTCTTGACGGTCGGAATTTGGTCTGACAGTGTGTATGCAAGACAGCTTGAACGGAATTCCGACGGAAAATTCCATCGGATTTTATCCCATTGGAAATTCCAATCGTGTGTACAGGGCATAAGATGATATAGAGATAGTCCAAAAAAAATATTCAACATAGCTCAAAGATAAGATAGATTAACATAGACGTGTATATGTCACAAAAGATATTCATGGTGACCCCTTAGATAAATTGCCAGTGAAAACCAAGCAAAAGGGGAAGGAGGCTTTAGGGGAAGAGATGCTATGGCTGCAATACTTATCTCATCTCCACTATTGTCTCCCACAGATAAAACCTATGGACCATTAGATGGCCATCAATATTGAGTTGCTCCCCTCCTTCCCCTTGGCAGCAATGACATCCTTCACTCTTCATGGAATGTTTTCCACAAGATTTTGGAGCGTGGTTATGGGAATTTATGACCATCCAGCAAAAAGAGCATTTGTGAGGTCAAAAAAGACCTGTCTCAAAATTGATGTGGCAATTCATCCCAAGATTTTCACTAGGGTTGAGGTCGGCGCTTTTGAGCCACTTGAGTTCCTCCACACCAAACTCATCCTGCCATGTTTTTATGGAGCTGGCTTTGTACCCATGGATCAGTCACTCTGGAGCAGAAAAGGACCTTCTCCAAACTATTACCACAAAGTTCGAAGTGCACAACTGTTTAGAGCAGGGGTCTCCAAATCTTTTAGTACATGGGCCACCACCATATATTTTGCAAATATTTGCAGGCTGAGAAAATTCAGTTTAAATGAATGAGTTCCCCTTACATCAGGGTCCCCAATAAAGTCACCATTAAAGCAGAGTTCCCCTCACATCAGGGTCCCCGTCAGTTTTGTCATTACATCAGAGTCCCCCTTTACTTCAGAGTCCCCCTTTACATCAGGTTCCCCATCAGAGTCCACCTTAGGGTCCCAATCAGAGATGTCATTACATCAGAGTCCTTCAATTTAGTCTGAGATCCCAAATCACACTGCAACAGTGGCAAAATACACCACGCATGTTCATTTGGCACTATCTTCAATGGTACCTAAACGCGGTGCCATTTTGTCGCAACTGCAAAGTAGCTCAATTGCACGGCAATAACCGCAAACCACATTGCACGAAGCTTGTTGCCCAAAAAGGAGCAGGACTTTATTTTGGGTGACAAGCTTTGCGCAATCACAGCAAAACTCCACCAAGTTTTGGTGCCATTGAAAATGAATGGCACCCGAACACAGAACACATGTGGTGCATTTTGATACTATTGCAGTGCGATTTTGCCACCAATCCCAAAACCCCAGATGTAAACGGGGCCTAAGGCTTACAGCATGGCAACAGCAGCAGCAGCTTACAGGAAGCTGAAAGGTGGAGCAGATCTAAATGTGGATAGTTCCATCCTTCTGTTAATGCTGGGGCAGGTACATCATTAGTTGTAAGGATGCTGTCAGCCTCTGCTGACCTGAACCCTCAATCTGTGGTCATGGACCCTAGCTAGCAAACCGAATGGGGTCCTCACTGCAAATTAAGATATGTGTGTGAGCCGCTCAGGCTGTATGGGAATGAAGTCCTGTGTCCACCGCTGTGAGTGCTGGCCGGGAAAGGACATTGTCTATGTTCCAAGTATTGATACAGAGTGATAGGTGTCCCGGGAGCCACACAGTCTAAGCCTGGACCCCTGCCAGGCCACTCAGGCCATAGTTTGGAGATCCCCGGTCTAGAATGTCTTTGAATGCTGTAGCATTAACAGTATGGAAACTTGTGAATCAATAATTTGGAGAAGTGTTCTTACACATTTGGCCATATCGTGTAGTTTTTTTTTATGATCAGGCATCCACCCAATTGTTCCCATATAGTGTAGATTTGATAGTCAGGTGTTCATCGAATTTTTGCCATATAGTGTAATTGCAAAGAACTGAGGGGAAAAATTGCAGTTTCTAGTGGAGATGTGAAAATAGATACTGGACTTGTGTAATGGGGATCACAATGGGGGTTATTTACTGAAGGCAAATCCACTTTGCACTACAAGTGCACTTGGAAGTGCAGTCACTGTAGATCTAAAGCCCTGTACACACGATCGGATTTCCTATGGATTCTAATCCGATGGATTTTTCCATCGAAAATCCGATGAAGCTGACTTCCATCAGTCTTGCCTACACACCATCAGTCAAAAATCTGACCGTCCCAAACGCGGTGACGTAAAACACTCCGACAAGCCGAGAAAAATGAAGTTCAATGCTTCTGAGCATGCGTCGACTTGATTCTGAGCATGCGTGGGTTTTTTGTCCGATGGAGTTCCACACAGACGATCGGATTTTGCTATAGTTTTTTGTCCCATCGGATACATTTAAAACATGTTCTATTTTTTCTCACCGATGGAAAAAAGACCGATGGGGCCCACACATGATCGGTTTGTCTGATGAGAAAAGTCCATCGGACTGTTTTCATCGGTAAAACCGATCGTGTGTACACGGCATAAGGGGGACATGCAAGGAAAATAAAAAACAGCATTTTTGCTTGCACATGATTGGATGGTAAAATCAGCAGAGCTTCCCCTCATTTCAGATCTTTCCCTCAGATCTACAGCGATTGCACTTCCAAGTGCAATTTCAAGTGCACTTGCAGTGCACCTGTAGTGCAAAGTGGACGTGCCTTTAGTAAATTTACCTCATTGAGTTTATGTGCACTATTTTGTATTGTATTTTTCACTAAAAATATAGTTTTGTTAAACTGTTGCAAACATATCATGCAACATAAAAAAATGCAAATACCATTTTTTAGTCTAAAGTTAGTCTTTAGTCTTCTGCTTTTTTTTGGTGGGGTTAAGTAACATTCACATTTGCATGAAAAAAAAGGAGGAAAAATTCTCCAGAGGTGGAAGTGTTTTTTTTTTATTATTCTTTAGAAGAGATAAAGGTAAATATGTTTGCTTGGTAAACAAGGTTGCAACTCATACTTTTCCTAGGGGGGGACTGTTTTTGTCCTCAACGGAAGTGAAGTTATACTTCAAAGAATGCAAAGGAGATTTCTACTACCTTTATCCTTCAAAGACTTAAAGGTTTTTCTTCGTCAAGAAGAATGGTAAAAAAATTAAATAAATCAACTACACCCAGGGCAGTATTTCAAGAAATATAATAATATCTAGTTAGAGTTTCCATTATTTTATTTACCCTTTGCACGCAGTTAGGTGTCCATCAATAATTCCGCACTTTTTTTTAACTTTTCATTTCCTCGTCGATTGTGTTCAGATCTAGTAATGTCATTTTACATGAGGTCAGAAAGACCCGTTAATAGTATAATCCCCTTCAAAACATAACAATAAAATCCATCTATAATTGCTTTTTCAAGAAGAATTTTGTCTAAGGTCACTATCCTATTAAGTTTATAAGCCTTCAATTAATTCACATCTTTATTATTTGCCTGAGACTGTCCAGGATGCTTTGCCTGAGCTCCGGAGCTGAAATAAATTGCAGACAATCTTTCATCAAGGACGAAAAAAAAAAAAAAGCTTGCAAATGAAATGGCACATATTTTCTTTCTGTAATTTCCAAGGCCAATTTAAATGGCACTATGTTATAATTGCCTGTGTAGGTTCTAACTTTTGTCCCTTGGAAAAAACGAATAACTGTTTTTTTTTTTTTTTTCTTAAGCATTAATCAAAGTGCCTTTACAAATCCTGTTTCCGTCACACAATAAGAAGACACTGAATATTCTTATTAAAATCATTTTCTAGAGCATAAAGTTTTCTTTTTTTTTTTTTATGACAATGCTGCTATTATTTTTAAAGCATTTTTTTTTTAATTGAATTTGTCATACAGTATATGAATCAAGGTCACAGAGTTACAGAGCACACTTAAAGTGGTTGTAAACCCAATAATTTTTTTTTTTCATAACCACCTGTAAGAGAAAGGCATAATGAGCTAATATGACTAGCATAATAGCTCATTATGCATCACTTACCTTAGATCAGGGCCCCGAAGCCGTCCTGGTCTCCCTCTTCAGCCGCAGCCATCGCTGCGGCGATAGCCGGAAGGTTACTGCCGGGTATCGCTGCACCAGCCAATCACAGCGCCGCTCCGGCGCTGTGATTGGCCGGAGCGGCGGAGACGTCGCTCTGCGCATGCGCGCGGGAGCCGTCACATTCAGCTACGCCCAGCGATTGCTGGGAAGTAGCCAATTTTGTGAATGGGATTAACCCCATGAATGCGCCGTTGTCTACGGCGCGCATGCGCCGTAGACAGCGGCACCTGTCATTTTTAGTAAATATCTCCTAAACCGTGTAGGTTTAGGAGATATTTCTTGCACCTACAGGTAAGCCTTAATCTAGGCTTACCTGTAGGTGCAAGTTGAAAAAGTGGGTTTACAACCACTTTAAACTTGTGCGGAATCTAAGGATCAAACTTTCCTTACTTGCTTGCCGTCAGAGGCAATGGGGGTTATTTACGAAAGGCAAATCCACTTTGCACTACAAGTACAAACTACTAGTGCAAAGTGCACTTGGAAGTGCAGCCGCTGTAAATCTGAGGGGTAGATCTGAAATGAGTGCTGATTTTATCATCCAATCATGTGCAAGCTAAAATGCTGTTTTTTATTTTCCTTGCATGTCCCCCTCGGATCTACAGAGACTGCTTTGCACTTGTAGTTTAAATTTGTAGTGCAAAGTGGATTTGCCTTTAGTAAATAACCCCCATTAAGTCGATTTCCCCATTTTGATTTGGGATTCAATAATGCAGAGAACCCTATTTTATTTTGATTTCATTATTCAGAGATCCAATCCCATATCCCAATCATTTCAATACTGTAGTCCCAGGGTCTGGATCCCCCAGGTCAAGTACCCTGTTATAAGGTTTTACTGTCACATCTTTTCCAAATTGTTAAAACGTGTTTTTTTTTATTTTTATTTTGATGGCTAGCTGGTAAGAGCCCATTCACACAGGGGCGGCACGACTTTGTGGGCGACTCGGCAAGGCGATCTGAAGACGACTTCAGAGACGACTTGCAAAATGACTTCTGTATAGAAGTCAATGCAAGTCGCCCCGAGTCGCCCCCAAAGTAGTACAAGAACCTTTTTCTAAGTCGGAGCGACTTGCGTCGCTCCTATTAGAACGGTTCTATTGAACAGAGCGGGACGCGACTTGTCAGGCGGCAGAGTCGCCTGATGAGTCACCCCTGTGTGAATTGGCTCTGAGTGTGCTGGGAATCTTTTTGTTTTGTGAAAGGCCCTTTTATACCTTACAAATCTAGTTTAAAATTGATTAGATTGGATGTAATTTTTGGTTGGCTCGCTGCAGATCTTTAGCTGCCATTGTGCCAGACTGGGCTTCTCATCTGTATCTGCACTTTTAAATGGCAACTTCCACTTCCGCAGGAAAAAAATTAGCAAATAAAAATAATATAGCATATAAAATTGCGACAACTGCAGCAATGTAATTCTCTGTAAAATGCAATTTAATATGGCTACCTGGAGGCATTCTGTACACAGGTGGTGGACAGAACGCTACCCCAGGTATGTCATTTCCTGCTTGTGTGATTGGCTCACTGATTTTCCCAGAAGTCTGCACTAAGATACAAGTTAGATTTTGTGCATCCTCTGCAACAAAAATTGCATTTTTGGTGAGATATTCCCAAAGGAAATCATGTCTAAAGTGATGCAGGTCCTGCAAATTTCCAAATTAAAGCCCTGCAGGTGCAGCAGCTGATTGATATCTACAAAACTACTCCCATATAGACTCCCTTGTGCACAGGGGCACAGACAAACAGCTATTTCCCCAGAATAACAAAAGGTAGGAATCTGCAAAAAATGTGTTAAAATCTTTGCAATGTACATAGATGTTTTAAAAGTGAAGTTACTCTTTAACCACTTCAACACCGGGCTTTTTTTACTACCTCAATACCGGGCCTATTCTGGCACTTCTCTCCTACATGTACAAATCATCATTCTTTTGCTAGAAAATTACTCAGAACCCCCAAACATTATATATGTTTTTTTAGCAGACACCGTAGGGAATAAAATGACAGTCATTGCTACTTTTTTTCTTGCACGGTATTTGCGCAATAATTTTTCAAACGCCTTTTTTGGGGAAAAAAATTGTTTAATTAATTAAAAAATAACAAAACAGTAAAGTTAGCCCAATTTTTTGAGAAAATATGAAAGATGATGTTACGCCGAGTAAATAGATACCTAACATGTCACACTTTAAAATTGCGCACACTCATGGAATGGCGCCAAACTTTGATACTTAAAAATCTCCATAGGCGATGCTTTATTTTTTTTACAGGTTACCAGGTTAGAGTTACAGAGGAGGTCTAGGGCTAGAATTGTTGCACACGCTCTAACGCACGCGGCGATACCTCACATATGTGGTTTGAACGGCGTTTACATATGTAGGCGGGACTTACGCGTGCGTTCGCTTCTGATCGCGAGCTACCGGAGACAGGGGCGTTTTAATTTTTTTTTTTATTATTTTTTTTTTTTATTTTACTTTTTCTTTTTTTTTTACACTTATTTTACTTTTTTTTTTATCACTTTTATTCCTATTACAAGGAATGTAAACATCCCTTGTAATAGGAATGGTGTGTGACAGGTCCTCTTTATTAAGAGATGCGGGGTCAATAAGACCCCACATCTCTCCTCCAGGCTGGAAAGCATGAGATCGTGAAAAAAATTTCACTGATCTCATACTTACTAGCCGCAATGGCTACATCTGAGGACCCGGGCGTGACGTCATCACATCGCGCCCAGGCATCCGACGGTCATAGAGATGACTGGTGACCATCTGGTCACCAGTCATCTCTATGCTCGCCACGTGACCCACCACTGGCGCCGGACGATTCTCTCCGGGTCCCCGATGGCACGGGAGAGCCCGGAGATGCACCGGATGGCGGCGGGAGGGGGGATGTCCCCTCCCGCCGCCTATAAGAAGGATCAAGCAGTGGAACCGCCACTATGATCATTCTTATGGTGCACAGAATCGCCGGCATAACAAAAGGATATCTGAATGATGCCTCTAGCTGCAGGCATCATTCAGATATCCCCCTACAAAGCCGAGGACGTCATATGACGTCCACCCAGGATGGGAGATCCCATCTGTGGACGTCATTTGACTATGGCTGGGTAGGGAAGTGGTTAAGGAGGAATGGAATGCCTGTGCTCAATTTATCCATTGCTATACATCAGGGATATTGAATTAGCGGACATCCAGCTGTTGCAAAACTACAAGTCCCATCATGCCTCTGCCTCTGGGTGTCATGCTCGTGGCTGTCAGAGTCTTGCTATGCCTCATGGGACTTGCAGTTCTGAAACAGCTGAAGGTCCGCTAATTGCATATCCCTGCTATACATGTTCCAAGATGGAGGCTGTCATAGACTAGAGTCAGGGGCCACACTATGTAAAGGGACCTTGACAAGGCAGTATAACTTCCACATATATATGCAAATGTGTGCAACTAAAACCTTTGTTTTTAATGCAAAATGTTAAATTGTGTTATTATTATTTTTTTTTCTGTACTGGCTAGCACTAGCAGGTACATTTTCTGGGAATTGTTTTGTATTGTGAATTTCTCCCAGCAACATGGGCAGATATTAGTGCTCCTTTAAAGTGGTTGAAAACTCAGTACAACCACTTTTACTTACAGGTAAGCCTATATTAAGGTTTACCTGTAGGTGCTGAAATTATCTCCTAAACCTGCACAGTTTAGGAGATATTTACAATGTACGAGTGTGCCGATCTAATCGGTGCATGCGCACTTTAGAAAGGGCACAATCGTGCTTCGGTAAGGGGCAGAGGGCACCGGAGAGCGGCGGGAGGGGGCCCTCTCCTGCTGCCGATTAAAGTGATTTTGCAGTGAATCTGCCGCAGAGACCACTATTATCTGAAACCGGACCGCTAACTGAAGAAGAGGATACCGGGGTTATGGCAGCTAGCGGCTGCCATAACAAAGATATCCCTCTTCAAATTGCCAGCATATATCGGTGTGCGGTGGTCCGGAAGTGGTTAACAAATTTGAATATTTGAAAATTTTAAAATTAGTTAATTAGAAATCCGAAAATCTGAAAGCCGAAAACCCGAAAATTCGAAAATCTGAAATAATAACTAACTAATAATAATAATAAAAATAAATAACAATAATAATAAAAACTTTTATTATTATTATCATTATTTATTATTAATTTGTTACGTTCTATTTGTTTAGATGCGGCATTCGATATTTTGGATAATTCGTGACTGGATGAATTTGTATTCGTTACGTTCACTAACAGCCAAATTTGAAAGGAAATTCCAATACCTATAATTTAATAGTTAGTTATTAGTTAGTCAGATTATTTTTCTTATTTTCAAATTTACGAATTGCGATCAAAACAAATGACCCGAAAAATAAAAAAAATTATGAAAAAACAAACAAACAAATGAAATGAACATGAAAACGAACAATTTTTTTCAGCAGTGCCCATGTCTGCAAAAGCATAGCAGGGGTTGCTACTATCCGACACTCCTGGAAGTGTCAATTGAAGAAGGTCTTTCAACACAAGCCATTTGTGTTTGATTACATTGCAAGAAAACCTTCATTTTATCTCTTGAAAATAGTGACAGAATCACTTTAAATTGCAAATTCTATAGCAGAAAACTGCATAGGACTGGGAACTCTCAAAACTGCTCTGTTCTGGAAAAATGTGCATCGGGGGGTGGGTGGCACAAAAAAAATACATCCAAGCTCCACGAAATGCAAAAAAGGCAATGGGTAATTCAGTTTGGCATGGCATGAATCATTTACATATATATTGTTTGATTATTTTGTTCTATTACCCAGATAGTAACACATATACTGCTACTGACAGTTCTTGTGTTGTTATCATCCAAGAATGTTTTGAAGACGCAGGCTTGTTTCCTAATATAGGTTTCCTGCAGAGGGAAAGACTTTAGCTGTGCACTGTGCTCATTCACTGCTTCACTGATAACATTTAATAAATAATCTTCTACGTAACTTGCAAGCAATGGTTCTTCAAATGTCATTTGATATAAACGGTTTCCTTTGCTACATAAATATATATTTTTCTCTAATGCTCACAGACAAAATAATATATATTTTTTTTATTGTGTGCCACTGCAGTAAGTAAATCAAGACTAATCTGAGTATACTCTTTGCTTTCATGTCTCTACCTAAAGCTGGACTCAAGGTAGATATAAAAGACACATTATTGCAAAGCTGCATTCATTAATACATGTTATTATTATTATTATTATTTTTTTGCTCTCATACATTCATTCATTGGGATGGGTTCATTGGGTTATCCTCAAAATACACATGTCCTTCTAGCATAGTTCCAAACGGTCACTGATTTCGAGGGACTGTCCGTGTTTTGGAACAAAGTCCCTCTGTCCCTCTTTCCTCCTCATTTGTCCCTCATTTTGGTCCTATCTATATAGTTGTATATAAAATGCACTTTTTATCTTTTAAAAAGTGTTTCCCAGTGCTAAACCTTTCATCCAATTTCTAAATTGCTGCATTTGTAAATTTCAAAATCTAATACAAAGGAATGTAGTGGTAAAGTGGGCTTATCTATTTTTTTTAAATAATTCTCCTTTAAGGGGGCGTGGCAAGGGGTGTACATACTTTTGCTAATAGGTGTCCCTCGTTCCCATCTCAAAAAGTTGTGAGGTATGTACTAGTGTTGTCCTGCTGCAACCTGGTGAGCCACATTGGTTCTGGGCCAGCATTTTCTTTACTTACGTCATCATGGCATGACAGGCCAGACTATAACAGTTACAGGTATGAATCAATTTGGGTGGTAATGCAGTAACATGAGATCACAAAAACACACAATGAAATAACAATAGCAATAGACATTTGCAATTCGTACTGTTACGAATCAAATTTAAACTAAGATGAAAGAAATTACAGCAAAAATAACGAATCAATTCAGAATCAGCATAATTCGTTAAAGGTTCGTTTTTTTTTTTTCTAAATAGGTTCCTTTAACCACTTCAGCCCTGGAAGAATTTACCCCCTTCCTGACCAGAGCACTTTTTGCGATGCAGCACTGCGTCGCTTTAACTGACAATTGCGCGGTCGTGCGACGTTGAACCTAACCAAAATTGACGTCCTTTTTCCCCCACAAATAGAGCTTTCTTTTGGTGGTATTTGATCACCTCTGCGGTTTTTATTTTTTGTGCTATAAACAAAAGAAGAGCGACATATTTGAAAAAAATGCAATATTTTTTACTTTTTGATTTAATAAATATCACAATTTTTTTTTTTTAAAACAATTTTTTTTCTAAGTTTAGACCGATACGTATTCTACATATTTTTGGTAATTTTTTTTTGCAATAAGCGTATATTGATTGGTTTGCGCAAAAGTTATAGCGTCTACATAATAGGGGATAGATTTATGGCATTTTTATTTTTTTTATTTTTTTTACTAGTAATAGCGGCGATCTGCGATTTTTATTGTGACCGTGACATTGCGGCAGACACATCGGACACTATTGGCGCGTTTTTGGGACCATTCACATTTATACAGCGATTAGTGCTATAAAACTGCACTAATTACTGTGTAAATGTGACTGGCAGGGAAAGGGTTAACACTAGGGGGCGATCAAGGGGTTAATATGTTCCCTATTGAGTGATTGTAACTGTAGGGGGAGGGGACTCACAAGGGGAGGAGACCGATCTGTGTTCCTCTGTACTGGGAACACACATCGGTCTCCTCACCTCTGACAGGAGGTGGATCTGTGTGTTTACACACACAGATCCACACTTCTGCCGTGATCGTGGGCAATCGCGGGTGCCCAGCGGACATCGCGACCGCCGGGCACACTCACCGGGTCACGAGCGTTGCCGCGGGTGCGCGCGCACGCGCCGCCGGCGGCGCGCGCGCGCCCCATAGACGGCCGGGAAAAAAGGACGTCATATGACGTCCGCCCGGAGGGAGGGTTCCTGCCGGCGTCATATGTCTATGACCCGGTAGGAAGTGGTTAAGCTAGTGCATTGTTGGTTCACTTACCTTTTCCTTAGATTTCCCTTCTAGATGTTTTTTTTCTTTGTCTGAATTTCTCACTTCCTGTTTCTCCTCACTAAACTCCACACCATCATCCGAGCGGTGGTTAGTCAGCCAGAACAGCTTACTGAACAGCTTACTGAGGAGGAACAGGAAGTGAAAAATTCAGACAAATAAAACAAAGAAAAATAATATTTAGAAGGGAAATCTAAGGAAAAGGTAAGTGAACCAACAATGCACTAGGTTAAAGGAACCTATTTAGAAAATAAAAAATGAACCTTTACAACCCCTTTAATTTGTTAAAGGTCTAATGAAACAAAAGGTCAACTCGGAGTAAATCTTACAGTCCAATCAGCTGATTCATTTTGTGCTGGAGGTTGGATTACTATCAAAGGGCATTCCTGAGAATTGAGTGAGAAGGGTGTTTTATTGTATTTACATAGGAGTAGAGATATTGTCATTGTGTGTGGGTGTTAATGGATTCAATAAACAAATGACTTTCCAAACTACGAATCGTTATCACGAATATATATACATACATAAATAACAAATTATCCGAAAACAAATCGATTCGTTATAATGAATATCGAAACTCTACAGAAATAATGAATTATCCAAAAACTAATGAACGCAACATAACGAATATAACAGAACAAAATTATGTATTTTACGACTGAAAGCGAAACAAAACACAATTTTGTGCACAAGTCTAAATAGCAATAAGTCAAATTACTATCATAAACAGGCTGAAACAGATTATGACCCTGGGGTCCTGGGTACAAGAAGGGGAAGAAAAGAATTTTAGTCAGTCCACTCCCACTAGGCCCTAATGCCACAAGAATAAGAAGTAAACAGTAGAGTTGAGCGGACACCTGGATGTTCAGGTTCGACGGGTTCGGCCGAACTTCGGAAAAAAGTTCGAGTTCGGGACCGAACTTGACCCGAACTTGACCCCAAACCCAAACCCCATTGAAGTCAATAGGGACCCGAACTTCTGAGGACTATTCACACTTGTTTCCTGTGCTTAGAACTGTCCCTGCACAAAGTGTAATTTCTGAAGGAAAAAAAAGTCATTTAAAACTCACTCGCGGCTACTAATGAATTGTCGGCTCCCGGCAATACATAGAAAAGTCATTGATAAAAAGTGTGGGGGTTCCCCCAAATTCAATTACCAGGCCCTTCAGGTCTGGTATGGATATTAAGGGGAACCCTGCTGCAAATTTAAAAAAAAATATGTGCGGTTCCCCCAAATATCCATACCAGGCCCTTCAGGTCTGGTATGGATTTTAAGGGGAACTCCACCCCAAATAAAAAAAAATGGCGTGGAGTACCCCCAAAAATCCAGACCAGACCTTTTATCCGAGCACGCAACCTGGCAGGCCGCAGGAAAAGAGGGGGGGACGAGAGAGCGCCCCCCCTCCTGAACCGTACCAGGCCACATGCCCTCAACATGGGGAGGATGTCCCCATGTTGATGGGGACAAGGGCCTCATCCCCACATCCCTTGCCCGGTGGTTTTGGGGGTCTGCAGGCGGGGGCTTATCGGAATCTGGAAGACCCCTTTAACAAAGGGGACCCCCAGATCCCACCCCCCCATGTGAATTGGTAATGGGGTACATTGTACCCCTACCATTTAACAAAGAAAGTGTAAAAAATTGTAAAAAAAATACACAGACACCGCTGGGAAAGTCCTTTATTAAAAAAAATTAAAAAAATTAAAAAAATAAAACATTCCAGCGATGAAATCCAGTGTCCCGCGGCGATCCTGATGTCCAGCACTGTCCAGACGAAATATCATTGGCTGAGCCTGAGCGGACCTGATGGGGAACTTCCTCGGCAGTGTATTAAATGAATAGACCCGCCCCTTCTAAAGTTCCCCATCAGGTCCGCTCAGCCAATGACCTAGGTGTAAGGCTGAGGACCTGATGCAGAACGTGAGAAGGGGTGGGTCTATTCATGTATTAAACTGATGAGGAAGTTCCCCATCAGGTCCGCCCCCTCGTATGTCAGACCCCGCCTACGTCATTGGATGAGCGGACCTGATGGGGAACTTCATCCGCAGTATAATACATGAATAGACCCACCCCTTCTCACGTTCCGCATCAGGTCCTCAGCAGTACACTACGTCATTGGCTGAGCGGACCTGATGGGGAACTTTAGAAGGGGCGGGTCTATTCATTTAATACACTGCCGAGGAAGTTCCCCATCAGGTCCGCTCAGGCTCAGTCAATGACATTTCGTCTGGACAGCGCTGGACATCGGGATTGCCGCGGGACACTGGATTTCATCGCTGGAATGTTTTTTTTTTTTTTTAATAAAGGACTTTCACAATGGTGTCTGTGTATTTTTTTTACAATTTTTTACACTTTCTTTGTAAAATGGTAGGGGTACAATGTACCCCATTACCAATTCACATAGGGGGGGTGGGATCTGGGGGTCCCCTTTGTTAAAGGTGTCTTCCAGATTCCGATAAGCCCCCTGCCCGCAGACCCCCACAACCACCGGACATCCTCCCCATGTTGAGGGCATGTGGCCTGGTACGGTTCAGGAGAGGGGGGGTTGTCGTCCCCTATTTTCTTGCGGCCTGCCAGGTTGCATGCTCAGATAAAGGGTCTGGTCTGAATTTTTGGGGGTACTCCACGCCATTTTTTTTTAAATTTGGGGTGGAGTTCCCCTTTAAATCCATACCAGACCTGAAGGGCCTGGTATGGATATTTGGGGGAACTCCACGCATTTTTATTTTTAAATTTGCAGCAGGGTTCCCCTTAATATCCATACCAGACCTGAAGGGCCTGGTAATTGAATTTGGGGGGACCCCCACACTTTTTTTTTTTTTTTATCAATGACTTTTCTATGTATTGCCGGGAGCCGACAATTCATTATAGCCGCGAGTGAGTTTTAAATGACTTTTTTTCCTTCAGAAATGACACTTTGTGCAGGGACAGTTCTAAGCACGGGAAACAAGCGCGACTTTACATGCATATTGCCGAACACCGGCCCCCGAACCCGAACATACAGTCAATTGTTCGGGTCCGGGACCCAAAAACCCCAAAGTTTGGTACGGACCCGAACTTTACAGTTCGGGTCCGCTCAACCCTAGTAAACAGTATATGAGGTTTGTGTAGGAGTTTTCCTTTAATAAGCGGTTGTAGAACTATGAGGAGGTTGGATTCTGCCACAGGTTCTATGTGCAAAGTCTCTTTTGATGAAATGAGGTCCTTGTATTATGGGTGTCCTTAATCTTCAGCTAGCTATGGTGGGGCCCAGAGATGTTACTGTGCAGTAGCAGGCCAACGAGGCTGAATGTTAAAGATGTTGTATTTTTCCTAGCAAAGACCCTCCAACTGGTCAGGCGTAAAGGTGTCTGCATGCATTGTCTTTTGGGTAAAGTGTGAGAGATAAGATGGACTTCTGCCCGCTCACCAATCCGGCCAATACAGGGGTCCTGTGAGGCAGGATGTCCCTGCGCAGGCTCTTGAAATTCTGCAGCGAGCTGTGAGTTGCCCAACTGGAAACCAGTAGGCCCAGAAATCCAGCGATGACTGTGTGGGTTTGGAACTTGATCAGCAATGCAGCTGATGCTCCCCCCCAAACTTGCTCATCCATATCGGTATAATCCTTGCTTTGTGCACTCATGCGCAGTAATGTTGGAAAAGGAAGGAACTATCCCCAAACTGTTCCCACAACGTTGGCAACATGAAATTGTCCAACATGTCTTGATATGCTGATGCCTTAAGTGTTCCCTTCACTGAAACTAAGGGGCCAAACCCAACCCCTGAAAAACAACTCCACATCATAATCTCCCCTCCACCAAATGATTTGTGCAGAAGGCAAGGTTCATAGAGACATAGATGAGCGAGTTTGGGGTGGAGCATCAGGAGTAGGGATGAGCTTCGTGTTCGAGTCGAACATACGTTCGACTCGAACATCGGCTGTTCGATCGTTCGACGAAGATCGAACGATTTGGGCCGTTCGCGCCAAATTCGAGTGACGCGAACGGCCCACAATGCACTACGCCATCGCAGTGTCATCCAGGCGCTGTGATTGGCCAAGCATGCACTGTGACCCCGCATGCTTGGCCAATCACAGCGCCGGCAGCGAGGAGAGCAATGATTGGCCACAGGCAGGATGCCTGTGGCCAATTATTGCTGAGGGTGTTTAGTACACGCCCCACACTATAAAAGGCCGCCAGCACGGCGGCCTAGTGTAGTGTGTTCCGGAGCAGGGAAAGAGAAACATAGGCAGGGACAGTGACATTTATTTTTTTCTTGCTTAACCTGGATTCCTTTAGTTTAGGGAAAGAGAAGGATAGGTAGGGAGAGTGTCAGTGTGTTTTACTGTGCGAATCCTTGTTTCTAGGGACAGGGAAGGACAGTGAGGGAATTCTCCTTGTGCTATAGTGTGCTTTAAAAAAACATTTTTTCTAGGGACAGAAAACTATAGGTAGGGAGAGTGTCAGTGTCTTTTACTGTGTGAATCCTTGTTTCTAGGGACAGGGAAGGACAGTGAGGGAATTCTCCTTGTGCTATAGTGTGCTTTAAAAAAACATTTTTTTCTAGGGACAGAAAACTATAGGAAGGAAGAGTGTCAGTTTCTTTCACTGTGATAAACCTTGTTTCTAGGGACAAAGAAGGAAAGTGAGTGAAATTCTCCTTGTGCTATAGTGTGCTTTAAAAAAACATTTTTTTCTAGGGACAGAAAACTATAGGAAGGAAGAGTGTCAGTTTCTTTCACTGTGATAAACCTTGTTTCTAGGGACAAAGAAGGAAAGTGAGTGAAATTCTCCTTGTGCTATAGTGTGCTTTAAAAAAACATTTTTTCTAGGGACAGAAAACTATAGGTAGGGAGAGTGTCAGTGTCTTTTACTGTACGAATCCTTGTTTCTAGGGACAGGGAAGGACAGTGAGGGAATTCTCCTTGTGCTATAGTGTGCTTTAAAAAAACATTTTTTCTAGGGACAGAAAACTATAGGTAGGGAGAGTGTCAGTGTGTTTTACTGTGCGAATCCTTGTTTCTAGGGACAGGGAAGGACAGTGAGGGAATTCTCCTTGTGCTATAGTGTGCTTTAAAAAAACATTTTTTCTAGGGACAGAAAACTATAGGTAGGGAGAGTGTCAGTGTGTTTTACTGTGCGAATCCTTGTTTCTAGGGACAGGGAAGGACAGTGAGGGAATTCTCCTTGTGCTATAGTGTGCTTTAAAAAAACATTTTTTTCTAGGGACAGAAAACTATAGGAAGGAAGAGTGTCAGTTTCTTTCACTGTGATAAACCTTGTTTCTAGGGACAAAGAAGGACAGTGAGGGAATTCTCCTTGTGCTATAGTGTGCTTTAAAAAAACATTTTTTCTAGGGACAGAAAACTATAGGTAGGGAGAGTGTCAGTGTCTTTTACTGTGCGAATCCTTGTTTCTAGGGACAGGGAAGGACAGTGAGGGAATTCTCCTTGTGCTATAGTGTGCTTTAAAAAAACATTTTTTCTAGGGACAGAAAACTATAGGTAGGGAGAGTGTCAGTGTGTTTTACTGTGTGAATCCTTGTTTCTAGGGACAGGGAAGGACAGTGAGGGAATTCTCCTTGTGCTATAGTGTGCTTTAAAAAAACATTTTTTTCTAGGGACAGAAAACTATAGGAAGGAAGAGTGTCAGTTTCTTTCACTGTGATAAACCTTGTTTCTAGGGACAAAGAAGGAAAGTGAGTGAAATTCTCCTTGTGCTATAGTGTGCTTTAAAAAAACATTTTTTCTAGGGACAGAAAACTATAGGTAGGGAGAGTGTCAGTGTCTTTTACTGTGCGAATCCTTGTTTCTAGGGACAGGGAAGGACAGTGAGGGAATTCTCCTTGTGCTATAGTGTGCTTTAAAAAAACTTTTTTTCTAGGGACAGAAAACTATAGGTAGGGAGAGTGTCAGTGTGTTTTACTGTGCGAATCCTTGTTTCTAGGGACAGGGAAGGACAGTGAGGGAATTCTCCTTGTGCTATAGTGTGCTTTAAAAAAACATTTTTTCTAGGGACAGAAAACTATAGGTAGGGAGAGTGTCAGTGTCTTTTACTGTGTGAATCCTTGTTTCTAGGGACAGGGAAGGACAGTGAGGGAATTCTCCTTGTGCTATAGTGTGCTTTAAAAAAACATTTTTTTCTAGGGACAGAAAACTATAGGAAGGAAGAGTGTCAGTTTCTTTCACTGTGATAAACCTTGTTTCTAGGGACAAAGAAGGAAAGTGAGTGAAATTCTCCTTGTGCTATAGTGTGCTTTAAAAAAACATTTTTTTCTAGGGACAGAAAACTATAGGAAGGAAGAGTGTCAGTTTCTTTCACTGTGATAAACCTTGTTTCTAGGGACAAAGAAGGAAAGTGAGTGAAATTCTCCTTGTGCTATAGTGTGCTTTAAAAAAACATTTTTTCTAGGGACAGAAAACTATAGGTAGGGAGAGTGTCAGTGTCTTTTACTGTGCGAATCCTTGTTTCTAGGGACAGGGAAGGACAGTGAGGGAATTCTCCTTGTGCTATAGTGTGCTTTAAAAAAACATTTTTTCTAGGGACAGAAAACTATAGGTAGGGAGAGTGTCAGTGTGTTTTACTGTGCGAATCCTTGTTTCTAGGGACAGGGAAGGACAGTGAGGGAATTCTCCTTGTGCTATAGTGTGCTTTAAAAAAACATTTTTTCTAGGGACAGAAAACTATAGGTAGGGAGAGTGTCAGTGTGTTTTACTGTGCGAATCCTTGTTTCTAGGGACAGGGAAGGACAGTGAGGGAATTCCCCTTATGCTATAGTGTGCTTTAAAAAAACATTTTTTTCTAGGGACAGAAAACTATAGGAAGGAAGAGTGTCAGTTTCTTTCACTGTGATAAACCTTGTTTCTAGGGACAAAGAAGGACAGTGAGGGAATTCTCCTTGTGCTATAGTGTGCTTTAAAAAAACATTTTTTCTAGGGACAGAAAACTATAGGTAGGGAGAGTGTCAGTGTCTTTTACTGTGCGAATCCTTGTTTCTAGGGACAGGGAAGGACAGTGAGGGAATTCTCCTTGTGCTATAGTGTGCTTTAAAAAAACATTTTTTCTAGGGACAGAAAACTATAGGTAGGGAGAGTGTCAGTGTGTTTTACTGTGTGAATCCTTGTTTCTAGGGACAGGGAAGGACAGTGAGGGAATTCTCCTTGTGCTATAGTGTGCTTTAAAAAAACATTTTTTTCTAGGGACAGAAAACTATAGGAAGGAAGAGTGTCAGTTTCTTTCACTGTGATAAACCTTGTTTCTAGGGACAAAGAAGGAAAGTGAGTGAAATTCTCCTTGTGCTATAGTGTGCTTTAAAAAAACATTTTTTCTAGGGACAGAAAACTATAGGTAGGGAGAGTGTCAGTGTCTTTTACTGTGCAAATCCTTGTTTCTAGGGACAGGGAAGGACAGTGAGGGAATTCTCCTTGTGCTATAGTGTGCTTTAAAAAAACTTTTTTTCTAGGGACAGAAAACTATAGGTAGGGAGAGTGTCAGTGTCTTTTACTGTGCAAATCCTTGTTTCTAGGGACAGGGAAGGACAGTGAGGGAATTCTCCTTGTGCTATAGTGTGCTTTAAAAAAACATTTTTTTCTAGGGACAGAAAACTATAGGAAGGAAGAGTGTCAGTTTCTTTCACTGTGATAAACCTTGTTTCTAGGGACAAAGAAGGAAAGTGAGTGAAATTCTCCTTGTGCTATAGTGTGCTTTAAAAAAACATTTTTTTCTAGGGACAGAAAACTATAGGAAGGAAGAGTGTCAGTTTCTTTCACTGTGATAAACCTTGTTTCTAGGGACAAAGAAGGAAAGTGAGTGAAATTCTCCTTGTGCTATAGTGTGCTTTAAAAAAACATTTTTTCTAGGGACAGAAAACTATAGGTAGGGAGAGTGTCAGTGTCTGTTACTGTGCGAATCCTTGTTTCTAGGGACAGGGAAGGACAGTGAGGGAATTCTCCTTGTGCTATAGTGTGCTAAAGCATTCCTCATCAACCATCTTTGAAATCCTTGTTTTTTTGCACAGTCAGGGAAATTGTCGTTGTGCTATTCTGTGCAAAAGCAATCATCCTCAACCATATTTAGAAATCCTTAAGTAAAGGGACAGAGAAGGACACCTGAAGGTAGCCCTTATTGCTTTTTCCCATCTCCCTGCAGGCCATCTATTAGAATGTCTGGAAGGCAAACAAGGAGAGGCAGACAGTCAGGAGGCAATAAAAGAGGGCAAGCAGGCTCTGTGTCTGGGGGCAACAGTGCTGGTCGTGGACGCGGTGCATTGTCATCGGCACATGGCCATGGGACACGCTTGTCCTTCTTTTCGGCAGCTGGACATGTTGAGCCACATCATGCCGAAGACTTGGTAGAGTGGATGACCAAGCCCTCCTCCTCCTCCTCATCCTCTCTCACCCAGGCTCAGGGTACTGGAAAAGCAGCTGCCAAAGCGTCCTCTTCCCTGGTATCAATGTCAGACTCATCATCAGTCACTCCTTCCCTAGACCCACCATGTCCTCCTCCTGAGGAGTCCCCCGAACTGTTTGAGCACAGTGTTGGGTACATGCTCCAGGAGGATGCCCAGCGTTTCGAAGGGTCTGATGATGAAACCCAGCTAGAGGAAGGCAGTAGCGTGAGAGCAGACAGAGGGGATGCTCAAGAAGGACACCAATCTGGCAGTCATGTTCCAGCAGCTGCAGCATACTGCCAGATTGGCTCCAGTGATGAGGAGGGAGGGGATGATGAGGTCACTGACTCCACGTGGGTGCCTAATAGGAGAGAGGAGGAGGAGGAGGATGAGGAGGAGGCACATCTCCAACGAGGCAGGATGCCCTTTAGTGGCCAGCGTAAGGGCAGTACACCGACGGAATCACACCGCAGAGCTCCGCCTGTGCAGGGCGCTGCCTCTGCCCGTCATTCAAAAAGTTCTTTGGTGTGGGCCTTTTTTGAGGCTAGTGCATCAGATCGCACAGCTGCTGTTTGCAACATATGTCTCAAGCGTATATCGCGTGGCCAAAACATCAGCCGCTTGGGTACCACATGCCTGACCAGACATATGTTGACCTGCCATGCAGCTCGTTGGCAAGCCTACCTCAAAGACCCACACCAAAGAACAAAGCGGACCTCTCCTTGCACCGCATCAGCTGGGATCTCCAACCCCACTATAACTTCAGTCCTCTCTGAAACATGCACTGAGAGGAATGAAGGTGTAGAATTAGGTGTGTCACAGCCAAGTACTTGCGGCCACTCTGCTAGCAGTACACCGACGTCCGATTCTAGCAGGCAAATTTCCCTGCCCCAGCTGCTGGACCGTCGAAAGAAGTTCACTCCCAGCCATCCACATGCCCAGCGGTTGAATGCTAGCTTGGCTAAATTGCTAGCGCTTCAACTGCTGCCTTTTCAGTTGGTAGACTCGGCCCCCTTCCGTGAGTTTGTGCAATGTGTGGTTCCTCAGTGGCAGGTTCCCAAACGCCACTTTTTCTCACGGAAGGCTATTCCGGCTCTCTACCGGCATGTGGAAGGCAATGTCTTGGCCTCGCTGGACAGGGCGGTCAGCGGTAAGGTGCATATTACCGCTGACTCATGGTCCAGCAGGCATGGACAGGGACGTTACCTTTCTTTCACGGCCCATTGGGTCACTCTTTTGGCAGCTGGGAAGGATGCAGGACAAGGTGCAGTAGTGTTGGAGGTTGTTCCACCGCCACGCCTCCAAAATGCTACTACTGGTTGTGACACACCTCTCTCCTCCACCCCCTCCTCTTCTTCTTCCTCCATGGCCTCTTCCTGTGGTTTGTCCTCGGAACCAGCGGTGCTCCGTAGGCGTTTAAGGGGCTACGCAAGTACGCAGGCAAAAAGATGCCATGCCGTGCTTGCGCTGGTGTGTTTGGGGGACAGAAGCCACACTGGGGCAGAGGTCCTGTCTGCTCTGCAGGGCCAGGCCGAGAGGTGGTTGACGCCACGCCAGCTTAAGCCAGGAATGGTGATTTGCGACAATGGCACCAACCTCCTCTCCGCCCTCCGACAGGGACAACTGACCCATGTGCCCTGTGTGGCTCACGTCCTTAACCTGGTGGTGCAGCGGTTCTTGGGCAGGTACCCGGGCTTACAGGATGTCCTGAGGCAGGCCAGGAAAGTCTGTGTGCATTTACGCAGATCTTATAATGCCAGTGCTCGCCTGGCTGAGCTGCAAAAGGAGTTGAACCTGCCCAAGAACCGCCTTATATGTGACATGCCCACCAGGTGGAACTCAACGTTGGCCATGCTGCAGCGGCTGCACACGCAGCAGAGGGCCATCAATGAGTACCTGTGCGACTACGGCACCAGGACAGGGTCAGGGGAGCTTGGTTTTTTTTCTCCACGCCAGTGGGGCATGATCAGGGATGCATGCACTGTCCTGGCACCATTTGAGGAGGCCACGAGGATGGTGAGCAGTGACAGTGCATGCATCAGTGACACTGTACCTCTTGTCCACCTGTTGGAGCACACGCTGCGTGGAATAATGGACAGGGCACTTGAGGCAGAACAGAGGCAGGAAGAGGAGGACTTCCTTGCCTCTCAAGGCCCCCTTTACCCAGACAGTGTTCCTTCTGTCCCACCCATCGCACAGGAAGAGGACGAGGAGGAGGAGGAGGAGGAGGAGGAGGATTGTGTCAGCATGGAGGTGGAGGCTGGCACTCAGCATCATCAGCAGCAGTCTTTTAGGGATGATTTACAGTCACAAGAAACCAGTGGACTTGTACGTGGCTGGGAGGAGGTGGCTGCGGATCATGTCGTCCTTAGTGACCCAGAGGACTCCGGAGCGAATGCCTCAGCAAACCTACGCTGCATGGCCTCCCTGATCCTGCAAAGTCTGCAGAAGGATCCTCGTATTCTTCGGATCAAGGAGAGGGACCATTACTGGCTGGCCACTCTCCTTGATCCACGGTACAAGGGTAAGGTTGCGGACCTTATGTTACCGTCGCAGAGGGAGCAGAGGATGAGACAACTCCGGGAGGCCTTGCAGAAAGGTCTGTGCAATGCGTTCCCAGAGACTGGGAGGTTACAAACTCCTGGTCCTGGACAACGAGTTGCTGAGGCTTCGGCCAGTCAAAGAAGGAGCGGTGGGGAAGGTGGCCGTCTGACCGATGCGTTCAGACAATTCTTTAGTCCGCAGCCCCAAAGTATGATCGGTTCCAGCAACCATCGCCAGCGTCTGATAAACATAGTGCAGGAATATCTAGGGGCAAGGTCAGACTTGGACACCTTCCCCACCGAAAATCCTCTGGCTTACTGGGTCTTGAGGATGGATCACTGGCCAGAGCTTGCACAGTATGCAATTGAGCTACTGGCCTGTCCTGCATCCAGCGTTCTTTCGGAACGCACATTCAGTGCTGCTGGAGGATTTGTCACGGATCACAGGGTGCGCCTGTCCACCGACTCGGTTGATCGACTGACTTTCATCAAGATGAACCAGTCTTGGATCACCACCAGCTACCACACACCTGATGCTGATATAACAGACTAATTGATTTTAACATGTCACATCCCTTCAAGACTGATGCTGATGCTGAGTGCCTGTGCTGTTATGTTGACTGGCTATCCTCCTCCTCCGAGTCCTCAATGATACGATTGATGATGATAGCTTGGAAGATCATTTTTGTTTATGGGTGCCGCCACCAGTGGCTAAGGCCCAATTTTTCAGCCCCTGTTTTACAGGGGCGTGTAATTACAATTTTTTTAGCAATAATTTGCCATAGGGCTCATTGCTGTGCTCCAAGTACAGTATCTGTGAGGGGTTGGAGTGTTGTGGCACCAGTGCCTAAGGCCCAATTTTTCAGCTCCTGTTTAACAGGGGCGTGTCATTACAATTTTTGAAGCAATACTTTGCAACAGGGCTCATTGCTGTGCTCCAAGTACAGTATCTGTGAGGGGTTGTAGTGTTGTGCCACCAGTGCCTAAGGCCCAATTTTTCAGCCCCTGTTCAACAGGGGCATGCAATTACAATTTTTGATCTAATAATTCACAGCAGGGCCCATTGCTGCACCCACCAAGAGTAACTCTGAGGGCTTACAGTGTTGTGGCAACGCCACCACCACCACCACCACGAAAGGCCCAATTTTTCAGCCCCTGTTCAAAAGGGGCATGTAATTACAATTCTTGATCTAATAATTCACAGCAGGGCCCATTGCTGCACCCACCAAGAGTAACTCTGAGGGCTTACAGTGTTGTGGCAACACCACCACCACCACGAAAGGCCCAATTTTTCAGCCCCTGTTCAACAGGGGCATGCAATTACAATTCTTGATCTAATAATTCACAGCAGGGCCCATTGCTGCACCCACCAAGAGTAACTCTGAGGGCTTACAGTGTTGTGGCAACGCCACCACCACCACCACCACGAAAGGCCCAATTTTTCAGCCCCTGTTCAAAAGGGGCATGTAATTACAATTCTTGATCTAATAATTCACAGCAGGGCCCATTGCTGCACCCACCAAGAGTAACTGTCAGGGCTTACAGTGTTGTGGCACCAGCACCACCATCAAAGGCCCAATTTTTACTACCACTGTTCAACAATTATATGTAATTAAAATTCCTGATATAATAGTTGACAGCAGGGCGTTCCAGCACCAACCAAGAGTAACTGTGAGTGCTTACAGTGTTGTGCCAACACCAACAACTAAGGGGCCTATTTCTGCAGAGTATATACGGCAGGTCCCTACTTTCAAACATCCAACTTACAAACGACTCCTACTTGCAAACGCAAGAAGACAACAGGAAGTGAGAGGAAATCTACCACTAGGAAGGAAAATTCTCTCCTGTAAGAATAAATATGGGAGAAAGGTGTCTCCTCTGTACTGATGCTTTATCAGCAATCCTTGTTTCAAGAAAAACACCACATTTCAAAAACAGTTGTCATTGGGACGGAAAGTGAGGTGAAATGTTCTGAACAGGGGCACAGACAGCAAAACAAATGTTACAGGGGTGATAACCCTTACCTATGTTTTCCAAAAAGTTTAAAAATAGATTTTTGGGCTGGAGCTACACTTCAACAATGTACCTGTTCAAAATTACAAACAGATTCTACATAAGAACAAACCTACAGTCCCTGTCTTGTATGCACCGCCTGTATACGGCTGTTCAGAGTATATAGGGCCTTTTTTATTTTATGTGCGGGGTTCCCCTTAATATCCATACAAGACCCAAAGGGGCTGGCAATGGGCTGGGGTAGGGGGGGGGGGGGGTCATGGGGTAGCTATGCCATTTTTCTTAAAGATTTTCATCCATATTACCGGGACCAGACATTACATTAAAGCCGCAAGCAGTTTTAAATGGCTTTTTTTTCCTTTAGAAGTGTCATTTTGTGCAGGGACAGTTCTAAACACGGGAAACACGTGGCACTTCACAGGCATACTTTAGACACCCCCCAGGTACGATATTTAAAGGAATATTTGACTTTTTTTTTTTCACTTTATGCATCATTAAAATGACTGCTCCCGAAAAACGACCGTTTTTAAAACTTCTTTTTGCATTGATACATGTCCCCTGGTGCACAACCCGGGTTCCCAAACCCTTTTTAGGACAATAACATGCATAATAGTTGTTATAATTAGCACTTTAGAATTCGAACGTTCGCATCCATTGTATTTAATAGGGTTCTAATGTTCGTACGAACTTTCGGTCCGTTCGCGGGTTCTGGTGCGAACCGAACCCGGGGGTGTTCGGCTCATCACTAATCAGGAGGACCTTGACTAGCCTGCACAGAGTCCTGACCTCAACCTGATAGAACACCTTTGGGATGAATTAGAGCGGAGTCTGAGAGCCAGGCCCTCTCCTCCAACATCAGAGCCTGACCTCACAAATGCGCTTCTGGAAGAATGGTCAAACATTCCCATAGACACACTCCTAAACCTTGTGGACAGCCTTCCCAGAAGAGTTGAAGCTGTTATAGCTGCAAAGGGTGGGCCAACTCAATATTGAACCCTACGGACTTATGCCTTGTACACACGATCGGAATTTCCGATGAAAAAAGTCTGACGGAATTTTTTCATCGGATATTCCGACCGTGTGTGGGCCCCATCTGACTTTTTTCCATCGGAGTTAAGAAATAGAACATGTTTTATTTTTTTCAGATGGAAAAAAATCCTATCGGAAACTCCGATCGTCTGTGTGGAACTCCGACAGGGAAAAGAACACGCATGCTCAGAATCAAGTCGACACATGCTCGGGAGCATTGAACTTCATTTTTCAAGGCTCGTCGTAGTGTTGTATGTCACCGCGTTCTTGAAGATCGGAAATTGGTCTGACAGTGTGTATGCAAGACAGCTTGAATGGAATTCCGACGGAAAATTCCATTGGATTTTAACCCATCGGATATTCCGATCGTGTGTACAGGGCATAAGACTGGGATGCCATTAAAGTTCATGTGCGTTTAAAGGCAGGCGTTCCAATACTTTTGACAATATAGTGTTTATATATGTGATTTAAATTTCTCCTGTGCACCAATCTATATATACAGTTCATACAGCGGTAGTAATAATAAAGTGCACTTATCAAATGAATATAACAAAATGGTTTCAATTGTATATTTAACAGATCAAAACAGAAAAAAAAAAAAGAAAATATAATTGTTAGTAGTTAATGGTTTAACTAAAATATGATCTTACCAGCTGGCTGTACCTATGACCACCAAACCTGTTGCCCTCATACAGGTATGCCTTCTCATACATATAATACACCAGTAATTTTGTTGATCACATAGCCACAGATATATGCTAAATTTAGCTTGTTAATATAATACATAATATTCAGTAGGCCAGGCAGGTCAGAGTTTCAGGATAATTAAATATTAACAATGCCTAAGGAAATTAAAACCTTACAGTTTATCTTTAAAAGAAATAAAATCATAATTAACTTAAATAAAACACACTAGAAGGAAAAATAAATCAACTGCTTAGCATTAAGCCTTTTAAACTTGAGCCTGACTTCACAATGTACCCAGTTTCATAATATATTGTGACATCTGAAATGCTATTGTTCATATTAAACAAAACATTTTTTGTTACCATTATAAGCTACGGTAGCCAATCATATTTCCATTTAGTAGTGCCAGCCAGATCTGTCCATTCTGCAGAGAATTGCAGTTCATAAATCATAATGGCCTGGACTGCTAAATTCCTGAATTTGCCAAAGATCAAACAGATCTACATGAAAATATTCAGGCCAGTCAAAACTGAATTGGTAATTTTCCAAGTGGTCTATCGAGCCTGTCCTATTTTTTAAATGTACTGTATTTATATATATATATTTTTATTTTTCTGTTTTTGTTATCATTTTGTCTGACTATAGGTCTATGTTTGTCCCAAGCATATTTTAATCTACTTACTGTTGACTGATTCACTACCTCTGCTGGAAGTCTATTCCAAGCATCAACTACCCTTTCAGTAAAGTTATATTTTAGAAGATTAGTTTTGAACTTTCCTCCTGCTAGTTTGAAGTCAGTGGCGGCTGGTGCTCCATTTTTTGTTTTTTGGGGGGGGGGGGCAGGAAAAAAACCACCTGAACCCCCCCCCATCGCTCTATAAACCAAATACCACCCCCAGTCGCTCGCCTGTCCACCCACCAGCCCCGCACTTACCCTATCTAGGTCACGGGCAGCTTCAGCTTCCCCCTGAATCTCCTCCTCCTGGACGGCTTCCTCCATGGTGGCCAATTTGGTCGCTTCTCTTCAAGAGACCTTTAAGACCCGCTCCCTGATTGGCCAGGAGGAGAAGCAGAAAGACAATAGCGAATATCAATTTGCTATTGTAACAAAACTGGGTGGGCTCAGGGCGCAGTGCTCTGCGCCCTGAGCCCACCCTATGAAGCGACTATGAAGCGACTGCCACTGGTTCCGGTGTTCTTGATCTTGGCCTCGTATTGAAAATACTGCTGTCCTGAACTTTATTCAACCCCTTGATGTATTTAAAGGTTTCAGTCATGTCTCCCCTTTCCCTTCTGTCCTCCAGACTGTACATTTTAGGTTTCTGATGTCTCTCCGGATATGTTTTATCCCCCACACCTTTCATTGTTTTTGTTCCCCCTCTCTGGACTCTTTCTATGTTATCAATATCTTTTTGTAAGTGAGGTCTCCAGAACTGGACACGGTATTCTAAATAATCTAACTAAGGATCTATATAGGGAAATGAAAGCCGCCTTTATCCTGCTGGTAATCTCTCTAGTGATACACCATAGAATTCTATTCACTTTTTTCACTGCCTGGCCACACTGGTTGCTCATTTTGCAATCATCTGAAAGAAGCACCCCCAAATCTTTTCCTCCGTAGTTCTAACCAGCACTGTATCTCCAATACTATACTCTGTCAAGGGATTATTTTTTCTTAGGTGCTTTATTTTACATTTAGAAACATTGAACTGCAGTTTCCACTGCTTTGACCAATCTTCCAGCATTGCCAAAGGCAATCAACACTGGAAGTGTTGAACGATGAAGACTTGGCCGGAGACTGCAGACTTAGAGCTCAGCCTCACCTCTCATCAGACATGTAAGTATTCATTGTTTTTTCTGTTTTTTTTTAGCAGGGACTGATTCTTTGAGTCACTTTAAAACAACCATTTTTATTGCCACTGAAGTAGGTAACATCATATACCAAAGATAGACTGTTTAACATATAAGCATCTCACCAGTGCATAATGATAATGAACAAAAAGTTTGCTCCAGTCTGTCTCAAGAGACCCAGTTAGTCCCCAATTGGTTGCCACCATTTTGCTTTCACAAAATAAAAGGTGAATACTGTATGCTAATCACAATCCTCATGTCAAAGACACCTCAAACCTTTCCTATGACAATTAGGTGTTAGTATTCTGTATACAGTATATCAGTGACCACAGAGGAAAGGCTTTCAATCAGCTTTTCTCAAGCTTAACGACATGGAATCCTAAGGTTCCTCCAGAAGATGTTATGGGTTCCTTTAACAATGAGCAATTTCTGCCTTTTAGATAATTACTGACCACTGACAACAATAATTTTAAGCCAAATGTAAGGGGGACATTTTTCCAAATGACCATAGATGTAAGGAGCATTCTACCCAGTGACCATCATACTAATGCACTGTGATCTGTAGATATAGTAATTATTATTAGGGGTTCATTGAAACCAAAATGTTTTTTCAAGGGTTCCTCCATGTTACAAAGGTTAAGAAGGGCTTCTATAGATAAAGATATTGACTTAACTGTTGACTTTTCACAAAACATTGACTTTGCATATTAGCAACAGTGCTGTTTAGCCTAGTTAGGCTGTATGATATAAATCATCCCAACCACTCCACTATAAGCCTCCCCTCACCGCTCTACCAAAGGCAGCAGGCTCCTTAGTGGCAAAGAAACAAGGATGGAGCCGCCCAACTTCCAAAAGTCTAGAAAATATTTAATAATGTCATCCTCTATGACTAAGCCCTTGATGGCCTGAAATTTATACGAGGAGCAGGTGGATTTTTCCTGTATCAGATAACAATAATAAATCAATTCTGGACTTTAGGAAGTTGAGCGGCTCCGTCCTTGTTTCTTTGCCGCCACTTAGGTTGCATGTTTTGGGGAAAGAAGGAGAGCGCTTGAAACATCATGCTATGAAGGCTCTGGAATGAATGTTTACGATATTGAAAAGTTTTCATGGATTAGGAGTTAATGTTAAGGGTTGATTGCAGGTTCAGGGTTTGGAGTTATTTCAGAATAATCACAATTTACTTACTTCGTATTCCATATCAGGTGTGATACTTTAGGGTTTGATTTTCTTTTTTCAGGTTTAATTTTGTACTATCTTTTGGGTTTATAACTTTTTTTAAAAAGCTATCGGTACTGATAAGAAGGAATGAAGCTACCTGGTGCTGGTCCTTTACAATTTTTGGGGGGTTGAAAGAATTTTGAAAGTTGCTAGACTATTTGAAACTTTATCATTTGGGATAAAAACTCAAGGCTTTGCTGCAGGTCTGGACTTCCTGTTTACAACAGAAAACAATACCAAAACAAGTCTTACATTTTCCAAATCCCCCAGAAAAGGCTGCTGGTTTCTTGCCCAGAGCAACATAGATATCCTTCAGCACACACTTCAAAGAACAATCAATTCTTTTTTTTTTCTTTTTTTTTTTAAGATATCCTTCTGCAATAAAGCAGTGTGAGGGATTTAATCTGAAGTGGTCGGGGATTTACAGGAAGCTCTTGTTCTGAAAAGTTAAACAGTACAATACTACAATATTTACTACTCCTTCCTACAAGTATTATAGATGATTTTATCCTTTGGTCGTTAAGAAGTGCCAGCAGCGGTGTGAATAAACCTCTAGAAATGTATCAGAAACAAAGCAATAACTTGCTAAAATCTGATCTGGCTGTTCCGGAAAACTGGCATCTCGGGGTTAAAGTATGAAAACCGGAATAGTAAAATTAAGTTTTGCTCACTGCAGCAAATTCTGTTTAATCCCTTATTGGTGGTAGATTATTTATATAAAAAAAAAAATCCACGATTGCATTTGTTGCATTCATTAGAACACAAAAAAAAATGAAATTGGTTGCGGTGCGCAGCTGCTTGTTTTTTGGTTGTTTTTTTTTGGGTTTACCCATGTTTTTTTTTTCTCTAATATTATAAAAACAATGAAAAAGTCCATTGTTGCATTTATTGGAAACACAAAAAAGTAATGCAGTTGGTTGCAATGAGCAGCTGCTTTTTTTAAAAGAATATTAGCCTCTGCAACAGTTTTAATTGCCTCCACTCTGTACAAAATGCCAGGATAATGCCAGGATAATGCAATTTTTTTCTGCTCCTCCCATCTCCCACTGTTCAATATTGGCCAATGAGGCAGCCTATAATGGGGATGGGCCAAAAGGGATGCATGGGATCAGGAGGGATAGGCCAAACTCCGACATTAGCTCAATCAGTGCTGGCACTAAAACTTGGTGCAGATATTTGCGGGCATCTAGCTTATCAATGCAAAAGAACACAGCCGAGGGTCAACAAGTATTTTTTCACGCACCTATCAAACAAATATTACAATTACAGATCAATAGCTTGATTTAAAGTAGTTTAAATAGGACTGATAAGGTTTACATACACTTGTTCAACCAATAATGGGGAGCAACTTCCCAGTTTAAATTTATTTTAATCACACAATTTTAACATTTATTATGCATTTTTCATTTTTTTTTATTTATTAAAAAAATAATAATTTAATCATAACTTTGATAACAACCTTAATTTGTATAGTTCGCATGCAGCCAAGTTATAATGAGACAAACAGGTCTAGGAAACAAAGTCATACATATTAAATATGTCCTCAAAATCAATATGTTAATATATTTCATTAAAAACAATGGATGTCTTACTCTCTTTTGCTGAGTGTAGTGGTAACATTTAGGAAAATAGGTGCAAAGAAAAAAAGAGGAGGGAACAATCCATATAATTATTTAAAAATAAATGTTTTAAAGCAGTATTTCCTTTCTATGGTCCAGCACTGCACTCATCATCCTCCTCCAACCCCAGAAGCCAGTCTTCTTCTGACACTTGGTATCATTCAACCTATTTCTTATGAGTTGTACCCCTTGGGAACTCACCAGAGTCTGACGCAGAGAACAATGCACATGTCAAGGTGTCACGTGAATTTGCAGCGCTAAACTTGCATCAAAATAACCATTCCTAGTATACAAAATAAAGTGCTAGATCTTGGTATTTATATATATATTCAGCCCAAAAATGCAGCAAAAACTTATATTATAGGGCTATGTGCTAAGTTCTCAAATTACATATATATTCAGTGCAAATCCAGCAGAAATAAGGAATAATTGCCTGTGAATTTTCTGTGCCGACTCCACCGCTCAGCCTGGTGTATGTGTCACCCGAGTGCGGGATGTGGTCACTTAATACTCTGGAGCGAAGTTACGTGATGTCATCTCGCACTCTGTAAATGTGGTGAAGCTTCACTTTGTAAAGAATATCAAATCAAGAAGGAAAAAAAAAAATGTTTGCTTTTACATGATTGGATGATGGTATTCAGCAGAGCTTTACCAGCTTTACTAAGCTCTGGGGGAAAAGAGTGCAACTACACTTGCAGAGTGCACAGTCTATTTGCCTTTAGTAAATCAATCCCCTAGAGTATTTTTGAATGCTTTGACAGCTACAATGACAAGCAAGCAATGTCCACCTACCTTGTCCCTGAGCCAGCATATATGTAATGAATCAATGGGTAATACATGTAAGAAAAGCTGGAATTCCTTAAAGTGGTTCTAAAGGCTCAAGGTTAAAAAACCTTCTCTGTGCAGCAGCCCCCCAGCCCCTCTAATACTTACCTGAGCCCCAATCTCGATCCCAGAGATGTGCACCAGAGCCGGAGACTCTCCCTCCCCATTAGCTTCCACTGCTGTCCATTACAGCCAGTGAGCCAATGAGAAAAGAGAGGGGACGGGGCCAAGCCACGGCTCTGTTTGTGAATGGACACACAGAGCCGCGGCTTGGGAACGAGCCTGCTTGGGTGTCCCCATTGCAAGCGGCATGCTCTGTGGTCACTGTGCAGGACGGAGGGGCCAAGAGCACTGGCTAAAGACCCAAGAAGAGGATCGGGGCTGCTCTGTACAAATCCACTGGCACAGAGCAGGTAAGTATGTTTGTTATTAAAAAAAAAGCCTTTAATATCACTTTAAAGTTGAACTCGAGGTAAACATCTAAATACAAAGATGAAATACATAAATAAATAATGCTTTACCTGCCAAAGAATTTGTATTTCATGCCATCCGATCCTAAGATTTAGATCTAATCTATGTCAAAAAGCACAACCCTGTCTGGCATGGCAGAGACTGGATTGTTCTTTACTGCAGTTCAGTAACATGTGCAGTTCTTATCCCTCTTCCTGTCTGCGACTGGACAGTGAAATAAGAAGAGGCGGACTGATGAGCTCATCCCTATATCACTTTGCTCTTCCTTTATATCAGAATACTCCTTGTTGGCACAATAATGGTTGCACAAAGAGGGAGAACATTTTTTTTTTTAATTACTCTGACGGCAGATGACGTCAGAGTGACAAAACGCGTAGGTTGGAGTCAACGTGCGTCCTTGCATCACTACCGGGCAGCGGCGTTAGTGTCAGCAATACATGCTTTTTATGCTTTTGCAAAATGTGAGTATGTTTCCACATGTTTTTATTTAATAAATAGTCTATCAGTATTAAACTATTGGGGTCCATTTCTCCTTTACATGGTAATCAATTGGAGTGCCACCAAGACATCCGGGACGGGATACCTCATAGGCTGCTTCACAGTGGCATATACTGTGAATGCTACATACCCCAAGCGGGGAGGAAAATTCCGGTGAGTGTGTGCACATTAGGAGAACGGATAAGCCACACTTGCTGTGATCACTTTGTGAAGAGGGAAAACGAACAGTGATTACTTTTCACCAGCACAAGCACTTTCTTGAACTGCTTTGAATGCTCTATTTATTGAATTTATTTCATTCGGAGATCATTTACATTAGAGATCAATTTTCACCAGCACAAGCACTTTTTGGACTTTTTTGAATATCTAATTAGTACTTTTTTGAATATCTAATTAGTATATTTTCTGGACTGATTTGAATGCTCAATAAGAGTTTAACTTTTTACATTTTGTATTCATTTATTTATTGCTTATTCACATGCACATGTTCACTTATAATTTATTTGTCATAATTTTGCAAATTTTTTACTGGTGTTACATTCACACCCACATTACATCACCACCAGCGCCACACCTACTTATTTTTCTCCTTCATTCATTTACTCCACCTAGGTGGTAGTAATCTGTAGAGGCAGTAGTTCCCTTGATTTACCATATTATATTATATATACTTTTTTCCCTGCTGATATTTTTCTCATTTGCGCGGAATCATACACACCCTTTGGTTTATGTATGCTGTGCCTTATTAGTTGTGTTCTGTAACGTCTGGTCCTACTTGCTCATGTGGAGTTGTCATATATCCTTTGCATTGTGTTTTATATTATAATGTGGGATTCCTTTAACATTTAATAAAGAGTAAAATAAAAAAACAGGGTTTTTAAGAAGCTGTTATAAAGTCAATGTCAGGTACCTATACTGCTTGCATTAAAAAAAATATGTACAATATTGTATTAATTGTTACAGAGAACTGCATTAAGTTGAGCCTTTTATAGCTTCCTGGAGTTCAGCTTTTAGTTTATTGAATTTTTAAATTTTTTATTACAGGTACTTCTATAGCGCCTTCACATATATATTGCACATTCACATCAGTTCATGACAATTGCTCAGAATCATTTTTATACCATATTTGCAAAATACATGAAAATCTTCATTACCGTATTTTCCGGCGTATAAGACAACCTTTTGAACTTAAAAATATCCCCCAAAAGTCGGGGGTCGTCTTATATGCCGGTACCTGTATGCAGAGTCAGTCAGACTGCGGCCGTCCATTGTTCAAAATCCGCGCCTCCTCCTTGTCCTGTTCTGTGATAGGCGGAACACTCCGCCTATCACGGAGATCCTCTCATCCTCCGCCTCGGATGAGAGGACCTCCGTGATAGGCGGAACACCGAACACAGGCTCTGCTGGGAAACTGAGTGTTCCGTCTATCACGGAACAGGATCAGGAGGAATCGCGGCTTTTGAACAATGGACGCCCGAAGTCTGACTCTGCATACAGGGATAAGGTATGGAGATCTGGAGATCGGCACAGTGAGGTATGCAATGAGCACAGTGAGGTATGCAATGGGCACAGTGAGGTATGCAATGGGCACAGTGAGGTGTGTCGAAAGGGGAGTCGTCTTATACGGCGTGTATATCCCAAAACCAACCTTTTAGCTGGAAACTTAGGGGGTCTTCTTATACGCCCAGTCACCTTATACGCCGGAAAATACGGTAGTACAAATCCTCTATATTTTTGGCAAATCATTGTCTCCAGCATTACAAGTGCATCGTATTTATAAATGTGGTCATCTTCATTCTGCAACAACGTTCTCTGTGTTCATAGGAATTCAGTCTCCAAGCATTTCCTAGCCCAGGAATGAACAGCCCTTTGTAATTAATTACCGGAGTATAACAGGCTAATCTTGGTACAGACTGATAAGATTTGTCCTCTTGGCTGACAGGCATCTGATAATTGATTCTTAACTCTAATGAACACACATGCTGTGAAAATTGGGAGGACATTTCAGAGACGAAGGAAAGTTTGGATGCAAGGCTAAAGCACATTATAATACGAATGAACACAAAACAGAATAAGAAAAAAAATGCTAAAACCGCAAATATTATTTATAAATGAATATATGTATTGGTTGTATTAGCCAAATATTAAACTTCACAATGTTGCAATGTCGAGGATGCTATATCTTTGCAATGGGCTAACCGCAATGTGATCTAGAGCTCTGTGCAGACATCTGATAAAGGCAATTGAGCCTTACATGAGCATTGGACAAGGATTATGGTAAATGATGTCTAAAGCCCTGTACACACGATCGGATTTCCTATGAATTCTAATCCGATTGATTTTTCCATTGGAAATCCGATGAAGCTGACTTCCATCAGTCTTGCCTACACACCATCAGTCAAAAATCCGTCCCAAACGCCGTGACGTAAAATGAAGTTCAATGCTTCTGAGCATGCATCGACTTGATTCTGAGCATGTGTGGGTTTTTTGTCCGATGGAGTTCCACACAGACGATTGGAATTTGCTATTGTTTTTTTTCCCATCGGATAAATTTAAAACATGTTCTATTTTTTCTCACCGATGGTAAAAAGACCGATGGGGCCCATACACGATTGGTTTGTCCAATGAGAAAAGTCCATCGGACTGTTTTCATCGGTAAAACTGATTGTGTGTACGCGGCATAACACTTGCCATGAAATCTATAAAACAAAACAGAGGACACACCAGTCTATTGTATTATCCTCAAAACATGTATTTTATTATTAAAAGAATGGTAAGTATTATACTCACTAACCAACAGGTGTATAAACGCTTCTCATGTTACAACAACATAGAGTCCAGGATACATCACAGATCGTAACGAGTCATCACATGTTGAAAAGGCCGACACGTTTTGAAGGTTTTCCCTCTTCCTCAGACCCCTGCAACCTGTCAGGCTAAATTGTTACAAATATCTTAACTACTTGTTAACTTGGTAAAATGACGGCGGGTGGGATGCACTCTCATTCTGGAACAACGTCATATGACAGCTCCCCAGAATCCCATGCCCTCGCACGCCCGTTCATCAATGCTGCCTATCAGTGCCGCCTATCATTGCCCACCAGTGCCGCCTATCAGTGACCATCAGTGCCACCTATCATTGCCCACCAGTGCCGCCTATCAGTGACCATCAGTGCCACCTATCAGTGCCCATCAGTGCCACCTATAAGTGCCTGTCAGTGCCTCATATCAGTGCCACATATCAGTGCCCATCAGTGCGGCGTGTTAGTGCCTCCTCATGAGTGCCCTTCAGTGCCGCCTTATTAGTGCCCATAAGTGCCGCCTCATCAGTGCCCATAAGTGCAGCCTTTCAGTGCCTGTCAATGCTGTCCCATCAGCACACATAAGTGAAGGAGAATAATTACTTATTTACAAAATTTACTGACAGAAACTAAGAAAAACTTTTTTTTTCAATTTTTTTTGTCTTTTTTTTGTTTTTTTTAGCAAACAAATAAAACATCCTGGGGTGATTAAATGCCACCAAAAGAAAACTCTATTTGTGTGAAAGAAATGTTAAAAAATGTCATATGGGTACAGTGTTGCATGACCACACAATTGTCATTCAAAGTTTGACAGCGCTGAAAGCTGAAAATTGGCCTAGGTAGGAAAGGGGGTAAAAGTACCCAGTATTGAAGTTGTTGAAATCCTTGGTACAGTGTTTGGAATGAATGGCTCACACAGCTTGTGTACCCATGCCTGCTGCTCTAGTTACCTTGCCACCACAAGGTTTCTGCCACCTGCCAGGCCCAAACTATGAGCAATATCTTGCTATCCTTAGTACAAATCATACAAAAGTAAACTTAAGTGGGACTTTAATTACCTCTTATAGTGAAAACAACAAACCATTACAATTTATATACTGTTTTATTACAAAAATCCATACAAAAAATGTCCTGAGAAAGCGGGGCATCCCGTGAAACATGTAGACCAACATATTGACCTCACTGGCTTATTGTTCTACATACTATTTTCAATTGAATTTTATGCAACATACTGTATTTTCATTTTTGTTGAGCTCAGAGTCCCACTCTCCTCGGGGGAGTCAGTGTGTGAACGGAGATGTGAGAGGTACTGGTGTCCAGGTTGGAATAGAGCAAGGCCAGAGCCTGAGAGAGAGCCCATGCAAGACAGAGCAGCTAAGAAGCTATAGAGACAGTCTGTGTGGGCAGCTGTAAGGAAGATGCAGAGCTGAGGAACAGCGTCTGTGCATACACTCTGGGATGTGTTTCATGGTCAAGAGGACCAAAAAGGTTACTGGCAGTCAGAAGGACCCCAAAGAGGTACTTGGAGCAGTTAAGCTGCCACAAAAGAGCCATGAGGCTGAATGTTATGTTGGATTCATAGTGATGGTGAGAACACCTGCATGGGAAGATATGCTTGCGTGAATGAAAGTGGGCAGGAAAGCCCTGAAAACTATATATGGCGTGGAGTTGACTCACTGTTTTGGCGCTACCATCGAGTTAAGAAATCCCGACATGTATACTGCTTTAGTTTCCTGGCCATGCCAAGGCTCCAGACATCTTCCAAGAACATATCTGGGTAATATATTTCTATCTCTGGTACAGTTTTTGGAATGAGTGGGTCAGACTGCTATGTATACTGCTTTAGTTACCTTGCCATGTCAATGTTTCTTCCACCTGCCATGCCCACATCTGAGTAATATCTATGACTAGCACAATGTTTGTAAAAAGTGTCGCACACTTCTTCTTACATGTAAACTGCTTCTGGACATACTGTATACCCAGTGGCGTATCCAGGGTATGGCAGATAGGGCAAGTGCCATGGGCGCTATATGAAGGGGTGCTCCTGAGTGGCTGGGCAGCAAGGCACTTAGATCTCTTCTTAAAATGGCCCTGATTTAGCCACTGTTACTCACTGTCAGCCTGGGGTGGGATCCTGGCCATCAGAGACTGCTATAGGTCGTTCACCACTGGCCCCTGGCTCACTGCCCAAACTGGTTGCTATCCACGGCCCGACTCGCGTCTAACAACCAGTGACGTCACGAGGAGGAGAGAGGCAGAGACCAGCATTCAGAGCGAAGAAATTTAACTTCCTCCTCCGCGCCCACTGCTTGGCTCCACCCACCTCCTCCCTGCATCTTCTCCTAAATGGACAGGAAACATATGAGACCCTGACTGCAGTGCACAAAGGGAGAGAGGAGTTTAGGCAGTGGCTCCTGGTGTCTCCCTAGAATATCTGCAAACTAGGCTGCTGTGCAGGAGAGGGGAAAGGAGCCGAGAGGTGCGCTGTGCTCTCCCTCCTCACCAGCTTCACAGTCCTAAAACTGCAGCTCTTCTCTCCCAGTGGCTCTGTGTGAATAGGAGCGCCCTGCAGCTTCCCCCTCCTGTCCTGACTCTATAGAAACAGCAGAAAGGAACCAGCAACCTCGTATTATAGGAAGGCTGCCACAGGACAAGAGAGAGTTAAAAGCAGGAGCTGATCCACCTCCTGCTGCTTACTGAGCCAATGGTTGATGCTGTAACCTGCCCCCTTCTCAAGCACAGAGTACTGGAGCCATGCTGGAGCCTGGAGAGAGAACTGAGCTGGGGAGTGGGGAGGGGGCAGAGAAGGAGAAGAATGCATTCAGGTGAAGGTAATGTGGAGAATGTGCACAGGAAGAGACATTCACTACAATGCTCCTCTCTTTATTCTCTCTGTACTTTCTGATGTATTCTGTATTCCTACTTTCTCTTTCTCTCTCCCCCTGCCCCCCCCCTCCTCTCTCTCTCTCTCCTCCCCCCCCAGTTCTCTCTCTTTCACCACTTCCATCTTCTCTCCCCTCCCTCCCTTTTGTTCCCTCTGGCCATACCCAGTATAAACAGTAAATATTACAATAAAATATACAATGCTGTTTTTCCTTCTTCACCTTTGTGTTACAATTTAACTGGAACTGCATAATTTAAAGTGGTTGTATACTGCTGGACTTTCTTTTTGTTTACCATGCAAGGTAAAAGGTATAATGTGCTAGTATGCGATACTAGCACATTATGGTAAACTTACCTTAGCACAAATCCCCTGATGAAGTCACGTGGTTGACGATACGCGTAGGGACGTGGTTGACGATACGCGTAGGGACGCAAACAAGCTCTGGAAGTGACGCGGACGAGTCCGGCGCTCGTATCGTATATGCACGATTTTTAAACTTTAAATGTGAGTACCTATTTTAAATAAAAGAATATATGTTTAAAAGCGATACTACACTATTGGGATTCCTTTATCTTTTCCCAGGCAAAACTTATATTTACGAATCGGAGACACTACACACCCCCTGGATGGATGACTAATACACCCAGAAACCCACATCCCCAGGTCCCAAGGTTCCATACAGGCAATACCAGGATCCTAACAGGATTGATATATATGCTGTAACCTCACAGCAGTGAGGTAAGGGGCCATCTTATCACCAATAAGTGGGATTAACAGAGCACTGGAAGTCACAGAAGAAACACTATTTAAACCAGCACTTTATTGTTATTGGACTATAGAAAAACACCATATTTTTGCACGTTTACTTCACCCTTTAGACCAACACCCCCTGTTGTTCCAGGAATATCTTTTTCTGTTCAGAATTTGCATGTTCATATAATATTAAGATCTCAACTGTTTGATACACTTACGTTTGCATTTCTTATTGCATCACCAGCAGCAGCTATTTAATATTTTTTGTATTTTATGTCACTATTTTTTGCACAGTTGCACTTTATTATTTCAGCATTTGCTGACATTGGCAATCACCTCACTCAGGCACTGGTTGGATTGTTTTTTATTTTGCAACCTGCACTATTCATGTGTAACACTTTTTTAGTATTAGTACACTAAGGTTTTATGTTGCGTAATAAGAGTTTTATCACATATATTCGGCACTTTGCACTTTTCAGATTGTGCTATACTTATTTGCACACTCTAGTGTGCCTTCTGTTTAACCGCTCAGCACTATCCTTTATACACACTTACAATACTAGGCTATGGTCTTTGCCTTCTCAGTGCTTTGCAGCAGTTGACACCCTCATAAAATATAGTAGCGCGGTAATATTTTCTATACAAATACCTTAGCACAAAGCCCTCCCGCACCCAGAAGTCAAATTTTTACTAATTTTGCTTCCGGGTTTGTGGGCTCTGTGACTGGCCTGAGTCACGATGAAGTCACTCCTGTGCATGCGCGCAGGAGCTACCGTTAATGGCACAGGGTTCTAAAGGAACAGCACCAGTGGCCGTTCCTTCAGAACGCATGCGCCAGTGATGTCACTGGCTCCATGTAATGTAAATATCTCCTAAACTGTACATGTTTAGGACATATTTACTGTACCTATAGGTAAGCCTATAATAAGGCTTACCTATATGTAAGAGGCAGTAAAGGAAGTTTACTTCCACTTTAAGTGATGGTGGAGCCCTCCCTCTGAATACCATATACTGTATATGTGGTGTCCTGTAAACCAAACATACAACTTTATATCCTTCAAACAAATAAAAATATCAAAATATAAAATTGCAGCATATTAGTGATATTAACCACTTCCTTACCCAGCCATAGTCAAATGACGTCCACAGATGGGATCTCCCATCCTGGGTGGACGTCATATGACGTCCTGGCTTTGTAGGGGGATATCTGAATGATGGGTGCAGCTAGAGGCATCATTCAGATAACCTTGTGAAGTGCCGGCGATTCTGTGCACCATAAGAACGATCATAGCGGCGGTTACGCCGCTTGATCGTTCTTATAGGCGGCGGGAGGGGACACCCCCCCCTCCCGCCGCCATCCGGTGCTTCTCCGGGCTCCCCCGTGCGATCGGGGACCCGGAGCGAATCTTCCGGCGTCGTTGTTGGGGTCACGTGATGAGAATAGAGATGAGTGGTGACCAGATGGTCACCAGTCATCTCTATGATCGTCGGAGGCCCGGGCGCGATGTGATGACGTCACGCCCGGGTCTCAAATGTAAACAAAGCCGTCATTGCGGATGTACCCACCAACATCCGCATGGAAGAAAACCACCGGGCCTTCAGGAAAAAACTTAAGACCCACCTATTCTGAAGGGTCAGGATGTCACTGGATGCAAAGCGCCTTGAGGCGATTTAGTTCGCATTTGTAGCGCTATACAAGTTATTCACTCACTCACTAAGTATGAGATCAGTGAAAAAAAGTTCACTGATCTCATGCTTTCCAGCCTGGAGGAGAGATGTGGGATCTTATTGACCCCGCATCTCTCAATAAAGAGAACCTGTCACACACATTCCTATTACAAGGGATGTTTACATTCCTTGTAATAGGAATAAAAGTGATAAAAAAATAAATAAAGTAAAATCATTGTAAAAAAAGAAATAAATAAGTAAAAAAAAAAATAATAATAATAAAAAAAAATTAAAACGCCCGTCCCCGGTAGCTCGCGATCAGAAGCGAATGCACACGTAAGTCGCCCACATATGTAAACGCCGTTCAAACCACGCATGTGAGGTATCGCCGTGTGCGTTAGAGCGCGTGCAACAATTCTAGCACTAGACCTCCTCTGTAATTCTAACCTGGTAACCTGTAAAAAAAATTAAAGCGTCGCCTATGGAGATTTTTAAGTGCCGAAGTTTGGCGCCATTCCATGAGTGTGCGCAATTTTAAAGCGTGACATGTTAGGTATCTATTTACTCGGCGTAACATTATCTTTCATATTTTCCCAAAAAATTGGGCTAACTTTACTGTTTTGTTATTTTTTAATTCATGAAACCATTTTTTTTTTTTAAAAAGGCGTTTGAAAAATTATTGCGCAAATATTGTGCAAGAAAAAATGTTGCAATGACCATCATTTTATTCCCTAGGGTGTCTGCTAAAAAAACATATATAATGTTTGGGGGTTCTGAGTAATTTTCTAGCAAAAGAATGATGATTTGTACATGTAGGAGAGACGTGCCAAATAGGCCCAGTATTGAATAGGTACAAAAAGCCCTGTATTGAAGTGGTTAACACCCCCTCAAAATATTTTTGATAACAAGTTGTAATATGTAAGTGATGGTAACACCCCCTCAAGAAATAAAATAACTCCACTTACAATAGGGGGTGTCACCATCACTAATATACTACAATTTTATATTTTGAAAGTTTGCCTTGTTGTTTTGTTAGGTGTTTTGAAAGTGATATTAAAAGGTTCACTTTTTTTTATTTTTTTAAATAACAAACATGTCATACTTGCCTCCACTGTGCAGCTCGTTTTGCACAGAGTGGTACCGAACGTCCTCTTCTGGGGTCCCACGGCGGCTGTCATGGCTCCTCCCCGCATCAGATAACCCCCTCTAGGAAGCTTTCTCTCGAGGGGGTTACCTTGCAGGCGTGCTCCCATGTCATACAATCGGCGTCCATAGCCGCTGATTGTATGACACGGCCCCGCCCCCCGGCTGCCACGTCATTGGATTTGATCGACAGCAGTGGGAGCCAATGGCTGCGCTGCTATCAATCTATCCAATAAAGAGCTGATCAGCCATAGGGAGAATGACGCGGGATTGCGCCCGCGGAAATTCGAGGCTCAGGTAAGTAAAACGGGGGCTCGGGGGGGCCAGACACTGCAAGGTGTTTTTTCACCTTAATGCATAGGATGCATTAAGGTGAAAAAACACAAAGCTTTACAACCCCTTTAAGGTTGCCTGAAAGATGGGTTTCAAATGTTTTGACAGGGGCGCAGTTTCAGTGCTTGCCATAGGCGCCATTTCCACTAGATACGCCTCTGTGTATACCCATTGTTTCTGTCTAAGCATGCAAAAATTGGCATCCCTCAAAACATGTGAGAATACATTTTCTTGCAAGAAAAGTTAATACATGAGGTCTTCCACTGCTGCTAGATGCTGCTGCTAGTTTTTCTGATTTTCCCAGACTGTGTTCTGATGGGGGTTTTTTTTCGTTTTTTTTTGCCCCATCATCTAATCAGGCCAGACTAGTCTGGTCAAACCACAATTGATCAAACTTTTTGGAAGATCTCTTATGTCTACTCCCTATTTCCCAGTCAGTAGACTGGGAGAAGAATGTAAAAAAGTGAGGTCAACAACCTGGTTAGTCTGGTCCTGAACCTGATTAGTCTGGTCCTGAAGAAGCTGGGGGTTCCCCAGTGAAAAGTATTGACGTCACTCCTCTGAGCGTCAGACACCTTCCCAAGCACAAGCTGATACCACCACCTCGCTTCGCGCCGGCCCATGGCGCGGACCGCTCTCTTTGAACAGAGGGACACAGGAGCTGTGCTAGTGTGCAGCAGTGGCGGCCTGACAGCCATCCCAGCTATATCCCTCCGCTCTCCACATTCCGTGAGTGAACTGTCTCTGGAGCTACGTGACTGGCAACTAAGTCATGAGGAGAGAGCACGGAAGTTCTGATTAGCTGGTACAGCTGTGATGCGTAGTGCTGCCCTTAAAACTTTCTGCTGACAGTGAGTTATACATACATGTACTATCCTTGCTCATTGCATCTCTGCATCCTTTCCAGTCCGATCACCATATAGCAATCTGGGAACTATTATCCACCTTCTTGCTTCCTCAGGAACATTGATAGGCTTTAGCAGCTTTTGGCTGGTCTATTTTCATTCATAATTTAGTGGATGCCACAGTACCTGCTGACCTGCAGCAGTTTACCCCTGTCATTTGTCCTCCCTTTTATCCCCAGGACTGTTCCATACTAGCGGCATTTCCCCTAGACACGGTTTGGTGCTTTTTTTGATTTTTTCCTCTTTTTCCATTTTTTTCATAGGCCGTTGTTTGTATTTTTACCGGTGGTACAGCCATCTGAATTGGCACTCATTAATAGTGCTCTGATGATATATTTTTGCTTGGGTGCTGTCTTATGCTTTGTTTCATGTTTTTATGTGTGTTTGCCTTTGGTCCCAGACAATGTTGTCTACATGATGTTGGGTGTAGAATCTCTGTTTATTACTTGTTATTGTATTTGGTCATACTTTTGGTCAATTAATCAATAAATGTATACATTATACATAATTTATGGTACTATTTCCCTAGGCTCTGTTTATGTGGCATCTAGCACTGTACCCCTGTGATGGAGCTAATAAATTGACTATGTTATCTCTCTCTTCTAACCACTCAGATATTGTTATTTTCTTTCCTTCTTTGTTATTTTTATGGTTTATTTTCTTTCTTGTTGCGATGTGTATATATATATATATATATATATATATATATATATATATATATATATAAATATATATATATATATATATATATATATATATGTGTGTATATGTGTATTTTGGTAATCTTATAACCAGCCAGCAGTAAGTTTCCTTAAATGACAAACAGATAAATGACAAACAGATGTTTTCTTCACTCCTACTCCTTTTCCTGCCCCTCCCACCGTGCAAAGCAAATATGGCGCTGAGCTAAGGAATGCAGTCTCGTGGCAAGAACGGACGTCACAGGAAGAGGACCATATACAGATGAACCAATTATATACACACATATGTGATGACGTTTTCTTATGTCACTTTGTTTATATAAGGGGCTGTGACCCTGAATAAATGGCTATTGTTGATGAGAAGAGCTCATACTGACCAGTGTGTTTCAGTGTGTGATCCTTTTAGCATGCATGTATTCACATCACCTTGAATTTGGGTCAGAGGCAGAATAGAGCATACATCCTGGAATTGGACCAGGGATAAATCTATTACACCCCCCTTCTTGGTATAGTGCATTTTATTCATAGTCTGGCAGGTTGCCTGGATTAAAGGACTTGCTGAACAGAATTACAAAGTTCACAAAGTTCAGTTCACAAATGTTTTTTGTTCAATGTGAATTTATCTGTTTACTGCAGTTCTGTTTTTTGCAACCTTTATTTCAGAACCTTTAAAAACAATGGAGAGGTTCCTTTACAACAATAACATATTTGCTTTGATGTTAAATTCTTCATTCAGCCTCAGGTCAAAAAATCTAGTCCTCATATTATTGGTAAGCATTATTTTAATGATTATTTTTCACTGGGTGTTTTTAAATGAACAATTCCAATTATACAGCATCACCATGAAACGGTCGGTGCCAAATATAAAAAATGATTAATATTGTAATTCCTACAAGTCAAAGTTAGGAAAGAGACAGACAGAAAAAAGGCGCTGAGCGGCTGGCAGTCTGACCAGCTTGTTAAGCCTGACATTTAAAATATTTTCATTTGGGTAATGGCATTTTCATGACAGGCTGGTTGAATAGATGATTGTTTAATAATCTTTGTTCAGCATAGATGAGTTCAAGCATTTCAGTGCTTAAGCCACTTACATAGCCAAATTCTCAAAGCTGGAGCAAAAATAATGTTGGGTAAAAAATAATGAATAATATTTGTCTGGTTACCACCAATAGCCTAAAAATATTGTGCATAGGAAACTTTTTGAAGTTTTAAAGAAAGCCTGAGCACAGAAACAGGTTAACTTTATCACAGCCCCCCCAAATGCCAGCTTTCCTTCCCTTGGATTAACCATACCTCCCAATGTTTTGAGATGGGAATGAGGGACACCTACTAGCAAATATATGTAGGCATAGGACACACCCCCTGTCACACCCCCTTAAAGGAGAATTAACCCCCCCAAAAAAACGTTAATTAAATCTACAAAGGTTTTTTTTACCACCATTCCTTTATATTGGCTTTTAACATTTACAAATGCAGCAATTTGGAAATTAGATGAAAAGTTTAGCACTGGGAAACGCTTTTTAAAAGATAAAAAGTGCATTTTATATACAACTATATAGATCAGAACAAAATGAGGGACAAATCAGGGGGGAAGAGGGACAGAGGGACATTGCTACAAATCAGGGACAGTCCCTTAAAATCAGGGACAGTTGGGAGTTATGGATTAACCACCACTGTGTTGTCTCAATACAGCTAAATGACATACTTGTAGACATGTGAGATTCATTTCGTATTAATCAAAAATTCGTACGAATTTCCGAAAATCCGTACATTCGGAAGCATCCGAAACTCAAATTTATATGCTTCCGAATTTTACGAAATACAAAATTTTGCATCCGGAAACGTGACTGGTGTTTTGTTGACCAATTAGAGGTTTTCTTCTGCTGCTAAGTGAGGGTTGGGAAATTGAATTTTTTTAATGTGGGAGACTGGTACTAGTAGTCGATGGGAGATTCAGAATCAGACAAAATAAGAATGTTCGTTAATATCTTTATATTATTGTCATAATAATTACGATTATTCGTTATGATGAAGTTAAAAACCCAGGAAGTCAGCACAGCACAGGGATGGTGGGAGCCCCTCATAATGAGCAAAATGAGTCGACGACTGCCATATTGAGAAAGGTATTTTTAGCTTTTTAAATTCAACATTACGAACATTCGTTATTGTTACGAAAAGTTAACGAACATAACAAAAATTTGTATTCATTCCAAATTGAATTTCGGACACGAATTACGAATTACGAAATACGAAATACTGCCCGGGCTACAATACCTTTCTCAATATGGCAGTCGTCGACTCATTATGCTCATTATGAGGGGGTCCCACCATCCCTGTGCTGTGCTGACTTCCTCCTGGGGCTGTACCCCTGCTGTGCTCATTATGAGGTGCTCCCACCATCCCTGTGCTGTGCTCATTATGAGGGGCTCCTACCATCCCTGTGCTGTAAAGACTTCCTCCTGGGGCTGTACCCCTGCTGTGCTCATTATGAGGTGCTCCCACCATCCCTGTGCTGTGCTCATTATGAGGGGCTCCCACCATCCCTGTGCTGTGCTGACTTCCTCGTGGGGTTGTACCCCTGCTGTGCTCATTATGAGGGGCTCCCACTATCCCTGTTCTGTGCTGAGTTCCTGGGTTTGTTTGTAGCCCGTTGTCGTTAGTTCGTAATTAGTAATTTGTGTCCAAAATTCAATTTGGATTGAATACAAATTTTCGTTAGGTTCGTTAACTTTTCATAAAATTACGAACATTCATTATGATGAATTTAAAAAGCAAACCCAGGAAGTCAGCAGCACTGCTGACTTCCTGGGTTTGCTTTTTAAATTCATCATAATAATTGTTCGTAATTTTACGAAAAGTTAACGAACCTAACGAAAATTTGTATTCATTCCAAATTGAATTTCGGACACGAATTATGAAATAACGGCGAATATGAAATGGAACGGAACAAAACAAATTTATTGACGGCGCACATGTCTACATACTTGACACTTCCAGGTATGGGGAGCACATAGAGGGCAAAATTAGATAAAATGGATCTTCATATACAAAGGGGATGTTTAGTAAATTTGATTATATACAGTGAACTTGCAGAAGATTTCAAACCACATATCATGAACAGCAAATGAAAGAAAAAAAAAATACACTCCTGTGCAAATGTTTTGGTTAGGTGTGAAAAAATGCTGAAAATTAACCACTTGACCTCCGGAAGATTATCCCCCCTTTCTGAGGCCATTTTTTTGCGATACGGCACTGAGTTACTTTAACTGACAAGTGTGTGATTGTGCAACGCTGTACACAACATTTATGTTTGTCCTTTTTTTTCCCCACAAATAGAGCTTTTTTTGGTGGTATTTGATCACATTCTGCGTTTTTTTATGCTATTAACAAAAAAAGACTGACAATTTTGAAAAAAAACACAACAATTTTTGTTACTTTCTGCTATAAAACATATCCAATAAATAAAAAAAAAAATCAAGTTTCTTCATCAATTTAGGCAAATATGTATTCCGCTACATATTTTTTGGTAAAATTTTTTTTAATAAGAGTATATTGATTGGTTTGCGGAAAAATTATAGCGTCTACTAACTATGGGATATTTATTTCTTTATTTATTTATTCAAATATATTTTTTTTACTAGTAATAGGGCGATCAGTGACATTTGACACTTTTTGGGAACTGGTGGCACCAATATATTGCACTGTCACTGTACTAATGACGCTGGCTGGGAAGGGGTTAACATCAGGGGCGATCAAAGGCTTAACTGTGTGCCTAGCCTGTGCTTTCTCACTGCGGGGGGAGGTGCTTTTACTATAGGAAGGCATTGATCCATGTTCCTGCTTTGAAAGGAACACAGGATCAATACCTTCCCTACTGACAGAGCAACAATCTGCCTTGTTTACATAAGCAGATCAGCGTTCTGCCTGTGTACGGTACAATCGGCGGGTGTCGGCAGACATCATGTCCGCTGTACGTGTGATAGCAATGGGAGCGGGTTCGCGCCCCAAACCTGGAAGTGTTAGATCAGGTACTACGTACATGATCTGGCACAGAGCGGCCGCCCTGCCACAGTATATCTGTGGTGGGCGGTCGAGATGTGGTTAAGAATGCTTTCAGAAATAGAAATTTTAGTGGTTTATTTTTATCAATGAACAAAATGGAAAGTAAAGGAACAGAAGAGAAATCCACAACAAATCAACATTTGGTGTGACCACCCTTTGCCTTCAAAACACCATCAATTCTTCTAGGTACATTTGCACACAGTTTTTAACCACTTGACCACTGGGCACTTAAACCCCCTTCCTAACCAGAACATTTTTTTAAGCTTTCAGTGCTCTCACATTTTGAATGACAATTACTCAGTCAGGCAACATGCTACCCATATACATTTTTTGTCCCTTTTTTCACACAAATTACACCCGAAAACACATTCAACTTCTCCTCCTGAGTATGGCGATACCACATGTGAGACTTTTACACAGCCTGGCCACATAGAGAGGTCCAACATGCAGGGAGCACCATCAGGTGTTCTAGGAGCAGAAATTACACTTATCATTTCTTGACTACCTCTTACACTTTTGAAGGCCCTGGAGCACCAGGACAATGGAAACATCCACAAAATTACCCCATTTTGGAAAGAAAACACCCCAATCTATAAGGCATAATGAGCCTTTTGAACATGTATTTTTTTCCCACAAGCATGTATTGAGCATAGATGAGCACGGATGGAGCACGGATGAGCCAGGGATGGATGGAGCATGGATGAGCACGGATGAAGCACAGATGAGCCAGGGATGGATGGAGCATGAATGAGCACGGATGGATGGAGCACGTATGAGCCAGGGATGGATGGAGCACGGATGAGCACGGATGGATGGAGCATGGATGAGCACGGATGGAGCACAGATGAGCCAGGGATGGGTGGAGCATGGATGAGCACGGATGGATGGAGCACAGATGAGCCAGGGATAGATGGAGCATCGATAAGCAACGATGGATGGAGCACGGATGAGCCAGGGATGGATGTAGCACGGATGAGCTAGGGATGGATGTAGCATTGATGAGCATGGATGGATGGAGCACAGATGAGCCAGGGATGGATGGAGCACGGATGAGCCAGGGATGGATGGAGCATGGATGAGCCAGGGATTGATGGAGCATGGATTGAGCATGGATGAGCACAGATGAGCCAGGGATGGATGGAGTATAGATGGGCAAATATGGAGCATGGATGGGCACGTATGGGCACATATTCATGGATGAGCCAGGGATGGATGTTACATGGATGGGCACATATGCATGGATGAGCCAGGGATGGATTTTACATGGATGAGCCAGGGAGGAATGTTACATGGATGAGCCAGGGATAGATGTTACATGGATGTTACATGGATGAGCCAGGGATGGATGTTACATGGATGAGCCAGGGATGGATGTTACATGGATGGATGTTACATGAATGTTACATGGATGTATGTTACATGGATGTTACATGAATGGATGTTACATGGATGTTACATGGATGGGCACAGATCAGCACTGTGTGCACTCCATAGACAGCCCACAGCTCTGCTGCACCCGGCTCCCTCCTCTCCTCGCACACAGTACCGATCAGTGCGAGGAGAGGGGAGGAGCTGCACCGGACAAGCTCCGGTTTGTTGACAAGTGATCGCTCTGTCATTGGACAGAGCCATCACATGGTAAAGGGCCGCTGTCATTGACCCTTTACCCTGTTCCATAACGCGCCGGGTCCAGAGGACCCGACAGTCATGGACATTCCCGGGCTCGCGATTCTGTGAGGACGTCCATGGACGCCCTTCCAGAATAAGCCGGCCACGCTGTAGCCGTATTTTGGCAATGTTTCGGTCGGCATGTGGTTAAAGAACTCTGTGAGTAGATTGTTCCAAACAACTTGGACAACTATCCACAGATCTTCTGTGGATGTCGGCTGTCTCAAATCCTTCTGTCTCTTCAAGTAATCCCAGACAGACTCCATGAAGATGAGCTCAGGGCTCTGTGGGAGCCAAACCATCACTTCTAGGACTCCTTGTTCTTCCTTATGCTAAAGATAGTTCTTAATGACATTGCCCATATGTTTAGTATGGCTTTTTGGCTGTAATTTTTCATGAAGACCAGTTTTGGCCAGACTTCTCTGGACAGTAGATGAGTTTACCTGGGTCTAACTGGTTCTGTGCTGATGGCACTGCTGGACATCTTCCAATGCTGAAGAGAAGTAAGCATGACGTGTCTTTCATCTGCTGCAATAAGTTTCCTTGGCCAACCACTGCATCTACGCAGGTCCTCAATGTTTCACATTTCTTTTTGCCTCTTCAAAAAGGCATGAACAGCACATTTTGAAACCCCAGTCTGCTTTGAAATCTTTGCTTGGGAAAGACCTAGCTGATGCAGTACAACTACCTTGTGTCTTGTTGTTGTGCTCAGTCTTGCCATGGTGTATGAACTGTGACAGGAAACCGTCTTCCACAACCTCACCTTGGAAGCAGAGCTAGACTGTTCCTCACCCAGTTATAAGCCCCCTACACAGCTGTTTCTGTTTCAGTTAATTGTTAAATGTTTTAACCTACATAGGAAATTTATGATCATTAGCACCTGCTTGGTATAATTGTTTAATCATACACCTACATCTACCATTTGCTCTTCTGTGTTGTCACCCTGTGCTTCCAGTGGAGACTGTAAATGCCCAATGTCCCATGGCCATGTACATTTCCTTGTGTCACCATCAGGAAGCTCAAGGTGACACAAGGGGAAATTACATGCCGCTGGAGTGCATGTACACAGTTAAGTGGCTTCCAGGGAGCTGGAGGAGATCAAAAGCACTGAGATGCAACAAAGGATAAAAAAGGCAAAAACAGTACAGTATGTTGCTTTGTTCACACATGAGGCTGGAGGGGGAGTAAAATCAGGCAGCTGAGCCACGGTCTTACCGTCCCCTGACTGCCTGCCTGAACACTAACATACAGGTGCTCACAGGTGAACACATGCTGTGGAAAAACTTAAACAGTTCTATGAGGCCATGCCAAAACCGTGTGCAATTGCGTGGTGGTACATGAGCTATATGGATAAATCAGGCGGTGAGGAGGTGTCATATCGCCCTCCTTGCTGCCTGTCAAAAACTTCTTAAAAGCAATCTGAACAAATTTAGGCTACTTTCACACTGAGTAGTAAATAGGGAAATATTGCGCCAACTTTTAAATCAAATTAAGCAGCCTACACAACAACCTGACAAAGTGTACAAAAAATATATATAAATAAAGTGTGGCGCTGTGTTAATCACAGGAAGTGATATCAAGTGAAAAAATATTAGACTTTAGAAAGAACAATGTGCCATATTGAACCTCAATATGGTCCTGTATACCCTATGGATGAAATGCATGTGACGTGCACTGGGAGCATAGGATAAATATCAAATGGTGATACAATGATGAATCGAAAATGAAACCTCAATATGGTCCTGTGTACCCTATGAATAAAAATGCATGTGACGTGCTCTAGGGGCATAGGATAAATATCAAATAGTGATGCAGTGATGAATCAAAATGAAACAATATAACAATAAATCTCTAACAAGAGGAAAAAAGTGGTCCACAGGATGTGGTGGTGCCAAACTTTTGAACAAGTCTTTCAATAGATGGATAGACTGATAACAATATCAACAAACATCCTGTGTGTAGCAAAATATAGATACAGTCCCAAATAATTCCTTGGATTGAACGCTCTCTATATCAATGGGTTATGACACCCGGGAGTGTCTTCACCGTTGGATCAGGGAAGTGAATAAGGAATGAATACTCTTACCGAGTGTTGTAGATCCAGCTCACCATATAGCGGTGGATCTATCAGGCTTATGTCCACATCCGGGACTGGTAGATGGAAATCCAAGACCAATTGTCAATCGGCGTCTTTCGGTGTTCCAGAAAGTATTCGCCAAGGTTTTCCACCGTAACACTCACTTCCAATGTAAAGGATCAGTATCTGACACCAAATTCCTCCATGTAAGCAATAGTGATGAGCCGAACACCCCCGGGTTCGGTTCGCACCAGAACCCGCGAACGGACCGAAAGTTTGCACGAACATTAGAACCCTATTAAATACAATGGATGCGAACGTTCGGATTGTAAAGTGCTAATTATAACGACTATTATCCATGTTATTGTCCGAAACAGAGTTTGGGAACCCGGGTTCTGCACCAGGTGACATGTATCAATGCAAAAAGAAGTTTTAAAAACGGACGTTTTCCGGGAGCAGTCATTTTAATGATGCATAAAGTGAAAAAAAAAGTCAAATATTCCTTTAAATATCGTACCTGGGGGGTGTCTAAAGTATGCCTGTGAAGTGCCACGTGTTTCCCGTGTTTAGAACTGTCCCTGCACAAAATAACATTTCTAAAGGAAAAAAAGCCATTTAAAACTGCTTGCGGCTTTAATGCAATGTCTGGTCCCGGTAATATGGATGAAAATCTTTAGGAAAAATGGCATAGCTACCCCATCAACCCCCCCCCCCACCCCAGCCCATTACCAGCCCCTTTGGGTCTTGTATGGATATTAAGGGGAACCCCGCACACAAAATAAAAAAGGCCCTATATACTCTGAACAGCCGTATACAGGCGGTGCATACAAGACAGGGACTGTAGGTTTGTTCTTATGTAGAATCTGTTTGTAATTTTGAACAGCTGCATTGTTTAAGTGTAGCTCCATGCCAAATTCCTTTTTTTTAGCTTTTTGTAAAACATAGGGAACGGTTATCACCCCTGTCACATTTTTTTTGCTGTCTGTGCCCCTGTTCAGAACATTTCACCTCACTTTGCGTCCCAATGACAACTGTTTTTGAAATGTGGTGTTTTTATTGAAACAAGGATTGGTGATAAAGCATCAGTAGAGAGGAGACACCTTTCTCCCATATTAATTCTTACAGGAGAGAATTTTCCTTCCAAGGGGTAGATTTCCTCTCACTTCCTGTTGTCTTCTTCCGTTTGCAAGTAGGAGTCGTTTGTAAGTTTGATGTTTGAAAGTAGGGACCTGCCGTATATACTCTGCAGAAATTGGCCCCTTAAGTGTTGGTGTTGGCACAACACTGTAAGCACTCACAGTTACTCTTGGTGGGTGCTGGAACGCCCTGCTGTCAACTATTATATCAGGAATTGTAATAACATATAATTGTTGATCAGTGGTAGTAAAAATTGGGCCTTTGATGGTGGTGCTGGTGCCACAACACTGTAAGGCCTGACAGTTACTCTTGGTGGGTGCAGCAATGGGCCCTGCTGTGAATTATTAGATCAATAATTATAATTGCATGCCCCTGTTGAATAGGGGCTGAAAAATTGGGCCTTTGGTGGTGGTGGTGGTGGTGGTGGTGATGGTGGTGCTGGTGCCACAACACTGTAAGGCCTGACAGTTACTCTTGGTGGGCGCAGCAATGGGCCCTGCTGTGAATTATTAGATCAATAATTATAATTGCATGCCCCTGTTGAACAGGGGCTGAAAAATTGGGCCTTAGGCACTGGTGGCACAACACTGCAACCCCTCACAGATACTGTACTTGGAGCACAGCAATGAGGCCTGTTGCAAAGTATTGCATCCAAAATTTTAATTACACGCCCCTGTTAAACAGGGGCTGAAAAATTGGGCCTTAGCCACTGGTGGCGTCACCCATAAACCAAAATGATCTTCCAAGCTATCATCATTAATCGTATCATTGAGGAGGAGGAGGAGGATAGCCAGTCAACATAACAGCACAGGCACTCAGCATCAGCATCAGTCTTGAAGGGTTGTGACATTTTAAAATCAATTAGTCTGTTATATCAGCATCAGGTGTGTGGTAGCTGGTGGTGATCCAAGACTTCTTGATGAAAGTCAGTCGATCAACCGAGTCGGTGGACAGGCGCACCCTGTGATCCGTGACAAATCCTCCAGCAGCACTGAATGTGCGTTCTGAAAGAACGCTGGATGCAGGACAGGCCAGTAGCTCAATTGCATACTGTGCAAGCTCTGGCCAGTGATCCATCCTCAAGACCCAGTAAGCCAGAGGATTTTCGGTGGGGAAGGTGTCCAAGTCTGACCTTGCCCCTAGGTATTCCTGGACCATGTATATCAGACGCTGGCGATGGTTGCTGGAACCGATCATACTTTGGGGCTGCGGACTAAAGAATTGTCTGAACGCATCGGTCAGACGGCCACCTTCCCCACCGCTCCTTCTTTGACTGCCCGAAGCCTCAGCAACTCGTTGTCCAGGACCAGGAGTTTGTAACCTCCCAGTCTCTGGGAACTCATTGCACAGACCTTTCTGCAAGGCCTCCCGGAGTTGTCTCATCTAGGGATGAGCTTCGAGTTCGAGTCGAACTCATGTTCGACTCGAACATTGCCTGTTCGCCCGTTCGCCGAACAGCGAACAAATTGGGGTGTTCGCGGCAAATTCGAAAAATCTATGGGAGAAATCTAAAGTGCTAATTATAAAGGCTTATATGCAAGTTATTGTCCTAAAAAGTGTTTGGGGACCCGGGTCCTGCCCCAGGGGACATGTATCAATGCAAAAAGAAGTTTTAAAAACGGCCGTTTTTTCGGGAGCAGTGATTTTAATAATGCTTAAAATGAAAAAATAAAAGTGAAATATTCCTTTAAATTTCGTACCTGGGGGGTGTGTATGATATGCATGTGAAGTGGCGCATGTTTCCCGTGCTTAGAACTGTCCCTGCAAAAAGTGTCATTTTTGAAAGAAAAAAAATGCATTTAAAACTGACTCGCGGCTATTAATGAATTGTCGGCTCCCGGCAATACATACAAAAGTCATTGATAAAAAAAAAAAAAAAAAAAAAGCATGGGGGTCCCCAGAATTCTATTACCAGGCCCTTCAGGTCTGGAATGGATATTAAGGGGAACCCCGCCGCAAATAAAAAAAAATTGACGTGGGGTTCCCCCAAATATCCATTCCAGGCCCTTCAGATCTGGCATGGATTTTAAGGGGAACTCCACCCCAAATTAAAAAAAAAATGGCGTGGAGTCCCCCTAAAAATCCATACCAGACCCCTTATCCGAGCACGCAACCTGGCCGGCCGCAGGGGAAAAGGGGGGGACGAGAGAGCGGCCCCCCCTCCCTCCTGAACCGTACCAAGCCACATGCCCTCAACATGGGGAGGATGTCCCCATGTTGATGGGGACAAGGGCCTCATCCCCACAACCCTTGCCCGGTGGTTGTGGGGGTCTGCGGGCGGGGGGCTTATCGGAATCTGGAAGACCCCTTTAACAAAGAGGACCCCCAGATCCCGGCCCCCCCCCCCTATGTGAATTGGTAAGGGGTACATTGTACCCCTACCATTTCACGAAGAAAGCGTAAAAAAATGTTTAAAAAAACACACAAACACCTTGAAAAAGTCCTTTATTTAAAAAAAAAAAAAAAAAACATTCCAGCGGTGAAATCCAGTGTCCCGCGGCGATCCCGATGTCCAGCGCTGTCCGTCATTGGTTGTGCCTGAGCGGACCTGATGGGGAACTCCCTCTCAGTATTTTAAATGTATAGACCCGCCCCTTCTAAAGTTCCCCATCAGGTCCGCTCAGCGGACCAGATGCGGAACATGAGAAGGGGCGGGTCTATACATGTATTACCAAAGTGAGAGCAGTTCCCCATCAGGTCCGCTTCCTCGGTATGTCAGACCCGCCTACGTCATTGGCTTGAGCGGGGAACTTCCTTCACTATGTAAATTTAAATTTACATAGTGAAGGAAGTTCCCCGCTCAAGCCAATGACGTAGGCGGGTCTGACATACCGAGGGGGCGGACCTGATGGGGAACTGCTCTCACTTTGGTAATACATGTATAGACCCGCCCCTTCTCATGTTCCGCATCTCGTCCGCCCGGCGGACCTGATGGGGAACTTTAGAAGGGGCGGGTCTATACATTTAAAATACTGAGAGGGAGTTCCCCATCAGGTCCGCTCAGGCACAACCAATGAAGGACAGCGCTGGACATCGGGATCGCCGCGGGACACTGGATTTCACCGCTGGAATGTTTATTTATTTATTTTTTTAAATAAAGGACTTTTTCAAGGTGTTTGTGTGTTTTTTTAAACATTTTTTTACGCTTTCTTCGTGAAATGGTAGGGGTACAATGTACCCCTTACCAATTCACATAGGGGGGGGGCGGGATCTGGGGGTCCCCTTTGTTAAAGGGGTCTTCCAGATTCCGATAAGCCCCCCGCCCGCAGACCCCCACAACCACCGGGCAAGGGTTGTGGGGATGAGGCCCTTGTCCCCATCAACATGGGGACATCCTCCCCATGTTGAGGGCATGTGGCTTGGTACGGTTCAGGAGGGAGGGGGGGCCGCTCTCTCGTCCCCCCCTTTTCCCCTGCGGCCGGCCAGGTTGCATGCTCGGATAAGGGGTCTGGTATGGATTTTTAGGGGGACTCCACGCCATTTTTTTTTTAAACTTGGGGTGGAGTTCCCCTTAAAATCCATGCCAGATCTGAAGGGCCTGGTAATTGAATTCTGGGGAACCCCCACGCTTTTTTTTTTTTTTTTTCTCAATGACTTTTGTATGTATTGCCGGGAGCCGACAATTCATTAATAGCCGCGAGTCAGTTTTAAATGCATTTTTTTTCTTTCAAAAATGACATTTTTTGCAGGGACAGTTCTAAGCACGGGAAACATGCGCCACTTCACATGCATATCATACACACCCCCCAGGTACGAAATTTAAAGGAATATTTCACTTTTATTTTTTCATTTTAAGCATTATTAAAATCACTGCTCCCGAAAAAACGGCCGTTTTTAAAACTTCTTTTTGCATTGATACATGTCCCCTGGGGCAGGACCCGGGTCCCCAAACACTTTTTAGGACAATAACTTGCATATTAGCCTTTATAATTAACACTTTAGATTTCGAACGTTCGAGTCCATTGTATTTAATAGGGTTCTAAAGTTTACACGAACATTTTGTCTGTTCGCAGGTTCTGGTGCGAACCGAACAGGGGGGTGTTCGGCTCATCCCTGGTCTCATCCTCTGCTCCCTCTGCGACGGTAACATAAGGTCCGCAACCTTACCCTTGTACCGTGGATCAAGGAGAGTGGCCAGCCAGTAATGGTCCCTCTCCTTGATCCGAAGAATACGAGGATCCTTCCGCAGACTTTGCAGGATCAGGGAGGCCATGCAGCGTAGGTTAGCTGAGGCATTCAGTCCGGAGTCCTCTGGGTCACTAAGGACGACATGATCCGCAGCCACCTCCTCCCAGCCACGTACAAGTCCACTGGTTTCTTGGGACTGTAAATCATCCCTAAAAGACTGCTGCTGATGATGCTGAGTGCCAGCCTCCACCTCCATGCTGACACAATCCTCCTTCTCCTCCTCTTCCTGTGCGATGGGTGGAACAGAAGGAACACTGTCTGGGTAAAGGGGGCCTTGAGAGGCAAGGAAGTCCTCCTCTTCCTGCCTCTGTTCTGCCTCAAGTGCCCTGTCCATTATTCCACGCAGCATGTGCTCCAACAGGTGGACAAGAGGTACAGTGTCACTGATGCATGCACTGTCACTGCTCACCATCCTCGTGGCCTCCTCAAATGGTGCCAGGACAGTGCATGCATCCCTGATCATGCCCCACTGGCGTGGTGAAAAAAACCCGAGCTCCCCTGACCCTGTCCTGGTGCCGTAGTCGCACAGGTACTCATTGATGGCCCTCTGCTGCGTGTGCAGCCGCTGCAGCATGACCAACGTTGAGTTCCACCTGGTGGGCATGTCACATATAAGGCGGTTCTTGGGCAGGTTCAACTACTTTTGCAGCTCAGCCAGGCGAGCACTGGCATTATAAGATCTGCGGAAATGCACACAGACTTTCCTGGCCTGCCTCAGGACATCCTGTAAGCCCGGGTACCTGCCCAAGAACCGCTGCACCACCAGGTTAAGGACGTGAGCCATACAGGGCACATGGGTCAGTTGTCCCTGTCGGAGGGCGGAGAGGAGGTTGGTGCCATTGTCGCAAACCACCATTCCTGGCTTAAGCTGGCGTGGCGTCAACCACCTCTCGGCCTGCCCCTGCAGAGAAGACAGGACCTCTGCCCCAGTGTGGCTCCTGTCCCCCAAACACACCAGCGCAAGCACGGCATGGCATCTTTTTGCCTGCGTACTTGCGTAGCCCCTTGAACGCCTACGGAGCACCGCTGGTTCAGAGGACAAGCCACAGGAAGAGGCCATGGAGGAAGAAGAAGAGGAGGGGGTGGAGGAGAGAGGTGTGTCACAACCAGTAGTAGCATTTTGGAGGCGTGGCGGTGGAACAACCTCCAACACTACTGCACCTTGTCCTGCATCCTTCCCAGCTGCCAAAAGAGTGACCCAATGGGCCGTGAAAGAAAGGTAACGTCCCTGTCCATGCCTGCTGGACCATGAGTCAGCGGTAATATGCACCTTACCGCTGACCGCCCTGTCCAGCGAGGCCAAGACATTGCCTTCCACATGCCTGTAGAGAGCCGGAATCACCTTCCGTGCGAAAAAGTGGCGTTTGGGAACCTGCCACTGAGGAACCGCACATTGCACAAACTCACGGAAGGGGGCCGAGTCTACCAACTGGAAAGGCAGCAGTTGAAGCGCTAGCAATTTAGCCAAGCTAGCATTCAACCGCTGGGCATGTGGATGGCTGGGAGTGAACTTCTTTTGACGGTCCAGCAGCTGGGGCAGGGAAATTTGCCTGCTAGAATCGGACGTTGGTGTACTGCTAGCAGAGTGCCCGCAAGTACTTGGCTGTGACACACCTAATTCTACACCTTCATTCCTCTCAGAGCAGGTTTCAGAGAGGACTGAAGGTATACTGGGGTTGGAGATCCCAGCTGATGCGGTGCAAGAAGAGATCAGCTTTGTTCTTTGGTGTGGGTCTTTAAGGTAGGCTTGCCAATGATCTGCATGGCAGGTCAACATATGTCTGATCAAGCATGTGGTGCCCAAGCGGCTGATGTTTTGGCCACGCGATATACGCTTGAGACATATGTTGCAAACAGCAGCTGTGCGATCTGATGCACTCGCCTCAAAAAAGGCCCACACCAAAGAACTTTTTGAATGACGGGCAGAGGCAGCGCCCTGCACAGGCGGAGCTCTGCGGTGTGATTCCGTCGGTGTGCTGCCCATATGCTGGCCACTCAAGGGCATCCTGCCTCGTTGGAGATGTGCCTCCTCCTCATCCTCCTCCTCTCTCCTATTAGGCACCCACGTGGAGTCAGTGACCTCATCATCCCCTCCCTCCTCATCACTGGAGCCAATCTGGCAGTATGCTGCAGCTGCTGGAGCATGACTGCCAGATTGGTGTCCTTCTTGAGCATCCCCTCTCTCTGCTCTCACGCTACTGCCTTCCTCTAGCTGGGTATCATCATCAGATCCTTCGAAACGCTGGGCATCCTCCTGGAGCATGTACCCAACACTGTGCTCAAACAGTTCAGGGGACTCCTCAGGAGGAGGACATGGTGGGTCTAGGGAAGGATTGACTAATGAAGATAATGATACCAGAGAAGAGGACGCTTTGGCAGCTGCTTTGCCAGTACCCTGAGCCTGGGTGAGAGAGGATGAGGAGGATGAGGTGGGCTTGGTCATCCACTCTACCAAGTCTTCGGCATGATGTGGCTCAACATGTCCAGCTGCCGAAAAGAAGGACAAGCGTGTCCCATGGCCATGTGCTGATGACAATGCACCGCGTCCACGACCAGCACTGTTGCCCCCAGACACAGAGCCTGCTTGCCCTCTTTTTTTGCCTCCTGACTGTCTGCCTCTCCTTGTTTGCCTTCCAGACATTTTAATGGATGGCCTGCAGGGAGATGGGAAAAAGAGCAATAAGGGCTAACTTCAGGTGTATACTGTGCAGGAGGCTTAGCAACAATGACACTGACACTGTCCCCTGCCTATCCTTCTCTGTCCCTAAACACAAGGATTTCAAATATGGTTCAGCAAAATTGGTTTAGAACAGAATAGCACACTGACACTTTCCCTCACTGTCCTACTCTGTCCCTCCCTACAAACAAGATTAAACACAGAATAGCACACTGATAGTTTCCACAAGTGTCCTTCTCTGTCCCTAAACTCAAGGATTTCAAATATGGAACAGCAAAATTGGTTTAGAACAGAATAGCACACTGACACTTTCCCTCACTGTCCTACTCTGTCCCTCCCTACAAACAAGATTAAGCACAGAATAGCACACTGATAGTTTCCACGAGTGTCCTTCTCTGTCCCTAAACTCAAGGATTTCAAATATGGAACAGCAAAATTGGTTTAGAACAGAATAGCACACTGACACTTTCCCTCACTGTCCTACTCTGTCCCTCCCTACAAGCAAGATTTAGAACAGAATAGCACACTGATAGTTTCCACGAGTGTCCTTCTCTGTCCCTAAACTCAAGGATTTCAAATATGGAACAGCAAAATTGGTTTAGAACAGAATAGCACACTGACACTTTCCCTCACTGTCCTACTCTGTCCCTCCCTACAAGCAAGATTTAGAACAGAATAGCACACTGATAGTTTCCACGAGTGTCCTTCTCTGTCCCTAAACTCAAGGATTTCAAATATGGAACAGCAAAATTGGTTTAGAACAGAATAGCACACTGACACTTTCCCTCACTGTCCTACTCTGTCCCTCCCTACAAGCAAGATTTAGAACAGAATAGCACACTGATAGTTTCCACGAGTGTCCTTCTCTGTCCCTAAACTCAAGGATTTCAAATATGGAACAGCAAAATTGGTTTAGAACAGAATAGCACACTGTCAGTTTCACTCACTGTACCTCTCTGTCCCTAAACTCAAGGATTTCAAATATGGTTCAGCAAAATTGCTTTAGAACAGAATAGCACACTGTCAGTTTCACTCACTGTACCTCTCTGTCCCTAAACTCAAGGATTTCAAATATGGTTCAGCAAAATTGGTTTAGAACAGAATAGCACACTGACACTTTCCCTCACTGTCCTACTCTGTCCCTCCCTACAAGCAAGATTTAGAACAGAATAGCACACTGATAGTTTCCACGAGTGTCCTTCTCTGTCCCTAAACTCAAGGATTTCAAATATGGAACAGCAAAATTGGTTTAGAACAGAATAGCACACTGACACTTTCCCTCACTGTCCTACTCTGTCCCTCCCTACAAACAAGATTTAGCACAGAATAGCACACTGATAGTTTCCACGAGTGTCCTTCTCTGTCCCTAAACTCAAGGATTTCAAATATGGAACAGCAAAATTGGTTTAGAACAGAATAGCACACTGACACTTTCCCTCACTGTCCTACTCTGTCCCTCCCTACAAGCAAGATTTAGAACAGAATAGCACACTGATAGTTTCCACGAGTGTCCTTCTCTGTCCCTAAACTCAAGGATTTCAAATATGGAACAGCAAAATTGGTTTAGAACAGAATAGCACACTGACACTTTCCCTCACTGTCCTACTCTGTCCCTCCCTACAAGCAAGATTTAGAACAGAATAGCACACTGATAGTTTCCACGAGTGTCCTTCTCTGTCCCTAAACTCAAGGATTTCAAATATGGAACAGCAAAATTGGTTTAGAACAGAATAGCACAGTGTCAGTTTCACTCACTGTACCTCTCTGTCCCTAAACTCAAGGATTTCAAATATGGTTCAGCAAAATTGGTTTAAAACAGAATAGCACACTGACACTTTCCCTCACTGTCCTACTCTGTCCCTCCCTACAAACAAGATTAAGCACAGAATAGCACACTGATAGTTTCCACGAGTGTCCTTCTCTGTCCCTAAACTCAAGGATTTCAAATATGGAACAGCAAAATTGGTTAAGAACAGAATAGCACACTGTCACTTTCCCTCACTGTCCTACTCTGTCCCTCCCTACAAACAAGATTAAGCACAGAATAGCACACTGATAGTTTACACGAGCGTCCTTCTCTGTCCCTAAACTCAAGGATTTCAAATATGGAACAGCAAAATTGGTTTAGAACAGAATAGCACACTGACACTTTCCCTCACTGTCCTACTCTGTCCCTCCCTACAAGCAAGATTTAGAACAGAATAGCACACTGATAGTTTCCACGAGTGTCCTTCTCTGTCCCTAAACTCAAGGATTTCAAATATGGAACAGCAAAATTGGTTTAGAACAGAATAGCACACTGACACTTTCCCTCACTGTCCTACTCTGTCCCTCCCTACAAGCAAGATTTAGAACAGAATAGCACACTGATAGTTTCCACGATTGTCCTTCTCTGTCCCTAAACTCAAGGATTTAAAATATGGAACAGCAAAATTGGTTTAGAACAGAATAGCACACTGTCAGTTTCGCTCACTGTACCTCTCTGTCCCTAAACTCAAGGATTTCAAATATGGTTCAGCAAAATTGCTTTAGAACAGAATAGCACACTGTCAGTTTCACTCACTGTACCTCTCTGTCCCTAAACTCAAGGATTTCAAATATGGTTCAGCAAAATTGGTTTAGAACAGAATAGCACACTGACACTTTCCCTCACTGTCCTACTCTGTCCCTCCCTACAAGCAAGATTTAGAACAGAATAGCACACTGATAGTTTCCACGAGTGTCCTTCTCTGTCCCTAAACTCAAGGATTTCAAATATGGAACAGCAAAATTGGTTTAGAACAGAATAGCACACTGACACTTTCCCTCACTGTCCTACTCTGTCCCTCCCTACAAGCAAGATTTAGAACAGAATAGCACACTGATAGTTTCCACGAGTGTCCTTCTCTGTCCCTAAACTCAAGGATTTCAAATATGGAACAGCAAAATTGGTTTAGAACAGAATAGCACACTGACACTTTCCCTCACTGTCCTACTCTGTCCCTCCCTACAAGCAAGATTTAGAACAGAATAGCACACTGATAGTTTCCACGAGTGTCCTTCTCTGTCCCTAAACTCAAGGATTTCAAATATGGAACAGCAAAATTGGTTTAGAACAGAATAGCACACTGACACTTTCCCTCACTGTCCTACTCTGTCCCTCCCTACAAGCAAGATTTAGAACAGAATAGCACACTGATAGTTTCCACGAGTGTCCTTCTCTGTCCCTAAACTCAAGGATTTCAAATATGGAACAGCAAAATTGGTTTAGAACAGAATAGCACACTGACACTTTCCCTCACTGTCCTACTCTGTCCCTCCCTACAAGCAAGATTTAGAACAGAATAGCACACTGATAGTTTCCACGAGTGTCCTTCTCTGTCCCTCAACTCAAGGATTTCAAATATGGAACAGCAAAATTGGTTTAGAACAGAATAGCACACTGTCAGTTTCACTCACTGTACCTCTCTGTCCCTAAACTCAAGGATTTCAAATATGGTTCAGCAAAATTGGTTTAGAACAGAATAGCACACTGACACTTTCCCTCACTGTCCTACTCTGCCCCTCCCTACAAACAAGATTTAGCACAGAATAGCACATTGACACTTTCCCTCACTGTACCTCTCTGTCCCTAAACTCAAGGATTGAAAATATGGTTCAGCAAGATTGGTTTAGAACAGAAGAGCACACTGACACTTTCCCTCACTGTACCTCTCTGTCCCTACAAACAAGGTTTAGCACAGAATAACACACTGACACTCTCCCTACCTATCCTTATTTGTCCCTAAACACAAGGAATCCAGGATTAGTAAAGGAAAAAAAATGACACTGTCCCTGCCTATGCTTCTCTTTCCCTGCTCCGGAACACACTACACAAGGCCGCCGCGCTGGCGGCCTTTTATAGTGTGGGGCGTGTACTAAACCCCCTCAGCAATAATTGGCCACAGGCATCCTGCCTGTGGCCAATCATTGCTCTCCTCGCTGCCGGCGCTGTGATTGGCCAAGCATGCCAGGTCACAGTGCATGCTTGGCCAATCACAGCGCCTGGATGACACTGCGATGGCGTAGTGGATTGTGGGCCGTTCGCGTCACTCGAATTTGGCGCGAACGGCCCAAATCGTTCGATCTTCGTCGAACGATCGAACAGCCGATGTTCGAGTCGAACGTAGGTTCGACTCGAACACGAAGCTCATCCCTAGTAAGCAATATCACCATGAAAAAAAGCGAGAAAAAATCCTCCACATAGTGTAAATCCGGATAGGAATTTATTAAAAATGGTAAAATGATAAAAAATAATCAAATACAAATATCTCAATGAACAGTTCAATCCAAAAGAAATAAAACCAAACAGATCCAAAATAAAACTTCAAACAAGAAAACGGCAGCTCTGAATTTCAAAAATGCGTGGAGTAGGCAACCAAGGCTGGCATGTAAACCCGATGCGTTTCGTCTAATGAGACATCACACTGAGGAGTTTGGGAGGCGTTTTTTGCGCTAAAAATAGCACCTGAAAGCGCCTCTTCTGCAGCCCCAGTATGAAAACCAGAGTGCTTTCACACTGGGGCGGTGCGCTTGCAGGATGGGGAAAAAAGTCCTGCAAGCAGCATCTTTAGGGGGGGTGCGGGCACCCACCGCCACCATTGGAATCAATGGGCTGCACTGCCGAAGCGCCTGCAAAGCGATTCGGCAGCGGTGTTTTTTGGGCGCCTTTTTTAACCCTTTTCTCGGCCGCTAGTGGGGGTTAAAAGCACCCCGCAAGCGGCCGAAAAGCACCGCTATAACAGCGGTAAGGCACTGCTAAAATTAACGCCCCCCCCCCCGCCACAGTGTGAAAGAAGCCTTAAGAGGGGCAACAGCTTCTGGTGCACACGTGAACAAGCCCTAAAAGAAAAAAAAAATACTATTATTTATAAAACATGTGCTTTAGCAAATAATTGACAAATAGGGTTTATATTTACTTTATTGCGAACTTGGGCAGATACAAGCTAGAATTGGAATCCGGTGGCTCCAGAGGGAAATCCAGTGGGAAATGATTATGACGTATAATACAGGTCCTTCCAGCATCCTTGTTAGCTTAAGCAACGTCAGGACTACTTTAAGGAACATTTCTTCCCAGGTTGATGTTATGATGATACAATGAGTGATAAATGGGAGGAAAGTGTTAAAATATTGATCTGAGTAAATTAAGTCGTGCGTTGGATGAATGTATTTTGCCTGAGGCAACACAAAGGCAGAGACCAGGTTGCATCTTCAAAGAGCAATTCGGAGATACAGAGCAAGAAAATGAGACGGAGTGGATATGAAACATGGCAGAAAATAGAAAGGCTCTCATGCAGCAAGATCACAGCTTTTACTCCTGTAAATAATGATCCACCTAACTGCCTTTTCATGAGAACTTCTGTGAAACGCTCAGAATAAAAAGGGCTTTATTGCAAACTCAGGCAGGGCTATTCGTTAAAGTAAATCAGTCCTCAGAGGAATACTAGAGCTGCCCTTGGAAATTCTAGCTGCCTGACTTATACTGATCCCCCGGCTTCAACACTTTCTAAGTCACTGACTTGGAACAAGCACGTAGATCACAGACCATGTATCTTGGTTTTTCCATTAACATACCACATTTTGGTAAAATTACATTTTGTTAAGTTTCTCTTGTCCTTACGACTGTGGCTCACATGATCCAGCAAAGTTGAAATTACAAATGTGTGTATCGCTTGAAAGAATAACATTTATTATATCATCTTTGACCTAAAAGAGTAGGCAAATTACATCTGGCGAAGTATGTGGAATAACTTTCAGATCAGACAGAACGACTTGAAGACCAGAGAGTAAGAGCCGGCTCACACTACCGCAACTTGGGATCCGACTTGTGTCGCTCCAATTTGCCCCAAGTCGCGCGACATGAGAAATGACATTCAAGTGAATGAGAGCCGTCTTAATGCACACTACTAAAGTCGCTCCGACTTCAGAAAAGGTTCCTGTACTACTTCAAGGCGACTTCTAGGCGACTTGTACCCATTGATTTCAATGGAAGTCGCCTCCAAAGTTGGATCAGTGTCTTAACTGAAGCAACTTTACAGGAAGAGAAAATAGTTTTCTCAGGCAAACCCCTTCCTCCCACAGAGCTGATTATTGTTTGATTGGCCACTGGCAAAGTCGCCTGTCCTGGAGGCAACTTGAAGTTGCTTCGAAGTTGCCTTGTAAAGTCGCACTGGAAGTCGTGTTGCCCCAGTGTGAACCGGCTCTAACAAGGCACAAACCCATTGAACAAGGCCTACAAGGCTTAAACGTGTTTACATCTGCTGTCTGTGTCTTTTATGGAGAATCAATACATTTTAAAGATTTTAAAGAGCAAGCAAGGAGTTGCGGAACATCTTTTCTCATGATTGCTACTGCAGCTGTGTGACTGCCTCTCCGCACCCAGGTAGCTCTAAACAATCTTCTGATCATATTGGGTAGTAGAACCCTAATTCTGCTTTAATTTATGGACAAACCCATTGCATTCCAAACCTTGGTGATTGGCTTATGGAAAAACCATCTGCTTCTCTGCACAGGAACGCCATCAGGCAAAATGCACAACAAGCATAACATTTGCTAAAATTTGCTCAAACCAATGTTATAAATTTGTTCACAAGTACAACTGTTTTGTCCTCTTGCCACCCACGTAATGCATATGTACAGAGACAAAGAGGGTGGGCTTTAATGCCCACATGAAGAACCCGATGGAACACCTTTAGGATGAATTAGAGCAGAGACTGCGAGCCAGGCCTTCTCGTCCACATCAGTGCCTGACCCCACAAATGCGCTTCTGGAAGAATGGTCAAACATTCCCATAGACACACTCCTAAACCTTGTGGACAGCCTTCCCAGAAGAGTTAAAGCTGTTATAGCTGCAAAGGTGGGCCAACTCAATATTAAACCCTGTGGACTAAGACTGGGATACCATTAAAGTTCATGTGCGTGTAAAGGCAAGTGTCCCAATACTTTTGACAATATAGTGTATTTGTTTTGGGTGAACTTACCCTTTAAATTCTTTTTTTTTTTTTTTTCTTGGTTATAAGTTATCCTCAACTTCCCTTCACTGTGCAGTCACTGACTATTTTCAGCTTGTGTTTACAATGATACACAACCAAGAACAAAGTTTCAGAGTTGTTATTTTGTCACCCACAATCTTCCCTCCCACTCAGAAACAGTGTGATTATATTATGGCAGCTGACAAAACTGATGTACAACACTCCTCGGAGTGCGATAAAAAAAGACTATGAAAAAATGGAGCCTCAGCAGCTTCTTTTCTAGGTACAATAACAGTTATTAAACAGGACAGGGTGTGATTTGTAAAAAAAAAAAAAAAAAAACACAAAGCAATAATAAAGACGCTAAACTGCAAAGGCAGCGAGAAAACACAAAAGATTCAGATTCTATAACTGTTGTACCTCTGAATGTGCAAATTCATTTTAGTAACACACGAGTGCTCACAGAAACAATACAGTTTTGTGTTACTAATATCATCATCAACAACAAAAATGTGAGTTACTGTAAATTGAAAAATAAAATGTTATTAAAGAAAATCAAAAAATAAAAATAAAATAACAAAATACTTAAATGTGTATCTAAAACCAAAATAAAATGTTTTAATATATTGCATATTACCAATCCCTAAAGCAGTATTAAACCCAAAAGCAAACATTTATTATATTGTACAAACTCTCCATCAGAATGTATCATTTTACAAGAATGAGACTTATCACTTATCACTGGCAGGGGTGATTCAAATGATCAGCTTTTATTTATTCTGCCTTTATTCAAATGTGTTAGTGTATCTAAATCTGACAATACATGTAACCCCTCCCTACCCCCTGCTGCTGTCTGTTGTGCCTATGTTCCATAAGCCTCTAGAATCAATCCTGCAACCTATGAGATCCAGAACAGCCAAAAGCAATCAACAACTGCTCCACTGATTACCGAGGAGCCAAAAGAACTAAATTTGCCTAACATCCTTGCAATCTAACTAGGAGGGTTCTATACCAGCATATTTGGGACATAAATTATGTAATTCTAGATATGCTGTTCGCCCAAAAGGCGGATTGATAAGAAAAGCAACGAACAGACTCCACAGAACACAGATGCAAAGTGACACATCAGGTATGATCAGGGCTGCTGTTAGAAATCACGGGGCCCCGCACAGCCTACCTGGCAGGGCCCCCCTAATATATCAAGACCACATTTTCACAAAAAATACAATAAAATCATGTGTGGACACAAACATAACAGAGAACCTGTGTGAATTAGCCCTTTTTCATTAGTTTTTTACATTAAAAAAAAATTATATTCACAGTGACAAGGGGGCACACAGGGGGGGTCAGAAGCAGGCAGAACAGGGATGGAAAACAAGTGTCCGGAAGAAATTACAGGAATGATGCCCTGTGTCTGTGTCTCTCCCTGCAGAAGCTGAAACCTGGCAGGAGGGGAAGAAACTGTCTTTCAGCTGCTGCAGAGAGCTGCACAGGGTATCCTTTTGTAACTGCCCCTCCGCCAAACCACACTAATTCCCCCTGCTGTTTGGGCCCCCCTGTGTGCCAGGGACCCCTACAGGAGGACTGGTGGTCCTCCCCTATCAGCGGCCCTGGGTATGATACAAAGTTCACACGTTTTTCTTCCTACATTTACTTTTTTAGAACCCCCTGGCTGAGAGCGAAAGGACAGATAGCAAAAGACATCATCTGACTCCTTCTCCAGTCTCACAATAATGTCACATTGCTACATTTAGCATTGTAGGTTCTGACCAGAGTAATTAATTCACTGCCCTTTTCTTTTAATATCTTTCCCAAAAGCGGTATAAACCAAAATCATAAATTGCCCGTGACATTTATCACATACTTGGAAAGTTGAAGATGTGAGAGCTATACGAAAGGATATATCGTATCTTGATTTGTTTTATCCCAAAGGACCATCTATTCTCTTACATATTATTCTTTATTTTGTGTTGGTGTTTTTTTTTTTTTTCCTTATGCAGTTATGGTATTTATATGTTTTACTTGGTTAGTATTACAATAAAAATGATCTCTCTTTATCCTTCTCTCTCTCTCTTTCTCTCTCTCTCTCTCTCTCTCTCTCTCTCTCTATATATATATATATATATATATATATATACCGTATTTATCAGCGTATAACACACACTTTTTTCTCCTGAAAATCGGTGGCAAACATCGTCCCTCACCGAGCCGTCATCTCCTCTCCACTCGGCTCCTCGGCTTTCACTCAGCTCTCATGTCTCATGTCACACACACACACACAGTCCCGCCTCCGCCACCGGCATTGGACCAGTGTTCTGCCTATCACAGGAGCTGGTCCAATGCCGATGGTGGAGGTGGGACTGTGTGTGTGTAACGTGAGAGCCGAGTGGTGAGGCTGCAAATGATATAGTTTAAATAAAGGCATTTATCATGCTGCATTGAGGACTTTTTTTATGCTTCATTGAGGACAATAATCAGGCTTTATTGATTTGTTTAGGCTGCATTGAGGACAATGATCAGGCTGCATTGAGGATATTAATCAGGCTGCAGATGGACATTGATGGGCACTGACCCTTAATTTGCTTCAAAGTTGTTTATTTAAAAAAAACGTTTTTTTCCTGAAACTTCCCTCTTAAAATTAGGGTGCGTGTTATACGCCGGTGCGTGTTATACGCCAATAAATACGGTATATATATATATATATATATATATATATATATATATATGCTGTGTGAAGGTTGTGTGTCCTTTCCCTCCAATCAGCTCTCACTGGGTTCTGCAGAGTGTAACCTTAGCTCCCTGCACCCTGCTTTCGGAAAGCTCAGACAACCTGTAAATATTCTGAACTTTGAATGGCTGTAGAGGAGAGAAGACTGCAGAAAAACAGGTTTAACTTATGTAGTAGGATTTGTTTCATCTCTGTGTATTACTTGAGGCCAGTCACTTCACTGGGTATATGAAAGGGTTTACAACCACTTTAACCACTTGCCGACCAGCCCCTGACATTATACTGCGGCAGGTCGTCTCGTTCCCACGAATCGCTGGATCACCTACATAGGGCTCTCTTCGGTAACGTCCGGAGCCAATCGTCGGGTGCCAGCGACCAATCAGCAGCTGACACCCGCTGAGACACAGACAGGGTGGCGGGAGCGTGCGGGCGCGCTCTCTCTCCTGGAACGCGGATCACATACTAGGTACGTGATACGGCGCAAAACGGCCGCCCTGCCACATTATATCTACAGTGGGTGGTCTGAAAGTGATTAAAGGGCTAACAGCGGGCAGCGACAGCAAGGAGTTAGAAGTGTATATCACCCTCCTAGGTAGGTGCTAGAAGAGAGAGTATATGTTTTGGTCTTTCTGCTTACCAGGAAAATGGTCAAGTAAAACTTAAAGTGCTCTCTGCCTACCAGGGAGCAGGATCTATTGGTTAGGTCTGCTCATTGTGCTCAGGTGCAGCTCAGCTTGTCTGACTATCCGTCACTGGTCGAATAGGGAGGCATATTGGACAGTGGGAGGGGACCAGGCAAGTGAGTACACAAGCATTGTTACAGCCCTGGCTATTGGCAGAGGAAAAGTGCTGCATTGCATGCTGGGATACTGTATAAATGTCATGAGCATATGTGCTCAGGCATTGAGTTGGAGTTAAGTTGAGTTGAGTTGGAGAGCAGGGTCCAGAAGGGAGGGGGCGGCTGCCCCTCCTCCGTGGAGACTATCGTGCAGTCTTGGGTGGTCAATCCAAGGGCCTGAAGTCAGAGAGAGGAACTGAACCCAGAGGTACTGTAGAGCTGACTGGAAGAGGGACACAAGGAAGGATCTGATTCTGCCTACTGTGAGTACAGATCTGCGTCTTTGGGCCTGTCCTATGAGGGTTACCCCCTTCAGCTAGAAGTGTCAGTGGATGGGTGTCAGTCAAGGGGATGCTAGAGAGTATCCTGAAGATTATGAGAGCAAGAAGACTTATATCTTTCATACATGTGGCAGTATGGTTAAAGCAGTGTGTCTGCTTCCACAAATCTTCTGATGAGGCCAAGTGAGAGTTGTCCTTATCTATTGTGAATAGTTCAAGTTGGAATATGCCAATAATCCCTTCTCCCATCCAAGTTCCAAAATAAATATACAAAAAAATAAATATACAAAAAAAATACAAATACCCTTGACTGGTCATTGAGTAAAGAGCAAGCAAGAGTAAGAGAAAAACCCTAGCAACTGGCTGCAGGTAACCATAGAGAGGCCTAAGAAGTCAACACTCAGCAAGCCCTATGGGGACAGTGCTACAAGTGAAAGTAACGCATAAGCCCCCTTACTGACCTGTTCTCTTTAGGGGTACATTTCTTGGACTGTAGCAGTGGTTCATGAATGGAATTATCAATCATAAAACTTTCAGAAAGCAGTGCTAATAAAATATTGCAGAAGGGTCCTTTTTATCCTGACAGCGTAGCAGATCTGACTCTTGTCAGTAATAAAATTTGACGTCAGCTCAGGCAAGCATTAATAACAAAGATGCGCTCATGGCTGGCTACACTTGAAAGGTGTAATACGGCAATCTAACCGGCTTTCGGATGAAATGAAATACCGGAGACTATTAAACTTGCCATTTGTGAGATAACTTCACAACACATACATTATGGCCTATAATGGAAATACAGGATTTATCAGCCATTCCGTCACATGCATGAGATCAATTTGTGTATTTATACTTTCAAAAGAAGATGCGGCTTCTTTTTGAAAAATGAGGGTGTTTTGGACAGGATGTCTTGTCATCGCTGCCGAGGAGCATCCATCTCCTTCCCGTTATAATAACCGAAGATTCACCGGGTCTATGAACAAGTCACCTTGACGCTAATAATGCCACTGAAGAATATACTTAGCTGTCACTGCTTAGGCTTTCTCATTTCACAAGGTGTTGTAGCTACACTATGGATCTCTCATAAATCAGGCTGATGTGTACCCTTCATTGAGTACAGGAGGCTACAGTGACATGAGCAAAAGGGTCATGAAGGATACAACAGAAAAGACCGTGCTATGAAAGTGATCAATAACAGAAGAGAACACATTCATTAAAAAAAAAGGTAATGGGGGGAGATTTACAAAAACTGGAGCACTCAGATTCTGGTGCAGCTGTGCATGGTAGCCAATCTGCTTCTAAAGTTTCACTAAACCCACATCATAAAAAACTATCAATAAATATAGTATTACATGCAGTTCATACTCAGTCATTTTGAGATTCATTCTCTGAATTCTGCAAAAAACCTGGTTGATCCTGATACTCTCTGCCTCCACCTTCTGTCCATATCCCCAATTCAGCTTTTCAGGGATTTTGCAGCTGTGGTGGCAACTCTGCACATGCTCAGTTTTCTACCCTGAGCATTTCCTCCCTATCACATTTGAGCAGCCCACGTAATTATAGAGTAACATATGAGGGCGTATACACAGTGGTAAATGACACTCCCCTCCCTCCCTTCTCCTCCATGTCCACTAACCAACTAAACATAAAGGGGGCAGGATATTACATGTAGATTATTGATGGCTTCACCTCGCTCTTTTTCTAAGACATAGGCTGGAGGGGCGTGACACAGCCTGTGACTAACAGAAATCTGCCCACACCATGTTATTGCCCCAAAAAAATATAGAGATTTGATTTCAAATATACACTATATTGTCAAAAGTATTGTGATGCCTGCCTTTAGGCTGGGTTCACACTAAAGCACAGAGCGGCTCACAGCAGTGTTCTAGTGTGTCCCTGTTCACCGTTTCAAGTCAGATTTCAGCCCGAATTTTTGGCTTAATTCAGACCTGAAACGGACCAGAAGAGGCACAGGACCTCTGTGCAATTCGCACCAGAGCCACTCCAGAGATGTGTGAACAGGCTCCATAGAGAGCAGGTCACAATCTCCTGACATACGAATTGGATGCTAGGAAACCGCATCCAATTTGCAATAGTGTGAACTCAGCCTGACATACACATGAACTTTAATGGCATCCCAGTCTTAGTCTGTAGGATTCAATATTGAGTTGGCCCACCTTTTGCAGCTATAACAGCTTCAACTCTTCTGGGAAAGCAGTCCACAAGGTTTAGGAGTGTGTCTATGGGAATGTTTGACCGTTCTTCCAGAAGCACATTTGTGAGGTCAGGCACTGATATGGACAAGAAGGCCTGGCTCGCAGTCTCCACTCTAATTCATCCCAAAGGTGTTCTATCAGGTTGAGGTCACGACTCTGTGTAGGTCAGTCAAGTTCCTCCACCCCAAACTCGCTCATCCATGTCTTTATGGACCTTTTTGTGCACTGGTGTGCAGTCTTGTTGGAACAGGAAGAGACCATCCCCAAACTGTTCCCACAAAGTTGGGAGCATGAAATTGTCCAAGATGCATCGGTATGCTGACACCTTAAGAGTTCCCTTCACTGGAACTAAGGGGCCAAGCCCAACCCCTGAAAAACAACCCCACACCATAATCCCCCCTCCACCAAATGATTTGGACCTGCGCAGAAAGCAACGCAGCTGAGAACAGAGAGAAAGCGATCACTTAATAAAAGGGAAAAAAAGGAATCTATAATGTTTTTTTATATCTATACACAAATGTTTTGCCTTTCATTTGTATTTTAAACTGAATTGGTTATTTTACAAGATGAGGGTTTATATACACTTTAAAGGGTAACTCCACTTTCATAGAAAAAAAATTAGCAAATAAAGAAAAAATAATAAAGCGTATATACAATTGCGACAGAAGTCATATTGTAATTGAATGTTATTAAAAATTACCTTTTCCTTTCAATCTGTAGCTCTGTAATTTTCTGAAAATGCAATATGGCTACCAGTGGCAGCTGGTGCTCCATCGGTCGGGAGTGGGGCGGTAGACAGACCTGACCCCCTCGTCGCTCCAGCCCACCACCACCTGCTAGTCAGTCACCGAACCCCTCGTTAGCCAGCTATCTTACCCTGTGCTGTACTGGATGGACCAGCAGGAGATATTAGGGGGCTCCATGCTCGGGGATGCCAGCTTGATGAGGTTGGCGGCAGGGGGGGGATCGATGTCGGAGAGGTGTCTGCTGTGTCACAGGGGCAATCCTCTATAGGTGTGTGCTACCCTTTTCAGCAGCCACAGGAGGAGTTGACAGCACTCAGCAGGGAGGGGCCGGAGGATGGGACTTGGCAGCTAATGGACGGGCCGCCACTGATGGCTACCTGGAGGTGTTCTGTAAAAACATAATGTTCTGCTTGTTTGATTGGCACACTGATTTTCCCAGAAGTCTGCACTGAGATACAAGTCAGATTTCAGGCATCCCCTGCAACAAAAAAATTATTTTTGGTGAGATACCCCAAATAGGAAATCACTTCAAAAGGGATGCAGGCCCAGCAGCTTTCCTCATTAGAGCCCTGCAGGTGCAACAGCTGATTAATCATTTTGAAACCACTCCCATTAGATTCACGTTGCCACATTGACACAGAGGAATACACAGGAATTTCTTCAGAATAACACAAGGTAGGAATCTGCAACAGTTTGTTAAAATCCTTGTAATGTACATAGATCACCCAGAGGGGAGTGTTTTGGAGCTACTCTTTAAATCTGCTAGTGCATCGAACATTCCCCTTCCCCCAGATTACCAACGCTGCTGCCAAAATGTGTTTCTATTGCTCCTTCATCCAGAGTGGGGGTGCTCTAATACAGGAGCTGTGCTACTGGCCAGATCACCAGGTAAAAACAGAGGAAAAAAAGCCTAAAAAAAGAAAAACAAATGCAGCCATTACATCTAACGATTGGTAAGCTGCAATATAATTCCTTTTTTGGTTTTGAGATTATTACCGCTTTAAAGCAGAGGTCCCGCGTTTTTTTTTTTTTTTTTTAATCACCCCCTGTTGTTTCCCCCTAATCCCATAGCCAACAGGATTAGTGATGAATGTAGGTTTTGTAAATGCTTTTTTTTAAAAAAAAACATACCTTGCTGTCTCCACCGAGCATGCTCCCATCTTCAGTGTGGGCATCTGAAGCCCACTGGCATCTCCCTCCGGGATACAACGCTGCTGGCTATTTCGCGCATGCGCATATCATACGCCGCACGGTGAGACAATGCTTCAAGCTGCGGGTGCCCATTGACTCCTGGGATTGATGACACTCATAATCAAGGAGCCAATGGGCAGGCGGGTGGACATCGCTGTGGCGGGGTACTGCGGAAGTGGAGGATTAAAACTTCCAAAAACAGTATTTGCACTTAAAAAAAAATGCCCAAGTAGATTATCGGAAGTGGTCACGAAAGTGGGGGGTGGAGTCGAAAAAATGCTTTAATTTAAAGTTTTGATAAGATACTTATTATCAGATAAGGTAACAAATAAAATGTGGATTTCCACATGCAGATTAGTGAATTGGCGTCAAGGATTTGCTTTCATTGTACCATTGGACCATTTGTAAGCAAAACAAATGTTTAGAATTAAAGATGAAGAAGAATTCAATATACCAATTCTTCCCATCGTCTTCTTGATGTCAATGTCTGAAAAGATGTTCCCTAGAAAAAATAATGTTCACATTTTGTATAACGATCTTCAGTAAATAATACATTTTAAATGGGGATACTTTGTTCTACTTCGTTTCTAATTGATGTTTACAAACTGGCTATTGCTTATCTTTTATTTCAAGTATCCTCTTCTTCCTTCATTCATGTACTCCATCTGTCTTTGCTAGATTTCAAAGCACAATATGCACGCTTTATATATGTATATTAAGGATAAAGGCAGTAAAGAAACACATTGAAGTAGCTGACTCAAGAGCTGAGCTTTGTGGGACTGTAAACACTACAAGAACATAAAAAGAAATGCTCAAACAATATTGAAATCTATGTAAAGTACTAAGTACAGATGTACGAAGAGGAAGAAAGCCTGGTTCACACAAGTGCGACTTCTGATGCGACTTGAGTCACACAGAATCACATGAGAAGGGAAATCTCATTGTTTTCAAATGTGCCTGTCCTATTCAATGCAACTCAGAAAAGTGCGGTTTTGATAACGTTTCCTGCACTACTTCAGAGCAATTTACAATGCGACTTGGCCCCATAGAATACGCAAAGTTGCATCCCACTGGTGATCCCAGCATAGGAAAAAAAACTATTCAATCTCAGGGAGTGTAAGAGGACACGGGGGGCCACACAATGTGATTGGAGGAGAAGCGTTTTTTGTTTTTTTTTACAAACAATTTTTATTATTGTAAAAGGTCATAGTTTTGTACAAGAGTGTAAAGCCCCGTACACACGATCGGTTAACCTATGGATTTTCATCCGATGGATTTGTCCATCGGATATCCGATGAAACTGTTTTCCATCAGTCTTGCCCACACACCATCAGTCCAAAAACCGACCGTTCCAAACGCGGTGACGTAAAACACTCAGATGAGCCGAGAAAAATGAAGTTCAATGCTTCTGAGCATGCGTCGACTTGATTCTGAGCATGCGTGGGTTTTTTATCCGATGGACTTGCCCATAGACGATCTGAGTTTTCGATCGTTTTTTCTATCCATCGGAAAATTTTAAAACAAGTTCTATTTTTTAAAACCGATGGAAAAAAAGACCCATGGGTACCATACATGATCGGTTGGTCTGATGAAAACCATCCATCGGACGTTTTTCATCAGTCAAACCGATCCTGTGTACGGGGCTTCACAGAAAAAAAGGTACATCTGATATATCAAACACGTACTTCATATGAGGTGGATGGTACACAGAAAAAGAACATAGCAATGCAACATAACAATAATGTGTTTACTGGCAGGTTATATCATTTAAAAAACGGTTTTGTACATAACATATATCATAATGCCTATCCTCATTTTCCGTATTAAACTAATATATTACTGTTACCTATGTATGTTATACAGTCCATATATACAAAATTACTTTCTGTAATTTTTACTGTACCTATGTCAAATCGGTTTTGTACCACCTTTTGTACTCAATAAAAAAGTTTGTAAACAAAAAATAAAAAACTGTTTTGTTTTATAATGATATGTATTATTAGTCTATATAAGGTGGTATTGAAGCGTTTTAACCTTAAACGGCACAGTTTTTTTTTCACTGCCAAGGCAATAAGGATGTGTAAAGCCGCGTACACACGATCGGTTTTACCGATGAAAACAGTCCGATGGATTTTTTTCATCGGACAAACCGATCGGGTGTGGGCCCCATCTGTCTTTTTTCCATCTGTGTCAAAAAATAGAACATGTTTTACATTTTTCCGATGGATAAGAAACCAATAGCAAATTCCGATTGTCTATGGGCAAGTCCATCAGTTAAAAAATCCACGCATGCTCAGAATCAAGTCTACGCATGCTCAGAAGCATTGAACTTAATTTTTCCCGGCTCATCGGAGTGTTTTACGTCACCGTGTTTGGAACGGTCGGTTTTTTGACTGATGGTGTGTAGGCAAGACTGATGGAAGTCAGCTTCATCGGATTTCCGATGGACAAAATCATTGGTTTAAAAACCATAGGAAATCCAATTGTGTGTACAGGGCTCAACTCTCTTCCACAATTGGTGGTGGCAGCGGGGAGTATGGATATTTTTAAAAGGATAATCATGAGAAAAGTAGGGGATAAGCCCAGAACTACACATGAAGCGCTTGTGAATAATCTCAAGGCAGCACAGCCACCAAACAAACCATTGGTAATACAATACGCTGCATGGATTAAAATTCTGCAGCGCCTGCGCGGTCCCACTTCTTAAGAAGGCACATGTACGGGCCTGTCTGAAGTTTGCCAAAATTTAGCTCTTTGGCATTAACTCAACTCGCTGTGTTTGGAGGAAGAAAAATGCGAACTATGACCCTAAGAACACCATCCCTACAGTCAAGCACGGAGGTGGAAACATTATGCATTACGGCTGTTTCTCTGCTAAAGGTACAGGTCGACTTTGCAGCATTGAGGGGGCCAAATAACTTGGCCATGTTTCATAAAATCTTGGATGAGAACCTTCTTCCCTCAGCCAGAACACTGCAGATGGGTCATGGATGGGTCTTCCAGCATGACAATGACCGGAAACTATCGCCAAGGCAAAAAGAGAGTGGCTCAAGAAGAATCACATTAAGGTCATGGAGTGGCCTAGCCAGTCTCCAGACCTTAATCCTATAGAAAATTTATGGAAGGAGCTGAAACTTTGAGTTGCCAAGTGACAGCCAAAAACCTTAAAGGAACACTAAAGGTTCCCGTTTTAAAAAAAAAAAAACAACAAACATGTTATACTTACCTCCACTGTGCAGCTCGTTTTGCACACAGTGGCCCCGATCCTGGTCTTTTGGGGTCCCTCGGCGGCTGTTTCAGCTCCTCCCCGCAAGGACTCCACACCATAATGCGAGCGAGCTCGCATGGTGTGGAGTTATTGCGGGCGCGCTCCCGTGATACAGCGGCGGCCATAGCCGCCAACTGTATCACTCGGCCCCGCCCCCCGGCGTGCCGCGTCATTGGATGTGATTGACAGCAGCGCCAGCCAATGGCTGCGCTGTTTTTAATCCATCCAGTGTAGCCAATCAACGGCCGGGCTGAGGAACTCGGAGGATGACGGGAGCGAGCGCGGGACTTTCAAGGGGCCAGGTAAGTAAAACGGGGGCTCTGGGGGGTGGCATTGTCGAATGTTTTTTCACCTTAATGCATAGGATGCATTAAGGTAAAAAAACATGTACCTTTACAACCCCTTTAAGGATTGGGAGAAGATCTGTAAAGAAGAGTGGACCATAATCCATCCTGAGATGTGTGCAAACCTGGTAACCAACTACAAGAAACATCTTACCTCTGTGCTTGCCAACAATGGTTTCTCCAACAAGAGTTTTGCTTGGGGATCAAAAACGTATTTTACTCACTGAACTGCAACTTAATTTATAACATTTGTATCATGTGTTTATTTCTGGATTTTTGGTTGATATTCTGTCTCTGTCATTTAAAGTACACCTATGATAAAAAAAAATTCTAGACCCTTCATTTCTTTGTAAGTGGGCAAGCTTACAAAATCTGAAGGGGATCAAAAAATTGTTTTCCCCACTGTGTGTGTGTGTTTATATATATATATATATATATATATATATATATATTGTGACAGCAGGAAGGTAAAGTCACCTGGTTGCATCCAGGGGGGTAGATATATTTCGCCCAGATTCAGGCTTTACGCCGACTTATACAACTAGGTGGAGAGTTGTATAAGGCTAGTGGGCTCATGGATGACTCATACCTCTAGGGAGAGTGTGGGGCGTCGTGCAGACAGAGATGAGGAGACCAGCTGAACCTTGTCAGCTCATTTAGGCCTCTATAAGAACTCCCAGCTTCATTAGATGTTAGCTCATGCCTGGAACCAGACCTGTGTGGACTGTCTAGGGAGAGTGAACCCCTGTGCGGTGAGACAAAGCCTGTGTGGCTATTTGCTTGGACATTTAAAACCAGGGACTTAGGGACTAGGACAGCACTAGGCTGATCCCAGTTGTTAGTTAGGAAACCTGTATGTTTAGTCAGAGGTCAAGTTGACCAGGATTTATTTTGTTTATGTTTCTTTTGCTTTGCTGTGTTTTGTCACTGTAAATAGAAAATAAACAGCACCTTTTTGATTTTGAAAACCACAACCTCCGTTTGCTGGGCCTGTTTTGTGTGGGGAGCCCATCCCGGGGGTCACACACACCCGCTGCCGAGCTAACCCCCTCACAGTTGGTGGAGAACCAGTGGCAGTTTTTTTTTTTAAGCCAGCATGGAGGAGATACTGAAGCAGCTGGCTCTAGCAAATGCCAATCAACAGCAGACAAATGCAGGTTTGCAAAAGAACTTCGCAGCCCAGCAGCAAGCTCATCAACAGAGCCTTGCAGCCCAGCAGCAGACAAACGCAACTTTGCAACAGAGTCTGGAGGCTCAGCAACAAGCCCAGCAGCAATCTGAGGCCCGCTTCATAGACCTGTTGCAGAAGCAAGAGCAGAGACTACAACAACAGATGGAAGCAGTAATGCAGCAACGTCCGCAGACCAGTGAGGAAAGCCGTCCCACTAATACCGCGTCCTTTGGGGTGAGTCGTTTATTGACAAAAATGACTGGAGAGGATGATCCAGAGGTATTTTTGACCACATTTGAAAGGACCGCTGAAAGAGAAAAGTGGCCTGAGGAGCAGTGGGCTGGACTGGTGGCTCCTCTGTTAACTGGTGAATCGCAGAAAGCTTACTATGACCTAGAGCCTAACCAAGCAAAAGACTATGTGATGCTAAAAGCTGAAATATTGGCAAGGCTGGGTGTCACCCAGGCTGTCCGGGCTCAGCGTGTGCATAACTGGACTTTCCAGCTTGGAAAACCCCCCAGGTCTCAAATGTATGATCTCATTCACCTGAGCAGAAAGTGGCTACAGCCAGAGACTTTGTCCGCACCAAAGATTGTGGAACGTGTTGTAATGGATCGGTTTTTGAGAGCTCTTCCTACTGCCATCCAAAAGTGGGTAAGCCATGGAGACCCAGAGACGGCCGATGGTCTTGTGGATCGTGTGGAGAAATACTTGGCTACAGAGAACCTGACGGCCTCTTCCAGAGACACTCGGACTTTCCACCCTAAGACCAGACCATCCCCAGGGGCGGATAAGAGGATTCCAAGGGGTGAGGGTGGAGAGAGTGAGAGGGTGGGAGCTCTACCCCAAGTTTGGCGAGAACAGCCTGGGAAATCAGCGGCTCAAGAGGCCGCAAGAAGGATCGTTTGCTACCGCTGCCGGCAAGCGGGACATATTGCAGCCAATTGCCCGGTTGTGGAGGAACCCATGCAGTGTGACTTTCTGACGGGCAGACGTCAGTCGCTGTGTGCGACAGTCGCATGCACTGCCATTCGAGGAACTGAGAAACATTTATGCAAAATGTGTGTTAATGGTAGAAATGTTGTGGTATTGTTGGATTCAGGTAGCCTTGTGACCCTGATAAAGGCTGAGTTAGTTAAAACAGAGGTCTCTGGGAATAGCAAGGTAGCTGTTATTTGTGTGCATGGGGACACCCGAGAGTATCCAGTGACTACAGTGTGTTTCGAGACCCCCAAAGGTACCCTCTCTCATCCAGTGGGCTTAGTATCTCAGTTACCGCATGACGCCATTGTGGGAAGGGATTTTCCGAAGTTCTGGGAACTGTGGGATGATCCTGAGCCCCCCACTGGTGCCCCTATGTACCAGGAATGTGATAGCCAGAACTCCCCTGAGAGTGGTGAGGACTCTCCGGAATTTCCCTTATCAGCATTGGCAGGGGAGACTCAAGAAACTGGAGAGGAGCCCACCTCCTCAGACGAAAACCTACCGTCTGTGGAGTTTTCTGATCTTGAGGTTCACAGGGAAAACTTTGCCACAGAACAGTTGAAAGACCCCGCCCTAATAAAGGCACGGGAAAACGTAGTGAAAATAGATGGCGAGTTAGTGAACCCAGATAATACCTGCACTTACCCATACTTCAGCGTAGAGAAGGACCTACTGTATCGGGTGGCAAAAAGGGCAGAAGAAACCGTTGAGCAGCTTGTGGTGCCCAAACCTTACAGGAAGTTGGTGTTGGAGTTGGCCCATGGGCACATTCTTGGAGGTCATCTGGGGACAGAGAAAACCCGAGAGAGGGTATTACAGAGATTCTATTGGCCGGGGGTGATGAAGGACATAGAAAATTATTGTTCCTCCTGCCCTGTGTGTCAGAGGTCGGCCCCGATGCCACATTTCCGTAGCCCGCTGGTCCCTCTACCCATCATTGAGGTCCCGTTTGAGAGGATCGCCATGGATTTGGTAGGTCCTATAATCAAGTCCGCTAGGGGGCACCAGTACATATTAGTTATAATGGACTATGCCACCCGTTATCCAGAAGCGATCCCTCTCCGAAATACCTCGGCCAAAACCATAGCCAAAGAGCTATCTCTTGTGTTTAGCCGGGTGGGTATTTGTAAAGAACTGCTTACGGACCAAGGTACACCCTTTATGTCCCGGGTTATGAAGGAGCTGTGTAAATTGTTCAAAGTGACGCAATTACGTACATCTGTGTATCACCCCCAAACCGATGGGCTGGTTGAAAGGTTCAACAAAACCCTAAAACAAATGTTGAAGAAAGTGGTGGATAGAGATGGAAAGGATTGGGACTGTCTACTTCCTTATCTGATGTTTGCTATTAGGGAGGTGCCCCAATCCTCTACGGGATTCTCCCCCTTTGAGTTACTGTATGGGAGACACCCAAGAGGGCTGTTGGATATTGCCAAGGAAACTTGGGAAAGTGAGAGTTCTCCCCACAGGAGTGTGATTGAGCATGTCGCCCTGATGCAAGACCGAATTGCACAGGTAATGCCCATCGTGAAGGAACATTTGGCCCAAGCGCAGTTAGCACAGCAGAGAGTGTACAACCGTGGAGCCAAGACCCGTACCTTTTCCCCGGGGGATAGGATACTGGTACTTGTCCCTACGGTTGAAAGTAAATTCCTTGCCAAATGGCAAGGCCCCTACGAGATAATGGAAAAAGTGAGCGAAGTGAATTACAAGGTCAGACAACCAGGAAGGCGAAAGCCCGAACAGATCTATCACGTTAATCTGTTGAAAGCCTGGAGGGATAGAGAGTCCCTAGTCGCAGACACTTGGTCACCAGCTCAAACTGGTTGCGTGATTCCTGAGGTTGGAATAGCAGCCACCTTGTCACAACCCCAACAACAGGAGGTTAAGGAGTTTGTGCTTCGCAACAAGGAGGTATTCTCTGAGCTGCCGGGACAAACATCTGGGGTAGAGCATGACATCATTACCCCGCCCGGTGAAAGGGTGAAGTTAAAACCCTATTGGATCCCAGAGGCCCGACGGGAGGCAATACGGGAGGAAGTACAGAAAATGCTGAACTTAGGGGTGATAGAGGAGTCCCAAAGTGATTGGTCTAGTCCCATTGTGTTGGTGCCTAAACCGGATGGGAGCTGGCGATTTTGTAACGATTTTCGTCAGTTGAACAAAGTTACAAAATTTGACACCTACCCCATGCCACGTATAGATGAGTTGATCGACCGGCTGGGAACAGCCCGATACATGACGACTCTTGACCTCACAAAAGGGTATTGGCAAATCCCCCTGGCCAAGTCGGCCAAAGAGAAAACCGCATTTGTAACCCCAGACGGGGCGTTCCAATATAAAAGAATGCCGTTCGGGTTACAGAATGCGCCGGCCACATTCCAGCGGAAAATGGACCAGATGATGAGGCCCCATCGGAAGTATGCTGCGGCTTACCTGGATGACATAATTGTCCATAGCACAGATTGGGCCTCACATCTGCCAAAAGTGCAAGCAGTCCTGGACTCTGTTCGGGAAGCGGGGTTTACGGCTAACCCCAAGAAGTGTACCATTGGGCAGGAGGAGGCCAAATATCTTGGGTACACCATTGGGAGGGGAGTAATAAAACCCCAACTCAACAAAGTCGAGGCCATCCAGAGTTGGCCACGTCCCAACAGCAAGAAGCAGGTACGAGCCTTTCTGGGAATCGCTGGGTATTATCGGCGATTCATTCCCCACTTTGCTTCTAAGGCTGTGCCCCTAACCAACCTGACGAAGGGGAAAGGGTCGGTCATGATTAAATGGACCCCCGAGGCTGAGGCAGCATTCCAATTCTTGAAACAAGCCTTATGTAGCCAGCCAGTGTTGTACTCACCCGACTTCTCTAAAGACTTTGTCGTACAAAGTGATGCGTCAGATGTGGGGTTAGGAGCAGTATTGTCCCAGGTCTGGAACGGGGAAGAGCACCCAGTCATTTACCTCAGCAGGAAGTTGAAGTCCCATGAGGTAAATTACGCCACCGTTGAAAAGGAGTGTTTAGCGGTGAAGTGGGCTCTAGATTCCCTTCGGTACTACCTGCTAAGTAGGCACTTTGACATGGTTACGGATCACGCTCCGTTAAAGTGGATGGCTCAAAACAAGGAAACAAATAGAAGAGTGAATAGGTGGTTCCTGGCCCTCCAGGAATTCAACTTCACAGTAAAGCATCGCCCTGGCGTTCAAATGGGGAATGTGGATGCTTTGTCTCGAGTACATGAATGCCTGATTGCTGGTGTTCCAACCCCGAGGTTAAAACAAGAGGGGGGGGTATGTGACAGCAGGAAGGTAAAGTCACCTGGTTGCATCCAGGGGGGTAGATATATTTCGCCCAGATTCAGGCTTTACGCCGACTTATACAACTAGGTGGAGAGTTGTATAAGGCTAGTGGGCTCATGGATGACTCATACCTCTAGGGAGAGTGTGGGGCGTCGTGCAGACAGAGATGAGGAGACCAGCTGAACCTTGTCAGCTCATTTAGGCCTCTATAAGAACTCCCAGCTTCATTAGATGTTAGCTCATGCCTGGAACCAGACCTGTGTGGACTGTCTAGGGAGAGTGAACCCCTGTGCGGTGAGACAAAGCCTGTGTGGCTATTTGCTTGGACATTTAAAACCAGGGACTTAGGGACTAGGACAGCACTAGGCTGATCCCAGTTGTTAGTTAGGAAACCTGTATGTTTAGTCAGAGGTCAAGTTGACCAGGATTTATTTTGTTTATGTTTCTTTTGCTTTGCTGTGTTTTGTCACTGTAAATAGAAAATAAACAGCACCTTTTTGATTTTGAAAACCACAACCTCCGTTTGCTGGGCCTGTTTTGTGTGGGGAGCCCATCTCGGGGGTCACACACACCCGCTGCCGAGCTAACCCCCTCACAATATATATATATATATATATATATATATATATATATATATATATATATATGTGTGTACATACATGCACACACACATTATAAATATATATATATATATATATATATATATATATATATATATATATATATACATATATTTATTTATTCTTTAGTTTGACCTTAGTTCCACTTTACAAGCAGCAAATGCTTGTTCCAAATGTTCCAAAATATGTTCAAAAATAGATAATGATCAATCTTCGGCTTTGGACACAAAACTGAGAAGATAAAAGGTCACATCTATCATGATATGGACTTGCTTCATCTTAGTATTAAAGCATTGAGTAATTGTGTTTGAATCAATACAATAAAGACGGAGAGACTTCTCCGGAGATTTGAATCCAGAAGACATTTGCAACTAAGTCACATTCAAGTATTTGTATCAAAGTTAAAATAGGACACATCTGGACATAAAAGGAAAAGATATATTATTTTCAATATTCCATCATGAAAAGTCAAGCACACCTTGTTCTCTCACCAAATATGTATTCTTTCCCTAAAGATTGTTGTATGTATAATAAAGTACCTTGAGCATCCATTCTTAGTACAATGCGGTAGCATTGATTTCTGAATAGACGCAGATGACTCAGAAACTGAATGGTTTTCAAAACGTTCTAAAGAGTCAAACTGAATGTGATGTTTGAAACTTCTGGTGGATATACCTGCACCTAATCAATTCTAACAATTGTGCCATACCTAAAATAGCATCTATTCTCCTTGAAAAGCGCTCATTCTGGAGTGGCAAGAGCTTCAACCAAAGCTAAAGAGCAAGCTCTCCAACTACTGTTTTTTGTTTGAACTTTTATTCTTTTAGATGAGAAAATATGTGTTGTTGCCGGTAGGGTACTAAGCAACACACACCCTATCAGGAGCTAAGCAGTTATATGTAGTATCCTTCACTAGTAAAGTCGGGTACACACGGGCAGAATGTCGGGAGACCCTGGCCGGTTTGAAAAAAAAAATGTCCGACATTCGGCCCGTGTGTATGTTGGTCTGTCTGACAGAAGTTGGCCGGCTTCTGTTGGATGTGCATGCTGGAAAATCAGCACCCGACCAACTCCTGATCACCACTCTCAGCCAATGGTAGAGAGCGCTGACCAGAATGTTCTGGCTGGGGGGCCATCCCCCTATCAGAACACAACAGCTCAGCGGGGGGAGAACGCTTTACTAAAGTCGGATCGTTAGTACAGCGGCTGCGGCCAGAGCTGACAGTTTTTTTTTTTTTTCATTCAACTGGTAACTGTGTACAAGGCTTACGAATGTTTAACCAACTGAAATTCTAGAAAATGCCATACAGGACACATAATACATTAGATAAGACTACGAGGGTGATAATTTATTGTACATAATTCAGTTTTTGTATACAGAACTTTTTAGAGATTAAATAATAAACTTTTTATCTTAATGCATTCTGTGCATTAAGATAAAAATAATTCTGTGTGCAGCAGATGCCCTGGCAACCCCTACTTACCTGAGCCCCATCTCTGTCCAGCGATGTCACGAGTGTCTCGGGTGTGCGAGACTCTCACTCCTGATTGGCTGAGACACAGCAGCAGCATCATTGGCTTCCGCTGCTGTCAATCAAAGTCAGTCAGCCAATCAGGAGAGAGAGGGGGCAGTGCCGGGTCACAGCTCCATGTCTGATTGGACACAGGGTGCAGTGACTCGGCTCGGGTGCCCCTATAGCAAGCCGCTTGCTGTGGGGGCACTCGAAAGAAGGGAGGGGCCAGGAGCGCCGAAGAGGGACCCGAGAAGAGGAGGATCCAGGCTGCTCTGTGCAAAACCACTGCATAGAGGAAGTAAGTATAACATGTTTGTTATTTTGATTGAAAAAAAAAAGAGTTTACAATCACTTTAACTACTTGAGTCCCGGAGCCATTTTTCCATGCAAAATCGGAATGTTTGTCCATTTACATCAGTTTTTCGTAATTTTTTTTAACGGAGGAAAAAAAGGGCTTTGATTAATTCCAAAAAACAGTTGTTGATGGAGGTGGGTGTAAATGGATGTAAATGGATGATCATCTGTTTACATCCCTTTTTCCATAGAGATGCATTCATGTCATTTTCATACATCAGCATGTGTGAAAAGAACCTTACCCGACAGAAAAAAAATAAAAATAAGAGCCCCAGCCCTCCGAGCTCGTGCGCAGAAGCGAACACATACGTAAGTCGCACCCGCATATGTAAACGGTGTTCAAACCACACATGTGAGGTATCCCTGCGATCATTAGAGCAATAATTCTAGCTTTAGACTTCCTCTTTAACTATAAACAGGTAACCTGTAAACAATTTAAAGGGTCCCCTATGGAGATTTTTATATACCATAGCTTGTTGCCATTCCACGAGCCTGCACAATTTTAAAGCATGACATGTTAGGTATCTATTTACTTGGCGTTACGTCATCTTTCACATTGTACAAAAAAAATTGGGCTATCTTTAGTGTTTTGGTTTTTTCAATTTAATTAAAGTGTATTTTTTCCTAAAAAATTGTGTTTCAAAAGACCGCTGCGCAAATACTGTGTGACATAAAATATTGCAACAATCGCCATTTTATTCTCTAGGGTCTCTGCAAAAAAATATATAATGTTTGGGGATTCTAAGTAATTTTCTAGCAAAAAATTCTCATTTAAACTTGTAAACAAAAAGTTCCAGAAAAGGCCTTGTCAGCAAGTGGTTAAAATATGTGAATACACAAATTGCGTTCACTGCGCTCAAAGAGAAAATCCACTGTACAATATGGAGTGGATATATATAGTCCTTCACTTCAATGTTGAAAAAATTAATAATTTATCCAACCGTGTCTGTGAGATTTCTAATGGCAATCACAAAAGTGTGCTGCCGTCACCAGTCACACTATCTGCCTATCTATAGGTATTGGCCTATAATCTTAAAGAGGAACTGAAGTCTGGTCACATAATTTGTAATAAAACATCTTTGCCATTCTGAAGCTTCCCTCCAACCACTTTGCATATTATTTTATATATATACTGTGATTCTGTACTTGCCAAATATGCTGTAGAAATCTCCCTCCACTGAGTCTGGCTGCAGCCATTTTAACTGTGGGCAGCTGAAGCTGCTGCCTGTTCACTTCCTGGATTTACACAGACACACAGAGGCACACCTCCAGCTCTGCAGTCTTGCAGCTGTGAATGGCCCTCCTATGACTCACCCCCCCCCCCTCCTGGCAAACTCTCAGGAGAGTGGGAGGGAGAGGGAGAGAGCTGTGCATGATGTCATAAGCCTTGGCTAATGACCAGACAAGAAACAGGAAGTAGGCTGTATAAGGTATTTACTGGCAGAAAAAAAATGTTTTACTATCCAAAGTTAAAACAACAACAAGGGCAGAAGATTTAATAGATGGAAAGATGAAAAAAAGACTAAAGATCCGCTTTAATAGGTCACTTTGCGCCTTGCCCTTTAAGCGGGCTTTCTCCACTTTCAGGTTACACCAGATGTACAGTATTAACACTTCGATTTTCTCTGCCTTCCACGTCAGGTTCCACATATAGGTGAAAGTGCTGGTTTTGGCTAAACGTGGCTCAAAAAATTATAAAACGATCATTGTGCAGTATATTATGTAATATATGGGTTTTATTAAATTAATTCAAAGCCAATTACAAATATAGAGCACTCAAATCCAGTGCACCAGAATGAATGATTAACTACTTAAAGACCGCCCACCACATATATACTGCACAGTTTGGTTCTATTGGGCGAAACGACGTACCTCTGGTGGCACGTGCGTGCTGATTGGCCAGACAGGGAGCCAATCAGCGGGTCTGGCGGACACGATGTCCGCTGGGACCTGCCGATCGTTCCCCGTAGAGGCAGAACGGTGATCTACCTATGTAAACAAGGCATGTTGCCGTTCTGACAGGGACACAGTGATCTTGTGTTCCTGCTAAGCAGGAACACAGATCTCTGTGTTCTCCCAGTCAGTCCATCCCCCACACAGTTAGAAAGCATCCACTAGGGACACACTTAACCCTTTGATCGCCCATGGTGTTAACCCCTTCCGTACCAGTGTCATTAGTACAGTAACAGTGCACATTTTTAGTACTGATCACTGTAATAGTGTCACAGGTTCCCAAAAAAGTGTCAAATATGTCGGTTAGATGTCCGATTTGTCTGCCGCAATTTCGCAGTCCCACTAAAAACTGCTGATCGCCACCATTACTAGTAAAAAAAATATATATATAAAAATGCCATAATAATATCTCATTTGTAGACGTGATTACTTTTGCGCAAACCAATCTATATACGCTTATTGGGATTTTGTTTAACCAAAATATGTTGCAGAATACATATTGGCCTAAATTGATAAAGAAATTCGATTTTTTTTTTATTTTATTTTATATGTTTTATAGCAGAAAGTAAAAAAATATATTTTTTTTTTCAAAATTGTTTGTCTTTTTTTGTTTATAGTGCAAAAAATAAAAACCGCAGAGGTGATAAAATACCACCAAAAGAAAGTTGTATCTGTGGGTAAAAAGGACATCAATTTAATTTGGGTACAGCGTCGGACGACCGCGCAATTGTCAATTAAAGCACAGTGCCGTATCGCAAAAAAATGATCTGGTCATGAAGGGGGGGTAAAACCTTCTGGGGCTGAAGTGAACAGTATATTGCCCCCATAGCCGAGCGCACAGGGTGTGGCAGGTGTGCCTGGGCACACCCTAATCACCCCTATGTGGTGCAGATTCCTCAAGTTTAGACTCCTGACATTTTACTAAAGCCCCCTAACTGGGTTCCTAAAAAAAATTGTAAAAAAATAATTAAAATAAATAAAATGATAAAAAATAAGGTAATAAAAATAAAAACGACTGATGCCATCTACTGCCCTACTGACACCAATCTCTTCCCTACTGACACCATCAGTATATATACACATGCGCACACACACAAATATGCACCCCAAATTGAACTTTGGGGTGCACACCCTAATGCAATAGGCTGTGCACACCTATGATTGCCCCCTTAAGATAAGACTTTAGCATGCACATTCACAGAAAACACCTCACATCCAGTTGTAAGTGTGATGACATCACGTAGCTCCACCCGGTGCGTTTTGTCACACCCCGTGACTTCCTCAAGGGGAAGAATTTGTTTTCCGCGCTGCACTTTTTGATTTTGAAATTGTTGATATAGGAACACATTATAATGTATAGATGCAAAATATATTTATTTATTTATTAGTTTGATCTTATTTTGTGATCTTATCTTAGTTTGATCTTTTTTCATATGTTGTGGTAGCATGGAGAATACTTTTGGTTTCATTTGTTTTTCACACAACTGGAATAAATTGTATTTTTATATCTGTCTGGAGTTTGGCTTTACATTGTCACTTGAAACTAAAAAGAAAATCACAGGTAAAAAAAAAAAAAAATTATTTTTGTTTTATTTATTGTTTATATACCGTGTATACTCGAGTATAAGCCGAGTTTTTCAGCCCTTTTTTTAGGGCTGAAAGTATACCCCTCGGCTAATACTCGAGTAAGTACCTGAAAATCTTCTCGTTCCGCGGCCGGCATCCATTGTTTAAATCTCGTGGCTTTCTTCTGGTCCCTTCTGCGATAGGCGTTTCCAGCAAACACTGTGTTGAGTGTTGCGCCTATCATGGACGTTCTCTTGTCCGACGTCCGTGATTGGCTGAACACAGTGCCTGCTGGGAAACGGAGTCCGAGAATGAGAGGATCTCCGTGATAGGCGCAACACTCAACACAGTGTTTGCTGGAAACGCCTATCACGGAAGGGACCAGAAGAAAGCCGCGAGATTTAAACAATGGCCGCCGGCCGCGGAATAAGAAGATTTTCAGGTACTGACTGACTCGGGCACAGGGAGGCTGCAATGGACACAGTAAGGTGGCAATGGGCACAGTGAGGTGGCAATGGGCACATTTCCCCCCTAGGTTTATACTCGAGTCAATACGTTTTCCCAGTTTTTGTGTGGTAAAAGTAGGTACCTCGGCTTATACTCGGGTCGGCTTATACTTGAGTATATACGGTAAGTGACTTTCACATTAATGCAGTACAAGCAACTGGTCATATTGTAAGGATGTATTTTGATCGTAATATGCGGCAGAGGGACCAACAACAATATTGAAATCTTTTCTGTTCTTTTAATGTTGTTGTCTAAGTGGATGTTTACTAGATGGAGCATTGTTAATATATTGTGCACTGATCCAAACAAAATAACACATTATAAAAGGAGATGCTTTAAACTATTGTGATTCTGAAGTGATGTTTATAAACTTGTTATTACCTAACCTTGAAGTCTTGCATCCTCATTTCTAGATGAAGCTCTTAGTCCATTCATGGATTCCATCTGTTTTGTGCTGGATGTAATTTCAAAGCAAAATGGGTATTGCTTTATATATCAAAGAAAAAAGTTTCAATAATAATGATGCATTCAGGGGCATTGCTAGGGTGCTAAAAGATAAAATAACACTGTAGCATCTATAATAATGAGATGTGGAGGTATGCAATATATAGATTTGGTTTTCATTAGTGTGCTTAACCACTTCCAGGCCAGCCCAAGCCATTTCCGGAACTTCGCTCCTACATGTAAAAATCATATATTTTTTTCTAGAAATTTAGAAACCGCAAACATTATATATGGTTTTTTTTAGCAGAGACCCTAGTGAATAAAATGGCGGTTGTTGCAACTTTTTATATCAAACGGTATTTGCTCAACGATTTTTCAAACATGTTTTTTGGGGGGAAAAAAGTTTTATAATTAATAAAAAAAATACAGTAAAGTTAGCCCAATTTTTTGGTCTAATGTGAAAGATGATGTTGCGCCGAGTAAATAGATACTTAAAGCGGGATTGCACCTGCGATTTTTATTTTTTTAAAGTCAGCAGCTACTAACACTGTAGTAATGACACTTACCTGTCCTACTCGCCCGCGATGTCGGGCCCCCGACGGCGATCTCTCGGTCCTGGCAGGTCCCGGCTCCTCCATCCTGACTAAGGGAAACAGGCAGTGAAGCCTTACGGCTTCACTGCCCGTTTCCTACTGCACATGCGTGACTCACACGGCGCTTTGTGAATGGGCGGCTGCCTCCTGGGATTACACACAGTTCCAAAAAGGCAGCACGTCCCATTCACAAGAAGAGGAAGCGGAAGGAGAACCACCGAGGCAAAGGAAGAGGCAGATTAGGGGACTTCCGCATAGCAACGGGCATTTCGGGTGAGTATATATAAAAAAAAATTATATAAATTTTTTTCAATTTTCTTTAGGAATTTTAGTGTTAAAAAAAATTCTGGGTGGACCTCCGCTTTAATATGTCATGCTCTAAAATTGTGCACACTCATGGAATACTTTGGTACTCAAAAATCTCCATAGGTGTCGCTTTAATTTTTTTTACAGGTTTTTTGTACTGTGTAGAGTTACAGAGGAGGTCTTGGGCTAGAAATGTTGCTCTAACGCACGCGGCGATACCTCACATGTGTGATTTCAATGGCGTTTACATATGTGGGCGGGACTTACGTATGCGTTTGCTTCTGTGCGTGAGCATGCAGGGACGGGGGGTGCTTAATGAAACCACCTCGTTCAAATTACAGATTGCAATCACCATGCAGCTTCCCTGTGGCACGTGTTAATTGTTTGGGCTACATGGTTTAGGGGTGGGAAATGCTGTCTGATCACTAGGGTAGAGATGGTAAAATGGCAATATATGTTGGGAACTGATGGTGTCTAAAGCCTCGTACACACGTTCGGATTTTCCACAGACAAAGTGTCAGACTTATGTCCGAAAGGCTTGGCCAGGAATTTGTCTTGCATACAAACGGCAAAGAATTGTCGGCCAACAAACTCGAATGTAGTGACGTACTAGACGTACTACGTGTTTTTTCGGGTATTCAGCTCTTTAGAGCCACCCTTTGGGCACCTTCTGCTAATGTTGTGTTATGGTTAGCATTGCTTCTGATCATGCGTGTTTGTACTTTGGACTTTTGTCAGATGGACTTGTGTACACACGATCGGAAAATCCGACAACAGACTGTTGTCCGCGGAAAATTTTAAAGCCTGCCATCCAACATTTGTCCGCGGAAAATCCGGCAATTTTCCGATGGAGCATACAAATGGTCGGATTTTCAGCCAACAGGCTGTCAACACACAATTCCCGACGAAAAATCCAATCGTGTGTACGAGGCTTAAGGCCCACACCCCAATCATCCAATAGTGAATGGATTATGTAGTTAGTGTTCTTATCTTGGACAATTGTCTTGACACATACCACGGTGTTTAAACTAATGTTCAATGGATCTCATTGCAACCTACAGTGGCACAAACATACCCTGACAAGCATTGAGTGTGATTGCCCACACTCTGTGTGGAGACAACCATATTCTCCCCATGTGCTAAAATGTGTTGCTTGACCCTAGAACAGGTATCCAGCAACCGTTTGAAGAGAGTATATACTGCCTACACTTGTGACATACTTTCCCTTAACTGAATACTACCCATGGAAGCATCTGTCTTGTGGCTCTTTATCTTTCTTTTTCCCCTTGTCTCTACTCATCTCAATCACCACCAAAACATCTGATGGAGGCCCCTAGACATGTGCGACTCGTTTCGTTATAAATCAAAATTCTGACAAAATTTTCCTCATTCAGAGATTCAAATTTATCCAATTCTCCCAATAACAATAGCAATACATTTCAACTAATCTGAAATTAATTATAACAAAAACAACCAATTAATTCTATTTCATTTGTTTCATTCAGATGACATAATGTCATAGTTCAGACCTTCTGTTATTGTTTGAAACATCAGAAATAACGTAGCGACATAATGAATGATCGGAATTGATTCGGATTAATTTTGTTTTTATTTGCATTAACATTTTTCATTATTATAAAAAATGTACTACATATACAAAGGAAACGTATTTCAATAAATACAGAAGGTATAAAAGTGAAATAAGATGATGATTCCTACTTATTGTGTTTGGGTTGGATGGAGGTGGATCCTTTAGAACATGGGGGTCAAACTGACGGCCCTCCAGCTGTTGCGAAACTACATGTCCCATGAGGCATTGCAAGGCTGACAGTTACAACCATAACTCCCACAGGCAGAGGCATGATGGGACTTGTAGTCTTGCAACAGCTGGAGGGCCGCCAGTTTAAAGCGGAGCTCCGCCAATTTTTTTTAATTAAAAGCCAGCAGCTACAAATACTGCAGCTGCTGACTTTTAATATTAGGACACTTACCTGTCCTGGAGTCCAGTGATGTTGGCAGCAGAAGACGAGAAATCGCTCTTCACTCTGCTGCCCTTACCGCCATCCTCGGTGAGGGAACCAGGAAGTAAAGCCTTACGGCTTCCTACGGCGCATGCGCGAGTCACGCTGCGCCGTTCTCACTGGTCCCCTTGTGTTCTGGGAGCCGAGTGTTTCCCAGAACACAACGGGTATTCTGCGGGAAGTGACGTACTATCCGCAGAATACCCGCAGAGAGGACTCCCGGAAGTGGGTGCAAATACCTGTCTTAGACAGGCATCTGCACCCCCCTCCCCCCTGAAAGGTGCCAAATGTGACACCGGAGGGGGGGAGGGTTCCGATGAGCGGAAGTTCCACTTTAGGGTGGAGCTCCGCTTTAAGACCACTGCTTTAGAATCTCTGAATCATAACATAATGAATGAATCCAAACTTAATTTTGTTCCATTCGTTACTTTTGGATGCACGTGACTCCAGTCAATTGTTCAACCAGCTCATTCCATTTATCTTTGTGGGTTGGACCAGCACGGATGACTCAGGATGCATAAGAATTCTCCCAAAATAAAAAAAATTAACACGTTAAAAGGAATATAGCCAATAACTAAAAATACAAATCGATTTGGAACAACGAATCATTGTAACATAACCAATATGTGCAAAAAAAAAAAAAAATGTACTTAACAAATGATTTCAAAGCTAAAAAATTTCAATCATGCACATCTCTAGAGGCTCCCCAATGAAGGAAGGATCCTTTCTTTCAAATATTTTTTATTAAAGATTACGAAGAAACAGAACACATTTTTGGAGGAGTCAAAGCCTCAATAATAAGAAAGACACACATAAATAGGACACATTAAAATATCAACATATAAAAAAAAAAAAAATAGAACTAGCGCTAGTAAATTGCTAAAGACAAACATTAAGCAGACCGTAAATATCGTTGTGTAGAAATTATCATAAATCAGATACCTTGTTAAGGTAATCCCAATAAACCCAATTTAGAATAAAAGCATTTAAGATCATGACTATTAATTGCTAAGAATTTTTCATATAAGTAATGGCTATTAACTCTACGAATCACCTCAGTGAGGTTAGGTGCATGTGTAGTGTTCCATGCATTTAGAAAGGATTCTAAATTAAAGCGATATTAAAGCGGAGTTCCGGCTTATAAAAAAAAGTTAGCAGCTACAAATACTGCAGCTGTTGACTTTTAATAATTTGACACTTACCTGTCCCAGGGTCCAGCGATGCAGGCGTACGAAGCCCCGCTCCTCTCCTCCTTCTCTCCGCGGCGCCGCCATCACTACTGTGGGCGCCCGGCTGTGGCTTCACAGCTGGGCACGCACTGCGCATCCGCGAGCCGCGCTGCGCATTGTGACTGGCCGGGCAATCATCTGGGACCTGTGATGTGTCCCAGATGATTGTCAAGAGGGAGGGGGAGAGGTGAAATTCCTTCCGGCGCTGCAGTGCCCCGGGAGGAAGTGGGAGCTGGATCCCTCTAAAAAGAGGGTTTCCGCTCCCCCCTCCCAAAAAATGACATGCGAAATGTAGCATGTCAGGGGGTTCCATTTTTGGGTGGAACTCCGCTTTAAGGGCAATTAAAAAAATTAAATAATAACAGACATGTCATACTTATAAGTTCTGTCCAGCCATTATGCACGGAGCAGCTCCGATCTTTCTCTTATTGGATCCCCGCTGGTGCTCCTGGCCCCTCCCTTCTGCCACTGCCATATGCCCCAGAGCAAGCAGTTTGCAATGGGGGCAACCCAAGCATTCTCACGTCTGAGCCACTGCTCTGCGTGTCCATTCACACGCAGAGTCTTTGCTTGGCCCCACCCCTCTTTCTCCTCATTGGCTCACTGGCTGTGAGCCAATGAGAAGGGGGGAGTCCCCAAAGAAACGAGACTCTAATGCACATCATTGGATCAAAATAGGGCTCAGGTAAGTATTAGGAGGGCTAAGGGGGCTTCTGCACAGGAAAGGTATTTTTACCTGAAGGTATAAAAACCTTGAGCCTTTAGAACCACTTTAATGTAATAGATATACAAGTATCTATATTTTTGTATTTTTTTAATTATTCTCAGTATTTTTTAGTCATGCAATGTATACAAATGCAATATAAAAATACTTTCTACTTGACATGCTAACAAGTAGATCTGGCTGTCCTTTAAAAAAGGTCTAATGCTGCATAAAGCAAAACAACACCAAAAATAAAGAACACCTTATTTAGCATTTCAAAGTTTACGATTAGCATGAAGCCCTACAACCAATACAGAAAAACAGCCACTCGGTCAAACTTTAAAAAAAAAACTAAAAAAAAAACATATGCAAAAGCAAAAGGTGATCAATCAGCAGCTTGTGTCACAAAGCTGAGAAATAAAGGTCACATCTATCATAATACAGACTTGTTTTCTGTCTGTATTTAAATGTGGGGCAGTGAAGTTTGGCAAAAAAAAAAAATGGCTTCTCCAGAGAGCAGAGTTTGAATCCTGGAGACAGCAATTTGTGACCTTAGATAAGTCACATTCAGTGGGATTGTGATGGCTAAAGGTGGAATAACTATTCAGTTAGCAAACTGTGTTTCATTTAAATACTTAATTACATGCAAGTTAGAAAAAAAAAAGATTTTTTCTTTCATTTTAAATATGTGTATATATATGTATATACTGTATATATAGGAAATAGCGGAGGGATTGCTGCACTTAAAAATATTTATTTAGATGTCAAAAATACATCATAATCAGGCAAGCATGGTACTACCATGTTTGCCTGTTTATGATGTATTTTTGACATCTAAATAAATATTTTTAAGTGCAGCAATCCCTCCGCTATTTCTTATATATACAAGCCTGTGGGAAGGCTTGATTGCTAGCACTAAACAGCTGAGACCGATGTGCACCTCACCCGGCTACATTTATATATATATATATATATATATATATATATATATATGTTATAAAGTGTGGCGCTAAATAAAAAGGTAAGAAACCTTAATATGTAGAAACATCAAATTACACAATGGAGTGTAACCTGCAACACAGAAATTGTTTACACAAATTAATATTAAATATTATCCACCATGGTCCACCCGTGGTGGTATATTAAACAAAAACACTGATAATCAAACCAGTGCATTAATAACTGATACAAAAAAATGAGTATTCGTGATAATAAAACAAATTGTTAACGGACTCATGTAGGTCATCACAGGTGAGTATATGTCCTTAAGATGCCATAAAAAGTAACAAATAAAGTTAAAAAAAATTGTTTTTTTGGGATCCAGTAGAAAACTTGCATCAACTGCAGGATATTTGGGGAGTAGGGATGGGCCCGGTGCTCGATTCGAACCCATGTTCGAATCGAGCACCGGGCGTTCGCTCGCTCGTCGAGCCCAGAACTATTTGGGCCGTTCGCATCACATTCGTGTGATGCGAGCGGCCCCGCAATGCATTGCGGCCGGCGCGGCCGGCGCAGTGCATTGCTGGCTGATGATTGGCCAAGCATGCACTGTGACCCCGCATGCTTGGCCAATCACAGCGCCCGAAACTCGGAGAGCAATAATTGGCTACAGGCAGGACGCCTGTAGCCAATTACAGCTCAGGGGCTTTAGTACATGCCCCACCATTTAAAAGGCCGCCACGCCATCGGCCCCGGTCACATGAGTTCCGGCTTTAGGAGAGATCAGTCTGCTGATTCTGTCTTTGCTTGATACTGAAAGATTTGCTCTTCTTTGCTAAACCATTGGCTATTTCTTTGCTAAACCATTGCTACCAAAGTCATTGATCGTTCATTGCTGCTGATTGCACAGTTAGCGTGTTATTAGCTGCTGCTGGGGATTAGTCTGGTGCGTGCTTACTGTTAGTACAGTATTGCAGTAGTACCAACCGCAGTGCTGTTAGCACAGCATTGCACCCCAACAGCACCCATAGGACTTCTAGTGTGTTAGTGGCAGCAAACAGAGCTCCTATATTTTCTTCTCAGCAGCACCCATAGGACTTCTAGTGTGTTAGTGGCAGCAAACAGAGCTCCTATATTTTCTTCTCAGCAGCACCCATAGGACTTCTAGTGTGTTAGTGGCATCACACAGAGCTCCTATATTTTCATCTCAGAAGCACCCATAGGACTTCTAGTGTGTTAGTGGCATCACACAGAGCTCCTATATTTTCTTCTCAGCAGCACCCATAGGACTTCTAGTGTGTTAGTGGCAGCAAACAGAGCTCCTATATTTTCTTCTCAGCAGCACCCATAGGACTTCTAGTGTGTTAGTGGCATCACACAGAGCTCCTATATTTTCATCTCAGAAGCACCCATAGGACTTCTAGTGTGTTAGTGGCATCACACAGAGCTCCTATATTTTCTTCTCAGCAGCACCCATAGGACTTCTAGTGTGTTAGTGGCAGCAAACAGAGCTCCTATATTTTCTTCTCAGCAGCACCCATAGGACTTCTAGTGTGTTAGTGGCATCACACAGAGCTCCTATATTTTCATCTCAGAAGCACCCATAGGACTTCTAGTGTGTTAGTGGCATCACACAGAGCTCCTATATTTTCTTCTCAGCAGCACCCATAGGACTTCTAGTGTGTTAGTGGCAGCAAACAGAGCTCCTATATTTTCATCTCAGAAGCACCCATAGGACTTCTAGTGTGTTAGTGGCATCACACAGAGCTCCTATATTTTCTTCTTAGCAGCACCCATAGGACTTCTAATGTGTTAGTGGCATCACACAGAGTTCCTATATTTTCATCTCAGAAGCACCCATAGGACTTCTAGTGTGTTAGTGGCATCACACAGAGCTCCTATATTTTCATCTCAGAAGCACCCATAGGACTTCTAGTGTGTTAGTGGCATCACACAGAGCTCCTATATTTTCTTCTCAGCAGCACCCATAGGACTTCTAGTGTGTTAGTGGCAGCAAACAGAGTTCCTATATTTTCATCTCAGAAGCACCCATAGGACTTCTAGTGTGTTAGTGGCATCACACAGAGCTCCTATATTTTCTTCTCAGCAGCACCCATAGGACTTCTAGTGTGTTAGTGGCATCACACAGAGCTCCTATATTTTCTTCTCAGCAGCACCCATAGGACTTCTAGTGTGTTAGTGGCAGCAAACAGAGTTCCTATATTTTCATCTCAGAAGCACCCATAGGACTTCTAGTGTGTTAGTGGCAGCAAACAGAGCTCCTATATTTTCTTCTTAGCAGCACCCATAGGACTTCTAATGTGTTAGTGGCATCACACAGAGTTCCTATATTTTCATCTCAGAAGCACCCATAGGACTTCTAGTGTGTTAGTGGCATCACACAGAGCTCCTATATTTTCTTCTCAGCAGCACCCATAGGACTTCTAATGTGTTAGTGGCATCACACAGAGTTCCTATATTTTCATCTCAGAAGCACCCATAGGACTTCTAGTGTGTTAGTGGCATCACACAGAGCTCCTATATTTTCATCTCAGAAGCACCCATAGGACTTCTAGTGTGTTAGTGGCATCACACAGAGCTCCTATATTTTCTTCTCAGCAGCACCCATAGGACTTCTAGTGTGTTAGTGGCAGCAAACAGAGCTCCTATATTTTCATCTCAGAAGCACCCATAGGACTTCTAGTGTGTTAGTGGCAGCAAACAGAGCTCCTATATTTTCTTCTTAGCAGCACCCATAGGACTTCTAATGTGTTAGTGGCATCACACAGAGTTCCTATATTTTCATCTCAGAAGCACCCATAGGACTTCTAGTGTGTTAGTGGCATCACACAGAGCTCCTATATTTTCTTCTCAGCAGCACCCATAGGACTTCTAGTGTGTTAGTGGCAGCAAACAGAGCTCCTATATTTTCATCTCAGAAGCACCCATAGGACTTCTAGTGTGTTAGTGGCAGCAAACAGAGCTCCTATATTTTCTTCTTAGCAGCACCCATAGGACTTCTAATGTGTTAGTGGCATCACACAGAGTTCCTATATTTTCATCTCAGAAGCACCCATAGGACTTCTAGTGTGTTAGTGGCATCACACAGAGCTCCTATATTTTCTTCTCAGAAGCACCCATAGGACTTCTAGTGTGTTAGTGGCAGCAAACAGAGCTCCTATATTTTCTTCTCAGCAGCACCCATAGGACTTCTAATGTGTTAGTGGCATCACACAGAGTTCCTATATTTTCATCTCAGAAGCACCCATAGGACTTCTAGTGTGTTAGTGGCAGCAAACAGAGCTCCTATATTTTCTTCTCAGCAGCACCCATAGGACTTCTAATGTGTTAGTGGCAGCAAACAGAGCTCCTATATTTTCATCTCAGAAGCACCCATAGGACTTCTAGTGTGTTAGTGGCAGCAAACAGAGCTCCTATATTTTCTTCTTAGCAGCACCCATAGGACTTCTAATGTGTTAGTGGCATCACACAGAGTTCCTATATTTTCATCTCAGAAGCACCCATAGGACTTCTAGTGTGTTAGTGGCATCACACAGAGCTCCTATATTTTCTTCTCAGAAGCACCCATAGGACTTCTAGTGTGTTAGTGGCAGCAAACAGAGCTCCTATATTTTCTTCTCAGCAGCACCCATAGGACTTCTAATGTGTTAGTGGCATCACACAGAGTTCCTATATTTTCATCTCAGAAGCACCCATAGGACTTCTAGTGTGTTAGTGGCATCACACAGAGCTCCTATATTTTCTTCTCAGAAGCACCCATATGACTTCTAGTGTGTTAGTGGCAGCAAACAGAGCTCCTATATTTTCTTCTCAGCAGCACCCATAGGACTTCTAATGTGTTAGTGGCATCACACAGAGTTCCTATATTTTCATCTCAGAAGCACCCATAGGACTTCTAGTGTGTTAGTGGCATCACACAGAGCTCCTATATTTTCTTCTCAGCAGCACCCATAGGACTTCTAGTGTGTTAGTGGCATCACACAGAGCTCCTATATTTTCTTCTCAGCAGCACCCATAGGACTTCTAGTGTGTTAGTGGCAGCAAACAGAGCTCCTATATTTTCTTCTCAGAAGCACCCATAGGACTTCTAGTGTGTTAGTGGTATCACACAGAGTTCCTATATTTTCATCTCAGAAGCACCCATAGGACTTCTAGTGTGTTAGTGGCATCACACAGAGCTCCTATATTTTCTTCTCAGAAGCACCCATAGGACTTCTAGTGTGTTAGTGGCAGCAAACAGAGCTCCTATATTTTCTTCTTAGCAGCACCCATAGGACTTCTAATGTGTTAGTGGCATCACACAGAGTTCCTATATTTTCATCTCAGAAGCACCCATAGGACTTCTAGTGTGTTAGTGGCATCACACAGAGCTCCTATATTTTCTTCTCAGAAGCACCCATAGGACTTCTAGTGTGTTAGTGGCAGCAAACAGAGCTCCTATATTTTCTTCTCAGCAGCACCCATAGGACTTCTAGTGTGTTAGTGGCATCACACAGAGTTCCTATATTTTCATCTCAGAAGCACCCATAGGACTTCTAGTGTGTTAGTGGCATCACACAGAGCTCCTATATTTTCTTCTCAGCAGCACCCATAGGACTTCTAGTGTGTTAGTGGCATCACACAGAGCTCCTATATTTTCATCTCAGAAGCACCCATAGGACTTCTAGTGTGTTAGTGGCATCACACAGAGCTCCTATATTTTCTTCTCAGCAGCACCCATAGGACTTCTAGTGTGTTAGTGGCAGCAAACAGAGCTCCTATATTTTCTTCTCAGAAGCACCCATAGGACTTCTAGTGTGTTAGTGGTATCACACAGAGTTCCTATATTTTCATCTCAGAAGCACCCATAGGACTTCTAGTGTGTTAGTGGCATCACACAGAGCTCCTATATTTTCTTCTCAGAAGCACCCATAGGACTTCTAGTGTGTTAGTGGCAGCAAACAAAACTCCTATATTTTCTTCTTAGCAGCACCCATAGGACTTCTAATGTGTTAGTGGCATCACACAGAGTTCCTATATTTTCATCTCAGAAGCACCCATAGGACTTCTAGTGTGTTAGTGGCATCACACAGAGCTCCTATATTTTCTTCTCAGAAGCACCCATAGGACTTCTAGTGTGTTAGTGGCAGCAAACAGAGCTCCTATATTTTCTTCTCAGCAGCACCCATAGGACTTCTAGTGTGTTAGTGGCATCACACAGAGTTCCTATATTTTCATCTCAGAAGCACCCATAGGACTTCTAGTGTGTTAGTGGCATCACACAGAGCTCCTATATTTTCTTCTCAGCAGCACCCATAGGACTTCTAGTGTGTTAGTGGCATCACACAGAGCTCCTATATTTTCATCTCAGAAGCACCCATAGGACTTCTAGTGTGTTAGTGGCATCACACAGAGCTCCTATATTTTCTTCTCAGCAGCACCCATAGGACTTCTAGTGTGTTAGTGGCAGCAAACAGAGCTCCTATATTTTCTTCTCAGCAGCACCCATAGGACTTCTAGTGTGTTAGTGGCATCACACAGAGCTCCTATATTTTCTTCTCAGCAGCACCCATAGGACTTCTAGTGTGTTAGTGGCAGCAAACAGAGCTCCTATATTTTCTTCTCAGCAGCACCCATAGGACTTCTAGTGTGTTAGTGGCATCACACAGAGCTCCTATATTTTCATCTCAGAAGCACCCATAGGACTTCTAGTGTGTTAGTGGCATCACACAGAGCTCCTATATTTTCTTCTCAGCAGCACCCATAGGACTTCTAGTGTGTTAGTGGCAGCAAACAGAGCTCCTATATTTTCATTTCAGAAGCACCCATAGGACTTCTAGTGTGTTAGTGGCATCACACAGAGCTCCTATATTTTCTTCTCAGAAGCACCCATAGGACTTCTAGTGTGTTAGTGGCAGCAAACAGAGCTCCTATATTTTCTTCTCAGCAGCACCCATAGGACTTCTAGTGTGTTAGTGGCATCACACAGAGTTCCTATATTTTCATCTCAGAAGCACCCATAGGACTTCTAGTGTGTTAGTGGCATCACACAGAGCTCCTATATTTTCTTCTCAGCAGCACCCATAGGACTTCTAGTGTGTTAGTGGCATCACACAGAGCTCCTATATTTTCATCTCAGAAGCACCCATAGGACTTCTAGTGTGTTAGTGGCATCACACAGAGCTCCTATATTTTCTTCTCAGCAGCACCCATAGGACTTCTAGTGTGTTAGTGGCAGCAAACAGAGCTCCTATATTTTCTTCTCAGCAGCACCCATAGGACTTCTAGTGTGTTAGTGGCATCACACAGAGCTCCTATATTTTCTTCTCAGCAGCACCCATAGGACTTCTAGTGTGTTAGTGGCAGCAAACAGAGCTCCTATATTTTCTTCTCAGCAGCACCCATAGGACTTCTAATGTGTTAGTGGCATCACACAGAGTTCCTATATTTTCATCTCAGAAGCACCCATAGGACTTCTAGTGTGTTAGTGGCATCACACAGAGCTCCTATATTTTCTTCTCAGCAGCACCCATAGGACTTCTAGTGTGTTAGTGGCATCAAACAGAGCTCCTATATTTTCATCTCAGAAGCACCCATAGGACTTCTAGTGTGTTAGTGGCATCACACAGAGCTCCTATATTTTCTTCTCAGCAGCACCCATAGGACTTCTAGTGTGTTAGTGGCAGCAAACAGAGCTCCTATATTTTCATCTCAGAAGCACCCATAGGACTTCTAGTGTGTTAGTGGCATCACACAGAGCTCCTATATTTTCATCTCAGAAGCACCCATAGGACTTCTAGTGTGTTAGTGGCATCACACATAGCTCCTATATTTTCTTCTCAGCAGCACCCATAGGACTTCTAGTGTGTTAGTGGCATCACACAGAGCTCCTATATTTTCATCTCAGAAGCACCCATAGGACTTCTAGTGTGTTAGTGGCATCACACAGAGCTCCTATATTTTCTTCTCAGCAGCACCCATAGGACTTCTAGTGTGTTAGTGGCAGCAAACAGAGCTCCTATATTTTCTTCTCAGAAGCACCCATAGGACTTCTAGTGTGTTAGTGGTATCACACAGAGTTCCTATATTTTCATCTCAGAAGCACCCATAGGACTTCTAGTGTGTTAGTGGCATCACACAGAGCTCCTATATTTTCTTCTCAGCAGCACCCATAGGACTTCTAGTGTGTTAGTGGCATCACACAGAGCTCCTATATTTTCATCTCAGAAGCACCAATAGGACTTCTAGTGTGTTAGTGGCAGCAAACAGAGCTCCTATATTTTCTTGTCAGCAGCACACATAGTACCTATAGTGTGTTAGTGTCAGCACCCATAGGACCTACAGTGTGTTGTGAGCACACATAGGAGTTCTATTTTTTATACTATATACACTACCGACTACAATGGCTGGAAGACCGCCAAGGAGAGGCAGAGCGTGCCGAGGCAAGAACACAGGGCAGGCAGGCTCTGTTTCTAGAGACAACAGTGCTGGCCGTGGACGTGGTCGTGCATCGTCATCAGCACGTGGCCATGGAACACGCTTGTCTTTGTTTTCGGCAGCTGGACATGTGGAGCCGCATCATGCCGAAGGCTTGGTAGAATGGATGACCAAGCCCTCCTCATCCTCCTCATCCTCTCTCACCCAGGCTCAGGGTACTGGCAGAGCAGCTGCCAACGCGTACTCAATGGCATCATCAGCCACCCCTTCCCTAGACCCACCATGTCCTCCTGAGGAGTCCCCCGAACTGTTTGAGCACAGTGTTGGGTACATGCTCCAGGAGGATGCCCAACGATTCGAAGGCTCGGATGATGATACCCAGCTTGAGGAAGTCAGTAGTGTGCGCGCAGAGAGAGGGGATGCTGAAGGACAGCAATCTGGCAGTAGTGTTCCACCAGCTGCAGCTTACTGCCAGGTTTGCTCTAGTGGTGAAGAGGGAGGGGATGATGAGGTCACTGACTCCACGTGGGTGCCTGAAGGGAGAGAGGAGGAGGAGGAGGAGGATGCAGCGTCACATGTCCAACGAGGCAGGATGCCCCCTGGAGGCCAGCTAGAGGCCAGCACAGCAACTGTACCACACCGCAGAGCTCCGCCTGAGCAGGGCGCTGCCTCTGCACGTTATCACAAAAGTTCTTTGGTGTGGGCCTTTTTTGAGACGAGTGCATCAGATCGCACCACTGCTATTTGCAATATTTGTCTCAAGCGTATCTCGCGTGGCCAAAACATCAGCCGCTTGGGCACCACAAGCATGAGCAGACATATGTCGACCTGCCATGCAGCTCGTTGCAAGCACACATAAAAGACCCACACCAAAGAACAAAGCGGACCTCTCCTTGCTCCTCATCAGCTGGGATCTCCATCCCCACTATATCTTCAGTCCTCTCTGAAAGCTGCTCTGAGAGGACTGAAGGTGTAGAATTAGGTGTGTCACAACCAAGTACTTGCAGTACACCGACGTCCGATTGTAGCAGGCAAATTTCCCTGCCCCAGCTGCTGGACCGTCGAAAGAAGTATACTCCCAGCCATCCACATGCCCAGCGGTTGAATGCTAGCTTGGCTAAATTGCTAGCACTTCAACTGCTGCCTTTTCAGTTGATAGACTCGGCCCCCTTCCGTGAGTTTGTTCAATGTGCGGTTCCTCAGTGGCATGTTCCCAAACGCCACTTTTTCTCACGGAAGGCGATTCCGTCTCTCTACTGGCATGTGGAAGGCAATGTCCATGCCTCGCTGGACAGGGCGGTCAGCGGTAAGGTGCATATTACCGCTGACTCATGGTCCAGCAGGCATGGACAGGGACGTTATCTTTCTTTCACGGCCCATTGGGTCACTCTATTGGCAGCTGGGAGGGATGCAGGACAAGGTGCAGTAGTGTTGGAGGTTGTTCCGCCACCACGCCTCCAAAATGCTACTACTGGTTGTGACCCACCTCTCTCCTCCACCCCCTCCTCTTCTTCTTCCTCCATGTCCTCTTCGAGTGCTCTGTCCTCGGAACCAGCGGTGCTCCGTAGGCGTACAAGGGGCTACGCGAGTACGCAGGCAAAAAGATGCCATGCCGTGCTTGCGCTGGTGTGTTTGGGGGACAGGAGCCACACTGGGCCAGAGGTTCTGGCAGCTCTGCAGGGGCAGGCCGAGAGGTGGTTGACGCCACGCCAGCTTAAGCCAGGAATGGTCGTTTCTGATAATGGCACCAACCTCCTCTCCGCCCTGCGACAGGGGCAGCTCACCCATGTGCCCTGTATGGCTCACGTCCTCAACCTGGTGGTGCAGCGGTTCTTGGGCAGGTTCCCAGGCTTACAGGATGTCCTGAGGCAGGCCAGGAAAGTCTGTGTGCATTTCCGCCGATCTTATAATGCCAGTGCTCGGCTGACTGAGCTGCAAAAGGAGCTGAACCTGCCCAAGAACCGCCTAATATGTGACATGCCCACCAGGTGGAACTCAACGTTGGCCATGCTGCAGCGACTGCACACGCAGCAGAGGGCCATCAATGAGTACCTTTGCGACTACGGCACCAGGACAGGGTCAGGGGAGCTTGGCTTTTTTTCCCCACGCCAGTGGAGCATGATCAGGGATGCATGCACTGTCCTCTCACCATTTGAGGAGGCCACGAGGATGGTGAGCAGTGACAGTGCATGCATCAGTGACACTGTACCTCTTGTCCACCTGTTGGAGCATACGCTGCGTGGGATAATGGACAGGGCACTTGAGGCAGAACAGAGGCAGGAAGAGGAGGACTTCCTTGTCTCTCAAGGCCCCCTTTATCCAGACAATGTTCCTTCTGTCCCACCCATCACACAGGAAGAGGAGGAGGAGGAGGAGGAGGAGGAGGAGGAGGATTGTGTGAGCATGGAGGTGGAGCCTGGCACTCAGCATCAGCAGCAGCAGTCTTTTAGGGATGATGTACAGTCCCAACAAACCAGTGGACTTGTACGTGGCTGGGAGGAGGTGGCTGGCGATCATGTCATCCTCAGTGACCCAGAAGACTCCGGACCGAATGCCTCAGCTAACCTACGCTGCATGGCCTCCCTGATCCTGCAAAGCCTGCGGAAGGATCCTCGTGTTCTTCGGATCAAGGAGAGTGACCATTACTGGCTGGCCACTCTCCTTGATCCACGGTACAAGGGTAAGGTTGCGGACCTTATCTTGCCGTCGCAGAGGGAGCAGAGGATGAGACATCTCAGGGAGGCCTTGCAGAAAGGTCTGTGCAACGCGTTCCCAGAAACTGGGAGGTTACAAACTCCTGGTCCTGGACGACGAGTTGCTGAGGCTTCGGTCAGTAGCAGAAGGAGCGGTGGGGAAGGTGGACGTCTGACCGATGCGTTCAGACAATTTTTTAGTCCGCAGCCCCAAGGTATGATCGGTTCCAGCAACCATCGCCAGCGTCTGATATACATGGTGCAGGAATACCTAGGGGCAAGGTCAGACTTGGACACCTTTCCCACCGAAAATCCTCTGGCTTACTGGGTCCTGAGGATGGATCACTGGCCAGAGCTTGCACAGTATGCAATTGAGCTACTGGCCTGTCCTGCATCCAGCGTTCTTTCCGAACGCACATTCAGTGCTGCTGGAGGATTTGTCACCGATCATAGGGTGCGCCTGTCCACCGACTCGGTTGATCGACTGACCTTCATAAAAATGAATCAGTCTTGGATCACCACCAGCTACCAGACACCTGAAGCGGATATAACGGAATAATTTATAATGTCACATCCCTTCAAGACTGCCTATGCTGATGCTGAGTGACTGTCCTGTTATGTTCACTGACTATCCTCTTCCTCCTCCTCAATGATCCATGCCACCACACCAGTGCCTAAGGCACAATTTTTCAGCCCCTGTATAACAGGGGCGTGTAATTACAATTTTTTAAAAAGATGCTTCGCAACAGGTGTGACTGCTGTGCTCCAAGTACAGTATCTGTGAGGGGTTGCAGTGTTGTGGCACCAGCACCAATGCCTAAGGCACAATTTTTCAGCCCCTGTTTAACAGGGGCGTATAATTACAAATCTTGATCTAATAGTTCACAGCAGGGCCCATTCCTGCGCCCACCAAGAGTAACTATGAGGGCCTACAGTCTTGTGGCAACACCGTCCACCACCACCACCACCACCAAAGGCCCAATTTTTCTGCCCTGTTCAACAGGTGCATGCAATTACAAATCTTGATCTAATAACTCACAGCAGGGCCCATTCCTGCACCCACCAAGAGTAACTGTGAGGGCTTACAGTCTTGTGGCAACACCGTCCACCACCACCACCACCACCACCAAAGGCCCAATTTTTCTGCCCGGTTCAACAGGTGCATGCAAGTACAAATCTTGATCTATTAACTCACAGCAGGGCCCATTCCTGTGCCCACCAGTCTTGTGGCTACACCAACATCTAATAGGGCAAATTTCTGCAGAGTATATACGGCAGGCCCCTACTTTCAAACATCCAACTTACAAACGACTCCTACTTGCAAACGGCAAGAGAAAACAGGAAGTGAGAGGAAATCTACCCCTAGGAAGGAAAATTCTATCCTGTTAGATTTAATTTGGGAAAAAGGTATCTCCTCTCTACTGATGCTTTATCACCAATCCTTGTTTCAATTAAAACCCCACTTTTCCAAAAACATTTGTCATTGGGACGGAAAGTGAGGTGACATGTTCTGAACAGATGTGCAAAGACAGCAAATGTTACAGGGGTGATAACCCCTCCCTATGTTCTCCAAAAAGCTTAAAAATTGATTTTTTTGGGATGTAGCTACACTTCATAATGTACCTGTTCAGATTCTACTTAAGAACAAACCTACAGTCCATGTCTTGTTTGCACCACCTATATACTGCTGTTCAGAGTATATAGGGTTGTAGGTATAGGGTTTTATTTTGGGTGCGGGGTCCCCCTTAGTATCCATACAAGACCCAAAGGGGCTGGGGTGGGGGGGGGGGGGTGATGGGGTAGCCATGCCATTTTTCTCAAGGATTTTCAGCCATATGGCGGCCAGGACAAGACATGACATTAAAGCCGCAAGTGGTTTTAAATGGCTTCTTTTTTTCCTTTACAAATGTCATTTTGTGCAAGGACAGTTCTAAACACGGGAAACACATGCCACTTCACAGGCATACTTTAGACACCCCCCAGGTACCATATTTAAAGGAAAATTTCACTTTTTTTTTTTTCACTTTATGCATCATTAAAATGACTGCTCCCGAAAAAACTTTAGTTTTTAAAATTTATTTTTGCATTGATATATGTCCCCTGGGGCAGGACCCGGGTCCCCAAACCTGTTTTATGACATTAACATGCATATTGGCCGTTGTAATTAGCAATTTTGATTTCGAACGTTCGCGTCCATTATAACGAATAGGGTTCGAAAATTCGCGCGAACTTTCGGTCCGTTCGAAGGTTCTGGTGCGAACCGAACCCGGGGGTGTTCGGCTCATCCCTATTGGGGAGGTGAGTTGATCGGATGATCTATGCAGACATATGAAGTGTATAACATCACCCAGGAGTGTCTCCACCTTGGGCCAATAAAGAATAAATGGGTACTCTTACCAGCCAGAGTGGATCCAGCACACCATACGGCGGTGGATCATCAGAGCTTTGTCCACTCTATGGACCGAGGGAGCAACAGGGATCTGTAGAACACCTCCTCTTAGTGCTGACGACACTCCAAGCCAGAGGGAAAATCCAGATATCAAGCAGCAATCGTATCAAATTGCAATGACCATGGAAAAAGGAAAATCCATCCACATAGTGTAAATCCATAAAAGATTTATTCGAAATCCATAAAAAGTTCAGGCAGTTGAACATCAATAAAAATCCAAATACAGGAAGGCAGCGTGGGATGGACAGCTAGAGCTGGCATATAAAAACCCGACCGGTTTCATCTAAAACAGACATCAACTGGGGTATATGGGGTATATGAAAAATCACATTGAGAAAAACGTCGTTTTTTTCAATGACATTAAAAGCGGCCGTGTGTACGCGCCATTACTCTGGATGAAGGAGCACAGGGGCACCTTTGGACAGCAGCATCAGCAGTCTAAAAAAGAAAACAAATGCAGCCGTCACATCTAAGAACTGTTAACCCCTTGGCGCTGGCCATATGCAAATATCCGGCCTCTCACGCCTGGTCCTTAGCGGTGAGGGGCCACATATTTGGGTGAATTTCTCACAAAACACCTGTGCCAAGAGCGCATGCGCTGTGCACTCCCAGCATAGTTATCCTCGCCTAACCGAATGCTCCCAATCGCTCCTTGCAATCGGGGGTTTTCGGACAACGTGATCTCCATGACAGCCAATCACGGCGGTCACATGATCTTAAGCCGCGCCGTCACAAACCTCTTAAAGGGCCGGGAGGCGCAGGCGCTAAGAGGTTAAGCTGTAATATAATACATTTTTGATTTTGGGTTTAATACTGCTTTAATGTTATTTAGTGCAATATTATCATCTTTACATGATTCACTATGCTAGGTATTATATTAATTACACTAATCATTATATTGATATCAGCTTCACACATTTATTGATATCATTTTATGTAAGATTATACATTATTTACAATATGTGAATATTTGATCAAATTATTTCACATAAAGAGAGAATATAACATTGCCTCATTAGTTTTTACACATAATGCTTACATCTTAACTTTAATGTTTTGATCAATATTTATATTTGCTGATACTTTGTACTAAAAGGATTCTTTTTATGGTTAAGAGGCTTCCCTAATTGATGTTCATCCTTATTTAACTATGTATTTTATTTATTTCTGATTCTATTACTAGTGCTCTTGACATATTTAACATCTGAACATCATGTGACCTTTTACAGTATTTGTATTACATTTTGTGTATTTGATCATTTTTGTAAGAAAAATATCTCACATATACACATATATGTTGATGGTGTTATATGATTCTGTGAATAATAAACAACTTTATCATCATGAATCAATTTCCTGGCTCATCCTTTATGTACAGGCACGTCTGCTGACACTGCTTCCAGATTTTTTGGGGCTCGAAGACCTCTTTCTGCCAGTTGCAACTGGAACAAGTGTCCCCATTGGAAAATTTGCCCTCTATTCCTGTTCTGATGGCAACTTTGGCAATTTTATATTTACCCTCATGTTCATTCGCAGTGACATTTGTGATCAGGACAGTTAGAGAAAGTGAATCTCCCTAATGGGGACCCCTAATGTGGTCAGCAGGTATAACCCCTCAACCCTCTATCGAGTTTTGCCTTTAGTTATAAAGAGCTGCATCCAGGGGCGGGACAAGGGGTGGGCAGGAGGGGGTGCCACAAGGAGATTTAGGGGAAGACGTGTGCTGGGATGGGGAATTTGGAGGGCAAACAAATAATGCTAAAACTAAAATAAAAGATAAACTCATTCGCTACAGTGCAAACTGATCAGTAAGTCCTAGCCAATGATTTATGACCAGAGCCCGCTGCTGATTGGCTTAGAGAAAGAGAGAAGAGAGCCCTATGTAGGTCAACAACACAGTGCTCTCTACAGACAGCAGCAGGGCCACCATCAGGGGGGTACAGGCAGTACACATGTAAGGGGCCCAGATGTACCCAGGGGCCCAGATAGCAACCCCCCTTTTTTTTTTTTTTTTACCTTTTTTTATAAGAGGCCCAGAGGTCCCCAGGGCCCTGGATGGTTACCCCCCTTTTTATGCATTTTTTATAAAAAAATATATATATATATTTTTTGTTTTTGTAAGGGGCCCAGAGGTCCCCAGGGCCCCGGATGGCAACCCCCCTTTTTTTTTAAATAAAAATATATATTTTTTTGTAAGGGGCCCGGATGGCAACACCCCCTTTTTTTGTTGTTCTTTCTTTGTTCGTCAGCACCCAAAGCCCCCCTGACCTCAACAATTCGCGGTGGCAGCACCCCCCCGCTTCACAATTTGTGGATCCCCCTGCTTCCCAAATCGCCATCACCCCCCCCCCCCTGTCTCTCCTCTGCTCCAGGGGGCCAATGCCTGAAGCTGTGTAATTGGCCCCAAAATTCCTGATGGCGGCCCTGGACAGCAGTGATATGATTTTTTTTTTTCTCCCTGCAAAACAGAGTAAAAATGTGCACATTGCTTAGTAAAAAAGCACACAGTAAAAAAAAAAAAGTACACAGTTAACCCCTTGACTTCCCCTAAATGTTAACCCCTTTCCAGCCAGTGTCGGCAGTACAGTGACAGTGTATGTTATTAAAACAAAAATACCTCTGCGCTATGCAGTGTACAAATAAATAGTTTCAATGTGTGAATGAATTGACAAATGTGTATATAAAAAGAGTTGCTGCAAACACCTACTGTTTTCCCACATGTCAAAAGATCAATGATTACAAATCTTTGGTCAACCCTGAATTGGATGCAAAAACTCCACCTATGGAACACTGGGAAGGCACTTTTTGCATCCAAATCACTCCCCAGTGGCATTTTACTCATACATATTCTTATAGTAAAAAGACTTTCCATTGCACGCAAATGGAACTCTGCGCTTCCCCCCTGCTCTCCAAGACGTGATCAACGCAATCAACGACAGCAAGATGGAAGGACTCTTCGCCAAAGCACACCTAAATACCCCTAATTTTCGAAAAATATGGCATCTCTATGATCTCTGGCTTCAGGATTCAAGATGTAACTAACAAGAACTGGCTATAATCTCAAACCTAAGCATGCCCTAGCATTAAATATCATCCTTACAATACCCCACTCATCTATGTGTACTTATATGTACCCCCCCCCCCCCCCCGCCTCATTCGTGGCTCCCTATATCACTTATACTGCTTATATTGGTTACTTGATTATTATTTTTTTTACTATTCTCTCATCACATCTTATTGGCATCCTGACTTATATTGACTATTCTATTATAGTTGAACCTCGGATTCACGAGAATGCTCGTAATCCAAAGTACTCGCATATCAAAGCGAGTTTTCCCATTGAAGTCAATGGAAACGAAAATAATTTGTTCCTCATTGACTTCAATGGGATGCAATACCGCAAGCGGTCAGAGGCGGGGGGGGCACCGGAGAGCCTCGGAAACGTCTGAAAAGGCCTGAGAACACTTCGGCTGACCTCGGCAAATCTCGGAAATACTTCCTACCTGAGATTTTCGGAGGTCAGTCGTGCTGTCCTCTGGCCTTTCTGTGCATTTCCGAACGGCGCAGATCGCTGTGATCGGCGATGTTCGGCTCTGCTCGACTCCTACACCCCCCACCTCTACTGCACACCGTTTTGGCCTGCATTGTGCTCGTTTTGCGAGACAACACTCGCAAACCGAGTCACGAAATACAGTGCTCGTATTGCAAAACGCTCGTTAACCACGTTACTCGCAATCCGAGGTTCCATTGTACTTTCCTCTGTAATCTGTATATCAAATTCTGTTACTAGACATGCAGATATGTACTTTGCAACTGGAAAAACGTCCTTAATAAAAAAAAGAAAGAAAAAAAAAAAAGATCAATGATTATAAATGGTGTTGCGCGAGCTCACAATAGTAAAAGCAATGCACTAATGTTAGTCAATCCTAATCAATGTGAAAACAACATAATGTGACAAATTAAAAAGATCATTAAAGGTGAACCCAGATACAGTGCATAAACCAAGTGTAGTCCATGAACAAGACAATAAAAATAATAAATAATATATAAAAATTAATTGTGCGTGATGATTCAATCTTCAATGGTGATATATTCAAAAAGTTAAATTTCTTCAAAAGAATATACTGTGTGCAGTTTTTTAAAAACAAACGGTGTGCTTCCACCTCCTCGTGACACCTCTGTGCTCCCAGAACTCTCACCTTTAAAGTGGTTGTAAACCCACTTTTTCAACTTGCACCTAGAGGTAAGCCTAGATTAAGGCTTACCTGTAGGTGCAAGAAATATCTCCTAAACCTACACGGTTTAGGAGATATTTAGTTAAATGACAGGCGCCGCTGTCTACGGCGCATGCGCGCCGTAGACAACGGCGCATTCATGGGGTTAATCTCATTCACAAATTTGGCTACTTCCCAGCAATCGCTGGGCGTAGCCGAATGTGAAGGCTCCCGCGCGCATGCGCAGAGTGACGTCTCCGCCGCTCCGGCCAATCACAGCGCCGGAGCGGCGCTGTGATTGGCTGGAGCGGCGATAGCCGGAAGTAACCTTCCGGCTATCGCTGCAGCGATGGATGCGGCTGAAGAGGGAGACGAGGACGGCTTTGGGGGCCCCGATCTAAGGTCAGTGATGCATAATGAGCTATTATGCTAGTCATATTAGCTCATTATGCCTTTCTCTTACAGGTAGTTTAATTATTTTTTTTTTTTTATAAGGGTTTACAACCACTTTAAAGAGGAAGTCAAATTCCCTGGTTTGTTTGTACCTATAGGTAAGCCTATAATAAGGATTACCTATAGGTACTGTAAATATCTCCTAAACTTGCACCATTCAGGAGATATTTACTGCATACACCACCGATGACATCATCGGCGCATGCGTTTGAAGGAACGGCTACCTGTGCCATTTCTTCAGAACCCTGTGCCGTGACTGTCGGCTCCCACGCACATGTGTGTGAGTGAAGTCACGTGGCTCCAGACAGTCACAGAGCCAGAGTCCGTGGACCCGGAAGGAAGACGGGCAAAGATGGATGCGGCCTCCAGTGATGACAACGAGGGCTTCGTTTGCAGGTAAGTTTCACATAATGTGCTAGTATGTAATGCATACTAGCTCATTACGCCTTTACTTTGCAGGTCAGCAAAATAAAAATAAAAAGAGGCAGTGTCTACTTCCTCTTTAATGTGTAATCAAATGCGCTTTATGATTCCAATTTTATAGGTGTTTAGATGTCCCTCAGATCATATCCTTATCCTGGTCCTCTCAGATGTTGTACCCATGTTGTACCTATGGTGGCCATGTACTCAGGATGGAGACTGAGAAGCTGTTCAACCTGTTGGAACTGGATCTAAAATGGCCGATCTCTCCGTAAGTTTCTCCTTCAAAAGGTACAGTATGGGACGTTTTCCATGTCAGATCACACAGAGCTACTGTCAGTGCCTTACCACTTAGCACAAAACGCCGTCATTGTATGTCGGTACTTTGACGTTAATACCGTTGTTATGGCAGCAGATAGCTGCCATAATCCCAGTATTTTATACAAGGGCGAGCGACTAGCTTTCAGATAAAAGTGGTCTCCGTGGCAGATTCGCCACAAGATCACTTTTATCTGGGGCGGGAGAGGGCTCCCCCCACTTGCCGCGTTTCAGTCATCTCCACTGCTTACCGGAGCCGTCGGTAGCGGTGGAGACGACTGCGTCCTTCCCCCTGACAGGCCTGGAGCCGAGTGAGGGAAAGATGGCCCCCGCTCGACTCCATCACATTGAATGGTGGAAGCGACGTCTTAAAGGGGAATATTTTTTTTTTGCAAAAATAAAATTACTTTTTTTATTTTTTTTATTGCATTTTTGTGTAAATGTTAGATCTGAGGTCTTTTTGACCCCCAGATCTCACATTTAAAAGGCCCTGTCATGCTTTTTTTCTATTACAAGGGATGTTTACATTCATTGTAATAGGAATAAAAGTGACCCAAACATTTTTTTTAAGTGCACAGTATAAAAAAGTAAAATAAAAAGTAAAATAAATAATAATTTTAAAAAATGAAAGCGCCCCATCCCGCCGAGCTCGCGTGCAGAAGCGGACACATACGTAAGTCGTGCCCTCACTACACATGTGAGATATTGCCGCGATTGTTAGAGCGAGAGGGGTCCCTGTCCTCTGATTCTCTAGCAGAGATCCCTGTCCTCTGATTCTCCAGCGGTGATCCCTGTCCTCTGATTCTCCAGCGGTAATCCCTGTCCTCTGATGTAAAGAGGAACTCTGGAAACTCCAAACTCTTAAGCCACTTTGCATATCTTGGTGTGTGGTGGATGTATTTGCACTCACGGTGGAAGGGGTGGGTGGTAATGATGGGGGGGGGGGGGGCAGGTCAACTTTTGCATTGGGGCCCACAAGCTTCAAGCTACGCCTCTGACTACACCTCCTCTGTAACTCTAAACATGTAACCTGTATAAATTTTTAAACATCGCCTATGGAGATTTTTGAGGGTCAAAGTTTCCATAAGCCGGCGCAATTTGGAAGCATGACATGTTGGGTATCAATTTACTCGGCTTAACATGATCTTTCACAATATAAAAAACATTGGGCTAACTTTACTGTTGTCTTATTTTTTAAGTCAAAAAAGTGTATTTTGTCCCCAAAAAATTGCGCTTGTAAGAAAGCTGGGCAAATACGTTGTGACATAAAGTATTGCAACAACAGCCTTTTTATTCTCTAGGGTGCCTGAAAAAAAAAATATAATGTTTGGGGGTTCTAAGCAATTTTCTAGCAAAAAAAAAACGGATTTTAACTTGTAAACAACAAGTGTCAAAAAGAGTCTCGGTCCTTAAGTGGTTAAAGGGACCAGCGCCATAGACTGATAAAGAACACCTGAGAAGACCAGGATATGCTAGTAATGATCAGCGACTTAAAATGGGACTGTGATAATGTGGCAGACAATCTGACACTAACTGACACTGGAGGGGAACTACCTACTGTAACTGACACTGACATCACCAGTGACACTAATACAGTAATCAGTGCTAATAATTTACACTGATTATAAATAGGTGTTGCGCAAGCTCACAATAGTAAAAAATAAATGGACTAATGTTAATCGATCCTGATCAATATGAGAACTACATGATGTGACAAATTAATAAGATCATTAAAGGTGATTTTTTTTTTTTACATTGTACATTAACATTAAGTCCACTTGCAAAATACATTTTTTTTATTAGTAAACAGATTTTTTTTAAGTCATAATTTTACTCTTATTCTTGTAAGAATTACAAACTAATTGATGTTTACTTAAGAGGTGCTCGTCGTGAGCGCAAACCAAATCTGTAGAGAGCTCTAATCTTCAAAACATTCTCTCCCAACCACATATAAAGTAAAATATTCAGCAAAGGCCATCACAAGAACGCAGCTTGATAAAGCAAATACACGATTGTTCTCTGTTACAGGACTTATAAGATCACAGCTTTCTCTGAGCACAAAGCTTTCCTAGTTCTGATTCCAGCAAGATGTATCCGCTGTGCTGTGTAGTTCTTTAATAAAACATAGTAACATGCAAAGATAAACAGAATTGTTTTATAATGCATGACTGTTGTGAATATTTGTATTAGCAGCAGAGAGGGTTGTTATCTTTCAGATAATGAAAATAACGTACGTCCTCCTGTAAACTACACAGGCTGCAGAAAGCTCTGTGATGTAACAGATTTAAAACTGGAAGGCTCTATTCACACCATGGAATTTTTGCAATGTTTTTCAATCTTCATTTTGGGAATATTTACATTAATTTTACATGCATTCATCTCTGTGGAAGACTTGGCCATTTGACTTCAAGTTTCTGGAAGGAGGATTATCTGTTTTGCCCCACAGCAACCAATTGGATTAAAATCTGGACCAAAGCATACAGACAGTTTGTTAAAGAGACTCTAATGCCGTGTGTACACACGATCGATTTTCTCGACGGTGAAAACACCGCCGAGAAATTCGACATGAAAAACGAGGACCGGCTTGGTCCCCTACACACGGCCGGTTTTCATGACATTTTTTCTCTTGGTCGAGAAAACCGACCGTGTGTAGGCTCCCTGGCAGTGTTTCCCTATGGGAAAACTGCCGTGGAAAAAAAAGACGTGAATCACGACGAGAAAAATTAGAGCATGTTCTAATTTTTCTCGTCGTGATTATTGCCGTTTTTCTCGTCGGGAAAAATTCTGGAAAGCCCACACACACGCGTTTTTCCAATGCTTAGCCATTTTGATGGGCAAAGCTCCAATTCTTCCATGTAGTGTCAAAGCTACCTTGCATAGATTCCTAATGGACCATTACTATAATGGGTCATCTCAATGGTTAGCAGGGAAATGTAGGATTGGGAAGTAGTGGCAAGTTTTTACACTACCTGGAAGTATTAGGGCTTTTCTGAAGCTTGTCCACCCCTTCCTGCCTTCTGCACATTCTTATTGGCTCATTACTATGCAAATAGAACCCTTGCTGGCCAGTAAGAATGTACTGTGTGTGGGTAAGAGGTAGCCACTAGATCATGACTACCTAGAAGAATTGAAGCTTTTTCAAAGCTTGTCTACTCCTTCCTATCTCCTGCATGTTCATTGGAAGGAAGAGAGGAGAGATCCCTGGCACTGCACATCCACGGAGTCCTATGGTGGTATGAGAGAGACAGCCTCAGCCTGGGCCTGCCCAGAGTCCGTGGATGTGTGGCACCAGGGATTATTCCTCTCTTCCTTCCAGTGACTACAGGAGCTGGGACAGACTCCATCCCTTGCTAGCACTCCTGCAGAGGACGCAGCATCACCCAAACTACTTCCCACAGTGATCAAGCCTGAGAGAAACACTAATAAACCATAGGTCCTGCACATGTATATTGGCCAATTACTATGTCAATGGGATTCTGACTGGCCAATAGATAGTTTTGGGGGTGAGCCGAAGTAGCAAGCTTTTACACTACCTGAAAATATTGGAACTTTGCTGAAGCTTGCCCACGCCTTCCTGACTCCTGTATAATTGTATTGTTTTTTTTCTATTCAAATAGGACCCTCGTTGGTCAATAGGAATGTATTGGGCATAATAATAGTGACATGTTCTTACACTACCTGGAAGTATTGGAGCTTTGCTATAGCTTGTCCACCCTTTCCTGCCTCCTGCACATTCCCAACAGCCCATTACGATACAAATTGGACCCTCATTGGCCAATATGAATGTGTTGGGGTTAGGAGGTACTGTAGGAAACAAGCTTCTACATCTGGACATATTTAAGCATTGCCAAAGTATGTTCACCCCTTCCTACCTCCTGGACACTCATATTGGTCAATTACTATGCTTATAGAATTCATCCTGGCCAATAGAATAGTTTTGGGGTTAGAGGTAACAGCAAGTTCTTACACTACCTGGAAATATTGGAACTTTGCTGAAGCTTGTCTACCTCATCCTACCTCCTGCACGTTCCTATTGGCACACACAATGAGATTGTGTACAATATAATAATAATGATGAATAAAAACATATTATTATAAGTGGCGCAAAAACATGTAACTAAATACATAAACTACTCCAGTAAATGTGAATCACATTATAACTGAAATAGATGAATTAATCCAGTCATTATAAATCAACAAGAACCCGTGCATAAAGTGACAATAGTGTTTAAAGTTCATAAATTAATAATTAGTGTCTTCAATCTTCATTTCTTCCACCACACCCAAGTGTTCAGTGAGATCTCTCCCTTCAGATAAAACACTCACCACAAAAATATGCCTCACACTCGCGTGTTTGGCGTGCAGGCAAAGCAACACTCTTTTCAATGGAAAACCAGATGATGCACTTCATAGAGTGTCCTCCAGGTGGCTCTGTATATGTGTAACAAAAAATAGGGTGCACAATAGTGTGATATCGTAAAACCAGTTTAATAAATAAAAGAAACCTTCAAAAGTTACACTCACAAGAAAATTATGAAAGCAAGCCGTAATGCACACCAAAAACATCCAGAATACCACAGCCAGTGAAGGATGGTCACGGCGGACCCAAGATCAGCAGTGATCAATTCTAATATGAACGCTCTCACAGCTCGCTTCTCATATGCGATCCCTCGCTTCCTACTGTGGTTGGATGCGTAACACGTCACACGTCACTCCTTAACGATAGTTCAAGCACTCAAACGATCACAGTGTAGCCACGCCCCGACATGTTTCGTCACGATGGACTTAATCATGGGATTGGCTACACTCCGTAATGGACTCCCCTTTATACCCACATCTGTAATTGGTCGGAGTTGGTTCAAAGTTATTGCGCATACGCGCCACGTCATAGACGGGCGGAAATGCTGACCAGGGGATCCTGCACTCAAGGGCGGAAGTGTCGTGGTTTAATTCTTACGCTGATCGAGTGTCCCCGTAGCCATCATTCATATGCACATATATTAGGAGGCTCAGTTCCCACTATCTGCCCTATACTTAATAAGCGCATTGCAGCATAACTAAAGAAACTAATTTCACAACTAAATACATATTATAAACACTATAATGTCAGCTTATAACCAAAGCTATTTAAACGTACATTATTTGATAAAATCATCTAATAATTGCTGCCTCTAGTACATTACCACATTATACCAATGTTAATCGCAATAATTTTAGATAAAACCATTAACCAATTCTTGGTGCACATGTCAAAATAATATCCATCCTTACTATCATAACTGGTTGATAGCTATGTAAATACATTATATGGATTATATAGGACAATATAATGTGGAGTTATATTAATAAAAATAAAAATAAGAAATATATATTAATAAATAAAATTAAATAGCAATTAAATAGCAATACACTATTTATTGTTTAAACTATAATTAAAATATTTTAAAATTAATTTTTATATATATTTTATGAAGAAGAACTGAACCTAAATGCCTAACTCTCCTCATTCACCCTGGTTCTCATGTACTTGAACATATCCCCAAACACTCTTAAAAATCATTTATGAAGCAGTTCAAATCCACCTCCACATTTAATCCCCGGGGAGAGAGGCACTTTAAAAGAAAAATCCACTTGGTTTCACGTTGTGAGAGATCCCTGACCCTATTAGATCCCCTCCAAGTTGGATAGACACAATCAATGCCACAAAACTGGGCTAAAGAAGGGTCCTGATTATGCTTCTCTTTGAAGTGTACTGACACGCTATGGTATTTAAATCCATTTTTAATATTGGTTAAATGCTCAGAGATACGAACTCTTAATCATCTCTTTGTTCTTCCCACATATATTAACCCGCATGGACACCATAACAGGTACACAACATGTGAGGAATTACATGTGATGAATTCCTCAATATCAAAGACTTTTTGATCAGTGCTCATAATTTGTTTCTTCCCCCTATTGTGTACTTTTACAGTCCTACAACAGATACATCTCCTGCACGGGAAGAAACCTTTGAGGTCAATCTTTAAAGTTTGCTGACCTGGGGGGTCCAAAATCTTCTTAACAACTCGATCCCCAAAATTTGGGGCCCTTCTATATATAAACTTTGGTTGTGAGGGGAGGACTTGTCCCAAATGCTTATCTCTACTCAGGATGTACCAATGTTTCCTAAAAATGGATTCAATGTCTTTATATTGCACATGAAACCCTGTTAGGAAAGCCCATTGGTAATGATTAGTCTCGTTCTGATTTTCCTTCTTTTTGAAGCATAAATTTCTAGGGAGTGTCACCACTTGTTGTATAGTATCTTCCAACACCTCATCCGAATAACCTTTCTGTGTAAATTTATCCTTCAGTATGTTTGCTTGTATCCTGAAGTCACTTTCTTCCGTGCAATTACGACGTACTCTTAAGAATTGTCCTCTTGGAATATTTTTAATCCAAGCAGGGTGGTGCCCACTACAGATCGATAAATAACTGTTCCGATCAGTGGGTTTGAAGAAGGCTTTGGTCTTCAAACTATCACCCATATTCTCAATCTAAGAAATCTACGTCTAAGAAATTTACAGATTTCTTGCTCATAGTGTATTCCAATTTAATGTTATTATTATTGTTGTTCAGAGCATCCAGGTATTCTTTAAGGGGTTCCTCCGGTCCTTCCCAAATCATTAACAGGTCATCTATGAACCGTCGGTAAAAGATCACCTGTGGCTTCTGGTTCCTAAAAATAAATGTATCCTCCCATTCTGACATAAACAGGTTGGCTAGGCTGGGAGCAAACTTAGCTCCCATACCCACGTCAACCTGTTGGGAAAAGAAAAAAACATTAAACCAAAAATAATTGTGTGTCATACAAAAATCCAAGACATGTCCCAAAAATCTTTTTTGTATATGTGGGATGTCTTCTCTCCTGCTTAATGCCCAATTCAGTGCCAAAGCCGCGTCCTCATGTTGAATAATAGTATATAGCGACGCAACATCCGCTGTTATTAGAAAAATTTCAGAGTTAGGTTTGATGTTCACCTTCTCCAAGGATAATAACAAGTCAGCTGTGTCTTTTAAATATGCTTTAGTTATTCGTACGCTTGGTTGGAGGAACTTATCGAGGTATTCCCCTAGTCTGGCAGTGACTGATCCAATCCCATTAACTATGGGTCGAGCCGGAGGTGTAACTGCGTTTTTATGGATTTTCGGTAGTGTGTAAATCACTGGAATCCTACAAACCGAAGGAGTTAAATATCTTTTTAGTAGTTTATGTATTTAGTTACATGTTTTTGCGCCACTTATAATAATATGTTTTTATTCATCATTATTATTATATTGTACACAGTTTGACTATTTAAGGTGGCAGCAGCATAGATACACTTTACATTTGGATGTATATGTTGGTACCAGTGTGCCTAAGTGTACAGAATTACCTAACATATTCATCATTGGATATTTTTTTTTTTTATGTTTTATTCTGAAGCGCAGTGGGGGTATCAATAGGGCACATTTTTTGATTTCCACTTATTCACACACAATGAGATGCCTTACAGGCCAATTGGATTGTGTTAAGGAAGAATAGGGTGGAAAAGCTTTGGCCCCATGAGAATGTTTTGGAATTAGTCCACAAGGCTAAGTTTTGAGGCTTCTAAAGGTATAGCTGCAATGTTATTTTTCAATTTCCTTTTTTACTGTTAGTTACTTCAGCCACAACTTTTTTGTTTAGTTTCAAAAAGCAGTAGAGAAAAGTTAAAACCATTTTAGAACCAGTGAGGTCCTGCTGTGAAACCTCTCTCTCTGAACTACAGAAGCGGAGATTCACTTAGATAAAAAAAAATAAGGAGACGTGCAACCAAAGGAATGTATTGAATGGGAAAGTAGAGTCTTTTCACATATACTGTACAGTATGTGTGTGATGGCTGAGTCAGTACAGGATTACTTAACTTACTCCTGAGGGTTAGTAAAATAAATGTATTTAGGCAAAACTTTAAATTATCAAATTTCTTTATTTGATTGTTCCTTTCCCACAGATGTTTCCCACCGAGGGCTCCCCCACACCATGTCACCATTTCTAAAATTAACATTATCCATGACTGGCTTCTTCTTCCTTGTTCTGTGCCAGCCCACCAATGATGTCTGATCTCACACATTATTATTTAATAATAAGCCATGCCAAATAGGGCATGACACATATGCCAGATCCTGCACATGTGACATACGATGCAAAAACCTTTCTCCTTAGATCTCGCCAAATTTCTTGTAAGATCTCACATTTTACACAGGAGAGGTGATTAAAAGGCATTGGGGATGTAGCCTTCCCAGTGGGCAGCTGTGAGGCCAGGGCTACATCACCAGTGCCTCCTGAAAAGCAGGAAGTAAAGTAATTTACAGAAAAATACCTGTTGATTTTGCCAGAAACCAAGTGTTCTTGTAACTCCCCGTGATAAACAATGTTACTTTATGTGAACTATGGCCCTCTATGTAATGAAGATAGGCAAATTGTGGAGACAGTAAATACACACAAAATATTTTTTTTTAGCAAGTGATCAACAGTTTAGTATAGCCCTCCAGCTGGCTATTGGTGATAATAAGACAAGTCAAAGGGTGCCGCAGCTCTCTATGGATCCTCTGGGTGGCAGGAACACATCTAGACAAAAACACAATAGAAGAGAGCACAAAGCTGCCCTAGTGTAACTCGGCTTTAAAGCGGAAGTAAAGTCTTCCTATTTAATTGTACCTACAGGTAAGCTTATAGTAAGGCTTACCTGTAGGTACTGTAAATATCTCCTAAACTTGCACCGTTTAGGAGATATTTTCTATATACTCTGCTGCCGACGTCATCGGTGCATGCACACTGAAGGAACAGCCCGCTCGTGGTGTTTCTTTAGGACCCGTGCCATGATCGGCAGCACCCGCACGCATGCGCGGGAGTTACATCATTGCGGCTCCGGCCAATCACAGCGTCAAAAACCCATGAACGCTGAAAATAACTCCGGGAACGATGTCGACCGTGGGAGCGGAGTGCGGGCGGCACTGCAGGGCATGGTTCTAAGGTAAGTATTTCATAATGAGCTAGTATGCAATGCAAACTAGCTCAATATGCCTTATGACTTATGCCCTTGTCTTGCAGTTTTATTTTTTCTGAGGTTTACAACCTCTTTAATATAGTAAAGTTAAAAACACTACAATGGTCAAACTCACATTGTGTGAAGATAGATACAGCATAAGGATTCCACTATGGCCACACTCCTAAAACCACCTCAAGATCTCAACACATCCACGGCTCCCCCTTCCCCTGTCGGGATTTTGATTTAGGAGTGTGGCCACAGTGGAATATTAAAGCCGAGTTACACTAGGGCTCCCCCATCCCCCAAATCACCTCAGCACAAATACCCCACACCCCAAAAAAATAACCCCACCTAGCACAACTCCTCTACTCCTCAAATTTCTACTCCAAGTACATCCTCCCCCCCCACTCCAAATCCCCCCTATCCCTCCAGCCAGCACAAATCCCTCCCCCCTGAATTTCCTCTCCTAGCACAAATACCCCTCTATCATCTCTACTAGCACAACCCCCCCCCCCAAAAAAAAATGTCTCCTCCTAACGCAATTTCCCTCCCTCCTCTATCACGTCACCTCTTCCAGCACAAATCCCTTCTCCTAGCATTAATTCTCTTCCCCCATCCCTTTTCTCAACACAAATACCCCTAAATCACTACTCCTAACACCCCCCAAAAAAATGTCCCCTCCTAGAGCAATTCTTACCCCCTGCTGCTCTCCTCCCAACACAGGTCCCCTCTCCCAATCACTTTGCAACCCCCCCCCACCTCACATGATACTGCAGTGCCCAGGACAGCCTCTCCTCCTACCCACCCCTTGTCCAAATAAGCACAGCAGTCTAGGGTGACAACTCTGACGGATACAGCAAGTAAATAAATTATATAAAAAACGAAACTACATACAGTATAAGGACTGGTGGGCAACTATATATTACATATTTATTATGGGGTTTAGACACAATTTAATGAGCAACAGAGCTTATGATTTGATGGAATTTTTACAGATGATGGAATCGGTAATTTGGGAGTGAAATCAATGTTGCTAAAATCATTCCGCTTATCCCTATTCCCTATGTATGCAAACAGTTCATATTAGACTGGCATATTAAACAGTATCTAACACTTTTTTTTACTTGTTGATTTACTTTTTTTCCTGTTTTGTAACTTTATCTGTATCTTTGTATGTTTTTGTTCTCTGTCATTTGAAGCTATTCTGCCCATATGCCAGTATGTGTGCATCTCAGTAAAACCACTCTGTATAAATGTATTGAATCATCCTTGAATACTAGGACTGAGCTATTTTAATTCTCACTGCATTATACAAAGCACATTTTCCTTTATAGATTTTTATTTATGATGATAATAGAGCTGTGTGAAAAATACAATTTAAATGATAACAGAATAGCTTCCGAAAGCCATTGTCCTAAATGTTCAACTAACGATGACGTTTTCCACATTGCACTAAAGCTGCTGGGAGCTTTTCGAGGCAATTATGTTAAACGAAGGGATGAATGAAATCCCAATTTTGGGCGACCTCCAGCAACAAAGCAAATTAGGGACCCACTTTTTCATGAAAAAGTGTTTAAAGGCAAAATAAAGATATGTCTTGGAAAACCCAGTGGGGCCTCAAATTATTAGCAGCATAATAAGTGTGCACTCATTCATGGCATTCATATTAAACATAACCAAGTCCTATGGATTGAGGCCAAAAATAATAAAACTCCATCAGAGTCTCAAAATATCTTTTAAGTAACCAAAATAACTGGATACAAGGCAGGTTCAAACAGAGGCTACCTGCTAGTAATTTGTAGAAGAACTACAAGTTTAAACCTGCAAGGCAAGTCAAGTGGCCTTCAGTTGCAAGTGCCAATGTTGATTTTAGAAAAGAAAATTAGATTTATTACAGTCAGCATATTGGATGAATGACAAGACTTTAGCAAGGCTTGGGCCCTTGGTAAAGATTCCACCAAGGAGGACGCGATCTGTAAAAGATTGAATGATCTCCCTACATTTGCATGGGTCCTCTCTTTAGATTATGGAATTCTGGGTTTGGTTCCCACGTGGCCCCTATCTGGAAGGAGAATAAATAATCACCTTAACTTTGCGTGGATCCCTTCTTTGGGTGCTGGGATTCTGGATGTGGTCCCCAACTAGAACTCTGTCTGCAAAGAGACTGTATGATTTTCCTAAGATTGTAGTGGTCTTTTCTTTGGGTGTTGAGATTCTAGGTGGGTTTGCCATTAAGGATACTATCTGCAAGGAGACTGAATGATCTCATTGATGTGTGTGTGTGTATCCCCGCTTTGGGTGCTTGAATTGTGGGTGTGGCTTCCAAAAGGGGCACTAGCTGCAAGCGACTTGATTCAATGATTTCTCAAGGTTTGTTTGTGTCCACTCGTTGAGTGTTGGGATTCTAGATATGGTTCGTACTGGGGACAGCATGGAGGCTATATGATTTGCCTATGATTGTGTGAGTCCCTTCTTTAGGTATTGTGATTCTGGGAAAATTTCTCACAAGAGAAACTATCTGCATGGATCTCTTTACTCAGGTTAGCCAATATTTTTTTCCAGTAATGCACAGTCCAATATCAATGCTCTTTAATGTGTTGCAAATACTTTTGTCAGTTTACCATGAATAAGAGAAGTATTCTGCATTGTTGTCAAGCCACTTAGCAGCTATTTATTTTGTTGCATTATGTCTTCCCAGTACTGATAATTGATTAAAGTGTATGTTCAGGCAAGCAGCTAATACACAGCTGAAATGCATATCTTTGAACTGTTTGACAGGATTTGCAATTATGTTTCATTCAGCATTGTGATCCAGACATGCCTGCCAGACACCATCTGGATCTGTAAATCTTTGTAGCCCATGATGCTGTTAAGCAATACAGAGGGTCTATGACTTGCCCTGACCTGTGATTGGAAGATGAAGGGGCAGCAGCACACTGAAGATGTCATCCCTGTGCCCCTCCCTCCTGTAAATATGTTTGCAGACAGTACTGTGTAAAACGATAGAGCCCAACTGGCTCAGGATGCTGTCTATTTTTCTCCCAGGCTCAAGCAGGGCATTACAGGTGGCTGGTGTCAAGGCAGATTTAGGAACTTGCGCAAGTTTATTGTGTAGCGGGGTGCTAAATTTAGGGGAAGTGTTTGGGTGGTAGTTGTGCCCAAACACCCTAATTGATAGAATTCTTGAAACCATTTTTGTCCACAGGTGGAGTATTGGTGTACAGTTCCCTGTGGCCTGCAGGTGGCGCTGCCATAGTAGGCCAGGGTTGAACCACTGATACAGTGCTGTGCCTTGTGTGTCCCCTCTCAGCAACCATACAGTGGGTGTGGTCTACCTGCTGGGCATGCTGGGAGAGGATATAAAAGGGGCAGACGCTGCCGGTTCGGGGTTCTCGTTCCTGTTCGCCCTGGGCACCTTTAGCCCAGGAGCGGGTCTGCGGTTCGTTGTCAAGGGTCCCAGGCACCTTTAGCCCTGGGACTGTGCCAAAGGTCTGGGCCCAGCACCTTCGGCTGGAGCCCACCGGGGATCGAGAAATCTCAGGGTGCCACCTTGCGAGGGGACCCGTATCCTAGATGAAGAGGCCGGGGGAGGAACCGTTCCGAAGGACTGGTGCGGAAGTCACAGTGAAGGAAGGGTCCCGGTAACTCTCTGGAGGGATGTCTTCTCCTTGAACAGAGACCAAGTTCCCCAGGTCTGTGGCAGAGACAAAGGGTAACAAAGGGTAAAGTTTGAGCATCATTTCGGCTTCTAGTCCTAAGTTGGGGAGACTATCCGAATGGGCTGAGTCTGCTTGAGTCTGCTTGAGAATCAGAGCAGTGAATTGTGTAGCGTTTGTGCTGGCACCTCATCCACATCTTAAGCTGTCCTGTTCTCCCTCCAACCTTTTCTGTCAGAGACTGTGTTTTATAAGAAATAAACCTCTACGTTGGAGTGCAGCTGGTGTGGACATTCAAGTTACTGTGGGGGTACAAGGACTTGTCTTTATTCAAAATAGAGGTGAGAGACATTCTCTGGTTGTGTAACTGTGGAAGACCCGTCAAAAACACTACTCAACCTTTTCACATAGGAGGGTACGGGCTTGTCGTGCGGTGTGCCTCTCTCTTCCTGCGAGGAGCCAAAGTTAATGCAGGTAAAGAAAGGGGTCTGTGCGCTACAATTGTAAAAAAAAACTGAATAAAGAACTAGAATACATTGTTTTCTATATTTTCCAGTTGTTCAGCTTTAACATGTCATCCTTTACCATGTCAAACGTGTGTAGGCATAGAGTTGCTGTTGCTTGTCTCTGTTATTAAATGTCCTCATATAAAATAGTAGGCTCTTCTTTTCCAGGGGAACAGTTTAGTACATGTCTATGCCTGCATGACTGAGGCACAACTGACTAACTGACTGTTTTAGACTTTGATACACTCCCTAGGCTTCAAAAGGTGTCAGCCAGAGTTATTATGGCCTATGTGGTGAACACAACTTCTATAAAGCCAGTTTTATGTGAATGAGAAATAGTTACTGCGGAGTCCATCTCCTTTACACACCAAATCCTACCTAGAATTCAAGAACTGCAGCTAACAGGTCTTGTTGTAAATAATTTACCAGTCACAGCGCTTATGAAATAGTATAGATATCGAACATAAAAAGCTTTATTGCACCATAAGCAGCAACTATATTTGAAAAATATCCATCATAGCCATATATGCTTGAAATCAAATGAAATCATTAAAGCATTAACAGCGATTAACCAGTATGTTGCACACTGTATGCTTCCAAACAGTTCAGGGTTATTGCACCACGTGATCAATGCAACCGATGGTAGAGTTCCACCACTCTGAGATCTTGAAAGTGTTAAGAATAATTGAACAATTGTCCCTTCACCACACCTCGTGAGAACCTCTCCATTCAGATGTTACACTTCTCAGATCCTCAAAAAATAGAACGCCTTTAGATAATATCCTGATCGCATGAAGTCTCACTAGAAACCAGATCCTTCACTGATCACAGTGTAAAAGATAAAAACAATTACAGCATGAACATATCAATAGTGACCGCTCAGCGCACACGATCTCTCTCACTGGTCCTGGCCTTCCCCTGAACACTGTGATTCCTGGGTAGAGTTCAAAGATGCTGGCCATCAAAGAAGCCGCGTAGTCCCACCCAGACGAGTTTCGTCATTACGTCTTTATCAGCGGGCCTTGTGGTAAGTTGTGGCACACATGTTAGAATGATGGCCATAAATCCTTTCATCACACACTAAGAATAAGCATATTTATGACACCCTTTGGAACAGACTTATCTTAAGAAAGATGAAAATAATTTTATGGAATTTCCAGATAACCAATTTTGCCCAGCAATTTGGGAGTGTATGCAGAGGTCATAGAGTTCCCATAATCATATAATTCTTTCAACTGTATCAGGTGGTGATTATCTAATGTTCTTGAGTCACATTAGACAACTATTTTCCTGCTGGCACAGCAAGCCATTTGATTCAGTACATCACAAGCTCAGTGTCTTATAAAATATTGCTGAGACAACGCTGACAAATTGGGTCAACTCTGTATGACCATCTGGACCCTTCACAAATTCCCTTTCTTTATTTGCTAATTTTAGTAAATTTGCCAATATTATTAGTTATTTTTCCTTAACCATCCCTGTTTGATCCCATTAACCCCAGAATGACTAGTAAAAGTTAAGTAACATAATTAGGAACATGTACAATCTTACAAATGATGCCTTGAAACCAGAAAAAGGACTCAAAGCTATTCTTTCCAGCACTGACTAATGCACTATATTTCAAGCAATTGCCATTTTGAATAGGTTTGCATTGATGCATAATACAGTTATTACTTTGCAGAATATAGTGCTTCAATATTTCAGTTTCATTGAGGTTTCTAAACAGCAAAAAAAGTATCCTTGTGAAATATAAGCATAGAATACACTTGATGATACATTGTCACTTTGGTCTGCGAGCGTTAAAGCTTGGCAGCAATTTATTATTTAACATATGGCCGGAGCAGTTTTGGCTCAGAACGCTGTGCTGGTTGTGCTGTATGCAGCATGTTACTAAATTGAGATGTTAGACGGTATGATCTTTTAACTATTTATGAGCTTGGGAAGAAAGGATCTCTGGCTGGTACAATCAGCTATTAAAAAATTGAAAGAAAGTATAACAGGTTGTATGTCACGGGAGGTAGAAAATGGCAGCAAAAGGTGGCAAGTTAATTTTCTATATGCAGCTAGAGTTGCCAAATATCTGTCTGTCCATCTGCTACATTGTTTGGCTACTGTATGACCCATTGTACAAACAAAGTCACGCGCAAATATAAAACCCCTCCAAGGCAGAGCAGTCCAAATGGGCTGGTTAATGGTCAATGAATCAAGTGATGATGACTTGTCTAGGATTTTACAAATATAACTGGACTAACAAGGTGTAAAAAGGGGTTGTTTACACTTCCCCTGGATCAGATGCTCTGCAAATCTTGGAAGGTTAAAATTTGATAGCTATGCATCTAAATCTAGCTGACCATCTAACTGTCTAACAATGCAATAACTCTCTTTCATGAAATGTGTTGTTTCTTTATACAATTCTCACTCTGTCTCTCTCTCTATACTGTGTGTGTATGTATATATATATATATATATATATATATATATATATATATTTTTTATTATTATTATTTATTTCTGAATGTATTTTTTTTTATAAATTAATATATATATCTATATATATATATATAGATATATAGATATATACACACAGTGGGTACGGAAAGTATTCAGACCCCCTTAAATTTTTCACTCTTTGTTATATTGCAGCCATTTGCTAAAATCATTTAAGTTCATTTTTTTCCCCATATTGACAGAAAAACACAGAATTGTTGAAATTTTTGCAGTTTTATTAAAAAAGAAAAACTGAAATATCACATGGTCCTAAGTATTCAGACCCTTTGCTGTGACACTCATCTGTTTAACTCAGGTGCTGTCCATTTCTTCTGATCATCCTTGAGATGGTTCTACACCTTCATTTGAGTCCAGCTGTGTTTGATTATACTGATTGGACTTGATTAGGAAAGCCACACACCTGTCTATATAACACCTTACAGCTCACAGTGCATGTCAGAGCAAATGAGAATCATGAGGTCAAAGGAACTGCCTGAAGAGCTCAGAGACAAAATTGTGGCAAGGCACAGATCTGGCCAAGGTTACAAAAAAAAATTATGCTGCACTTAAGGTTCCTAAGAGCACAGTGGCCTTCATAATCCTTAAATGGAAGACGTTTGGGATGACCAGAACCCTTCCTAGAGCTGGCCGTCCAGCCAAACTGAGCTATCAGGGGAGAAGAGCCTTGGTGAGAAAGGTAAAGAAGAACCCAAAGATCACTGTGGCTGAGCTCCAGAGATGCAATCGGGAGATGGGAGAAAGTTGTAGAAAGTCAACCAAAACTGCAGCTCTCCACCAGTCGGGGCTTTGTGGCAGAGTGGCCCGATGGAAGTCTCTCCTCAGTGCAAGACACATGAAAGCCCGCATGGAGTTTGCTAAAAGAAAAACACCTGAAGGACTCCGAGATGGTGAGAAATAAGATTCTCTGGTCTGATGAGACCAAGATAGAACTTTTTGGCCTTAATTCTAAGCGGTATGTGTGGAGAAAACCAGGCACTGCTCATCACCTGTCCAATACAGTTCCAACAGTGAAGCATGGTGGTGGCAGCATCATGCTGTGGGGGTGTTTTTCAGCTGCAGGGACATGACGACTGGTTGCAATCAAGGGAAAGATGAATGCGGCCAAGTACGGGGATATCCTGGACGAAAACCTTCTCCAGAGATCTCAGGACCTCAGACTGGGCCGAAGGTTTACCTTCCAACAAGACAATGACCCTAAGCACACAGCTAAAATAACGAAGGAGTGGCTTCACAACAACTCTGTGACTATTCTTGAATGGCCCAGAAAGGGCCCTGACTTAAACCCAATTGAGCATCTCTGGAGAGACTTAAAAATGGCTTTTCAGCAAAGTTTACCATCCAACCTGACAGAACTGGAGAGGATCTGCAAGGAGGAATGGCAGAGGATCTCCAAATCCAGGTGTGAAAAACTTATTGCATCTTTCCCAAAAAGACTCATGGCTGTATTAGATCAAAAGGGTGCTTCTACTAAATACTGAGCAAAGGATCTGAATACTTAGGAACATGTGATATTTCATTTTTTCATTTTTAATAAATCTGCAAAAATGTCAACAATTCTGTGTTTTTCTGTCAATATGGGGTGCTGTGTGTACATTAATGAGGAAAAAAAATGAACTTAAATGATTTTAGCAAATGGCTGCAATATAACAAAGAGTGAAAAATTTAAGGGGGTCTGAATACTTTCCGTACCCACTGTATATCTATATATATATATATATATATATATATATATATATATATATTCTAGTATATTTTCCTTTTTAAACCATAAGGTTTTTTGCATATTTTTACGACTATCCTTATCTGCTTTGCTGAAATTGCAATCAAAACTGTTATAATGTCAGTTCACCAACTTATACTTTATAAAATAATAATACAATGGACTCAATATTATCATGCTGTAGTTTCCATTTAATATGGCCAATTATGAAAAAATCTCTCTGTGTGTATTGCAAGAATTATTATATCTGAAGACCAGCTGTCAAGAATCACTGCAGGGATGGCCAGATCTGTGTGGCTACATTTTGGAAACTGAGACCAGTCCATATACAATACATTTAAAGTGAATCCAAAGACCATGCAATATATAATGTGAAGATATTAGTGTACCCAAACAACATGACAAAATGTCTAATCAACTACACTATATACAATATATACAAAATACGGTACACGAAAAACATGGTAAAACTGTAGGTGCAAAGAACAGTCGGGAACAAGTGGGAACCAAAACTCTGATCAGAAACAAGGGGGAGGAAGTGCAAGGCAGCAGGATACAAGGCAAAAGCAAGAACAGGACTAGGAGCCGGGTCAGGATGAATGGCAACAAGATGCATCTAGCGGGCAGAGCAGAAAATGAGAGCCACTAGTTAAGGAGGAACTAAATACCCTCCCAGCAGCCAGCACCAGGTAGAGACTCATTACTGGGAGCTGCTTGGAGACTTCTGCTGGTGCACACTTGAACTACAACCCTCTGCCCAGGGAACCACAGTGCCAGGTCCTGACACCAGCATTTTAAACAATCCCATCTTATGCCTCCCAACTAATTTTTGCTTTATTATGAAAAACAGAGCCCTGTAGCTAAAAGTAAAAGAGACAACTGTATGGCTTTTTTTTTTATTGACACTGTTGTGCACTCTCAGGAGCTGGGGTACAATAAGGTTGACTTATTAAAAGCGTAGAGCCTGTTCACTTTGCCAAGTGAATGATAAATAAGGTAAACCAGTGTTGACTCTGAATACCCAATCATTTGAGGGAATAAAAAAAAAAGAAAACTGGATTTTTTTCAAGCACATAATTGATTGAAGTGGACAACGCTTTATCTTATTTACCAAGCTCATTGAACTTTCACTAGTAATGAACCCAGTAATGTAAGGTAAGGCAGTTGAGAAGGCAACAACTCAAACTTTAAAGCAAAAAGTAAACTGCGGCAGGGTTAAAAAAAAAAAAAAAACACCTGTAAGACAATAGCATAATGTGCTAGTATAAATTGCATACCCTGGGTTCACAGGCTCCAGTGCTGTGAGTGGCCTTCAAAACGCATGAGGTCACTGGCTGCATCCAGGGTGAATATTTCCAAAACAGTGCATGTTTAAGAGATATTCATTTTACCTCCATGTAAGCCTTATTATAGGCTTATTATAGGCTTACCTGTAGGTAAAACTCACAAAGCAGGGTTTACTACCGCTTTAAGTGACCTCCTATTTCTAACTCTCAGGCTGAAATGCCAGGCTAAGATTAAATAAATTAAATTAAATAAGGCAAACAAAATTTTTACAGACGTAAGTCTACATTTGTATAAATATTTAGTCATGACCAGTTCTTTTTAAGTTAAATTATATATGTGTAATAAAAAGTGTCCTTTTTAATATATGTAATAAAATTGTTCATGCTGTAATTTTCCTTATTTAGTCGTACTGTAACTTTTTTTTTTTTTTTACCTATTCTACTTCCACATAACGATGCATCATTGCTTCCCACATTTACCTCTTCGGAATTACCATAATGTTTTCTTTGTGTGTTAATAATGTTGTAGCAGACTTCACATTAAGATCTACTTTACTAATTAGATGTGGGAAGGCAGGATGATTCTTTCTGACAAGTAAATGGCAAGGCAATGAGATCCAGGGCTGCCGTGAAATCAGCTTTCTCCTAATGGCAGCTGATGACCCGCTGCTAACTGCCCTGTTCTTGGAATGAAAAGACCTTTGGCTGGGTAATTGTATTGATCGTGGAAATACTGTATTTGGTACATAGTAATTATGCTGTGTGTTTCTCAGATGCCGATGTTTTTTTTTTTTTTTTCGTTTCTGTTATTACAAGAAAGAGTTTACAAGAGTTTTAAAGTTTTCCGGAAATATACCTCGCACTTGGATTCTGCTGTTATAAATGGAATGTTGTGGGTGTTGTAAATGAAAGCCAGCAGGAACGGGTGAAAAATCAGGACATGAGTCAATCAAATAACAACTCTCTATAGGAGTAAAGAAAAAAAAAATGTCCGTAAAACAGCACAGTTTACATCTACCTAGCTCAGGTAAATATAAAAAAAGTTCAACATTTACCACTTGCAGCCTGCAGGTGGTGTGCCTGATACTACTTTCTTGTTTTTCTTCCAAGCTTACCGGTACTTGCTATTATAAAATAATCTGTGTGATATCTTTTTCTGCTGTCTTCTAGGGGCTAAATAACCAAGTATCAGAATTAAAAAGGTAACCGGTCATGAAAGAAAAAGTGAGACTGTCTATGCTGAGCTCTGCGAAAATGCTAGTTTTCTAACTGATATGCTAATTTCTCTCAGAGTCACTAATGAGAAATAAGTAGGTAACCCAGGACAGGGAAGAAACATCAATCATTCCTAACCTATTCCGGTTCAATAATTCAAAGCACAGAAGCAAATAGTTCAGACAACTAACATTTTCAACAAGGAGTGGTAAACACTTGCAATCCTTCCTTCCTTGCTTCCTTCCTTCCATCTTGGAGGTGTGTTACTGGCCAGATCACCAGGTGAAAACAGCCTAAAAAATAGAAAACGGATGGAGCCGTCACATCGGCCTAAGCTGCATTATAGGAAATGTTTTGGTTTTGGGTTCAACCACTTCCCCTGGGTTGACGTCATATGACGTCAGGGACTTTGTATGAAGATATCTGGATGATGGTTGCAGCTAAAGGCATCATCCAGATATATTTTTTTTATCATTCGGCGATTCCCTGCAATGTAAAAGCCATCATAGTGGTGAGGGAGGTGGCAGTTTATCTTAGAGGTTTATCATAGAGCTGGCCGTGGACCAGATGGTTCCCCGGCCATCTCTGTGACCCCCGGAGGCAACGTCATGAGGTCAGTTCCACCGCCAGGCAGATGTAAACACTGCCATTTGTTTTAGCTGGAAAGCCTGAGATCTATTTTTTTTTATCGTAGGCTTTCCAGCATACAGGAGAGATGAGGGAAACTATTGACCGCAGACCTTTCTGTAAAAAGGACCTTTAATGCCCTTTTCCAAGGGATGTTTACATTCCTTGTATTAGGAATATTCACAAGTGATAAAAAAATAAAAATAAAATGGAAGGGAAAGTGTAAAAAAATAAAAAAATAAAAAAAATAAACTATAATATATATATATTTTTAAAGTGCTCCCTCGTGCTTGCGCGCAGAAGCGAATGCATACATAGCTTGCGCCGACATATGTAAACAGCATTCAAGCCCCACATGTGAGGTTTTCGCCACGAACATTGGAGCGAGAGCAATAATTTTAGCACAATACCTCCTCTGTAACCCTAAACTGGTAACCTATAAAAAAATATTTAAATTGCAGGCTATGGATTTTTAAGTACCAAAGTTTGGTGCCAATCAACAAGTGTGCGAATTGTAAAGCGTGACATGTTAGGTATCTATTTACTTGGCGCAACATCATCTTTCACATTATCCCCCAAAAAATTGGGGTAAATATTATGTTTTTTTTGTTTTTTTTTCAATTCATAAAAGTAAACAACTAGGGAAAGTAAACAACTAAAAAGACCGTGAAAATTGCGTTTGAAAAACTGTTGCGCAAATACCGTGTGACATAAAAAATGGAACAACCACAATTTTATTCCTTAGGGTCTCTGCTAAAAATATATATATATATAATATTTGAGGGTTCTGAGTAATTTTCTAGCAAAAAAAAGATGATTTTTACATGTAGGAGAGAAATGCCAGAAATGGCTTGGGTGGCAAGTGGTTAATATTGCTTTAACTTCAATGGGGCCCTAAAGCTGATCACATTCTTCATCATTCATGTATTCATTCCTTACTTCATTCAAGCAATTATTCATTCAATCATTTATTATCTCTTTAATTCATTTGTGCAATGAAAGTCAGGGCTTCCTGAAGTAACTTCCTCTCCTCTGTGCTTGCCGGCATCCCACTGTTGCCTAGCTACTATCTTCCTTACATACTTATTAATTTCATCCAAGCATTGTGCTTTGGTTTGACTAATATATCTTTTTCCACATAATTCTGCTTCTTGGATAGTTTTTGACATATGATCCTCAGTCATCCGTTTAATATTACCAGCCCAATTTAGATGTGCAATGCATGTTATCAACGATTACGGTATCTAGCAGCCTTATATTTTTCATAAAGCTTGCTATTATGTCTACATCTCCCTGCTCTGTATTCAGATACACATCTGTATACATCTACATACTCCCATAAGCAATTTCCTTTCATATACATCAAAGATTTTCGTTTTCTGCTTGGTCCAACATGCAGCTCCATATGTGACAACAAGAAATGGGGCACATTACAAAAATTATATTGCAGCACGAAAAAAATACCGTAGTTTATATACGCAATAGATTATCGTATATGTTATCCAGGGCTTAAAGTGTATCTCTAGGCAAAAACATTTGCTTTAGTTTTGAGTTTTTAATTATAGAGTGTGGAAGGGTTAGACCCTCTGTTAAGTTTTTGTCAAAACAGTGTTCATCCAAACAGTTTTTAAGGGGTAATTTACAGATGTACATTATCCATGTCGAAATATTGTAAAAAAGGTAAACAATGCAAGAATAATTCACATGAATGGTTTAACCAATGAGAGATGAAAGCCGTACATCTTAACGTCTTATATTATATTGCATTATATAAAAAAAAAACATATAGGAACTTAATGATATCAGCACTGTAAAAAATGAGAACGAGGGGACTGCAAGGATAATACATATATCATCAGGGAAGGCCAGACACATTTAATTCTGAGTAGCAGGAGTTACAAGGAAAGCTCTATCTACACAATCAGAGAAGCTGCCAATGACACATACAGTCAGGTCCATAAATATTGGGACATCGACACAATTCTAATCTTTTTGGCTCTATACACCACCACAATGGATTTGAAATGAAATGAACAAGATGTGCTTTAACTGCAGACTTTCAGCTTTAATTTGAGGGTATTTACATCCAAATCAGGTGAACGGTGTATGTTTGTATATGTGCCTCCCACTTTTTAAGGGACCAAAAGTAATGGGACAGAGTAACAATCATAAATCAAGCTTTCTCTTTTTAATACTTGGTTGCAAATCCTTTGCAGTCAATTACAGCCTGAAGTGTGGAACGCATAGACATCACCAGACGCTGGGTTTCATCCCTGGTGATGCTCTGCCAGGCCTCTACTGCAACTGTCTTCAGTTCCTGCTTGTTCTTGGGGCATTTTCCCTTCAGTTTTGTCTTCAGCAAGTGAAATGCATGCTCAATCGGATTCAGGTCAGGTGATTGACTTGGCCATTGCATAACATTCCACTTCTTTCTCTTAAAAAACTCTTTGGTTGCTTTCGCAGTATGCTTCGGGTCATTGTCCATCTGCACTGTGAAGTGCCGTCCAATGAGTTCTGAAGCATTTGGCTGAATATGAGCAGATAATATTGTCCGAAACACTTCAGAATTCATCCTGCTGCTTTTGGAAAGGGCTAAAAAAGGGCTAAAAAATTTGCAGTATCACTATATGCCCGCTAACAGGTCCAGATTGTATGGACCTTTTAAGGATCTGCACTATCCTCTGCAACCAACATCTCCATCACCATTATGTCATTGAGACTCTAGGCCTGTTCCAAGAGCAAGGGGGAGAGGTATTCTTCCAGTGTCTGGGGATGGCAACTCTAGACTCTGTTAAGTTTTTATTGTGGTCTGTGTTTTCACTAGAACGATTCACCTCTCCATCTGTACTGGTGGTCATTGTCACCTAGAAGGCAACCAAGGGGAAATCCACATTTTTAGAGTTGTGCCCAAAACAAGACGTTGGGGGAAATCTTCCAATGGCAGCACCTGTTTTAACTGTCTAATAATGGAATTATCCTCGCTTTGGGAAATCTCCTCTAACTTCCTGTTGTGTCTTTCCGAAACAATGATACATACAAAGCAAAATATAAACCATCAAGGTTTTTAAACCTACTCTATCCAAGAACAAAATGAAGTTTTAGCCAAACACACACTTTACCATACTGATACAACTGTCTCTGTACATTCTTCACCAATGTCATGTTATCTGATGTTGACATCCAACATCACGACTGTAATCTATCTATAGATACACCACAATCCCACCACACACTCCAATGGGTGCCTCTGCTAATTAGAATACTGATGGACTTTTTGTCCTTTTCCTAACTAAGAATTTTAGCACCCATCTGACAGCCCCCCCAGAGGGCTCAGGATCAGGACCCCGGGGGCATCAAGAGTGACCAAACTTATCCTGCATGGAGACAGTGGCTATCTCCACCTACAGTCATGGAGGCTTGTGTTGCTTACCCCATGGGAGACCACAGCCTCAACAGATGTAAGTCATACTGTTTTTTTTTTCTATTTAAAGCGGCGTTCTACCCAAAAGTGGAACTTTCGCTTTAAGCACCCATTGCCCCCTTACATGCCACATTTGGCCTTTTTATTTTTTGGGGGGGGTAGGTGCTTAGTTTTGAGTGGGACTTCCTGTCCCACTTCCTTCCTTCTGAGTACGGGCCACATAGGCGACTCCTCCTCTCCCCCTAGGCGGCCCCTCCCTCTCTGCAATCTTCTGGGACACGTTACAGGTACCAGAAGATAGCCTGTCCACTCGAAGAGTGCAGCGCGACTCGCGCATGCGCAGTGCATGACCGGCCATGAAGCCACAAGCTGTCACGGTCGGGTACCCACAGTTTCAACGGAGGCGCCGCGGAGAGCAGGGGGAGAGAAGTCATACGTCACTTCCACCATCGTGCTTGGAGCACAGGTGGAGCGCAACTTGGCCTACAGGCTCCATTTTATATGTTCTTAATGGAATGAATATATTTTTCAGATAAACAGCTACAAGCTACACTATGAGGAGCTTTTCTTTCTTTTTCTGATTTAAAAATCTCGTTTGGCCGCATCGTTGGGGAGAGACGCTTATATTCGGTGGGGACATTGTGATATACATTCTCTGCTTATTTGACATCTGTCATGGGTGTGAAATAAGTTTGACTTTAAAGCGGGGCTCCGGTCAAAATGTTTTAAATTTTTTTTTGCAAGATTGTAATTGTCACATAACATAGTTCCCATAAGATAGCAATAGCTCCCCAGCCGTTAAAGTAATATTGGTCCACACTTGCCTTATTTTCTTCTTCTCCTCATCTGGCCGTATCCATTATGTGTGTGGGCATTTGAAGCCCAGTTCATTTCCCTTCCTGGTATTCGGGTAACCAGCATGCATCTCTACATCTCGCATGTGCGCAGTAGAACGGCGCTCGTAGCGCAGTTTGTTTATTCTATTTGTCATGACAACAGGCGGCGACGGAGGAACGTCCCGCCCCATTGCAACAGTGATAACACAATCCCGCGATTTTTTGGCAGAGAAAAGCGCACAGTCTCCTGGGTAATGATGACACTCATTTCCCAGGAGTCTGTGCGGCTTAGGTAGGATAGGTAGGATAGTAGAACCACCGCGGTCCAGGAAGAAGGCAGATTAGCAATTCTGCCTAGCAACAGTGTCTTCCAGGCAAGTAAAATTTGTTATTTTTTTTTGAACTTTTATAAACGTATTAAATGGAAGCTAGTGATGTATAGTTTAATTTAAGGGTGGAGCTCCGCTTTAAAGCTTATTTTGTCCAGAAGTGCCCCACTTGTTATTGTTATTATTTCATAAATTACTGTTAGCTTCTTTTGGATTAGGTTGGTTGAATGTATAAGAAATTAAGGCTTTTAAAGGTTAAACAGTGATAGCGTGACTTTGCTATAATTAGAAAGTCTGAAATGAACCTTTTAATGAGAAATTTATCTTAAATTAAAATAACAAATGCAGCTAATGCAGTAAATACTGTTACTCCTGTATGACTTAGTGAATGGACAGAAAGGGCAAAGGGCAGTCATTTTTACAAACATATTTCAGTGCCTGTGATCCAAATACTTATTGCCGAAAACTAATATGGAATGTTCTAGTAGTGCAGGGAGCAAAAGCCAATGCCCAATGGTTACTGCAACCTTGCCTGGCTGGAATTCACTGCATCATAAGCCACTTATCCTTTACCACGTATGACTCAAAGTCAAAAAAATGATATAGGAATAGAAAATAATGAAATAAACTACAGATTTGTGGGCCCTCAACTATTTCCACCTAGAACAGCTTTTTTAACCAACAGCTCCAGTTTGCACCTTAGGCAGGCCATACATTGATCCTTTTTTTTTTTAAACAGCCAGGTGGCTGATCTAAAAAAACAGAACAGATCCCCTATTTCACACAAACAAGGTGGTTGGGATCATTCTCTCTACTGTATTATTGTATTCTGACAGTGGGACTCCTCCACTATCAGAATACAGGGATCAGTGCTGCCTGCAAATGATTGGCTGCAGTGCTGATCGAAGGATTATTTTCCAACAAGTCGAGTCAAGAGAAGTTGATCATTAGACTAACTTCTGTGAAATGGGAACAGCCATAGATGGATTTAAAATGTGGCCGGTCCCTGCTTAACCAGACAGATTTTGATCCATTAATGGTCACCTTTGGACAAGCCTTTCTCATACAGTAGTTCAACTGTACACCCTAGACACGACAAATCAAGTAATGTCCCCATATCACATTGTAGACCAGAAATCCGTGACACGCTGATTTCCTATCTGATGGTGCCTGTTGAGTTCTAAGTCTTCCAACGCCAACATCACTCTGCAGAAACCAGTGACCAGCGACAACAATCAATGTAAGGGGAAACTACACTGACCACCAATGTAAGGGGCATTCTTTTAATGTTAATAGATATGAGCTGGCAACCTGGTGGACTCAAAAGTTGAAAATCTTCATTGGCTATGCAAGTATATCCAGTAAAACAATAGCATTGTTTTACTGGATATACTTGCATAGCCAATGACGATTTTCAACTTTTGAGTCCACGAGTTGCTGGCTTAAATCTATCAACGTTAAAAGTATTGAGGGACTGCACATCCCAGCCACGAGCACCGGTTTTCAGCTTTGGGTGGCGTCACCAGCAGTAGAGCTTGGGTATTGTATTCAGTGATTCTAAGGGACATTCTTCCCTCTGACCACAAAAGTATGAGGGCATTTTGTGCACTGACTAGTGTCTACTGATGTAAAGGAGTACCTCTTTCCCTTACCACAAATCTAGGTTGGCACCTCTACACAGACCGATTGTATGAGGGGGACACTTTTTCACTGGCCACCATTGTAATTAATTTCATAATTATTTCTGCAAATGATCAGTTCTGGGTTTCACATATACTAAGTACATCAACTTCCCATTTCTATTATATACAGCATATTCATATCTACAAATCACTAATCACACTAATGTACAGTCATCTGGAAATATAATCATTTTTAGCAGGGTGTCGCCAAGACCTCAAAACCATTTCAAGAGTTTCTACAGGATAGAAAAAATTATAAAAGCTACCCTAGACTATGGACATTTTGCAATCAATCAGGGACCAGCAATAGTGACAGTCCCTGTTATAAATCAGATTTTTAGGAAAAAGTATGTAAAGGACTCACCGCGACAGTGCACTCCTTCATCGTAGCCATCACTGCAGTCCAAGACTCCATTGCAGAGTTTTGACAGATGGATGCATGTTTTGGTTCCAATGCAAAGGATGTGATTTACAGGGCACTTGTAAACTATGTTTTCCTGGCCTAAAAAAGAAAGACAGAAAAAGAATAGTTACATTTTTCACCAGAGACAGAAAGCCCATATACACCTTGTAGGCACCATCATCTTACACAAGGACCAATAGGACATGAGTGGCAATTGCACATTACCATATTGTTCACAAAAGTGCAGAAAGGTGTAGTTGCACTTCTTGATTACACACACACATACTGCTACAATGAATCCTATATGATTTAAACAATTTTGCAAAGATAGCAGCATGGAAACTGCCATTGCTGACTTGTTTTTAAAGATGCAGGATGTCATCCTCATCCTTGCTGCCCTTCCTATTGAGTCACAGTTTTTATTTAACTGCTTGACTCCCGCAGTTTGTGCAGATTCCCATTCTCAAGGCAGAGTTGTTATGAACAGTTGGGGCTCTATGCTAACAACCAGGAGCTTAGTTGCATGCTTTTCATTATTATGATCACAGTGATAGTCAGTCATGATGATTATCACATACTGTAGGTTTGCTCCCAAGAAAACCTACCAGCTCAACTCACACTGTATCTCACACAGAGAGAGGGACATTGACACCTGAGGCTGGAAGGCTGCAGCTGTTACAGTGCAGTATAATGAATATAAAAAATAAGTTAAAAAATAAAAACTTGCCCCAAAAAATTTGATATGGTGTGGCAGGCATGGTTGGCATCGTCCTCCACATCAGGATGCTACCTGGGGAAATGCTTTGGCAATGGTTGTTAGTTGATTTAAGCTGTAGTTGAAGTAATAATGAGGTTTTGGTGATTGGGCTGGCTCATCTCCTGAGCAAGCTCTTTACTATGGGTGGAGACACATTACACTTGTTTCATTCCTGATTAAGGATAGCTCTACTTGCCTCTCAGTTCCACTATTGTATTACAGTGTTTTTTTCCCTGATAGCTGTTTTTGATTCCTTAAAGTGGATGTAAACCCAATTCATGAAATTTGAGCTGGGCACATATATCTGCAGTATTTTGTTATCTCTCTTCAATGAGCTAAGTCCCATAGCTCTCTCCTGACCTGTTCCTCTGTTATAAGCCTGATATCTCCTGACAAATTCTCTGACTTTTAGACAAAAGCAGCCTGAATCTTCTGTCCGAGGAGGTTGTTAAAATAGATTAGCAGAGAGCAGGTCCTATTACAAAACACCTCTAATGCCTTGTACACACGACCGGACTGTCCGTCGGAATAAAGTCAGACGGATTGTCCGATGGAGTTCCGACAGAATTCCACTCAAGCTGTCTTGCATACACACGGTCACACAGAAGTCCGACCGTCAAAAACGCGGTGACGTACAACACGTATGACGAGCCTAGATTAATGAAGTTCAATAGGCAGTTCGGCTCTTCTGCTTGATTCTGAGCATACGTGGTTTTTAGTCCGTCGGAATTGCATACAGACAAACTGACTTTCCGATAGAAATTTTTGTCCGTCTGGAAAAAAAGGAGAACAAGTTCTCTATCTAAGTACATTGGAATTTCAGAAGAAAAAAATCAGATGGGGCATACACACGAACGGAATATCCGATGAAAAGAGCCCGTCAGACTTTTTCCATCGGAAAATCCGGTCTCTGCCTATGATGAGAGGGGTTGTGTGCCTTTTCTCCAATCAGCAATTTTATCTACAGTATCTTGGCTGTATGCCCAGACATCACACTCTGTGTTAACCAGGAAGAGAAATTCTCCTAACACGATCTCAACTTTCTAAACAGTATATAAATGTGAAGACAGCAGATATACATGTAAAACCTATGTAGGGAGATTGGTTTCATCCCTGTGTATCATCTGAGGCTGTTCACTTCACTGGGTGTATGGAGGGTTTACATCAACTTTAAGACATTGGATTGTAGGTGAACTTAATTATCCTTTTTAAGGGACCCTTGAGATGAAGGGACATAGCTGAATGGGGAGAGGGTGTGGTGGGGGTGGGTTGGAAGGTTTCTGGGGTGTTGTTTATTCTCCTTAGTATTAGACGTGCACTGCCAAAAAATTTGTTCATTTTCATTTTCGTTCCTTTGGTTTTGCTTTTTTTTTTGTTTTTCGGGTCATTCGTTATGATCACATTTCGAAAATACAAAAATCCGAAAATTATAAATAATAACTAACTAACTAACTAATAATAACTAACTATTAAATTATAGGTATTGGAATTTCCTTTCAAATTTGGCTGTTAGTGAACGTAACGAATACAAATTTATCCGAAGTTATTTAAGGTGCATGTACATTTTTAGCAATTATTCTCTCTCATTTGGTTTATTTTGGTCTGCAAAATATACAATTAAAAGGTTTTTTTTTTTATATCTATTTGATAAGGGCCATAAAAACCTTCCAGAAATCTTGTGGTTGGGACTGTATTCTGTGCCTGTGCTGAGTGTTACTAGATATTATTGTTTCCAGATATCTTTGAGGACTAAAAAAACCTTCTATGTTATGTGAACAGGAAAGAGGGAGTTTATTTGTAATCCTGTCCTTAGGTACTAATGATGCACCTCACTTACAATGCAGTAAGTGAGCTTTTAACTCTAGGAGAGTAAGCTGTAAGTAAGGCCGGGTTCACACATGTCTGGCTGCGGTTTGCAGTACGGAGTCCGGTGCGGTTTTGTTCAACGGTTCAGATGCGATTTAGGTGCAAATTTTTACCAAAATTCACACCTAAACAGGACCCAAAATCAAACAGGACCCTTTTTAAAAACAAACCGCGGCCACCCCGGATTCACCTTCCATTAAAAGCTGGTCCGATTCACATGTTATGCGAATCGGATGTGGTTAAAAACGCATCCAAGGCAGCTCATCTAAATAAAAGAAAGAAACAGTTTGCCACTCTGCTAACACAAGCAAGTTAATTCCCATTGGATGGAGCTCAATCCCTCAAAGGTAAGAGACTTTAGTTTTCAACATAACCATCTACTAAGGATCCATTTTTAAACACCCACCTCATGCAATATAGCAGATTTGTTTGTGGTCGTTTCCAATCACTTTAACCATTGGGCTTTCCTCCTTTGAACCGATAGTCCATATCTTTATTATTTGTGACCAAGATGATTCCCATAGTCCTGCATGATGATAAAGTCAGGGGGCTGTTTCTCAACAGTTAATATGCAATGTGTTTCAGAGGGTTAAGGACAGTGGCCTCCAAACTGCGCCCTGAGGCCTGATACGGCCCTTTGCTTGCCTTTATCCGGCCCTTGGATCACTTTTCCTCCCACTGATGCAAGACACTATTCGGACACCAACAATGGAGTATAATTCATGTTACTGACTTCAACAACAAGGCACTATTTCTCACATTGACACCAACAGTGGGGCAATATGCCTCAAAATGACACCATCGATGGGACACTATTCCTCCCACTAATACCAATGATGGGGCACTATTCTTCCACTGACACCAACAATGAGGCATCAATCCTCCCACCGACATAGATGATGGGGCACTATTCCTCTCACTGAGACCAACGACAAGGCACTATTCCTCTCACTGACACCATTGATGGGGCACCATTTCTCTTATTTACACCAACAATTGGTGTCAGTTGGATGAATTCCTTCCCACTAATGCCAATGATGCACTGTTTACTCACACTGTCGCCAAGACCATTTCTACTCCAAATGACCACAGTTTGACCCCACTCAAGTGTGAAGGACAGTAAACTGGCTCTTTGTTCAGAAAGTTTGAAGACCCCTGGTTTAGGAGGTCCAACTTCTTCAGGTTCTGTGAAATACTTGGGAATCTCCTCCAAATAACAGAAATAAACCATTTGCCACTCTGCTTAACACAAGCAAGTTAATTCCCATTGGAAGGCGCTCAATCCCTCAAAGGTAAGAGACTTTAGTTTTCAACATAATCATCTACTAAGGATCCATTTCAAACACCCACCCCATGCAATATAGCAGATTCGTTCCCTCCTGAGCAATTATGCACCAATGATACAGAGCAGCCTGTATTGACTAATGCTGGCACTCTCAGACCGGCAATGTGAGGATTCCCAACAATAGGAGCAGATTAAAACTAAACGTGAAACAGGTACTCATACAAGATCCTGTAATGTGTATGTTGCTTTATACCGTTTAGATCTTTTCAGTCTTTTATTTAGACTTCCATTCTTTGCCTACTTTTCCTGAGCGGAGGTCTGAAAAAGGGATTATATAAAAACTGTGACTTTTTGTTTTTGCCCACACACTACTTAATGAGAAAGCGTTTTGTTTCTCTCTCTTGTTTTTATTATTTAAATGAAACACAATTTTGAAATAAAAAGAATGAATCACGAGCAAGGAATACAATCCTTCACCATGTGTCGGAACACTTTAATGAGAACGCATTATGTGCTGGCGAACTGATAACTGTCTAAATAGCAAAATAAATATTTGCACAGATGTTGGTGTAAATCAGCTGTCGTAGTATAATGTTGACAGAAAAGAATCAAGGTTAACGTGTAATTTGTGCATAACCATGTAGAAATGACTAATTAAAGGGAGAGAGTTTAATGGTTTCCAATGTCCCAAGGCAGCCGTTGTGCGAGGTTTCAGGCTCTCGACTGAAATGCTGACACAGCCGCACAGTGCTGAGTAAGACAATTCAACCTGGAGTTGAAGATTCCAAACATGTTCCTTTAAGTCAGCGGGAAAAATGACTATCTCACGGAGAGAATGGATGGAGAGGATGTCTTTGTAATATTATTTAGAAACGTATATACTGTACTTATAGTGTAGCATGCCAAGTTAACTCCTTTATGACGGAGCGTAAAACAAATCTTAGCGCCTGAACACAGTTTTCTAACTTTAACATGTATTAGTCAAACTATTCATATCCTCACAACTACTTAGTGTACCGAGATAGATTATACCTTTTTTCAGGACAAATTGGGCTTTTTTTATGGTAAATGGTAACGGACATCTCCATATTTTTAATTTTTTTGTATTATTATCAAAGGAAAACCGGAACAAAATATTTAAAAACATTTTTTTTTTCAATTTGTAGCTTTCTATTTTTTGCTATTATCATAACCTACCAGCAAAGAACCACCCCAAATTAATTCTGCTTCTTCTGACGATCACAGCCATACCACATATGTGTATGCTATTTGGTGTCTGTACCCAAAGTAAGGCCCAGAAACAATAGCGCACATTTACCTAAAACACACTGACAGTGATACTAAATTTAAAAAATAGAAAAATAAGGGATAGAGATAGTTCTAAATATATTTATGGCAAAATATTACCGCAATTTCAGAATTTATAGGTCCTAATTAAAATAACGCAATATACCGGGACTGCAAAAACAAAACTGAACCGCGATAGAGCGGGGGTTTACTGTATATATATATATATATATATATATATATATACACACACCGTATATACTCGAGTATAAGCCGACCAACCGAGTATAAGCCGAGGTACCTACTTTTACCACAAAAAACTGGGAAAACTTATTGACTTGAGTATAAGCCTAGGGGGGGGGAACGTGCCCATTGCCACCTCACTGTGCCAATTGCCCAACCTTACTGTGCCCATTGCCATCTCACTGTGCCACCTCACTGTGCCCATTGCCACCTCACTGTGCCCATTGCCACCTCACTGTGCCACCTTACTGCGTCCATTGCAGCCTCCCTGTGCCCGAGTCAGTCAGTGTACCTGAAAATCTTCTTATTCCGCGGCCGTCGTCCATTGTTTAAATGTCGCAGCTTTCTTCTGGTCCCTTCCGTGATAGGCGTTTCCAGCAAACACTGTGTTGAGTGTTGCGCCTATCACGGAGATCCTCTCATTCTCGGACTCCGTTTCCCAGCAGGCACTGTGTTCAGTGTTCCGCCAAACACGTCGGACAAGAGAACGTCCATGATAGGCGCAACACTCAACACAGTGTTTGCTGGAAACGCCTATCATGGAAGGGACCAGAAGAAAGCCGCGAGATTTAAACAATGGACACCGGCCGCGGAATAAGAAGATTTTCAGGTACTGACTCGAGTATATATGTAGCACCACCCTCTCCTCCTAGGGCAAAGGAGAGGCACCCATGCCACAAGCCCGTGTCCTCTAGTTAAGAGGTCAGGCGGTGTATATGTCCCTTGGTCCCGCAGCGAGTTACCTCCTTCCATTGGTTCCCATCTCCAGAGTGTAGAGACGAGTCTGTACTTTTCCCTCTCCAATAAAGTCAATGTCCAAACCATTTAAAGTGGAAGTAAACCCATCGATTTAACAGTTTCAAAAAGCAGTTACATTCCCGGCATGCCTGGAATGCCAACTGTCACATTGGCTGTCCTCTCAACCAAACTGTCAAACCATCCAATGGCTGGTGTCATAACTGATCACATGTGCAGCATCATGGCAGTTGAAGATTAAACAGAGGCCAAGATGGCAGCTTCCTTGCCTGAAAATGATAGGAGGGTTTACTTCCACTTTAAACTCCAACGTTGAGTTTATTTTATGTCTTTGCTTGATAGAGAGAGAGTAGATGAGAGATGATAGTTTAACTAGAGCATATTCAAGCACAGAACTCCCAGATTCATCACCACTCGGTCCCGAGCGGGTACAGCTTACCCGGATAGTCCCTCAATGGTCCTAGCAGCCGATGTGGAGCTCGAACAAGCAATTTAATCCTCCAAGGACAAGTTCAGTCTGTCCTCAAAGAGCAGCAGCACTCCTCAGGGTCAGTTCTGCGGAGCATAGGATCCTTCCCTCCGACAGGTCACCAGGCCTTTCCCGAGACAGCAATCTAACTATCACTTGTCTCCTGTTATGGGACCGATTCTCCCCTGGCTTCCTCTTGGTCAGAGCGGATACCCTCACCCGGGCATCCTGGGACTCCTAAATTCTGCCTGTAGACCCAGTTGAAGGTACTGGGCCTACCCAGAACGTTGCAGTCTCGGGCCGAAGGTGCCCCCCCTCCTTAGGGGGCACACTCCTCTGGGTACTGGTCCCGGGGTCTCTCTCAATAAAATGGCGTCTGCCTCTTTTATATCCTCTCCCGGAATGCACAGCAGGCAGAACCAGCCCACTGCATGGTAGCCGAGAGAGGACATCCAATAGCGCCAATGTAACCTATGGTTCAACCCTGACCCAACATAGCAGCGCCACCTGCAGGCCACAGGGAACTCTACATAGGCACACAGCAATAAAGCAGAGTCCAAAACAAGGCCCGAACCATACTAGTGCTCGGGTCATCCCCCTAAATTTTGACACATGGACCCCCCTAAATTTGGAGTACCCGCTACACATATATTCATGTATATAATATATTTGTACTTATTATGTCTATTTAATTGTTAATATTAGGCTTTGAGTCAGGTGAAGAAACATTGAAGCCCTGAAGAAGCAGCTGAAGCCGCGAAATGCGTAGGGATTTCTTCAACCAATCTGACTACTGCCACTTGTGGTTTTTATGTATGGTGGGATTATACTGCCCACCTTATGTATAATACGTTTTAATGTTTTTGTAACAAAGATATGATGTTTTAGAACATATTTTGTATTTGGTGATAAAAGACAAACTAAGGGGCCATTGCTAAATAACCACTGTTCCTTAGCTTTCTATTTTTGATTACACTTACCCGGGTTGATGGTATCTTAGTATCAAGCTGGATTAGTTATTAGGACATGCCCCTCCTATACACCATTTTAATTGTGATCATTTAGAAAAAAAAATTGTTTTGTTTCTTTAACCACTTCAGCCGCAGAAGGTTTTACTTTAACTGACAATTGTGTGGCCGTACGACGCTGTACCCAAACAAAAATAATGTCCTTTTTTTTCCCGCAAATAGAGCTTTCTTTTGGTGGAACCTCTGTGGTTTTAATTTTTTGCGCTAGAAACAAAAAAACACTGCCAATTTTGTAATAAAAATATATATTTTTTACTTTCTGCTATAAAACATACACAAAATCAAATTTCTTTATAAATTTAGGCCAATATGTACTCTGCTACAAATATTTGGTAAAAAAAAATACCAATATATTCACTGGTTTGCGATATTTTATGGCATTTTTTTTCCCGTGCTTTTTACTAGTAATGGCAGCGATCAGCGATTTTTAGCGGGACTTGCGACATTGCGGCAGACAAATCGGACACCTAACTGACACTTTTGAGACTTTTTTAGGAACCTCTTTACATCCTCTGACCTCATCTAATTTGAAAAGGCAGATACAGAAAACAGAGGTTGTCATTTGGCAACCGCAAAGAAAAACATTTTACCAGGCTTTCTTAAAAAGTTAAAAACAGAGAAGCAGTGGAAAAAGATTTTAATTTCTTCTTTAGCTAATTAAGCACTCAAAGCATCTCCTTTTTTTTTGGATGCAAATGGTTGCTTTGTATTTTGTGACTGTGAGTGAAGTATAAATTATACCGTGTCAGGATGCTATCTATAATTACACGCAGCAATACCTACGGTATTAGTACACAGGGAGAAGAGGATGCCATGTTCGCCCCCTCCTCAAATGTACCCATCCTCACCACTAAACCTCTAACACGGGGACAAAAAAAATTCTGTCTCTCCAGCTACAGCAAATAGCTTTGCTCAGGGCTCCATCTCTTATGGATATTACCTATACCCTCGCTGCTGCATTATCTGATGAAGTTGATTAATGACTGTAATTAAGAAAAAATAGCACACTATTTAAGATAGAAGGCCTAATCTATAGAACTACCGCTAGCATCTTCTCTTTTTTTTTTATATTTTAAGATCAGATTAAATTAATTCTGGAGGCTTTAATGAATAATATTTAAATGAATTATACCATTAGCTTGCATTTATGGCTTCACTAATGCAAGGGCTTCCAAAAATGCGAAATAACCAGTATTTGACAGATGTTTAAAGGGTACAGCCCTGTCACACATGACGGGTTTGCATTTAACTTTCTCAGGAGTTAGAGTGGTTCAGATTTTCACCTTGGAACTCATTTTCTGTCCCTGATGGCACTGTTGGCTAAATTATTACAGCTGCCGGTAGCGATGCTTAGTGGTCAGCACTTCTAACTTGCAGCACTATGGTCCTCGGTATAAAACCAGTCTAGAACACTATCTGCATAGAGTTTGCATGTTCTCCCTGTACTTGTGTGGATCTATCCTGGTTTTCTTCCTCACTCCACTGGTAGGTTAATTGGTTCCTGTCTAAAAGTCAACCCTAGTATAATAAACAATATTGTCAAAAATATTGGGACGCCTGCTATTACACACACATGAACCTTAATGGCATCTCAGTCAGTCTGTAGGGTTCAACATTGAGTTTGATACCAGGGACAAGAGGTTATTCTACAAGCACCACCTCCCCAAAATATATTAGAAAGTAACAAAGAACAAGAATGGGAGTTTCGAGGGGCAGAAAATTAATCAATTTGATAATTCAAATTTCATAATTTATTAACTAGTTGCCGCCCGCCCACCGTCAAATAATGGCGGGCGGTGCGGCTTTCGTTCTGGGACGCCGTCATATGACGGCGTCCCTGAACGGCAGTGCGGCGATCGCTGCAGCTCTGTGTTGTGAGTGACATGGCGCGACCCCGATCTCTGTCCACGGCTCTTTAACCATGTGATCGGCTGTGTCAAATCATGCAGGGGAACATCTAGGAATGTAATCAGGGCACTGATCACCAAAAATTGTGTCACCAATCAGTGCCCACCATTGCCCACCAGAGGCAGCAATCAGTGCCCAACAGTGGCAGCAATCACTGCCCACCACTGCCCACAAGTGCCACCAATCAGTGCCCATTAGTGATGCCAGTCAGTGCTGGCTATCAGTGCCGCCTATCAATGCCCATCACTGCTGTCGATTAATGCCCATCAGTGTCGCCCATTAGTGCCACCCATCAATGTCCATCAGTGCCCATCAGTACCATGTATCCGTGCCGCCTATCAGTGTCCACCAGTGCTGTCTATCAGTGCCCACCATTGTCGCCTATTAGTGCCCATAAGTGCCACCTAACAGTGCCCATCAGTGCCGCCTATCAATGCTCATCAGTGCCACATATCAGTGCCACCTAATCAGTGCCCATGAGTGCGGCCTCATCAGTGCCCATAAGTGCCACCTCATCAATGCCCACCAGTTCAGCCTATCAGTGCCCATCAGTGCCGCCTCATCAGCGCACATCAATGAAGGTGAAAAATTACTTAGTTACAAAATTTACTGACAGAAACTAAGTAAAAACATATTTTTTACACAATTTTGGGTCATTTTTTTTTTGTAAAAAATAAAAAACCCAGCGGTGATTAAATACCACCAAAAGAAAGCTCTAAGCTCTGTTTGTGTGAAGAAAATTATAAAAAAATTTGTTTGCGTACAGTGTTACATTTTCATTCAAAGTGCGACAGCGATGAAAGTTGAAAAATGGCCTGGGCAGGAAGGGGGTGAAAGCTGTAGGCAAGTGGTTAAACAAGCATGATTAAAATCTAGTTTAAAACCAGAACATGAAAATCATGCGGTCACAGTACAAAATTTGATTGCCTCTACATGTTTCCACATAATCATGGCTTCTTCTGGAGCTTTTGTAAGACCTTGCGCAAAAGTTATAGCGTCTACAAAATAGGGGACTGTTTTATGGCATTTTTATTAATATTTTTTACTATTTATGGCGGCGATCAGCGATTTTTATCATGACTGCGACATTATGGTGGACACATCGGACACTTTTGACACTATTTTGGGACCATTGTCATTTTTACAGCGAACAGTGCTATAAAAAATGCACTGATTACTGTGAAAATGACACTGGCAGTGAAGGGGTTAACCACTAGGTGGCGCTTCAGGGTTTAAGTGTGACCTAGTGAGTGATTCTTACTGTTAGGGGGCGTGGCTGCATGTGACACGTCACTGATGACCTTTCCCGATCACGGGGAACGGTCTTCAGTGACAGTGTCACTAGGCAGAATAGGGGAATGCATTGTTTACAAAGGCATTCCCCTGTTCTGCCCTTGCCGACCGCAATTGCAGGACTCCCGGTAACATCGAGTTCCCAGGACCCGTGGCCGCACTCGCGAGGCACAAGGCGGGCGCGCGTGCGTGCCCGCTGGGCGGCAGATTTAAAGGGACGTACCTGTACGCCAATCTGCCTGCCCGTGCCATTCTGTCGACGTACATCTGCGTGTGGCGGTCGGCAAGTGGTTAAATAGTACAATGTGCCAATCACAGCATCTCCACCATCAGAAATGCCCACTGTGATTTTTAAACCTTCTACCTGCTGCTGTTGTTTGTCATTGTTGCCTTGAGCAGAGGATCCCTTGAGGCCTTAAAACACATCATTATGATTTCATGAGAATAAAAATTCCCGTTTGATAATGTTGATGTATTAGTGAGGAGTTTGCCACTCAATGACAGCACCGTCCATTAAGCTGTCAATACAACTCCCGTTTAATGGAGATTTAAACAAGAAAAGAGTACCCTGGATCATATGATTTGGATCTCCCCAGTGGGACACTGTCACGGCTTAGCCTGCAGTTTCCTGTTTGTGAAATTCTTACCTCCTCGCTGCAGTGGTTCTGCTGGACCTATGGTTCGACTCACACATGCTGGCTTCTGTGTCCACCTATGGGTGTCGTAGACTTGTGCAATTAGTTTCGTTCCGATTTAGTTTTTTAACAAATTTCAACAAATTAGTTAATTCTGAGATATCTGAATGAACGAAAAACCCCGTTTAACAAATTTTTGGGAATATTTTCGAAAATTCGTAAATTCGAAAATTCTAAATTCGAAAATCCCAAAACCAGAAAATTCAAAAATCTGAAATAATAACTAATAATAACTTTACTATTACTAACTATTAAATTATAGGTATTGGAATTTCCTTTCAAATTTGGCTGTTAGTGAACGTAACGACTACAAATTTATCCGAAGTTACGAACTATCCAAAATAACAAATGCCGTATCTAAACGAATGAAACATAACGAATTAATAATAATAAATACCAATAATAATAATAATTTTTTTTTTATTATTATTATTTATTATTAATTTGTTCTGTTCCATTTGTTTAGATGCGGCATTCGTTATTTCAGATAATTCGGATAAGTTCTTATTCATTACGTTCACGAACAGTCAAATTTGAAAGGAAATTACAATACCTATAATTTAATAGTTACTTATTGTTAGTTAGACTATTCGGATTTTCTTTCTTATTTTCGAATTTTCGAATTTACGAATTTTTGAATTTTACGAATTGTGATCATAACGAATGACCTGAAAAATGAAAAAAAAACGGAATGAAACAAAAACGAAAATTAACACATTTTTTGGCAGTGCACATGTCTAGGGTGTCGCCTGATCTACAGTACTGTGGGCTTTTTATATCTTTCCCTTCTATTTCCCTCCAGTCTTTTTCTCTCTATATAGACATGCTCTATGCAGCTCGCGTTGCCTGAGCAACTTCCTAGACTCTCTGTGTTCCTGCATTCCCACATCAGGAATTTTGGGGCCCCTTACACAGCTTAAGGCATGGGAGAACCGGGGGGGGGGGGGTGCCGCCGCAAGTTAAGAAGCGGGGGGGCTGCCGCAAATTGAGAGGCGGGGGGTGCCACGAATTGAAAAGCGGGGGTTCTGCCGTGGAAAATTGTTAAGGTCGGGGGGCTTTGGGTGCTGACGAACAGAAAAAAAAACAAAAGAATAGAAAAAAAGGGGGGTTGCCAACCGGGGCCCTGGGGACCTCTGGGCCCCTTACAAAAAAAGGGGGTTGCCATCCGGGCCCCTGGGGACCTCTGGGCCCCTTACAGGTGTACTGCCTGTACCCCCCTGATGGTGACCCTGTTACCACATATTACTTGTATTCTGTGTCTGACATTTCTTGCACTGAACCTGAGTTTGTCTACCATTTTTGCCTGCCTGCCGTTTGCCCTGAAGTTGGCTTGTTTCCTGGATCCTCTTCTATGTCCTGCCATCTGGTCTCTGCATCTTTAGCTGGGCATATCTGGGGGCTGTGACCTGGTTCTAGTCTGCTGCAAGTCCATCCCCATCATCAGGGGCCCTGGTGAAGAAGCAGGCTGGGGCTTAGACTTCATGGCCTGGGGAACCTTGAGTTGGCCTTTTCACAAGGGCTCACTACCATAGGAACCTTGCAGGCACAAATGGCAAAATTCTCAAACTAAAAACGTTTTGGTTTTGGATATGATTCAAAATGTGCTCACCGTCTATGAATGACTGCACATGTTGGTGTGGTAATGATGGTTAAAGTGATACTAAAGTCTTGTTTTTTTTTTGTTTTAAAATAACAAATATGTTATACTAACCTGCTCTGTGCAGTGATTTTGCACACAGCAGCCCCGATCCTCCTCTTCTTGGGTCCCTCTCCTGGCTCCTCTCTCCTGCAGAATGCAGCTTGCTTCGGGGGCACCCGAGCCGAGCCACTGCTCTGTGTGTCCATTCAGACACGAAACTGCGCTTGGCCCCACCCCCTCTCTCTCCTCATTGGCTCACTGACTTTGATTGATAGCGGTGGGAGCCAATGGCGCCTTCTGTGTGCCTCAGCAAATCAGAAGGCAGAGTCCCTGGATATCTGAGTCTCTTGTGCAACATCGCTGAATTGATATGGAGCTCAGGGGGGCTGAAAGGGGAGCTGAACACAGAAGGATTTTTATTTGAATGCATTAAGATAAAAAGCCTTCTGCCTTTAGAATCACTTTAATTTTATGTGAAACTGCATGACCCAATAAAGCCATGGTCTTTCCCTTAGTCCAGGTTTCAGTGGTTTTATTTTTTATTTACTTATTTTTTTTGGCAAGGCTTCCCTTATTGTGGAATGATGTTAAATGCATATGCTTCCCAGCAGTCTTGTACCCTCTTGGTAAAAAGACACACATACAGTGGGCTCCTGTAGCCTGCATACATTTTTTAACTAAATGATATAACCTGTCAATGTTAAAGTGGATGTAAACCCATTCTCATCCTTTCTAAACTACTGCCATAGTGCTGATCTATAAGGATATAGATGCCTCCTGCATGCATCCTTATCTGTCAAATGTCTCCCCTCTGTCTGTTATAAGAACTGAAAAACTGCAGATTCTGTGGGTGGATCTGTTGTCTGGAGCTCGGTGGGTGGAGTCGTGATGTTAGTAGACTCCCCGCCCACCTCTACACTCCCTTGTCAACATGCATTTTCTCCTGTGTATTCCTTCCGCTATGATCACTAACATCCAGTCAAAATCCAGAAAAGTAACCACATGACTTCAGAAAAGGAGTGGGGGTGGGAATTAAAAAAAGCTAGTGCACGAGATATGTAAATAACCTGTCACTCAAAGCAAGGGGGCGGAACGGACAAAGGTTTATCTCTGTTTGTCCATTTTATTTCACTGAACAATAAAAGAGGATTGCTCAGAGCTGGATTAACCCTTTGTGGCAAGACCTGGCACAAATGATAAGAAATATTATACACTACATTGTGACAGCAAAAAAATATATATATATTTCGGGGTTTACATCCACTTTAAGGGTGATTTTCAACTAAGCTGGCCATTTGATATACACTACTTCTTTTTTAAAAAAAACTCCAAAATCAAATGCAATGTACAAATTGCTGAAGATTTTAGACTCTAAAAACACTTTTTTACTTTAAATTGTGAGAAGGGAGGATGGCTATGAGGCAGATTAAGGCCAAATAGAGCCCTAGGAAAAGTAGTCAGCTAGGGATCATCCCGCTTCAATCCCCAATTATTGATCAATTTTTTACTTCATAAATGCACTCACACATCACCAATGCTCATCCGTACTGGAGGACTTAATAGCATCACGGTGAACAGAAAATCTTTTAAGTTTTAATCATTGAATAGTATAAAACAGTAGTCTTTAAGCTGTGGCCCTTTCTTTGCCTTTATGTGGCACTTGGGGCACTGATCCTCCAACTGATATGAGGCACTATTCCTCCCACTAACACCAATGATGGGGCACTATTCCTCCCACTAACGCCAATGATGGGGCACTATTCCTCCCACTGACACCAATGATGGGGCACTATTTCTCCCACTGACACCAATGATGGGGCACTATTCCTCCCACTGACACCAATGATGGGGCACTATTCCTTTTACTGACATAAACGATGGGGCACCATTCCTTCCACTGAGATCAATGATGGGGCACTATTTTTCCCACCAACAACAACAATGGGGCTCTATTCCTCCCGCTGACACCAATGATGGGGCACTATACCTCATACTGACATCAACAATGAGGCACTTTTCCTCCCACCTACACCAGTGATGGGGCACTTTTCCTCCCACTGACACCAATGATGGGGCACTATTTCTCTTACTGACATCAACGATGGGGCACCATTCCTTCCACTGAGATCAATGATGAGGTACTATTTTTCCCACTGCCAACAACAATGGGGCTCTATTCCTATCACTGACACCAGTGATGAGGCACTACTCCTTCCACTGACACCAATGATGGGGCACTATTCCTCCTACTGATACCAATGATGGGGCACTATTCCTCCCACTCATATCAATGATGGGGAACTATTTTTCCTCCTACTGACCACAGGCGCTATAAATATATATATATATATATTTTTACTCCCTCTGATCAAGAAGCCTGAGGCATTGTCTATTCCAACTGATACCGGAGCATTTTCTATTACTATTGGCCACATTCCAGGCCCCCTAAAATCTGAAGGACAGGAAAGTTTGGAGACTTTGAGTGTGAACAACTAATTGACAACAAAGTATACAGCAAGGAAGGCCATACACAGTGCAAATTTATTTTCTGCATCCACGGTTTGCAGGAAAGAAATTTGCATGATTCCCCCATCAACACAGAAAGTGCTGATAGGGGTTTCCTTCCTGCTGAGCAATTGTCTGCTTCGGTGCCGGTGCCGGTGTTCTGCCGAGAAACGTCCCCCCGGCGGATTCTGCCCCCACCTGTACTGCGCAGGTGCGGCGCTTGCGCAGTACGACCGTGAATGAGCTTCCGAAAATATTCGAACGTGTAGAGCTGAGAGTCAGCTCTAGACGGCACCTGCGTGGACCTCGCTGTAAGTGGACAGTCGGCCTCACGTCCTCGCTTTGCTCGGACGGCTCGCTACGCTCGCTCGGCCTCCTGGCTCTTTTTTTAACATCCTCCATGTCCACGGGGATGGTAAAGAAAGAGCCTGGATGTCAGAAGTGTAGCACAATTTGGTGTGCGCAGGTGCCATCTAGAGCTGACTCTCAGCTCTACATGTTCGGCTATTTTCGGAGGCAAGCGCCTCGCCTGCGCAGTACAGAGCTGGCAGAATTCGCTGGGGGGCAATTCTCGGCAGGACACCGGCCCTGTTTAGAAAGGTTAAAGCTAATATGTGCTTTGTCTCTCTGCCCAGTAGTACATAGTCACCTTGTTTTCACTCCCCTGCCAGAATAGAATGACATACAATGGATCTCTTATCATCACACCTGATCCATGAATAACACAGCGGGCGAGTAAAAAGGAAAATAAATATAAGTTCCTGGGGAAGGCATCATTAAATTGTACCTGTTCTTTATCCTGCGTTAGCAAAGCACAGGTTAACTTTAAGCTGGCATCACTGCCATGAAGAAGGCAGGTCAATAATTACTGGGCGGTTACTGCAAATTCACTTATGGCAGTTGACAGCAGCTTGAAGAATGTTCACAGCTTGTTAAAACCATTTTAAAGTGGATCTGAAAAAAAAGGGTCCACTCCTGGAGAGCATGGCATGCATGTCACTGTCATTGGTACTGACACAACTTGTCTCTCATTAAATCGTTGATTTTAAAGCAGGACAATCACTGACGGCAAATCATTTTGGAAGTCTGGTTTAGGAGTTCAGCTAGTTTACACAGCCGCCCTTGAGAACATTGTTAATAGGACGTACTTAGAGATCTAAATAGCTCTTCCATTAGAAAGTATAGAAGTCCTGTGCCAAGACAACATGCTGTCAGAAATGTTCCACTATTTGGATGGAAATCAACGGGCAAATTAATTCATTATTTATTCATTAGATTATCTTCATTCTGTGGCCAGAAACCCGCATGATATCCTGTCTGATGCAGACTTTTTTGGGGGGATGCATATGGTGATCTGCAAGACAAATATTGTTTTTTATCAAAGTAAAGTAAAAAAAATAAAGAAGTTTGCTTAGAAAAATAATCATACTGCAGCTTTATGGCTTGTTTAACACATGCTTTGAAGTAGTTTGGTTTAATACACCCTCTAAAGAACATATCACTCTTTAGAGGGTGTATTAAACCAAACTACTGCAATGCATGTGGTTGTGGGGTGGTGTGACCACATTCCTTAAAATGGATCTCATTTGGTGGGAGGTACTGCCCAACAAATTCTACAGGGCAGGAGGGGGGGGGCGCTAATTTTGCATTGGCATGTGTATACTCCAATACAGCTGCCTTTGTGGCTTAGAACGGGCAGTTTTGGGGGGTGGTGGAGTAAAAAACACAGCTCGACCACTTATTTTTACAGCCCCCCCAACTTCAAGTGTAAATTAAAGTGCCATACACAAGGGCCGAATATTGGCCAAAATCTGCCGGTACAGTAGATACTGGCCGGCATTCGGCCCATGGGTACAGGTCCTTGTTTGACAGAAGCCGATCTCATGACCAGCTTCTGTCGAACGAGCATGCTGGAAAACCAGCAACTGATCAGCATCTGATCAACGCTCCCAGGCCAATGTTAGGGAATGCTGACTGGTGTGTTGTGGGGGGCGCAGTCCCCATGTCAGCACACTAGAGCACAGCAGGGAGATAGCTGTTCTAACATCAAATAGTTAGTACAGAGACCACCTCATAGCTGTTGAGTTTTTTTCCACTGGGCTGAACGGAAAAAAAAAAAGCATCTTGTGTACCAGGCTCATGCCTTAGGGTCTCTGTCTGCTAATAGTGGCAGAACTGCTTTGTTTCCCATAGAAGTCAATGGGAATACAAGAGCAGCTTCACTGAGCAGATCAGAAGGAGGTTGGTGTGGGACACATGAGTTCAGAATGATGTCAGAAGAACCTGTGAAAGAACCAAGAATGAATAAAGAAGTATTTCAAACTGAGGAGGAAGGGGAATGCACCTAAAAACACATAGTAAACCCTAAACCATTCTATACTATCCATGGTGGTGGTTTCTGCAGCTCCTCTTTGCAGCATGAAGCTTGGGATAAAATGACAAAACAACAATAAAGACACAAGCGCTAAAAATTGTGGGTAAATAAAATTCTGATAAATCAAGAGGTATGGAAAAATCAGATGGGGGGACTTGGATCCAGAGCAGCAGAAACAATTTGTACCCGGAAGTACAAAATATACAACATTCAAACACTACAATCCTGCGCTCATGGACCATGCATATTAACACGTAAAGACTCTGAATTGGGATGAAAAAACTTAGTCCATTTATTGATTGTAATAGTAAAGAATCCAATCTCAAATAGGTGGAAAAAAGTGATACTAAGTCCAGTCACAGATTACAACCGTCTTGCGATAGTATCCATAGAGCAAGGAGGGGTTAAAATTTCACAGCATAGCTCAACAGTCCTGTAGCATGACAGCAGTGTGGGCACAGTACCTTAGTGTGGTCAGAACCTGCAGACTGACATGTGGAGGGCCCTCAAACACGAGGGATGCAAAACCGAAATCCTGACACTGTTGGGACCGGAGAACTCACACTTTCCGTTCCTCCGGATTGATGACGTCACACCGCTTTGACGCTGGCTTGTATCTCGGGATTCAGGCAGTGTTTGTGGAGCGAGTGATGCTGTTCAGCGCGCTCCACCACTGCTCCCAATTCAGAGTCTTTACGTGTTAATATGCATGGTCCATGAACGCAGGATTGTAGTGTTTGAAGCTTGGGATAAAGATTATTCTATGTTATGACCTAAACCCCATTGGTAAAATATAACCCGTTTTCTTCTTGAAAAGATTTCTCCTGATCTAGTAACCACTGTTACTGAACAAGAAAGTCAGGGTAAAACTTACTATTGGAGACCTATAGATTCCAATGCTTAAAGTGCAACTAAAGGCAAAGCATTTTCTTTTTTTTTGGATAGTGTGACCCCATTAGGGAGTTTCACTATTTGACCTGTTTGCCATAATCAATGATTGAAGGTAAAAAGGAAAACTTCCTGGAGTCTCCCCGGAGAAGAGATGCTCAAGAGGGGATATAATAGCAATATAAAACTATCTCATTGGGGATTCTAGCATAAGGATGAAACTATTCATTCTCAGGTCACTTAAGAGGAAACTTGGCCACTCAATGAAGTTGGACAAGAAGTGGTTTAACCTTAAACTGTGTAAGGGGTTTTTTACTGTCAGAGTGGTAAGGATATGGAACTCCCTTCCACAGTTAGTGGTGTCAGTGAGGAGTGTTAATTACAAAAAAAAACTCTTGGGTGGGCATCTTAGCGAACACACAAAGTTGAACTGGATGGACTAAAGCCCTGTACACACGGGCGGGAATCCCGTAAAAAAAAAACGTTGGTTTTCTTGACGGGATTCCTGTCAAGCTTGCCTTGCACGGCGAGTGTACACACACAACCATTCAAAAGAACCGCCGTTCTTTTGAATGTCAAGAACGCGGTGACGTCATCGACTACGACCAGCCGGCGCTCGTCACATTCGATGCCGTCGCCGCCATCTTGCTACACCCCACACTGATCTTGTATGCTACCGCGCATTCGTCAAAGTCTTTTCGAGCATGCGCGGGTTTACCTCGGACAGGTAACCATACAGACGACCGGTTTTCTCGGCAGGAAAACTCTGCCGAGAATCCCGACAAGAAAAATAGAGAGCAGGTTCTCTTTTTTTCTCGTCGAGATTCCCGGCAGTTTTCCCGACAAGAAACCATACACATGAACGGTTTTCTCGGTAAAAAGCTCTCCCCGTAGGTTTTTTTGCTGAGAAAACCGGTCGTGTGTACGAGGCTTAATAGTGTCTTTATCAAACATTTAACTATGTAAAGATCTATGTGCAATTGCCTAAAGTAGAATACATTGTTGTTTTTCTATTTTAAGCTATAATATATATATATATATATATATATATATATATATATATTTTTTTTTTTGTAGTAGCCACTCAAATAAATGCAGCTATATCCAATATAAAACTGACCAACAGCTCATGACAGCGCTCATCCTGCCTTCTATACTGTCCATGGTAAAGCAGAAGTGACCTTGCTATAAGTCTCTTCACAACCCAATCCAACCTGATCTCACAGCACAACCTGCAAAAGTAATTTAAAGACTACTGAATGAGGCTTATCATGTTCTGCAGTTGCAGATAAAACTGTATAATGTACTCTAGAAGCATCCAAAACATAATTAGAGCACAAAATAGCCCTTGTAATAGGCATCCATTACAGAGATGGGATTTAGATCTTTCAGATGTGTTCTGTGAAAGAGCAGTAACAGTCTTCAAGCATTGTTATATGTAGCAAATGACAGAACATGCCATATCAGGAGAAAATCAAAGGCAGAGGCGATCAAGTTGTTCTTTATTATACTCTGTAACAAGTTTCCTTATCTGAAGCTCCAAAAAAAAAGGCATTTTCAACCTTTTTATGTGATTTCCTTTCTAGGTGGAACCCAGTCGTTATGGAAGCTGGTAGTGCTGGTCTTGTAAAGAAGGTTTCTGATGTTTATGTTCTTTTATGGTTGATATCATGTTGTCAGACATTACAAAAAGTACCAGAAAAGAACATATTGACTTTCCTGACAAATTCCAGAGAGTTGAAAGCACCAGTTTCTTATAACTCATTGGGACTTTATTAATGAGATCTATTCGCTTCAAATCCTGGTTCCTGCTCTGCATGTTGGACGTTTATTAATTTTTCTTTCTAAGAGATTGAATTTCAAAGGGTATAACAAACACTCAAGTGAAAATCGTGTTTCAAATGCTAAGTATTCTAATGGGCAGCGTTGAAAAATAGGCAGGAAGTGTGATTATTGCAGCCAGGAGCAAATATATGTATGCTTCTGCCTAATATCTTTATATAAGCCATAGAAGAAGGGACTTGGTAGGTGAAGAAGTGGAGGAGTCTTTAATGTGGGTTGAACATATGGATATATATATATATATATTCTCTTAGCAATACCCATACTGTTGAAAGTCTTGAGGCCTAATGCCGCGTACACACGACAAATTTAATGACGAGAAAAATGCAATTTTTTAAAATGGTCATTAAAAATGATCGTGTGTGGGCTTCAGAGCATTTTTCACGACGTGAAAAATGGGCATGAAAAAATTGGAACACGCTCTAATTTTCTCGTCGTTTTTCACGTCACCATTTTTCTCATCATGAAAAACGGCCGTGTGTAGGCTTTAACGACGTGAAATAAATGCGCATGCTCAGAAGCAAGTGATGAGACGGGAGCGCTCGTTCTGGTAAAACTAGCGTTCATAATGGAGATAGCACATTCATCACACTGTAACGGACTGAAGAGCACGAAGCTGAAAAGCGCGAATCGTCTCTCACTAAACTTTTCTAACACAAGGATCAGCAAAAGCAGCCCAAAGGGTGGCGCCATCCGAATGGAACTTCCCCTTTATAGTGCCGTCCTACATTTCGTACGTCACTGCGCTTTGCGCTAGTATTTTTTTTCACGATCGTGTGTAGGCAAGGCAGGCTTCAGAAGAATCACATCGAGAAAAACGTCGTTTTTTTCAATGACATTAAAAACAGTCGTGTGTACGCGGCATAAGGATTAAGAAGATAAACGTTTATTTATTTATCTTTACTGGAGAATTCATTAGGATGAACTGGAAAATGTGCAGTGTATACATAGATGGGAACATCCATAACTCCCAGGTGGACAGGAAGAAAACCTAAAATTAAGGCCAGACGATTATACTGTTTAGCATCAAAAACATACAGGCAGTCCCCGAGTTACGAACACCCGAGTTACAAATGACTCCTACTTACTAACGGCCTCAAATTCCGGCCACTTGTGCTCCACGCTGGTCCTGGATACCTTTGAGCACCTCCGGACACATCCCACACTGCAGTACTACATGTACTGCATGGCCAGATGAGCCCCAGATAACATACCAAGCGCCCGGAACATCCCACATCCATGCACAGGCGGACGTTACACTTATGAATGCAGTGTCCTGCCCGGAAGTTACACTTAGTGTACAAATACAGTGTTGCGACTTACGAACAACTTTGACTTACGAACAAACCTACAGTCCTTATTGTGTTCATATTGTTCATATTGTGTTCATATTGTGTTCATATTGTGTTATTGTGTTCATAACTCGGGGACTGCCTGTACAGTAAAATTGGTCAGGACTGACTTAGCAGCCACTAGGCTCTGCTTATAACTAAAATATAACTTTTGGGTGTTCTTGCACTTTAAAGTAAACCTGTGCTGTCATCACTCATTGTAAGAAGTCTATATATTTAACAATGGTATGGTCTTACTGCAATCATTCTGGTGGCTTAAAGCGGAACTAAACCCATTGATTTAACCCCCTTAGCAGTATTCCCGAGTCTGGCTCGGGGTGAATTTTTCATACCATAAGCGGTAATCCCAAGCCAGACTCAGGCTGCATTGCAGGATACAGGGAGACTTACTTACCTTGTCCCCTGGATCCTGCAGTGTATGCGAGCTGTCTCCTCGCTCAATTCACACTGCCGAGTGCCGAACTCCGTTCCCTGTGACGTTGCGGCGCACGGGGGCGGAGATCGGCACCAAATTCAAAAAAGTAAAAACACAATACACATACAATATACTGTAATCTTACAGATTATAGTACTGTATAAAAAAAATACACATCCCCTTTGTCCCTAGTGGTCTGTCCAGTGCCCTGCATGCACTTTTATATTATAAAAACTGTTCTTTCTGCCTGGAAATTGGAGATTGTCCATAGCAACCAAAAAGTGTCCCTTTACGTCAAAAGTGGTTTTAGGCCAGCTAGAAAACAGCGATAATAAATTAGAATCACTTGCAGAATTGAGCGATAGTGATTTGTGGGGAAATTCGTCATCAAACACTGAAAGTAATGACAGCGACAATTCTGCAACTGAGCAAATTTCAGTGTTTTTGATTTGATTACATTATTGAATCATTTTTATTATAATTACATTACTATTTGTTATAATTATTTATAGTTATTTATTATATTATTATTTATGATTTTGTGTTTCAAACTTTATCATACCCGGGATGTCTACTAGACTCTTGTTTGGTCAGGTTTAAGTACCGTATTTATCGGCGTATAACACGCACAGGCGAATAACACGCACCCTAACTTTAAGAGGGAAATTTCAGGAAAAAAACTTTCTATGGCCCCCTGCGTATAACACGCAGATACAGTTTACCCTCTATTTTCAGGGTAAAAAAGTGAGTGTTATACGCCAATAAATACAGTAAGTAATTACTAAGAATTGCAAGAACTGGTCAATCTAGAAAAGGTGTACTTTTTATTTATTTTATCTTTTTGTCTTTAAATTACATATAAAATAAATCAATAGCTGCACAACACCATGTAAAAAGAAAGCCTTGGCTGTCTTAAAAAAATAAATAAATAATGACATCTGTATTACTGTGTTATCTTAAATAATGACACAGTTATATGGGAATCAATGGCCCATGGCACCGATGTAAAAATTACTCTGTTCTATATTGCCAGAGCCAAAATGCCAAAATGGTTAATAATGGCAGATGCTGGTTACATCGGTTTACTTGGTTTTGCTACGCCACAAGTTTACTTTAAATATACCAGTAAGTATGTCTGCTTGAAGGATGGCAACTTTACCTTCAATTTATCACTTCAATCTAAATCGCATTTGCAAGCCCATAAATTCGACCTCTTTCATGGTGGTATATATAAAAAAAACATTATGTCATGTTTGATAGGTAATTATTTGCTCAGCGATCTGGTACCTTTAATGTGAGGAATTCATCGTTGATGCAAAAAATTCTATTTTATGACAGCTTCTCTCCTTTATTTGAAGAGCTCAGCGCCACCAAAGATATAATCAATTCAAGAACGGATACTGAATTATTTGACAGTTAAACACTGCAATGGTGTCACCTGTGCTGAATTATGTAGGTGCCTGGACCTTAACATCACTTTCTCTTTGCCTAACAATTTTTAAAGGGAACCCTTTTTAAAAAAAAGGGTTAGGCCCCTTTCACACGTGAGGACCATTTAGGTCCGCCTGTCATGTTTTTAGGCGGACCTGAACGGACGCTCCATATAGGTCTATGGAGCGACGGATGTCAGCGATGACATGTCCGCTGACATCCGACCCGCTCCGATCCGCTAAAGTCAGACTGATGGAAACCATATTTCCCATCTGTCTGGCGGATCGGATCGGATGAAAACAGACTCTACGGTCCGTCTTCATCCGAACCCCCAATAGAGGAGAGCAGCGCTCTGACAGGTTGTCCCTGCACAGTGTGCAGAGACAGACCTGTCATCTGCCTACTCAGCGGGGATTGATGGAGCGATCCCTGCTGAGCAAAGTGGAGCCCGTACATGGACACATCCGTGTGAAAGGGCCCTTAGTGTTGCAAACAAACCTCAAGCTGTCCCTGATTTTGGAACCACGGCATCAGTGCTCCCTGAAGAGTTCTTATCCATTTACTCAAGCAGTCACTTCAAAACTTTCCCCAGAAATCTACAAAAAGCTTACAGAATTTCAATAACCCTCAGCAAGGTCTTTTCATTTCTTGCAATTTACCCTACATTACTTGCCATACCTCTAAGGACGCTGCATGTCTGGAGGGATTGGGGAGAGATATAGTTTGTGGACACCTGACCATCACACCAATTTGAGTTTGTTAGACATCTTTTGCCGAAACTATGGAAATTTATATGGGGTTGTACCACTTTGCAGCTATAACAGTCTCCACTCCCCTGGAAGCAGTGTTGCCAACCTACCAGATAGAAATTTACTGACACGACACCCACAATTTACAGACACAGCCAAGTCTTTACTGGCATTTCCAAAAGTTCAAAAATTACAGTCCTAATCCCTTGGCGCCGGCCATACACAAATATGCGGCCTCTCTGCTCCTGGTCCTTAGTGCAGAGGGGCCACATATTTGTGTGAATTTCTGCCAGTATACCTGTGCCAAGAGCGTTCCCGACATTACCGTCGCCTAACTGAAAGCTCCCAATCGCTTCTTGCGATCGGGAGTTTGCGGATCACGTGACCGCCGTGACAGCTAATCACGGCGGTCAGGTGACATTAAGCCCTGCCCTGCTTTCCAGCATCATAAACCTCTTAAAGAGGAGTTCCAGTCGTTTTCGTGTTTATTAAAAGTCAGCAGCGACAAAAAGTGTAGCTGCTGACTTTTAATAAACACAAACCCACGTTCCAGGGATGCGGCCGTCCGAACCCTCAGTTAGCTCCCTCGCCTCTCCCTTGTGTCGGCATCACAAGTGTGGGCATCCAGCTGTGCCAGCTTGCAGCCTCACAGCTGGCTATGCCTCCTCAATAGCCGGACAATCTTTTGGGACCTGTGACGTGTCCCAGAAGCTCGCAGGGAGGGAGAGGAGAACTTCCGCTTGAGTCCCCTAGGCGGCCCGAGCAGAATTGGGAACTGGGTACCTGTCAAAAATAGGTACCCACTCCACCCCGCAAAATGTGGCATGTAAGGGGGTGAGGAGTCCTTAAAGCGGAACTTCCACTGCCGGGAGGCGACTGTGCTAAGAGGTTAAGTGCAGATTTCAGTATTTAGGCTACAAACAAGTACAATATGCAATTAGCAATGTGATTTAAGGTACATATTAGGACAAAAAACATATTTCTTATTCTATTTTTTATATATTAAGTAAGTAGCTCAGGGACAGGACTCAGGAGGGAAAGAAATTAGAATGGGGGTACACACACATAAAATTAACTCTCACTGTGACACTGACAACAGTGTGCAGCATGACAGATGATGATGACACCTCACCGACAGGACATGTCCCCTCCTGAGTCACAGTCTCTTTTCATACCAGGTGGTCCCTTCCATCCACGCCAGCCCAAACAACACTGCCTGTCCTGCTCCTGACTTGCTCCCGTCCCACAGACCCACACTTGAGGCTCCGGCCGCTCTGCTTGGCTCTCTTGCACCATGACATCACACAACATGCTCAGGCACTGCCTCCGCCAGACCCCACCCCTTTATACACACTGTAGCAGGCACTCGGATGGTCTCGGCCGGCTCTGGACTGGAACTGCGCATGCGCAGTTCCGAGCCAAGCGTCACAGCCATATTTTTTACTGTTGACCTTTTCCTGTCACTGCCATTTACTGGCAGGAGAAAAGTGCCTGTTTTTTACTAGCTGCCAGTATAAATTCTGACGGTTGGCAGCACTGGCTGGAAGGCTTTCAACAAGAATCTGTGCTGTGTCTGTGGAAATTTGCAGCTGACTAATGTTGTCTGAGAGAACACCTGCCTGACAATTAAAGGTCTTCCCCCACTAAACTCATTGAGGCTGGGTTCACACCTCCGACGGATGCGGCTCGCAGCAGGGGTCAGGTGTGTCCCTGTTCTCCATTTCAGGGGCGAATCAGGGCCAAATATTTGCCTGAATTTGGCCCTGAAATGGAGCCAAAGATCCTGTGCAAGCCGCTCCACAGCCACAACAGAGATGTGTGAACCGGCTCCATAGAGAGATCCGGTCACAATCTCCTGTCATGCAAATTAGTCGCAGGGGAAACGCGCATCCAATTTGCATAGGTGCGGACCCAGCCTAAACTATGTCTTTATAGATCTGGATTGTGAACAGGGGCACAGTCATGCTTGATCAAAAAAAGGGTCTTTTACAAACTGTTGCCAAAAGGTTAGAAGCACAAAATTGTATAAAAAAAATGTCTTTGTATGCTATAGGATATAAAAAGCAGAAACCCCCGCGCTAGCTGGGATATAACTAATAAAAGAAATAAAGGGGAAGGGAAACGAACCAGGATGGGACACTGCAGCAGTCACCAGGGAGTCTGATCCAAACAGACAATGGTGAGTAAAGTGAAAAAGGTTGTGGTGACTGCGCTGTGATTAAACTAGTGCAGGGATGGTGAAAAGGAAAATCTGGAATGGAACTAACTAATAATTGAGTCTAATGTGAACCAAACAGATGCAGTAACCGTAGTGACATCAAACATGTAGCATAAATGATGAGGTGCATATAGTGAGTGAACCGCACCTGAGTGAAAAATAGTCATGCAAAAAATGTGTAACCAATAGTGAAAACACTAAACGGTGATATGTACCAAAATGAATTGTGTGTCACTCAAAGTATTAGTGATATATATATATATAGCCAAACAATAAATCTCTCCAATGGCATAAAGTATAAACAACAAACAGTGAAATATCCAAAGATATTGCAATAAATAATATAAAAAAGAGTCCAATGTGTAACAAGTCCCGTCACCCATTTGAGTGCTTAAAGGAAAACTTTGGTGCAAATCCACCCAGTGCTCACAAGCAGCTTACCTCCCCGCTGGGAAGAGACAGCATGAACTGGAACTCCTAATATGGGCAGTGATGAAGCAGCAACCTTGCATGGAAGTACAATCTCACTCGCATAGATGCATGGAAATACACAAACAGAAAGATATTAATAGCGTACCTCTGTGGGTCCAGCAAGACAGGTGACCAAGGTATATTCTCACACTCACTTTGAATTGGTGAGCGTGGGCATCAATCCTACGAACACCGCACTCGTATATGTTGCAGGCTGCGATGGTATTGATCAAACGGTCCTCAAGTCAGTCACTATGAGTAGATGATGACCCTGGATGATGCCATCCTTCTGGAGGGAAATTCAGATGAAGGAATTGTCAGAGCATTGCAAACAAAGACTTCAGTGGGATTCACCACAAAGTTTGTGAACTTCGAGCAAGATTCACAAACCAAACCCAGAAAGATTTGCTCAACTCTGCCCTGACAATTCCTTCATCTGCATTTCCCTCCAGAAGGATGGCATCATCCAGGGTCATCATCTACTCATAGTGACTGACTTGAGGACCGTTTGATCGATACCATCACAGCCTGCAACATATACGAGCGCGGTGTTCGTAGGATTGATGCCCACGCTCACCAATTCAAAGTGAGTGTGAGAATATATCTTGGTCACCTGTCTTGCTGGACCCACAGAGTTACGCTATTAATATCTTTCCGTTTGTGTATTTTCATGCATCTATGCGAGTGAGATTGTACTTCCATGGAAGGTTGCTGCTTCATCACTGCCCATATTAGGAGTTCCAGTTCATGCTGTCCCTTCCCAGCGGGGAGGTAAGCTGCTTGTGAGCACTGGGTGGATTTGCACCAAAGTTTTCCTTTAAGCACTCGAATGGGTGATGGGACTTGTTACACATTGGACTCTTTTTTATATTATTTATAGCAATATCTTTGGATATTTCACTGTTTGTTGTTTATACTTTATGCCATTGGAGAGATTTATTGTTTAGCTATATATATATATATCACTAATACTTTGAGTGACACACGATTCATTTTGGTACATATCACCGTTTAGTGTTTTCACTATTAATTTTTTGCATCATTATTTTATGCTATATGTTTGATGTCACTACGGTTACTGCATCTGTTTGGTTCACATTAGACTCAATTATTAGTTAGTTCCATTCTGGATTTTCCTTTTCACCATCAGTGCACTAGTTTAATCACAGCGCAGTCACCACAACCTTTTTCACTTTGTATGCTATAGCATTAATAGACCTTTTCATTGGAAACATCTGAACTAAAAAAAAACACATACTCATGTCTACAGCATAGTAATGTTAAAGAATACTATACCATGCATATTGGGATTCCAAACACGTTGTGGCTATGAGACCACATCTTTAGGTTTCCTCCCTATATATTCACAATTATAAAACAATCCTCAAACATCGTTTTATTCCCACCCGGGACTGCTGTCACGTGACCCTCTGCGACTCCTCTTCTGGACATGAAGACCTGTGATCCAGCAATGCAGCAGCCTTGTAGGCCCCCTTCTTTGTAACAACATCTCACCACTACAAACTTCTGGAGCCTGAGAAGACATAACCGCTGAACCGCCAATAAGAAATTTCCATGCCAACCAAGCAGCAACATGGACACCTAAAGAATGACTCTTCTACTCTGCATTTCAGAAGATAGAAGAGTCAGGGTCTGGCATGTCACATGAATGTGGATTTAAGATTCAATTTTATTGTATTACCTAGAGGGGGTGGGGAGCATAGTTTGTGGGGTCAAGGGCATGATGAGTTCATCTGCAGCTTTCAGAATTTCCTGGAACGGTCACTAAAACTCACGTAATATTGCTTATTGCATGCATATTTTACCCAACAAGTCATGTGCAGAAAATCAACTTTCATTTTGCTTTTCCTGGCCTTGAAGTCAAAGCCCTTTGCACATTGTAACATAATGGGAATATAACCTCTATATTGTAACACACTGGGAATATAATGTTCACGCTGTAACACAATAGGAATAGAATCTTTACATTGTAACACAATGGGAAAATAATCTTCCTGTCCTTTGCTTTCACTCAATGGCCCTCTCCTTCACATACCCATGACATGTACCCTTTGTTAATGGATCCTGTTATGATTTAACTGAACATGCAAAGAAGTGTTTATGACCATTAGCTAAAAAGAGGTTCCATTTCTCAGCCGGTCAGTGTTCATTACATCAAAAAAAAAAAAACTATTTGTGGTTTGGAAATCTGACTTAATTAGTGTCATACATTTCACGCTTGCTCTGTGTCACCTGTTCTAATGGTCGAATATCTGTGAACTTGCAAAATTAATAGGTAGCTCTGCTAGAGTAAGATAATAATGAATGAACAATGGGAGTGTTAATTACTTTTCCAGTGAAAGCACCTAATATAAGCAATACCCTAACGCTCAGCACTTATGCTTTCAATATTTACGTAGCTGGTGCGCGCAGGAGTCAATCGCGACCATTTCTCATGCGCTAATGCATGTCGCTGGTCACATTTATGATCCCGCAAAGGATGATTTATCGGTTATTAATTTCACTAAATCTTGATGAAATCATGGAGGAGAATAGGCCATTTCTGTTTTTCAGCGTCTGTGTTTAGTCGAGGAGGCGGCGGCATAATTTTTACAGTGTTCTAGTAAAAATGTGACTTTGTTCAGGCTGACCACGTCCAGTGTAATTAAAAACAGGTTTACTCTGAAAAAAAAATTCAGAACCGAGTGCCATTTTGCATTGACAAACAATATTAGTGTTACATGTTGTGGTAATCACTGGGATAATGCCCTTAAAATACTATGTAGAGGATATTTAAAGAGGACTTTTTTTTTTTTGCTTTCTTCTTACCTTTCTTCTTACCTGAAAATTAAAGGCATAATGTGCTAGTATGCATCACATACCAGCACATTATGTGACACTTACCTGCAAATGAAGCCCTCGTCGTCCCTGCTGGAGGCCTCATCCATCGACGCCCATCTTTCTTCCCGCATGCACGCAGGAACCGTCGGTCACGGCACTAGGCTCTGAAGAAACGGCACGGGCGGCTGTTCCTTCAGAGCGCAGTATACAGCGCAGCGCAGTATACAGTAAATATCTCCTAAATGGTGCAAGTTTATGAGGTATTAACAGTACCTATAGGTAAGCCTTATTATAGGTTTACCTATACGGACAAACATTAGAGGGAGGTTTACTTCCTCTTAAAGTTATTGTAAAGTCTTGTTTAAAATAAATAAATAACAAACATGTTATACTTACCTGCTCTGTGAAATGGTTTTGCACAGAGCAGCCCAGATCCTCCTCTTCTCTGGTCTCTCTTCTGTGCTCCTGGCCCCTCCCTCCTGTCGAGTGCCCCCACAGCACGCAGCTTGCTATAGGGGCACCTGAGCCGAGCTGCATCTCTGTGTGTTCATTCTGACACAAAGCTGCGGTTCAGTACCGCCCTCTCTCTCTCCTGATTGGCTAATGGACTTTGATTGACGGCAGCGGGAGCCAATGGCGCCGCTGCTGTGTCTCAGGCAATCAGGAGGGAGAGCCCCGGATGGTCGAGGGACTCGTGGACATCGCTGGACAGAGATGAGGCTCAGGTAAGTATTAGGGGGGCTGAGAGGAAGTGCTGCACACAAAAGGCTTTTATTTTAATGCATAGAATGCATTAAGATAAAAAAAACTCTACCTTTACAACTCCTTTGACACCATATAAATTATCTAAGTTTTACCCTGATTCCTTACCTCTCTGTTGGCAGAGCTGCAGCTGCGTAGGTCCTTTGTGAATGCCAATTCCTACGTAGCTTTTACAATGCTGTGATTTCCCTTATTTTATTATTATTATATTATTATTTATTTATTTACCTCTCCATCACCTTACTTGGCTCTACTAAGTCTTAAACCCTGTACACACGATCCAAAAATCGAAAGAAAAATGCTGCATTCGAATCGATCGTATGATAATCGGATCATTAGTACAGAGCTTTCGAGGGCCAATCAGGACAGTTCATTCGATATTATTCTATCGGACATGCACAGAATTTTTTTTCGTACGATGCCAGATCGTGCGATTTTCGCTTAACCTCCCTGGTGGTATTCCTGAGTCGGGCTCGGGGTGAATTTTTCATACCAAAAGCGGTAACCCCGAGCCAGACTCAGGCTGCATTGCAGGATACAGGGAAAGTTACTTACCTTGTCCTCTGGATCCTGCGATGTCTTCTCGCTGTGTCTGCGAGCCTTGTCTCGCTCGATTCACACAGTGCCGAGCTCCGTTCCCCGTGCGACGCAAGGGGGCGGAGATCGGGGCCAAATTCAAAAAAGTAAAAACACACAATACATACAGTACACTGTAATCTTACAGATTACAGTACTGTATCAAATAATTACACACCCCCTTTGTCCCTAGTGGTCTGTCCAGTGTCCTGCATGCAGTTTTATATTATAAATACTGTTTTTTCTGCCTGGAAACTAGAGATTGTCCATAGCAACCAAAAAGTGTCAGTTTATGTCAAATGTGGTTTTAGACAGCTAGAAAACAGCGACAATAAATTAGAATCACTCGCAGATCTGAGCGATAGCGATTTGTGGGGAAATCCGTCATAAAATACTGAAAGTAATGACAGCGACAAATCTGCAACTAAGCAAATTTCAGTGTTTTTGATTTGACTACATTATTGAATAATTTTTATTATTATTATATTATTATTTATTATAATTATTTATAGTTATTTATTATATTATAATTTATGATTTTGTGTTTCAAACTTTATCATACCGGGATGTCTACCGGGATGTTTGGACAGATTTAAGTGAGTTATTCCTAAGAATTACAGACCTACAATATAAAACGCTAAATTTCCATGCAAAATAATTGTACTGCTTTCAGCACCTAAAATCTGAAATAATCATAGCGCCAGGGAGGTTAATCAGTACAGCTGTCATTCGAAAATGCAATACAAATGCATTCCAACACATGGCATCACTTCCGAATTTTTATTCTGTCATACGATAATTTTCGTGACTTTAGTAAACTCTTCAGATTCGATCTGAGATTAGCATGCAAAAAAAAAAACGGACGATCATTCATCCGATAATCTCATCCATTACAGTGTATTCTATCCCAGTTCAGTTCAGAACGTTTTTTTTTTTTATTTGTTTTTTTTTATTTGTTAACTTGTAGGCAGGATTTCAGCCTTGTATGTTCTTATTTCCAATAATGTTTATTCAATATCCGCTATGTATGCCATTTCATCTTTTATGAAGCCATGAGATATTATGTGGTTGGTTTGCTAAAGGCAAATAGACTGTTCACTTTGCAAAGTGCAGTTGCTCCAGAGCTCAGTAAATGAACAGAAGCTGTATTGAATTCCATCATCCAATAATGTGCAAGCAAAAATGCTTTTTTTTTTTTAATTTCCCTTGCATGTGATTGGGTATTCTTAGCAAAGTGAAGCATTTACTTAGCTTTGGAGCAACTGCATTTACAGAGTACACAGTATATTTGCTGTTAGTAAATCAACCCCTATATCCTCATATTATTCTGCATATAGCAGATTGTATCTAGCTTTCTATGATTAATGTGATTGCATTAATATTGCTGTATACATTTGCTTTATTCTCCCAATAGACACGATATGAAAGAAAAAATATGTCAAAACAACTTAATCAAATGGATATATCTCTTTATGGAAACGTGTACACAGGGTTATGGACTCCACCCCCACCCCCCCCATTAGGCACCACTACTCTCATATGAGAGAGGGGTAATGAGTCATATGCTTTTACTTTGCTCCCTTCAGTTAAACAGATCATGGGGGGGGGGGGGGGGGTGAAGGAAGTGAAAGAAAGTGCTGTGGGGTTCACTTACCCTTTACAAGGAATACATGGATAGCCTGGGCAACACAGTGGCTAAGTGGTTAGGAATTCTCAAGCTTCTGATGCCTCTATGCAACATGATTCACAAGAGAAAAAGTTGGCACTCAGGATGGCATCAAACAAAAGGTCTTCCTACTGAAGAAAAAGTATGACCAGTGTTTTTGCCAACATGTTTTGGCAGTCAGGCCTTAGTCATGGCTAAGGCTTGGCGACCGAAATGCGTTGGCTGTTCAACAGCAGTTATACATGTCTTTTCAAAAAAGGAATACTGTTTGTTTGATGCCATCCCGAGTGCCAACTTTTCCTCTTGTGAATCATGTTGCATAAAGGCCTCAGCAGCTTGAGACTCTGAGCAATGGGCGGAGCTGGAATGTAGGCAGGTAGAAGCACTTACACACTTGTTTTGGCTTAGTGGTTAGTACTTCTGCCTTGCAACACTAGGTTTCCCAGTTTAAATCTCAATCAGGACACTATCTGCATTGTGTTTGCATGTCCTCCCTGTGCTTTTGTGGGTTTTCTATGAGTACTCTTATTTCTTTTTCGTACATCACGGGACACAGAGCGACTTAGTCATTACTAATGGGTTATATAGTTTACCTTCAGGTGTTGGCACTGGCCAATTCCAAACCGGAAGTACCCTCCCCTATATAAGCCCCTCCCACCCGGGAGCACCTCAGTTTTTTGCCAGTGTCTAAGGTGTTGGCCAAAGAGTAACATGTGTTTTCACTGGGCTTGCGTACAGGTTCTTTTGGGCCTTAGTAAGCTGTTCCGGATCCCACCAAAAAAGCTTCATAGCTAAACGGTCGGTACCCGGGCCTTGCAGCAGAAGAGCAAGGTTTTGCCTGTAATGCTTCTCTTAGGAGGGCTGGACCCTGGGATCCAGAGCTCTGGTCATACCCACGACCAAGACGCTGTCTGTGCAGGGTGCTATACAGGTCCAGGGGAGTGGAATCCTTGGGAACCCGGTCCCTGAAGGTTTAATTACAATGCCTGCCGTGATAGGTGAAGTTTGGACTTTTGTGGACCAAACAAAGTCCTGCGGCGGGGATCAGGTAAGTGGGGGCCCTCAGGAACTTGGTTCTATTGGGGGACCCCCAAGCCTAATTTGTCTTTCTGTCTGTTACCTAACGGTATTCCCGCTAAATATCTGTGTTTGCCTATAACTACTGAAAATGTAAAATTTTAATAGTAGTCAAGAAAAAAAAAAAAAAAACAGGGACCGCGGTACCTGTGTTAAACCACTAGAGGCCGCTGTAGTCCATTTTTCTTGTAAATGTGGATCTTTGGTTTTCTCAACTCAAAAGATCCAGGCAGCTGGTAAGTTTCTCTGAGGGAATCCACTTCCTCTGCCCTGTTGCTGCGTTCATCCACCGCACAGGCCCTCCGGCAAAAAGGGCCCTGGCTCCTAGTCCTCTGTTGGTTTTCGAAAAGGGCGCCATTGGCGCACGGGCGCGCGCGCGGGCGCGTGCACGCGCCTCCTATGAAAAAAAAGGGGCGGGGCGGGTGGATGACGCTCGATGCGCGCCGCGGCGCTTCTGCGCATGTGCGGGCGTCCCAGCATGGTTAAAAGACACAGTATAAGTGTCAGCTGCATGCAAACAGAGCTAGCAACAAACAGTGGCACACAGAGGCGGTTGATGCAGGCATCCCCATAGAAAGGCACTTTAGTGGACACCAGCTGGTATATAGCAGCACCTGTGTTAGACTATTACCAGCAAAAATTGGTGTATGACGACGGGAATACCTCAGCTTTGTGCTTAAAGGATATGTCGTCCAGACGCTCCGGAAATAAATCTTCCAGGAAGCCAAAGGGGTCTCCATCGGGCTCTGAGGATATTGGGCATGCTTGCACTGCACCAATCTCCCCTGAGAATGCAGAGGTCAGTAGCCGTAGAAACCCCGCAGGAATGCCTGGTGCTGCGGCTGTCCCCAGTCCACCTGCTCCTGTATATATAACAGAGGAGGTTTTATCCTCAACTCTGGGAGGATTGGAAGAGAGATTAACGGCATTGATCGCTGCTTCCCTGTCACAGGAAAAGCGCGTCCGATCTCCGTCTCCTCCTTCAGAGTGCCTGTTAGTGGAGGAACAGCCCCACACAGAGATCGACCTACCTGAAGGGGATCAGGATGAGGTTGATTCACTTATAGAGGAATCAACAGTGGAAGAACCTTTCTCAGCTTCTCAGGCTGAAAGATTATGGGTTCAGTCTCTGACTAACATGGTCCGATCAGCATTTAAAATGCCTCTGGCGGAACCACCATCCACTACGGTTTCCTCGCTGGGGTCGCTAAAAGCTCCCCAGGCGGTCTGTTCCTTCCCAATCCACCCTTTATTAGAAGGGCTTATTTACCAGGATTGGGAGCATCCTGATAAAATATTTGCTCCCCCCAAGAGATTTCCGGTGATCTATCCCATGGAGGATAAGTTCATAAGAAAATGGAGGGTCCCTATAGTGGACGCAGCCATCTCTTCTGTTAACAAATCACTGACATGTCCAGTAGATAATGTTCCAATGTTCAAAGACCCAATAGATAAAAAATTGGAGTCTTTACTAAAATCTGCTTTCTCTACAGCAAGTATGGTGACACAACCTGCGGTAGCAGCGATTGGAGTCTGCCAAGCAGTGAAAGATCAGTTGAAACAAGTCTTAAGGGACTTACCAGATCAGCAGGCTCATGCCCTAGCTGACCTGCCTAGAGCCTTGTGTTTTGCGGTGGACGCCATAAAGGATACAATCCAACAGGCCTCCCGCTTTACGCTGTCTATAGTACATATGCGTAGGCTTCTGTGGCTCAAAAACTGGTCTGCTGAAGCTCCCTGTAAAAAACTGCTGGTTAGCTTCCCATTTCATGGAGAACGCTTATTTGGAGAAGATCTGGACAAATATATCCAGAAAATTTCTGCCGGTAAAAGTTCACTCTTACCGGTTAAGAACAAGGGTAGAAGTCCTTCTTTTAAGAGGCCTACCTCTCCAGTCCCGGGCACATCGGCTGTGAAGCAGTTCCGACGGCCTCCGCGGTCAAATTCAGGGGGCAGAAATCAGGGACAATCACAGGGTAACAAGAAGCCCTGGATCAAGAGAGGTACAAAACCTCCCCCTAAGGCATGAAGTATTGCCCCCGCTCAATCGGGTGGGGGGAAGACTTCAGTTGTTCACAGAGACCTGGCGGGACACCATCAGAGACAGATGGGTGCTCTCCGCAGTAAGTCTGGGATACAAGCTGGAGTTAAAAGGCACTCCTCCTGCCCAATTTATGAGGTCAAACGTGCCAAGAGATCCCCAAAAGAGAGGATCCCTCCTTTTGGCACTAGAACAACTATTGCTCCAAGGGGTAATCATGAAGGTTCCCCTGGAAGAAAGCGGATTCGGGTTTTACTCGAACCTTTTCACAGTCCCCAAACCAAATGGGGACGTGAGGCCCATATTAAATCTAAAAGGGCTAAACAAGTTCCTAAATATCAGGACCTTTCGGATGGAGTCGATCCGATCAGTGGCCACCGCCCTACAAGGGCAGGAATGGCTAGCCTCGATCGACATAAGGGATGCTTATCTGCATATTCCCATCTTTCCGGCCCATCAGAAATTTCTACGCTTTGCAGTAGAAGGGCGCCATTTTCAGTTCAGAGCCTTACTTTTCGGTCTGGCCACAGCACCACGAGTGTTCACAAAAATTCTGGCCCCATTATTGGCCAATCTAAGAACACAGGGTGTAACGATAATGGCATATCTAGACGACCTGCTACTAATAGACCACTCAGTGGAAAAGCTGGAAGTAGCTATTCACAAGACAATCGAGTATCTGGAATATCACGGTTGGATTATCAACCGGGACAAGTCAGCTCTAAGACCAGTCAAAAGTCTGGAATACTTAGGGCTAAGGCTGGATTCAAATCAGAGAAAGATTTTCTTACCTCCAGAGAAGGTGTCGTCTTTAAGAAATTTGACCCACTTAGTGGGTACAAAAAGAAAACCATCCATACGTCTCTGCATGAGGCTGCTGGGAAAGATGGTGGCTTCATTCGAAGCGGTACCCTACGGTCAATTCCATTCAAGGAATTTGCAAAGGGCCATACTGTCAGCCTGGAACAAAAAAGTTCAGGCTTTAGACTTACCAATGTCCCTGTCCCCTTCCGTTCGCAAGAGCCTCCATTGGTGGTTGGTGCCCCAGAATCTGGAAAGAGGGAAACCCTTCAGTCCGGTTTCTTGGAAGGTGGTCACTACAGATGCCAGCCTCATCGGCTGGGGGGCAGTGCTGGAGCAATGGTCTCTCCAGGGCAGGTGGTCAGAAGCAGAAAAGGCCCTGCCCATCAATCTCTTAGAGATACGAGCAGCCCGGTATGCCCTAGTAGCATGGACATCCAAACTCCAGGGGTCCCCTGTCAGAATTCAATCAGACAATGCCACGGCAGTGGCATATATCAATCATCAGGGTGGCACCAAAAGTCGTGCAGCCCAGAAGGAAGCAAATTGCATCCTGGAGTGGGCAGAAAGATATGTCCCAGCCATATCTGCGGTTTTCATCCCAGGAGTGGAAAATTGGAGAGCGGACTTTCTAAGTCGCCAACAATTATGCCCGGGGGAATGGTCTCTTCACCCCGAGGTTTTCCAGGCAATATGCCAGCGGTGGGGAACACCGGATGTAGATCTGCTAGCATCCAGATTCAACGCAAAGGTGGACAGGTTTGTGTCTCGCACAAGGGATCCCCTAGCTTGCGGCTCGGATGCCCTAGTGTTCCCTTGGGATCGGTTCAAGCTGATATATGCATTCCCACCGCCACAATTGTTACCGCGATTACTCCGCAGAATCAGGGTAGAAAAGAAACCAGTGATTCTGGTGGCTCCAGCGTGGCCCCGAAGGGCATGGTACGCGGAGATGGTAAAAATGTCAGTGAGGAGTCCTTGGACCCTCCCACTTCGTCCGGACCTGCTGTCGCAAGGACCGATATACCACCCTTCCTTACCAGCCCTAGGTTTGACGGCCTGGCTATTGAAGCCCACATTCTGAAAAAGAGAGGGCTCTCTAATTCTGTGGTATCTACCATGATCAATGCCAGGAAACCGGTATCCAGGCAGATCTATTATAGGATCTGGAAAGCGTGCATTACGTGGTGTGAGACCAAGAAATGGCATCCACGTAAGTACATGATAGGGAGGATTCTGGACTTCCTACAGTGGGCTGTAGATAGGAAGCTGGCCTTGAGTACTATCAAGGGTCAGATTTCGGCCTTGTCAATATTTTTTCAAAGGCCCTTGGCTTCGCATTCACTAGTCAAAGCCTTTATACAAGGAGTGATGCGTATTAGCCCTCCGGTTAGTATTCCCATATGTCCTTGGGACTTAAACCTGGTTCTGTCGGTTCTACAGAAACAACCGTTTGAACCATTACAACACATTTCCTTGGTTCTTCTCACCAGGAAATTGGTTTTCTTAGTAGCCATTTGTTCGGCTAAAAGAGTGTCGGAATTAGCAGCTATGTCCTGTAAGGAGCCATATCTGGTTGTCCATAAGGACAGAGTAGTATTACGTCCTCATCCAGCCTTTCTTCCTAAGGTGGTATCGAGGTTTCATTTGAACCAAGATGTGGTTCTTCCTTCTTTTTTCCCCAAACCTATCTCAGTAGAGGAAAAGTTATTACATTCTTTGGATGTGGTAAGAGCAGTTAAAGCTTATCTAAAAGCCACTGCTCAGATTCGCAGAACGGATTCTTTGTTTGTTCTGCCGGAAGGCCCCAGAAGGGGTCAGGCAGCATCAAAATCTACTTTAGCCAAGTGGATTCGACAGGTCATAATACAAGCCTATGGCTTGAGAAAGAGACCGCCTCCGTTCAAAGTTAGGGCGCACTCCACAAGAGCGGTTGGAACTTCATGGGCAGTGCATCACCAGGCCTCCCTGGCTCAAGTATGTAAGGCCGCAACATGGTCTTCGGTACACACGTTTACTAGATTCTATCAGGTAGACGTTAGAAGTCAGGAGGATGTCGCCTTTGGGCGCAGTGTGTTGCAGGCCGCAAAAGATCCTCATGCCTGATGGCGCCCAGCTTATGTACCCCCCCCCCTCATTTGGCATTGCTTTGGGACGTCCCATTAGTAATGACTAAGTCGCTCTGTGTCCCGTGATGTACGAAAAAGAAAAAGGGATTTTTATAACAGCTTACCTGTAAAATCCTTTTCTTGGAGTACATCACGGGACACAGAGCTCCCACCCCTCTTTTTGGGACACTTATTGCTTGGCTACAAAACTGAGGTGCTCCCGGGTGGGAGGGGCTTATATAGGGGAGGGTACTTCCGGTTTGGAATTGGCCAGTGCCAACACCTGAAGGTAAACTATATAACCCATTAGTAATGACTAAGTCGCTCTGTGTCCCGTGATGTACTCCAAGAAAAGGATTTTACAGGTAAGCTGTTATAAAAATCCCTTTTTCTTACCAAAAGACTGATAGGTTAATTGGCTTCTATTCAAATTGGCCGTAGTATGCATGTGCATTGTTGCAATAAGGACCTTAGATTTAGACATGTGCAGAACAAAACAAATTGTTTTGTTTTGTTTCGATTTGATTCATTATTTACATAAATTTGTTTAGTTAAATACGTTTAAATTTGAATTCAAACTTCACTTTGTTTATTTGAATCTGAATTTGAATCAATTACATTTTTTTTTATTCCATTCTAAATCAAATTTATTCTATTCAAAATTACAATTTTGGAAGATGGTTATATCCTTTCTATTCCATAGTTTTTTCTATTCAAATTTTTTTTCTATTCTGTTCTTTTCTTTTCAATTGTTTATTCTATTATTTTCTGTTCTATCATTTTTTTTATTTATATTTATATTTTATTCAAATTCAAATTTATTCTATTTGAAATTCGAATTTCAGAAGATGGTTATATTCTTTCTAATTTATTCTATTCTATTCATTTTTTTTTCTAATCTATTCTAACTTTTTATTTTCTATTTTATTTTATTCTGTTCTTTTATTTTCTATTCTATTTTGTTCTGTTTTACTCTATTCTTTTATTTTATATTCTGTCCCTTTTTTTCTATTCTATTTTTTTCTATTATTTTATTCTTTGTATTCTGTTTTGTTTTACTCTATTTTATTCTATACTTGTATTTTCTATTATATTCTATATATTCTTTTCTATTCTATTACTTTATTTTCTATTCTATTTTATTATTTTCGGAAATTCGAATTTGATTAGAAAACTATTCAAATTCGATTAGAAAACTACTCTAACTTGAATTTTGTCCAAAAATTGTATTCGTTATTCCGGATTCGTTTAAATTCATTACTATGGTAATCTGGAAATGTGGATACATCCAAATTTCTGAATAACAAAAAATTTGTCTGAATTTCAATTAAGAATGAAAGGAACCGTGCATGATGTCTACTTAGATTGTATGACTGATCCTTGAGGGCAAGGACTGGTGTGAATGTACAGTATGTAAAGCACTGTGTTAAACTGTCGGTGTTATAAATACCTGTAAAAAAAAAAAAAATAGGGTCACTTTAAGTATTACCAGTGGTTAGTGGTGACATTATTATATTACAGGCCATCATGACATTTTTGGGTTAAATCCTCTGGAGCTCCGATACATTCCTGTCTATTTGGAGGCTTTCTTATAAATTTCACATATTCGGCAATAATTAAAGGGGTTGTAAACATTCATGTTTTTTCACCTTAATGCATCCTATGCATTAAGGTGAAAAAACACATTGCAGTGTCCGGCCCCCCAGCCCCCCCGTTTTACTTACCTGAGCCCAGAATTTCCGCGGGCACGATCCCGCCATCGCTCTCTCCACGGGTTCTCGGCTCTTCGTTGGAGAGATTGATAGCAGCGCAGCCATTGGCTCCCACTGCTGTCAATCAAATCCAATGATGTGGGTGTCGGGGGGCGGGGCCGAGTCCTGCATTCGGCGGCTACAGACGCCGAATGCTGGACACAGGAGCGCGCCCGCAAAGTAACCCCCTTGAGAAGCGCTTCCCAGAGGGGGTTATCTAATGCGGGGAGGAGCCAAGAGAGCCACCGTGGGACCCCAGAAGAGGATGTTCGGGGCCACTCTGTGCAAAACGAACTGCACAGTGGAGGTAAGTATGACATGTTTATTATTATTATTTTTTTTAAATCGAACCTATAGTATCACTTTAAGTCTACAACAAAATAATACAAGCAAATTGGCCACATGGAGGTCTGTAAGCCATGCTAAAATACTCTGTCCCAGATTGCAAACAAAAGCTGCTCCAGGATTTCAGAACTTCCATGGAGACCCGTGACCCTGATCTTGACTTCCACTCTACACATACAGCTGCACAGAAGTGGCTTCAAACTAACCAGGGATCAATGTCTGCAGAACAATCACCTTCCTTGTCTAGATAGACAACAGTTTTAATATCTTTCTTGATTTAATCAACTCTTGCACGGTCCAACTTTTCCCAAACATATTTAAGCCAAACCAGGCCTTCAGTTTTAATGTTTGTTTAGCAGTTGTTTGGGGCTTGGCCTGGCTGCCATCTTGACCTCTTTCCTCATTTCTCTGCATGGGCTTACATCCAGCTAAGAGCCATTTAGATCAGATGGCAGCTATACAGCAAATATGTTTTTTGAGTGTGAGGCTGGATTCACACTTGTGCGTTGCGTTTTTGAGCTCCGGTTTCTTCGCCAAGTTCTCAAACAGTTGTTCAGCGATTCCTTTGCGTTTTAGCTGTGTATTTGCTTACCTGGGAGAGGGGAGGTAAGTCTCGTCCCTGTTATCATGAGGGGGAACTCCACACCGAATTTAAAAAAAAAACGGCATGGGTTCCCCTCCAGGAGCATACCAGGCCCTTAGGTCTGGTATGGATTTTAACGGGAACGCCTACGCCGAAAAAACGGCGTTGGGTTCCCCCCAAAATCAATACCAGACCCTTATCCGAGCACGCAGCCCGGCCGGTCAGAAAAGTGGTTGGGGACGAGCGAGCGCCCCCCCTCCTGAACCTTACCAGGCCGCATGCCCTCAACATGGGCCCCCCCACCCCAAAGCACCCTTTCCCCATGTTGATGAGGACAGGGCCTCTTCCCGACAACCCTGGCTGTTAAATGTCAGGGTCTGCAGGCGGGGGGCTTATCGGAATCTGGGAGCCCCCCTAATAAGGGGGTCCCCAGATCCCGGCCCCCCACCCTATGTGAATGAGTATGGGGTACATCGTACCCCTACCTGTTCACCTGATGGAAAAAAAGTCAATAAAAAAACACACTACACAGGTTTTTAACGTAATTTATTAGGCAGGGGTCTTCTTCCGACTTCGGGAATCTTCTTCCAACTTCGGGGGTCTCTTCCGACTTTAGGGGTTCTCTTCCGAACTTCAGGGGTAGGGATGAGCTTCGTGTTCGAGTCGAACATACGTTCGACTCGAACATCGGCTGTTCGATCGTTCGACGAAGATCGAACGATTTGGGCCGTTCGCGCCAAATTCGAGTGACGCGAACGGCCCACAATGCACTACGCCATCGCAGTGTCATCCAGGCGCTGTGATTGGCCAAGCATGCACTGTGACCCCGCATGCTTGGCCAATCACAGCGCCGGCAGCGAGGAGAGCAATGATTGGCCACAGGCAGGATGCCTGTGGCCAATTATTGCTGAGGGTGTTTAGTACACGCCCCACACTATAAAAGGCCGCCAGCACGGCGGCCTAGTGTAGTGTGTTCCGGAGCAGGGATAGAGCAGCATAGGCAGGGACAGTGACTGTTATTTCTTTCTTGCTTAACCTGGATTCCTTTAGTTTAGGGAAAGAGAAGGATAGGTAGGGAGAGTGTCAGTGTGTTTTGTGCTTGTGCTATAGTGTGCTTAAAAAAAACATTTATTCTAGGGACAGAAAACTGTAGGTAGGGACAGTGTCAGTTTCTTTCACTCTGCAAGTCCTTGTTTCCAGGGACCTGGAAGGACAGTGAGTGAATTGTCCTTGTGCTATATTGTGCTTAAAAAAACATTTATTCTAGGGACAGAAAACTGTAGGTAGGGAGAGTGTCAGTTTCTTTCACTCTGCAAGTCCTTGTTTCCAGGGACCTGGAAGGACAGTGAGTGAATTGTCCTTGTGCTATATTGTGCTTAAAAAAAACATTTATTCTAGGGACAGAAAACTGTAGGTAGGGAGAGTGTCAGTTTATTTCACTCTGCAAGTCCTTGTTTCCAGGGACCTGGAAGGACAGTGACTGAATTGTCCTTGTGCTATATTGTGATTAAAAAAAACATTTATTCTAGGGACAGAAAACTGTAGGTAGGGAGAGTGTCAGTTTATTTCACTCTGCAAGTCCTTGTTTCCAGGGACCTGGAAGGACAGTGACTGAATTGTCCTTGTGCTATATTGTGATTAAAAAAAACATTTATTCTAGGGACAGAAAACTGTAGGTAGGGAGAGTGTCAGTTTATTTCACTCTGCAAGTCCTTGTTTCCAGGGACCTGGAAGGACAGTGACTGAATTGTCCTTGTGCTATATTGTGATTAAAAAAAACATTTATTCTAGGGACAGAAAACTGTAGGTAGGGAGAGTGTCAGTTTATTTCACTCTGCAAGTCCTTGTTTCCAGGGACCTGGAAGGACAGTGACTGAATTGTCCTTGTGCTATATTGTGATTAAAAAAAACATTTATTCTAGGGACAGAAAACTGTAGGTAGGGAGAGTGTCAGTTTATTTCACTCTGCAAGTCCTTGTTTCCAGGGACCTGGAAGGACAGTGAGTGAATTGTCCTTGTGTTATATTGTGATTAAAAAAAACATTTTTTCTAGGGACAGAAAACTGTAGGTAGGGAGAGTGTTTTTTTTCTTTCACTCTGCAAGTCCTTGTTTCCAGGGACCTGTAAGGACAGTGAGTGAATTGTCCTTGTGCTATATTGTGCTTAAAAAAAACATTTATTCTAGGGACAGAAAACTGTAGGTAGGGAGAGTGTCAGTTTATTTCACTCTGCAAGTCCTTGTTTCCAGGGACCTGGAAGGACAGTGACTGAATTGTCCTTGTGCTATATTGTGATTAAAAAAAACATTTATTCTAGGGACAGAAAACTGTAGGTAGGGAGAGTGTCAGTTTATTTCACTCTGCAAGTCCTTGTTTCCAGGGACCTGGAAGGACAGTGACTGAATTGTCCTTGTGCTATATTGTGATTAAAAAAAACATTTATTCTAGGGACAGAAAACTGTAGGTAGGGAGAGTGTCAGTTTATTTCACTCTGCAAGTCCTTGTTTCCAGGGACCTGGAAGGACAGTGACTGAATTGTCCTTGTGCTATATTGTGATTAAAAAAAACATTTATTCTAGGGACAGAAAACTGTAGGTAGGGAGAGTGTCAGTTTATTTCACTCTGCAAGTCCTTGTTTCCAGGGACCTGGAAGGACAGTGACTGAATTGTCCTTGTGCTATATTGTGATTAAAAAAAACATTTATTCTAGGGACAGAAAACTGTAGGTAGGGAGAGTGTCAGTTTATTTCACTCTGCAAGTCCTTGTTTCCAGGGACCTGGAAGGACAGTGACTGAATTGTCCTTGTGCTATATTGTGATTAAAAAAAACATTTATTCTAGGGACAGAAAACTGTAGGTAGGGAGAGTGTCAGTTTATTTCACTCTGCAAGTCCTTGTTTCCAGGGACCTGGAAGGACAGTGACTGAATTGTCCTTGTGCTATATTGTGATTAAAAAAAACATTTATTCTAGGGACAGAAAACTGTAGGTAGGGAGAGTGTCAGTTTATTTCACTCTGCAAGTCCTTGTTTCCAGGGACCTGGAAGGACAGTGACTGAATTGTCCTTGTGCTATATTGTGATTAAAAAAAACATTTATTCTAGGGACAGAAAACTGTAGGTAGGGAGAGTGTCAGTTTATTTCACTCTGCAAGTCCTTGTTTCCAGGGACCTGGAAGGACAGTGACTGAATTGTCCTTGTGCTATATTGTGATTAAAAAAAACATTTATTCTAGGGACAGAAAACTGTAGGTAGGGAGAGTGTCAGTTTATTTCACTCTGCAAGTCCTTGTTTCCAGGGACCTGGAAGGACAGTGACTGAATTGTCCTTGTGCTATATTGTGATTAAAAAAAACATTTATTCTAGGGACAGAAAACTGTAGGTAGGGAGAGTGTCAGTTTATTTCACTCTGCAAGTCCTTGTTTCCAGGGACCTGGAAGGACAGTGACTGAATTGTCCTTGTGCTATATTGTGATTAAAAAAAACATTTATTCTAGGGACAGAAAACTGTAGGTAGGGAGAGTGTCAGTTTATTTCACTCTGCAAGTCCTTGTTTCCAGGGACCTGGAAGGACAGTGAGTGAATTGTCCTTGTGTTATATTGTGATTAAAAAAAACATTTTTTCTAGGGACAGAAAACTGTAGGTAGGGAGAGTGTTTTTTTTCTTTCACTCTGCAAGTCCTTGTTTCCAGGGACCTGTAAGGACAGTGAGTGAATTGTCCTTGTGCTATATTGTGCTTAAAAAAAACATTTATTCTAGGGACAGAAAACTGTAGGTAGGGAGAGTGTCAGTTTATTTCACTCTGCAAGTCCTTGTTTCCAGGGACCTGGAAGGACAGTGACTGAATTGTCCTTGTGCTATATTGTGATTAAAAAAAACATTTATTCTAGGGACATAAAACTGTAGGTAGGGAGAGTGTCAGTTTATTTCACTCTGCAAGTCCTTCTTTCCTGGGACCTGGAAGGACAGTGACTGAATTGTCCTTGTGCTATATTGTGATTAAAAAAAACATTTATTCTAGGGACAGAAAACTGTAGGTAGGGAGAGTGTCAGTTTATTTCACTCTGCAAGTCCTTGTTTCCAGGGACCTGGAAGGACAGTGACTGAATTGTCCTTGTGCTATATTGTGATTAAAAAAAACATTTATTCTAGGGACAGAAAACTGTAGGTAGGGAGAGTGTCAGTTTATTTCACTCTGCAAGTCCTTGTTTCCAGGGACCTGGAAGGACAGTGACTGAATTGTCCTTGTGCTATATTGTGATTAAAAAAAACATTTTTTCTAGGGACAGAAAACTGTAGGTAGGGAGAGTGTCAGTTTATTTCACTCTGCAAGTCCTTGTTTCCAGGGACCTGGAAGGACAGTGAGTGAATTGTCCTTGTGTTATATTGTGATTAAAAAAAACATTTTTTCTAGGGACAGAAAACTGTAGGTAGGGAGAGTGTTTTTTTTCTTTCACTCTGCAAGTCCTTGTTTCCAGGGACCTGGAAGGACAGTGACTGAATTGTCCTTGTGCTATATTGTGATTAAAAAAAACATTTATTCTAGGGACAGAAAACTGTAGGTAGGGAGAGTGTCAGTTTATTTCACTCTGCAAGTCCTTGTTTCCAGGGACCTGGAAGGACAGTGACTGAATTGTCCTTGTGCTATATTGTGATTAAAAAAAACATTTATTCTAGGGACAGAAAACTGTAGGTAGGGAGAGTGTCAGTTTATTTCACTCTGCAAGTCCTTGTTTCCAGGGACCTGGAAGGACAGTGACTGAATTGTCCTTGTGCTATATTGTGATTAAAAAAAACATTTATTCTAGGGACAGAAAACTGTAGGTAGGGAGAGTGTCAGTTTATTTCACTCTGCAAGTCCTTGTTTCCAGGGACCTGGAAGGACAGTGACTGAATTGTCCTTGTGCTATATTGTGATTAAAAAAAACATTTATTCTAGGGACAGAAAACTGTAGGTAGGGAGAGTGTCAGTTTATTTCACTCTGCAAGTCCTTGTTTCCAGGGACCTGGAAGGACAGTGACTGAATTGTCCTTGTGCTATATTGTGATTAAAAAAAACATTTATTCTAGGGACAGAAAACTGTAGGTAGGGAGAGTGTCAGTTTATTTCACTCTGCAAGTCCTTGTTTCCAGGGACCTGGAAGGACAGTGACTGAATTGTCCTTGTGCTATATTGTGATTAAAAAAAACATTTATTCTAGGGACAGAAAACTGTAGGTAGGGAGAGTGTCAGTTTATTTCACTCTGCAAGTCCTTGTTTCCAGGGACCTGGAAGGACAGTGACTGAATTGTCCTTGTGCTATATTGTGATTAAAAAAAACATTTATTCTAGGGACAGAAAACTGTAGGTAGGGAGAGTGTCAGTTTATTTCACTCTGCAAGTCCTTGTTTCCAGGGACCTGGAAGGACAGTGACTGAATTGTCCTTGTGCTATATTGTGATTAAAAAAAACATTTATTCTAGGGACAGAAAACTGTAGGTAGGGAGAGTGTCAGTTTATTTCACTCTGCAAGTCCTTGTTTCCAGGGACCTGGAAGGACAGTGAGTGAATTGTCCTTGTGTTATATTGTGATTAAAAAAAACATTTTTTCTAGGGACAGAAAACTGTAGGTAGGGAGAGTGTTTTTTTTCTTTCACTCTGCAAGTCCTTGTTTCCAGGGACCTGTAAGGACAGTGAGTGAATTGTCCTTGTGCTATATTGTGCTTAAAAAAAACATTTATTCTAGGGACAGAAAACTGTAGGTAGGGAGAGTGTCAGTTTATTTCACTCTGCAAGTCCTTGTTTCCAGGGACCTGGAAGGACAGTGACTGAATTGTCCTTGTGCTATATTGTGATTAAAAAAAACATTTATTCTAGGGACAGAAAACTGTAGGTAGGGAGAGTGTCAGTTTATTTCACTCTGCAAGTCCTTGTTTCAAGGGACAGAGAAGGACACCTGAAGGTAGCCCTTATTGCTTTTTTCCCATCTCCCTGCAGGCCATCTATTAGAATGTCTGGAAGGCAAACAAGGAGAGGCAGACAGTCAGGAGGCAATAAAAGAGGGCAAGCAGGCTCTGTGTCTGGGGGCAACAGTGCTGGTCGTGGACGCGGTGCATTGTCATCAGCACATGGCCATGGGACACGCTTGTCCTTCTTTTCGGCAGCTGGACATGTTGAGCCACATCATGCCGAAGACTTGGTAGAGTGGATGACCAAGCCCTCCTCCTCCTCCTCATCCTCTCTCACCCAGGCTCAGGGTACTGGAAAAGCAGCTGCCAAAGCGTCGTCTTCCCTGGTATCAATGTCAGACAAATCATCAGTCACTCCTTCCCTAGACCCACCATGTCCTCCTCCTGAGGAGTCCCCCGAACTGTTTCAGCACAGTGTTGGGTACATGCTCCAGGAGGATGCCCAGCGTTTCGAAGGGTCTGATGATGAAACCCAGCTAGAGGAAGGCAGTAGCGTGAGAGCAGACAGAGGGGATGCTCAAGAAGGACACCAATCTGGCAGTCATGTTCCAGCAGCTGCAGCATACTGCCAGATTGGCTCCAGTGATGAGGAGGGAGGGGATGATGAGGTCACTGACTCCACGTGGGTGCCTAATAGGAGAGAGGAGGAGGAGGAGGATGAGGAGGAGGCACATCTCCAACGAGGCAGGATGCCCTTTGGTGGCCAGCGTAAGGGCAGTACACCGACGGAATCACACCGCAGAGCTCCGCCTGTGCAGGGCGCTGCCTCTGCCCGTCATTCAAAAAGTTCTTTGGTGTGGGCCTTTTTTGAGGCTAGTGCATCAGATCGCACAGCTGCTGTTTGCAACATATGTCTCAAGCGTATATCGCGTGGCCAAAACATCAGCCGCTTGGGTACCACATGCCTGACCAGACATATGTTGACCTGCCATGCAGCTCGTTGGCAAGCCTACCTCAAAGACCCACACCAAAGAACAAAGCGGACCTCTCCTTGCACCGCATCAGCTGGGATCTCCAACCCCACTATAACTTCAGTCCTCTCTGAAACATGCACTGAGAGGAATGAAGGTGTAGAATTAGGTGTGTCACAGCCAAGTACTTGCGCCCACTCTGCTAGCAGTACACCGACGTCCGATTCTAGCAGGCAAATTTCCCTGCCCCAGCTGCTGGACCGTCGAAAGAAGTTCACTCCCAGCCATCCACATGCCCAGCGGTTGAATGCTAGCTTGGCTATATTGCTAGCGCTTCAACTGCTGCCTTTTCAGTTGGTAGACTCGGCCCCCTTCCGTGAGTTTGTGCAATGTGCAGTTCCTCAGTGGCAGGTTCCCAAACGCCACTTTTTCTCACGGAAGGCTATTCCGGCTCTCTACCGGCATGTGGAAGGCAATGTCTTGGCCTCGCTGGACAGGGCGGTCAGCGGTAAGGTGCATATTACCGCTGACTCATGGTCCAGCAGGCATGGACAGGGACGTTACCTTTCTTTCACGGCCCATTGGGTCACTCTTTTGGCAGCTGGGAAGGATTCAGGACAAGGTGCAGTAGTGTTGGAGGTTGTCCCACCGCCACGCCTCCAAAATGCTACTACTGGTTGTGACACACCTCTCTCCTCCACCCCCTCCTCTTCTTCTTCCTCCATGGCCTCTTCCTGTGGTTTGTCCTATGAACCAGCGGTGCTCCGTAGCCGTTCACGGGGCTACGCAAGTACGCAGGCAAAAAGATGCCATGCCGTGCTTGCGCTGGTGTGTTTGGGGGACAGAAGCCACACTGGGGCAGAGGTCCTGTCTGCTCTGCAGGGCCAGGCCGAGAGGTGGTTGACGCCACGCCAGCTTAAGCCAGGAATGGTGGTTTGCGACAATGGCACCAACCTCCTCTCCGCCCTCCGACAGGGACAACTGACCCATGTGCCCTGTGTGGCTCACGTCCTTAACCTGGTGGTGCAGCGCTTCTTGGGCAGGTACCCGGGCTTACAGGATGTCCTGAGGCAGGCCAGGAAAGTCTGTGTGCATTTCCGCAGATCTTATAATGCCAGTGCTCGCCTGGCTGAGCTGCAAAAGGAGTTGAACCTGCCCAAGAACCGCCTTATATGTGACATGCCCACCAGGTGGAACTCAACGTTGGCCATGCTGCAGCGGCTGCACACGCAGCAGAGGGCCATCAATGAGTACCTGTGCGACTACGGCACCAGGACAGGGTCAGGGGAGCTTGGTTTTTTTTCTCCACGCCAGTGGGGCATGATCAGGGATGCATGCACTGTCCTGGCACCATTTGAGGAGGCCACGAGGATGGTGAGCAGTGACAGTGCATGCATCAGTGACACTGTACCTCTTGTCCACCTGTTGGAGCACACGCTGCGTGGAATAATGGACAGGGCACTTGAGGCAGAACAGAGGCAGGAAGAGGAGGACTTCCTTGCCTCTCAAGGCCCCCTTTACCCAGACAGTGTTCCTTCTGTCCCACCCATCGCACAGGAAGAGGAGGAGGAGGAGGAGGAGGAGGAGGAGGAGGAGGATTGTGTCAGCATGGAGGTGGAGGCTGGCACTCAGCATCATCAGCAGCAGTCTTTTAGGGATGATTTACAGTCCCAAGAAACCAGTGGACTTGTACGTGGCTGGGAGGAGGTGGCTGCGGATCATGTCGTCCTTAGTGACCCAGAGGACTCCGGAGCGAATGCCTCAGCAAACCTACGCTGCATGGCCTCCCTGATCCTGCAAAGTCTGCGGAAGGATCCTCGTATTCTTCGGATCAAGGAGAGGGACCATTACTGGCTGGCCACTCTCCTTGATCCACGGTACAAGGGTAAGGTTGCGGACCTTATGTTACCGTCGCAGAGGGAGCAGAGGATGAGACAACTCCGGGAGGCCTTGCAGAAAGGTCTGTGCAACGCGTTCCCAGAGACTGGGAGGTTGCAAACTCCTGGTCCTGGACAACGAGTTGCTGAGGCTTCGGCCAGTCAAAGAAGGAGCGGTGGGGAAGGTGGCCGTCTGACCGATGCGTTCAGACAATTCTTTAGTCCGCAGCCCCAAAGTATGATCGGTTCCAGCAACCATCGCCAGCGTCTGATAAACATGGTGCAGGAATATCTAGGGGCAAGGTCAGACTTGGACACCTTCCCCACCGAAAATCCTCTGGCTTACTGGGTCTTGAGGATGGATCACTGGCCAGAGCTTGCACAGTATGCAATTGAGCTACTGGCCTGTCCTGCATCCAGCGTTCTTTCGGAACGCACATTCAGTGCTGCTGGAGGATTTGTCACGGATCACAGGGTGCGCCTGTCCACCGACTCGGTTGATCGACTGACTTTCATCAAGATGAACCAGTCTTGGATCACCACCAGCTACCACACACCTGATGCTGATATAACAGACTAATTGATTTTAACATGTCACATCCCTTCAAGACTGATGCTGATGCTGAGTGCCTGTGCTGTTATGTTGACTGGCTATCCTCCTCCTCCGAGTCCTCAATGATACGATTGATGATGATAGCTTGTAAGATCATTTTTGTTTATGGGTGCCGCCACCAGTGCCTAACGCCCAATTTTTCAGCCCCTGTTTAACAGGGGCGTGTAATTACAATTTTTGAAGCAATACTTTGCAACAGGGCTCATTGCTGTGCTCCAAGTACAGTATCTGTGAGGAGTTGCAGTGTTGTGCCACCAGTGCCTAACGCCCAATTTTTCAGCCCCTGTTTAACAGGGGCGTGTAATTACAATTTTTGAAGCAATACTTTGCAACAGGGCTCATTGCTGTGCTCCAAGTACAGTATCTGTGAGGAGTTGCAGTGTTGTGCCACCAGTGCCTAAGGCCCAATTTTTCAGCCCCTGTTTAACAGGGGCGTGTCATTACAATTTTTGAAGCAATACTTTGCAACAGGGCTCATTGGTGTGCTCCAAGTACAGTATCTGTGAGGAGTTGCAGTGTTGTGCCACCAGTGCCTAAGGCCCAATTTTTCAGCCCCTGTTTAACAGGGGCGTGTCATTACAATTTTTGAAGCAATACTTTGCAACAGGGCTCATTGCTGTGCTCCAAGTACAGTTGCTGTGAGGGGTTGCAGTGTTGTGCCACCAGTGCCTAAGGCCCAATTTTTCAGCCCCTGTTCAACAGGGGCATGTAATTACAATTCTTGATCTAATAATTCACAGCAGGGCCCATTGCTGCACCCACCAAGAGTAACTGTCAGGGCTTACAGTGTTGTGGCACCAGCACCACCATCAAAGGCCCAATTTTTACTACCACTGTTCAACAATTATATGTAATTAAAATTCCTGATATAATAGTTGACAGCAGGGCGTTCCAGCACCAACCAAGAGTAACTGTGAGTGCTTACAGTGTTGTGCCAACACCAACAACTAAGGGGCCTATTTCTGCAGAGTATATACGGCAGGTCCCTACTTTCAAACATCCAACTTACAAACGACTCCTACTTGCAAACGCAAGAAGACAACAGGAAGTGAGAGGAAATCTACCACTAGGAAGGAAAATTCTCTCCTGTAAGAATAAATATGGGAGAAAGGTGTCTCCTCTGTACTGATGCTTTATCAGCAATCCTTGTTTCAAGAAAAACACCACATTTCAAAAACAGTTGTCATTGGGACGGAAAGTGAGGTGAAATGTTCTGAACAGGGGCACAGACAGCAAAACAAATGTTACAGGGGTGATAACCCTTACCTATGTTTTCCAAAAAGTTTAAAAATAGATTTTTGGGCTGGAGCTACACTTCAACAATGTACCTGTTCAAAATTACAAACAGACTCTACATAAGAACAAACCTACAGTCCCTGTCTTGTATGCACCGCCTGTATAGGGCTGTTCAGAGTATATAGGGCCTTTTTTATTTTATGTGCGGGGTTCCCCTTAATATCCATACAAGACCCAAAGGGGCTGGTAATGGGCTGGGGTAGGGGGGGGGTCATGGGGTAGCTATGCCATTTTTCTTAAAGAATTTCATCCATATTACCGGGACCAGACATTACATTAAAGCCGCAAGCAGTTTTAAATGGCTTTTTTTTCCTTTAGAAGTGTCATTTTGTGCAGGGACAGTTCTAAACACGGGAAACACGTGGCACTTCACAGGCATACTTTAGACACCCCCCAGGTACGATATTTAAAGGAATATTTGACTTTTTTTTTTTCACTTTATGCATCATTAAAATGACTGCTCCCGAAAAACGACCGTTTTTAAAACTTCTTTTTGCATTGATACATGTCCCCTGGTGCAGAACCCGGGTTCCCAAACCCTTTTTAGGACAATAACATGCATAATAGTTGTTATAATTAGCACTTTAGAATTCGAACGTTCGCATCCATTGTATTTAATAGGGTTCTAATGTTCGTTCGAACTTTCGGTCCGTTCGCGGGTTCTGGTGCGAACCGAACCCGGGGGTGTTCGGCTCATCACTATTCAGGGGTCTCTTTTTCTGCTCTCCAGTGTCGTCTCTCTGGTTCTTCTCCCGCCCTCCGGTGCTTTCTGCCTTCTGCCGGGCGCCTCCGCTATCTTCTTCCAGCTCTTTTGCTCTTTTACTTTAAAAACCTGTGTAGTGTGTTTTTTTATTGACTATTTTTCCACCAGCTGAATGGGTAGGGGTACGATGTACCCCATACTCATTCACATAGGGTGGGGGGGCCGGGATCTGGGGGCCCCCTTATTAAAGGGGGCTCCCGGATTCCGATAAGCCCCCTGCCTGCAGACCCCGAAACCAACGGACAGGGTTGTCGGGAAGAGGCCCTGTCCTCATCAACATGTGGACAGGGTGCTTTGGGGTGGGGGGGCCGCAGGGCGCCCCCCTGCCCCAAAGCACCCACCCCCCATTTTGAGAGCATGTGGCCTGGTACGGTTCAGGAGGGGGGTGCCCGCTTGTCCCCACCCCATTTCCTCACCGGCTGGGCTGCATGCTCGGATAAGGGTCTGGTATGGATTTTGGGGGGACCCCCATGCCGGTTTTTTGGGCGTAGGAGTTCCCGTTAAAATCCATACCAGACCTAAGGGCCTGGTATGCTCCTGGAGGGGAACCCATGCCGTTTTTTTATTGAAAATTTGGCGTGGAGTTCCCCCTCAAGATCCCTGTTCAGAACGGAACACATGTGCGAATCAGATGCATGCCCATAGAAGATAATGGGCCTGAATTTGCACCTGAGCCGCACCACGATGGCTAGAAAATGCACAAGTTTTTTGGGCAATGCGCAGTGCGAATGCATCGCACATATGTGAACCAGCCTCATTGAAATCAATGTATTTTATAATGTTATGTGAATTGGATGCAGTGTAAGCCGCAACCAATTTGCATAGGTGTGAACCCGGCCTGAGAGAGGAAAGTTGACCACCCACAGAGAACATACAAACACAAAACGTATATACAACTCTCTATGTAGACAAAGGGGTAGATTTACTAAAGGCAGATCGACTGTGCTCTTTTTGCAAGTGCAGTTGCGCAAGAGTTTAGAAAATTAGGTAAAGCTTAACTTTACAAGGAATACCTAATCACAACAAGCAAGGAAAATAATGCCCTTTGCAGGTGCTCCAGAGGGAAATGAGCAGAAGCTCTGCTGACTTCCATCATCCAATCACGTGCAAGCAATAATGCTGTTTTTTTTTTTTTCCTTGCTTGTGATTGGGTATTCCTTGTAAAGGGAAACTTTACCTCATTTACTAAGCTCTGGAGCAACTGCACTTGCACAGTTCACAGTCTATTTGCCTTTAGTAAATCAACCCCAATGTTTCAGAGGTGAACCAGACCCAGGACCTCAGTGATAATAGACAAAGGTGCAATCACTCTCAAAAGATATGAATGTATAAACTAAGAAGCTGGTTTAGGTATTGCATAGTAATTTATGTAAACATCAATATTGGGGTTCATTTACTAAAGGCAAAAAGGCTGTTTACTTTGCAAGGAAAGTTGCACTGCACAAAGAGACTTTCCCCAGAGCTTAGTGAATGTGGTGAAGTTTTACTTTGCAAATAATACCCAACGTGCAAGGAAAATAAAGAAACAGCATTTTTGTCGGAAGATGAAAGTTGTAAGATGAAAGTCAGCAGAGCTTCAGCTTATTCACAAAGTTCTGGGGATAATTCCCTTGCAAAGTGCAACTTCTATTTGCCTTAGTAAACCAGCCTCAAAATCTCAAGTTAAGTAACCAATCATAGCCTTCATCCCAAAGAAGAAGAATTAAGTCAGATTGTCGTGTCTTCTCCCATGCACGTCTCCAGGATTTCTCCAGAGCCTGTCCCATCCCCTGGAACTAGTGGAGTGCGGGGGGTACGGTCCGCACCCGGGTGACACCCGCTAGAGGGGTGACACCCTCCCAACGGTGAGGAAAGTTTTTTCTTTTTACAGTTGACCTGTTCGTTCACCCCGCAGCCCGCTGGGCATGAACAAGACCTCCAGCGCCGCGGCCGCGCCTGGTGTGTGCAGTGCTCTCCTTCTTCTTCCTCCTCCCTACCCTACTGAGCCAGTGAGCCTCAGCCTGTCACATCTCACACTGCACTGTGTGATGATGATGTCACTACACTACACACACAGTACTTTCTCCGCCCGGGCGGCGCAGCTGCACGCTGTGCCGCTGCCCTCTTCACCTCTCCAGACTCCAGCTGGCGGCGCCCAGATTCGGAACAGGTGCGAGGGGGGTGTCCACAGTCCACCGCCCACCGCCGGCCCGAGCCCAAGGTGAGGTGGGGGGGTGCCATTGTACTACCGACATGCCACCAAAGAGCTAGTGTGTATGGGAGGACTCAGTGTCTGGCGCCCTGTGCAAGTATGGTAAGGAAGGGGGGGTGCAAGGTGGACTGACACAGCTATAGATATATTATGTAATATTGCTGGTCCATCTGCCCCCTCCCCCCACCAGACCAGCTAACTCAGCTACTGTGCCTATTATATCTAATATAATATATCTGTGACCAGAAGAACCCCCCCCTTACGAGACAGACAACACTCACTATATAATTTATATTAGCTGACTGAGCCACCCCCACCCTGAGCTGGTCTAATGATGATGATGATGGGGGGGGGTGCTGCTGGCCACAGATATATTATATTAGATATAGGCACAGTATATAGATATATTATCTATAGCTGTGTCTAGCAGACCACCTTGCACTCCCACCCACCCTGAGCGAGCTGGTCTCATGGGGGGTGGTGACACCATGTTATACCGCACCAGGTGACACCAACCCTAGTGACGCTACTGCGTAAACTGTTGGTGCTATATAAAGCTTGTATAATAATAATAGTAAGCATGATAAATCCAATTCTCCAATAAGAACAGAAAATCATCCATCTCCCTCTCTCTCCCACTCTCTCTCTCTCTTTCTCTCACAAAGGCTTTCAGCTGGTCAATTATACCTAGGTTCTCTGGCTCAAATTAGTCCTGACCATGTGTGCATTCTTGACCTCTCTGTGGCCTTTAGAAACCTTAGGAAAGCCTAAGGCCCCTTTCACACGGACGTTCCGTATGTCCGTTTCTCATCCATCCGTTTTCAGATGAAAAACGGACATACATGTATCCCTATGGGATAGCGGATGTCAGCGGATGAACATCCGCTGACATCCGACGACATCAGTCTCCGCTATGGTCCGTTTAGCATGACAGAGGAAAATCCTACTTTTCCATTCGTCTGCGGATCGGATCAGATGAAAACGGACAGACGGTCCGTTTTCATCCGATCCCCCCATAGAGGAAAGCGGCGATCCGACCGGTCCGTTTCTGCACAGTGTGCAGAGACAGACAAGTCATCCGCCGGCTCAGCGGGGATCAACGGAGCGATCTCCGCTGAGCAAGCGGATATTCACGGGGCGGATCATGACGGGATCCGCACGTGTGAAAGAGCCCTTAGGGAAGTAATGTACGACCTTAACACTAGTGTTTTTTTAATGTGCTTATGGAGTGGTCATTGTTCGCTCAATTGTGACTAGGTGCTGAACTGTCTGTACTGTAACATTTATCAAATCTGAAAGCAACTCTTAGGCCTCGTACACACGACCGATTTTCTCGGCAAGAACCAGCAAGAAACTTGCTGGCAGAGAGTTCTTGCCGAGTAAATCGGTCGTGTGTACGCTGCTATCGGGTTTCTCGTCGAGAAAACCGACAAGAAACCTCGACGAGAAAATAGAGAACCTGCTCTCTATTTTCTCGTCGAGATTCTCCTCGGCATGTTTCTCGACGAGAAAAGTGAGTGTGTGTACACTTACCTGTCCTCCCGGAAGCCCGCGCATGTTCGAAATGAATTCGACGCATGCGCGGTAGCTTCCTAGGCATACGTAGGGTATACCAAGATGGCGGCGACGGCATCGAATGTGACGAGCGCATGCTCGACGTAGTCGATGACGTCACCGCGTACACTCCTTTCAAAGAACCGCGGGTTCTTTGAAACGAGCGTGTGTACACTCGGCCGGGACAAGTTTCTTGTCCAAGAATCTCGTCGAAAAAAACGACATGTTTTTTTCAACGAGAATCTCGGCCATGTGTACGAGGCCTTAATTTCAGAGTTCAAGTTTCACAGCACAATAGAGCTTTCCATAGTAACAGTGTCTTTTTCTACACAGTAGACCAATAATTCTTTCTCCTTCCATCCTTTTTACATAGGGGGCATTCTCGTCATCTCAAGGGAAGCACGCTGCCATATGTCGCAGGTTATGGAGACTCAGACAGACTATACTTTTTTTCCCTAACCATGACTGCTCAAGAGGCACCAGGAACACCAGCTTTTACCCTCCAGGTCCCCACAAAACGACACCATGCAGTTCAAATTTCTCTCATGACCAGGGAATTCCAGACCATTAATTTCAATAAGACCCCTTTTACACTGGAGCCGCGGCCACGCTAGCACTTTTCGTCCGCTAGTGGGGCGCTTTTAACCCCAAAGAAGGGGTTAAAAACTCCACTGTTTCTGCGATTCTGAAGCGCTTTTCAGGCGCATTGGAAGTGCTGCCTATTCATTGCAATGGGCAGGGGTGTTTTGGGAGCGCTGTATACAGTGCTCCAAAACCGCCCCAAAGATGCTTGTAGGACTTTTTGAATGTCCAGCAAGTGCACTGCCCAGGTGTTAACGCACCCATTGTAATGAATGTGAGGGAGTTTTCAGGTGCTTTACAGGTGCTATTTCTAGTGCTAAAACACCTGAAAACTGCCTCAGTGTGAAAGGGGTCTACCAATCATCCCATAATATTGTATGTTCTTTTAAATTAATTTTATGCATGTTATTTACCTGTAAAAGCCTCCCTTGTGTCTACATATAAAAGCCCTGAGACTGATGCCAGGCTCTCCCATCTTTAATGGGATGTCAGCAGCCCCAGCAGAGTCAGAGCTATCACTCACGTGACACGTTTTAGTGTTTCCCAATACTCCTCCCCAACAGCTACAAAATTAATTAGGTAGGGAGGTAAGGGGAAGAATGAAGGAGCTGGGACAGAACATACAACAATTAGTGGAAAGGGCTACTACTTGCAAGGAGAGAAATTGTTTATGGAAAGGGAAAATCCTGCAAGAAAGCATTTTTCTGTGCTTTTATCTACATTTTTTTAGGTTGGTGACAAGGACTCTATTAGGACAATACATATAGTTATATATATATATATATATATATATATATATATATATATATATATATGTAGAATGTGAGGCCCTGCCACTGTGAAAACATACGCAGAGTTCGGGCTCTGGAAGATCAATTTTAAACAGAGAAAGCTGGGTTTTTGGTTTTCTTCATATTTTGGTATTCCTGAACTGAGCTCCAGACTTTGTAAGTTTCTAAGAGTTTTAGGAGGAGAGAAATCTTCAACCCAGTGTCCAGGTCTTTTGGGGGGCCAGGGTAGGCTGTGAGTGCAGGTATGCCCAGCCCTTATAATGAAGGACTTGGGTATAGTTCAGAGTTGCCATTGGGAGACAGGTGTGCTCCACGCAAGAGACAGCACTCCATTCTGGAGGACAGATTCCTTGTCCATAGGGCTGAGGGAGTCAAGAAGGCTAATTAAGTCTGGGAGACTGAGAAAGCAAAGACATTAGGGGAATCCAGAGGACTGAGGGAATCTTGAGGTCTCTGAAGTGTGGGAGAGTCCAGGGTGTCAGGAGAACCCCTATCGAGAGACGAGGGAGTAGGTCTGTATGGGTCGCAGGAATGCAGAGAAAAGTGCACGCCTGTGAACTCCAAGAGAAGTAGGGGAAAAAAGAGCTCTGGCTCTACTTCTTCTTTATTAAAAGTGGACTGACAAGCCCTTAAAAAAAAAAAATCAGTCCTGAGTTGCCTTAAATTTGTCTTCCTATTATATGCCATAAGAGAGGAAGTAAAAATTTCTTGCAAAGTGCATTGGTTCCCATTTGGGCAATCCTTAATACATTTAGTCTAGCTCACAAATTTGTAGTGCTTTTAAGCTTTTAGATATATATGTAGAAAAACCGACATCAGCTAAAATAAGCCATGGCAGTCGATACTGAATAATAGTTATTTTATAAGTGTGCAAAGCAGATTTTCAAAGCCCTTTCCTAAGAAGCAGAAGATTGCAGTATATGTATTCCGTGTATAATTTAAATGAGATCACATCCACAGAGCAGAAAGTAAGGGTCAAGACCAAGTTACACAAGGTCTGCCATCCACGTGTATCATAATGCGTACAGCCCTTCAGGTCACCGCCGAGCCGCGTGCTGACTTGTAACTTAAATGCTGAGCAAAAAGTGCTTTATGTGGAAATGTCATTATAAATGTCACCACCACTTTCTACAGCTCACATAATTGTAATAAATACAATAAAATGTCTGAAAAGAACGTTTAAAATAATAACTTAGTTTTTGTAATATAACCTGAATATCTGCCAGAGCAGAATATTGAGGAAACGCTAAAAGAAAAACTAGTCTGGGTCATATCCTGATCTGAGAAAATCCTCATATTATTATTATTTCCTTTTCCCCTCATTTGCAAAACATGGGGGGGGGGGGGTTGTTTTGAAGCCAATGGAAAAAAGGGCAAGATAGACAACTCTGCTCCCAAAGTTAGGTGTCCATCTGAATTTCGTCGGATCAATAGGTATAGACTTGGGTTTAAAGTGCCCCAGTTGATGCATCTTTATGCGAAACATGTCGGGTACATGAACCTGCCTTATAGCTACGCCACAATTTGTTACTTCTGTGATCACCTTTTGCAAGCCTCTGCATGGATGCCTGTATGACTTTTTACTTTATTTTTTACACCATGTGTGTTTTGTGCTTCGTTCCTGAATAAATGAGATTTTTATTTTGCTATCTGATCCTGCGCTATGTGGAGCCTTCTTTTGTTAAATTTTTTACATGGTCTCTGATGCATTGACGCCTTGGAGTTCTGTGGTATTATCTGGGAGAGGATTGGATTCCTTGTGCCTGCTTCAATTGCTGCCGAGAGGACGGATCCAGAGAAGTCTATCCCACCATCTTTGCCTGTTTGACCCACCACCGCTGGTGTGTGTGTCCACGCATAGGGGTAAGAGTATCCATTTCTTTCCCCCATCCCTGGTGTTGGAGTCACGTCCCTGGGTGCTATGGATATATGAACACTTGTTTTCCACGTTCCTGAAGTTCCTTTGGATTTCCTTTATGAGGACAATATATTGAAGTTATATACATATTTCCTTCAGTTGTTTCCAGTTCACATACTGGTCACCTTTATTGAACTTTAATAGTAGTTCACTGTATTAGACACTTTATGAGTTTTTTCATACACTTATGAAGTTATACATTAATGTTGTATATATTTAGATTTATTTCTCTCAGGCTTTTTTAGGCCGTATATACTTATTGTTTGTTCACTGTCCCAATCTAGATACAAGTTTGGGTCATCTTTACACCTTAGGCGCCGCATTTTTTTGTTTTTATTTAAAGAGACCAAACATGGGTGCATGTATTTGAAAGATATGCTGAATATATAGTTCCTTTGTTACTCCAACACTTCATAGTATTCTGGGAATTCAGTGTACTCTTCTCCCATGATCAGACTTGTCCTGACACGCCCCAACTGCACAGCCATTCACTAGAAAGCTCAGTGTGCTGCTGCTACTCCTCCCCCAGCTCTTATGCAGCTGTGAACAGAAGGAATGTGATCACTTATAAAAAAAGGGAAAACAAGTACCGTATATACTCGAGTATAAGCCGAGTCTTTCAGCACATTTTTTTGTGCTGAAAATGCCCCCCTCGGCTTATACTTGAGTCACCTTTTTGCGCCTGATCTCCCGGAGTTTGGGGATCCGGTACTGGCTGGCCATAGGTCCCCTGGACCCCAAACTTGGCACACATGTAGCCCCACTCTACAACTGTGCAAAGTTTGTTGTCCAGGGGACCTACGGCCGGGGAGCACCGATTTTTCAAAGCCGGGCATCCCTTCCATAGACTCCCATGTTAAACGTCAGTCTAGTCATGGACACTGTGAGGCATGGGCACAGTGAGCCATGGACACAGTGAGGCATGGGCACAGTGAGGCATGGACACAGTGAGGCATGGGGACAGTGAGGCATTCTCATGGACAGAGTGAGGCACAGTGAGGCATGCAGATGGACACCCTAGGCATATACTCGAGTCAATACGTTTTCCCATTTTTTTGTGGTAAAATTAGGTGCCTCTGCTTATATTCGGGTCAGCTTATACTCGAGTATATACGGTATTTATGATGTTTTTATTATATCTATGCACAGATGTTTTGCCTTTTATTTCTATTTTCAACTGAATGGGTTGTTTTATAAGGTGATCATTTACAATCACTTTAATAATTTGCCTAGATATACTGTACATTTTAAGGGTATACAGTTGCAATTATCTGGCTGTCCTGTCCACTTGGTTCCTCTTGCCCTAAATCTGAAGCTCACTCTCACTAGGCATTGTCCTTTGTAGCTCTTAGAGACAGGGTTTTTTTCCCCAGAGAATAGGTACAGGTATTCCAACCTTCCAAGACCACCCTTGTCTCCTCCCCCTACCGACCTTCAAGCACTGTCCCTTGGTTCCACCCCCTACCCACCTACCAGTACCACCCCTTTTAGAGAATACAGAACAAAGTATCATGTAACAGTAATTTGCATGGAATGTGTTAATGATAACAAGAAAAGTAGTAAAATAGATCCCCTGAAGCCAGCAGCAGTAGACACCCAGCAACAATAGATCGGCTTAACCAATATTAAGACCCACACAACAATAAACCCCCACCAGCAACAATAGATAGAAACTGGCAGCCAGCATAAATAAAACTTCCAGCAGCCAGCAACAGTAGACACCTCCCTTAACAGAATATCCCTCTCTGCAACCATTGACACCCCCCAGCAGCAATAGATCCTCCACAAGCAACAATATACCCCCCCTGCAACTATAAATCCTTCCAGTGACAATAGATTTCTCAACAGCCAGGATCAATAGACCCTCCAGCATGCCCCATCCCAGCACCCCTTGCCATTGCATACATTCAGTGCTGGAGGTTCCGGAACTGCTTGCCCCCGTGTTCCTGGTGATAAAAAAAGCCCTGCTTAGAGGGGGAGGCATTACAGCATGGAACATAAAGAACTGCAATACTTCAGAGAAACAATGTGAAAAGTTTACTGAACTTAACTGTAAAAGGATTTATGACACTCAGATTAAGGGAAAATTGACTGGACCTACATATTTTATTACATATCTAACACCAAATTAGTCTTTTAAAAATTTGGACAGTGTAGCAAAGGTTTTAGGGATTTTTGCTGCATTCCAATGGGGAGAATTCCCCTAAGATCATAGAGACCTAAGAGAAGTAAGAGTAAATCCCCGCTTTGCCAAAGGTCACTGGAACAGGTGTCAACATTGAATGATTTTACCTTATTCTCTGGTCCAATGATTGTGATAAAATTTGGATTTCCCGTTTCTGACCTGGTAACAATGGGACAAATAGGGGTTGATTTACCAAAGGCAAACAGACTGCAGAGTTGATTTACCAAAACTGGAGAGTGCAAAATCTGGTGCAGCTGTGAATGGTAGCCAATCAGCTTCTAAGTTCAGCTTGTTCAATCAAGCTTTGACAAAAAAAAAACTGGAAGCTGATTGGTTTCTATGCAGAGCTGCACCAGATTTTGCACTCTCCAGTTTTAGTAAGTCAACCCTTGTGTACTTTGCAAGTCAGTTGCTCCGGAACTTAGTAAATGAGGGGACGCTCTGCTGATTTCCATCTTCCAATCATGTGAAAGTAAAAATGTTTTTTTTTTTTATTTAACTTGCATGTGATTGGATAAATGAGGCAAAGCTTTACTTTGCAAAGAATACCCAATCACATGCAAGAAAAATAAAAAAATAAAAATAAAATCCACATTGTGCAGTTCATGTAATTTCTAGGATTCAGTGTAGGAACAAAATGGACAAAACCAGCAAATCACACAACATTTTGGCATTAGGGGCTGGGTGCAAATTAACCACTTGAGCCCCGAACCATTTGGCTGGCCAAAGACCAGGCCACTTTTCTTTTTCGTACATCACGGGACACAGAGCGACTTAGTCATTACTAATGGGTTATATAGTTTACCTTCAGGTGTTGGCACTGGCCAATTCCAAACCGGAAGTACCCTCCCCTATATAAGCCCCTCCCACCCGGGAGCACCTCAGTTTTTTGCCAGTGTCTAAGGTGTTGGCCAAAGAGTAACATGTGTTTTCACTGGGCTTGCGTACAGGTTCTTTTGGGCCTTAGTAAGCTGTTCCGGATCCCACCAAAAAAGCTTCATAGCTAAACGGTCGGTACCCGGGCCTTGCAGCAGAAGAGCAAGGTTTTGCCTGTAATGCTTCTCTTAGGAGGGCTGGACCCTGGGATCCAGAGCTCTGGTCATACCCACGACCAAGACGCTGTCTGTGCAGGGTGCTATACAGGTCCAGGGGAGTGGAATCCTTGGGAACCCGGTCCCTGAAGGTTTAATTACAATGCCTGCCGTGATAGGTGAAGTTTGGACTTTTGTGGACCAAACAAAGTCCTGCGGCGGGGATCAGGTAAGTGGGGGCCCTCAGGAACTTGGTTCTATTGGGGGACCCCCAAGCCTAATTTGTCTTTCTGTCTGTTACCTAACGGTATTCCCGCTAAATATCTGTGTTTGCCTATAACTACTGAAAATGTAAAATTTTAATAGTAGTCAAGAAAAAAAAAAAAAAACAGGGACCGCGGTACCTGTGTTAAACCACTAGAGGCCGCTGTAGTCCATTTTTTCTTGTAAATGTGGATCTTTGGTTTTCTCAACTCAAAAGATCCAGGCAGCTGGTAAGTTTCTCTGAGGGAATCCACTTCCTCTGCCCTGTTGCTGAGTTCATCCACCGCACAGGCCCTCCGGCAAAAAGGGCCCTGGCTCCTAGTCCTCTGTTGGTTTTCGAAAAGGGCGCCATTGGCGCACGGGCGCGCGCGCGGGCGCGTGCACGCGCCTCCTATGAAAAAAAAGGGGCGGGGCGGGTGGATGACGCTCGATGCGCGCCGCGGCGCTTCTGCGCATGTGCGGGCGTCCCAGCATGGTTAAAAGACACAGTACAAGTGTCAGCTGCATGCAAACAGAGCTAGCAACAAACAGTGGCACACAGAGGCGGTTGATGCAGGCATCCCCATAGAAAGGCACTTTAGTGGACACCAGCTGGTATATAGCAGCACCTGTGTTAGACTATTACCAGCAAAAATTGGTGTATGACGACGGGAATACCTCAGCTTTGTGCTTAAAGGATATGTCGTCCAGACGCTCCGGAAATAGATCTTCCAGGAAGCCAAAGGGGTCTCCATCGGGCTCTGAGGATATTGGGCATGCTTGCACTGCACCAATCTCCCCTGAGAATACAGAGGTCAGTAGCCGTAGAAACCCCGCAGGAATGCCTGGTGCTGCGGCTGTCCCCAGTCCACCTGCTCCTGTATATATAACAGAGGAGGTTTTATCCTCAACTCTGGGAGGATTGGAAGAGAGATTAACAGCATTGATCGCTGCTTCCCTGTCACAGGAAAAGCGCGTCCGATCTCCGTCTCCTCCTTCAGAGTGCCTGTTAGTGGAGGAACAGCCCCACACAGAGATCGACCTACCTGAAGGGGATCAGGATGAGGTTGATTCAGTTATGGAGGAATCAACAGTGGAAGAACCTTTCTCAGCTTCTCAGGCTGAAAGATTATGGGTTCAGTCTCTGACTAACATGGTCCGATCAGCATTTAAAATGCCTCTGGCGGAACCACCATCCACTACGGTTTCCTCGCTGGGGTCGCTAAAAGCTCCCCAGGCGGTCTGTTCCTTCCCAATCCACCCTTTATTAGAAGGGCTTATTTACCAGGATTGGGAGCATCCTGATAAAATATTTGCTCCCCCCAAGAGATTTCCGGTGATCTATCCCATGGAGGATAAGTTCATAAGAAAATGGAGGGTCCCTATAGTGGACGCAGCCATCTCTTCTGTTAACAAATCACTGACATGTCCAGTAGATAATGTTCCAATGTTCAAAGACCCAATAGATAAAAAATTGGAGTCTTTACTAAAATCTGCTTTCTCTACAGCAAGTATGGTGACACAACCTGCGGTAGCAGCGATTGGAGTCTGCCAAGCAGTGAAAGATCAGTTGAAACAAGTCTTAAGGGACTTACCAGATCAGCAGGCTCATGCCCTAGCTGACCTGCCTAGAGCCTTGTGTTTTGCGGTGGACGCCATAAAGGATACAATCCAACAGGCCTCCCGCTTTACGCTGTCTATAGTACATATGCGTAGGCTTCTGTGGCTCAAAAACTGGTCTGCTGAAGCTCCCTGTAAAAAACTGCTGGTTAGCTTCCCATTTCATGGAGAACGCTTATTTGGAGAAGATCTGGACAAATATATCCAGAAAATTTCTGCCGGTAAAAGTTCACTCTTACCGGTTAAGAACAAGGGTAGAAGTCCTTCTTTTAAGAGGCCTACCTCTCCAGTCCCGGGCACATCGGCTGTGAAGCAGTTCCGACGGCCTCCGCGGTCAAATTCAGGGGGCAGAAATCAGGGACAATCACAGGGTAACAAGAAGCCCTGGATCAAGAGAGGTACAAAACCTCCCCCTAAGGCATGAAGTATTGCCCCCGCTCAATCGGGTGGGGGGAAGACTTCAGTTGTTCACAGAGACCTGGCGGGACACCATCAGAGACAGATGGGTGCTCTCCGCAGTAAGTCTGGGATACAAGCTGGAGTTAAAAGGCACTCCTCCTGCCCAATTTATGAGGTCAAACGTGCCAAGAGATCCCCAAAAGAGAGGATCCCTCCTTCTGGCACTAGAACAACTATTGCTCCAAGGGGTAATCATGAAGGTTCCCCTGGAAGAAAGCGGATTCGGGTTTTACTCGAACCTTTTCACAGTCCCCAAACCAAATGGGGACGTGAGGCCCATATTAAATCTAAAAGGGCTAAACAAGTTCCTAAATATCAGGACCTTTCGGATGGAGTCGATCCGATCAGTGGCCACCGCCCTACAAGGGCAGGAATGGCTAGCCTCGATCGACATAAGGGATGCTTATCTGCATATTCCCATCCTTCCGGCCCATCAGAAATTTCTACGCTTTGCAGTAGAAGGGCGCCATTTTCAGTTCAGAGCCTTACCTTTCGGTCTGGCCACAGCACCACGAGTGTTCACAAAAATTCTGGCCCCATTATTGGCCAATCTAAGAACACAGGGTGTAACGATAATGGCATATCTAGACGACCTGCTACTAATAGACCACTCAGTGGAAAAGCTGGAAGTAGCTATTCACAAGACAATCGAGTATCTGGAATATCACGGTTGGATTATCAACCGGGACAAGTCAGCTCTAAGACCAGTCAAAAGTCTGGAATACTTAGGGCTAAGGCTGGATTCAAATCAGAGAAAGATTTTCTTACCTCCAGAGAAGGTGTCGTCTTTAAGAAATTTGACCCACTTAGTGGGTACAAAAAGAAAACCATCCATACGTCTCTGCATGAGGCTGCTGGGAAAGATGGTGGCTTCATTCGAAGCGGTACCCTACGGTCAATTCCATTCAAGGAATTTGCAAAGGGCCATACTGTCAGCCTGGAACAAAAAAGTTCAGGCTTTAGACTTACCAATGTCCCTGTCCCCTTCCGTTCGCAAGAGCCTCCATTGGTGGTTGGTGCCCCAGAATCTGGAAAGAGGGAAACCCTTCAGTCCGGTTTCTTGGAAGGTGGTCACTACAGATGCCAGCCTCATCGGCTGGGGGGCAGTGCTGGAGCAATGGTCTCTCCAGGGCAGGTGGTCAGAAGCAGAAAAGGCCCTGCCCATCAATCTCTTAGAGATACGAGCAGCCCGGTATGCCCTAGTAGCATGGACATCCAAACTCCAGGGGTCCCCTGTCAGAATTCAATCAGACAATGCCACGGCAGTGGCATATATCAATCATCAGGGTGGCACCAAAAGTCGTGCAGCCCAGAAGGAAGCAAATTGCATCCTGGAGTGGGCAGAAAGATATGTCCCAGCCATATCCGCGGTTTTCATCCCAGGAGTGGAAAATTGGAGAGCGGACTTTCTAAGTCGCCAACAATTATGCCCGGGGGAATGGTCTCTTCACCCCGAGGTTTTCCAGGCAATATGCCAGCGGTGGGGAACACCGGATGTAGATCTGCTAGCATCCAGATTCAACGCAAAGGTGGACAGGTTTGTGTCTCGCACAAGGGATCCCCTAGCTTGCGGCTCGGATGCCCTAGTGTTCCCTTGGGATCGGTTCAAGCTGATATATGCATTCCCACCGCCACGATTGTTACCGCGATTACTCCGCAGAATCAGGGTAGAAAAGAAACCAGTGATTCTGGTGGCTCCAGCGTGGCCCCGAAGGGCATGGTACGCGGAGATTGTAAAAATGTCAGTGAGGAGTCCTTGGACCCTCCCACTTCGTCCGGACCTGCTGTCGCAAGGACCGATATACCACCCTTCCTTACCAGCCCTAGGTTTGACGGCCTGGCTATTGAAGCCCACATTCTGAAAAAGAGAGGGCTCTCTAATTCTGTGGTATCTACCATGATCAATGCCAGGAAACCGGTATCCAGGCAGATCTATTATAGGATCTGGAAAGCGTACATTACGTGGTGTGAGACCAAGAAATGGCATCCACGTAAGTACATGATAGGGAGGATTCTGGACTTCCTACAGTGGGCTGTAGATAGGAAGCTGGCCTTGAGTACTATCAAGGGTCAGATTTCGGCCTTGTCAATATTTTTTCAAAGGCCCTTGGCTTCGCATTCACTAGTCAAAGCCTTTATACAAGGAGTGATGCGTATTAGCCCTCCGGTTAGTATTCCCATATGTCCTTGGGACTTAAACCTGGTTCTGTCGGTTCTACAGAAACAACCGTTTGAACCATTACAACACATTTCCTTGGTTCTTCTCACCAGGAAATTGGTTTTTCTTAGTAGCCATTTGTTCGGCTAAAAGAGTGTCGGAATTAGCAGCTATGTCCTGTAAGGAGCCATATCTGGTTGTCCATAAGGACAGAGTAGTATTACGTCCTCATCCAGCCTTTCTTCCTAAGGTGGTATCGAGGTTTCATTTGAACCAAGATGTGGTTCTTCCTTCTTTTTTCCCCAAACCTAGCTCAGTAGAGGAAAAGTTATTACATTCTTTGGATGTCGTAAGAGCAGTTAAAGCTTATCTAAAAGCCACTGCTCAGATTCGCAGAACGGATTCTTTGTTTGTTCTGCCGGAAGGCCCCAGAAGGGGTCAGGCAGCATCAAAATCTACTTTAGCCAAGTGGATTCGACAGGTCATAATACAAGCCTATGGCTTGAGAAAGAGACCGCCTCCGTTCAAAGTTAGGGCGCACTCCACAAGAGCGGTTGGAACTTCATGGGCAGTGCATCACCAGGCCTCCCTGGCTCAAGTATGTAAGGCCGCAACATGGTCTTCGGTACACACGTTTACTAGATTCTATCAGGTAGACGTTAGAAGTCAGGAGGATGTCGCCTTTGGGCGCAGTGTGTTGCAGGCCGCAAAAGATCCTCATGCCTGATGGCGCCCAGCTTATGTACCCCCCCCTCATTTGGCATTGCTTTGGGACGTCCCATTAGTAATGACTAAGTCGCTCTGTGTCCCGTGATGTACGAAAAAGAAAAAGGGATTTTTATAACAGCTTACCTGTAAAATCCTTTTCTTGGAGTACATCACGGGACACAGAGCTCCCACCCCTCTTTTTGGGACACTTATTGCTTGGCTACAAAACTGAGGTGCTCCCGGGTGGGAGGGGCTTATATAGGGGAGGGTACTTCCGGTTTGGAATTGGCCAGTGCCAACACCTGAAGGTAAACTATATAACCCATTAGTAATGACTAAGTCGCTCTGTGTCCCGTGATGTACTCCAAGAAAAGGATTTTACAGGTAAGCTGTTATAAAAATCCCTTTTTTGCAATTCAGCACTGCGCCGCTTTAACTGACAATTGTGCGGTCGTGCGACGTGGCTCCCAAACAAAATTGACGTCCTTTTTTTCCCACAAATAGAGCTTTCTTTTGGTGGTATTTGATCACCTCTGCGGTTTTTATTTTTTGCGCTATAAACAAAAATAGAGCGAGAATTTTGCAAAAAATACAATATTTTTTACTTTTTGCTATAATAAATATCCCCAAAATATATATATATATATATATAAAAAAAATCCTCAGTTTAGGCCGATATGTATTCTTCTACATATTTTTGGTAAAAAAAAATCACAATAAGCGTTTATTGATTGGTTTGCGCAAACGTTATTGCGTCTGCAAAATAGGGGATAGTTTTATGCCATTTTTATTAGTATTCTTTTTTTACTAGTAATGACGGCGATTAGCGATTTTTATCAATACTGCGACATTATGGCGGACACATCGGACACTTTTGACACCATTTTGGGACCATTGCCATATTTACAGTGATCAGTGCTAAAAAATTGCACTGATTACTGTAAAAATTACACTGGCAGTGAAGGGGTTAACCTGTAGGGGGCTAGGAAGGGGTTACGTGTGACCTAGGGAGTGATTCTAACTGTTAGGGGGCGTGGCTTGCCATGACGCGTCACTGATCGCTGCTCCCGATGACAGGGAACAGACGATCAGTGACATGTCACTATGAAGAACGGGGAGATGTTGTGTTTACACTAACATCTCCCCGTTCTTCAGCTCTGTGACCCGATCGCGGGACACTGGCAGACATCGAGTCCGCGGGTCCCGCGGGCACGGTCACGGAGCTTGCGACAGGGTCGCGCGCGCGCCGGCGGCGGCGTGCATGCGACCACGCGGTGGCAAATTAAAGGGGACATATATATACGCCTATTTGCGCAGCCGTGCCATTCTGTCGACGTAAAAACTTGTGCGGCGATCGGCAAGCGGTTAAATAAGCAGACCTTGGGGTTCATTTACTAAAGGCAAATAAATTATGCAGTTGCTCTCTGTAAATGTTTTGAAGCCTCATTTTGTAAAGAATACAAAATTACATGCAAGGGAAAAAAAAGCATGTTTGCTTGCACATGATTGGATGATGGAAGTCAGCAGAGCTTCTCCTCATTTACTAAGCTCTGGAGCAACTACACTTGCAAAATGCAACAGTCTATCTGCCCGTCGGAAATCAACCCCCTTGTGTTTAGTGCCTTTTTAACATGGTTGTAGTGTTTTCTGGCTTTCCTTTGTAGTCTACTAACAACTTTTACTTGTCCATGGCTTATGCAGTAAAATGCTTGGTATGTAAAATATTTAAAAGGTTAAGAGGCAGTTTTGTTCTCACTTACCTTCCTTCAATAAACGCCCTACATCAAATTCTGCTTTTCTATAATCTGGAAAATACTTAAGAATCAGTGGCACGTGACCCACAGCAGGTTGGTGATTTTACAACTATTTAACCACTTGACAACTGGGCACTTAAATCCCCTTAATAACCAGACCAATTTTCAGCTTTTGGTGCTCTCACATTTTGAATGACAATTACTCAGTCATGCAACACTGTACCCATATGAAATTTCCGTCCTTTTTTTCACACAAATAGAGCTTTTATTTGGTGGTATTTGATCACCTCTGCGGTTTTTATTTTTTTCGCTATAAATGAAAAAAGACCGAAAATTTTGGAAAAAAATGCATTTTTCTTCATTTCTATTATAAAATGTTGCCAATAAGTAATTTTTCCTCATAAATTTGGCCAAATATTTATATTGCTACATATATTTGGTAAAAATAACCCAAATTAGTGGATATTATTTAGTCTGGGTGAAAGTTATAGGGTCTACAAGCTATGGTGCCAATTACTGAAAATTGATCAATTTGATCACACCTGATGTACTGACAGCCTATCTCATTTCTTGAGACCCTAACAAGCCAGTAAAGTACAAATACCCCCCAAATGACCCCTTTTTGGAAAGTAGACATTCCAAGGTAGTTAGTAAGAGGCATAGTTAGTTTTTTGAAGTTGTCATTTTTTCCCACAATTCTTTGCAAAATTAAGATGATTATTATTTTTTATTTTTTTCACACCAAATTGTCATTATAACAGGTTACTTCTCTCACATGGCATGTACATTCCACGAATGACACCCCAAAATATATTCTGCTGCTCCCCCCGAGTATGGCGATACCACATGTGTGAGACTTTTATACAGCCTGCACACATACAGAGGCCCAACACTGAAGTAGCAACTTCAGGCGTTCTAGGAGCATAAATTACACATCTAATCTCTCAACCACCTATTACACTTTTGAAGGCCCTGGAGCACCAGGACAATGGAAACGCCCACAAAGTGACCCCATTTTGGAAAGCTAACACCCCAACGTATAATCTATGAGGCATAATGAGTCTTTTGAACCGTTCATTTTTTTCCAGAAGTTTTTGGAAAATGTGGAAAAAAAATGAAAACGCAATTTTTTTACACAAAGTTGTCCATTTATAGGATATTTCCAACACATAGCATGTACACAGCAAAAATGACACCCCAAAATATATTCTGCTGCTCCTCCTGAGTATGACAATACCAAATGTGTGAGACTTTTATACAGCCTGGCCACATACAGAGGTCCAACACTGAAGTAGCAACTTCAGGCGTTCTAGGAGCATAAATTACACATCTAATCTCTCAACCACCTATTACACTTTTGAAGGCCCTGGAGCACCAGGACAATGGAAACGCCCACAAAGTGACCCCATTTTGGAAAGCTAACACCCCAACGTATAATCTATGAGGCATAATGAGTCTTTTGAACGGTTCATTTTTTTCCAGAAGTTTTTGGAAAATGTGGAAAAAAAATGAAAACGCAATTTTTTTACACAAAGTTGTCCATTTATAGGATATTTCCAACACATAGCATGCACACAGCAAAAATGACACCCCAAAATATATTCTGCTGTTCCTCCTGAGTATGACGATACCAAATGTGTGAGACTTTTATACAGCCTGGCCACATACAGAGGTCCAACACTGAAGTAGCAACTTCAGGCGTTCTAGGAGCATAAATTACACATCTAATCTCTCAACCACCTATTACACTTTTGAAGGCCCTGGAGCACCAGGACAATGGAAACGCCCAAAAAGTGACCCCATTTTGGAAAGCTAACACCCCAACGTATAATCTATGAGGCATAATGAGTCTTTTGAACGGTTCATTTTTTTCCAGAAGTTTTTGGAAAATGTGGAAAAAAAATTAAAACGCAATTTTTTTACACAAAGTTGTCCATTTATAGGATATTTCCAACACATAGCATGTACACAGCAAAAATGACACCCCAAAATATATTCTGCTGCTCCTCCTGAGTATGACGATACCAAATGTGTGAGACTTTTATACAGCCTGGCCACATACAGAGGTCCAACACTGAAGTAGCAACTTCAGGCGTTCTAGGAGCATAAATTACACATCTAATCTCTCAACCACCTATTACACTTTTGAAGGCCCTGGAGCACCAGGACAAGGGAAACGCCCAAAAAGTGACCCCATTTTGGAAAGCTAACACCCCAACGTATAATCTATGAGGCATAATGAGTCTTTTGAACGGTTCATTTTTTTCCAGAAGTTTTTTGAAAATGTGGAAAAAAAATTAAAACGCAATTTTTTTACACAAAGTTGTTCATTTATAGGATATTTCCAACACATAGCATGTACACAGCAAAAATGACACCCCAAAATATATTCTGCTGCTCCTCCTGAGTATGACGATACCAAATGTGTGAGACTTTTATACAGCCTGGCCACATACAGAGGTCCAACACTGAAGTAGCAACTTCAGGCGTTCTAGGAGCATAAATTACACATCTAATCTCTCAACCACCTATTACACTTTTGAAGGCCCTGGAGCACCAGGACAAGGGAAACGCCCAAAAAGTGACCCCATTTTGGAAAGCTAACACCCCAACGTATAATCTATGAGGCATAATGAGTCTTTTGAACGGTTCATTTTTTTCCAGAAGTTTTTTGAAAATGTGGAAAAAAAATTAAAACGCAATTTTTTTACACAAAGTTGTTCATTTATAGGATATTTCCAACACATAGCATGTACACAGCAAAAATGACACCCCAAAATATATTCTGCTGCTCCTCCTGAGTATGACAATACCAAATGTGTGAGACTTTTATACAGCCTGGCCACATACAGAGGTCCAACACTGAAGTAGCAACTTCAGGCGTTCTAGGAGCATAAATTACACATCTAATCTCTCAACCACCTATTACATTTTTGAAGGCCCTGGAGCACCAGGACAATGGAAACGCCCACAAAGTGACCCCATTTTGGAAAGCTAACACCCCAACGTATAATCTATGAGGCATAATGAGTCTTTTGAACGGTTCATTTTTTTCCAGAAGTTTTTGGAAAATGTGGAAAAAAAATGAAAACGCAATTTTTTTACACAAAGTTGTCCATTTATAGGATATTTTCAACACATAGCATGTACATAGCAAAAATGACACCCCAAAATATTTTCTGCTACTCCTCCTGAGTATGGCGATGCCACATGTGTGAGCTTTTTTAACAGCCTGGCCACATAGAGGCCCAACATCCAAGAAGCACCATCAGGTGTTCTAGGGACATAAATTACACATCCAATTTCCTTACAATATATCACATTTTTGAAGGCCCTTCATATTTCTAACACAGCATGTACATACCAAGAATTACACCCTAAAATACATTCTGCTGAGTAAACGGTAAAAAAAAGATTACCTGTGGTTTTGGTAGTGCAATTGTCCACAGAAGGAGAGCCCTGATCCAGGCAGCAGGCAGGGACGTGGTCAGTGACAGTGAATTGAATTGTCCAGGCAGCAGACAGGAATATTCTCCATAGTCACTACAGGCAGGAATACTGTCCATATACAGTCCAGGGTCAGTGTAAGTAGAGACATTGCCAGCAGTGCCAAAATATTGGTCCTGGTAATCAGCAGGAACATGGTCCAAGTAGCAGGCCAGGAAAGAATGGGGACAGGGGTAGGGGCTTCTCCCACCCAAATCTCTTTGAAGCCCCCGAGTCTCCAGACCCTAATCCGGGAATGAGAAAACTAAAAAATAGTTTTCTTCATCCAGAAAAACAATTCTGGAGCCCCTCACATATGTGAGACCCCTGTGTTCCCACTAGCATAGCAGGGTACAAGATCAATCCAAGAGGCAGGCAAAAAACGTGGTCAAACAGTCCAGGGTCAGTTCCAGAGCAGGCAGAGGTAGGTACAGTTAAGCGTTAGGCAGAAGAGTGGTCGTATAACAGGCCAGGGTCAGTTCCGGAGCAGGCAGAGGTAGGTACAGTTTAGCGTTAGGCAGAAGAGTGGTCGTATAACAGGCCAGGGTCAGTTCCGGAGAAAGCAGAGGTATGTTTAGCGTTAGGCAAAAGCGTGGTCGTATAACAGTCCAAGGTCGGTTCCGGAGAAGGCAGAGGTATGTACAGTTCAGTGCAGTGGCATAAGGGGTGTGGAGGAAAATGACAGGAAATGAGAATTGCATTTACCATACTTCCCTAATAGTGTAGAAACGTATGGTAACGGCGGAAACATTCGCCTATACAGAGGCCTGGTTGGGAAGGACAATCGGGACAATAATACATGGTGTCTCTTCGAATTCCTCCTCTGGAGCACACCCGGCATCTCTTCTGACGTCTGTAGCCTGTTTCGCGGGGGGCGGCTTTCTCAGGAAAGTGGCGCTCGTGGAGTCTGCTCACGGAATCAGAGCGAATAGTTTCTGGTGGGCTTTCAGGGTACAAAAGGGCGGAGATAACTTCTTCTTGGTAGAGTAGATAGGATACGGGGTTCTCTGTTGATTTTTTGTAAATAACATAAGTGTTATACATGGCCAAACTAAAAAAATAAAGGGACACTTTCTTATACCAGTGGCGGGATTTTCTTGTGGGAAGATAGGGTTCAATCATCTGATCGTTAAAGTCCACTCCCCCCATAAACAAATTATAATCGTAGACACAAGCTGGTTTCTGGATTGTGCCGTTTCTTTTGGGGACTTCCACGTAGGTGTCGTTGTGGATTGATGTGAGCATGTGGACGTTTCGTTTGACCCTCCACCTGACAGCCAATATCTCCTGGTTCCTCAATGATGCCGCCTCCCCTCGTCGTAGCTTTTCATTGGCAAGTTTTTGTGGGAAGCCTTTTCTATTGGCTCTTATTGTGCCACATGCTGGGGTGTCCCTCCGGTAAAGATTGCGGAACAGGGGCAAGCTGGTATAAAAATTATCCACATAAAGGTGGTATCCCTTTCCAAGGAGTGGATAGATAAGCTCCCAGACCACTTTTCCGCTGACACCGATGTACTCTGGGCATTCAGGGGGATGCAGTTGGGAGTCCTTCCCTTCGTACACCAGAAAGGCGTAGATGTACCCCGTGGCTCGGTCACAAAGTTTGTACATTTTAACCCCATATCGGGCCCTTTTGCTGGGGATAAACTGTTTAATGCTCAGCCTGCCTGAGAATTTTATGAGGGACTCATCCACGGAGATATTCTGTTCAGGGATATATAACTGGGAAAATTTTTCAGAGAAAAAATTTAGGAGTGGCCGAATTTTATATAGTTTGTCAAAAGCTGGGTCATTTCGGGGAGGGCACTGGGTGTTGTCATTATAGTGGAGGAACCGCATAATCATTAGGTATCGGGATCTTGGCATAAGGGATGAGAAGAGTGGCATGTGGTGGATGGGTTTGGTAGACCAGTAGGAGTACAATTGGGGTTTTTTTGAGAGTCCCATACTAAAAGTTAGGCCTAGGAAAATTTTGAATTCCTCTACGGTAAGTTCTCTCCACTCAAAGGGACGGGCGTAACTAGACCCAGGGTTGCTTGCTATGTACTGCTGTGCATAGAGGTTGCACTGGGCCACAATGGAGGATAGTAAGTCTTCAGTGAATACTAAATTGAAAAAATCGAGCATGGAAAATTCATCGGTGTTCACCTGGACACCTGGCTGGGCGGTGAAAGGGGGGATATTTGCTGCTCCGGAATTAGGGGGAAGCCACAGGGGGTTTTGAAGGCCATAGGGAAGGCTGGCATGGCCCCTATCCCTTTGGGGCTGAGATGACACCCTACTGGTGCCTGGCCTTTGTTGCAGTGGCACTGCGCTTGGGGTGGACGGCACTGCGCTTGGGGTGGATGGCACTGCGCTTGGGGTGGACGGCACTGCGCTTGAGGTGGACGGTACTGCGCTTGAGGTGGACGGTACTGCGCTTGAGGTGGACGGCACTGCGCTTGAGGTGGACGGCACTGTGTTGCTGGTAGTAGGCCGCTTCTCCACGCCAGAACCCCTTGTTTTCACGGGCACACATTCCTCTTCTGATTCTGTATCAGACCCACTGTCTGTAACGGGTTCATAGGCCGAATCCGAATCAGACTGAGACTCCTCGCTGCTCTCATCGGTCATGATTAGACGCTGGTAGGCCTCCTCACAAGTAAAGAATTTTTTTGCCATGTTGGTGGCTGGTGAGGCTGCACTGCAGAGCACTGTGGTGGCACTGGTGGACACTGGCGGGCACAGGCAGCACTGATGTGGCACAGGTAGCACTGGTGTGGCTCTGGTTGCACTGGTGTGGCTCTGGTTGCACTGGTGTGGCTCTGGTGGCACACAGGCGGCACAGGCGGCACTGGTGGGCACAGGCGGCACTGGTGGGCACAGGCGGCACTGGTGGGCACAGGCGGCACTGGTGGGGACAGGCGGCACTGGTGGGTACAGGCGGCACTGATGTGGCACTGCAGTGGCGCTGATGGGCACAGGTGGCACTGGGCACAGGTGGCACTGGTGGGCAAATGCGGCACTGATGGGCACAGGTGGCACTGATGGACACAGGTGGCACTGATGGGCACAGGTGGCTCTGGTGTGCACAGGTGGCTCTGGTGTGCACAGGTGTGGCTCTGGTGGGCACTGGTGTGGCTCTGGTGGGCACTGGTGGGCACAGGCGGCACTGGTGGGCACAGGCGGCACTGGTGGCACTGGTGGGCACAGGCGGCACTGATGTGGCACTGCAGTGGCGCAGATGAGCACTGATGGGCACAGGTGGCACTGATGGGCACAGGTGGCACTAGTGTGGCACTGATGTGGCACTGGTGACACTGATGTGGCTCTGGTGGCACTGGTGTGGCTCTGGTGGCACTGGTGTGGCACTGGTGTGGCACTGGTGTGGCACAGGTGGCACAGGTGGCACAGATGTGGCACAGATGTGGCACAGATGGCACTTTTTGCACTTTTGGGGCACTTTTGGGGCACTGTTGGGCACTGCTGGGCACTGCTGGGCACAGCTGGGCACAGCTAAAAGTAGTAAAAACTCACTGTGTGGCACAGGGTTGCACTGATGTCTCTCCTCTCCTCTCACGCTGCATCGGTGTGAGGTGAGGAGAGAGATGAACTGCTGCTGACCCTGGTTTGTTTACATTGTGATCGCGCCGTCATTGGACGGCGCGATCACGTGGTAAAAGGCCGCTGTCATTGGCCATTCACCCCGATCTGTGTTGCTACGGGTCCGGTGGACCCGGCGAGCACAGTCGTTTGCGTGTGCGCGCCCGCGGGCGCGCGCAGGAACGATTCTAAGGGAGGACGTTATATAACGTCCTCCCAGAGTTAAGCAACCACCTTGCCGCCGTTATTCGGCGGCAGGTGGTTGTTAAGTGGTTAAAATGCATTACCTGTATTTTGTAACCTGTTTTATTCAAAAGGCTTTGTAAATTAAATATTCAGCAATTTTCTCATTGTATTGCTGTTCTCTTGGCAAATAACATCAATTTAGTAAGCGCATTATAATGGTAAAAACAATTAGTGTTTAAGCGCCTCTGTTTGTGCACAGTAGCGGTAGCAATGCATTCATAAAATATGAGTATTAGCAGAGAGCGATAGTCTGCTGATTGCTTCTGTATTAATGATCCTGGGGGAAGAGAAGGAGGCTGCAGCATTACGCTAATACCACAAGGAGTGGTGTATAAAGAACACCATCTACAGAGTCAAAAGTTCTTGGTTAAAACAATGGGCCCCTATAAAGGACGATAACATTAAAGAGTACCTAAGGCAAAAAAAAACTTTTACTACATTGCAGCTTACTAGTCTAGACTTAGAGTGGCTGCATTTGTTTTCTTTCCTGTATATAACACACTTCCTGCCCTTTCCTATGGCTACACTCACTCCCTCCTGTGTATCTATGGGGGTAATCATCATTGTCACTCATAGCACCTGAAAGTAGTTGGAATATATTAGACGGCAAATTAACATTTTGTCCCTGAACACCACAGTGCATCATAATGTATGGGGCTACGTAGCCACAGATCAGTCAGGGTGCCCAGGCTGACCCATATGCACAGCCCAAAGTGCCTACGATGGGCATATATATGAGCATTAGAGCTGGAACACGGAGCAATGGAAGAAGATGGCCTGGTCTGATGAATCATGTTTTTATTTATATCATGTGGATGGCTGGTTCAATGTGCGTCGCTTACCTGGGAAAGAGATGGCGGCACCTGGATGCACTATAAGAAGAAGGCAAGCTGATGGAGGTGGTGTGATACTTTGTCTAGTGGAGTTCAATTTCCAATATGCCAGAGTTGTTTTGATGGCAAAAGGGGACCTACTCAATATTAGGTCGGTGGGTGATCATAATGTTATGACTGATCAGTGTATAATCATATGGGAAGATTTTTGTTTAAATGAATGGCCTGGCCACAAGGTCTTTTTATAACAAGATGCTGTCAAAGTGGAAGTTCGAAGCTGCACTGGGTTTTTTCAGTGATAAAAGGATTCAGTGGATGTCGGAAGTGACAAGTACAATGATTGCCATACATTTGACAATTTTCAAAGCTTTACATCAACTTTCAGCTTCAGTCATCTGCTGTTTCAGCCTTTTCCCAGAACTAAACTCTCAAAGAAGAATACTTAGTTTTTCAGAACACCGTAAGTAAAATAGGATTGCAGTTTTTATGTAAAAAAAAAAAAGTTAACTTTTACCGTCTATTCTTTGTAAGAACTTTGTAAGAACTTGGATGTGTGTACACTCCAGTGGCATCTATAAATTACTGGTTTATCCTATTGATGACTATGATGGAATATGCTTGTGCAATGTGCATTAGCATGCCTGCTGGCAGTCTAAGTGAAGAGTGTCCATTAAAGGGTGACAATGCACACTCTGAGATGGTATCTCACACCATATCATCTGGCTCAGTTCTCACATTCTTACCCCTCTATGTGCTGGTGAGGAGGTGGTCAAAATGGAAATTTGATACGTATCTTGTGGTTTTAACCACTTGCTTACTGGGCACTTAAACCCCCATCCTGCCCAGGCCAATTTTCAGCGTTCAGCGCTGTCACGCTTTGAATGACAATTGCGCGGTCGTGCGACGTGGCTCCCAAACAAAATTGACATCCTTTTTTTCCCACAAATAGAGCTTTCTTTTGGTGGTATTTGATCATCTCTGCGGTTTTTATTTTTTGCGCTATAAACAAAAAAAGAGCAGCAATTTTGAAAAAAAACACAATATTTTTTACTTTTTGCTATAATAAATGTCCCAATTTTTTTTTTTTTTTTTTATATTTTTTTCCTCAGTTTATGCCGATATGTATTCTTCTACATATTTTTGGTAAAAAAAAAAATCGCAATAAGTGTTTATTGATTGGTTTGCGCAAAAGTTATAGCGTCTACAAAATAGGGCATAGTTTTATAGCATTTTTATTAATATTTTTTTTTACTAGTAATGGCAGTAAACAGCGATTTTTATTGTGACCGCGACATTATGGCAGACACATCGGACACTTTTGACACCATTTTGGGACCATTGTCATTTTTACAGCGACCAGTGCTATAAAAATGCACTGGTTACTGTAAAAATGACACTGGTAGGGAAGGGGTTAACACTAGGGGGCGAGGAAGGGGTTAAATGTGTAACCTGGGAGTGATTACTACTGTGTGGGGGAGGGGACTGACTGGGGGAGGTGACCGATCTGTGTCCCTATGTACAAGGGACACAGCATCGGTCTCCTCTCCCTGACAGGACGTGGATCTCTGTGTTTACACACACAGATCCACATCCTTGTCTGTGTACCGGCCGATCGCGGGTACCTGGCGGACATCGTGGCCGCCAGGCACGCGCATCGTCATCTCAGTGATGCGCCGGGTGCTCGCGCGCCCCCCATTGGGCGGAATAGCCAAGGCCATCTATTGACGGCCTCCCGGATTTCTAGAACCACCTTGAGGACGTCATTTGTATATGGCCCGGCTCTCAAGTGGTTAAAAAACCTAATCAGTTTTTGCCAGAAACATTTTCCGATTATTTCTGAGGTAACTGTTGTTTTGATCCCCCCCAAACCCTCCCTAGCTACTGTATATACTCGAGTATCAGCTGACTCGAATATAAGCCGAGGCACCTAATTTTACCACAAAAAAATGGGAAAACTTATTGACTCAAGTATAAGCCTAGGGTGTCCATCTGCATGCCTCACTGTGCCTCACTTTGCCTCACTGTGTCCATGTGCATGCCTCACTGTGTCCATGCCTCACTGTGTCCATGCCTCACTGTGCCCATGCCTCACTGCGCCCATGCCTCACTGTGTCCATGACTAGACTGACATTTAACATGGGAGTCTATGGAAGGGGTGCCCGGCTTTGAAAAATCGGTGCTCCCCGGCCGTAGGTCCCCCAGACAACAAACTTTGCACACTTGTAGAAGGCTACATGTGTGCCAAGTTTTGGGTTCCAGGGGTCCTACGGCTGGCTGGTACCGGGTCCCCAAAGTCCGGGAGATCAGGCGCAAAAAGGTGACTCGAGTATAAGCCGAGGGGGGCATTTTCAGCACAAAAAAATGTGCTGAAAAACTCGGCTTATACTCGAGTATATACGGTATATTAAATTTGGAAATTGATACCATTCCAGTTGACTTTCGTATGATTTTTACGAATATTTTGCTATTTACAATAACCAGAAAATGGAAGCAACACCTAGCACTGAATCCATCAGAAACTATAGCTTTGATTAGAACACACTACTTGTATTAAAATACGCTATCTTTCAGAAATGTGAAAAGCACCTATTTTTGAATCTACAGTACGTGGAAACCTTGGACCACCTGGACTAACACATAATAGCTTAACTTCATGTGTACTCTGTGATGGAACGCCTGGCACGCAGCTTGGGTGCTTCCACCAAACAGTGCCTCCTGCTCTCCAAACCCTTCCAGCGGACCGAGAGCTAATATCAGCCCTTTTTGTCCAAGCATCGTACACAGACAAGATCTTGGCATAAGAAGTTAAGAACTAAAGGAATGACTGTTTATTGAACATAAATACATTTTTTTTTTTTTTACACCTTCAAAATTAGGGCAGTCACCACATGAACAATAAAACCAAATATTACCCAAAATATCACACAATGGTTAGATATAGAGGTAGAATTGACACAAGATTAATCTCAACTTGTAGGAACCTCCAACATAAACAAACAGTGATCTAATTAACAACTAGTCACCTAGACCAGTGGTCATCAACCCTGTCTTCCGGGCCCACTAACAGGCCAGGTTTGCAAGATAACTGAAATACATCACAGGTGATATGATTTGCTGCTCAGTGATTGCAGTATTCTAGTCTGCATCTCCCCAAGGTAATACATACAATCTGGCCTGTTAGTGGGCCCTGAGGACAGGGTTGATGACCACTGTCCTAGACAATGCTTTGGTTAATCAGGGATCCCACAACAACTCAGACAGTCTGGCACCAGTCTACAACCCTGAATACACAAAGTACATTACACATGCTGTCTTCAGGTGTTTGGCTTTAACTTGTGCAATCTGTCCACTAGACAAATCATCAGAAGACAATGTTCCAGCAGTCTGAAAAATTGGAATTAATTTATCTTCATAGATTTCTTGAGAAATATTGTTGATAAATATGTCTGTCCTAAGTGAAGGAGCCTCAACCATCCCAGTCTGCAGGAGGGCCACCATATTCCCTCTGACCATTAACCGGTGCATGATTAATATTACACCTTTCCATCCACTCCAGAAGGGAGGATTTATTGTTGTTATTCAGAGAATTAATCCAAGCCTCGCTCTCAGCGTTCATCACATAGTTGTCCATCATTAGAGAATGATCTGCTCTCACCATGGAATCAGGGGCTGAACTGAGCTCTTTTCCATGCTCTGACTGGGAGAAGCAGACAAATAATCCCCAGTCTCCTCAATGGGCCATAATCAGTGGATAGGAGGCAAGCTCATAGGACCCTCCAAAAGGCCCTGTCCTGGTTGGGTCTGTAACATACTCAGTATGGCATCTCTGCCATTCTGCATCTGCTTAATCTTCAGGTGCTTCTGTTTGTGTTCCTGTTAATTAATGTAATCTCAGTCTAATATTATATTTCATATCACTATTGTATCTTTACCTCTTACTTGCTACTTGTAGCATTTCCTATTTTTATTTTTCAATAAGCCTCAATAAAACCTTATTGAAATAAAGGGCGGCAATGCAGAAGCTCACTTAAAGTAGTTGTAAAGGCTCAAGGTTTTTTTACCTTCATTATTGTATGCATGATAGTAAAAAACCTTCTGTGTTCAGCAGCGCCCCCAGCCCCCCAAAAACTTTCCTGAGCCCCATCCTGATCCAGCGATGTACATGAGAGCCTCAGCTCCCCCGGGTATCTCCCTTCTCATTGGCTAAGGCAGCAGCAGTAGCGTATGGCTCCTACCACTGTCAATCTAGTCAGTAAGCCAATGAGGAGAGAGCGGGGGTCCCATGGTGAATGGACGCATGAAACATCGGCTCAGCGAAAGAGCCTACTTGGGTGCCCCAATAGCAAGCTGCTTGCTGTGTGGGCACTCAGCAGGAGGGAGGAGCCAGGGGAGCAAGCAGGGGTCCTGAGAAGAGGAGGATCTGGGCAGCTCTGTGCAAAACCACTACACAGAGCAGGTAAGTATAACATAAAACAAAAGAAAACAAGCCTTTAATATCACTTTAAAACCACTTACGGACCGCCCGCCGTCGTTATACATCTGCCGTAACCCGGTATCCTTTTCTTCAGATAAAAGTGGGCTCTGCGGTAGATTCACCACAAGATCACTTTTATAGGCAGCGGGAGAGGGCCACCCCTGCCATGCTTACCGGGCCGCCAGCAGCTGCGGAGGCGATTGCGTCCTCTCCCCTCTGTGGTATGGAGATGAGTGAGGGGAAGATGGCCCCCACCCGGCTCCATACCATTGCAGGACGGAAGCAATGTCAAAACGTCACTGCCGCCCATAGCTCTTAAAGCAACAATTTGTTTTTAACATTTTTTTTTTCTATTGAGTTTCAGTGTAAATATGAGGTCTGAGGTCTTTTTGACCCCAGATCTCGTATTTAAGAGGTCTTGTCATGCTTTTTTTCTATTACAAGTTTTTTTTTACATTCCTTGTAATAGGAATAAAAGTGACACATTTTTTTAAAAGAATAGTGTAAAATTTTTAAATAAAAGGTAAAATAAATAAGAAAATAAAATAAAATAATTTAAACGTGCCCCGTCCCGACGAGCTCGCGTGCAGGCGCGAATGCATACGTGAGTAGCGCCCGCATATGAAAACTGGGTTCAAACCACACATGTGAGGTATCACCGCGATCATTAGAGTGAGAGCAATAATTCTAGCCCTAGAGCTCCTCTGTAACTCAAAACATGCAACCTGTAGAATTTGTTAAACATCGCATATGGAGATTTTTAAGGGTAAAAGATTGTCGCCATGCCACGAGTGGGCACAACTTTGAAGCGTGACATATTGAGTATCAAGTAACCTTATTTTTCACAATATAAACAAAAATTGGTCTAACTTCACTGTTGTCTTATTTTTTTAATCAAAAAAGAGTATTTCTTCCAAAAAAGTGTGCTTGTAAGACCGCTGCGTGAATACGGTGTGACAAAAAGTATTGCAATGACCGCCATTTTTTTCTCTAGGATGTTAGAAAAAATATATATAATGTTTGGGGTTCTAAGTAATTTTTCTAGCAAAAAAAAAATATTTTAACTTGTAAACACCAAGTTTGAAAAATAGGCCCGGTCCTTAACCACTTGCCTACTGGGCACTTAAACCCCCCTCCTGCCCAGACCAATTTTCAGCTTTCAGTGCTCTCAGGTGACACTGATGACAGATGGCACTGACAGGTGTCACTGGGAACATATGGCTCCGATTGGTGGCACTGGGGACAGATGGCACTGATAGGTGGCACTGGGGACAGATGGCACTGACAGGTGGCACTGGGGACAGATGGCACTGACAGGTGGCACTGGGGACAGGTGGCACTGATAGGTACTGTGTTTTATGTAGTGTTTTTACTCATGCTGCAGCACAGGTCACTCTCCCTCCTCACACGCAGTCTCTGTGTGAGGAGAAAGAGTCGGTGATGAGAGATGATCTCATATAGAATGAACAAAACTCAGCGCTAATGAAATGATAGTGCACACACCACTATACAAAGTAAGGGGGATAGTGTCCGGTAAGTGATGTAGATATGTGCAAACAAATAGTACAAGTAAAAATATATATAAATAATGATTAAGAAAAATTTGCATAAAAAAAATCGCATGATTCAAAAAAATTGCATCAAACAAATCGCATCACACTAAGGTGCATAAGTGCATAGACATGCATAGTAAATAATAGTGGTAAACAGTCCAATCCTTAAAAATTACACACAAGTCCATATAAAAGTATTCTAAGGTGCTTCAGTGTGGATAAAAAATGAATGAAAATTTCCACAGTGCTTTAGTTCATGTAATCAGTAGCAGCAATCCAAGGATGATGTATAATACAGTTCATACAGCAACACACGGCCCAGTGAGTGATCCAAAAGTCATGCCAAAGTGTAGTCACACAGGTTCTCCCCTATGGTAATGGATGCTCACCTTAGAGCGTGCGACCTTGCAACTAAGCTTGGTCTGTGCACGCTGGGTTCTAATGGATAATCCTGGGTTCCTGGTTCCTTGGCAGGCAGCTCCAGATCATAGAATATATAAGAAAAAAAACCGGATTGTACAAGTAATGTTTTAACAATATTTATTTAAATAAAATGAAAGATCCCTTGCCAGGGTACATACATACTGCAGGTGTGACAGTGCACCACTCTATAACAGGCTCGTAGCGAGATGTACAGATCGGGATATGGTAAACACTCCTTACAGCCTCACACAGACTCTCCTGCCATCCTGTCCCCTCCCCATATGTTTATATATGAGATCATCTCTCATTGGACACGCCGATCAAGTGCTAAATGGCTGCTGTGATTGGCCATTTAGCACGATCTGTGATTGGCTGTGTCCAAGGGACACGGCCAACACAGATTTTCCCCGATGCATGCCCTCGGCGGCGCCGAGGAACAAGTAAGCAGGAGAACGTCCATAAACGCCCTCCCGGCAATTGAGCGCCGCGCTGTAGACTATAGCACGGGCTCGAAGTGGTTAAGTGGTTAAGTAAGTGTTGCCACCCCAGGAAACGAACATGTGCAACAGCATATTTAGCCTAAGTGTTTAGATTTACTTTAAGCATCTAATCAAAACCAAGAGAGAAATGGAGACTAAAACCATCATATTCCAGTCAAGGTTGACTGTCACCAGGAAATGTTTAAATTCGCAGGAATGCTATAGATTATTCAGTTTCAAGCAATCTTGTTTTCATTCAATACCTGATGGAAAGTTTCCAGAATTACCATACAGTTGCAAAGTGTATGGCCAATATATGGCCTTCTCTCTTGACTTAAAGTGGAAAAGAGACAGCTGGCCAAGACCTACAAGGGTTGACATGCATTTATGCACAACAAAACTGCCCATAGGCACCAAGATTGAACTGAAGGTTTGTGCACACATACAAACTGTTTATATTATTGACGAAGGAAAGGTTTGGAGTTGGGCAGTGCTTCTGGTGCCACTTATCTGAGGTCTAAACAATAATGTTCAGGAAAGATTCTACTACCATTTGGCTGCCAACAAAGATATGGCATGGTCAAAACAGCAGGAGTCTCTCTATACCACAACCGTGGGAACTGTGATGTTCATGATCACCTTTAGGTGCATCAGCCATAACTTTTATCTTGGTGTAGAGAAGTGTACCTGGCCGAAGGAGGGCATACTGTACACTAACTTAAAATGTGCTGTGTGCTTTTTCCTGACAAAGTTGCCACCAAAAAGCCATGAAACATGTCGATAATGGCTTTTTTTTCTGCTTTAAACTAATAAATACCTACTCTTTTGAGTACAGTCACCTCTGTTGGCCATACATCTTTTTCCAGCTTTTGGAGCGTTATCTCTATACCACTGCATACCAGAATCCCACCTTTGTGTAGTGTATGATCATCCAGGAAAAACTCAGAGTAGCACTGAGCTCAAGTGCTCATCATATTGTGCATGGAGACAGTCATACTCCGAGTCCTCAATAACTCTCTATCAGATTGCTTGACCCTGGGATCTAGTAAGCCTAGAGGTGTATGCATATTATTATTATTTTTGTTGCTTCTGGATTCCTACATTTTGTGCTATATGTCACTGCATTTAAATGGATCTTTCCCAAAGCCTTTTATCCCCACATTTGTCTTTCTCTTCTTCTGCTCATCTGGAGGACTGCTTTATTACCTACAAATATTATCTTAGCATACAGCAAAGCTGTAAAGGAAAAAATGCAGAGAAAAACAGATGTGACATTTGATTTGATTTTCCTTCCATTTATCTCTTTTCAGCTAAATGATTCAATGCAGTTACCAGGAACATCAGGTCAAAAATATCTTTCCAAAGCCTAACCTCCAAGAATAGATTTAGGTGACAAAGTGCCCCTGTGGTCATTCCATCCTGGGAAACTACTGTATTACCACTATGATATTACCGGAACATAATGGTTCAAGTAAGACAGGTGTTAGGGCAGCACACACTGGAGGCAGGGCACGTGGGCTTTATATTTTTTTAAATGGCCGACCAATACAGTCACAGTACACTCCGCAGATAGTTAACTGGCTGACAAAATCTTCTACACCTATATCCTCTCAGGTGCAAAGAAGCTAGTTGTCTGCCAGCATTGCTAATGCACCCTCTTTATCCTATTACTCTCTGAGGCTGTCTGTGAACTACCTGATCTCTGTAAAACCACACACAACTTTAATAAATCCCCCAAATAGATCATTTTTAAGAATTTGTGTACCTTGAGGTGCCATCAAAGCTGCACGAAAAGGCCCTCTTCCTGCTGTATGTTATTATATTGTTATTTTATTTTATTTTTTTTAAATGTTGCTATTGGTACATGACCCTCGTGGTAGTGCCCAGCTTCTTATGCCTCTTTTTTGACAATAGTTTATTAGATTAACAAAAGGAATTAATTAAATATCAAGATTCACCCCAAAAGGCTTCAACATAGTTGGAGGCAAATCTCTCATTTGAATTTTAAAGACATTTCATGAAACTGGCTATTGAATAGAACCCAGGCAAAATGGTGCATCCCTAATCTGCATTACACCGGCGTCATGGTAAAGTGATTATATATCATATACACTATATCATAATTCAAGTAACTGTTCAAAGATAATCAATTTCAACACACTAAAAACGAAACTAATTGCAGTTTTTCAATAGAAAGACTCTAGTATTTGGCATCAAATAGTTATGCAATAATTAAAACCATGGCCTAAAATTTCAGACAGCGAACTACTTTTTCAAGTAAAGGATCTTCTAGCCTAAGGGAGCCTCAAGGGAAAATTTAAAACCTGCTATCTTGTTCTTTTAAATTCTCACTGTAGCTTTCAAGTTCAGGGTTTTAAAAAAGATAAAAAAGATGATTCTGCTTTTTTCATTCCTGTGTTCTTTAGGTTACAATCCGTACCCCCTCACTATAAAGTCAGTGCATTACCTTCCATGCATGTATTTCACAGAGCTATTATGTACAGACTTGATTTCCTTTCTCTAAAGATCAAACATACGGAACTGTTTGATACATATAGTATATTTAAGTCTGCTGTAAGACAGATAACATTCAAATGCATTTTCGAAAACTCTCTGAATTCAATGACAATAGCTCTTTCAACTATACCCAAAAAAATATCATTTAAAGCTGGACTGAAGGCAGATATAAAATTACAATAACTGAAGCTATGCATTCATTAAAAATGATTAAATGATTTTTTTTTTTCTTTTTAAGTGCAGCTACCTAACATTGACTTTATATTAGCCTTATGTAATCCCCATGTACAGCAGAGATCAGGCGGAGATAGGGATGGCCAGTACTGGGGGACAGTCAGGCTCTCTGGCATGTTTTTGGTCCCGATCACCATTGACACCACCAAAAACATCATCAGAAGCCTCAGAGACACTACATCGTCAAATGACATAATTCCCACAAAACTCCTGAAAGAATGTACTGACATTTTAGCTCCTACCATTACACACATCGTAAATCTATCATTCAAAGAAGGTATGGTTCCGAACTCCCTCAAGCAAGGTATAATCAAACCCCTCCTAAAGAAACCCAATCTTGACCCTAAGGACCCAAATTACCGCAGACCGGTAACAAGCCTCAACACCATTTCCAAGATCATGGAGAAAGCAGTAGTACAACAGCTACAAGGCCATTTGGACACTTACAAACTCTTGGATCCACTACAATCAGGCTTCCGCCCAGGCCATGGCACAGAAACAGCACTTCTCAAAATATGGGATGACGTCCTCGAAGCCGCAGATGATGGAGAATCATGTCTCCTGGTGCTGCTGGACCTCAGTGCAGCGTTCGACACAGTAGACCACAAAACTCTACTCATTCGTCTTAAAGAAGTAGCAGGAGTCGCAGACCCTGACCTTCCTTGGTTCGCTTCCTTTCTTGAGAATCGTTCTCAGACAGTGAAATTAGGAGCCTTCACCTCTGAAACTCACACAATTTCTTGCGGAGTCCCTCAAGGATCACCACTGTCACCCCTGCTCTTTAACATCTACCTCCGCCCACTCCTAAAAATCATTAGCAAACAGGACTTATGCTACCACTCATACGCGGACGACTCCCAACTCTACTTTCGTATCACTGGAAAAAAAGACCAATATCACGGATTGGAAAAGTGCCTCACATTGATCGATGATTGGATGACTGAGAGTTCACTTAAACTCAACGGATCCAAAACAGAACTGCTTCTCCTCCACGCTAACCGAAAGACAAAAACTAAAACCTCTTGGACACCACCCACCATTCTCGGACAGACCATCACCCCGAGCACCAAAGTCAAAAGTCTCGGAGTCATCTTTGACTCGGAGATGTCGATGGACGCTCAAATAGGATCAGTAATCAGCGGATCTCATTATCTCCTCCGCCTGCTGCGTAGACTCATTCCCTTTATCCCAGAAGAGGACACAGCAGTAGTAGTTGGATCAATTATCAACTTCCGACTCGACTACACAAACTCCCTCTACCTCGGACTACCCAAATACCAAATGTCAATCCTACAAGTCGTCCAGAACACGGCAGCCAGACTGATAACAGGAAAAAAAAACTGGGAATCCATCACCCCTGCACTGAGGACCCTTCATTGGTTAACCGTAAAGGATCGGGTCACATTCAAGACCCTCTGTCTCACCCACAAGTGCACACAAGGAATCGCTCCGCAATATTTATGCGAGAAGATAAAGCATTACACCCCCAAACGCAGTCTCCGATCAACAAACCAAAACCTCCTTCACATCCCCAAATTTCGCTACAAATCAAAGGGAGAACGAAGATTTGCAGTCCAAGGACCACGGCTATGGAACGCGCTACCCACGGATATCCGTATGGAAGAAAACCATCGGGCCTTTAGGAAAAAACTTAAGACCCACCTCTTCTGATGGATCATGAAGCTACTGGATGCTAAGCACCTTGAGGCGATTTAGTTCGCATTTGTTAGCGCTATACAAGTTTTTCACTCACTCACTCACTCAACGTATTAACAGGAGGAGAAAATATCATCAGCGTGCTTCTGCTCCTTCTCTGTTCAATCAAAAGCTGCTGGCCTAGCTGTTTTGAATAAGGCTGGCCATAGATAACTCTTTTCAATCAGCTGGACTCCTCAGCTGCCACCCATTGCCTGCAGCTGATGATAAAGATTTATTTTCCAACAAGATTGACAGAAATTGGTCTTTGGATTGACTTCTGTCGAGAAGGAGCATGTCAGGGGAATAACTGGAGAAGAACCGGCAATGTCACCAATACTCGGCATGGCCTCATTCTGTGAGCTCCCGTGTGCATTTGCGCCTGCATGTGCACGGCAAAACGTATCAGGGGGTGCATGTGCGCGATGGCACAATAGATTCTGGCGCCTAATGGCCTTTAAAAGGACAGCTCACTAGTTACTGGATGATCGTCAGCCCCCTTGTGTTCCTGTGCTTCTGTATATTCTGATATTGGATTCCCTCTTACCAACCCGGCTTGCCTTTGACTTGTCTTGTCTCCATCCCTGGCTCTGACCCTGGCATGTGGTGACTGAGAACATATTAACAGGAGGAGAGAATATCATCAGTGTGCTTTTGCTTCTTCTATGTTCAATCACAGGCTGCTGGCCTAGCTGTTTTGAATAAGGCTGGCCATAGAAAACTCTTTTCAATTAGCCAGTGGGCTGATTCCCCCCATCCACACAACCAAGGTGGGTAGAGGAGAATTTTATGTGGACTCTTCAGCTGCCACCCATTGGCTGCAGCTGCTGACCAATAATTTTTTTCCAACAAGCTTGCATGGCAGAAGTCGGCCATTATATTGACTTCTGTCGAGAGGAAGCATGTAAGGGGAATAGCCGGAGGAGAACTGACAATGTTGCCAATACTCGGCATGGCCGCATCTTGCGTGCTCCAGTGTGCATTGACGCACACATGTGCGTGGCAGCACGTATTGGTGGGTAAGTGTGTGCAATGGCACGTGCAGGACGTGATAGATTCTGGGGCCTACTGGCCTTTAAAAGGACAGCTGTTCTGCTCACTAGTTGCTGAATGATCGTCAGCCCCCGTGTTCCTGTGCTTCAGTATATACTGATAATGTATTCCCTGTTACCGACCAGGATACAAGACGTACCAAGTCTCTTGTTATGATATTCATAAACCTTAATTTCTTTATTTATACTCAACATTTTCATACACTCATTGAATAAATTAAAAATAATCTCCAAAATCAATTGTAAAAACTTTCAAGAAAATAATTCAAATCTTTTTTGGGGAAGAATGTGCAATACTAAGTTGTAGGTTTATTAAGCTGTGATAAATCCATGCTGTTAAAGCGGTAGCAAACCTCACCAAAAAAGAAAAAAAAGGGCCCTCAGGCAATTTAAGCCGTAATGTACTAGTATGAACAGCATACTAGCACATGATGGCAGACTTACCTGAAAACAAAGCCCTGCAAAGGTGCTGTCACTGGTCACGGCCCTTTCATCTTCACCCAGTCTTCCTTCTGGGTCTGCTGGCTTCGGCCATATGAATGGTCAAGCCGCATAGGTATGCCATTCCGTCACCAGCTGCTGCTAAAGGCTTACCTACAGGTACAGTAAATATTTCCTAAACCGCACTGTTTAGGAGATATTTACTGTACCTGTAGGTAAGCCTTATTATAGTCTTACCTATAGATAAAATCAACCCAGTGAGTTAACTGCTACTTTAAGATCACTGGTATTGTGAGAATAACAAGTTCTCCTCTGAGTGTCGGTTTTATGAAGGATTGTAGATCACTTCTCCTAAGGAGAAGAGAAGCAATCTACAGTACAAACACTGAGAACACAGGAGAACTGTGAACGCCGGCTGTAATCTCGCGAGAATTTTCAAGACTATAGTTTTATGAACGGAAACGTGAACGGAAATCACAAAACACCTAAAAATATACTTCCTAATAAAAATAAAGTATTAAAGCCCCCATTTGCAAAAATAGACACCCCCTAATTGCAAAAAATAATTGTTAGTAATATTTAACAATAATCAGACATGTGCTTTTTCATGTGAATAGTACATATTGAAATGGTTGAAATTGCATCTAGAATGCAGCTATACACCTTTTCAAAAAATTGAAAACTAAATATGCTGAATTTTAATAAATCATTCAAATCACACAGCTGTAATACTTTTTTTTATTATTATTTATTTTCACTATATCAAAATACAAGAATTTATGTATTTTGATACATAAATTATTATTGTAATTTCAGAGATAATTACAATAATAAATGCATTTAAACTACCTCCCACCGCCCTTCCCCCAAGTCCCGAGCTGTAATATTAAGGCCCCGGTCACACTTGAGGATTTGGAGTCGCCGGCAGAATTTCACTAAACTCAAAGTACAACACGTGACATGCATTTAAGGTGACATTCATTCTGAATGGCAACCCCAAATGAAGTACAATTTTGCCGCAATTGCCGCCAACAGAATCGCGCAAAATGCACATTTAAGAATTGTGAAAAAGCTTTTTGCCAAAAAAGGTGCATGAGCTTCTTCACTGCATTTTTGGAATGGAAGGAGGCCAATTCAAATGAACACTGCCACTCCAAAAACTAACTACAAAACGCACCAAAAAATGCCCTTAAACATGACGCAGGAGCATCACTCAGATGTGAATGGGGCCTAAGAGCATTAGCTGTGTCCATAGCACATGGCTCTCACACAGGTGTATACAGTAGTACGCCTGTATAAACAAAGATATATATTATAGATTTTATATATATATATATATATATATATATATATATATATATATATATATATATATTTAAAATTTATGAGTTTATTACTGGGTCTTTGGGTTTTTGTGTAATAATAGGGGCTGGTTTTATTGTCACTGTTGTTTCTCAGCTGGCTCCGCACATCTCAGATGATTCCCTCCTCCCTCCTGGCTAACTGGACCTCTGCCCAGGTTCACACTGGGCTGCGGGAGTGAAGCCGTGCGAGTTCAGCTGAACTCGCACGATTTCACTCCTGCCTGTCAGTCCCGATTTTGGCCGCGATTACAGAGACATCTGTACAGGTTTCTGCACAGATGTCAATGTAAATTGCAGACCAAAATCACAAAAAGTAGTACAGAAACTACTTTTTGAAATCGGTGCAGCGCCGCAGATGCAGCGTCGCACCGATTAGGACGGTGCCATTGCCGGCAATTTGCGGCAAATACTGCCGCTTTGACATGCGATTTGACATGCCAAATCGCATGTCAAAACGCACCAGTGTGAACCAGGGCTTAGGGCTGGAGAAGCAGGGATAGACATATTTTACACTAACAGCAAGTGAGATCCTCAGATCTTACTTTAATAAACCAGCCGTATGTATAACAATGTATGAGAGAAGCGTTATGTGCTGAGATGATCAGCGTAGAACATCTTCTCCTCTGATCCTCTCAGTTACATAAGCCGCTAATGATTTAGGATGAGTTGTGAAAATCATAATCGCAGCTTATCTCAGTTTCATAAACGCAAACCTAAATGTAAATATTCTCCACAAAGAACAGAACAGAAGAGAAATAGAGTTGTTGTAAGAATGTCTTAAAATATGGCATTCACCGGTGCATTTCATAAATATAAGAAAACAAAAGCTAAACCTACATAGTTAAATCCAAGTCTTAAATAAATAGAAAAATCTGGCCTTCAAAAAATACAAAACAAAAAGGGACAGCTTGATCATTTGAGAGTTACAAGAGAGATATCAGGCCAGCTAAAAAAAACTATGAAAAAAATATTACTGCAGAAAGAAAGACAATTTTTAAAACATTCTACAAATATATCAACAGCAAGACGGTCAGGGCAGAACATGAAGGATGAATATGGGCATTTGGTCACAATCGACAAGGTAATGGGAAACGCATTAAATACATTTCAATACAATTCTTCAGTTTACAGGCACAAAAAAGGAGGGTTTAGCAGATGTAAAAGAAAAGCTAATACTGATACCAATGATGTAACTTTGTGGTTGTCAGAAATAGAGGTCCAAAACAGGTAACAAAAGCTAAATGAAAAAAAAAATGGCCCAAGTCCTCAGGGTGCTTAGCTCAGTAAACTGCAGGCCTCAATTCCTGAATCTTAAAGACAATTTATTGACTGGAACACTATCAACTGATTGGCGTAGAGCAACTGTTATACCAATATTCCAAAAGGGGTCTAGATGTATATCAGGAAACGTCAAACCAGTCAGCCTAACATCAGTAGTATGCAAGGTATTTGAGGGAATGCTAAGGGATTCTATAAAGACAGTTGTCATCGAAAATGGTTTTATTAGTAACAACATGGATTTTTGAAGGGTCACTCTTGTAGGTAAAGCAGAAGATGTAATCTTTCTTGATTTTGCAAAAGAATATGAAACTGTACACCACAAACGAACATGTAGACCTAGGTTAATTTCCCCTGGAGGTAGACCAACGGTGCTCCAAAGCTCATGGTGTCTTCCTGGCAGCATAAGAGTATAAGGTGAAGAGCTGGCAACTCGTCCTCCCGATAAAAGTACTCTATTGATAAACGGTACAGTGTGCAAGTTACAGCAAATTACGTGTTTCGGTAAAACCTGGCCTTGAATAAGGTTTTTTACCGAAACGTGTAAGCTGCTGTAACTTGCACACTGTACCCTTTATTAATAAAGTACTTTTATTGGGAGGAAAGGTTTTCGGCTCTTCACCTTATACTTTAGTGCCCCACAAACACTTAATTTCAAATTAAGGTGTATATATATATATATATATATATATATACACGGAAGGAAGGCTGGCTTCATTATATATATATATATATATATATATATATATATATATATATATACGGAAGGAAGGCTGGCTTCTGGAATGAGTGCAGATAGTAATGTACTACTATTACTCTAGTAAATGATTCAGCCTCTAAATGGACTGGGTTGCACCCCAAGGTTCTGTCTTGGGGCAAATACTGTCTAACTTGCCTATACTGTAAATGACATACAGTGGGGAGAACAAGGTATTTGATACACTGCCGATTTTGCAGGTTTTCCTACTTACAAAGCATGTAGAGATCTGTAATTTTTATCATGGGTACTCTTCAACTGTGAGAGACGAAATCTAAAACAAAAATCCAGAAAATCACATTGTATGATTTTTAAGTAATTAATTAGCATTTTATTGCATGACATAAGTATTTGATACATCAGAAAAGCAGAGCTTAATATTTGGTACAGAAACTTTTGTTTGCAATTACAGTGATCATAAGTTTCCTGTAGTTCTTGACCAGGTTTGCACACACTGCAGCAGGGATTTTGGCCCACTCCTCCATACAGAGCTTCTCCAGATCCTTCAGGTTTTGGGGCTGTCGCTGGGCAATACGGAATTCCAGCTCCCTCCAAAGATTTTCTATTGGGTTCAGGTCTTGAGACTGGCTAGGTCACTCCAGAACCTTGAGATGCTTCTTACAGAGCCACTTCTTAGTTGCGCTGGCTGTGTGTTTCAGGTCGTTGTCACGACCCAGCCACGACCCAGCCACGACCCATCTTCAATGCTCTTTCTGAGGGAAGGAGGTTGTTGGCCAAGATCTTGCGATACATGACCCCATCCATCCTCCCCTTAATACGGTGCAGTCATCCTGTCCCCTTTGCAGAAAAGCATCCCCAAAGAATGATGTTTCCACCTCCATGCTTCACGGTTGGGATGGTGTTCTTGGGGTTGTACTCATCCTTCTTCTTCCTCCAAACATGGCGAGTAGAGTTTAAACCAAAAGGCTCTATTTTTGTCTCATCAGACCACATGACCTTCTCTCATTTCTCCTCTGGATCATCCAGTTGGTCATTGGCAAACTTCAGATGGGCCTGGACATGCGCTGGCTTGAGCAGGGGGACCTTGTGTGTGCTGCAGGATTTCAATCCATGACGGCGTAGTGTGTTACTAATGGTTTTCTTTGTGACTGTGGTCCCAGCTCTCTTCAGGTCATTAACCAGGTCCTGCTGTGTAGTTCTGGGCTGATCCCTCACCTTCCTCGTGATCATTGATGCCCCACGAGGTGAGATCTTGCGTGGAGCCCCAGACCGAGGGAGATTGACCGTCATCTTGAACTTCTTCCATTTTCTAATAATTGCGCCAACAGTTGTTGCCTTCTCACCAAGCTGCTTGCCTATTGTCCTGCAGCCCATCCCAGCCTTTTGCAGGTCTACAATTTTATCCCTGATGTCCTTACACAGCTCTCTGGTCTTGGCCATTGTGGAGAGGTTGGAGTCTGTTTCATTGAGTGTGTGGACAGGTGTCTTTTATAAGGTAACGAGTTCAAACAGGTGCAGTTAATATGGTTAATGAGTGGAGAACAGGAGGACTTCTTAAAGAAAAAATAACAGGTCTGTGAGAGCCGGAATTCTTACTGGTTGGTAGGTGATCAAATACTTATGTCATGCAATAAAATGCAAATTAATTATTTAAAAATCATACAATGTGATTTTCTGGATTTTTGTTTTAGATTCCGTCTCTCACAGTTAAAGAGTACTTATGATAAAAATTACAGACCTCTACATGCATTGTAAGTAGGAAAATCTGCAAAATCGGCAGTGTATCAAATACTTGTTCTCCCCACTGTATAGGTTGGAATCAGGAATTTGATTTTAGTACTTGCCGATGATACCAAACAATGTAAAGAAATAGTTTTAGCATATAGCCACACTACAAGAGGACCTTAATAAAATAGAGGGATGAGTATCCACTTAGAAGTTGGGGTTCAGTAATGAAAATTGAAAGTTATACATCGGTGGAAAAAATTTGCATGCAGAGTACTCGGGGGGGGGGGGGGTGATTCACTGGGCGAGTCTGTGATGAAACCATATTTGAGGGTCCTTGTAGACCTAGCAGTAGTAATGGCAGGCTGCAGCTAAAAAACAAACAAAATACTATTGTGGATTAAAAAAGGCTTTTACTTTAGGAATAAATAACTACTTTTGCCCCTCTACAAAACACTAGTTTTCAGCTTTAATACCCTGTAAAGTTCTTGCCACCAATCAACAAGAATGATGTCCTCTAATTAAAAAGAGTTCAGTGAAGGGTAGCACAATTAATAAGGAAGATGGGGGACCTCAGTTACGAGGAACGATTGAGTAAATTACACTCATTCACCTTAGAGAAGAGACGTTTAAGAGGTGACATGATTGCCATCTACAAATTAATTAATGGTGAATGTAGCAATGGTACAAAAATGTAATATATTGTAGCTTACCAATCATTGGGTGTAGTGGCTGCATTCATTTTATTTTTTTAGGTTTTTCCCTTTGTTTTCCCCTTGTGATCTCCTTTATTATACAAACCCCACTGTAGATGAATGAGCACAGGAGGCACAGTAGACAACAGCATTGTCAGTCTGGGTTGAGGGGAGTGCTAGAAGTACTAGCAGATTTAAACGTAGTAACTAATTCAAGTTGCTTCAGCTAATACCTTATAATCAGTTACAGCGAACAGTTTTTCCTTTTGGAATAAATAATTTATATAAATAAATAAATGCTGACTATTTTAAGAACCATTGTCAGTCTTAAAAGGTCTGTTTTATCCCAGTAACTGCAAAATAGCTTTTCTGTTGAAAAACAACAGACTTACTGGCCTGGATCACAAGATTAAAATATAAGAAATAAGCCTCTTTCACATGGGGCATACTCCATCAAGCAGATCTGCCTGCTCACGGGAGTTATTTGTCTGCTGATACCCGCTGAGCAGGCAGATGACGGGTCCATGTCCACCCCGCTGATGCAGAGCAGACACAGACACAGCCCCTTGTTCTCTATGGGGTGGTCGAATGGAAGCGGACTCCCTGTCTGTTTCCATTCGACTGTCATTTGGCACGATCCGCTAGACGGATGGGGAACAGATCCCCATCCATCTATTTTTGGCGGATGGCATCTGATTGAAGGCAGTTGGACGTAAATGGACAAATATTAGTTTACATCCGCCTCCCCTTAGAGAACAATGGGTGGCCTGATCGGGTTCACCTGAAAAAACAGACAGGCAGACCCGTTGGTCCGATCGTTTGAAAGGGTCCATAAAGGCCAAAAAAGAAAACAAATAAAGCCATCAGATCTAAGAGTGAACCAAGGATATATGTGTGAGCCATGTATGGGAATGAAGTCTTGTGCCCAGTGCTGGCCAGGAAGGGATCTTGTCTATGCTCCAGGCAATAGTAGAGAGTGAGATGTGTCCCAGGAGCCACATATCTAGACAAGACTTTCTGTATGATGGAGAATGGCAGTCTCAGCCTGGACCCCCACCAGGCCACACCCTCAACACATTCACTTCACCCACCGGAGCTTAGTCATGGGTCACCAAAGCATTCCCCATGAGTAAGCTTCAGTGGATGGAGTGAAACGTGTCTGGGGCGTGGCCTGGAGGGGGTCCAGGCTGAGACTGCCATTTACCATCATACAGCAAGTCTTGGCTTAACGTGCGGCTCCCAGGACATCTAGTAGTCACTCTCTACCATCACATCTAAGTATTGGTAAACTGCAATATAATAAATGTTTGCTTTTGGGTTTATTATTATTCTGGGTCCTGACAAGGACTTGCAACCACAACTTGAAGGTGGAGGAAAGGAGGTTTAATATAAAATTGTGCCAGGGGGTCATTACAGTTAGAGCAAGAAAAATCTAGAATACCCTTCCCCAGACAGTAATATCAGCTGGAAGCGTTGACAAGTTGAAAAACTTCTAGGTGCCTTCCCAATGGGCATAATATACTGCATATAGTATGTATTTTTTTGAAATACTCAAACTGACACACATCCACACACTTACACTGGAATGGATGGACCTGTGTCTTTTTCCAACCTTATCTACTATGTACTGTAACAAGGTATCTCTGGGAAAAATGACAACTCTGGCCTTCTCAGTTTCTTTCCCTGCTGGAATCTGTACTTCAGCACCAACCATACACATTCGAAAAAAAAAATGTTTTGCTCCAGTTAAAATTTTACAATTATCATTCTTTTTCCCCCACAATTTTATCTGCTCTTTGGCTCCAGCAGAAGATTGACTGGAAAGCTTTGATGATTATGTGGTGTATGGAGCAATCAATCGATTCAGGAATTTTCAGATACTTTTAAATGAAAATTGAGCCCTATTTGCCCTTTTTCGAAGAGTGCCATTATTATTACATGTACAAAAGCTGTCCTTGATTGGTTCACATATAAAAGTAGATAAGTAAATGCTACTGCTGACTTGTTATAAAGCTGCATGCTCTAGGGCTCTCATCCTGTACTTGGCCTCACCATCTCAGCAACTTTTTTAATTTGATTTTGGCCACCCACTCCCTCAATACGTTTCACCCCCCCCCCCCCCCACCAGTTACCACTTGATTATATTTAAAAAATGAACAAATCTAAAAGCCCTGAATTATTATTATTATTCAGATTTATATAGCGCCAACAGTTTGTACAGTGCTTTACAACATGAGGGCAGACAGTACAGTTACAATACAATTCAATAAGGGAGTAATCAGAGGGCACTGCTCTGTAGAGCTTACAATCTAAGAGGGAGAGAGGGTCAAGTGATACAAAGGGTAATAACTGTAGGGGATGAGTCAATATAAAAGTACAGTTGCTAGGTGGGGGCAGGACAGGCTTCTCTGAAGAGAAGGTTTGTCTGAGATTGCCTAAAAGTGGACAGAGTAGGAGATACTCAGACAGATTGGGGTAGGGAGTTTCATAGGATGGGAGAGCCTCAGGAGAAGTCCTAGAGGTGAAAATAGGAGGAGGTGACAAGGGAGCTAAATTGTAGGAGCGAGAGGAAACCTGGGTCTTGGGAGGAACGAAGACCTATAGTCCTGCTCAACTTACAGGCCTGGTCTGAAGTCTTTTTTGTCCTGGACTTCCTCTGTGAGTGTCCATGTTGTTCCTTGATGATGTGGAAGCTCCCCATTGGTGGGGTTCCTACATAATCCAGAAAGAGATCCTCATGAGTCCTTCTGAAGACTTCAGTTGGTGATGTCATGATATCACAATGCAAGGGGCAACAAGAAGATTGATCAGTGGGTCTGGAGTCTGGATATCAACAGCACAGATCACTGGTCTCTGGATACTCACCCCAATTGGTGATGTGATGGCATTCTCAGTTAAAGCGGAGGTTCACACAAAAAGTGAACCTCCGCTTTTTGGAACCCTCCCCCCCTCCGGTGTCACATGTGGCACCTTTCAGGGGGGAGGGGGGTGCAGATACCTGTATAAAACAGGTATTTGCACCACTCCTGGGTTCTGACTCCCGCCCGCCCCTTTCGCGTCACCCCCGCTGTCTTCTGGGAAACACTCTGTTCCCAGGAGAGAGCGGGGAGAGAGCGGAGACCAGTGACGGCGCGCCGCAAGGCTTCACTTCCTGATTCCCTCACCGAGAATGGCGGCGGAAGCATCCGAGGACCGAGCGATTGCTCAGCCTCGTCTGCTGACATTGCGGGCGCGCTGGACAGGTAAGTGTCCATTTTTTTAAAGTCAGCAGCTGCAGTATTTGTAGCTGCTGGCTTTTAAAAAAAAAAAATCGGGTGAACCTCCGCTTTAAGTAAAAATGTGGTGAGTCAAAGAAAAGCGGGGAAGTCCTGGGGGTAGGACCATGTGCTGAAGCTTGTCAGCAGATTAATGTTTTGCTTGGGAGGACTTCATTGGTGTGCTGGAGTTTCTTTTGGATTATACCAAGTAAAAATGTGGGTTAGCAGATTTATTTTTTAGTTCTTTTTTTATTTGTGAATGCTTGAAAACTGGGAAAAGGAGACCGGGAATTGAGTGTTATTTTTACTTTTCTGCAGATGAGCTTTAAGACTTCACTGGAGGCATACTTGCTTCAAGTCGGTGACTCACTAGACAGCGAAGTCAAGAACAAGATACAAGAACAGCCTTATGTGTGCACCTTTGAAAAGTCAGCAATGGCAGCCCCCTTATTTCTATAATCACAGGTTCACTCAAAGGGCAAGGCAATTAAAGTGGTCATCTTAGGCCATAAAACATCATAATCCTCATCTCCCACCCACTCTTCACCAACAATAGAAACTGACATTTACAGACAGCAATTAGACTGTTACAATTAGAATTTACTGATCTGAAAGGCTGCTAATAAATTTGTTTTTACAATCATTAGAAGCAACCTAATTTGTTGACATGGCTTCCTCTAAACACATTCACTCTTAGGATCAAAAAAAAAAGAAAAGAAAAAAGAAAAGATCATCTATAAACAATGAACTGACACTGAGACTTTACGAGACTACTTGAACACGATCGTTCTCTACATTATAATAAATAACTGAATAAACCACTTAACTGCTAGGTGATACATTTCTATGAAATTAATACACAAAAGAAGCAAGGTTCATAAACAAGATGCATTTGTATGGCTGTATTATCAGTTTTCACCTGACATGTTCTGCAATAATGAAGCAGTATTGTATGCTGAATAGTATACCTTCATTACGCTGTTTCCAGCTGTGAACAAACATGAAAAGGAAGACGAAGAAGAAGTTAAGGAATAATGTTACAATGACATACTTACTGATGAGCCAACCAGTTTTGTAGAATTCCTTATTAATAGGACAAGAATAGTGGGATCTAATCTGCATGACTTGAAACTTAAAGCGATACGAAGACCCGGCTGCGTCAAAGTATTGTGCATAAGATGCTCCTCAAACTGACCTGGTGCTTGCAAGATGTGTGCACAATACTTTGATACTTCTGGATCAGCTCTCTTCTTCTGAGTACCGGTGAGGAAACACTCGAGCCTCGGCTTTGAGCGGCGCTACAAGCTTTTCCATGATCACGCTAAGCCCCGGTTCACACATATGCGGTGCGGGAAACTCAACGATCCTGGCACGTTTCCAGCACCGCATTGAAATTACAGTGTTTGTGATCTACTGTGGGCATACAAAGTTAACGACACCCCAAAAAGATCGCAAGCGCAGTGTTGATTACCTCCATCGGATCACATGGTACACAACGAGCATGTGATGCGGTTGTGGTGAGGCTCCAAAAAGGGTGCCTGCACTTCTTTGGTGCGATGGGCTCAAATCTTACCGTACTAAATTGCATGTGAATTGCACAGGAATGCGGTGCAGTTCCTGTGTGATTTACATGCGAATTATAGCGTGAACCAGGGCTAAACTCACATTTAAAATGCAATGCTGTTGATTTACTTAGGCTGGATTCACACCTATGCATTTTTAGTGCTTTTTGCATTTTGCAGATTTGCACTACAGAACGTGTTCCATAGAAAACCATGTTAAATGGACTGTAGTGCAAATCTGCAAAATGCAAAAAGCACTAAAACTGCATAGGTGTGAATCCAGCCTAAAGCTGGAGAGCACAAAATCAGCTACAGTTGTGCATGGTAGCCAATTAACTTCAAGTTTTTTGGTCAAAGCTTAATTGAACAAGCAAGTTATGCCACGTACACACGATTGCAAATTCCGCCAGCAAAAGTCCGATGTGAGCTTTTTGGCGGAAATTCCGTCCATGTTTATGCTCCATCGGACTTTTGCTGTCGGAATTTCCGCCAACAAAATATTGAGAGCAGGTTCTCTATTTTGTCAATGGAAATTCCGATCGTCTGTATGCAATTCCAATGCGAAAATTCCTATGCATGCTCGGAAACAATTTGACGCATGCTCAGAAGCATTGAACTTAATTTTCTCGGCTCATTGTAGTGTTACCGCGTTCTTGACGGTGGAAAGTTCTGAGAACTTTGGTGTGACCGTGTGTATGCAAGCCAAGCTTGAGCGGAATTCCGTCGGAAAAACCATCCAAGGTTTTTCCGAAGAAAATTCCGATCGTGTGTACGTGGCATTAGAAGCTGATTGCAAAGCTGCACTAGATTTTGCACTCTTCAGTTTTAGTAACTCAACCCCACTGCATTTGCAATTTGCTGCAGGTGCCAATACATTGTTAACAGCACCCTAAATGCAGATTGCAGACATGGTGCTTTTGCCTACACCAGATCACTTGGTACAACAGTACCATGCAATATGGTGCAGTGTGGTTTTGAAAAGTACTGCATGCACTGCTTTGTGTGCAATACAGTGTGATTTGCAGCCCATTCAGATAAATTGTCCCACAGAATCCCTGAACTCGCACGATTTCAAACCGGCAATGCAGTCTGACTTCGGGGGTGATTTGACAGGCATCTGTGTGGGTTCCTGCACAGATGTCTATTCAAATCGCCCCTGAGTCGCCAAAAGTAGTACAGGAACTACTTTTGGGATTCGGTGCGGTGCCGCAAGGTCGGTGTTGCACTGATTCGGACGGTGTCCCTAGAAACAGGCAGGAGGTGGACATTTGGTACATAGTCTATAGAAATAGGTTGCCGTCTACCTTCTAAAGCAGGGGTCTCAAACTGGTGGCCCTCCAGCTGTTGCGAAACTACAAGTCCCATGATGCATTGCAAGGCTGACAGTTACAATCATGACTCCCACAGGCAAAGGCATGATGGAACTTGTAGTTTGGCAACAGCTGGAGGGCCGCCAGTCTGAGACTCCTGTTATAAAGCTAACTTCAGCTGGATGGACATTTATCTTTATTCAACCTATATTATTCTTTACCAACTTTGTAACTATTTATTTTAGGTTAATGGGTGGGAATGGGAAGTATTAAAGTTAATTATAGTTGAAAGAGTGATCATGTTGAGTGTCACCCATGGGATGAGGTTCACTAGAAACAGGTAGGAGGTGGACCTTTATTACAAAATCTATAGAAACCGGTTGCCGTCTTCCTTTTAAAGCTAACTCCAGCAAGAGATGGAGGGATTACAAGAGAATGTACATCATCTCACAAATCTTTGCTAAGTAAAACATTTGCACATTGCTATTTGTAGAGCATGTTATTATCTATGGATTTCAACTGTGTGTTCAACTGGGCAAATTGAGTGCTTAGATGTTTGCATGGCATTGGCCTTTGACTCCTCCCAGAGAATTTCTATTAGGGTCACTTATTATTTGCGGTATTCTCATCTGAGAATATACACTGCGTGAACATACTTTTTTTTAAAAACAGTACAGAGTATCAGATGGGATAATTGATTCCACCACTATCATTGATCCATTAAGGACAGACTTTTCACAATGCACAACACAGGGAACCAGCAAAAGCTGTAAAACACGCCTTGATGAAGATATGTGCATTTATGTAAGATCTCCGCTTTTTGATAATGATATGAAAGAATAGAGAGAGCACTTTACACTGATGTGATGTAATCAGGCTGGCTGACAGCTGTGCTGTATGCAGCTCTTGAGCCGCTCATTCTCCCTCTCCGTAATGTATGCACGCTGTGACGGTACAACCTTTCTGTTCAAGGCAAAAAAAAAAAAAGGAAAAGAAAAAGAAATGCAAAGCCATTTCTTTTCAACTTTTGAGAATCCATCCTGAAGCGCTGATGTCCTGCGGAGTTAAATTTTAGCAGGAAAATCAGCTTGACCATATAAAAGTATATTACTTTGGAATGTTTTAGGTAATGACATTCCGGTGGTATATAAACAGAATGGAAATTTGCTAAATTTTTTTCATCTTTTTCTTTTTATGATTACTCAGTACTTGCCACTGCTGTCACTATTAAATTCTGACAGCCTTTACCACTATTTGGTAATAATTTCATGGTTTTAAAAGCATTGATAGAAGCTGAACAAAATACCCAGCACCCCTGTATGGCTGTGCAATAGCATTAAAATTTTTGGGTAAGACATAACACATTGTATATACAGAAGCTTATGGCAGTTACTTAGAGGCCCTTTTGAGCCTGTTTTGAGGCTCCTGGTAGGTAAGAAGGATTCTGGAAGATCCAAGGGGGTGGGACATAAGGGCACAAGCCATTTCAAAAAATATATATATCAAAAAAAATTAAACCCAAACCAAAAATGTAATATATTGCAGCTTACCAATGCTTTGATATGGTAACTGCATTAGGGCCAGTTCACACCGTAGAAACGCAGTCCGGATGTGTCCCAGATGCTTTTGTGCATGAAGGGACAGATTAAGAACACCATGGGCCTGGTGCTGAGGATTTTGGTGGGCCTTTTATAAATAATAAATAAATAAATATGCAAACAATTTTTTTTTATAACAAATTAAATTAAAGAGAGAGAGAGAGGGAGGATGAGAGAGAGGGAGAGAGAGAGAGAGAGGATGAGAGAGAGGATGAGAGAGGAGTGAGGGGTAAGGGAGGGAGGATGAGAGAGAAAGGGGGGATGAGAGAGAGAGGATGCGCATGAGCATGCGTGGGAATGACATCAACGCAGCCCAGCCAAGGCAAGTAACCGAAGGCACAGAACCCAGAAGGAAGACCGGGTGAAAATGGAAGCACCCAGGACCCACCGGATTGATCACAGTGCAGTGATCGGACGGTATAAACCTGGGAAGTATGTGCAGGTAATGGAGAGGAATGTGGAGGGTCTAGCAGTGGGCACTATGTACAGGAGAGGAGTGTGGAGGGTATGGCAGTGGGCAGCATGCACAGCAGAGGAGTGTGGAGGGTATGACAGAGGGTGGTATGTACCAGAGAGGAGTGTGGAGGGTATGAAAGTGGGCAGTATGTACAGAGGAGGAGTGTGGAGAGTATGACAGTGGGCAGTATGTACAGGAAAGGAATGTGGAGGGTATGATGGGGGTGGTATGTACAGGAGAGGAATGTGGAGCGAAAGATAGTTGGCAGTATGTACAGGAGAGGAGTGTGAAGGGTAAGGTTAGGTTACAGTATGTACAGGAGAGGAGTGTGGAGGGTAAGGTTGGGTTACAGTATGTACAGGAGAGGAGTGTGGATGGTATGATAGTGGGCAGTATGTACAGGAGAGGGGTGTGGAGGGTATAATGGGGGCAGTATGTACAGGAGAGGAGTGTGGAGGGTATGATAGTGGGCAGTATGTACAGGAGAGGAGTGTGGAGGGTATGACAGTCGGCACTATGTACAATAGAGGAGTTTATGAATGTGGGCAGTATGTACAGGAGAGGAGTGTGGAGGGTATGACAGTGAGCAGTATGTACAGGAGAGGAGTGTAGACAGTATGATACTGAGCAGTAGGTACATTAAATGAGTGTGGAGGGTAAGACAGTGAGCAGTATGTACAGGAGAAGAGTGTGGAGGGTATGACAGTGGGCACTATGTATAGGAGAGGAGTGTGGAGGGTATGACGGTGGGCACTATGTATAGGAGAGAAGTGTGGAGAGTACGACAGTGGGCACTATGTACAGGAGAGACGTGTATGAAAACAAGCACAATGTACAGGAGAGGAGTGTGTAGGGTATGACAGTGGGCACTATGTATAGGAGAGAAGTGTGGAGGGTATGACAGTGAGCAGTATGTACAGGAGAGAAGTGTGGAGAGTATGTACAGGTGAGGAAGATGAAGGGAATCTGGGAAGGAAAAATTTAAAGGTTTGTGGAAGGATTTTTAGGGACTGCGTAGTGGTTAAGCGAGCCATACATGGATTGAAATTAAGCAGAGACCAGCCATAGTCGATCTATGTATGGGCTAGCTGGTTTTTCACAAGTCAATCTATTATCTGACTTGAGTACAACCAGCCTGTCAGGTTTTTCCCAAAACAATCAGTGCTGCCAGCTATAGTTAGCAACACTGATCATTGTATTCACTGGCAGAACACAATAACACTGCAGGAGTGATTTCCCCCATCCACAGGTCAGCAGGTGAGAGGGTGTGTGGCGACAGGCTGGGGAGAGATACTTGTCAGTGGCTGGGTAGGCCCTGGCTAGTATCAGAGCCAGATACACACAGGTTACATACGCCACGATCGTTAGAGCGAGAACAATAATTCTAGCACTAGACATCCTCTGTAACTCTAAACATGTAACCTGTAAAAAAAATGAAAGCATCGCTTAGTATACAAAAAAAATCGTGCTAACTTTAGTGTTTTTTTTTTATGAATGAAACAGTTTCTTTACAAAAAAAACACGTTTGAAAAATTTCTGCGCAAATACCGTGTAACATAAAAAGTTGCAAAGACCACCATTTTATTCCATAGGGTGTCTGCTAAAACAATATATATAATATTTGAGGGTTCTGAGTAATTTTCTAGCAAAAAACAAATGATGATTTTTACAGGTAGGAGAGAAATGTCAGAATTGGCCTAAGTGGCAAGGGGTTAATTACTATAAGACCCCTTTCACACTGAGGGCGTTTTGCAGGCGCTATAGCGTTAAAAATGGCGCCTGTAATCTGCCCTTAAACAGCTGCTCTATTCACTCCAGTGTGAAAGCCCTCGGGCTTTCACACTAGAGCGGTGCGCTGGCAGGGCGTCAGAAAAAGTCCTGCCAGCAACTTCTTTGGAGCGCATTAGGAGCGGTGAAATCAATGGGCAGCACCGCCGTACCGCCGGCAATACGCCGCTGTAGCGGCGCATCTCGGGCGGTTTTTACCCTTTCTCGGTTGCTAGCGGGGGTTAAAAGCGCCGAAATGTGCCACAAATCCGACGGTAAAATAGCAGCGCTTTACCGCTATTTTACCGCCAACGCTCGGAGCGGCATAGTGTGAAAGCAGTCTTAGTAACATACAAATAATTATGATAAGCACTGTGAGCTCATCCTCTCTGCTGCAGAGTGTGTCAGCTTGTATTTAAACTGGCCTTTCTGTATATAGCTTCTGACAGGCTGCGCAAGCAGCCCCGTATCTCCGGAACCATAAATGATAGCAGCCCCATATTTTGATCAGTGGTGGGGTGGGTCTTCATCTAAATACCCCCCAAATATGGGGTCTCTGTGGGCTCTGGTCGCTGAGCTACAATCCTCGAAGTCGATTTTTTTTTTTTTAGATTTTTTTTGAGATTTTTTTTTTTGGGCAAATGGGCCTATCTTGGGGAAGGGGCCTGGAGCTGCAGCTCCAATAGCCCCTATGTTAATCCGGCCCTGTGTGCATGCACAATTTTGATGCATTTGTTAAGCATTCCAGTGCATTTTTTGTGCGTTTAGATGCATTCCAGTGCGGTTTTGATGCATTTTACAGCATTCCAGTACAGTGCACATTCTCCTTTTTTTTTCTGAAACTGGGACACACTGGAAATGCAAGAACTGGTGTGAACTATTTCATTGAAAACCATATAACCTACTTTCCATGCATTTTTGATGCAGAAAAAAATCAGAGAAAAATGGAGACCCCTGGAATAAAGCATCAAGATGAATTAATTACAGAGCCGTCATCATGTTATATCCTTACATTGCAGTTGAAATGGGCTACAGAAGCTAGCACATGGATGGTTTGTGAAGGTTGAGAGTTGTAGGTTTGGAGCGTTGCCATGGATTTGGATATGTGCAAACACATCTAGACACATGGTAAGTGCCCAAACCATGACTACTATGAATGATTGCTAATATCTTAAAATGCATGAAATTCTTACGGTGCAAGCAATGTTTGAGAGCTAACAACTAGCCGCTGGACAGAAAGAGGCTCAAAACATGGTGGCACAAGGTGTTTCAACAAAAACAACAACAAAAAAACGGAATTAAGGAGGGTTCTCCAAAGGGAGGGTTTGCCAATGTGGAGTTGGGTTTTAACCACTTAAGGACCTTGCCTGTTTTTCAGACTCAGCGTTTACACGTTAAAAAAAAAATTTTTGCAAGAAAATTACTTAGAACCCCCAAACATTATATATTGTTTTTTTTCTAACACCCTAGAGAATAAAATGGCGACCATAGCAATACTTTTTGTCACACCATATTTGCGCACTTTTTGGGGAAAAAATTCACGTTTTTTCATTAAAAAATAAGACAACAGTAAAGTTAGCCCAATTTTTTTTTTTTTATATTGTGAAAGATAGTGTTAAGCCACGTAAATTGATACCCAACATGTCATGCTTCAAAATTGCGCCCGCTCGTGGAATGGCATCAAACTTTTACCCTTAAAAATTTCCATAGGCGACGTTTAAAAAATTCTATAGGTTGCATATTTTGAGTTACAGAGGAGGTCTAGGGCTAGAATTATTGCTCTCGCTCTAAAGATTGCGGTGATACCTCACTGGTGTGGTTTGAACACCATTTTCATATGCGGGCGCTACTCACGTATACATTTGCTTCTGCGCGCAAGCTCGTCGAGACAGGGCGCTTTAAAAAGTTTTTTTTTGTTCTTATTTATTTTACTTGATTTTATTTATGTTTACACTGTTTTGTTAAAAAAAAGAAAAAAATGGGTCACTTTTATTCCTATTACAAAAAATGTAAACATCCCTTGTAATAGAAAAAAGCATGACAGGTCCTCTTAAATATGAGATCTGGGGTCACAAAGACCTCAGATCTCATATTTACACTAAAATGCAATAAAAAAAAATTGTCATTTAAAAAAATGACAACAAAAAAATGTGCCTTTAAGACGTATGACCGGAAGTGACGTTTTGACGTTGCTTCCGCCCCACTATGGTATGGAGACGGGTGGGGGCCATCTTCCCCTCACTCGTCTCCATACCCAGCTAGGAAGAGGACCCGATCGCCTCCGCCGCTACCAACGGCTCCGGTAAGCGGCGGAGGGCGCGGGAGAGCGGCGGGAGGGGGGGGCCCTCTCCTGCCGCCGATAACGGTGATCTTGCGGCGAGTCCACCGCAGAGACCACCATTATCATTTACAGGACCGGCGCCTGAAGAGATGGACACCTCGGTTGTGGCAGCAGCTGCTGCCGTTACCGAGATATCCCTCTTCAAAAAGAGGACGTATATAGTCGTGCGCAGGTCCTTAACCACTTAACGACCGCTCACTGTATATATACGTCGGCAGAATGGCACCGACAGGCACAATCACGTACAGTGTACGTGACTGCCTTTGTATAGTTGGGGGGTCCAATCAGACCCCCCTTCTATACAGTGAGCGGTCGTTATCCGGGATGAGGGGATGGCCGTTCGATTCCGGCCACCCCCTCGCGATCGCTCCCGGCAAATGAGAAAGCTTACTCTGCTGTGTAATGTTTACACAGGCAGAGGAAGTGATGTCATCTCTCATGCGGCGCTCACATATACCGAGCGCCGTACAAGAGAAGACACACAGATTAGTGCACAAACAGTACACTGACACCAGGACACATAGGAACATAAATCGCCCCCCCCCAGACACCCCCAGATCACCCCCCCAGATCACCCCCCAGCCCCCAGTCACAGTGTCACTGATTGCAGTGACCATTTATTTACTGATCACTGCAATCAGTGACATTTGTGACTGTAAAAGTGTCACTACAGTTAGTTTTAGGTCCAGTGTAGCCCCCTAACCCCCCCTAATAAAGGTTTAACCCCCTGATCACCCCCCAGATAACCCTTTCACCCCTATCACCGCTGTCGCTAAGCGATCGTTTTTCTGATCGCTGTTTTAGTGTCGGTGATGCCGATCGGTAGCCAGTTATTTTTTTTAGGTTCGCCGCAGGTTTTTATAGCGTCAGGTACCCCCATATATTACCTAATAAAGGTTTAACCCCCTTGATCACCCCCCAGGTAACCCTTTCACCCCCTATCACCACTGTCGCTAAGCGATCATTTTTCTGATCGCTGTCTTATTGTCGGTGATGCCAATAGGTAGCCAGTTATTTTTTTCAGGTTCGCCGCAGGTTTTTATAGCGTCAGGTACCCCCATATATTACCTAATAAAGGTTTAACCCCTTGATCGCCCCCCCCCCCCAGGTAACCCTTTCACCCCCTTTTGCCAGTGTCACTAAGCAATTGTTTTTCTGATCGCTATATTAGTTATGCTGGTGCCGATAGATAGCCAGTTATTTTTTTTAGGTTTGCCGCATGTTTTTATAGCATCAGGTACCCCCATATATTATCTAATAAAGGTTTTAACCCCCTAATTGCCCCTAGTTAACCCTGCGTCACACCCCAGGCAGCGTCAGGTTAGTGCCAGTAGCGCTAACACCCACGCGTGAAGCATACACCTTCCTTAGTGGTATAGTATCTGAACAGATCAATATCTGATCTGATAAGATCTATACTAGTGTCCCCAGCAGTTTAGGGTTCCCAAAAACGCAGTGTTAGCGGGATCAGCCCAGATACCTGCTAGCATCTGCGTTTTGCCCCTCCGTCCAGCCCAGGCCACCCAAGTGCAGTATCGATCGATCACTGTCACTTACAAAACACAACACACATAACTGCAGCGTTTGCATAGACAGGCCTGATCCCTGCGACTCCAGTGCTGTAGGAGGTGATTTCACCACCACAGTTAAAAAAAAAAGCAAATATGCCGAAGCATTGGGGCAGCAGGGGGGGAGGAGCGGAGGAGCGATTTTGCTCCTAATGCCGCATACATACGGTCGAAATTCCGACGGAGGCTTGCCCGTGGAAAAGTCTGACCATGTGTGTGCGGCATAACTTTTGCGGGAAGATGCCCCAATGCTTCGGCATATATAAATGGTGCATGTATGCCCATCATTAGAAGTGGGTGGATGAATGGCGGTATTCTAATAGTGGGCATACCCACCAATCAATCTCTTTTTTTCGTTCAGCCAACAGGCTGCATGAAAAAAAATATTACAATACATGCCCAACAAGGACCAGCAACGTACTGGTATGTTGCTGGACTTTGAATGGTTATACCAGATTGATGCCTGTGGGTTTAGGTATCATCTTGGTATCATTCTTTTCAGCCAGCGGCCGGCTTTCATGTAAAAGCAATCATAGCGGCTAATTAGCCTCTGGACTGCTTTTACAAGCAGTGGGAGGGAATGTCCCCCCCCGGATATAAAAAGCGCCATTGGGAAATTGGGAAAGCATTTTATCACACCGATCTTGGTGTGGTCAGATGCTTTGAGGGCAGAGGAAAGATCTGGGGTCTAATAGACCCCAGTTTTTTCAAAAAAAGAGTACCTGTCACTACCTATTGCTATCATAGGGGATATTTACATTCCCTGAGATAACAATAAAAATGATTAAAAAAAAAAAAATATGGAAGGAACAGTTTAAAAATAAAATAAAAAAGCAAAATTAATAATAATAAAAAAAAAAAAAAAAAAGCACCCCTGTCCTGCCCTGCTCTTGCGCAATGGCGAACGCAAGCGTCGGTCTGGCGTCATATGTAAACAGCAATTGCACCATGCAGGTGAGGTATCACCGCAAAGGTCAGATCGAGGGCAGTCATTTTAGCAGTAGACCTCCTCTGTAAATCTAACATGGTAACCTGTAAAGGCTTTTAAAGGCTTTTAAAAATGTATGTAGTTTGTCGCCAATGCGCGTCTGTGCAAAATTTTAAAGCATGTCGTGTTTGGTATCTATGTACTCGGCCTAAGATCATCTTATTTATTTCATCAAACATTTGGGCAATATAGTGTGTTTTAGTGCATTAAAATAAAAAAAGTGTATTTTTTCCACAAAAAATGTGTTTGAAAAATCTGTGCGCAAATACTGTGTGGGAAAAAAAATGCAACACCCACCATTTTAATCTGTAGGGCCTTTGCTTTAAAAAAATATATAATGTTTGGGGGTTCAACATAATTTTCTTGCAAAAAAAAAATGTTTTCATGTAAACAAAAAGTGTCAGAAAGGGCTTTGTCTTCAAGTGGTTAGAAGAGTGGATGTAAGCTTCCTAATGTTATGTATAAAATGCCAGAACAGTTCAAAACCCCCCCAAATGACCCCATTTTGGAAAGTAGACACCCCAAGCTATATACTGAGAGGCATGTCGAGTCCATGGAATATTTTATATGTTGACACAAGTTGCGGAAAAAAGACAATTTATTTTAAATTTTAATTTTTTTGCACAAAGTTGTTACTAAATGATATATTGCTCAAACATGCCATGGGAATATGTGGAATTACACCCCAAAATACATTCTGTTGCTTCTCCTGAGTACGGGGATACCACATGTGTGAGACTTTTTGGGAGCCTAGCCACGTACGGGACCCCAAAAACCAAGCACCGCCTTCAGGCTTTCTAAGGGTGTAAATTTTTGATTTCACTTCTCACTGCCTATCACAGTTTCAGAGGCCATGGAATGCCCAGATGGCACAAAACCCCCCCAAATGACCCCATTTTGGAAAGTAGACACCCCAAGCTATTTTCTGAGAGGTATGGTGAGTATTTTGCAGATCTCGCTTTTTGTCACAAAGTTTTGAAAATTGAAAAAATAAATAAAAAAAAAATTATTTTCTTTCTTTATTTTCAAAAACAAATGAGAGCTGTAAAATACTCAACATTCCTCTCAGCAAATAGCTTGGGGTGTCTACTTTCCAAAATTGGGTCATATGGGGGGGGGGGGGTTTGTGCTATTTTGGCATTTTATGGCCTTCGAAACTGTGATAGGTAGTGAGGAGTGAAATCAAAAATTTGCGCCCTTAGAAATCCTGAAGGCAGTGCTTGGTTTTCGGGGCCCGTACGCAGCTAGGCTCCTAAAAAGTCCCACACATGTGGTATCCCCGTACTCAGGAGAAACAGCAAAATGTATTTTGGGGTGCAATTCCACATATAACCATGGCATGTGTGAGCAATATATCATTTAGTGACAACTTTTTGTAATTTTTTTTTTTTTTTTTGTCATTATTCAATCACTTGGGACAAGAAAAAAAAAATATTCAATGGGCTCAACATGCCTCTCAGAAATTTTCTTGGGGTGTCTACTTTCTAAAATGGGATCATTTGGGGGGTTTTGTGCTATTTTGGCATTTTATGGCCTTCGAAACTGTGATAGGTAGTGAGGAGTGAAATCAAAAATTTGCGCCCTTAGAAATCCTGAAGGTGGTGCTTGGTTTTCGGGGGCCCGTACGTGGCTAGGCTCTCAAAAAGTCCCACACATGTGGTATCCCCGTACTCAGGAGAAGCAGCAAAATGTATTTTGGGGTGCAATTCAACATATAACCATGGCATGTGTGAGCAATATATCATTTAGTGACAACTTTTTGTAATTTTTTTTTGTCATTATTCAATCACTTGAGACAAAAAAAAATATTCAATTGGCTCAACATGCCTCTCAGCAATTTCCTTGGGATGTCTACTTTCCAAAATGGGGTCATTTGGGGGGGTTTTGTACTGCCCTGCCATTTTAGCACCTCAAGAAATGAGATAGGCAGTCATAAATTAAAAGCTGTGTAAATTCCAGAAAATGTACCCTAGTTTGTAGACGCTATACCAATAAATATACGCTTATTGACATTTTTTTTACTAAAGACATGTGGCTGAATACATTTTGGCCTAAATGTATGACTAAAATTGAGTTTATTCGATTTTTCTTATAACAAAAAGTAGAAAATATCATTTTTTTTTCAAAATTTTCAGTCTTTTTTCGTTTATATCGCAAAAAAAAAAAAATCGCAGAGGCAATCAAATACCATTAAAAGAAAGCTCTATTTGTGGGAAGAAAAGGACGCAAATTTTGTTTGGGTACAACATTGCATGTCCGCACAATTTACAGTTAAAGCAGCGCAGTGCAAAATTCTGAAAACACCTCTGGTCCTTTAGCTACAAAATGGTCCGGGGCTTAAGTGGTTAAGTGGTTAAGCAGTCAGAAATTCTGACTTTGACTCTCCAAGACATAGAAGAAGTTGGTGACCGATTTAGCCCACTAGGCTCAACCTAAAACTAAAAAAAATTTTGGGGGTTGAATAAGACTTTAATAATAATAGAAATACAGAAGCCCCAAATTCCAGCCTTCTCTTCAAATCTTAAAATAGGACTAAAGAAATAAAATGCAGACAAGCCACCTATGACCTGGACTGAGCGGTATTAATAGCTAAAACTGTGCTAGATGTACATATAGGGAGCATATAGTATAGGGAGCAATCGGTGCTTAGGGCAATACACAGAGCTTGTGACAATGAGATGAGGTATGGTACTTTTTTCCAAATACCATGAATGGACATCACATAACCCACTACGAGGTCAGATTCATTATGTTACACATTCAATCACTTCAAACTGAAGGTTTTCTTCTAGGACTGCATTTAGGTTTTGCACCCTCTAAGCCTACAGGAATCTCTCATGCCCCGTACACACGATCGGAAATTCCGACAAGAAAACCGTGTTTGTTTTCTGATGGAATGTTGGCTCACACTTGTGTTGCATACACACGGTCACACAAATCTTGTCTGAAATTCCGACCATCAAGAACGCGGAGACGTACCAGACGTACGATGAGCCAAGATCAATGAAGTTCAATAGGCAGTTCGGCTCTTCTGCTTGATTCTGAGCATCTGTGTTTTTTTGTGCGACAGAATTGCATACAGACGAGCGGAATTTCCGACAAGAACTTTTTCCGTCTGAAAAATAGAGAACCTGTTTTCAATCTTTTGCTGGCGGAAATTCTGACAGAAAATGTTGGATGGAGCCTACACACAGACGGAATATCCGACCAAGAGCTAACATCCAACTTTTTTGGACGGAAAATCCTATCGTGTGTACAGGGCATTACAGATTTCTTGCTTTACCTACTGGTGAAATCTAACATTCAGGTTTTTATTTGACTTCATCATCTACTACTGTGGCACGGACGTAGCATACAGAAGATGTCTAATGGAACCATGATATTTCCCTGGCCACACTAGTCAGCTAAACAAAGTAAGCCACAGGAAGATATGAGCCTTGCTGTAGATTGAGCAGCTGTTCAGGCCATGTTACACAGAAGGGACCAATCAAATAAAGGAATTTTATTTTTCTTTGAATGTTCCCTTTAACTACTAAGAAATAATATCCTGCAGACAAGTGAGCTTGGAGGATATTGCAGATTTGTGTTAATGTGTTTTGTTTGCCTTTTATTTATTTTTTGCACATGAAAGCAGCACAAAAAACAAGGGAGTAAATTGTATTTGAAAAAAAAATAAAAAAAAATAATAAAAGCTATTTCTTTTCCAGCAGACGAGAGAGCATAGGCGAGGCATGCCATGATAAACCAGTACGAGCAACACCGTGGGTGATGTCACCCTGCCAAGTATCAGTGTCCTGAATATTATGTTTTCAATGTCAAAAAATCTAATATTTCTATATATCTCAGTGGGGATGCCCTATCCTGCTGAGAACTACTGTACATCAAACTACACTGCGTGTGCCTCCCTTAACCAGAAATACGTTTTGTGTTGCAGTTCTTATTATTTGCATTAAACATTTACCGTGACCTGCTCACTGCTTCTTTGTCAAAAGTAAATGGACCTTTAACCACTTAAGCCCCGGACCAATACGCTGCATAAAGACCAGGCCCCTTTTTGCGATTCGGCACTGCGTTGCTTTAACTGACAATTGCGCGGTCGTGCGACGTGGCTCCCAAACAAAATTGACGTCCTTTTTTTCCCACAAATAGAGCTTTCTTTTGGTGGTATTTCATCACCTCTGCAGTTTTTATTTTTTGCGCTTTAAACAAAAATAGAGCGACAATTTTGAAAAAAATTCAATATTTTTTACTTTTTGCTATAATAAATATCCCCAAAAAATATATAAAAAAACATTTTTTTTCCTCAGTTTAGGCCGATACGTATTCTTCTACATATTTTTGGTAAAAAAAAATCGCAATCGCCGTTTATTGATTGGTTTGCGCAAAAGTTATAGCGTTTACAAAATAGGGGGTAGTTTTATGGCATTTTTATTAAAAACATTTTTTTACTAGTAATGGCTGTGATCAGCGATTTTTTTGTGACTGCGACATTATGGCGGACACATCAGACACTTTTGACACATTTTTGGGACCATTGTCATTTTCACAGCGATCAGTGCTATAAAAATGCACTGATTACTGTGAAAATGACACTGGCAGTGAAGGGGTGCTGGAGGGGTTAAATGTGCCTAGGGGAGTGATTACTACTGTGTGGGGGCGTGGCTATGAGTGACACGTGACCGATCTCCGCTCTGATCACACAGAGCGGAGATCGCTGATACTGTCAGTAGAGGAGCGGGGACGTTGTGTTTGCACTAACATCTCCCCGCTCCATGCCTCCGTGAGACCCGCGGTCCGACTCACGGGGAAGGCAGGGGGCGCGAGCCCGACATCGGGCAGTTAAAGGGGACGTACAGGTATGTGATTGTGCCTGTACGTGGCTGGTCCTTAAGTGGTTAAGAAAAAAAAAACTTTTCTTTTCCATACAAAGGGTTAAAAAGAGCCCCACCGGATGCCTTAGCTGCCCTCTGGAAGGAGGGTCTCAAATGGAACAAAATTCTTTCAAGGCATTTTTTTTTTTTTGTATTAGTGATAAATTAACCTTAGCAAATACTTTATGTTCAATAACCAGTGCTGAGATTAAGAGTTTTTTATTTGCTAAATAGCTTCCTTTAAGCTAGTGTATTGTTGGTTCACTTACCTTTTCCTTCGATTTCCCTTCTAAATGTTATTTTTCTTGGTCTGAATAACTCACTTCCTGTTCCTCCTCAGTAAGCTTGCCCCCATCATCCGAGCCATTCTGGCTGGGGGTAGGTCAGCGTGCTCGCCCCCTCCCTTGGGACTACATCCCTGCGGGGAGACGCTGTGAACGTTCACAGGCAAGGAGGCAGGGGATATGTGGGCGTGTCTACGACACTGTAGCTCCGCCTCCCATGCCTTGTTTCTGTGCTGAATTAACATCTAAGCAGCACTGCCCGCCTTAACTCCGCCCCCTTACTATGCGCGTTCTCGTTAGGTGACATGGCGAAAAAGTGGCAATTTGCATGCGCGATGCCGCTAAGCCTCAAGGGAAGTGTAGTTCCTTTGATGCCGTGACGTCGCTTTAGTGAATGCGCTCCGAAACCCGGAACTAGAGGAGAGAAGCAATAGAGGAAACGATGAGGACGAGTAATAGCATACAGTGGAACCTCGGTTTTGGAGTAACTTGGTTTGAGAGTGTTTTGATTTGCGAGCAACTTTTAAAAAAAAATTCTGACTCGGTTTGCGAGTGTTGCCTCACACTCGCACTAGCACCTTTGCTTCCATGTGCTGGGTGTTTAGTGTGCTCCTGCCCCTTTAATGGAGGGTGGGCTCCCCCCAGTCACCTGCCCTATATCTATCCATCAGCATACATGTGCTTCCATTGAGGAGACCTTAAATTTTAGAGTTAGGACTGCAGCATACAGGGAGCCTTGACGCGGCCTGCAGCTTACACATGTATTTGCAAATGCGTGCAACTAAACCCCTGTTTTTAAACACACTGTTAGACAGGTGAATTCGTTTTGTTGCTGATTGGTTGGTAAGTTGAGCTTGGATATTCTGTGTGTTTTTTATTGACATGAGCAGAATTCAGCCTAATAGGGCCTGCATTACCACATTTGGCCTGACGTGCAGGGGCGCCGGAGCAGAGCCGAACAGCGTCAATCGCAGCCGATTGGCGCCGTTCGGCAATGCTCGGAAAGACACGGAAATACACGGAAATACTCAGTTTCCGATTCTTTTCGAAGTTTGCCGAGGTCAGCCGACGGGTCCTCTGGACTTTCTGGCCATTTCCGAGGCTCTCCGGTGCCCCCCCCCACCTCTGGCCACATATGGTATTGCATCCCATTGAAGTCAATGCAAAATTCTTTTTGTTTCCATTGACTTCAAGGGGAATACTTTGATATGCGAGTACTTTGGATTACGAGCATACTCCTGGAACGAATTATGCTCGTAATCCGAGGTTCAACTGTACTAATTTAACAGGTAATTACATATTTTAAATGGAAATAACAAATATATTCAATATCTGTATAGCACAGAGATCACTTATAGGCTAAAACATTTTAACCTTTACAACCCCTTTAAGTAGCTCAAAGCCATTAGCAACTCACATGTTCTTACTTTTTTCCCCAGGGTACCTGTAAGAATCACCAATAACCAACCAAGTGGAAGGACCATACCCCCGATGAGCCCCCCAGATTTGTAACAATAAAGTATTTACTGATCCCCCCCCAGAGACCCTCTGACATAGCTGATGTGACAAATTTTATGTTATTTTATTTTAATTTTTCCTGTCAATAACCCATGACCCACAATGACCTGCAACTTTAGGGTGGGTGGGGAAACTTTCTCTTTGCGTGAACTATCTGGGATGAACACCCAGCAGCCTTTACAAGAACAACCCTTTTGGCTCCACCCTGTCCATCTAATCTTCAGCCACCAATCTGGTAAGACCTACACTCCTTTTCACCCTGAACTCACTTTTTTTGAACTGTTCTTCCACATAGACATGCTGACCCTCCAGGTCTCCCTATACCTCCATAAAGCCACATTACAACTTATTAACATTGTTTGCTAAAACAATTAACTAAAAATAATACTAATTTTCACTTTGTATGTCCACTTTGCAGTCACTTTCGGTTTACATGCACTCCAATGATGGCTACATGGCATTCCTCATGGTGGGTTTCCTAATGGAGACAACCAAGGATCATGCTGGCCTAATGTGTTTACAATTTGTATTTTGCATTGGAATCCCATGTGACAAGATGACAAAGCAGCAATAAATTTATGAGAAAATGGCAGTTATTAGACATGTGCACTGCCGAAAAATGTGTTGTTTTTTTTTGTTTTTGTTTTTTTGCTTTTTTTGGGAAATTCGGGAAATTAAAAAAATTTGTTTTTTTCGTTTTTTTTGCTTTTTTTTGGAAATTCTGGAAATTTGGAATTCCGAAATTCCGAATTTTCGAATTTCCGAATTTCCAAAAAAATGAATAAAACAAAAACGAAAAAAACAAATTTTTTGAATTTCCGAAAAAAGCAAAAAAACAAAAAAAAAGAATTTCCGAAAATCGGAAATTCGGAAATTCTAAAAATTCTGAATTCAGAAATTCAACTTTCCAAATTTCCCATTTTCGAATTTTAGATTTTCGCATTTTGCAACTTCTAATTTTCGAATCTCGAATTTTCAAAATTTCTAATTTTCGAAATTCTGAAATTCTGAAATTTGAAATTTTGGAAATACGAAAATACGAAAATTCGGAAATCCGAAAATCCGAAAATTTGGAAATTTAAAATTTCGGAAATTCTGAAATTTCGGAAATAACGAATTTCTATAAATTTGTGAAAAACTAATTAGAAACTAAACTAATTGCACATGTCTAGCAGTTGTCAGGAAGTGCCTGAGGAAGAAACCTCATGCTGCAATACATTTTTTTAAAGGATAAGTTCACCTTTCTCAACCACTGATCTGCCTCCTCCCTGTGACGGCGGGTGAGGGAACCTTCTCCCCGCACCTGCTGTCACAATTTAAAAACAGCGCGTTCATGCAGGAATCTGCCCACATGGCCACATCATTCATTCACAGAGTTTTGTAAATGAATGAACTACAACTGCTGTCATCCATTGCGGCTGATGGCTTACAGTTTTTTATGAACTGTGAGGGCTCTGGTGAGTGTGTTCATAAGCCTCATACACATGATCGGATTATCCGTCAACAGCCTGTCATCACACAATTCCCATCGGATAATCCGATCATGTGTATGAGGCTTTAGTCTATTGTGCTTCCAGGACTTTAGTAACTGCCTGCCTGTATCGGAGGTATGGACAGACAGTGTACTAATAGTCTGCAAGGGCCTGACATTGCGATCTGCTGATTGCAGGTGAAAAAATAATAAATGCACATTTTTATCTACAAAAACAGTGCATATATATATATATATATATATATATATATATATATATTTTTTAACCACTTCAATACCAGGCACTTATACACCTTCCTGCCCAAGCCAATTTTCAGCTTTCAGCGCTGTCGCAATTTGAATGACAATTGCGCGGTCATGCTACACTGTACTCAAACAATTTTTTTTATCATTTTGTTCCCACAAATAGAGCTTTCTTTTGGTGGTATTTGATCACCTCTGCGATTTTTATTTTTTGCGCAACAAATAAAAAAAGAGTGAAAATTTTGCAAAAAAAATGTTTTTCTTTGTTTCTGTTACATTTTTTTGTAAATAAGTACCTTTTCTTCTTCAATGATGGGCACTGATATGGCTGCGCTTATGGGCACTGATAAGGCGGCTCTTATGGGCACCAATGAGGTGGCACCAATGAGGTGGAACTGATGAGGTGGCACTGATGGGCACTGATAGGTGGCATTGATGGACACTGGTGGGTGGCACTGGTGACACTGGTGGGTGGCATTGATGGGCATCACTAATTTTGTTGGTGCCATGATGGTGCCAGTCAGTGCCCATTTGTGGGCACTGATTGGCATATGTTAGCTATACATTTGTACATGTGGATGGCCACGGGGGACTTACCTGACCATCCACATGTTAGGTGCTTCCCTGGTGGTCCTGGACGGCATCCTGGTGGTCCAGTGTGGGCATCCGAGGGAGGGCAGCGCTGATAAACAATCAGCGCAAACCCCCCCTGTCGATCGGCTCTCCTCTACTCGCATCTGTCAGATGTGAGTGAGGAAAAGCCGATCAACGGCTCTTCCTGTTTACATCGTGATCAGCCGTGATTGGACACGGCTGATCACGGGGTAAAGAGCGTCCGCCGGAGGCTCTTTACCGAGAACGGTGTTGCGGCGTGTCAGACTGACACACCGCACCACCGATCGCCACGGAGCGCGCCCCCTCGGGCGAGCGGCGGCTGTTATCCTGCTGGATGTGATATGTCGCCCAGTCAGGATAAATGAACCACCACCCGGCCGTCATTTTGCTATAGGCCGGGCGGGAAGTGGTTAAGTGAACTTATCCTTTTAAAGTGGTTGTAAACCCTCCTTTGCAAGTTTCACCTACAGGTAAGCCTAGATTAAGTCTTACCTGTAGGTGTTTTCAATATCTCCTAAACCTGCACGGTTTAGGAGATATTTGTGAATGGGATTACACATTATCTAAGGCGCATGCGCGCCGCCGACAACAGCGCAGGTGCACTGTAAATCCCATTCACAAATCCGGCCATGCCGGATTTGACGGCTTCCGCGCGCATGTGCGGAGTGACGTCTCCGCTGCTCCGGCCAATCACAGCGCCGGAGCGGCGATACCCGGAAGTAACCTTCCGGGTATCTGCGGAAAGATGTCTGCGGCCGGAGGGGGAGATGAGGACGGCTTCGGGGGCTTCGATCTAAGGTAAGTAATGCATAATGAGCTAGTATGCTAGTCATACTAGCTCATTATGGCTTTGTCTTGCAGGTGTTTTATTTTTAATTTTTTTTGGGTTTACAACCACTTTAAATCTGAAGTTTTGGCATGGCAATTTTTACATAGTTACATTGTACCTGCTTCGACCAATGTAGGTATGCATTTGCCATACCTGTGGGATCCCTGTAAAAGCTAGAAAGTAGTAGGCTCCACGACTCCAATGATCTCCTATCTTCCGAGTTCCCTGTTGACTAGCTGCCCTGCAGAGTTATGAATACAGGAGGTTAATCACTCAGCATGGGCACCATTCAAGGAATCTGCATTTGCTCAGTGGATGCAAAATGTTTTCTGATTGGACGAGGTGGAGAGGTAGTGCTGTGGTATAACCTTCTGCAAGGAAACCATATATATTTAAAGAAGGGACTATCAAACATAAAGTGGAAGTGCAAATGATAAATTATTCTTATGTGTTCTATTTTCCTGAATATGTGCTGCAGTTTACAAATCCATCATTTATGAAAACAGTTTTGTTCAAAATGTTTTTTATCCCTAGTGATATGAAATTTCAAGGTCTGCACATTTCTTGAGTTAAAGATCCAATGTTCTTTTGTAAATAATTTGAAAATCACGGTTGTGCTGCTGTACTGGTGATTAGGAATACAGATGAAGCAATGGTCATGTCACGTTTTACCTTTTAACTCACAGTCCAGCTGATCACAAGTTAACACGGTGACACACAAGCCAGCCATGGCTCATACAACAAACGTCACACTATATCCCTTTTAGAGTAATGATGAGTTTGTTCTGTTGCAATAAGTAAGGCATTGGCGCTTAGATGGACACAGGGCTTTACTTTGGGAAGCATAGAGTAAGCGATTACTTTGAGTCTTTGGTTTAAATCCCACCTGGGACACCATTTGCATGGAGTTAGTATGACCTTCTTCCCTTAATTCCTTCTTATTTTTTAATGTGAAATGAAACAGCAAGCATTTTAGTAAGTGGGGGAAATATTGTCTAAAAGCTGTTTGCCACTCAATTAAATATTATCCATGACTGATGGAAAACTGCAATTATTAATCTGTAGTAAAAAATCATCCACATAAATCTCAGCAAACAATTAGTGCACCTTCCTTACACCCAACAACTGCTCTATCAGCATGGAGTTTGCATATTTTAACTTTTCTCCATGCTGGTATACGTTTCAGGAACATACTAGTAGGCTGGTTCAATTCCACCCCAAAATGGTGTGCTTGACTTCATGACCACAGAAAGGACTATCTAGAGATAAGGGACTGATGTCCAAAATGTCCTGTAAAAGAGATGTTTTAAACTGTGCTCAGTGGGAGTACATAAATTACATTGATTACAGTTGTGATTGCCTATTATTTCAGAATAAGATGCTGAATCGGTTGTTCTCGGCATGACACACAGCAGGCAGCTTTGAAAGCTGATTGCTCTGCAGGATAACCTGATAATTTCGGCAATCAACAATGTAAGTACAGATGTGCTGGCGTTAGTATTAGGGGTTAGTTTGCAGGTAAGATTGTGGTTAGTACTAGGGTCAAGGATCATTGTTATGTTTAGAAATTAGAGGGCTGAGTGTTAGGTTTAATTGTGAGGTTCATTACAGCCTTTAATGCTTAATTTAAAGGTAGATTAATGGTTTTCTTCCAAAATAAGTTAATGGTTAAGTGTTAGAGATGGGGTTATTGTTAATTAAGTACGTAGGTTAAGGTTAAGATTAGGGGTCAGAGCACACGGAGATTCCCACCAAAGTATGGATATTGAAATCTACACATGGTCGGAATTTCCGATGAAAAAAGTCAGACGGAATTTTTCATCGGATATTCCGACCGTGTGTGTGCCCCATCGGACTTTTTCCATCGGAAACTCAGACGGAGTTAGAAAGAGAACGTGTTTCTATTGGAAATTCCGTACGTCTGTATGGAACTCCGACCGAGAAAAAAACATGCATGCTCAGAATCAAGTCGACGCATGCTCGGAAGCATTAAACTTAATTTTTCTCGGCTCGTCGTAGTGTTGTACGTCACAGTGTTCTTGACGGTCGGAATTTGGTGTGACAGTGTGTATTCAAGACAGCTTGAGTGGAATTCCGTCGGAAAAATCCGTCGGAGTTTATCCCGACGGAAAATCCGATCGTGTGTACAAGGCCTAACAAGCTGTAAATAAACTTGGTGGCTACAACATGAAGAATGACAATATAATAGTAGTAGTAGTAGTAGTAGAAGTAGCACTGATAGTAGTAGTAGTAGTAGTAGTGTAGTATACCATTACAAACATTTTAGAATAATTTCCAAAAAAGCTCAAAAAGTAGACAATGTAACTCCTTCCATCATACACAATGCAGTACAGAGAACAACGGAGCTCTGATTTCCCAATCCCAATGAATTCATGTTTATCAAACTAAATGAAACAGGGGTACGATTCAAAAAGTAATCAATGAGTTTTGCAATCAATGCAGGGGTCTAAATGCCTCCTTCTTCCCTCTATTGGAACTTTTAACTATTTTTACCAAATCAGAGCTGTCATGAGAGCAAAAGGTAAGAGAATATCTTTCAATGGGGACAAATATTCACTTCCGGTTGGGTCTTCAAAACAGAAAATGAAGGGGAAATCTCCCCAGGAGGCCACAGATAGCAAAAGATACCTGAAAGGGGGTGTTAACCTTTCCCTACTATTTGTTAAATGACAATAAAATGTTTTACCTGTACATATACTATATATATATCTATCTATATAAGGTGGCCTAGTAAACCAATGATTTCATGCCATGTTGATAATTAATCCATTGATATATGGTGATTTTTTTAAAGCTTTGGATGTATCCATTTTTTTAAACATAGTTCACCAAACAAAATTAATTCTAAGGTGATAAACCAAGACTTTCAAGTCACATGGCATAAAAAAAAGCCACCCCCTGTATGTCTTGGCTCAAACTAACCTCAAAACCTTTGCACAATAACCCAAACCTTACTAAAACCACACTACTGCAAGTGAACTGCAGATATCCTCTAATAAAATCGTTCTCTGCTTGCCTGTGATACAGAACGGAACACCAATGTCAACCTTTGATTTAAAATGAGGTAAATATACCATTGAGTCATTTAATAGCTAATCCACTTTTTATTAATTTTGCTTCCTTGTGGCTTTGCTCGGAACGAGAGGGAGGTAAAAAATGAATGGCTTATGAGGAAACTCTCATGAAAGAAGAGTGAAGTGGATTTTTCTGAAGCCATGAAAGTCCCATCAAGGTCTCATTTGTAGGAGCCACGTCTCCTAATCAGACTTCTATGCACTGACATAGGGAGCTTTTCAGCGATTTTTGGCTGGGGTCCAATTGCATCAAATGGAAAGGCGAAAGAAAGAGTCAGTGCAGCATTTTAATATCCTCTTATTTTAAAATAGCACATTGCACATATAGTGCTCTCTCATCATGGACTAAAGAATAGCTTTGAAAACATGAATAAATGCCGATAAAAAAGCAATATATAGTAAGAACTAATTATAATTATATTTTTTTTTAATGTTTTTCCACAAAAATACTGGACACATGATTATTGTAATTTTATGTATATCCAGTATTGTTATACTTCCAGATTTACAAAGCACATACAATAAATTTATATCAGTCTCTAAACCCAAAACCAAATAGCCTAATTGTCATGACCTTGCAGTAATACTTTCATGACCTGTCTGTCTCTTACCTGGTCTGTGTATCAGCCTTAGGGCTTGCTCTCTCACACCTGCATGGTTAAGTAATCTTCCCTCAGTGTGGCTCCACCCTAGCCTCAACAGGAACCACTATCTAACACTGTGTTCTCCAAGCCTGCCTTGCCGTGCAATATTGTGTGTTTGGTTTCCTGTTTCCTGCTTGCTGTGTGCTCTACGTTTGTCTCTGTTTCCGATCTTGACGTGTTCCCGACCATCCCCGCCTGCTTGTGACCCTGACCTTTGGCGCGTTTCTCAACCATCCCTGCCTGCTTGTGACCCTTGACCTTTGTCTTGTTCTCCGTTTATCCTTGTCTGCTAGTCACCCCGACCTGTAGCTTCCTCCTATAGCCTACCGTGAGCGTGAGCTGGGAGACCCTGGGGGCCGTGACCAGGAGTCAGCTGCAGCATAGCCCATCCTCACCACTAGAGGCTCTGGGGAACACCTGCTGGCTCTTATGTTCTAGCTCCCTGTGGGAACCGTGTTGGTGCCCCAGTGAACCTGCCTTCCTGTACCACCCAGGGTTTCATCTGCAGTAGTCAGCCGTAGGGTCCACTATCATAGCGGTGCACTCCTGACCCCAACGGAGTGCATCTGTCACCTGGCCATGTGACACTAATGTAGCCATCACAATCAAGCTAACAGATACAAAGACACACCTACATACACATGTGCGCATAAAGAAGCATGCAAGGGCCAATGTGGGCAATAACCAATCAGTATAAGTAAACCCAGTCACTAAAATCTCATGTTATGTTGCCATACATGAATTAAAATTTAGCTAATTCAGCAGGCACTGGACAAATTTCAATCCATCTATGGCTGTTTGCGCTAGAGAGAAGTTGGTCTAATGGTCAGCTTCTCTCAAACGGGAATGTTGGAAAATTTGTGTTCGATACACGCTGCAGCCAATCGCCTGCAGCACTGATTAGTGTATTCTGACAGCAGAGCAGTCCCACTTTCATAATGCAATAGCACAGCAGGGAGGATTCCTTCAACCACCCTGATTGTGTGGATGCCGGAAATTATAAATGATAAATTTCATTTATTGATCAGCTGTCTGGCTGATCACAAAATACTGATCTATCTATGGCCAGCTGAAGGTTTGATATGTAAACAGTAACTAGATGTTCTTTGGTTTGCTTAAAGTGCAGTCTCCTGTATGACAATCTAAACAAGTACCACACCCAGTTACCATGTGAAGCCTCACACGTTTTAGAGGGTGGACAGCACCACCAGGTACAGACAGTAATCAATGTGCCAGGTGTAACCAGGTGCCCCCACCCCAAGAAAAAGACAAAATAAACAAAAGACCAAATATACAAGGGGGTCATAACAAATAGAGCATAATTATTTGCTCCTATTAAAGAATAATGCAGCAACTAAAGGCACCCCATCCATGTTAATTACTGATATGCATGTAGTAAAAATGGAGATATGTCTATGTTTAGGTCTTAGATGGCTTCTGTATATACAACACATGAGATACTAAAGAGGTGAAACCACTTGTTAACTCTTACATATTTATAGCAATTTTTTGCTTTAAAAAACAGGGATTCTTAGTTTGAATATATTGCAGTACTGTACATGTTTAAGCAGGCCAACTGCATCTAAGTGATCCCTCTCTAGCCATAGGATTTAAGGTGTGGTGGTCAACTGTTAAACAAAGGGTTTGGTACTAAAGAGCTCTAAACTGGTGTAGCTCAGGGTGGCCACAGGAAAAGAAAAGAGGGAGATGAGAGAGACCTTATAGCATGGGTGCTCAACCTTTTGAAGAGTTAGGGCCACTTAAGTGATTTGGTAACCGATCACGGGCCATAATGAACTCTGGGGGTATTCCCGACCTTCATAAAGCACACTAAATCTGCATGATATAATAGAAGTCTATGGTTCAGTGCAGCTAAACTGCAGGAAAACCGCATGTGCACTGTGCTGCACCTGTGAATCAGTGTGAAAGATGCCTATTAACCTTTTTATTTAAGTGCTAATATGCCCATTGGAAGAGTGCAGTGTATGTAATATTTAATACATACACTGACCTTTTCCTCTTTCAGCTTCTGCTGGCATCACTCTCCAGGCTGCTAGAAAGGTCCCAGGCGAAGTGCACTTGGTATCACTCTGCCTGGGACAGAAGCCAATGCTAGAGGAAACATTGGCCTATGCAACTCCTGCTCCCTCCGCAGCCGCCTGCTTCCTCCGCTGCCAGCGCTGGCTCCATGCACTCTTGATGCTCTGGGATGATGGGTTGGTAACCCCTTAATTGATTAATCTGAGTTTGCTGAACCACCATCCCAGAGCATAGGCATGTGCTTCCCTGGTTTAAGGTAGAGGGCCACATCAGAGGGCTCAGAGGGTTGAATGTGGCATGCGGGAAACAGGTTGAGTACTTCTGCTTTATCGTGTAGTAAACTGCTTAATATAAAGGAGAAATTGCTACAAAAAGGATACATGACTTGAGAGTTGGTTCCACACTAGGAAGGCAGAAAATCTAAAATGAAAATATAAAATGACCTACATCTGTTGAGGCTGTCACCTCCCCATTTGGCGGGAACAACATTTCAAGTACACGGGTAGAGAAAAACCATCTCTATGCAGGATTAAGTTGGTCACTACATCTCATGTCTCGGGGGGGGGGGGGGGGGGCGTTCCTATTCTCAGACAGGTGTATGTAATTGGTAAGCACAAGTGGAGTCCACAAAGGGGCAATGTAAAGCTACAAAACTTGATGCTCACTTAAACAGATGACACTTACCATTTTTTATTCATATAACTTCAGGCGCCTCTGTCGATCAGACCACCGATGGGATGATTCTCAGACTCCTCCTGCACTTACCAATCTCTCTCTAGCCAGCCCCTACTTTTTCTTGCAGATTGACAAATTCTTGGAACATTCTTTGAACACAAGCAGGTTCAGGGTAGTTAGAAGGAACTTTTGTTTCACACAGGAGCTACAGTATGTAAAGCCCACTGCATGGTGGAAAAAGAAAAAACACCAAAAAACACCAAAATGGCACCATCCCTATTAACTCTAAATATTTTTGTCAAAATAGCGACATTTTACCAAAACCTGCAGATTATCATTGATATTTTTAAAAAGAAATAAAAAACTCAAACTTGTAATTCCTACTGGTTACTCCATGGGATCCATAGATGTCATACAGGCTACTATTTGCACATTAAACTTAACCCCTCCTCCCATTCCACCACTGGTTTCCAGATGTCGTTTTTTTTAATACTTTTTTTTTAACACAGATTTCCTTTTTGAGCACAATTTGCTGTTATCTTTTTTCCTCTCCCAGCGTCTCTTATTGTTTTCTATCTCAGTGGATCTGCTTTCCATTATGCAGACACAAGAATTCTATTTTCCTGGGAGTTGCCAATCTTCCCAGCTCCTTTCCTCACATCAAATAAAGCGTAGTACATCATGATATTTGTAGGTAATAGAGCATTTCACAAGGAACCCGTCACCTGGGAACATGAAAGAAGAAAAAAATTTCAGGCTTGTTCACAGTCACTTTGTTCAGTGAACATGGGGTTAAAAAAAAAAGTTTATTTTTCTTGTGAACGCATCCACAGTGAGAGAGAAATCCATGCATTGCAACATTTTATAGCAAGGTTGGTAGGCAACTATGAAGTGAAATACTTTTTGACTGATCATTTTGTTAAGCGCTGCGCAAATTGTTGGTGCTATAAAAATCCTGTGTAATAATAATAATAATAATTTGAGACTTCTTTAAAGTTTCCACTTTCTTCATGGGCAAATTTTTAGTGTAACAATGTCTATAACCATTTCTTTCTTCAGCAACTTTGTATGAGACTCCTGATCGGTTTGTCCATTCCGGCACCGCTACCAGCACAAAGTTGTTGTTTTTTTCTTATTTTTTCCTGATATGTCTTTGGCTAGGGTATTGCGTTGTTCCTAACCATGTCCATAACTATAGGTTGTTCTTGATCATATCTATGACTGGGGTATTTGGTTGTTCTTGAATCTTGATCATGTCCATGACTGGGGTATTAGGTTGTTCTTGGTCATGTCCATAACTGGGGTATTAAGTTGTTCTTGATCATGTCCATGACTGGGGTATTAGGTTGTTCTTCATCATGTCCTTGACTGGGGTATTAGGTTGTTCTTGATCATGTCCATGACTGGGGTATTAGGTTGTTTTTGATCATGTCCATGACTGGGGTATTAGGTTGTTCTTGATCATGTCTATGACTGGGGTATTAGGTTGTTCTTCATCATGTCCATGACTGGGGTATTAGGTTGTTCTTGATCATGTCCATGACTGGGGTATTAGGTTGTTCTTCATCATGTCTATGACTGGGGTATTAGGTTGTTCTTGATCATGTCCATGACTGGGGTTTTAGGTTGTTCTTGATCATGTCCATGACTGGGGTATTAGGTTGTTCTTGATCATGTCTATGACTGGAGTATTAGGTTGTTCTTCATCATGTTCATGACTGGGGTATTAGGTTGTTCTTGATCATGTCCATGACTGGGGTATTAGGTTGTTCTTGATCATGTCTATGACTGGGGTATTAGGTTGTTTTTGATCATGTCCATGGCTAGGGTAGTTTTGCCAATCACCACTGATAGTGAAAGAAAGTACTGTATATACTCGAGTATAAGCCGACCCGAATATAAGCCGAGGCACCTAATTTTACCACAAAAACTGGGAAAACGTATTGACTCGAGTATAAGCCGAGGGTGTGCCTCACTTTTCCTCATTGTGTCCATGCCTCACTGTGTCCATGACTAGTATGACGTTTAACATGGGAGTCTATGAAAGGGGTGCCCGGCTTTAAAAAATCGGTGCTCCCCGGCCATAAGTCCCCCGGACAAGAAACTTTGCAAACTTGTAGGGGAAGAGTGGGAAAGAGTGGGGCTACATGTGTGCCAAGTTTGGGGTCCAGAGGACCTACGACCGGCCAGTACCGGGTCCCCAAAGTCACCAGAGAAATGACCGTTTAACATGGGAGTCTATGGAAGGGGTGCCCGGTTTTGAAAAATTGGTACTCCCCTTCCGTAGGTCCCCCGGACAAGAAACTCTGCACACTTGTAGAGGAAGAGTGTGCCAAGTTTGGGGCCCAGGGGACCTACGGCCAGCCGGTACCAGCTCCCCAAAGTCCGGGAGATCAGGCGCAAAAAGGTGACTCGAGTATAAGCCGAGGGGGGCATTTTCAGCACAAAAAATTGTGCTTAAAAACTCGGCTTATACTCGAGTATATACGGTACCTCTGCAACTGCCAGTAATTTTGAAAGGGTATAGTGAGATTTTAAGCTATGCCATTAGTAACTGTAAGGTTCAAACATTGTTATGTCCATGTCAATGTATTGTCAATGTACAAAAAAAGGCCTGCACTATTTTATTTTTTAGTATGGCTCAATGCAACAGAATGCTAGGTGTGTTGCAGTATGCTGTAGATTTTCTTGTGTGCAATTAACATTGAATAGCAAAGCACACCTACAATACATTATCCTGCAATGTGACACATTATAATGCATGTTATTGTGTAAGTAAGCCCTTAGGGTCTATTATTTTCACATTATAAATACAGTATATATACAGTATCTAAATATATATATATATATATATATATTGTGACAGCAGGAAGGTAAAGTCACCTGGTTGCATCCAGGGGGGTAGATATATTTCTCCCAGATTCAGGCTTTATGCTGACTTATACAACTAGGGTGGAGAGTTGTATAAGCCCAGCTGAGGCTAGTAGGCTCATGGATGACTCATACCTCTAGGGAGAGGGCTGGGCGTCGTGCAGGCAGGGAGTTGATGAGACCAGCTGAAGCCTGTCAGTTCGTTTAAGGCCTCTATAAAAACTCCCAGCTTCATTAGATGTTAGCTCATGCCTGGAACAAGACCTGTGTGGACTGTCTAGGGAGAGTGAACCCCTGTGCGGTGAGGCAAAGCCTGTGTGGCTATTTGTTTGGACTTTTACTAAACCAGGGACTTAGGGACTAGGACAGCACCAGGCTGATCCCAGTTGTTAGTTTAGGAAACCTGCATGTTTAGTCAGAGGTCAAACTGACCAGGATTTATTTTGTTTATGTTTCTTTTTGGCTTTGCTGTGTTTTTGTCACTGTACATAGAGAAATAAACCGCACCTTTTGATTTTGAAAACCACAACCTCCGTCTGCTGGCCCTGTTTTTGTGTGGGGAGCCCAACCAGGGGGTCACACACACCCGCTACCGAGTTAACCCCCTCACAGTTGGTGGAGAACCAGTGGCAGTTTTTTTTAAGCCAGCATGGAGGAGATACTGAAACAGCTGGCTCTAGCAAATGCCAATCAACAGCAGACAAATGCAGGTTTGCAAAGGAGCCTTGCAGCCCAGCAGCAAGCTCATCAACAAGCCCAGCAGCAATCTGAGGCCCGCTTCATAGACCTGTTACAGAAGCAAGAGCAGAGACTACAACAAATGGAAGCAGTAATGCAGCAACGTCCGCAGACCAGTGAGGAAAGCCGTCCCACTAATACCGCGTCCTTTGGGGTGAGTCGTTTATTGACAAAAATGACTGGAGAGGATGATCCAGAGGTATTTTTGACCACATTTGAAAGGACTGCTGAAAGAGAAAAGTGGCCTGAGGAGCAGTGGGCTGGACTGGTGGCTCCTCTGTTAACTGGTGAATCGCAGAAGGCTTACTATGACCTAGAGCCTGACCAAGCAAAAGACTATGTGATGCTAAAAGCTGAAATATTGGCAAGGCTGGGTGTCACCCTGGCTGTCCGGGCTCAGCGTGTGCATAACTGGACTTTCCAGCTTGGAAAACCCCCCAGGTCTCAAATGTATGATCTCATTCACCTGAGCAGGAAGTGGCTACAGCCAGAGACTTTGTCCGCACCAGAGATTGTGGAACGTGTTGTAATGGATCGGTTTTTGAGAGCTCTTCCTACTGCCATCCAAAAGTGGGTAAGCCATGGAGACCCAGAGACGGCCAGTGGTCTTGTGGATCGTGTAGAGAAATACTTGGCTACAGAGAACCTGACGGCCTCTTCCAGAGACTCTCGGACTTTCCACCCTAAGACCAGACCATCCCCAGGGGCGGATAAGAGGATTCCAAGGGGTGAGGGTGGAGAGAGTGAGAGGGTGGGAGCTCTACCCAAAGTTTGGCGAGAACAGCCTGGGAAGTCAGGGGCTCAAGAGGCAGCCAAAAGGATTGTTTGCTACCGCTGCCGGCAAGCGGGACATATTGCAGCAAATTGCCCGGTTGTGGAGGAACCCATGCAATGTGACTTTCTGACGGACAGACGTCAGTCGCTGTGTGCGACAGTCGCATGCACTGCCATTCGGGGAACTGAGAAACATTTATGCAAAATGTGTATTAATGGTAGAAATGTTGTGGTATTACTGGATTCAGGTAGCCTTGTGACCCTGATAAAGGCTGAATTAGTTAAAACAGAGGTCTCTGGGAATAGCAAGGTAGCTGTTATTTGTGTGCATGGGGACACCCGAGAGTATCCAGTGACTACAGTGTGTTTCGAGACCCCCAAAGGTACCCTCTCTCATCCAGTGGGGTTAGTATCTCAATTACCGCATGATGCCATTGTGGGAAGAGATTTTCCGAAGTTCTGGGAACTGTGGGATGATCCTGAGCCCCCCACTGGTGCCCCTATGTACCAGGAATGTGATAGCCAGAACTCCTCTGAGAGTGGTGAGGACTCTCCAGAATTTCCCTTGTCAGTATTGGCAGGGGAGACTCAAGAAACTGGAGAGGAGCCCACCTCCTCAGACGAAAACCTACCGTCTGTGGAGTTTTCTGATCTGGAGGTTCACAGGGAAAATTTTGCCACAGAACAGTTAAAAGACCCCGCCCTAATAAAGGCACGGGAAAACGTAGTGGAAATAGATGGCGAGTTAGTGAACCCAGATAATACCTGCACTTACCCATACTTCAGCGTAGAGAAGGACCTACTGTATCGGGTGGCAAAAAGGGCAGAAGAAACCGTTGAGCAGCTTGTGGTGCCCAAACCTTACAGGAAGTTGGTGTTGGAGTTGGCCCATGGGCACATTCTTGGAGGTCATCTGGGGACAGAGAAAACCCGAGAGAGGGTATTACAGAGATTCTATTGGCCTGGGGTGATGAAGGACATAGAAAATTATTGTTCCTCCTGCCCTGTGTGTCAGAGGTCGGCCCCGATGCCACATTTCCGTAGCCCGCTGGTCCCTCTACCCATCATTGAGGTCCCGTTTGAGAGAATCGCAATGGATTTGGTAGGTCCTATAATCAAGTCCGCTAGGGGGCACCAGTACATATTGGTTATAATGGACTATGCCACCCGTTATCCAGAAGCGATCCCTCTCAGAAATACCTCGGCCAAAACCATAGCCAAAGAGCTATCTCTTGTTTTTAGCCGGGTGGGTATTTGTAAAGAACTGCTTACGGACCAAGGTACACCCTTTATGTCCCGGGTTATGAAAGAGCTGTGTAAATTGTTCAAAGTGACGCAATTGCGTACATCTGTGTATCACCCCCAAACCGATGGGCTGGTTGAAAGATTCAACAAAACCCTAAAACAAATGTTGAAGAAAGTGGTGGATAGAGATGGAAAGGATTGGGACTGTCTACTTCCTTATTTGATGTTTGCTATTAGGGAGGTGCCCCAATCCTCTACGGGATTCTCCCCCTTTGAGTTACTGTATGGGAGACACCCAAGAGGGCTGTTGGATATTGCCAAGGAAACTTGGGAAAGTGAGAGTTCTCCCCACAGGAGTGTGATTGAGCATGTCGCCCTGATGCAAGATCGAATTGCACAGGTAATGCCCATCGTGAAGGAACATTTGGCCCAAGCGCAGTTGGCACAGCAGAGAGTGTACAACCGTGGAGCAAAGACCCGTACCTTTTCCCCGGGGGATAGGATATTGGTACTTGTCCCTACGGTTGAAAGTAAATTCCTTGCCAAATGGCAAGGCCCCTACGAGATAATGGAAAAAGTGAGCGAAGTGAATTACAAGGTCAGACAACCAGGAAGGCGAAAGCCCGAACAGATATATCACGTTAATCTGTTGAAAGCCTGGAGGGATAGAGAGTCCCTAGTCGCAGAAACTTGGTCACCAGCTCAAACTGGTTGCGTGATTCCGGAGGTTGGAATAGCAGCCACCTTGTCACAACCCCAACAACAGGAGGTTAAGGAGTTTGTGCTTCGCAACAAGGAGGTGTTCTCTGAGCTGCCGGGACAAACATCTGGGGTAGAGCATGATATTATTACCCCGCCCGGTGAAAGGGTGAAGTTAAAACCCTATCGGATCCCAGAGGCCCGACGGGAGGCAATACGGGAGGAAGTACAGAAAATGCTGAACTTAGGGGTGATAGAGGAGTCCCAAAGTGATTGGTCTAGTCCCATTGTGTTGGTGCCTAAACCGGATGGGAGCTGGCGATTTTGTAACGATTTTCGTCAGTTGAACAAAGTTACAAAATTTGACACCTACCCCATGCCACGTATAGATGAGTTGATCGACCGGCTGGGAACAGCCCGATACATGACGACTCTTGACCTCACAAAAGGGTATTGGCAAATTCCCCTGGCCAAGTCGGCCAAAGAGAAAACCGCATTTGTAACCCCAGACGGGGCGTTCCAATATAAGAGAATGCCGTTCGGGTTACAGAATGCGCCGGCCACATTCCAGCGGAAAATGGACCAGATACTGAGGCCCCATCGGAAGTATGCTGCGGCTTACCTGGATGACGTAATTGTCCATAGCACAGATTGGGCCTCACATCTGCCAAAAGTGCAAGCAGTCCTAGACTCTATCCGGGAAGCGGGGTTTACGGCTAACCCCAAGAAGTGTACCATTGGGCAGGAGGAGGCCAAATATCTTGGGTACACCATTGGCAGGGGAGTGATAAAACCCCAACTCAACAAAGTCGAGGCCATCCAGAGTTGGCCACGTCCCAACAGCAAGAAGCAGGTACGGGCCTTTCTGGGAATCGCGGGTTATTATCGGCGCTTCATTCCCCACTTTGCTTCTAAGGCTGTGCCCCTAACCAACCTGACGAAAGGGAAAGGGTCGGTCATGATTAAATGGACCCCCGAGGCTGAGGCAGCATTCCAATTCTTGAAACAAGCCTTATGTAGCCAGCCAGTGTTGTACTCACCCGACTTCTCTAAAGACTTTGTCGTACAAAGTGATGCGTCAGATGTGGGGTTAGGAGCAGTATTGTCCCAGGTCTGGAACGGGGAAGAGCACCCAGTCATTTACCTCAGCAGGAAGTTGAAGTCCCATGAGGTAAATTACGCCACGGTTGAAAAGGAGTGTTTAGCGGTGAAGTGGGCTCTAGATTCCCTTCGGTACTATCTGCTAGGTAGGCACTTTGACATGGTTACGGATCACGCTCCGTTAAAGTGGATGGCTCAAAACAAGGAGACAAATAGAAGAGTGAATAGGTGGTTCCTGGCCCTACAGGAATTCAACTTCACAGTAAAGCATCGCCCTGGCGTTCAAATGGGGAATGTGGATGCTTTGTCTCGAGTACATGAATGCCTGATTGCTGGTGTTCCAACCCCAAGGTTAAAACAAGAGGGGGGGGTATGTGACAGCAGGAAGGTAAAGTCACCTGGTTGCATCCAGGGGGGTAGATATATTTCTCCCAGATTCAGGCTTTATGCTGACTTATACAACTAGGGTGGAGAGTTGTATAAGCCCAGCTGAGGCTAGTAGGCTCATGGATGACTCATACCTCTAGGGAGAGGGCTGGGCGTCGTGCAGGCAGGGAGTTGATGAGACCAGCTGAAGCCTGTCAGTTCGTTTAAGGCCTCTATAAAAACTCCCAGCTTCATTAGATGTTAGCTCATGCCTGGAACAAGACCTGTGTGGACTGTCTAGGGAGAGTGAACCCCTGTGCGGTGAGGCAAAGCCTGTGTGGCTATTTGTTTGGACTTTTACTAAACCAGGGACTTAGGGACTAGGACAGCACCAGGCTGATCCCAGTTGTTAGTTTAGGAAACCTGCATGTTTAGTCAGAGGTCAAACTGACCAGGATTTATTTTGTTTATGTTTCTTTTTGGCTTTGCTGTGTTTTTGTCACTGTACATAGAGAAATAAACCGCACCTTTTGATTTTGAAAACCACAACCTCCGTCTGCTGGCCCTGTTTTTGTGTGGGGAGCCCAACCAGGGGGTCACACACACCCGCTACCGAGTTAACCCCCTCACAATATATATATATATATATATATATATACTGTTTATTATATGTACTGCACACCCTCTATCCATGGGGTTGCATCAACAGGGATGCATTCACAATCCAAAATATATAGTAGTAAATTACAAATGTGTTGTGGCACTCAATCTTCTTTCATTTTTCAATCGTGATATTGTAACAAATGACAACAGTGTTGGACTGCAAAAGCATTAAAGTGATATTTAAGGTTCAATGTTTATTTTACTAAAATAATAAACATGTTATACTTACCTGCCCTGTGCAATGGTTTTGCACAGAGTAGCCCCAATTCTCCTCTTCTGGGGTCCCCTGTCAGAGCTCCTGATTCTTTCTTGCTTCAAGTACCCTCCCAAGCAAGCTGCTTGCTGGGGGTACTCATCCTCGCTCACTCCCAAGCTGCACTGTGTGCATCTATTGACACACATAGTGCGGTTTGGCCTCACCTCTGCCCCCACTCTCCCGTAGCTGGGTTTGATTGACAGCCTCGAGAGCCAATGGCTCCTGCTGCTCTCACCAAGTCCAGTGAGGAGGGAGAGAGAGAGAGGGATACAAGGGCCGTTGCTCTCATGCACAGTGCTGGATGAGATGGGGCTTAGGTAAGTATAAGGAGGGGGCTGCACCTAAAAGTTTTTTTTTTTACCTTAATAAAGAGAATACATTAAGGTAAAAAAAAAAACCTTCAGCCTTTACAACCATAAAGTGTAACATATTTCATTGGTACAAATAGTCCAACATCCAGAAACAACCTCACATGCATTCTCATTTTAACTCTATACACTTCTTAATAATATTATAAAATAGAAGACAAGTCTCCTTCCATTACCCTTTTTTTATGTATTCTTTCTTTTTCGTAGAATCAGGTGATATAAAACAAGAATATTATCAATCGTATCCCAGTACAGTGTCAATGTTCAAACCTTCACACACAACATACCGGTAATTGTAAACATGGAAATATACGTACAAGGCGTATAAATCCAAGAATAGTATGATGTACAGTATGTATTAGGAACAGGAGTATTACATGAAACTTCACTTTGTTTAAATCAGTGAGAATAGCAATCATATGAACTATGGAAATCTATAGATTTTAAATGATAGACAAGAGGTTAGGTAGGGGAAATCCTGGCTAGAGAATAAAAAACAAACAAACAAAACAACAAAATAAAATAAAAGACACCCCATGGGCAATATCTATATGTTTTTTGGAGGTTAGGTTAGCCCCCCCCCCCCCCCCTCACCATCTAAAAAAATAATGGAAAAAAGAGGAGAAAAAGACAGAGTTTGGAGGACTTAGGGAGTCTGCCATGTAGGAACACAGTACCCTTTTTTTTTCAAACAGGGAGCTGGTACAAAAGCGCAAGTAGCCTTGTTGGAAGAAGTGAAAAGACCAATTTTCTCATTGAACAGGTTAAAGTGGCCGTAAACCTTCACATATCCCCAGTGAAGTAACTGGCCTCAGGTCTTCTCTTCTCTACATACATTCAACGTCCAGAATTTATAAAGCTTGTCTGAGAGTTTAGAAAAAGGGGGCGGAGAGCTGAAATTGCACTCTGCAGAGCTACCTGAGGAGAGCTCTGAGAGCTGATTGGAGGGAAGAGACACACACCCCTTCGCAGCACACAAGAACAAAGCTTTTAGGCTGTCCAGAAATACACTGTCTCACCCTGCTCTGCACATGCTTAGTTGCTCTCCATTTTTGGGTATTTTTAGGCACTGCAGAGTTTGTACAAACTTTGTAGAGGCCGGTCTGCTGACAGCCTTAAAGCGGAATTAAACCCTCCTATCCTTTACAGCCAAGGAAGCTGCTTCTGTTTGATCTGCAACTGCCATGGTGCTGCACATGTGATCAGTTATGACACCAGCCATTTGATGGTTTGACAGTTTGGTTGAGGACACAAGCAAATGTCACAGTTAGCCATCCCAGCATTCCAGGAACATAACTGTTTTTTGAAACCGTTAAATCAATGGTTTTTTTTTCCACTTTATGATTTACTGCTGTTCAGGGGCCTTGGGCTTCAGAAAAATGGCAGCCTCCAGCAAGAAGAAACAGGAGCAATGTTGGAGGCAATTTACAGCACACACTAATTTTGGTACATAATTATTAATGTGGAATGTATGTTCCTTACTTTTTATCAAGTTGTTATGGGTAAAGTTCTGTTTTAAAGCGTAACTCCACTATTGTTGAGAAACAAACATTCCCCTCTGGGTGATCAATGTACATTGCAAGGATTATAACATTTGTTGCAGATTCCTAACTTTTGTTATTCTGAAGAAATCCCTGTGTGTTTGTCTGTGCCTCTGCACTAAATGAGTCTATTGGGAGTGGTTTCATAATTAACTGTCAGGTGTGCAGTGGCAGGGCACTAATGAGGAAATCTGCTGGGCCTGCATGCCTTTAGACGTATTCCTATTGAAATTATCTCTCCAAAAATGAAAATTTTGTTGCAGGGGATGCCTGAAATCTGATTCGTATCTTAGGCAGACTTCTGGGTAAATTGGTGAGCCAATCCCACAAACAGAAAATGATGTTTCTGGGGAGTGGTCAGTACACACTCTGTGTACAGAACATCTCCAGGTAGTCATATTGCAATGCATTCTCAGAAAATTACAGTGTCCTGCAGATTGAAAAAGAAAGGTCATTTTTAATAACATTAAATTATAATATGATTAGTGTCATAATTATATGTGCTATATTATTTTTTCTTTATTTGCTATTTTTTCCCCACAAAATTGGAGTTACCCTTTAAGTCATAGATCCATTGGACCTCCCATTTTTTTTAAATGTATTTATTTCTTTTAATTCTCATCTTCCTCCCTCTACTTGGTCTTGACACAAAATCTATGACTTAAAGTGAACCTCCGCTTTTCGAACCCCCCCTCCGGTGTTACATTTGGCAGTGTTCAGGGGGGAGAGGTGCAGATACCTGTATAATACAGGTATTTGCACCCACTTCCGGGAATAGACTCTCACGGGTGTCACTCCACTTCCCGCCCCCCCCCCTTCTGTCTTCTGGGAAACACACTGGTCCCAAGAGACAGCGGGGACCAGTGAAGGTGCACCGCCCGGCGCGCATGCGCAGTAGGGAACCGAGCAGTGAAGCCGCAATGCTTCACTTCCTGATTCCCTTACCGAGGATGGCGGCGGGGGCAGCTGAGAGACGAGTGATTGCTTGGCCTCGGCTGCCGACATCGCGGGCGCGCTGGACAGGTAAGCTTCCATTTATTAAAAGTCAGCAGCTGCTGTATTTGTAGCTGCTGGCCTTAAACAAAAAAAAATTGGGTGGACCTCCGCTTTAGACTGCAGCCAATGGTGTTGATTTACAAAATGCTAAATAGGCTGTTCACTTTACAAGAGAAATTGCAAACAAGCACAGCGTGTGTCTACAGTGAGCCTACCTGTCTGCCTCTACATTAAAACCTATAAAAAGAAATATAATTTCTAAAACATTAACCTACATTGATAAGTTTGTTTACACAACAGTGATCTCATTTTAAAGTATATATAGAAGAAAATAAGAATATAGATTCCTTCAGGAGCAGCCAGAGCTCACATCCATTCCTATCATTTTCTCACCATCCTCTTCTACCTGGGCCTGCAATTAGATCCTATTTTTAACAGGATGTGAATTTGGAGAAGGCTGACTTACAGGAGACGGTAACCAGGCAATGAGAGTCAATGAACCTTAATTAACGTTGTCTGTGCTGCATAGTTAAGTAACATAAGTTGCCACCTGCCCCATCATTCCGTAATAAAAGGATATTGCCGAGTCCGCGAGGTGCAATTTGTCATCATCATCCCTCTCTGGGTGATTTTATCTCGCCTGCTCGTTGTGTATGTACTAACTTTAAAAGAGGTTCTATTTAAATCATAATTGTGAAAATGTTCTCATTTAAAGATTGTAGAAAGTTCTACTACAGATTCATCCTCATGAATTTCTTATGACTTATTTCTTATTTATATTGCTGGGACGTTGGCGGCATCTTGGAGCACATCTACTGTACATTTTGTGGAAAACAGAAGTGTTTATCAGCAATTTTAAGCACATAATATAGCAATTTAGTCTGGAGCCTGAGAAACTCTGACAATCCGCATCCAAGTCTATTAGCATTGGAAAGGCAATATTATCAGCAAGGAGCTTGGGAAGAATGATATACTGATCTGATATCAGTCTATCTATCTATCTATCTATCTATCTATCTATCTATCTATCTATTGATATTCTTTTCTGCCTTTCTATCTATTTTTATGTCTATCTATCTATTTATCCATTTCTTTCTTTCTATCATTTTCTATTCTATTCTATCTTTCTATCTATTTTTATTATTATCTATCTATTGATCTATCTATTCTTTTTTGCATATCTATCTATTTTTCTATCTATCTATCTATCTATCTATCTATCTATCTATCTATCTATCTATCTATCTATCTATATATCTGTCTGTCGATCTATCTATCTAATGTCTGTCTATCTATATATCTATCTATTCTTACTATTTGTCAACTTTTCTGTTCTATTCCATCTTTCTATCTCTTTGTATTAATGTCTATTTATCTATCTATCTATCTATCTATCTATCTATCTATCTATCTATCTATCTATCTATCTATCTATCTATCTATCTATCTATCTATTCTATCCATCTATCTATCTATCTATTGTATTCTAATCTGTCTTTCTATTTTTATTAATAATCTATCTATCTATCTATCTATCTATCTATCTATCTATCTATCTATCTATCTATCTATCTATCATTGTTAATAGTGTATCTATTCTATTCTATTCTAGTCTGTCTTTCTATCTATTTTTATTAATAGTGTATCTAACATCTATCTTATCTATTTATTTATCTATCTATCTATCTATCTATCTATCTATCTATCTATCTATCTGTCTATATATCTGTCTGTTTGTCTATCTGTCTGTCGATCTATCTATCTAATGTCTGTCTATCTATATATCTATCTATTCTTACTATTTGTCAAATTTTCTATTCTATTCCATCTTTCTATCACTTTGTATTAATGTCTATCTATCTATCTATCTATCTATCTATCTATCTATCTATCTATCTATCTATCTATCTTTCTATCTATCTATCTATCTATTTTTGTTAATAGTGTATCTATTCTATTCTATTCTATTCTAGTCTGTCTTTCGATCTATTTTTATTAATAGTGTATCTATCTATCTATCTATCTATCTATCTATCTATCTATCTATCTATCTATCTATCTATCTATCTATCTATCTATCTATCTATCTATCTATCTATTTTTGTTAATAGTGTATCTATTCTATTCTAGTCTGTCTTTCTATCTATTTTTATTAATAGTGTATCTATCTATCTATCTATCTATCTATCTATCTATCTATCTATCTATCTATCTATCTATCTATCTATCTATCTATCTATCTTTCTATATTTCTATTTATTTATCGATCTATCGATCTATTGATCTATCTATCTATCTATCTATCTATCTATAAATCTATCTACAGTATCTCACAAAAGTGAGTACACCCCTCCCATTTTTGTAAATATTTTATTATTATCTTTTCATGTGACAACACTGAAGAAATGACACTTTGCTACAATGTAAAGTAGTGAGTGTACAGCTTGTATAACAGTGTCAATTTGCTGTCCCCTCAAAATAACTCAACACACAGCCATTAATGTCTAAACTGCTGGCAACAAAAGTGAGTACACATTTTTAATTATATAGCACAATTAAACAAAAGTGTCCATAGCTAAAAACTTTAAAACACTCTAGTAGCGCTCCGTCAGTAATAAAATATACATATGCTTACACACAAAACACCCAATAGCAATTTAAAACAAAGTCTCTAAATGAGTGACATCCGTGAAATGACGGTAAGATGGTCCGTGAAGCCAGTCACCAGAAACCCACCAAGGGAGTTCCGCTCCCTTTAGATTCAACACTCACCAGAGAACAATAAAGACATTTGCTCGTAGTGCAACTTTAGGATTCATCAAGGGGTTGGCAAACCACAATCCCGCAATCTGCATCAATCGCTGTTAATCTTCAGAAACAAAACAACACCACATAGCGTAATCCTGTTAGGGCTTTTATTTTGGAACCCTTAAAAACACACTTACATACAATGAAATAAGCATGCAGTTTGGTAACATCAATATGTAAAGCTGTCAGATTTCCACCGGATATCTGTAACTGACATCTCACCACACATGCTTCTTGGTATGCGGCAGTGTCCGTCACATCCGGCAGCGTGCTGATGTCATTTCTGTTCACTGCATTGTCCTTACGTTTTGTCATTACGACTTTGTCTGAGTGTGGTTTAAGAAATCTTAAAGTGGCACTATGAACAATTATCTTAATTTTTTGTTCTCTGGTGAGTGTTGGGTCTAAAGGGAGCATGACTCACTCTGTGTGTTTCTGGTGACTGGCTTCACGGAGCATCTAACCGTCATCTCACAGATATCACTAATTTAGAGACTTTGTTTCACCTATGCGTGATGGACTGGATACAAACATAAAGTACTGTTTTTAAATAGTGTTTTAGTTTTTTTAGCTATGAACACTTTTGTTTGGTTAGAGTTTAGTTTGTCTAGTGGCAGCCACCCTCCCCGGTCGGTCGGGTCACCTGCACCACCCACCCCCGGGGCGGTCAATAGCCCTGCACTTACCCCATCTAGGGTGTGGGCAGTCCTTCCTCCGGGCAGCGGCTTCCCCTGCATCTCCTCCTCCTCTGCATCATAGTGGCTCCTCCCTCGTCCTCCTAGGTAGCCAATAGGATTGCTTCCCCTCTCGGCCAATTGGGTGACCGGTCTCAGGACCCACTTCCTGATTGGCGGGGAGGAGAATCAGGTAAACAATAGCGAATATTATTTTGCAACTGGTTGAGCTCAGGGCACAGTGCTCTGCTCCCTGAGCCCATAGTTTTTTGAAGCCTATTAGAGCCTCTGGCTCTAATTATGTGCTTCTAAAAAAACAACAACATTGGAATCCATGTGTCCGGTGCCCTGCATGTAGATTAGGAGCCGGACACATGGATTAGGGGGGAAACCCCTGTGCCCTGCATTACAGGCCGCCACTGGTGGCAGCTAATTATGTAAAGTTTCCTATTGAATTAGATTCCTCCACATGTGTTCTTAGTAGTGTGGGCCATATATTGGATCACATTTTTGAGAATGATATAGCAGAATTGGTTAATACAGAAAACCAGGGACATTTATAAAGTTGAAAACTCCCTAGAGCACTGCCAGTTGAGATGTGTATCTGCTTACCAATCACGCACATTTACTCTTTCATGACCAATAACATGACCAGATTGTACAACCTGTAATATGTTGTTTCAGAATGCCATGCACATTTGTGGTTGTCACTCTAACCAACCCCAACATGACTTCAACAATGCCTAATGAAATGAAAAGTAATACACACTAGCATTCTATAGATCTGTTTGCGTACATTATGGTTTAGCAGTCTGTCAAGCACAGATAATCATTACCAGACATTGACTGACAGCGCGATCATTGCATGGTCCGTTGAGGAGTATTGTGGATATTAAAGCCAAACTCAGTATACATAGTAAAAGATCAAATACACAGAAAAACAGAAATTAAGATAAAACAAAACAAGTACAAAGATTAACATCAAGCTAAATTAACACCCCCCACCCAAAAAATACTAAGTATTTATTTAGGAGTTTTCTGATCAGCTGTAAAACAAGGCTTTCACCAGAAAATCTGTTCTTTACTGATCTCTACTCATGCAGTTTGTTCTTTTTTGTTTGCTTTACCCCTCCCAGTAGACATGTGCAAAGCGTTTCGTTCCGAATTGAAATTGGGATGAATTTTTCATTTTTCAGAAATTTGGATGTATCCGGTTTTCCAAATTACAATAGTAACGGTTCTGAATCCGAAAAAAAAAAAATGAAAAAAAAGTTAAGACAAATTTCGAATTCGAATAGTTTTCAAATCAAATTCGAATACTTTTTGAATCAAATTTGAATGCTTTTGAAAATAAAGGAATAGAGAAGAAAATAATAGAATAGAAAAGAAAAGAAAAACAGAACAGAATACAAAATAGAAGAAAAAAATTGAATAGAAAAAAAAGGGACATAATAGAAAATAAAAGAATAGAGTAAAAACAAACAAAATTGAATTGAAAAAAAAAAAGAACAGACTAAAATAAAATTTTATAGAAATTTATGGAATATAATAGAATAGAATAAAGAAACTGAATAGAATAGAATAAAATAAAAAGAATATAACTATTTTATGAAATTTGTATTTAAAAAAGAATAAATTTGAATTTAAATTGGAAAAGAATAGAATAGGATAGAATAAACAAACTAAAATAATAGAATAAAATAGAAAGACTAACAATATAACTCTTTTTTGAAATTCAAATTTTGAATAGAATAAATTCAAGTTTCGAATAGAATAAATTTGAATTAGAAAATAATAGACTATTATAGAAAATAAAATAGAACAGAAAATAAAAAATAGTATAGAAAATAGAAAATAGAATAGAAAAAAACAATAGGATAGAATGAAATAGAAAGAATATAAAGGTCTTCCAAATTTCGAATTTCCAGTAGAATAAATTTGATTTGGAATGGAATTTGATTTGAATGCAATTCAAGTGTAATTTGAATGTAATTCGTTAAATTTGGATCGATTTGAATTTGAATAAACAAAACTAATTCCAAAAACGAATTAAATTAATTAAACAAATTTAACTAAATGAATTTATGTAAATAACGAATCAAAACAAATCGAAACAAAATATTTTTTTTTGTTCTGCACATGTCTACCTCCCAGAATTAAAGCCCACTCAAATGACTACCGGAAGGCAGTGCAGCTTCTCTATCACATGACCACCGTGATTAGCTTTTACAGCTCAGCTTCTGATCAGAAACCAGGGTTGAGAGATGTTGTTGTTCAGTTGTTCAGTCATGTCTGACTCTTCTTGACCTCATGGACCATAGCACACCAGGCTTTTCTGTCCTCTACTGCCTCCCGGAGCTTGCTTATCTTGATGCTTGTTGTTTTGGTGATGCTATCTATCCATCTTGTTTTTTGTCATCCTCTTCTCGTTTTTCCTTCTATGTTTCCCAGCATTAGGGTATTTTCCAATGAGTCCACTCTTCGCATTAGGTGGCCAAGTTTTAGCCTGAGGATTTGGCCTTCCAGTGAATATTTAGGGCTGATTTCCCTCAAGATTGACTGGTTTAATCTTCTTGCCATCCAAGGGATTTTCAAGAGTCTTCTCCAACACCATAGTTCAAAAGCATTAATTCTTTGGCGTTTAGCCTTCCTTATGGTTCACTTTCACAGCCATAGGTTACTACTGGGAATACCATAGCTTTGACTATACGGCACTTTGTCGGTAGGGTGATGTCTCTGCTTATTATAATGTTGTCTAGGTTTGCCATTGCATTCCTCCCAAGAAGCAAGCGTCTCTTAATTTCATGGCTACAGTTACCGTGTGCCATGATCTTGGAGCCTAGGAAGATAAAATCTGTCACTGTTTCCATTTCTTCTCCATCTATTTGCCAATGAGTGATGAGATCGATTGCCATGATCTTAGTTTTCGTAATGTTCAATTTCAGGCCAGCTTTTGTTCTCTCCTCTTTCACCTTTATTAAGAGACTCTTTAGTTCTTCTCCACTTCCTGTCCTTAGTGTGGTATCATCTGCATTTCTCAGGTTGTTGATATTTCTCGCTGGCGGTCTTAATTCCAGCTTGTGATTCGTCGATCCTGGCATTTCGCATGATATATTCTGCATATAAGTTAAATAAGTAGGGTGACAATATACACCCTTGCCGCAGTCCTTTCTCAATTTTGAACCAGTCAGCTGTTCCATGTCCTGTTCCAACTGTTGCTTCTTGACTTGCATACAGGTTTTTCAGAAGATGGGTGAGGTGGTCTGGTATTCCCATTTCTTTCAATATTTGCCACATCTTCTTGTAATCCACACAATCGAAGGCTTTACTGTAGTCAATAAAGCAGAAGTAGACATTCACAAGATGTAGACAGTAGACAAGAGATGTTGGGAACAGCTTAATCCATGCACTTTGAGCACACTCTAAGCACAGACCCTTAGGATTCATTCACACCTGCATGTTCTGGGAATGTGCGTAGAAATGTTGGTTTCCACACCAGTTCAAGGAACAAGCAAAAGACACGTGAAAACCGCTATTCACACTTGCGTGCCATTAATGGTTAGTAGTACCCCAAACGCAAAATGACAGCAAAATCCTCAACAATAGAGCCAAAACACGTTGAAAAAAATGTGCAAAGCTTAACACTGCGAAAGATCCTGAAGTTTCTTGGGGCACATTTGTTGCACGTAGGTCAGCTTATTCAAATGTATGGGCTGCACTATGCTGTTGTGCAAAAACACCCCAAAAAAGTGTGACAACCATAATGTGGGGGTGTGAAGGGAGCCTTAGGTTGCCATGGGCGCATATGTGCCCCGGCAGGGTGTTAAATCCCATTTTTTTTTGCCACCTCATAGATGCGTTACGCAACAGATAAGAGGTTAGTTAGACTTTTACTACTGTAGATGTAGGAAAAATCCATATTAACAGTGGATGTCTATCTTATATATGGAGTTGGGTTGCCTTTGAGTATCGATAGAAAATGACTGTGGCTAGGGCTGCCATCATGGGGGTTACGGCCGATACAACTGTAAGGGGCCCCGGGGCCCGAGGGGCCCGCTCGGGCCAGAAGAAGGCAGGACGGGTGAAGGGGAGCTGTGTTCTGCACTATAGAATTGATCTTGCAGCTTCTGCTGCTCTCTGTGTCATTGAGCTCAGACATCAAGCTCTTTACTGCCACCTCTGGCTACTATGTGTATGTGCACCCCTCATGTGAGCTTCCTGTACTGTGCTACTCTGTGTCAGCAACATGTCAGCTTTGTGAAAACGAGCTGGGACTAGGTAGGAAGATATCCTTTACAAGTAGGGGCTGGGAAGGAAAGGGAGGGGGCAGTTTGTGTACATGGAGGTGCCAGAGGCTTGTGTGTTCACACATTTGTGTATGTGTGGGGCTGGTGGGGTGGTGGGGCTGGCATATATACAGGTGTGTGGGGCGGGCTGACATATATACAGGTGTGTGTGGGGGTGACATATATACAGGTGCGTGAGGGAGGCTGACATATATACAGGTGTGTTGGGGGGGCTGACATATATACAGGTGTGAGGGGGGCTGGCATATATACAGGTGTGGGGGTGGGGCTGGCTGACATTTATACAGGTGTGTGTGGGGGGCTGACATAGATAGAGGTATGAGGGGGGCTGACATATATACAAGTGTGTTGGGGGGGCTGACATATATACAGGTGTTTGAGGGGCTGGCATATACACAGGTGTGGGGGTGGGGCTAGCTGACATATATACAGGTGTGAGGGGGCTGGCATATATACAGGATTGGGGGAGTGACATATATACAGGATTGAGGGGAGGGGCTGAGTTTGTACAGGTGAGGTGGCCGGTGTGTGGATTCGGTGGGATGGCCCATGGGCAAGCCCTAGGGGGGGGTTGGCCCATGGGCAAGCCCTGGGGATAGCTGTGTAAGGGGCCCAAAAATTTCTGATGGTTGCCCTGACTATGGCACATTCGGAAGACTGAGCAGCGACAATGTATTCCATTCCGTGGCATGAGCAAAGCCGTAGCAGGAAGCAGTGGCATCAGATTTCTGGCTGTGCAGAGCAGCAAGTATTTGTATATCACAAAACTGACTGGACAGATCCACAAGTGGTTTAGCAGAGAATACAGCTTGCATTAATAAATTCCAGTTGTGTTTAGCCGTTAGCCAAGAGATCTTCCATATTAAGTGCACTTGAAGCCTTCTCTTTCATGCAGATGATCTTGGTTGTACCTTTAATGAATCATGCCGGCAAGAGGTAGGGAGTCATTACACACTTTAGATGTACAATAAAACAATTCTAAGCAAGGAATGTATGAACATCGGCTCATTATTATCTAGCAAAATAATTAGATGGCACTTGGTCACATCTTTGTTTCTTAATTACTAAAATCCTCCGTGCTTCTTGGTGTCTTAATAAACACACTTAAGAAAGGATATGTACAATGCACCCCGCTGTTTAAAAATCAAATCAGCTTCAAAGCGATTCACAGAATTATCTGTTAGATCTCTAATTATCTTCTGGAAGGATATCTTACAGTTCACCTACTTTTTATTCTTTTTTTCCTTTTTTTCTTTGTGAGTTTGTAAACCAGCCAATAACACATGAAAAACAACATATATAATGCATGTTCAAGGACCAGCAGAATACGAAAATAGATACTCTGAGAGAAAAATAACTTAGTAATGAACTTATGCTGAGGAAACCTTAATGAAGTGCACAATGATTGCAACTTCAAACACGCAATCCTGGAATGATACAATGAACCTTTCACAAGGGAAAATACATCTATATGCTATCTATCTATCTATCTATCTATCTATCTATCTATCTATCTATCTATCTATTTATCTATCTATTGTATCTTCATTTGGTACAGTATATATAATCGTTCTATCTATCTAGACTCTCTTTTTTATACTATCTATCTATCTATCTATCTATCTATCTATCTATCTATCTATCTATCTATCTATCTATCTATTGTATCTTCATTTTGTACAGTATATATAATCGTTCTATCTATCTAGACTTTCTTTTTTATACTATCTATCTATCTATCTATCTATCTATCTATCTATCTATCTATCTATCTATCTATCTATCTATCTATCTATCTATCTATTGTATCTTCATTTTGTACAGTATATATCATCCTTCTATCTATCTAGACTTTATTTTTTATACTTTCTATCTATCTATCTATCTATCTATCTATCTATCTATCTATCTATCTATCAATCTATCTATCTATCTATCTATCTATCTATCAGACAGGGATCTGTCAATGTAAACAGACAGATCACCGTTCTGTCAGGGGAGGAGATAGAGATCTGCTGTTCCTAGTGATTAGGAACAGCAATCTGTCTCCTCCTCCAGTCGGTCCCATCCCCCCACAGTTAGAAACACCTCCCCGGGAACACATTCTTGTCTTCCTTTTTTTTTTATTCATCCATCATCCATTCTATCTATCGATCTATCTATTGTATCTTCATTTTGTACAGTGTATTTCACCGTTCTATCTATCTAGACTTTCTTTTTTTATCCTATCTATCTATCTATCTATCTATCTATCTATCTATCTATCTATCTATCTATCTATCTATCTATCTATTTATCTATCTACCTACCTATCTATCTATCTATCTATCTATCTATCTATCTATCTATCTATCTATCTATCTATCTAATGGGTATCTGTCAATGTAAACAGACAGATCCCCGTTCTGACAGGGGAGGAGAGAAAGATCTGCTGTTTCTAGTGATTAGGAACAGTGATCTCTCTCCTTCTCCAGTCAGTCCCCTCCCCCACAGTTAAAAACACCTCCCAGGGAACACATTTAACCCCTTGATCGTCCCCTACTGTTAACCCCTTCCCTGCCAGTGACATTTACACAGTAATCAGTGCATTTTTATAGCACTGATCGCTGTATAAATGTCAATGGTCCCAAAGTAGTGTCAAAAGTGCCCGATGTGTCCGCCACAATTTGTCGCAGTCCCGCTAAAAATCACTGATCACTGCCATTACTAGTAAAAAATCATTTTTTATAAAAATGCATAAATCTATCCCCTATTTTGTAGACGCTATAACTTTTGTGCAAACCAATCAATAACCACGTATTGCGATTTTTTACCAAATATATGTAGAAGAATACATATCGGCCTAAACTGAGGAAAAAAATGTTTTTTTAACTTTTTTGGAATATTTATTATAGCAAAAAGTAAAAAATATTTAAAAAAAAAATCCAAATTTTCACTCTTGTTTTGTTATAGCGCAAAAAATAAAATCCGCAGAGGTGATCAAATACCACCAAAAGAAAGCTCTATTTGTGGGAAAAAAAGGACATAAAATTTGTTTGGGTACAACGTTGTATGACTGCGCAATTGTCAGTTAAAGCAACGCAGTGCCGAATCGCAAAAAATGGTCTGGTCATTAAGGGGGCAAATCTTCCGGTCCTGCTGATGAGAAAAGGTATTTATCAGTTTATATTTGCTAAAATAATTGCAGGGTCCTGGGTTTAGTAACACTTTATTTTGTCTGTTTTGATGTTAGAGATATTTTCCTCACTGTCCTGGGTTCTGACACATATTTACAACCTTTTTACCTGTCAGGAAATGAAGGAATTTCTCCAACAGAGCCTTACATGGAAGTAAAGTCCAACAGGCTTTCTAATCCTTCCCCACTCTATTCAAAACTGAAGAAAAAAAAACGTAAAAAAAAAACCCACCTTAACCACTTCAGCCCCGGACCATATGGCTGCCCAAAGACCAGAGCACTGCGACGTGGCTCCCAAACAAAATTGAAGTCCTTTTTTTCCCACAAATAGAGCTTTCTTTTGGTGGTATTTGATCACCTCTGTGGTTTTTATTTTTTGCGCTATAAACAAAAATAGAGCGACAATTTTGAAAATGAAGCAATATTTTTTACTTTTTGCTATAGTAAATATCCCCAAAAAATATATAAAAATAATTTTTTCCATCAGGTTAGACCGATACGTTTATTGATTGGTTTGCGCAAAAGTTATAGCGTCTACAAAATAGGGGATAGTTTTATGGCATTTTTATTATTATTATTTTTTACTAGTAATGGCGGCGATCAGTGATTTTTATCATGACTGCGACATTATGGTGGACACATCGGACACTTTTGACGCTATTTTGGGACCATTGTCATTTATACAGCGATCAGTGCTATAAAAATGCACTGGTTACTGTGTAAATGACACTGGCAGGAAAGGGGTTAACCACTAGGGGGCAAGGAAGGGGTTAAGTGTGTCCTAGGGAGTGATTCTAACTGTGGGGGGGATGGGCTACAACTGACTAGGGATGAGCTTCGAGTTCGAGTCGAACTCATGTTCGACTCGAACATTGCCTGTTCGCCCGTTCGCCGAACAGCGAACAAATTGGGGTGTTCGCGGCAAATTCGAAAAATCTATGGGAGAAATCTAAAGTGCTAATTATAAAGGCTTATATGCAAGTTATTGTCCTAAAAAGTGTTTGGGGACCCGGGTCCTGCCCCAGGGGACATGTATCAATGCAAAAAGAAGTTTTAAAAACGGCCGTTTTTTCGGGAGCAGTGATTTTAATAATGCTTAAAATGAAAAAATAAAAGTGAAATATTCCTTTAAATTTCGTACCTGGGGGGTGTGTATGATATGCATGTGAAGTGGCGCATGTTTCCCGTGCTTAGAACTGTCCCTGCAAAAAGTGTCATTTTTGAAAGAAAAAAAATGCATTTAAAACTGACTCGCGGCTATTAATGAATTGTCGGCTCCCGGCAATACATACAAAAGTCATTGATAAAAAAAAAAAAAAAAAAAAGCATGGGGGTCCCCAGAATTCTATTACCAGGCCCTTCAGGTCTGGAATGGATATTAAGGGGAACCCCGCCGCAAATAAAAAAAAATTGACGTGGGGTTCCCCCAAATATCCATTCCAGGCCCTTCAGATCTGGCATGGATTTTAAGGGGAACTCCACCCCAAATTAAAAAAAAAATGGCGTGGAGTCCCCCTAAAAATCCATACCAGACCCCTTATCCGAGCACGCAACCTGGCCGGCCGCAGGGGAAAAGGGGGGGACGAGAGAGCGGCCCCCCTCCCTCCTGAACCGTACCAAGCCACATGCCCTCAACATGGGGAGGATGTCCCCATGTTGATGGGGACAAGGGCCTCATCCCCACAACCCTTGCCCGGTGGTTGTGGGGGTCTGCGGGCGGGGGGCTTATCGGAATCTGGAAGACCCCTTTAACAAAGAGGACCCCCAGATCCCGGCCCCCCCCCCTATGTGAATTGGTAAGGGGTACATTGTACCCCTACCATTTCACGAAGAAAGCGTAAAAAAATGTTTAAAAAAACACACAAACACCTTGAAAAAGTCCTTTATTTAAAAAAAAAAAAAAAAAACATTCCAGCGGTGAAATCCAGTGTCCCGCGGCGATCCCGATGTCCAGCGCTGTCCGTCATTGGTTGTGCCTGAGCGGACCTGATGGGGAACTCCCTCTCAGTATTTTAAATGTATAGACCCGCCCCTTCTAAAGTTCCCCATCAGGTCCGCTCAGCGGACCAGATGCGGAACATGAGAAGGGGCGGGTCTATACATGTATTACCAAAGTGAGAGCAGTTCCCCATCAGGTCCGCTTCCTCGGTATGTCAGACCCGCCTACGTCATTGGCTTGAGCGGGGAACTTCCTTCACTATGTAAATTTAAATTTACATAGTGAAGGAAGTTCCCCGCTCAAGCCAATGACGTAGGCGGGTCTGACATACCGAGGGGGCGGACCTGATGGGGAACTGCTCTCACTTTGGTAATACATGTATAGACCCGCCCCTTCTCATGTTCCGCATCTCGTCCGCCCGGCGGACCTGATGGGGAACTTTAGAAGGGGCGGGTCTATACATTTAAAATACTGAGAGGGAGTTCCCCATCAGGTCCGCTCAGGCACAACCAATGAAGGACAGCGCTGGACATCGGGATCGCCGCGGGACACTGGATTTCACCGCTGGAATGTTTATTTATTTATTTTTTTAAATAAAGGACTTTTTCAAGGTGTTTGTGTGTTTTTTTAAACATTTTTTTACGCTTTCTTCGTGAAATGGTAGGGGTACAATGTACCCCTTACCAATTCACATAGGGGGGGGGGCGGGATCTGGGGGTCCCCTTTGTTAAAGGGGTCTTCCAGATTCCGATAAGCCCCCCGCCCGCAGACCCCCACAACCACCGGGCAAGGGTTGTGGGGATGAGGCCCTTGTCCCCATCAACATGGGGACATCCTCCCCATGTTGAGGGCATGTGGCTTGGTACGGTTCAGGAGGGAGGGGGGGCCGCTCTCTCGTCCCCCCCTTTTCCCCTGCGGCCGGCCAGGTTGCATGCTCGGATAAGGGGTCTGGTATGGATTTTTAGGGGGACTCCACGCCATTTTTTTTTTAAACTTGGGGTGGAGTTCCCCTTAAAATCCATGCCAGATCTGAAGGGCCTGGTAATTGAATTCTGGGGAACCCCCACGCTTTTTTTTTTTTTTTTTCTCAATGACTTTTGTATGTATTGCCGGGAGCCGACAATTCATTAATAGCCGCGAGTCAGTTTTAAATGCATTTTTTTTCTTTCAAAAATGACATTTTTTGCAGGGACAGTTCTAAGCACGGGAAACATGCGCCACTTCACATGCATATCATACACACCCCCCAGGTACGAAATTTAAAGGAATATTTCACTTTTATTTTTTCATTTTAAGCATTATTAAAATCACTGCTCCCGAAAAAACGGCCGTTTTTAAAACTTCTTTTTGCATTGATACATGTCCCCTGGGGCAGGACCCGGGTCCCCAAACACTTTTTAGGACAATAACTTGCATATTAGCCTTTATAATTAACACTTTAGATTTCGAACGTTCGAGTCCATTGTATTTAATAGGGTTCTAAAGTTTACACGAACATTTTGTCTGTTCGCAGGTTCTGGTGCGAACCGAACAGGGGGGTGTTCGGCTCATCCCTGCAACTGACATGACAGAGATCACTGCTCCCCATGACAGGGAGCAGGAGATCTCTGTCCTGTCACTAGGCAGAACAGGGAAATGCTTTGTTTACATATGTATCTCCCCTTTCTGCCTCTCTGCCTCTCCGTGACACGATTGCGGGCCGCCAGTGAACATCGAGTATGTGGGGCCCGCGGGCACGGTCATGGAGAGTGCGGCGGGCACGCGCACACCCGCCGCATGGCTTCTTAAAGGGGGCGTACAGGTACGTCCATTTGCCCACCGCTGCCATTCTGCCAATGTATATCAGCGTGCAGCAGTCGGCACATGGTTAAAAAAAAAAAAAAAAATGGGTATAGATTCTCTTTTTCTGTTCAGAAAAAAATCTGGTTTCTTTCCTGCCAGACAGTGCTGTGTGTAAATCTCAGGGCTGGATGAACAAACATATAACTACCGTGGCAGCTCCCTTAAATGTATGTCATCTGTGTTTTTAGTCGACTCCCTGGAGTACAGTTTTAACACCAATGAAATTCTAAACTCCCCAAATCAGAGGCTTCCCTAACACAGTAATAAAATAGTCTGTCAAAACGAAAATGAATCTCATATTATTGATTTATTTTTTCCAATATATAATTTTAATTTTATCAGTCTTCCAGGTAGTTTTACTTGTGAATAATGATGATAATTTTACCGGAGGATTCAGGACGTCTCCTACTTAGTGAAATCGATTGAACTAACGGCTAAAGTTAAGACTATCAATTCTGTATTGATCTGTTGGGCTATTCGCACAGTCAAAACTTTTGCTGTATATGTAGATTGTTGCCTGACTGCAGCTGTTTTGGAAATGTCAAAAAACGGAATGTCCTGCAAATCAATTTAAATGATTACAATTAAATAACACAGAAACGGAAAGTTTATTGAAGGGACATTATTGAGCACCCTTTTCACCTCACTAATTAGAGAAACATCAGGAAAGTAAGGAAATTATTTTGGAATTGTCATCTTTTCAAAAGTCACCAGTTGACTTGTTCAGTAATGAAATGTTACACTTAAAGTGGATGTAAGCCCACTCTCATCCTTTCTAAACTACTGCCATAGTGCTGATCTATAAGGATATAGATGCCTCCTGCATGTATCCTTATCTGTCAAATGTCTCCCCTCTGTCTATTATGAGACCTGAAAAACTGCAGATTCTGTGGGTGGATCTGTTGTCTGGAGCTCGGTGGGTGGAGTCGTGATGTCAGTAGACTCCCCGCCCACCTCTACACTCCCCTTGTCAACATGCATTTTCTCCTGTGTATTCCTTCTGTTATGATCACTAACATCCAGTCAAAATCCAGAAAAGTAATCACATGACTTCAGAAAAGGAGTGGGGGTGGGAATTAAAAAATAATGTCTGTCTAAAGCTAGTGCACAAGATATGTAAATAACCCGTCACTCAAAGCAAGGGGGCGGAACAGACAAAGGTAAATCTGTTTGTCCGTTTTATCTCACTGAACAATAAAAGAGGATTGCTCTGAGCTGGATTAACTCTTTGTGGCAAGACCTGGCACAAATGATAGGAAATCTTATACACTACATTGTGACAGCAAAAAAAAAAAAAATTCGGGTTTACATCCACTTTAACCACTTAACCACTTGCCGACCGCCTAACGAACATATACATGGACAGAATGGCTCGGCTGGGCAAAGCAATGTACCTGTACTTTGCTTTGAAAATTCCGCTGTGCGGGTGCGTGTGCGCCCACTGCGAGATCCGTGACTGTGTTGGTTGTTTGACACACGTAATAGGGCGCTGCAAAGCCCCTTTCTTAATTATACTTTAAATAATGTTTCCCCTGTACTCCACTACAGCTGATAGAACACAGAACGTGTTCCGTCAACCGCTTCACCGGGCACTGATCCGGGTGATTGACAACTCAGGACCAGGAAGTGACGTCATACACAAGACAAGTATGTACACAAAAGGGAAGCTCAGCCGATGGATGTCTATTAAGCTCTCACTATCCTTCCCAATGACATCCACCATGACATCCACCATGACTGCAGATGGGATAGTGGAACCCAGTAAACATGGCGGGCAGGTTGCGTGGGTGAATGGCACATACTGTAGCGGCGGTTGTGGAAGAGATCTGCAGCTTCAAAGCATTACTTCCACATTTAAAAGTAGGAATACAACTACTTGCAGATGGGGAAAGTAAGGGAGACCTGTGACTAAGCCAGCTCAGAATCAAAATGAATGTAATAGAGTCTTTTTTTACCTTTACGATCACATTGATTTTTCATGTTTAAGTTGCCCCAATAATCCCCCTATCGGGACTCCCTCCCACCTTGGAGGTTGCTATAGCTATGGGTAAACCATTGTGTAGAGCATAGGTGTCCAACCTGCGGCCCTCCAGTTGTTGCAAAACCACAAGTCCCATCATGCCTCTGCCTTTGGGAGCCATGCTTGCCTTGCAAAGCCTCAAGGGACTAGCCTTGCATTTTTTCATGGAACTTTTAGTTCTGCAACAGCTGGTGGGCCGCAGGTTGGACACCCATGGCATAGAGCAGTGGTTCCCAACCTCATTCCTCAAGTATCCCCAACGTGCCATGTTTTCAGGTTTTTCTTTACTTTGCACGGCTGCTTTAAGTCAATATGATTGATATGGTATTGATAAGAGCTATTTTATCTAAGGGAAGTTCCCAAAACATGGCATGTTGGGGATACTTGAGGACTAAAGCCTCGTACACACGGTCGGACTTCCATCTGACTTTTCCGTGTTTTTTTGTCCGAACGGAGTTGGTTGGGTACACCCATAGCATACACACGCTCTGACTTTTCTGCAAACTTTCTTAAAACTTCTTACAACATCGCGTATTTTTTCTGCTCTTTTCTGCCACCCTTTGTTCAACTTCTGTTATTGTTCGTTGATTGTTAACAATCGAAACATTCGTTGTTTTGTCCATCGGACTAAAGTCCTATGCTTTTCTGTACACACGGTCGGACTTTGCTCCATCGGACTTTTGTTGGGCAAAAGTTTGTCCTTTTGCAGACCCAACTTTTGTCCTATGAAATCCAAAACCAAACGAAAAAAGTTTGTCCAATGGAGCGTACACACGGTCGGATTGTTGGTCGAACTTGCTTAAAACTAAGTTTGTTGGGCGAAAGTCCGACCGTGTGTACGGGCCTTAAGGTTGACATGGTACTGATAAGACCTATTTTTTCTAAGGAAAGTTCCCAAAACATGGCCCATTGGGGGTACTTGAGGACTAATGTTGAGAACCACTGGCATAGAGCCAGCGCTGTATCCTGGCCTAGGCCAACAAGGCCCAGGCCTAGGGCAGCACTTTGCAGGTGGGCCACACGGAAAGAGTCCCCGCTGGCTTGCGCTACACTGTTAGTGTAGCACCAGTCTTATGGGGTTGACTGGGCTGAGAGGCAAATTAGACCAGCGCCCCCATAAAGCGGCCACACTGCTTCTGGTATGCGGGTGGCCGGCCGGCATTCCGCAACTGTGGGGGGGGGCGCTGCTTCTAATTTTGACTGTCCTATCATCCTGGACCACAAACCTTCCTCACTGTGCTATATGTTTTCTGCTGCACCATTGGCATGGTCCTCTCTATAAAATTATCAGAAATAGTAGAGCTATAGTATAGCAACACCTTTTTTCTTTTTGCATTTTGGATAGAGTAAGGGAGGGCTATAGCCCCTGTCAGTTTTTTTTTTACCATCCCTGTCCCATTTCAGGGATTTCCCTTCACTTCCTTCCCCATAGCCAACAGGAAGTGAGAGGAAATCTATGCAAATTAAGGGAATCCATTGCCCCCCCCCCAGGCCCTCAGAACTAGTGTCCCCACTCGAAAATGTCAGGGCGGGTCTTAAACACAAAGGGGTGTGGCCTTGACAGGAATGGGTGGGCCATATTTAAATTAGGGGGTGCACGAATTTAGTCAGGCTTAGGGCAGCACAAAACCTAAATACACCACTGGCATAGAGCATCAATTTCTGCACTAGGTTTCTGCACTAGGAGCTCTATGTCAAAGGATACTTGACAAATTTCCTTGCACTTAAAGCAAATATTTGATCTATACTGAAGGACAAAGCTGTGTTTGATCAATAACTTAGAAAACATACTATACCAGATAATACACTTAGTAGGCTAATTGTATTGCTACATTAGAAGGATAGGGGGAAAGCATGTAGAAGCACTTGAAAAGTCTTGAAGGTAAAATTAGAAAGACTTGAAAAAATGGAATGACAGTTAAAGAGAAATAACATGACCAACTCCCTTATTGTTTCTTTATATTATCTATTGCCTTAGATCAGTAGATGGTAAAGCAAAAAATGTTGCCAGGGAAGTGTAATTTGCCAGCAACAGACAATCCTTGCTGGTTTCCATTAAGCTGTGCCTAAATACTGTACAGAATCTAAAATAGAATTTTAAAGTTATTTTCCAAATCACAAACTTACCCTTGGAGCAAATTGGCAGAAGAGAGGAATCCACCACGGACGGTAAAGTGCCAGAAGTTCGTTATCAAGTTAATTTAATATGTACTTTGTTAATGTGAGACGCGTTTACCCACAATAAGCGGCTTAACTACAATCAGATGAGCTTTAAATGAACGTTCATAAATCCTAGCCGCATGTATAAATATGTGATGTTTAGAGGAGAGGCAATATGTTAAGTATCCAGAGCCATGCAAAATACATCATCTCACACCGAACCCACAGATGTTCCCTTTATTGGAGGGGAACAGGAAACATTGCAACTTACTTAAAAGCTGTGCTTAGAGAGAAACTTTATCCTACCTAGATAAAAATGTTATTTCTAGTCTCTGGTATAAATAAAAAAAATGCACACTTACTAGTCCATGGAGTCCAATGTTCTCCTCCTTTAGGCTGCATTCACATCTGAGTGTAGCCTCTTTGAGCGCTTTTCCAGCTTTTTTCACGCATTTTAATGAGCGTTTCTGTGCGTTTTTATACAGGGCTTTCGAGCTTTGGCGTTTTTTTCTTAGCCAATAAAGAAAACTATTATTTGTTGCATCATTTGTTGCTATGTTTTTAAGCTCTCTTAGCTTTTATTTATTTTCTTAATTATTTTTATTCATTTATGAAAAAAAAAAAATTGTTAGGTAAAGGGTTTATAATTAAAGTCAGAAGTTTTTTTTTTACTTAATGCATTCTATGCCTTAGGATAAAAAGCCTTCTGTGTGCAGCAGCCCCCCTCAGCCCCCCAATACTTACCTGAGGTCCCTCTCTGATGTCCACGAGTGTCTCAGCCATCCAAGATTCTCCTTTCTGATTGGCTGAGACATAGCAACTGTGCCATTGGCTCCCGGTACTGTCAATCAAATGTAGCTAGCCAATCAGGGGAGATAAGGGGCGGGGCTGGGTTGGGGCTCCGTGTTTGAATGGACAAAAAGAGCTGTAACTCAGCAAGCTGCTTGCTGTGGGGGCACTGAACAGGAGGGAAGGGCCAGAAGCACAGAAGGGGGACCCGAGAAGGGGAGGATCTGGGTAAGTATAACATGTTTGTTATTTTTATAGGAAAAAAACAAAACTTTACAATCACTTTAAGGTTAGGTTAGAATTAGAGGTTGGGGTTTGGGTTAGGGGTTAATATTTTATTTATTGTCTTATTATTATTTATTTATTATTATTATTATTATTATTATTATTATTATTATTGTTATTTTATTTTTTTGTTAGGGTTAAGGTGTTAATACTACTACTACTACTACTACTACTACTACTACTACTACTAATAATAATAATAATAATAATACATTAATAAATGTAAAATAAATACACAATGACATACAAACAATCATAAATAAATAAAATAAATGAATACTATGTAATCAATAAATAAATAAATACCGTATATACTCGAGTAGAAGCAGACTCAAATATAAGCCGAGGCACCTAATTTTACCACAAAAAAATGGGAAAACTTATTGACTCGAGTATAAGCCTAGGGTGGCCATCTGCATGCCTCACTTTGCCTCACTGTGTCCATGTGCATGCCTCACTGTGTCCATGCCTCACTGTGTCCATGCCTCACTGTGTCCATGCCTCACTGTGCCCATGCCTCACTGTGTCCATGACTAGACTGACGTTTAATATGGGAGTCTATGGAAGGGGTGCCCAGCTTTGAAAAATCGGTGCTCCCCGGCTGTAGGTCCCCCAGACAAAAAACTTTTTGCATACTTATAGAGGAGGAGTGAGGCTACATGTGTGCCAAGTTTGGGGTCCAAGGGACTGACGGCCGGTACCGGGTCCCCGAAATCTGGGAGATCAGGCGCAAAACGGTGACTCGAGTATAAGCCGAGGGGGGCATTTTCAGCACAAAAAAATGTGCTGAAAAACTCAGCTTATACTCGAGTATATACAGTAAATAACCCCTAACCATAAGAGCCAATTCACACAGAGGCAACACAACTTCCGACTTTGGGAGGCAACTTGGACACGACTTGAGTATGAATCACAGCGCGACTCCAGGCAACTTACAATGCAACTTCAAGTTGCCTCCAGGACAGGCAACTTTCCAGTGGCCAGTCAAACAATAATTAGCTCTGTGGGAGGGAGGGGGAAGGAGGGGTTTGCCTGGAAAACTATTTTTACTTCCTGGAAAGTTGCTTCGGTTAAGACAGGGGATCCGACTTGCCTAGAAGTCGGATTGAAGTCATACAGGAACCTTTTCTGAAGTCGGAGCGACTGCAGTAGTGTACATTAAGACGGTTCCATTCACTTCCATTACTTTTCTAAACCGTGCGACTTGGGGCGACTTGGGGCAACTTGAAGTCGGATCCCAGGACGCCCCTGTGTGAACCGGCTCTAACCTCTAACCCTGAAAAAAATAATAATAATACAATTACTAATAAAATAAAAATAAACATCCTACCTCAACACAAAATAAATACCTGGGACTTGGTGGTTCCACTACCTCTGGCTCAGGCCTTTTGCTCCCTGCTATCCGCTATCACTTGTAAATACAGAAGTCTGGCTTCCGTGTTTACAGTTACAGCTTGTCTCCCAATGGCCTGTATTACTCATCTATTTTTCTGGCACCCCTCTCTTTCTGTTTTTACTATACTGAGTTACCTACTTCCCTCTAAGGGTGCTTCCACCGGGTGCTGTCTGATCATCCTTTATCCTATAGACTTTATTATGGACTAGGGTTGCCATGTGTCCAGAATTGACCCGTACAGTCCGGGTTTTGAATTGTGTGTTCGGGTTTCAGACCGCCTCAAACCCGGACACATTATTCAGAATGGACTGCAGTTCCTCAAGTAACTAAGCACCACAACCACCAAGTACATAGGTGTGCGCACAGGCCCCATCCCCATACATGGACAGTAGAGGGGAGAGGGCATGATCTTCTCCTCCTCCTCCCACCCTTACCCTTCTGTCTGCCCAACCACACTCCAATCCCCAGTGTTCTGTGCCTCGGGAAAGGGATGAGTGAGCTAGGAATTTGAAGCTCAGCAGCCGGCAGATACATTATGGATGAAAGGTTCTGATGCCTGAACCTCCATCCTCTGTGAGTGAGCTCACCATCCAATGTCTGTGACTGAAGTCCCCCCCCCTTCTGCCCTTCTCTTTTCTGCCTCTGAGCGAGTGAGTACACATAGGTAAGGGGGACTCAGATGTAAGGGGTGCCCTGTGGACTCTGATGTAAGGGGAGCTTTGGGAACCCTGATTTAAGGGGGAATGCTGGGAACTGTAAGTGGGAGCTTTGGTGATCAAAAACACCCTTACATCAGAGATCCCCGTTACACCAGAGTCCCCAGCGTTCGCATTTTTTTAAAAAATAGCTGTTTGCCGCTAAAGTGTTTGGGTTCAGTCCCTATTATGGACTGATGCATTATACTATGATGTTTTACTGATTATGTGTTATACATAAGGGTGCTGCCAACAGGTGCTGTCTGATCATCCTTTTTTATATGACTTTTATCATGACTGATTCATTATACCATTATATTTTATTGATTATGTGCTTGTAATACATCCCTCTAGCGACACTATATATATTTTTCTTTCAGAACAGAATACAGTATGCAGCGCCCCCCTGAACTATGCATTATGTACAAAGCACACCCCCCAATCTCTGCACTGTGTGTAGACCCCCCCCCCTCCCGGACTCTGTACTCTGTAGTTAATGCACTCCTGGCATTTAATGCCCCACTGTTAGTAAAAGTTGATCACACCAACTACTTGAGTATTGGGGGGTCGTGGTTAAGTTCCTGCACCTATTTTCGAACGAAAAAAAGCCACATATATATATATATATATAGATATCTATATATCTATATAGATATCTATATATATATGTATCTATACATATATATATATATATACAGTGGGTACGGAAAGTATTCAGACCCCCTTACATTTTTCACTCTTTGTTATATTGCAGCCATTTGCTAAAATCATTTAAGTTCATTTTTTTCCTCATTAATGTACACACAGCACCCCATATTGACAGAAAAACACAGAATTGTTGACATTTTTGCATATTTATTAAAAAACAAAACTGAAATATCACATGGTCCTAAGTATTCAGACCCTTTGCTGTGACACTCATATATTTAACTCGGGTGCTGTCCATTTCTTCTGATCATCCTTGAGATGGTTCTACACCTTCATTTGAGTCCAGCTGTGTTTGATTATACTGATTGGACTTGATTAGGAAAGCCACACACCTGTCTATATAAGACCTTACAGCTCACAGTGCATGTCAGAGCAAATGAGAATCATGAGATCAAAGGAACTGCCTGAAGAGCTCAGAGACAGAATTGTGGCAAGGCACAGATCTGGCCAAGGTTACAAAAAAATTCTGCTGCACTTAAGGTTCCTAAAAGCACAGTGGCCTCCATAATCCTTAAATGGAAGACGTTTGGGACGACCAGAAGCCTTCCTAGAGCTGGCCGTCCGGCCAAACTGAGCTATCGGTGGGGAAAAGAGCCTTGGTGAGAGAGGTAAAGAAGAACCCAAAGATCACTGTGGCTGAGCTCCAGAGATGCAGTCGGTAGATGGGAGAAAGTTGTAGAAAGTCAACCATCACTGCAGCTCTCCACCAGTCGGGGCTTTATGGCAGAGTGGCCCGACGGAAGCCTCTCCTCAGTGCAAGACACATGAAAGCCCACATGGAGTTTGCTAAAAAACACCTGAAGGGCTCCAAGATGGTGAGAAATATGATTCTCTGGTCTGATGAGACCAAGATAGAACTTTTTGGCCTTAATTCTAAGCGGTATGTGTGGAGAAAACCAGGCACTGCTCATCACCTGTCCAATACAGTCCCAACAGTGAAGCATGGTGGTGGCAGCATCATGCTGTGGGGGTGTTTTTCAGCTGCAGGGACAGGACGACTGGTTGCAATCGAGGGAAAGATGAATGCGGCCAAGTACAGGGATATCCTGGATGAAAACCTTCTCCAGAGTGCTCAGGACCTCAGACTGGGCCGAAGGTTTACCTTCCAACAAGTCAATGACCCTATGCACACAGCTAAAATAACGAAGGAGTGGCTTCACAACAACTCCATGACTGTTCTTGAATGGCCCAGCCAGAGCCCTGACTTAAACCCAATTGAGCATCTCTGGAGAGACCTAAAAATGGCTGTCCACCAATGTTCACCATCCAACCTGACAGAACTGGAGAGGATCTGCAAGGACGAATGGCAGAGGATCCCCAAATCCAGGTGTGAAAAACTTGTTGCATCTTTCCCAAAAATACTCATGGCTGTATTAGATCAAAAGGGCTTCTACTAAATACTGAGCAAATGGTCTGAATACTTAGGACCATGTGATATTTCAGTTTTTCTTTTTAAAAAAAATAACTTAAATGATTTTAGCAAATGGCTGCAATATAACAAAGAGTGAAAAATTTAAAGGGGTCTGAATACTTTCCGTACCCACTGTATATATATCTATATAAATATAGCTATATATAGATATATATCTATATATATAGACATCTATATATATGTATATATATAGATAACTATATATATCTATATACCGGTATATATATATATATATCTATCTATATATATATATATATATATATATATATATATATATATATATATATATATATATAGATAGATATATATATATATCTATATATAGATATATATATATCTATATATATATGTAGAGGCCTCACCCTCTCTCTCTTCTTTAACGGTTACTTTGGCTTCGGTCTAGGGGTACCTTGAAGGGGAGAGCGAGGTGCGCCGCGGCCCATGTCCTCTAGATTACTGCGTGTAGAGGTGAAGGCCAGAATCAGATTACACCCGGGCTGTGTATACGTTCAGAGCCAAGTCTGTTCTGCTGATAACCCCCTTTTCTCCCAGTAATTGGAGTACCACACACTGAAAAGGTCCAACACTTATTTATTCCATAACGGCAAACAAATAGTCCTTTGCGAGCAAACAGTTTGAGACCCATAGAACAGTTCAGTATTGGTGAGGAGTAGGTCAAGGCACAATCCTCAAAGAAACTAAACCGTTGAGGTTTCACCAACAGTTGCTAAGCACAGTGGCTGTTAAATGGAATTTTAGGCTTCAGAGTCTCTTCCAGCGACTCTAGTGAACAGCAACTGGAGTTACCTTCGATATGTTGCAGCCCCTGTCAGGAGGAAGACATCCCTCCAAGGGAGTTACCAGAGGCCCCGCCGTCACCGGATCAATGCTGTACCGGACTATCCGGAAGGGTTACACTCCCCAACCTCCTCACCTCGGATACGGGTCCCAACACCTTAGGGCCCCTCGGACTCCTCCACCCTCGCGAAACCCAGTCAAAGTTACTGGGTCCCAGGCCTTGGCCGTAGTACCTCACCCCAGGCTTAAGGTGCCTGGGATGGACTCCAACCCTCGCTCCGGCCAGGTCAAGGGCACCTGGGCCCGGATCCCCGGAACGCCAGCACCCAGGCTGAAGGTGCCTGGGTGCGGCCGCGTCCTCCAACTCTGAACCCCAAAGTCAGGGCGTCCGCCTCTTTTATCTCCTCTCCCTTTGCTTCACAGTGGGTTCCCCGCCCCACTGTACCGGCGCCAGGAAAGGACAAAAAGGTACAGTCTTGCGGTGCAGGTTCAACTCCGAACCAGGGCGACAACGCCACCTGCAGACCACAGGGAACCTTGCACCACCAGAGTCCTCCAAGAACCACAAAATGGATTCTCAGACTCCCTAACAATTAGTACATCTGGGTTAAATAACCCAGATGCTCCCCCCCAAATTGAAATACCCGCTACATATATATGTATATATATGAATAGATATATATATATATATATATATGCAACTATAGCCATAAATATAAAGTTATACTCTCGACACTCTGTTTTCCCAAGCACCAATTCATCTTATTGCAACAAAACAACACAGCAGAGTATAGGATGTACAATTTTCAGCCCTTTCGAAGACAAATATTCCGAAATTTATCATTGACAAGATCTCCTTCCAGCCCATGTAAATGCCTCTCTTGCGGAACACAAGTAATTTTCACTCTGTAACATTTCAAGGGGTAGCTTGTAATAGTGCTGTATAGATATTTCATTATATTTTCCTTCCATGCATCACCTTATTAATATATACATTTTATTCAATTCCGCGCATAAACGAGACACATAATGCTATTCATTATAAATGCATTGCTGGTAATCGTATACAGTTGTGAGATTGGTGTTATAACGTTATTATCTGGTACTCTTTTCAATTCCTCTTCGTCACGTACATGGAACTTTTCAAGGTTAAAATACCTGAACAATTTGTGTTCACCTTCCATTATTCCAGGAGCTTGAGCGCTCCATGCATTTTTGAAAGCCAAGTCCATTTAAGAAAGCCGCTTAGCATTGTTTTTTTATTTTAACCCTGGGTTTTGTTATTTGTGATGAAGAAAATACTTTTATACAAGGGAGATGTGTTAAAAAAAATGAAAAAAAGTAATAATGATGTTTTTTAAATGTTTTTTATATAAGTCTCTTTTTTATTGATGGCTTTTATAGGCTTGGTGTATGTAGGGTTGTTTTGATAGTAGAATGAATTACCTTCAAAGGTCATAAAAAGATGAAACAGAACTTTAACATAACTCAGAAAATCTTTATACGTGTTAATATAAAATTTTACGGCACAAAACAGCAGAAACATAGCACTAAAGTTATTTACTTGAATATTTATTTGTGAATGATTGTAGGGGGGCCAGCTTTGCTGAGCTATTAGCATGGTTGTTTCTCGGCATTGGCAAGCTAGGCAGTTACCTCCATACCACTAGCTTGAGACAATGCTAAAGTGGAGACTAAACAGCACCCCTAAATTTATAGGCTGAAGAAGAAGCATGGTTGCTTTGAAACACGTTCTTGTTCCAGTTCCAGCATTTTCCTACTACACAAGGTGGCCTCAGATCCTAGGCCCTATGTTCTATCCATGGCTTTGGCCCTTCAGTGACAGTGGTTCCCTGCTTCCATTCCATCTCCGCTCCCTTGCCTGTGGCCAAGGCAAGGCATCCTGGTTGATCTCTGTCCCAAAAGCTACCTGTCATGCTGAGCTCTTCTTTTATCTTTGTGAGTGCTTTTTTATATGTGATATTAAAATTACACTTTACATGCTACACTATGGTTGTTGCGCTTTTCTCCCCTCCCCACTTTTTGACCCCTAAATTTATGGGTCAGGTAATATTATGTACTGATAGTGTGCTAATTTGCCACCATTTTGCTTTAAGTTTAAGTCTGAGGAGAAAAGAGAAAATTCTGGAATCATTAGTAGGTAGGTAAAGGAGGTTATTAATTGAGGTGACAGTAGGATAATGCTAGGAGCCAATGAATGCTTGTGTGTCAGAGGGATGAAGATAAAGTGAGACCAGGGGTTCTCCCCCCTTCTGAGAGGGTTGGGGTTGAAAGATATATATGTCTGTTTGTACTGTTTGTAATTTTGAAATGGAAAATTAATAAAGAGAGAATAAAGTAAAAAAAAAAAAAAAAAAACATTAAGTGGTTGTAAACCTCAAACTTGTACTTGTACCTATGGTTAAGCCTATAATAAAGTTTACCTATAGGTACTGTAAACAGTGCACGTTTAGGAGATATTTACTATATATGCAGCCGTTGACCACAAGGGCCGTTCCTTCAGAATCCTGTGCCGCGAATGACGGCTCCCCCTGTGCAAGCACGGGAGTGATGTCATTGCGACTCCAGCCAGTCACACAGCCGGAGTCTGCGGACCCGGAAGGAAGCAGATGGAAGCGGCCTCCAGCGATGACATTGCATCGCTGGAATGCTTTGTTTTCATGTAAGTCATGATGCATATTAGCACATTATGCCTTTACCTTGCAGGTCTGAAAAAAAAAAAAACACCCAGTGTATTATAACCGCTTTAAAGTGTTTGTTACCCCAGCATTTCATACTCCTGATATGTGTCTGCTGTACCATGTACTTGTATAAGTATCCTGTTCTCTTTATATTGCTTCCTTTATGTGAATTCCCTTGTGTTCCTGCCAGTCCCTCTGCTTTTCTATTAAAAACTGACCACACTAAGCAGGAGAGCACACCATAGTCAGTTCTCTAGCTCTGCTGGGAACTCAGCCTGCTCTCCTCCAATTATCAGACTTGTCCTGACAAGCCCCCTCTACACAGCCATTCACATGAAGGCTCAGTGTACTGTTGCTTCTCCTCCCCCAGCTCTTAAGCAGCTGGGGACAGAGAGTATGCGATCACTTATAAAAAAACATTTATATATATATATATATATATATATATATATATATATATATATACACAAGGTTGTTTTACAAGGTAACAGTTTGCAATCACTTTAAGTTTTTTTTTTTTTAAATCAGCATAATGGACGGCACTTACATTGAATGAAAAGTGTCACTTGCTCTAGTGGCTGCTCTCCTTTGTCCCCCATACCACCACAGGGGTAATCCTTTGGAGCTACAGGGCTTATTATGAGTCACTGGACCTGTCACAGAGGACGTTTACTTAGACGAAACGTACGTCAGGCAAGGCAAGAAATAGCAGTGACGCCCAGACGCCCGTGGAGGGTGCGAGACGGATGTTGTATTTTCCAATGCCTATGATTTCTTTGCTATTGTAAGTAGAATTTTTATTAAACTCTTCCAATTTTACTGGACGCTGTGCAATGAGTTTTTTCTTTTTGTGAGGCAACATGATTGACACCGGTGGATACCCTGAGGGCTGATTTCTCTGATGTTTCCATCACCGGGTCCCATATTCTGATCTTATTGGCTGTGGCAGTCCGCACCTAGTGTGAGGGTTAATAAATTTGGATGACTTTATTACCACCATGGTAACATCATGATAAACTTACAATAGATGATTAATCTAAATCCTCTTAAAACTTTTTTGAAATTATGAAAGAACTAAGCTGTTTGAGACTATTTGTCCCCAGTGCTCTTTTAAAACCGCACCTGGTTTCAGGGGCCCCTGTGGGTCCTAGTGTAAATCCGGGGGATACACGCAAGCTTGGTGCATACTGTATGTTTGCATGTAAGATACAATGTCCCTCTTGAGTCTTTTGTCACGGTTTATCATGTACATAATGTAGCACATCATTACCATGGTTGTTACGCTTTGCTACAAATGGTCTATGTATATGGCTGAAGGTCCGGTATTTATGGTTCATCGTCTACTTTGTACGCTGTGTCAAAGTGGTGTTATTGAAATTCAATCATACAATAGAAATCAGTATAAAAAGATGTCTGGGTTATTTAGATGCCGTGACTTCTTCTATCTAACTGCATTTGTTGAGATGGTATGTTCAGTTTTAATAGCAGTTCACTTAAGAAAGAAACTCAAACCACTTGAAACTGTGCAGCTCTGCAAAACCCTTGTATGGATCACGTAATTCTTGTATGGTGTATGTAGTCCTTGTATGGTATATGGATAATGTAAATTTTGTTTGGATCATGTAATCCTTGAATGGATCATCATTAACGCAATGTCATTCAAATTTTTAGGTATTGCAAACAAGGTTGCCATCATGCTAATCTTTGCCCATGTCAACCTGATGTAACCTAACAATCCACAGGCACATTAACTATGAGCTTTACCATTCTTTTGCATCACATCACAAAAATCCCTTCTCTGCCTCCTGGCTAAGATGTGTAGTATCTTTTCTTATCAGTGTTCATTAGGGATTCTCCACCATCATTCTGGCTCAGATGGCCAGCTGTATAGTATCACTTCTATGAGGTCCTAAAGAGGGCTTAATAAATTGAATGAAGCATCCATTGGGTAAGGTGGAGGTTGGGAGTTTTCCCTAATGTGGAGGATTTTGAAGGGTTCAGTGCCTCTGAACTAAGCAACACTGTCTAGCTGACGGCTGGGAAACCAGAGGTTCCCTGTTGACAATCACCTCCTGTGAGTGGCTCCCCGGGAGTGCCAAAGTAGCACTATGGAATTTAGACCCCACTGTGTGAAACTGAACTAGGCCAGGACAACCTAAGATTTTTTTTTCTGCACCACGCCTCATGTCACAGTCCTGGGCAATTTTTGTGAAACGGATGCAAAGTCTAGCCAATTTACCTGTACTGGCACTTTTTTTTTTTCACTTGTATGTCATTTTCCCTTATAGCATATACAGTATGTGTGTTCTGTTTTTCACTTGAATTGTAGGGCGTGGGTCTTCAGGCCTACCCTGAAGTATAGGGGGAGGTTGTGTGGTCATCAGGTTCCCTCCCGCCCTGCCTTGGGGAAGGGGGGAGCTCCCCATTCTGTACTCGGTCGGCTTCAGCTGACCACGGGGAGTGGAGTCTGCCGGGCATTTTGGCTAGGTGGACCTAAGTGTGCATTTTCTCTGTCGGGAGTCAGCCCTCCTTCCTCTGAAGGGAACCATACGACACACTCTAAGTGCACTTTTTTGTGTGTGTTCACATACACCTTTTTGGTTCACTTTGGTATTTTATTTTTGCTCACCAAACTGTGGGCTTGGAAAAAAAAAGGTGCACATGTACACACCGGAAATTGACATTTAATTTAGTTTAGGATGCATTCATTTATTAAAGACATTAGTTTCGGTGGGAATCGAAAAATTGCTATATATTTGATATATTATCGAATCGGATGGATTCAAATCATAAAAAGGTTCAATATTTTCGGACGTAGTCCAACCCACCAAGAGAAATGACATGATCTGATTGGACAATAACAACTGGTGTCATGTACATCCGAATTAACGAATGGAACGAAATCCGGATCCATTCATTATCCAAATCCGAAATATCAAACAAATTCAAAACTTGAATTTATTTTTCCATGGGCCCAAGCTACTATCACGTCATGTGATGTCATCTGAATGAAACAAATTTGTTAAATTTGTTACAATTTGTTTTCAGATTCGCTAACATTCATTAATACGTCCATTCCGAGATTTTCATACATTTGAATCTCCAAAAATTACATTTTCTTCCGAAAAATGAATTGAAACAAAATTGAACCTCCAAAAATGAAATTTTCTTTCGGAAAATTCATTGAAAAGAAATTACGAAATTGAATCGCCCAAAAATGTATTTTCTTGTGAAAAATGAATTGAAATGAAATGAACATGTCTACTAATGTGATGTCATAGCAGCTTGCAGGCATTAACAAGGCAATACTGGAACCTCCTGATGCCTTTTTGTTTTTTTCTTGTTCAAATGTTTTATTAAGTTTTCGAATGAACAAGTACAGAGCATACAATGTGAACAAATACAAGGTAGTACCAAATAATTATTGAAAACCGTAATAGGTGTATGAATACAAAAAATTCAGGATGAGTAGTCAGTGTTATACAAAATCATAGTGAAATAGCCAAACAATTAGATTAGGCCAACAGGGAGTATAAAGGTGCTTTCTATAGAATCTCAAAAGGCCAATCTACAAACTATTAGAGGATAGACAGTCTGAAAGTAAATGTCTGTAGGGTATATCCGAGAATGGAGCGTGGGTACGGAATGGTAAAGGAGAGACACGGAGTACTGCCGTGGGGAGCCAAACTACGGCTAGCAAACAGAGATAACGTCTGTGACTACCTTGAGTACAAAGGAGGCTCGGCCCATCAGTGGCAGGGATTTCGATAACATAGGTGGAAAAAGCAGCCAAGTTAGAGGGAAAGGGTCCAAAGAGAGTAGAGTGGAAGAAAAAGTGAAAGGCAGAAAAAGGGAAGAACAGGGGGGTCCCCCCCCAGGGAGACTTGACCTAGAGCATGACAGCAGATGTGATTGATGAAATTAACAGCTACTGCGGCATAAGGATCATCTCTTCAAAGCCTGGTGCCTATTTTTTTTAACCCTTTTTAAATTGCCAGGCTGAAAATTAACATTATAGGGCAGCAACCCACTGGGACACTGTGGCCAGGTGTTTAGCTGTGTGGTCCCAGTGATTTCAATGGGTGAGTTTGATAGGCGGTGCTGCCTGTCAAACTCTGTAGCCCAAGTTAAAATTGTCATGGGCATGGAGCAAAGCCCTGTGGCTGCAACATGTGTGCAGCCCAGTTTGGCTGTAATGTTAGAATTCTAGTGGACAGCTGGGGATGGGGGTTGTAAAACCATGGCTTACCTGCCTATTACCACCTCCCATGTGAAAGGGACAAGCCGATTGGTTACTATGTATGGGTGCTCCAGTATCTTGCTGCGTATGTTTTAGTAAATTCCCATCAATATGTTGGGGTAGACTTCACATGCTAAAAGCTATAGATAGTAGAACTAAGACATTGACGGAAAAAAAAAAGCTCAGGGTCTGGGTGGGTGGATTTTGGAAGAAAAAAAAAGCCCAGGGACTGAAGTGCTAATCTAAGTGGGTAAAGCCTAGATTGACTTTAGGATGACCCTTCTCTTTAATAAGACTTTGTGATTTGTACAGGAGGCGAGAAGTAGAACATTCCAGATTGCTTTGTTTGACACTGCCTTGCATCTTATCCTGACATCCCGCACTGACAGAAGAAAGTCTTTAGGCAATTTGCTGAGTTGAAAAATATTTAAAAGCTGCAACTGCACCGGAGTCATGAATACTTTATTTAGGTACATGCTGAATCCACGCATAGATCAGACGCGCACCATGCACCGTCTGTTAGAGGGTTCTTAAACTGACGCTCTATGAAAAGGAGCAGGGGAAAATCATGAACACTAAGATAATTGTCAGCAGATAAAAAGGAGCCAGCCTGGTGTCATATAAAAAACGGAATCGAGCAGAAGGAAACATTACTACAAACAAAATGAAATATTGTTACCAGGTAAACATTTTAAGGGTTAACTCCTGCCTTACAGTAAGTCTTGTACAGTTTAGCAGGCATCTCTACTCAGGGCCAGTGCTACCACTAGGCAAACTAGGTGTCCTTTTTTTCCCACAATTAGAGCTTTCTTTTGGTGGTATTTGATCACCTCTGCGGTTTTAATTTTTTGCGCTATAAACAAAAATAGAGCGACAATTTTGAAAAAAAAACAGTATTTTTTACTTTTTGCTATAATAAATATCCCCAAAAAATATATAATTATTTTTTTCCTCAGTTTAGGCCGATACGTATTCTTCTACATATTTTTGGTAAAAAAATCGCAATAAGCGTTTTATTGATTGGTTTGCGCAAAAGTTATAGTGTCTACAAAATAGGGGGTAGTTTTATGGCATTTTTATTAATATTTTTTTTTTTACTAGTAATCAGAGATTTTTATCATGACTGCGACATTATGGCGGACACATCGGACACTTTTGACACATTTTTGGGACCATTGTCATTTTTACAGCGAGCAGTGCTATAAAAATGCACTGATTACTGTGAAAATGACACTGGCAGTGAAGGGGTTAACCACTAGGTGGCGCTGTAGGGGTTAAGTGTTCCCTATTAAGTGTTTCTTACTGTAGGGGGGATGGGCTGTGTGTCACATGACACTGATCTTCGCTCCGAGTACACGGAGCGGAGATCCGTGTCATTGTCACTAGGCAGAGCGGGGAGATGCTTGTTTACACAAGCATCTCCCCACTCTATAGCTCTGTGAGATGATCGCGGGGATCCCCGCGGTGACCGAGTCCGCGGGACCCGTGTTCCGACTCATGGGGAAGGCGGCAGGGTCGCGAGCGGCATTTAAAGGGGACGTACAGGTACGTGATTATGCCTGTCCGTGCCATTCTGCCAATGTAAATCTACATGGGCCGGTCCTTAAGTGGCTAGGGCGCCCGGCCACTGGAGTTCCTACTCTCTTCTCTCTGCAGCAAGCAACTAAGTCTCAGAATCAGCCTGCTTTCTGATTCCACAGCAGAGGATCTCAAAAGGCCAATCTACAAACTATTAGAGGATAAACAGTCTGAAAGTAAATATCTATAGGGTATATCCGAGAATGGAGCGTGGGTACGGAATGGGAAATGAGAGACACAGAGTACTGCCGTGGGGAGCCGAACTATGGCTAGCAAACTGTGATAAGGCAGAAGAAGCCTTATCATGATCCAATTTGCTACAGCAGGGGAAAAAATTACTTCCTGATCCCCCGAGAGGCAATCGGATATTCCCTGGATCAACTTTACCTATAAATGTTAGTATCCAGTTATATTATGAAGTGAGTAGAGTGGCAACCTCAGCCTGGACTCCAACCAGGCCACGCCCCCAACGCATTTCAATCTGCCCCCCGGAGCTTAGTCATGGGGAACTGAAGTGAAGGCTTCTCTGCCAGTCTCCCATACTTGGAATGCCAGTGCCTGCACCCAAAGCCAATGGACGAATCAGCTTGGGGTGCCAACATCGCAGGATCCCTGGACAGGTAAGTGTCCTTATATTAAAAATTAGTAGCCTCAGTATTTGTAGCTGCTGACTTTTATTTAATTTTTTCCCCAGATTGGAACTATGCATTAAGATAAAAAATCTCCCTCAGCCCCCCTAATACTTACCTGAACCCCATCTCCATCCAGCGATTTCACGAGAGCCTCGGCTTTCCAGGACTCTGCCTCCTCATGGGCTGAGACAGCAGCGGGCACCATTGACTCCCGCTGCTGTCAATCAAAGTCAGTGAGCCAATGAGGAGAGAGGAGGGGGGTGCAAGCCGTGGCTCTGTGTCTGAATGGACACACAGAGCAGCATCTCTGCTAGAGTGCCCCCATAGCAAGCTGTTTGCTGTGGGGGCACTCAGAAGGAGGGAGAGGCCAGGGACGCTGGTAAGGGACCCGAGAAGAGGAGAATCTGGGCTGCTATGTGCAAAACCACTGCACAGAGCAGAAGTGTTGCCAACCTACCAGATTGAAATTTACTGACACAACACCCACATTTTACTGGCACAGGCACATTTTTACTGGCAGTTCCAAAAGTTACAAAATCACAGTTTTAGAACCAAATTCCAGTATTTAGGCTACAAATAAGTACAATATGCAATTAGCAATGTTATTTAAGGTAGATATTAAGGCAAAACGCATATTTCTTATTTTATTTTCGATATAGTAAGTAGGTAGCTCAGGGACAAGACTCAGGAGGGCAATACATTAGAATGGGTGATGCATTTATGAAATTGACTCTCACAGTGACACTGACAGTAGTGTGCAACAGCACAGATGATGCTGACACCTCACCAACATGACATGTCCCCTCCTGAGTCACAGTGAAAGTCTCTCTCCATGCTAGGTGGTCCCTTCAGTCCCCTCCGGTCCAAACAGCATTAATAGTTCCGCTCCTGGCTTGCCTTGCTCCCGTTCTGCAGACCTGCACATGAGGCTCCGGCCGCTCCGCTCGGCTCCCTTGCACCATGACATCACACAACACGCTCAGAGACCGCCTCCGCCAGACCCGCCCCCCCCCGCCGGCACCGCCCGAACACACTGTAGCAGGCTGGTCTCAGCCGTCTCCGGACCCGAGCTGCATATGCACAGTTCCGATCTGAGCGTCACAGCCATATTTTTTACTGGCAACCTTTTCCTCTTACTGGCATTTACTGGCAGGAGAAAAGTACTAATTTTTTACTGGTTGTCAGTAAAAATACTGGCAGTTGGCAACACTGCAGAGCAGGTAAGTATAACATGTTTGTTATTTCAAAAGTAAAATAAAAAAATAAAAAAAAACAAGACTTTAATATCACTTTTAATCTTTCATTGGCTCCTGTCTAAATTGGTCCCAATATGTGTATGTATGCATGTGAGATAGAAGCTTTAGATTGTAAGCTCATTAAGGGCAGGGACTGATTTGAATGTACAATATGTAAAGTGCTGCATAAATTGTTGGAGCTATATAAATCACTGTAATAAAAATAAAGTAAAATACATAAAAAAAGGAATTCATATACCAAATACCATCATTATATTTAATAATCCTATACAATTACTGGAATACAATCATTTTCACTATAGTAGTACCTAAAGACTGAATACTAAGATTTCTACATTATACATAGTTGATTGTTCTCTTTAAATGGCACAATATATGTTTCAGTCTCGCTGATATCATTGTTATTAATAAATTCTTTTAATTACCGACCTAAAATACTGCAAGACAAGCAGTCTAATGATGGGCTGATTATTATAGCACATTAAACACATTTGCCGAAGCCATTGAACTTGGCTCTTCAAGGAAGAATCATATTCCTATGACAATACGCTATTTTACTTGCAGATCCTCTATCTTGCGGCCGCGATGATTCAATCTCTTGATACTCATTAAACAAATGCTTATCTCTACCAGCTAATGACAATTGTCCACTCATTCCTTCCATTGAAATAGGAAGATAGATTTTAAAATATGGTTCTGAAAACGGCCCATGCATCTGCAAGCAGTCTTACCGGTCACACTGTACATGGTAGATACATTTGCATTGCCTTTGTTCTCCCCCCCAAAAAAAGGTTCTAAGTCTATACAGCATTTGGTGACGAGATACAAAGTGTACATATTTATTACTATTGTTATTATTATTAATACTATAAGGCTGGGTTCACACTGCTCCGACATGGAAGTCAGATGACTTCCGCTCAGAATTTGCCTTACGACTTCATGTTCGAACTCCATGCGACTTCAATGAACAGGATCCAACTTTGATCCGACAATACCAGGCCCTTTAAGTCTGTTATGAATCTTGAGGGGGACCCCATGGCAAAAAAAAAAAAACAGCAAGCCCCCTAAGACCATACCCGACCCTTCGGTCGCTTGCTCGTCCCCCCTCTTTCCTGACCTGCTGGGCTGCATGCTCGGATAAGGGTCTGGTATGGATTTTGTGGGGAGGCCCACGCATTTTTTTTTTTTTGGCGTGAGGGTTCCCCTTACAAATCCATACCAGACTGAAGGGGGGTTCCCCTTACAAATCCATACCATACCGAAGGGGGGGGGACCCCACAACGTTTTTTCACATTTTAGCGTGGGGTTTCCCCTCAAGATCCATACCAGATCCAAAGTGCCTGCCTCTCCAGTAATAAACATTTGCAGGCCCATTTGTTCCCTTCTCCCTCCTCTACTATCCTCCTTTCCTTTCGGACAGTGCCTACCCAGTCGGTCTAGGATTAGCATCACCACCATAAATGCACTCTGTCACCAGCACTTCATTTGGTGGAGGAGGGATTATTGTGTGGGGTTGTTTCTCAGGGGTTGGACTTGGCCACTTAGTTCCAGTGAAAGGAACTCTTAAGGTGTCAGCTTACAATGTCATGCTCCCAACTTTGTGGGAACAGTTTGGGGATGGCCCCTTCCTGTTCCAACATGACTGTGCACCAGTGCACAAAGCAAGGTCCATTAAGACATGGATGAGCGAGTTTGGGGTGGAGGAACTTGACTGGCCTGCACAGAGTCTTGACCTCAACCCAAAAGAACACCTTTGGGGTGAATTAGAGGGAAGACTGAGAGCCAGGCTTTCTCGTCCAACATCAGTGTCTGATCTGACAAATGCGCTTCTGGAAGAATGGTCAAACATTTCCATAGACACACTCCTAAACCTTGTGGACAGCCTTCCCAGAAGAGTTGAAGCTGTTATAGCTGCAAAGTATGGGCCAACTCCATATTGAACCCTACGGACTAAGACTGGGAGGCCATTACAGTTCATGTGGGTGTAAAAGCAGGTGTCCCAATGCTTTTGGTAATACAGTGTATATATAAATGTTTTGAGTGGGTTGTTTGGGTTCACATATACTTTAAGATAATAGGATTTTTATAACAGCTTACCTGTAAAATCCTTTTCTTGGAGTACATCACGGGACACAGAGCGGCATAGTCATTACTATGTGGGTTATATAGATACCTTCAGGTGCTGGCACTGGCAACTTTCAAAACCGGAAGTACCCTCCCCTATATAAGCCCCTCCCATCCGGGAGTACCTCAGTTTTGTAGCAAAGCAATAAGTGTCCCCAAAGAGGGGTGGGAGCTCTGTGTCCCGTGATGTACTCCAAGAAAAGGATTTTACAGGTAAGCTGTTATAAAAATCCTATTTTCTTTCTCGTACATCACGGGACACAGAGCGGCATAGTCATTACTATGTGGGATGTCCTAAAGCAATGCCCAATGAGGGGGGGGATACACCATACATAAGCTGAGCGCTATCAGACATGAGGATCTTTTGCGGCCTGCAACACACTGCGCCCAAAGGCGACATCCTCCTGACTTCTAACGTCCACCTGGTAGAACCTAGTAAACGTGTGTACTGAAGACCATGTTGCGGCCTTACAGATTTGAGCCAGGGAGGCCTGGTGATGCACTGCCCATGAAGTTCCAACTGCTCTCGTGGAGTGCGCCCTAACTTTGAACAGAGGCGGTCTCCTTCTCAAGCCATAGGCTTGCATTATGACCTGTCGAATCCACTTGGCTAAAGTAGATTTTGACGCTGCCTGACCCTTTCTGGGGCCTTCCGGCAGAATAAACAAAGTATCCGTTCTGCGAATCTGAGCAGTGGCTTTTAGATAAGCTTTAACTGCTCTTACTACATCCAAAGAATGCAATAACTTTTCCTCTACCGAACTAGGTTTGGGGAAAAAAGAAGGAAGAACCACATCTTGGTTTAAATGAAACCTCGATACCACCTTAGGAAGAAAGGCTGGATGAGGACGTAACACTACTCTGTCCTTATGGATAACCAGATATGGCTCCCTACAGGACATAGCGGCTAATTCCGACACTCTTTTAGCCGAACAAATGGCTACTAGAAAAATCAATTTCCTGGTGAGAAGAACCAGGGAAATATGCTGTAATGGTTCAAATGGTTGTTTCTGTAGAACCGACAGAACCAGGTTTAAGTCCCATGGACATATGGGAATATTAACCGGAGGGCTAATACGCATCACTCCTTGTATAAAGGCTTTGACTAGTGAATGCGAAGCCAAGGGCCTTTGAAAAAATATTGACAAGGCCGAAATCTGACCCTTGATAGTACTCAAGGCAAGCTTCCTATCTACAGCCCATTGTAGGAAGTCCAGAATCCTACCTATTACGTACTTACGTGGATGCCATTTCTTGGCTTCACACCAGGCGATGTACGCCTTCCAGATTCTATAGAAGATCTGCCTGGATACCGGCTTCCTGGCATTGATCATGGTAGATACCACAGAATTAGAGAGCCCTCTCTTTTTTAGAATGTGGGCTTCAATAGCCAGGCCGTCAAACCTAGGGCTGGTAAGGAAGGGTGGTATATCGGTCCTTGTGAAAGCAGGTCCGGACGATGTGGGAGGGTCCAAGGACTCCCCACAGACATTTTTACAATCTCCGCGTACCATGCTCTTTGGGGCCACGCTGGAGCCACCAGAATCACTGGTTTCTTTTCTACCCTGATTCTGCGGAGTAATCGAGGTAACAATTGTGGCGGTGGGAATGCATATATCAGCTTGAACTGATCCCAAGGGAACACTAGGGCATCCGAGCCGCAAGCTAGGGGATCTCTTGTCCAAGAGACAAACCTGTCCACTTTTGCGTTGAATCTGGATGCTAGCAGATCTACATCCGGTGTTCCCCACCGCTGACATATTGTCCGGAAAACCTCGGGATGAAGGGACCATTCCCCTGGGCATAATTGTTGGCGACTTAGAAAGTCCGCCTTCCAATTCTCCACTCCTGGAATGAATACCGCAGATATGGCTGGGACATATCTTTCTGCCCATTTCAGGATGCAATTTACTTCCCTCTGGGCTGCACGACTCCTGGTGCCACCCTGATGATTGATATATGCCACTGCCGTGGCATTGTCCGATTGAATTCTGACAGGGGACCCTTGGAGTTTGGATGTCCATGCTACTAGGGCATACCGGGCTGCTCGTATCTCTAAGAGATTGATGGGCAGGGCCTTTTCTGCATCCGACCATCTGCCCTGGAGAGACCATTGCTCCAGTACTGCTCCCCAGCCTATAAGGCTGGCATCTGTAGTGACCACCTTCCAAGAAATCGGACTGAAGGATTTCCCTCTTTCCAGATTCTGGGGAACCAACCACCAACGGAGGCTCTTGCGAATGGAAGGGGACAAGGACATTGGTAAGTCTAGGGCCTGAACTTTTTTGTTCCAGGCTGACAGTATGGCCCTTTGCAAATTCCTTGAATGGAATTGACCGTAGGGTACTGCTTCGAATGATGCCACCATTTTTCCCAGCAGCCTCATGCACAGGCGTATGGATGGCTGTCTTTTTGTACCCACTAGGTGGATCAAATCTCTCAAAGACGACCCCTTTTCTTGAGGCAAGAAAATTTTTCTCTGGTCTGAATCCAGCCTTAGCCCCAAGTATTCCAGACTTTTGACTGGTTTTAGGGCTGACTTGTCTCGGTTGATAATCCAACCGTGATATTCCAGATACTCGATTGTCTCGTGAACAACCACTTCTAGTTTTTCCACTGAGTGGTCTATCAGCAACAAGTCATCTAGATATGCCATTATCGTTAAACACCTCGTGTTCTTAGATTGGCCAATAATGGGGCCAGAATTTTTGTGAACACTCGTGGTGCTGTGGCCAGACCGAAGGGTAAGGCTCTGAACTGAAAATGGCGCCCTTCTACCGCAAAGCGTAGAAATTTTTGGTGGGCTGGAAAGATGGGAATGTGCAAATAAGCATCTTTGATGTCGATCGAGGCTAACCATTCCTCCCCTTGTAGGGCAGTGGCCACCGATCGGATCGACTCCATCCGGAAAGTCCTGATATGTAGGAATTTGTTTAGCCCTTTTAGATTTAATATGGGCCTCACGTCCCCGTTTGGCTTCGGGACTGTAAAGAGGTTTGAGTAAAACCCGAACCCCCATTCTTCCAGGGGAACCTCTATAATTACTGCTTGGAGCAATAATTGTTCTAGTGCCAACAGGAGGGATCCTCTCTTCTGGGGATCCCTTGGCACGTTTGACCTTATAAAGTGGGAAGGAGGGGAGTCTTTTAACTCCAATTTGGATCCCAGACTTACTGCGGAGAGCACCCATCTGTCTCTGATCGTGTCCCGCCAGGTCTCTGTGAACAACTGAAGTCTTCCCCCCACCCGATTGAGTGGGGGCAACCCTTCATGCATTTGACTTTGGGGGAGGTTTTGTACCTCTCCTGATCCAGGGCTTCTTGTTACCCTGCAATTGTCCCTGATTTTTACCTCCGGGATTTGACCGAGGAGGCCGTCGGAACTGTTTCACAGCCGATGTCCTAGGGACTGGAGAAGCAGGCCTCTTAAAAGAGGGACCTCTAACTCTGTTTTTAACCGGCAAAAGTGTACTTTTACCGCTGGAAATTTTCTGGATATATTTGTCCAGGTCTTCCCCGAATAAGCGTTCACCATGAAATGGGAAGCTGACCAGCAATTTTTTACAGGGAGCTTCAGCAGACCAGTTTTTGAGCCATAGAAGCCTGCGCATATGTACTACAGACAGCGTAAGGCGGGAGGCCTGATGGATTGAATCCTTTATAGCGTCCACCGCAAAGCATAAGGCTCTAGGTAGATCAGCTAGGGCAAGAGCCTGCTGATCTGGCAAGTCCCTTAAGACCTGTTTCAACTGATCCTTCACTGCTTGGCAGACCCCAATAGCTGCCACTGCTGGTTGTGTCACCAAGCCTGCTGTAGCAAAAGCAGATTTTAATAAGGACTCTAATTTTTTATCTATTGGGTCCTTGAACATTTGGACATTATCCACTGGACATGTCAGTGATTTATTCACACAAGAGATGGCTGCGTCCACTGTAGGGACCCTCCACTTTTTGACGAACTTATCCTCCATGGGATAGACCACCGGAAATCTCTTGGGAGGAGTAAATATTTTATCAGGATGCTCCCAATCCTGGTAAATGAGCCCTTCCAGTAAAGGATGGATCGGAAAGGAACAAACAGTCTGGGGGGCTTTTAGCAACCCCAACGAGGAGACAGAAGTGGATGATGGCTCCGCAAGGGGCATTTTAAATGCTGATCGGACATGTTAGTCAGGGACTGAACCCATAATCTTTCAGCATGTGATGCTGAGAATGGCTCTTCCACTGTTGATTCCTCTACAACAGAATCGACCTCATCCTGATCCCCCTCAGGTAGGTCGATCCCTGTATGGGACTGTTGCTCCACTAACAGGCACTCTGAGGGAGGAGACGGAGATCGAGCGCTTTTTCCCTGTGACAGGGAAGCAGCGATCAATGCTGACAATCTCTCTTCCAGCCCTCCCAGAGCTGAGGAAAAAACCTCCTCTGTTACATACACAGGAGCAGGTGAACTGAGGACAGCCACAGTACCAGGTACTCCTGAGTAGTGATGAGCCGAACACCCCCGGGTTCGGTTCGCACCAGAACCCGCGAACGGACCGGAAGTTCGAACGAACATTAGAACCCTATTAAATACAATGGATGCGAACGTTCGAATTCTAAAGTGCTAATTATAACAACTATTATGCATGTTATTGTCCTAAAAAGGGTTTGGGAACCCGGGTTCTGCACCAGGGGACATGTATCAATGCAAAAAGAAGTTTTAAAAACGGTCGTTTTTCGGGAGCAGTCATTTTAATGATGCATAAAGTGAAAAAAAAAAAGTCAAATATTCCTTTAAATATCGTACCTGGGGGGTGTCTAAAGTATGCCTGTGAAGTGCCACGTGTTTCCCGTGTTTAGAACTGTCCCTGCACAAAATGACACTTCTAAAGGAAAAAAAAGCCATTTAAAACTGCTTGCGGCTTTAATGTAATGTCTGGTCCCGGTAATATGGATGAAATTCTTTAAGAAAAATGGCATAGCTACCCCATGACCCCCCCCCCCCTACCCCAGCCCATTACCAGCCCCTTTGGGTCTTGTATGGATATTAAGGGGAACCCCGCACATAAAATAAAAAAGGCCCTATATACTCTGAACAGCCGTATACAGGCGGTGCATACAAGACAGGGACTGTAGGTTTGTTCTTATGTAGAATCTGTTTGTAATTTTGAACAGGTACATTGTTGAAGTGTAGCTCCAGCCCAAAAATCTATTTTTAAACTTTTTGGAAAACATAGGTAAGGGTTATCACCCCTGTAACATTTGTTTTGCTGTCTGTGCCCCTGTTCAGAACATTTCACCTCACTTTCCGTCCCAATGACAACTGTTTTTGAAATGTGGTGTTTTTCTTGAAACAAGGATTGCTGATAAAGCATCAGTACAGAGGAGACACCTTTCTCCCATATTTATTCTTACAGGAGAGAATTTTCCTTCCTAGTGGTAGATTTCCTCTCACTTCCTGTTGTCTTCTTGCGTTTGCAAGTAGGAGTCGTTTGTAAGTTGGATGTTTGAAAGTAGGGACCTGCCGTATATACTCTGCAGAAATAGGCCCCTTAGTTGTTGGTGTTGGCACAACACTGTAAGCACTCACAGTTACTCTTGGTTGGTGCTGGAACGCCCTGCTGTCAACTATTATATCAGGAATTTTAATTACATATAATTGTTGAACAGTGGTAGTAAAAATTGGGCCTTTGATGGTGGTGCTGGTGCCACAACACTGTAAGCCCTGACAGTTACTCTTGGTGGGTGCAGCAATGGGCCCTGCTGTGAATTATTAGATCAAGAATTGTAATTACATGCCCCTGTTGAACAGGGGCTGAAAAATTGGGCCTTAGGCACTGGTGGCACAACACTGCAACCCCTCACAGATACTGTACTTGGAGCACAGCAATGAGCCCTGTTGCAAAGTATTGCTTCAAAAATTGTAATGACACGCCCCTGTTAAACAGGGGCTGAAAAATTGGGCCTTAGGCACTGGTGGCACAACACTGCAACTCCTCACAGATACTGTACTTGGAGCACAGCAATGAGCCCTGTTGCAAAGTATTGCTTCAAAAATTGTAATTACACGCCCCTGTTAAACAGGGGCTGAAAAATTGGGCGTTAGGCACTGGTGGCGGCACCCATAAACAAAAATGATCTTCCAAGCTATCATCATCAATCGTATCATTGAGGACTCGGAGGAGGAGGATAGGCAGTCAACATAACAGCACAGGCACTCAGCATCAGCATCAGTCTTGAAGGGATGTGACATTTTAAAATCAATTAGTCTGTTATATCAGCATCAGGTGTGTGGTAGCTGGTGGTGATCCAAGACTGGTTCATCTTGATGAAAGTCAGTCGATCAACCGAGTCGGTGGACAGGCGCACCCTGTGATCCGTGACAAATCCTCCAGCAGCACTGAATGTGCGTTCCGAAAGAACGCTGGATGCAGGACAGGCCAGTAGCTCAATTGCATACTGTGCAAGCTCTGGCCAGTGATCCATCCTCAAGACCCAGTAAGCCAGAGGATTTTCGGTGGGGAAGGTGTCCAAGTCTGACCTTGCCCCTAGATATTCCTGCACCATGTTTATCAGACGCTGGCGATGGTTGCTGGAACCAATCATACTTTGGGGCTGCGGACTAAAGAATTGTCTGAACGCATCGGTCAGACGGCCACCTTCCCCACCGCTCCTTCTTTGACTGGCCGAAGCCTCAGCAACTCGTTGTCCAGGACCAGGAGTTTGCAACCTCCCAGTCTCTGGGAACGCGTTGCACAGACCTTTCTGCAAGGCCTCCCGGAGTTGTCTCATCCTCTGCTCCCTCTGCGACGGTAACATAAGGTCCGCAACCTTACCCTTGTACCGTGGATCAAGGAGAGTGGCCAGCCAGTAATGGTCCCTCTCCTTGATCCGAAGAATACGAGGATCCTTCCGCAGACTTTGCAGGATCAGGGAGGCCATGCAGCGTAGGTTTGCTGAGGCATTCGCTCCGGAGTCCTCTGGGTCACTAAGGACGACATGATCCGCAGCCACCTCCTCCCAGCCACGTACAAGTCCACTGGTTTCTTGGGACTGTAAATCATCCCTAAAAGACTGCTGCTGATGATGCTGAGTGCCAGCCTCCACCTCCATGCTGACACAATCCTCCTCCTCCTCCTCCTCCTCCTCCTCTTCCTGTGCGATGGGTGGGACAGAAGGAACACTGTCTGGGTAAAGGGGGCCTTGAGAGGCAAGGAAGTCCTCCTCTTCCTGCCTCTGTTCTGCCTCAAGTGCCCTGTCCATTATTCCACGCAGCGTGTGCTCCAACAGGTGGACAAGAGGTACAGTGTCACTGATGCATGCACTGTCACTGCTCACCATCCTCGTGGCCTCCTCAAATGGTGCCAGGACAGTGCATGCATCCCTGATCATGCCCCACTGGCGTGGAGAAAAAAAACCAAGCTCCCCTGACCCTGTCCTGGTGCCGTAGTCGCACAGGTACTCATTGATGGCCCTCTGCTGCGTGTGCAGCCGCTGCAGCATGGCCAACGTTGAGTTCCACCTGGTGGGCATGTCACATATAAGGCGGTTCTTGGGCAGGTTCAACTCCTTTTGCAGCTCAGCCAGGCGAGCACTGGCATTATAAGATCTGCGGAAATGCACACAGACTTTCCTGGCCTGCCTCAGGACATCCTGTAAGCCCGGGTACCTGCCCAAGAACCGCTGCACCACCAGGTTAAGGACGTGAGCCACACAGGGCACATGGGTCAGTTGTCCCTGTCGGAGGGCGGAGAGGAGGTTGGTGCCATTGTCGCAAACCACCATTCCTGGCTTAAGCTGGCGTGGCGTCAACCACCTCTCGGCCTGGCCCTGCAGAGCAGACAGGACCTCTGCCCCAGTGTGGCTTCTGTCCCCCAAACACACCAGCGCAAGCACGGCATGGCATCTTTTTGCCTGCGTACTTGCGTAGCCCCGTGAACGGCTACGGAGCACCGCTGGTTCATAGGACAAACCACAGGAAGAGGCCATGGAGGAAGAAGAAGAGGAGGGGGTGGAGGAGAGAGGTGTGTCACAACCAGTAGTAGCATTTTGGAGGCGTGGCGGTGGGACAACCTCCAACACTACTGCACCTTGTCCTGAATCCTTCCCAGCTGCCAAAAGAGTGACCCAATGGGCCGTGAAAGAAAGGTAACGTCCCTGTCCATGCCTGCTGGACCATGAGTCAGCGGTAATATGCACCTTACCGCTGACCGCCCTGTCCAGCGAGGCCAAGACATTGCCTTCCACATGCCGGTAGAGAGCCGGAATAGCCTTCCGTGAGAAAAAGTGGCGTTTGGGAACCTGCCACTGAGGAACCGCACATTGCACAAACTCACGGAAGGGGGCCGAGTCTACCAACTGAAAAGGCAGCAGTTGAAGCGCTAGCAATTTAGCCAAGCTAGCATTCAACCGCTGGGCATGTGGATGGCTGGGAGTGAACTTCTTTCGACGGTCCAGCAGCTGGGGCAGGGAAATTTGCCTGCTAGAATCGGACGTCGGTGTACTGCTAGCAGAGTGGGCGCAAGTACTTGGCTGTGACACACCTAATTCTACACCTTCATTCCTCTCAGTGCATGTTTCAGAGAGGACTGAAGTTATAGTGGGGTTGGAGATCCCAGCTGATGCGGTGCAAGGAGAGGTCCGCTTTGTTCTTTGGTGTGGGTCTTTGAGGTAGGCTTGCCAACGAGCTGCATGGCAGGTCAACATATGTCTGGTCAGGCATGTGGTACCCAAGCGGCTGATGTTTTGGCCACGCGATATACGCTTGAGACATATGTTGCAAACAGCAGCTGTGCGATCTGATGCACTAGCCTCAAAAAAGGCCCACACCAAAGAACTTTTTGAATGACGGGCAGAGGCAGCGCCCTGCACAGGCGGAGCTCTGCGGTGTGATTCCGTCGGTGTACTGCCCTTACGCTGGCCACCAAAGGGCATCCTGCCTCGTTGGAGATGTGCCTCCTCCTCATCCTCCTCCTCCTCCTCTCTCCTATTAGGCACCCACGTGGAGTCATTGACCTCATCATCCCCTCCCTCCTCATCACTGGAGCCAATCTGGCAGTATGCTGCAGCTGCTGGAACATGACTGCCAGATTGGTGTCCTTCTTGAGCATCCCCTCTGTCTGCTCTCACGCTACTGCCTTCCTCTAGCTGGGTTTCATCATCAGACCCTTCGAAACGCTGGGCATCCTCCTGGAGCATGTACCCAACACTGTGCTGAAACAGTTCGGGGGACTCCTCAGGAGGAGGACATGGTGGGTCTAGGGAAGGAGTGACTGATGATTTGTCTGACATTGATACCAGGGAAGACGACGCTTTGGCAGCTGCTTTTCCAGTACCCTGAGCCTGGGTGAGAGAGGAGGAGGAGGAGGAGGAGGGCTTGGTCATCCACTCTACCAAGTCTTCGGCATGATGTGGCTCAACATGTCCAGCTGCCGAAAAGAAGGACAAGCGTGTCCCATGGCCATGTGCTGATGACAATGCACCGCGTCCACGACCAGCACTGTTGCCCCCAGACACAGAGCCTGCTTGCCCTCTTTTATTGCCTCCTGACTGTCTGCCTCTCCTTGTTTGCCTTCCAGACATTCTAATAGATGGCCTGCAGGGAGATGGGAAAAAAGCAATAAGGGCTACCTTCAGGTGTCCTTCTCTGTCCCTGGAAACAAGGACTTGCAGAGTGAAAGAAAAAAAACACTCTCCCTACCTACAGTTTTCTGTCCCTAGAAAAAATGTTTTTTTTAATCACAATATAGCACAAGGAAAATTAACTCACTGTCCTTACAGGTCCCTGGAAACAAGGACTTGCAGAGTGAAAGAAAAAAAACACTCTCCCTACCTACAGTTTTCTGTCCCTAGAAAAAAATGTTTTTTTTAATCACAATATAGCAAAAGGACAATTCACTCACTGTCCTTCCAGGTCCCTGGAAACAAGGACTTGCAGAGTGAAAGAAACTGACACTGTCCCTACCTAGAGTTTTCTGTCCCTGGAATAAATGTTTTTTTCAGCACAATATAGCACAAGGACAATTAACTCACTGTCCTTACAGGTCCCTGGAAACAAGGACTTGCAGAGTGAAAGAAAAAAAATACTCTCCCTACCTACAGTTTTCTGTCCCTAGAAAAAAATGTTTTTTTTAATCACAATATAGCAAAAGGACAATTCACTCACTGTCCTTCCAGGTCCCTGGAAACAAGGACTTGCAGAGTGAAAGAAACTGACACTGTCCCTACCTAGAGTTTTCTGTCCCTAGAATAAATGTTTTTTTTAATCACAATATAGCAAAAGGACAATTCACTCACTGTCCTTCCAGGTCCCTGGAAACAAGGACTTGCAGAGTGAAAGAAACTGACACTGTCCCTACCTAGAGTTTTCTGTCCCTAGAATAAATGTTTTTTTTAATCACAATATAGCACAAGGAAAATTAACTCACTGTCCTTACAGGTCCCTGGAAACAAGGACTTGCAGAGTGAAAGAAAAAAAACACTCTCCCTACCTACAGTTTTCTGTCCCTAGAAAAAAATGTTTTTTTTAATCACAATATAGCAAAAGGACAATTCACTCACTGTCCTTCCAGGTCCCTGGAAACAAGGACTTGCAGAGTGAAAGAAACTGACACTGTCCCTACCTAGAGTTTTCTGTCCCTAGAATAAATGTTTTTTTTAATCATAATATAGCACAAGGAAAATTAACTCACTGTCCTTACAGGTCCCTGGAAACAAGGACTTGCAGAGTGAAAGAAAAAAAATACTCTCCCTACCTACAGTTTTCTGTCCCTAGAAAAAAATGTTTTTTTTAATCACAATATAGCAAAAGGACAATTCACTCACTGTCCTTCCAGGTCCCTGGAAACAAGGACTTGCAGAGTGAAAGAAACTGACACTGTCCCTACCTAGAGTTTTCTGTCCCTGGAATAAATGTTTTTTTCAGCACAATATAGCACAAGGACAATTAACTCACTGTCCTTACAGGTCCCTGGAAACAAGGACTTGCAGAGTGAAAGAAAAAAAATACTCTCCCTACCTACAGTTTTCTGTCCCTAGAAAAAAATGTTTTTTTTAATCACAATATAGCAAAAGGACAATTCACTCACTGTCCTTCCAGGTCCCTGGAAACAAGGACTTGCAGAGTGAAAGAAACTGACACTGTCCCTACCTAGAGTTTTCTGTCCCTAGAATAAATGTTTTTTTTAATCACAATATAGCAAAAGGACAATTCACTCACTGTCCTTCCAGGTCCCTGGAAACAAGGACTTGCAGAGTGAAAGAAACTGACACTGTCCCTACCTAGAGTTTTCTGTCCCTAGAATAAATGTTTTTTTTAATCACAATATAGCACAAGGAAAATTAACTCACTGTCCTTACAGGTCCCTGGAAACAAGGACTTGCAGAGTGAAAGAAAAAAAACACTCTCCCTACCTACAGTTTTCTGTCCCTAGAAAAAAATGTTTTTTTTTATCACAATATAGCAAAAGGACAATTCACTCACTGTCCTTCCAGGTCCCTGGAAACAAGGACTTGCAGAGTGAAAGAAACTGACACTGTCCCTACCTAGAGTTTTCTGTCCCTGGAATAAATGTTTTTTTCAGCACAATATAGCACAAGGACAATTAACTCACTGTCCTTACAGGTCCCTGGAAACAAGGACTTGCAGAGTGAAAGAAAAAAAATACTCTCCCTACCTACAGTTTTCTGTCCCTAGAAAAAAATGTTTTTTTTAATCACAATATAGCAAAAGGACAATTCACTCACTGTCCTTCCAGGTCCCTGGAAACAAGGACTTGCAGAGTGAAAGAAACTGACACTGTCCCTACCTAGAGTTTTCTGTCCCTAGAATAAATGTTTTTTTTAATCACAATATAGCAAAAGGACAATTCACTCACTGTCCTTCCAGGTCCCTGGAAACAAGGACTTGCAGAGTGAAAGAAACTGACACTGTCCCTACCTAGAGTTTTCTGTCCCTAGAATAAATGTTTTTTTTAATCACAATATAGCACAAGGAAAATTAACTCACTGTCCTTACAGGTCCCTGGAAACAAGGACTTGCAGAGTGAAAGAAAAAAAACACTCTCCCTACCTACAGTTTTCTGTCCCTAGAAAAAAATGTTTTTTTTAATCACAATATAGCAAAAGGACAATTCACTCACTGTCCTTCCAGGTCCCTGGAAACAAGGACTTGCAGAGTGAAAGAAACTGACACTGTCCCTACCTAGAGTTTTCTGTCCCTAGAATAAATGTTTTTTTTAATCACAATATAGCACAAGGAAAATTAACTCACTGTCCTTACAGGTCCCTGGAAACAAGGACTTGCAGAGTGAAAGAAAAAAAACACTCTCCCTACCTACAGTTTTCTGTCCCTAGAAAAAAATGTTTTTTTTTATCACAATATAGCAAAAGGACAATTCACTCACTGTCCTTCCAGGTCCCTGGAAACAAGGACTTGCAGAGTGAAAGAAACTGACACTGTCCCTACCTAGAGTTTTCTGTCCCTGGAATAAATGTTTTTTTCAGCACAATATAGCACAAGGACAATTAACTCACTGTCCTTACAGGTCCCTGGAAACAAGGACTTGCAGAGTGAAAGAAAAAAAATACTCTCCCTACCTACAGTTTTCTGTCCCTAGAAAAAAATGTTTTTTTTAATCACAATATAGCAAAAGGACAATTCACTCACTGTCCTTCCAGGTCCCTGGAAACAAGGACTTGCAGAGTGAAAGAAACTGACACTGTCCCTACCTAGAGTTTTCTGTCCCTAGAATAAATGTTTTTTTTAATCACAATATAGCACAAGGAAAATTAACTCACTGTCCTTACAGGTCCCTGGAAACAAGGACTTGCAGAGTGAAAGAAAAAAAATACTCTCCCTACCTACAGTTTTCTGTCCCTAGAAAAAAATGTTTTTTTTAATCACAATATAGCAAAAGGACAATTCACTCACTGTCCTTCCAGGTCCCTGGAAACAAGGACTTGCAGAGTGAAAGAAACTGACACTGTCCCTACCTAGAGTTTTCTGTCCCTGGAATAAATGTTTTTTTCAGCACAATATAGCACAAGGACAATTAACTCACTGTCCTTACAGGTCCCTGGAAACAAGGACTTGCAGAGTGAAAGAAAAAAAATACTCTCCCTACCTACAGTTTTCTGTCCCTAGAAAAAAATGTTTTTTTTAATCACAATATAGCAAAAGGACAATTCACTCACTGTCCTTCCAGGTCCCTGGAAACAAGGACTTGCAGAGTGAAAGAAACTGACACTGTCCCTACCTAGAGTTTTCTGTCCCTAGAATAAATGTTTTTTTTAATCACAATATAGCAAAAGGACAATTCACTCACTGTCCTTCCAGGTCCCTGGAAACAAGGACTTGCAGAGTGAAAGAAACTGACACTGTCCCTACCTAGAGTTTTCTGTCCCTAGAATAAATGTTTTTTTTAATCACAATATAGCACAAGGAAAATTAACTCACTGTCCTTACAGGTCCCTGGAAACAAGGACTTGCAGAGTGAAAGAAAAAAAACACTCTCCCTACCTACAGTTTTCTGTCCCTAGAAAAAAATGTTTTTTTTAATCACAATATAGCAAAAGGACAATTCACTCACTGTCCTTCCAGGTCCCTGGAAACAAGGACTTGCAGAGTGAAAGAAACTGACACTGTCCCTACCTAGAGTTTTCTGTCCCTGGAATAAATGTTTTTTTCAGCACAATATAGCACAAGGACAATTAACTCACTGTCCTTACAGGTCCCTGGAAACAAGGACTTGCAGAGTGAAAGAAAAAAAATACTCTCCCTACCTACAGTTTTCTGTCCCTAGAAAAAAATGTTTTTTTTAATCACAATATAGCAAAAGGACAATTCACTCACTGTCCTTCCAGGTCCCTGGAAACAAGGACTTGCAGAGTGAAAGAAACTGACACTGTCCCTACCTAGAGTTTTCTGTCCCTAGAATAAATGTTTTTTTTAATCACAATATAGCAAAAGGACAATTCACTCACTGTCCTTCCAGGTCCCTGGAAACAAGGACTTGCAGAGTGAAAGAAAAAAAACACTCTCCCTACCTACAGTTTTCTGTCCCTAGAAAAAAATGTTTTTTTTTATCACAATATAGCAAAAGGACAATTCACTCACTGTCCTTCCAGGTCCCTGGAAACAAGGACTTGCAGAGTGAAAGAAACTGACACTGTCCCTACCTAGAGTTTTCTGTCCCTGGAATAAATGTTTTTTTCAGCACAATATAGCACAAGGACAATTAACTCACTGTCCTTACAGGTCCCTGGAAACAAGGACTTGCAGAGTGAAAGAAAAAAAATACTCTCCCTACCTACAGTTTTCTGTCCCTAGAAAAAAATGTTTTTTTTAATCACAATATAGCAAAAGGACAATTCACTCACTGTCCTTCCAGGTCCCTGGAAACAAGGACTTGCAGAGTGAAAGAAACTGACACTGTCCCTACCTAGAGTTTTCTGTCCCTAGAATAAATGTTTTTTTTAATCACAATATAGCACAAGGAAAATTAACTCACTGTCCTTACAGGTCCCTGGAAACAAGGACTTGCAGAGTGAAAGAAAAAAAATACTCTCCCTACCTACAGTTTTCTGTCCCTAGAAAAAAATGTTTTTTTTAATCACAATATAGCAAAAGGACAATTCACTCACTGTCCTTCCAGGTCCCTGGAAACAAGGACTTGCAGAGTGAAAGAAACTGACACTGTCCCTACCTAGAGTTTTCTGTCCCTGGAATAAATGTTTTTTTCAGCACAATATAGCACAAGGACAATTAACTCACTGTCCTTACAGGTCCCTGGAAACAAGGACTTGCAGAGTGAAAGAAAAAAAATACTCTCCCTACCTACAGTTTTCTGTCCCTAGAAAAAAATGTTTTTTTTAATCACAATATAGCAAAAGGACAATTCACTCACTGTCCTTCCAGGTCCCTGGAAACAAGGACTTGCAGAGTGAAAGAAACTGACACTGTCCCTACCTAGAGTTTTCTGTCCCTAGAATAAATGTTTTTTTTAATCACAATATAGCAAAAGGACAATTCACTCACTGTCCTTCCAGGTCCCTGGAAACAAGGACTTGCAGAGTGAAAGAAACTGACACTGTCCCTACCTAGAGTTTTCTGTCCCTAGAATAAATGTTTTTTTTAATCACAATATAGCACAAGGAAAATTAACTCACTGTCCTTACAGGTCCCTGGAAACAAGGACTTGCAGAGTGAAAGAAAAAAAACACTCTCCCTACCTACAGTTTTCTGTCCCTAGAAAAAAATGTTTTTTTTAATCACAATATAGCAAAAGGACAATTCACTCACTGTCCTTCCAGGTCCCTGGAAACAAGGACTTGCAGAGTGAAAGAAACTGACACTGTCCCTACCTAGAGTTTTCTGTCCCTGGAATAAATGTTTTTTTCAGCACAATATAGCACAAGGACAATTAACTCACTGTCCTTACAGGTCCCTGGAAACAAGGACTTGCAGAGTGAAAGAAAAAAAATACTCTCCCTACCTACAGTTTTCTGTCCCTAGAAAAAAATGTTTTTTTTAATCACAATATAGCAAAAGGACAATTCACTCACTGTCCTTCCAGGTCCCTGGAAACAAGGACTTGCAGAGTGAAAGAAACTGACACTGTCCCTACCTAGAGTTTTCTGTCCCTAGAATAAATGTTTTTTTTAATCACAATATAGCAAAAGGACAATTCACTCACTGTCCTTCCAGGTCCCTGGAAACAAGGACTTGCAGAGTGAAAGAAACTGACACTGTCCCTACCTAGAGTTTTCTGTCCCTAGAATAAATGTTTTTTTTAATCACAATATAGCAAAAGGACAATTCACTCACTGTCCTTCCAGGTCCCTGGAAACAAGGACTTGCAGAGTGAAAGAAACTGACACTGTCCCTACCTAGAGTTTTCTGTCCCTAGAATAAATGTTTTTTTTAATCACAATATAGCAAAAGGACAATTCACTCACTGTCCTTCCAGGTCCCTGGAAACAAGGACTTGCAGAGTGAAAGAAACTGACACTGTCCCTACCTAGAGTTTTCTGTCCCTAGAATAAATGTTTTTTTTAATCACAATATAGCAAAAGGACAATTCACTCACTGTCCTTCCAGGTCCCTGGAAACAAGGACTTGCAGAGTGAAAGAAACTGACACTGTCCCTACCTAGAGTTTTCTGTCCCTAGAATAAATGTTTTTTTTTAAGCACACTATAGCAGAAGCACAAAACACACTGACACTCTCCCTACCTATCCTTCTCTTTCCCTAAACTAAAGGAATCCAGGTTAAGCAAGAAAGAAATAACAGTCACTGTCCCTGCCTATGCTACTCTATCCCTGCTCCGGAACACACTACACTAGGCCGCCGTGCTGGCGGCCTTTTATAGTGTGGGGCGTGTACTAAACACCCTCAGCAATAATTGGCCACAGGCATCCTGCCTGTGGCCAATCATTGCTCTCCTCGCTGCCGGCGCTGTGATTGGCCAAGCATGCGGGGTCACAGTGCATGCTTGGCCAATCACAGCGCCTGGATGACACTGCGATGGCGTAGTGCATTGTGGGCCGTTCGCGTCACTCGAATTTGGCGCGAACGGCCCAAATCGTTCGATCTTCGTCGAACGATCGAACAGCCAATGTTCGAGTCGAACGTATGTTCGACTCGAACACGAAGCTCATCCCTACTCCTGAGGGTGCTCTACGGTCACTAACCTCTGATTCTTCAGGGGAGATTGGTGCAAACGAAGCATGCCCAAGATCCTCAGAGCCCGATGGAGACCCCCTATGCTTCCTGGGATTTTTAGTCCCGGAGTTTTTAGACAGCATATTCCTAAGCCCAAAGCTGAGGTATTCCAGCCGAAATACACCACTTACTGACAATAGTCTAGCACAAATGCTGCTATAAAAACAGTTGGTGTCTACTAATGTGCCTTTCTATGGGGATGCCTGCATCAACCGCTTGCTGTATGCCTTTTTTTAAATGTTGCCAGCTCTGTCTCTGCACTCCATAGCCAGCTCACAACACATAATTGTGTTTTTTAACATGCTGGGACGCCCGCACATGCGCAGAAGCGCTGCGGCGCGCACAGAGCGTCATCCCCCAAGCTCCGCCCCCTTTCCCAGCTCACCTCTATATATAGAGGCGCGTGCACACGTGCGCCTTCGGCGCTCTTTTTTGAAAAGGGAAACTAGGGACAAGAGCCAGGGCCCCTTTTGCCGCAGGCCGGGGGATGGACGAGCATTGCAACATGGCAGAGGAAGCAGTTTCCCACAAGAGAACTCACCATCTGCCTGGACTTGCTCTGATGAAAAGAAACTAGTCCACATGACAAGAAACGTTCCACAGCGGCCTCTAGTGGATTAACACAGGTACCGCAGTCTATATATTTTTTTTTTTTTCTCGACCACTATTAAAAATTACATTTTTTAGTAGTTACAGGCATGCATAAATATTTAGCGGGAATACCGTTAGGTAACAGGCAGAAAGACATATTAGGCTTGGGGGTCCCCTCAATAGAACCAAGTTCCTGAGGGGCCCCCACTTACCTTTTCCCCGCCGCAGGACTCTGGTCCACAGAAGCCCAAACTTCACCTATCACGGCAGGCATTGTAATTAAACCTTCAGGGACCGGGTTCCCAAGGATTCCACTCCCCTGGACCTGTATAGCACCCTGCACAGAAAACATCTTGGTCGTGGGTATGACCAGAGCTCTGGATCCCAGGGTCCAGCTCTCCTAAGTGAAGCATTACAGGCAAAACCTTGCTCTTCTCTGCAAGGCCCGGGTACCGACCGTTTAGCTATGAAGCTTTTTTGGTCGGATCCGGAATAGCTTACTGAGGCCCAAAAGAACCTGTACGCAAGCTCAGTGAAAAACACATGTTACTTCTTGGCCAACACCTTAGACACTGGCAAAAAACTGAGGTACTCCCGGATGGGAGGGGCTTATATAGGGGAGGGTACTTCCGGTTTTGAAAGTTGCCAGTGCCAGCACCTGAAGGTATCTATATAACCCACATAGTAATGACTATGCCGCTCTGTGTCCCGTGATGTACGAGAAAGAAAAACAGTATTCAGTAAAGCATAGCTACTAATTTTATTTAATTTTGCCTTCCACTTATATGACTCATGCAAGCTGAAAAGTGACTGGCAGCCCGGAGTCACTGCTCTCTGTGCTGAACCATTAAATACACTCAGCAGTGTCTGATTTCTTTCCAGCCTTCCATGACAAAAAAAAAAGAAATGGCCATTTTAGGTGTAATTTTTCATTAGCACGGCTGGCTCAAGTCATTTTCCTCACTCTCCCTCCAAAGTCCAAAACACAAACGCTCTACAGAAAGAACAAGGGAACCTTTGCCATCACCAAGTTTGTTCTCTGACGCTTTCTGTTTGCGCAAAAAAACAAAGTTTCATTTAAAAAGTCTTCCCAAGGTGAAGGCTGCAATTTAAAAAAACATGGGCACTCGATGGCGTGCCTGGTGACCCTGCCAAATTTATTAAGGATCCTTTTAACTTTTTTTCTTCTAACTTAAAAAAAAGATGAAGTAAGTGTTATTTTTAAAGGTATTAAAAGAAAACAGCAGCATCAGCAAGCACTTGGGGATCATTTTAAATTGCAGAGGACTGGTTTTAATGGTCTATTCCTGCTATTTTCATCATATTTGATGGTATGCAGTAATAACTATTATTATTATTTTTATTTTTAAAAATATATAACTATATAATAACTATTATTATTATTATTATTATTTTTTCAAATATATAACTATATAATAACTATTATTATTATTTTTTATTATTTAAAAAAATATATATAACTATATAATAACTATTATTTTATTTTATTTTTTTAGTACTATTATTATAATATATATTATTTAGCAATTCATTATTTAGTATTCATATTTGCTAGTAATAGAATCAACATGTTTTATAGGACTTTTATTACTAATACTAGTTATATTCTTTCAACTATCCTGAACCTGCTCTTGTGCTATGCAAATTTTGCCCAGGCAGTTTAATAAAGGAAATCAAGAATTTCTATTTGCCAGTGACAAAACTGGTAAGTTTACTGAAAAATTCAAAGATAGGCTACCCTTTTGAAGCATGTTACACCTTATACCCATATTTAGGGTGTAAGGTGTGAAATGCTCCAGACATTTGCAGTAACACTTGATGTAATACTGATATAATAATGAGTATTACTTCTCTCCGACACAGCATAGGTCAAGCATTATTATTATTATTATTATTATTATTATTATTATTATATTATACAGAATTTATATAGTGCCAACAGTTTGCGCAGCACTTTACAATATAAAGGGAGACAGTGCAATTACAATACAATTCAGTATAAGGGGGTTAGGAGGGCCCTGTTCCTACAATCTAATAGGGAGGGGCTAGTGGAACAAAAGGTAATAACTGTGAGGGATGAACTGATGAAAGAAATAGAAGATTCGGCTATTAGCTGAAGGCAGGATAGGCTTCCCTGAAGAGATGCATTTTCAGTGATCGCCTAAAAGTGGACAGATTAGGGAATAGTCAGACAGATTGGGGTAGGAAGTTTCAGAGGATGGGAGAGTCTCTGAAGAAATCCTGGAGAGGAGCATGGGAGGAGAAGACAAGGGAGCAAGCATGAATGACACATGTTGCAGCATTAGACATACAGGGAATCACTAACCTGAATCTGCATGTCTAATAGCACTAACACAAGAAGGCAGCAGCTGAGAACAGTAAGGCATTATTTTGGGGAAGACCTTTTTTACCAGGATGGCATCTGCTGGAGGGGTGGTGTGAGCAGCTCTGGTGAAAATGAGAAGAAGAACACAGCAGTGTCCCTATTCTCATCCTCCTCAAGCAAACCGGAAGTGGACGTCACGTAGGCTCCTCCTCCTGACGCATTGCGTCACTACACACGTGACTTCATCAAGGCCCTTGATGAAGTCACGTGTGTAGTGACGCAACGCGTCGGGAGGAGGAGCCTAAGTGACGTCCACTTCCGGTTTGCGGACGTAAACCGGAAGTTAGTATTTTATGAACATTTTGTTTGGCGTTTTTTACCCCTTGGTTTTTAACGTGTTTTTTAGCTGTTTTTATTTGAATAAACGCCTTTTCTTGGGGCTTTCCTTTACATGCTTCACTATGGAGTCCCTTTTTGTTTTTTTCTGAATATTATGGAGTAAGATTCGTTTTAAGGAAGAACATTGGTAAGCTGCGGAGATTCTTACAGTGGTTCCGGGTCACTCAAAAGGACTGGAAGTTCTCATTGTGAGCAGTGGATATCTTTGTGGCCATTATTGACCTCGTGGGGTCCATCAGGAAGATTTGCTTTAAGGAAGAACACTGGTAAGCTGTGGAGATCCCTACAGTGGTTTCGGGTCACGCAAAAGGACTGGAAGTTCTCATTGTGAGCAGTGGAGATCTTTGTGGTTATTACTGACCCCGTGGGGTCCACCAGAGAGGTGAGAGGCTGGTGTCTATGGGGGAGGATTATTTATGCATCATTTGTTCATCTGATCCAGTGTGTTTCTGATGAGACAAGATGTATTCCCACACCCATCCTTGCTTCTCTCCCTGCAATTAGCTGTTGCTATTTGGACTGCCATTTTGGCTATTTAGCACTTTATTTACATAGTCACTCTTTGGACGTTTTAATTTTATTCTATTATTGTTGATTTTGTCACCCCATTTATTTAATTTATGAGAAGTTAGACTTTATTAATAGCACTTTTAATATTAGCACTTTCTATTGACATTTAGCGCTGCTTCACTATATAAACGAATCAGTCAGACAGCTGCTGTCCCTGAGGCAATTTACGAAGTTTGTAGAGGAATGATGGTCCTCCAAACCTCCACTCTCCACTCCATCTGTATAGTAGGATAGCACCGACCTACTGGATGCTGGACAAACTGCACCTTCCTGCATGCCTCCCCTGGAAGGCTTTCCCCTCACTTCTTTTGCTGACGCCCATAAAATAGACAGGAGTAATCTTCTTCTTGGGAACACAGTCAGGAAGAATGGTAACAACAACTTTTTAAACCCTTCTACACTCTTAAAACCTGAAAAAAAAATGTGATGGACTTTTAATGTTATTCATGAATGGGCTAGGTATGGTCAAGGAAAGACCATTAACATTTGCCTAGCCTAATGTCACCCATTTTTGCGGTCCCGGTTTACTACTGATGTGAAAACAACACGGGCATACCGCATATCAGACAGATTGGCCGCTTACCTGCTTAACCTGCCACATAGATTTCTCACTGCTTTCTCTGTGATCTCCATCAAAGGGTCACTTGCTAACAGAAGCTGTGTAATTGCTTTGTATTTTAGGTAAACAAGTCATGTGATTTCTGTACCTTACGAGTCTTTGCCAAGTCACGGTGTTATATTATGTGACAAAAAGTGATGATTGGATATTGATCGAGTCACACATTCTCTGGACAATCATCTTTACCTGTTCTGAAGAATACCACCTTGCTGATCTAATACTGCCACGGGGTTGCGAAAAAAAAGCCCATAAATTTTTCACTGTAAACTGGTGAAAATTCTAAACTTCACTTTGTAGGAACCATGGAAACAGATTTTTAGGGGTGTTCTGTACATTTTCTGTGATCACAAAGCTCCTCAAAGCCTAAGTTTGTGATTGTGAAATTGGCTGCATTTCCCAGATGTCTGGAAATTGCTAGAGGTAAGAGGTCAGGCCTTCCCGGCTCATTAGGTCCTAATGTTTACTGCACTCAGGCTTTGGTGAATATTCTCACAGGATTGATTGAGAGCAGCGGGAGCCATTAGAGCTTTACAGTTGCTTTCTATGGGGGACTCAATGAAGAAGAGGAGCCAGGGGCACCAACGGGGGAGGGACCCAAGAAGAAAAGGATCAGAGCTGCTCTGTGCACAACCATTGGTAAGCATGACATGTTTATTAATTTGATTAAAAAATGGAAGCTTGACAATCACTTTAAAGTGGCTGTAAACCCTTATGCCCTGTACACACGGTCGGTTTTTCCGATGAAAAAAGTCTGATGGACTTTTTTCATCGGAAAAAAATATCGTGTGTGGGCCCCATCGGACTTTTTTCCATTGGTGTTAAAAAATAGAACATGTTTTAAATTTTTACGATGGTAAAAAAAACGATAGGAAATTCCGATCGTCTGTGTGGAACTCCAACGGAGAAAAAACCCACGCATGCTCAGAATCAAGTCGACGCATGCTCAGAAGCATTGAACTTAATTTTTCTCGGCTCGTCGGAGTGTTTTACGTCACAGCGTTTTGGACGGTCGGAATTTTGTCTGATGGTGTGTAGGCAAGACTGATGAAAGTCAGCTTCATCGGAATTCCGACGGAAAATTCCATCGGATTTTGTTCCATCGGAAATCCGATCGTGTGTACAGGGCATTAGAGATACTCAGTGAAGTGACTGGCCTCAGGTGATACGAGGAGATGAAATCCTCCTACAGTAGGTCCTGCCGATATTGTGTCAATCTCGCCTCTTCTAGCGGCGAGATTGACACCCTACGAGCTCCGTTGCGAGAGCCAGCGCGAGCTGTCTCGTCATCGGGAAAGGAAAAATGTTGTTTTTCCTTTTACAATGAGCGACACGCATTGCCGGGGATCCGACGTGGATTCCCGCCAATACCAGGCACTGTGTTTGGTATGAATCCTGAGCGGGAACTCCTTGCCAATTTTTAAAGAAAAAAACGGCATGGGTTCCCCTCCAGGAGCATACCAGGCCTTTGGGTCTGGTATGGATTTGAAGGGGACTTCCCTAAGCCGAAAATTTGGCGTGGGGGTCCCCCTCAAAGTCCAAACCAGATCCTTATCCGAGCACGCAACCTGGCAGGCCGCAGGGGAAGAGGGGGGACGAGAGAGCGCCCCCCCTCCCTCCTGAACCGTACAAGGCCGCATGCCCTCAACATGGGGGGTTTGGTGCTCTGGGGCAGGGGATACCTGCGGCCCCCCCCCACCCCAAAGCACCCTGACCCCATGTTGATGAGGACAGGGCCTCTTCCCGACAACCCTGGCCGTTGGTTGTCAGGGTCTGCGGGCGGGGGCTGATCGGAATCCGGGAGCCCCCTTTAATAAGGGGCCCCCCAGATGCCGGCCCACCACCCTATGTGAATGAGTATGGGGTACATCGTGCCCCTACCCATTCACCTGGTGGAAAAAAATGGCAATTTATTGCACAGCTCTGGGGGTCTTCTTCCGACTTTGGGGGTCTCCGCTGTCGTCGCCCCGCTCTCCGGTTCTTCCTTCCTTCTTCCGGGCCTCCGCTATCTTCTTCCAGCTCTTTTGCTAGCGGGGCCCGGTCTTCTCCGTCGCCTTCTTCCCTCTTCTCCTCTCCGGTTCTTTCTTTCTTCTGCAGGGCCTCCGCTATCTTCTTCCAGCTCTTTTGCTAGCGGAGGCCCGGTCTTCCCCGTCGTCTCGTCCGGCTCTCTGTTGTCCTTCTGCCGGCCCCTCCACTATCTTCTTCCAGTTTTTTTGCTAGTGGAGGGGCCGGTCTTCCCGTCGTCGCCGTCGGCGTCTTCTTCCCTCTTCTCCTCCTCGATGTTGACTCGTCGCTTTCTCTCGCTGTAATGCTAAATCTTCGGTCTGCAGAGATTTATATAGGCTTCTATATAGGCCCCGGAGCATGTGACTGTGACGTCATGGGAACATGTGACTGTGACGTCATGAGAAGCCTATATAAATCGATGCGGCCCGAAGATTTAGCATTACAGCGAGAGGAAGCGACGAGTTAACATCGAGGAGGAGAAGAGGGAAGAAGACGCAGACGGTGACGGCGGGAAGACCGGCCCCTCCACTAGCAAAAAAGCTGGAAGAAGATAGTGGAGGGGCCGGCAGAAGGACAACGGAGAGCCGGACGAGACGGCGGGGAAGACCGGGCCTCCGCTAGCAAAAGAGCTGGTAGAAGATAGTGGAGGCCCGGCAGAAGAAAGAAAGAACCGGAGAGGAGAAGAGGGAAGAAGGCAACGGAGAAGACCGGGCCCCGCTAGCAAAAGAGCTAGAAGAAGATAGCGGAGGCCCGGCAGAAGGAAGAACCGGAGAGCGCGGCGACGACATCGGAGACCCCCGAAGTCGGAAGAAGACCACCGGAGCAGTCTCCTCTTCTCCACATATGTTCAAAGTCCAGAATTTATAAAGCTTGTCTGAGAGTTCAGGGGGCTGAGAGCTGAAATTACACACTGCAGAGCTCAGTGAGGAGTTATTTGAGAGCTGATTGGAGAAAAGAGATATACCCCCTTTTTCACAGGAATAGAGCTGAGGCTGTCAATCAGCTGGAGCTGGAGCTCCCTCCCATCACCATTTTTATCTTGGTGTCAAGAAAATTTGTCAGAAGTGATTTATGCTGATAGCAGAGAAACGGGACAGCAGACAGAAATTTAATTTAGCACTCTTAATTGAGACAAGTACACACTATAGAGGGATATGCTTTGTTCATATTTCATGTCTAAGGTTTCCAATCACTTTAACTACTTCTGGACCGCCCACCACACATATAATGCGTCAGGGAGGCCCGGCTGCTCGCCCTGGTCCGGGGCGTGCGTGCCGCTGGCGACTCGCTCCCACTGTAATTGGACACAGCGGGAGCCAATCAGCGAGGCTGGCAGCCGCGATGGCCGCTGGCCACCCGCGATCGTTCCCGGGAATGACGGAACTGCGGCCCGCCTCTGTAAACAAGGAAGACCGTCGTTCTGTCAGACAGGGAGAGAGAGATCTGTGATTCCTACTAATCGGGAACACAGATATCTCTCTTTGTCCAGTGTCAGCATCCCCCACACAGTTAGAAAGCACTCCCAGGGAACACATTTAACCCTTTGATTGCCCTTGATGTTAACCCCTTCCCTGCCAGTGTCATTTATACTGTGCATTTTTATAGCCCTGATCACTGTATTGGTGTCACTGGTCCCCAAATGTGTCACTTAGTGTTCAATTTGTCCGCCGCAATGTCACGCTAAAAATCGCTGATCGTCACCATTACTAGTAAACAAAAAAAAAAGTCCCTACAAATTGCCCTAAATTGATGAAGAAATCAGTTTTTTTGCATTTTTTTTATTGGATATGTTTTATAGCAAAAGGTAAAGAAATATAGTTTTTATTTTCAAAATTGTCCCATTTTTTTGTTTATAGCGCAAAAAATAAAAACCGCAGAGGTGATCAAATACCACCAAAAGAAATCTCTATTTGTGGGAAAAAAAGGACGTCAATTTTGTTTGGGTACAACATCGCACGACCACGCAACTGTCAGTTAAAGTAACGCAGTGCCATATTGCAAAAAATGGCCTGGTCCTTACGGGGGTAAATCCTTCCGGGGCTAAAGTAGTTAAGTATCAGAACTTAGGGCCTAGAACTGGTAAGGTTTGGTGTATAGTTGTTAATTCTTTTTTTTTTTTTTTTATCTTGGTAACAGTAAAATAAAAAAAATGCAGAATTAATGCCCTGATCCCTAATATTGATCTACCTTGAGCTCCCATCCCTAAAACTTGACACAACCCCTATTGTTGACCATTAATACTGAACCACTGGGTGAAGGCGGGTCAAGGGTAAATCTCCTAAATTTGTAATTTTTTTGAATGGTTAGCATGAGCTTTTAAGTACAAATGAACATTTATTTTACATCAGTTTAAATACATTCCAGGTAAGAATAGAGGGGTGGGCAAAAATATGACAAATGAAGATCAATGTAGGGAAATGTAAAGTAATGTTGGGGGCAAGTTAAACACTAGGAGAAGAGCCTCTAAGAGAATCAAGGATGGAAATAAATGTGTCCTAGATAATGACAGACAGCATGCAATACCAAGCAGCAGCAAGCAAGGCCAGTAGACTATTAGCGTGCATTAACCACTTAAGCCCCGGACCATTTTGTAGCTGAAGGACCAGGCCCCTTTTTGCGATTCGGCACTGCATCGCTTTAACTGACAATTGCGCGGTCGTGCGACATGGCTCCCAAACAAAATTGGCGTCCTTTTTTTCCCACAAATAGAGCTTTCTTTTGGTGGTATTTGATCACCTCTGCGGTTTTTATATTTTGCACTATAAACAAAAATAGAGCGACAATTTTGAAAAAAAAAACTATATTTTTTTACTTTTTGCTATAATAAATATCCCCAAAAATATATAAATTTTTTTTTTTTCTCAGTTTAGGCCGATACGTATTCTTCTACATATTTTTGATTAAAAAAATCGCAATAAGCGTTTATTGATTGGTTTGCGTAAAAGTTATAGCGTCTACAAAATAGGGGATAGTTTTATGGCATTTTTATTAATATTTTTTTTTACTAGTAATGGCGGCGATCAGCGATTTTTATCATGACTGCGACATTATGGCGGACACTTTTGACACTATTTTGGGACCATTGTCATTTTTACAGCGATCAGTGCTATAAAAATGCACTGATTACTGTAAAAATTACACTGGCAGTGAAGGGGTTAACCTGTAGGGGGCGCTAAAGGGGTTAAGTGTGACCTAATGTGTGATTCTTACTGTAGGGGGCATGGCTTGGCGTGTGAGGTCACTGATCGTCATTCCCTATGACAGGGAACAGACGATCAGTGACACTCTCACTAGGAAGCACGGGGAGAGGTTTGTTTACACTTACCTCTCCCCGTTCTTCAGCTCTGTGACCCGATCGCGGGACACCGGCGGCGATCGGGTCCGCGGGTCCCATGGGCGTGGTCACGGAGCTCAGGACCGGGTCGCGAGCACGCCACCAGCGGCGCGCGCGTGACCTATGGCTGGGATTTTAAAGAGGACGTACCTGTACGCCCTTGTGCCCAGCCGTGCCATTCTGTCGATGTACATCTTCGTGCGGCGGTCCTTAAGCAGTTAATAATGGTATGTAGACAAGAGATAAAACTATAATTCTCCCACTTTAAAAAACTCTGGCTCGGTTGCATTTTGAGTATGCCATCCAGTTCTGGTCACCAGTACTCAGGAGGAATGTGCTGGAATTGGAGAGAGTCCCAAGAAGGGCAACCAAACTAATAAGGGGACTGGAGGACCTCGGTTATGAGGAACGATTACAAACATTAAATGTATTCTCCTTGATAAAGAGATGCTTAACCACTTCCATACTGGGCACTTATACACCTTCCTGCCCAGACCAATTTTCAGCTTTCTGCGCTGTTGCACTTTGAATGACAATTGCGCGGTCATGCTACACTGTACCCAAACTAAATTTTTATCATTTTGTTCCCACAAATAGAGCTTTCTTTTGGTGGTATTTGATCACCTCTGCAATTTTTATTTTCTGCCAAAAAATAAAAAAAAAACGAAAATTTTGAAAAAAAAGTTTTTTTTTTGTTTCAGTTACAAAACTTTGTAAATAAGTTAGTTTTCTCCTTCACTGATGGGCACTGATGGGGCTGCACTGACGGGCATGGATAAAGCGGCACGGATGGGCACAGATGAGGTGGCACGGATGGGCAACGATCTGCGGCACGGATGGGCAACGATCTGCGGCACGGATGGGCAACAATCGGCGGCACGGATGGGCACAGATAGGTGGCACGGGTTGGCACAGATAGGCGGCACGGGTGGGCACAGATAGGCGGCACGGGTGGGCACTGATGGGCATGGATAGGCGGCATGGATGGGCACTGATAGGTGGCACGGATGGGCATGGATGGGCACTGATAGGTGGCATGGATGGGCACTGATAGGTGGTACTGTACTGTACTAATGGATGCCAATCAGTGCCAAACAATAATGCCTGCCAATCAGTGGTGCCCATTGTGGGCACTGATTGGCATCCATTGTGGCACTGATTGGCATCCATTTGGCATTGGCATCCATTATCCCTGGTGGTCTAGGGTGGCATACCTTATGGTGGGCTTCCCTGGTGGTCTAGTGGCATCCCTGGTGGTCTAGTGGCATCCCTGGTGGTCCAATGGGCATCCTCGGGGGGGGGGGGGCTGTGCTGATAATCGATCAGCACAAACCCCCCCCGTCAGAGGAGCAGCCGATCGGCTCTCCTCTACTCGCGTCTGACAGACGTGAGTGAGGAAAAGCCGATGACCGGCTTTTCCTGTTTACATTGTGATCAGCCGTGATTGGACACGGCTGATCACGTGGTAAAGAGTCTCCGTCGGACTGACACCCCGCAGCAACGATCGCCGCGATGCGCGCCCCCGCGTAGAGGTTTTTTTACTGTTAGAACAGTAAGGATGTAGAACTATCTTCCACAATCGGTGGTTTCAGCGGGAAGTGTCACTAATTGAAAAAAAAATTTAGACGGACATCTTACTGAAAAAAAAATACAGGGATATGGGAACAATGCGGTTTGATGTCCACAAAAGTGGCATTTGTGATGTCAATACTAATTAATGGCACCCACAGGCTTCTCACAAGGGCAACGTGTTAAAATACAGTACGGGGAACACGGATTGTGTCTTTCCTGACCTTCCTCTTGGTGTGAGTTGGCTATAAGAGATTTATCCATTTCCCTCCAGGATTACATTGGATGACCAACCCCACTAACCGACACCATGCCATAACATTCAAAGTTAAAGAGTATAGGTGGGATGTTCTTAGAAAGTCCAGTGGAACATGCTAAGAGTATGGCTTAAAACAAAGCTACTCTTTGGGGGTTATTTACGAAAAGGCAAATCCACTTTGCACTACAAGTGAAAACTACAAGTGCAAAGTGCACTTGAGATTGCACTGAAAGTTCCCTTGGAAGTGCAGTCACTGTAAATCTGAGGGGTAGATCTGAAATGAGGGGAAGCTCTGCTGATTTTATTATCCAATCATGTGCAAGCTAAAATGCTGTTTTTTATTTTCCTTGCATATCCCCCTCAGATCTACAGCGACTGCACTTCTAAGTGCACTTTCAGTGCAATTTCAAATGCACTTTGCACTTGTAGTTTGCGCTGGTAGTGCAAAGTGGATTTGCCTTTAGTAAATAGCCCCCGATGTGTTGTTACACTTAATGGAATGTTTCTCTTTATAACTTCAAACTGAAGCTCCCTTTGAATTTAGCATGTTGCAAGATTATCATGGGTTTGATGATTATTTTTTTCACTAATAAGCAGCATTTAGGTAGACCTAGATGCAGGCTTGCAACTGTGTGCTTGAATTTAGAAAGTGACCCAACTATTCCCTGACAACAGCAATGAACAAATTGATCCGAACAGTTTTTTGCAAAGATAGCACTAATTTAAAGGATTGCAATTGACTAGCAGGAAAGAAACAGTAATTCCAGCAGTGATAATGATGAGACAATCAGTAACGCAGTGAATTAGCTGGTGTGAGACGTCTCCACAGATCTGTTCATCGTGCAAAATGGGGCAATGCTGAGGAGTACGAGAGGCGTGAAACACAATAGTCCATGCGGAATAAAATCCTCCTCCTGAGGAGATCACAATATCTGAACCATCACAAGGCTTTTGTTTCATGCCTCATTAGCAGATTCTGCAGTGTAGATAAAAAAAAGAACTTCTCTTATGCAGGGTCGTTCCTAACATGAGACGAATTGGGAATAGTTCTTTTGCCAATGGCCACTAGCTTAAGGCTCGGTTAACTTATATGCGAATTGGATCCGATTTGAACTGCATCCGATTCACACAGCGTGCAAATCGGATGGCTTTTAATGGAGCCAGTTCACATATGTCCAGGGTGGCCATGGTCTATTTTTTAAATTTCAAGTAAACTTGCAATTAAATCGCACCTGAACCGCTGAACAAAACGGGAAGGATTCCTTTTAAAAACTGCCCCGAAACCGTGACCTTACATACAGTATGTGCACAGAGCCTAAGTATGGGACTCATTTTTATATTGCTTTAATGATGAGGAAAGAAGGAAGAAAGGAAAGGGAAGGAGAAGAAGGAGAAGGAGAAGAAGGAGAAGGAGAAGGAGGAGAAGGAGGAGAAGGAGGAGAAGGAGTAGAAGGAGGAGGAAGGAAAAGGAGGAGAAGGAGAAGGAGGAGAAGGAGGAGAAGGAGTAGAAGGAGAAGGAAGGAGAAGGAGTAGAAGGAGAAGGAAGGAGAAGGAGGAGAAGGAGAAGGAGATGGAGAAGGAGAAGAAGAAGGAAAAGGAAGGGAGGGAGGAAGGAAGGAAGGAAGAGAGGAAAGAAGGGAAGAAGGAAGGGAGGAAGGAAGGAAGGAAAGGAAGGAAGGAAGGAAGGAAGGAAGGAAGGAAGGAAATAAGAAATGAAGGACAGAAGGAAGGAAGGAAGGAAGGAAAGAAGAAAGGAAGGACAGAAGGAAGGAAGAACGGGAGGAAGGAAGGAAGGAAGGAAGGAAGGAAAAGGGATGAAAGAAAGGAAGGAGGGAACAGAAGAAGGAAAAGGAAGGAAAGGAAAGTGAAATAGGAGGAAGGAAGTAAGGTAGGAAGGGACAAAAGAAGGGAGAAGGGTATAGGAAGGAAAAAGCGGAGAGGAGAGGAGAGGAGAGCATAATAGAAAAGTGATGTTTCCTAGTAACTATTTCGTTCTAAGCTTCCAGATATATAACTCTACACCATGAACATGACAGGTGAAAGCTAACAGGTTTCTATGGAAAACATTTCTTCTACACTGAAAATGAAGCCATAGTGTATGAGCCGCCCTAATGTTTTACTATGGTGTACTTCACTGAAATTCATATTGTATTACTAAAGACTGCTGTCTTTTTATATATTTTTATTATTCTGGAGACCGATCTATTGAATGAGATAAGGCCTGGATCTGTCATATAACAAATGCTCTTGCTAATGAAACAAGCAAAGAAAATAGCAGCTCAACCCAACAACAGATCAATAGTTTTCTGAGCCAAAATACATTCAAAAATAAATAATTCAGGCCACCTGCAAGAGCTTGGGTTTTGTTTTTGTGCTAACCACATCTTTTTCCTATAATTTTTCTTTTCACCTTTAATGTCTCAATTTATAGGGGAAAAATGTTTTCATCCATAATCAATTTTTTTTTTCAGCACAAACAAGTCGATGAAGTTTTTAAACCCACGTTATCCAAATGTTATTCTTTACTGAGCTAAATTGATCGGGTAATTGTTAGGAAATCCTTCATGCCATTATCCCCCATGAAGTCATCTTTAAATTACCTTGTACGAAAATGTCAACAAAGTACTAAAGGCAAATGCTACAGACAATTAAAGTGGATGTATACCTAGATTTTTACCTAATTTTGGCATTTTGGGAATGTATAAAAAAGAGTAATAGAAAGCTTGAAACATATACCTTTTCTGGAGAAAATACTGTTCCAGACCTTCTCCACTGTTGGTTACATAACCAAAAACAAGGAATTTGGTTACCTGATTCCTGGCACAGGGGGAAATCACAGGTATACCTTGTTAATTCTCCAACTGAGAAGAGATCATGTGACCAAAAGCCTAGGCTTGTGCACAATACTTTTGGGAGCCTGGAACAGCCTTTTTCTTTAGAACGGGTATTTTAGAGCACAGCAGCTGCTGTTTAGGGTCGGTTTGCAGGCGCTATTTTTAGCGCAATAGCGCCTGCAAATCGCCCCAGTGTGAAAGGGGTCTAAGAGAAATCCACTAAGGGTTGCTAACTGACAGTGCCCCCAGTGACCACTAGCAATGTATTTTTTTACACTTTTTTATGTAGACACTCACAATGTCCCAGAAGGGAGCTTGGATATGTCAGTTAGTAACCTTTATGAAAAGACCAAGCTAATTATGTCACCTATAACCAGAGCTGGGGAAAACGCATGATTAGAGGTCCCTTAAGACTATTTGTAAAAGCTGCTCTATTCCAACCTTTGCATATTGCACTTTTAGATAAAAAAAAATTATATATTTAAACATGGAAAACCCTTTGGAACTTATTGCAGGTATAAATAGAAGACACAATTTAGAGTCTTACACAGGCTGAAATAATAAACATACGCCTTTAACAGCTAGAATGCCTTTATTGATCCCTTGGAAGTGTCTCTGCACAGCAGGCCTTTCAACATCAACTTGCCAACAAGTCTTGGTAGGAAAATCACAGTTCTTGTGCAAACTCACAATAACTCAGTAAGAATTCTTAGGCAAACTCTCAAAACCTTTCAGACAGACCTCACTCCTTATGCCAGTGTATATAGGAGCTTCTGATTTTGCTGCTCCATATATTTATTTCCAAAGGTGTCAACTCACAGGGTAGTCAAGCCTTTGTGAAATCAATGTAAGGCAAACTCAAGAAAGAAAAAAAAATATAAAAAACATGCAGCTATATAATTATTCATAAATCATTTAATGTATTTTTTAAATTAAATTTTAAAAATATAAATGCTTACATTTGATTTGGCATTAGTCTCTGACAATATCCCATACAGTAGCACTAACACACTCTAACAATGAGCAATCTAAAGGGCAAAGTGAGCAATGAGAGAACCTCATCAGGCTTCTGCTGCTCCTTCAATGTTCAGTCACACGTTGGTGGCAAGAAGATAACAATTGTGAAGTAAAATGGTTGTAAACCTAAGAAATGAAAAACGAACAAAGCATCCCTCTATAGTGTGTGCTTCAATCCAAAGGACTGAGTGTGATTTCTGTCTGTTGCCTCTTCCTCTCGTCTCTGCGTGAGTCACTTCTGACTGGTAATGCCAACACCACAGAATCTGGGGAAAAGCGGGGAGCTCCAGCACACAGCCTGCGATTGACAGTCTCCAGCTGTGTATGTTTCCCTATGAGTTTGTGTAGAGGGAGGCGCGTCCATTCCCTCCATTCAGGTCTCAGATTACACTCTGCTCTCCTCTTAGTGCTCTGTAGTATATAGTGTGTGACATCAGATCCCCACCGAACTAATGTGGGAGGATTTATTAATCTCTGTGTATCATAAGAGGCTACTCACTTCCCTGAGTAAATCCAAAACTAGTTTAGAGACATTCACTGGTCTTGCAGAGGAAGATCAAAAACAGCAGTGTTTTTATTGTCAATGTTTCGATGAAGCTCAGTCCATGTTTGTCAAGACTTCACTGGGTATATGTAAGGGTTTACAACCGCTTTAACTGTAAAAGAGAAAGCTTTGACATTCACCTGGTTTCAATGTGTGGCAGGGCTGCACAAATCTTAGGACTGGATATACACAAATACAAGTCCTTAACTAGTAAGGTTTAACTATTAACTATGGGGTTGATTTACTAAAGGCAAATAGACTGTGCTGTTTGCAAAGTGCAGTTGCACTATGCAAGAGCAGTTGCTCCAGAGCTTAGTAAATGAGCAGACGCACTCCTGAGTTACTAAGCTCTGAAGCAACTGCCTTTAGTAAATCAATCAGTGTGTGTTTACATGCTTGCCTAAAGTTCTGTTTTAAATTCACAGAAATATACAGCAACCTTGTATGACAACATGTTCCGGTTTGGCAAGAGAAGTGGAGAAGTGTGGCAAAGGAATTGGTGGAGAGGGGGCCTTAGCAGGAGAACTGGCCATTGTTCCTTAAATTGGATTTATTTTTAAGCTCACACAGTTATTGGTTTTAAACAATCCATCTGTATTGGGTTGTGTGAGGTCCTTTAAGTTTGTGTCCTACTGTACCTCAACGTTGCTTGACAGCCTCTTCCTGACACTCATACCAGTCAACACAGAATTTATACGGTAATATGATGATTTTGGTGTTTTTTGCTCTTTGCTCAATAATAGTGCTTTTCAGTGAGTTCAGTCCACTTCAGAAGTGCTATTCAAGGGCTTTTTGGCCCACTTTTATTAAAAAAGGAGGAAAAGAAAAGTTCATACAGAAATTCAGTTTCCCATGCAGGGGTTTCCATCATCAACATGAGCATAAAGACTTCAGCCTCATGACTCTCTCTAGCAGCACTGCTGCTCAGGCCTGTTGCCTTGGTCCTCCATACCATCAAACACAGTGCCTCAGTGCTCTTGTACATGCTCTGTACCTTGGCTCTCTTCCAGCACCTTGCTGCTTTGTCACCATCTGCTCCAGCACTGTGCAGACATACACACACTGGCTGCCCCGTGCAGCCTCTCTGGCTCCTGGGGAAGGATTGGGGTCCTCCTGACCCCTACACAGAGACCTCCTGCATCTCAGGTGGAGCCCTGAACTGTTGTCAGGTCCTATAAAGACTGCGAACATCTGCACATTCAGCCTGCTGGTTATTGGCGAGACTCAAACACTCGATTGGAAACTCCTTTCCTCCCAAAGTACTTTAAAGTCTCGGAGCTTCAGCCCTAATTCAGGAGTAACAAAACCAGGAGGAAATATAAACAAACGCACCTTTCTCTGCTTAGAATTGACATTCTGGAGACTCGCACTCTACATATGTGCAAGCCCTGTGTCACTTTCTTCTGTGTTTTTACAGTGACAGGGCCTCAACCTGCCACAATAACTAAAGGTAGGTTGAGTAACTGGGCTGTTTGGCATGCAGAGGAGCAGAAGAGAGTTTCTTCATGTCTGGGGTTGACACATAAGGCAACATGTGAGTGCGTACTGATCAAGGCTGGAAGAGCTTGGACTATATCCTAGGAGGAGGGGCAAGCCATAGCTGGGAAGAAGATGTGCAAGAAAGCGTATGGAATTTGTGGATATGGGTCTCTCCCTGGGAGTTTTACTTGCCTGAGCCTTTACAAAGTGTGTGGCTACAGAAGAAACTGAGAAGTAACTGATACTTTTGAAATTTTTGGACGTTACATTACTGAAAGTAAAGAGTTGGTTCTGTTACCTGTGCAGTTCATGCGTGGATGGTTGTTATTCTTTCAGAGGGAGTTCTCTTGTTTGCAGGTACTAAGGCAGAGATATCTGTGAAGAGCGTGAGCCCTATAGTGGTGCTGTAATCTAGTTAGGCCAGGCTGTCTCTTTCCTAAAGTTCAGAAGCGGGTTTTGTTGTCTCACTGATTCTACCCTGAAAAAAGCTAGAACTCTTTGGTGCCCTATGCAAAAGACTACAGTAATGTCTTAGTGAGGTCCTAGAATCGGCGCATCAACGGTGACCACTGTGGAAGGGAGAGAATACTCTTCAGGTGGCAGGTCACTTTCTGACCTGAACTAAAGTTCAGTGGTATGCTAGGCCATGTCTACCTCTGTAGATGTTGAAAGATATGTTATTAAAAGTGAACAAGTAAAGAGTTTATTTTGATTAATATATCTAAATGGTGGTGATCCTTACATAAGGAAAAGGCTTCTCAGTCTCAGGTCACTTAAGAAGACACAGGGCCATTTAATGAAGTTATATGAGAAGTGGTTTAATCACAAATGTGCGTAAGGAATTCTTTAATATTAGAATAGTAAGCATGTGGAGCTCCTGTCGACAGTTGGGGATGTCAGCAGAGAGTGTTAATAGGCTCAAAAGCTCTTAGACTTGCATCTTAGCGAATGCAAAATACAGGTATTTTGGAATTGCTAGAGACATAAATACATACAGGGCAGGGACAAGGGGTAGGCGAGAGGGATGGCTGCCCTGGGCACCTTGGTATCATATGAGGTGGGGGGCGCCACAAGGAGATTGTGGGAGAGGGGATTTGTGTTGAAAGGGGAAATTTGGGGCACAGCAGGGGGTAAGTATTGTTTTAGTAGGGGAAATGGGGGGGAGGTGCTAAAAGTAGTGATTTAGCAGGATTTGTGTTGGGAAAGGGGATGGTGGGAAGAAGATTTGTGCTAGGAGGGGGGATTTGGGGGAATTTGCACTGGGAGGGGAACATTTTAAGTGTGAGGGAGGAAAAGATGTGTACTCAGAGTGGAAATTTAGAGGGTAGAGGATTTGAGCTAGGAGGGGTGAATTGTTTTTTGGTGGGAGGGGGGCATTTGGGCCAGGGAGGATTTGTGCTGAGAGGGGGTATTTCAGCGGGGGCAGATTTATACTGGGAGGAGAAGGAGTTTATGTTAAGGGAGTAAGCATGCAGATTAGTGTTCAGTGTTTTTGTGGTGGGTTTTCTGCTGGCACATAATGCTCATACATCTTGGGGGGCTCAGTTTGGCATGCTCGCCCTGGGCTTTAGATGACCATGTCCCGGCACTGAATACATACACACTCATACACCCATACCCACACAGGTTGAACTGGATCGCCTGATGTCTCTATTCAACCATACCAACTATAAAATATGCAATTGCTGCCTGAGTGATAATTTTTCCTTTGGGGGTGTTCCTTTAATCACTATCCTGTGCACAGTTACAAAGGGACAGATACTGGTGTATAGTGTGGGACCTATAAGGATACTGTCATCTGGTCAGACCAGGCTGGGTCTTGCCTAGGTCTTACAAGGGGGTGATGTTGTCTCATTGGTTCCACCCTATAAGAAAATCGAACTCCGGTGGAGCCCCATGCAAAAGATAAGGGTGACATCTTGGTAAGGTCCTAGGATTAGAGCATGCACAGTAACCTGTCTGGAAGGGAGAGCCCAGTGTTTGGGTGGCAGATCGCTGGCTCATATGTATGGTGTGCTAGGCCTGGAGGGGTAACAGACCACTTACCCTTTTTAATGGATGCCAGGGCAGCAAGATGTCCCTGTTTTTTCTGGCATGCAAAATTCGGAATAGTCCTAAGAGTGAACCCAACCCACTGCTTTTCCATACCTAGTACTCTACATCTATACTCCTGTCTTTTATTTTTTTTTCTTTGCATATAGATGTGAAAAAGCTTGGCTGACCTATGACCACTACAGCAAAGGAAAACAAGGCACATGTTTTCAGCAATTAATACGATCACCCCTTTCACCACCAGTGAAAGCTGCAATGAAAAACGAAATAAAGAGCAGTTTTATGATGAACCACTTTACATAAATCATTCCAATATCTTTAAACATAACACGCGTTTCTTGTATTATTGAAGAATGATATCAAAGTCAAAGATGGTTTTCAATTTCTGCCGTTTTCCTGTCTGTAGCTAGGTGACAATTTTGCAGCCATTCAATTATTTCTGTTTGCACACTCATAAAACCTATAATTGGGGCATTTCACTGGCATGATTAAGAGTGTATTCGATAAGAAGGTCAGAAATTTTCACTATCGCACTTTAATGAGATACACTGTAGAGAATGCGCTTGTTATTTTAATGCGTGGGCATGATAACAGCTCTTTTTTAATACTGCAATGCATATATTTAATTAAATGACCACTAATTGTAAATTATTAAACACAAAAGAAGAGAGCACAAAGCCACCATTGTGTAACTCGGCTTTAATATGGTAAAGTTATCCGAGGCTATCCACCACCTCGCTCGACGTGCAGATCATAATGAACATGCGCCCGATCCAGCCGACGCTGATCTCCGAGGACACACAAACCCACACAAGGGGGAGACAGGGGGAAAGAGAGTGAGGACATCACACAGTTGCCATGACAATGCATTTCGGAGCCATCCTCAGGTTTTTGTGTCCTCGGAGAGCAGCACCAGCTGGACTGGGCGCATGCCCATTAGGATCTGCATGACGAGCGTGGTGGTGGAGAGCCTCGGATGTGCTGCCAGGATTCGGGCAGCTAGGTTGAGCGTCCACGGCTCCCCCTCCCCTTTTGGGATTTCAATGGTGGTTTTAGGAGTGCTAAATCCGGTGCAGCTGTGCATGGTAGCCAATCAGCTTCTAACTTCAGCTTGTTCAATAAAAAAGTTCTGCTTTGGAAAAAGAACATGGAAGCTGAATGGTTGATTGGTTTCTTTGCAGAACTGCACCAGATTTTGCATTCTCTAGCTTTAGTAAATTTGTTAGCTATACCTACTTGATGATATACAACTTTCGGCCCCAAATTTATTAGCTGTCAAAAGCTTGTAGACCTCACCTCCATAACATCTTTAAAATTCACCCCCTCTTAAAGTGTTACTAAACCCACAACAGTAAAATCAGTCTGTATATGCAGTAAAGCATGCTGGTTATACTCGCTGTGGAACCTAAGGGGTTAATCTTCTGCATTGTGTAAAAGGCTATTTGATCCTGTCTTCTCTTTTCCTCCCCTTCTTCCACAGTCCCCAAACCATCTCCTGAGTCCTGATAGAATAAAGGCCTAGAGGGCAAGCTGCACATGCTCAGTTTGGTGTGTATTGCTAGAGAGATGTTTTTTTTTTTTTTTGGGAGAGTGCTCAGCACGGAGCCAATCAGCACTGTCCAGACAGAGTGTCAGGGACCCTGCACCCTTATAGGACAGTCAGAGCAGAATGAAAACTCCTCCTACAAGCTTTAACCAGTCACAAGACTACTATATACTGCTCATGAGAAAAGATATTTAGCAATTTATATTTCCTAAAACTATTGCATTTCTATGTTCTGTGTACTGTGGGGGACCAGATATAGTGAATTCAGGGTCCTGGGTTTAATAACACTTTAATTAGTAAAACCATCAGGCCACTTATTCTCTTCCTTGTTATCTCTCTCCATGACTATTGCAACTTCCTTCTCATAGGCTGACCTCTCCGTAGACTATCCCCTCTCTAGTTTTTCAATAATGCTGCTGCCAGACTCATCTATCTTATCCAACTGATCATTGTCTGCCATCCCTCTTTACCAATCCCTCCACTGGCTTCTGATTGTTAGGCAAATTAAATAAAAAATACTAGCAACAACAAACCATTCACAACTCTGCCCCAAGCTACATCACCAATCTCATCACAGGAGAGCAGATCACATGCTCCTCTATGGCAAGTACCAGGTATTCTTATTACAGTGAAGCATGGAGCTTCAAGAAACCATGCTAGCCAATGGGAAGTGTCCAAATCCCTAGGCAGTGATGTAGATGCCAATAGATGCCCCCTTCCCAGTGAAGAAGAGAGACAATTAAAGACTTGGCACCTTATGTGACTACAAAATTAGGTGAGTATTTTGAGCATTTTGTATTTTTTTTTTTTATTGCTGCGGAATTTAGCTAGAGTTAGGACTTGCTTGGGGGTATCCTTGTCCAGGACACAAATTTAAAATAGACATAACTTCACACCTTAATGTGTACAGAAAACTGATTTCATTGCTGCATCTGTATTTTGTAAAGAACTACTTACTGCATTACATTCTTTATTTTTTTATTTTTTACAAAATGATCTCTAATCTGACTGGTTGGAAAAAAAAAAGTGACATCATATAATGTTGAAACCAGTTTCTCTTCATTCAAACCATGTTTCCAGGATACCTGCTTCACTTCAAATGCACTAAAAGTACAAAAGAACAGCGTGTTGCTCCCCTGTGCCCTGGTACCAAGAGCGGGCCCATCTAGCAGCTTCAATGACTCCCCACAATACTGGATATTCCCTTCAACTCTCTCTCCTCATTATTCTCACAAATCCTTTGCACGCTGCCATCAAAAAAGTTTCTATTCTTCTTCTAAATAATATGATTATTTTAAAGCGTAACAGGATCCAGATTAATTACAATGGGTAGCAATTGTCTATAAACATTACATTATTGCAAACTTCTCTCCTTCCACTCTTATCCCTGGACTATAGAGGCACTTTGTTGGACTTTTTCTCCTTTCAAAAGATCTCCCTGGAGAGGGTTCCCTTTCTTCATTTCTGTAGTCATTTGGTGTATGGGAATAATTGTCAACCATGCTTGTATTGCCTGCTGCATTTATAACATTCCATATTTCTTATTGAAAGATGGAGAATCTACATCCAGCGTTCAGATTATTTCAAGGTCAGGACAGGTATGGAATAGAGACATCATTAAAACATCCTATTATCTCTCTTAATTCACAGCCACATTCCAAAGGAACAATGGAATTGTTCAATACTGGCAAAGGAATCATTTTTCAAATTATGTCATTATTTTATTTTGTGTGTTTTTTTTTTTATTATTTAGAATTCAGGGAGGACTACAAAATATCCATTCTTAGAATTTACAATATATTTGCTGTGGCCGAATTTTATGATTGGCACGCTCATGTGTTTTAAGGACATAAAATATGCACAAAAGAGGAAACATAATATAGATTCTTTCTTTTCCTCAAGTGGCATATTTTAAACCCTGCAAACAAAGCTCTGAAAATATATATATTTTATAATGCTTTCTCTGGACATCTAAGCTGTTTCCTTTCTGTTGGCAGAGAGCTAAGATAGAAAATATTTTGTTCAGTGAACTAAGTAAAATAAAAGCTTATAGAATATCTCTAGGAAAAAAAAAACAGTTAAACTGAAATCATTATCATCGTCATCATCATCGTCATCATCCCTATAATTCTTCTTAATATCATCCATAATCAATCAGCATGATCAGTCATCGTCCATCAGCATCATTATCATTAATCATTCATTATCCATCACTAAACAATTATCTTTACTCCATGCAAAAAAAGGAGAAAGACTGGTGCCATGGAAGTCAGCTAAAACATTATTTTATTTTAGCATTGACAACAGTCAAAAAAGCCAACGTGTTTCGGCCATCAGGCCTTAATCATGAAACGCGTCATTTTTTTACTGTTGTTTACATGCTATAATAAAACAATGTTTTAGCTCTCTTCCAATGCACCAGCCTTTCTCCTTTTTTTGCATGGATTTCATGGAGGTTTACAGAGACTTCATAGGCTGAGTGCTGCGTTTTGTGAGGCTCACCAGGCATTGCACAGGAGGTAGTAGCTCAGATGCACCTGCTCCAATGATCTTTACTTATCAGCCATCTTCAACCATTATACATAGTCCTCATCATCAGTCATCATCCAAAGGTTTGTGTTTGAGGCTGGTGGACTTTAATGGTACTGTAACAATTAAGATACAAAGTTATATAAAAAAGATAAAGTTTTATTGAATCAACATATTTAAAACATACACATTTAAAACCTCTGTCTGTCTAAACATACAAGGTGCAACTGAAATAGATGGTAATACCAGTTCTATTTCAGTTCCAACTTGTATGTTTAGACAGGCAGAGGTTTTAAATATGTATGTTTTAAATATGTTGATGTTAATTCAATAAAACTTTGTATATTAATTGTTACGGTACCATTAATGTCCACCAGTCTCAAACACAAAGCTTTCCATTTAGATAGGACGTAGGTACCCCCCTTTCTTTATTTTTTATTGACTACATACTGGACCTGTACTTTCATATCAGTCATCATCCACCATCAACAATCTTCATTAACCATTATCATCATTTACCATCAATCAGCATCATTATCATCCTCATCATCATCCTCATTTATCACCAATCAACACCCATCATCATCATCATCCATCCTCATTAACCATCATAACTATCATCAATTATCATCCATCATCAATCAGCAGCCTTTATCATTATCATGATAATCCAGCATCATTATCTTCAACGATCATCAATTATCAACTGTAATTTACTGTCAATCTTTTTATTACTGTCATATCAATCACCATTCTAAAATATCATTCATCATCATCATTTATTATGATCATTCCTCCAAAGTGTCCCATAATTACAATTTACCGTATGTTTAATGGATAACTCACTTAAAAATAAATAAATAAATAAGAATAAAAATTTTATATGGCTAAGTTGTTAGCACTTCCGCCTAGCAGCACTGGGGTCGTCGCTTCAAATCCCAACCATGACACTTCCTGCCTGGAGTTTACATGTTCTCCCTGTGCATGTGTGGGTTTCCTCCCACACTCCAAAGACATGCTGGTAGGTTAATTGGCTGCTGTATAAATTAGCCCTAATATGTATGAATGTAAGTTAGGGATCTTAGATTGTAAGCTTGAGGGCAGACACTGATGTGACTATATAATATATGTAAAGCGCTATGTAAATTGATGGCGCTATAAAAATACCTGTAATGAATGATTAATGAATATCACAAATACAATTGCTACATAGGCCATATTGTGAATGAATGTTATTAAAATGAAAAAAAAGATTCAATCGGCAGCTGCTTTAATTTTCTGGAAAATTCAATACAATATACTGTAGCATACAGGAAGCATTCTGTGCATAGTTTGTGTACAGAACTTTCCCAGGAATGTAATTTCCTGCTTGTGTGATTGGCTCACTGATTTTCCCAAAGGTCTGCACTAAGATACAAGCAGTGGCGGCTGTTGCTCCATCGGTCGGGGGGCCACAAACAAACCTGAGACATCTGACCCCCACCTGGCCACTCCAGCCCTCCACCCCACACCAACCCCCCTCCAGGTCACGGCTGCAGCCTCCCCCCTCCATTTCATTCGTGTCCCATGGTTGCTGCTTCTTCTCTCGGCCAACCGGGTCTTCGGACTCCCGCCCAATGGGGTCTTAGAAACAGGAAGACATTAATGAATATTAATTTGCCAATGTTAAACAACTGGGTGGGCTCAGGGCGCAGTGCTCTGCGCCCGAGCCCACCCTTTTTTAAATAAAATTATTGCCTCAGGCTCTAATCATGTGCTTCAAAAAAAATAAACCCCCAAACCTGTCTATCGCACGCGCCGATGATGTCCTCGGCTGCATACACTCTGAAAATCTCCTAAACGGTGCAAGTTTAGGAGATATTCAAAGTACCCACAAATAAGCCTTATTATAGGCTTACCTGTAGGTACAAGTGGTAGTGCAGAGTTTACTACCACTTTAACACTGACAGGGGTGAGTAAACCAATCTGTTTTTAATAGTTCATGCCAAACTTTTATCGCAAAGGGAAACAAAAAACGATTTGCTGTATCAGATTATAAATTGCAATTTTGTTTTTATTTGAGTATCTAAACCTGCAAATACATTTAACACTACCCTTCCTTCTGGACTAACAATGGTCCTGTCTACTGTGCCCCCTTTTCTCATTCCTCCAGAGTTGTGTCTCACTATTACAGGAGGTGTGTTACTGGCCAGATCACCAGGTGAAAACAGAGGTGAATAGCCAAAGAAGAAAAAACTGACGCAGCCACCACATCTAATGATTGGTAAGCTGCAACATATTACATATTTGGTTTTTGGTTTAATACCATTAAACACCTCGGCAAACACTGCAACTTTCCTCATTAGAACACTAATGCCCTGCACACACGGTCGGTTTTTCAGATGAAAAAACGATCGTGTGTGGGCCCCATAGGACTTTTTTCCATCGGCTGGTGCTCCAGGCCCCTCCTCTTTATAGGGTTTCTCCCACATAAAGCGTCTTTCCCCGGGGGAAACCATGGGGGCTTGCTCCACTCACTCATTCACATCGCTGGATCGGATCGGGCTCAGGTAAGAAAAGGGGGGGAGGGTGGTACTGGGGATTATCACTGTTTAGGCAGAGCCTCCAGTTGGCCATTTTTTGCGTTACGGCACTGCGTTGCTTTAACTGACAATTGCGCGGTCGTGTACCCAAAGCTCTATTTGTGGGGAAAAAAGGACGCCAATTTTGTTTGGGAGTCACGTCGCACGGCCGCGCAATTGTCAGTTAAAGCGACGCAGTGCCGTATCGCAAAAAATGGCCTGGTCTTTGAGCAGCCAAATCTTCCGAGGCTGAAGTGGTTAAAGACCACTTGATCATTGGTGATCATCTGTTTGTCTACACAAGCCAGTCTGACATCTTATTTTCTTCACAAAAGTACATTTTTCAGATTCTCCTTTAACTTGTATGATTCAGACCTTTCAGTAATGAAAGTTAAATGCATGTTTTATTAGAAAGAATTTGTGTGCCTAATGTAAGCCCTAATTATTGCTGTTTATGTTCGGAGGCCTGCTTAATTGCAATATTGATAGGACAAATCTGCCATATGGGATGTGATCATTAAACTAAAGACAGTGTGTACTAACTGAAAAAAATTAGAACAAGCTGTCCAAGCAGTCAGTTTAAGTTTCAATTAGAAAAGTTATTTTATTAACAAATGTTAATTACATAACTTGCATGTACACTCATTAACTTTTTAAGCGAGAATTTAATGAAGATTTTCTTTCCTTAGCAACTTTAAGTCGCTTATGCAGTGGAAGCTGCCAACAAGCACTGCTCACATGTTTTGTAGCAAAGGTCCATGCTGGTCAAAAGTTTCCACAATTGAAAAATACTAATGTACTGGACAATTTATCTCCTGCTGTAAATAAGGACATGAGGACTCAACAAGAAATTCTGAAATCATCTAAATGTTAAGTAACAGAAGTGCAAGGTGATTCCTAATGTCCTTAGAGCCCAGCTAAAAGCATAGAAATATATATTTAGCTATACTGTAAAACTACAATTTTTCTGTTACAGCAGTTGTGCAGGCAGTCTAAATATGACACTGCAGTTCACATGGCAACAGAAATGGATCAAATGGACCGCCCACTAAGTGTAGCATTAAAATCATCCACTTTATTATATTAAAATGCAATTGGCAATTTACTGGGTTAGCAAAAAAAAAAGCATATCTCCACAAGAACACCGCTGTCAGTCCTACTGATAACTCTCCCTGCTTGTCCATGCAGCCACCAGGCTCTGTGTGGGAGGCTCAGGACTGCTGAAAACTGAAACAGGAAGTGCCAATAACCACCCTGGAGTGCACATGGGAGCAGGTGTGGAAGTGATGTCACGTGGGTTGGCCTGCGGAAAGAGCAGGAAACTCTGAAATGCGTAGCCACACCCACAGGACAACTCAAGTGACATCACTTCGGCACCTGCTCCCCTGTGCACTCCAGGGTGGTTACTGGCACTTCCTGTTTTGGTTTCCAGCAGTCCTGAGCATTCCACACAGAGCCTAGTGACTGTACAAGCAGGAAGAGACATCTTGACTAAGCCCTGGTGAGTGGGGCAAAATGCATTAGGGTATGTGGCGTAGACATGTAGGCTGAGGATTCTTGTGAGTTCTGTGCGACTTCTAATCTAATACACTACAATTCGCATAGGAATTGCACCTGAACGAAATTGCACCAGACCGGGCTTTGAAATCACACTGCAAACCGGCCCGCACATAGGACCAAGTCTGAAGGTATTGATTTTAGTATCGGAGCATTTGTACAAGTGCAAGTACTCATTCAAATAGTATTGGCACCGATACCGGTATCGGTATGAGTGCAATGCAAGTTGTTATTATTGCTTATACATTTCTTGCTTCAGCAAGGTAGGGGTGGGAGGACTTGGAATTTTTCACTGGGGCCTGAAAATGGAGGTGATGAAAAAGACTAAAGAGCTATTGTGGACAAAATATTTAGCTAGGAAATTAAGGTTAAAATTGAATTCCATGCACTGATACCCCTCCTTTTCTCTGACAGCTTCTGTTCACTGAACTGGTCACTAGTAATATACTGATTGTGTTGACAGCTCTCCGGTACCTGTCCTTGATATAGACAAACTTTATTTTTAGATCAATAACAGTATGGAGATCACTGGGGAGCCCCATCAAAATGTTGCTATTGGTCTATATGATCTGTAGTTATGCCCCTGGTGATTATTATTTTCATACTGCAGAAGTTTGAAAGTCCTTGGTGTCCAATGCTCAGTAACAAAAAGAAGATAATATTAACATGCTGCCTTCAAACTGAAAGCTCAAACTTACCATGAATATAGGGAAGACTGACATGTTTCTCCTTAAAGAGAAATTGAAAAGACCTTGGTGATGGGTCTCACAATGGATTAGGTCAACAGCAGATTTCAATAATTACAAAAGACTTGACAATTTCTACAATTCAGAAGATATGCCTATAAGCAAAGGGTATTTGAAGGACATATAGTCAAGGTCATACAGCTGATGGCTTCACCCCCACAGGCTCTTGTATTGACATGATGCTTTTTGTGAAGGTTAGCGGTTAGGACATAACAATCTCACAGATCACAAAACTCTTAAGCCCTGTACACACGATTGGTTTTACCGATGAAAACAGTCCGATGGACTTTTTTCATCGGACAAACCGATCGTGTATGGGCCCCATCGGTCTTTTTTCCATCGGTGGTAAAAAATAGAACATGTTTTAAATTTAACCGATGGAAAAAAAAACGATAGCCAATTACTATCGTCTGTGGGGAACTCCATCGGATAAAAAACCTACGCATCCTCAGAATCAAGTCGACGCATGCTCAGAAGCATAGAACTTCATTTTTCTTGGCTTGTCTGAGTGTTTTACGTCACGGCGTTTGGGACGATCATTTTTTTGACTGATGGTGTGTAGGCAAGACTGAGGGAAGTCAGCTTCATCGGATTTCCGATGGAAAAATCTATTGGTTTAAAATCCATAGGAAATCCGATCGTGTGTACAGGGCTTTACTATGAGGCCAGCAGGGGAATTTGGTAGTATAAGTAAAATATGAACCATTTTTCTTAACCACTTAAGCCCCGGACCATTTCACTGGCCAAAGACCAGAGCACTTTTTGCGATTCGGCACTGCGGCGCTTTAACTGACAATTGCACGCTCGTGCGACGTGGCTCCCAAACAGAATTTACGTCCTTTTTTTCCCACAAATAGAGCTTTCTTTTGGTGGTATTTGATCACCTCTGCGGTTTTTATTTTTTGCGTTATAAACAAAAATAGAGAGACAATTTTGAAATAAATTCAATATTTTTTACTTTTTGCTATAATAAATATCCCCAAAAAATCTATAAAAATCAAATTTTTTCCACAGTTTAGGCCGATACGCATTCTTCTACATATTTTTGGTAAATAAAAATGGCATAAACGTGTATTGATTGGTTTGCGCAAAAGTTATAGCGTCTACAAAATTGGGGATAGAATTATGGCATTATTATTATTATTATTTATTTTTTACTAGTAATTAGCGGCGATCTGCGATTTTTATCATGACTGTGACTTTATGGCGGACACATCGGACACTTTTGACCCATTTTTGGGACCATTATCATTTTTACAGCGATCAGTGCTATAAAAATGCACTGATTACTGTGAAAATGACACTGGCAGTGAAGGGGTTAACCACTAGGTGGCGCTGACGGGGTTAAGTTTGGCCTAGGGAGTGCTTCTAACTGTAGGGGGGATGGGCTGTGTGTGACACGACAATGATCACCGCTTCCGATTACAGGAACCTGTGATCACTGTCCTGTCACTAGGAAGACTGGGGAAATGCTTGTTTACATCCCCGTTCTTCCTCACCGTGACATTGAGGCCGCGAGACCCGTGGTCAGAGTCACGGAGCTTGCAGCGGTCCACAATGCAGATTCTTAAAGGGGACGTATATATGCGTCCTTTTGCCTGCCGTGCCATTCTGCCGACGTATATCGTTGTGCGGCGGTCGGCAAGCGGTTAAAGTGTATGTATAGTCAAAACTGATTTTTTTATTTTTCTTTTTTTAAATAGAGTTGGAAAGTGTTAAAACTCCTGCCAGGTTATTTTTTAGCTGTCTGTGTACCATTGGGGGAAATTTCCCTTCACGTTTTGTCCCAGAGGAAGTTAGGGGAAATCTCTCAAAGTGAGAGGATTTCTCCATCCTAAAAGTTGTCCCAGAACAGGTGTCAACATTGGAAAATGTTTCCTTACCTCTTGTTCTGAAGACAGCTCGAAAATTTTAGATTTACCTTCACTTGTTGAAAATCTATGTAGAAAACCTGTAGAAATAGAAGGGTGAATCTCCACAAAAGGGACTCAGACAGCCTTTAGGCTGCCAAACCAGGTGCTGACCAGGCTGGTGCTAGCAATCACATTGGAAATTGTAACTTGAAAGGTCCAGTTTACTTCTAGTCTGTTCACATTGTTGTCAATCAAGCCCTGATGAAGGTGGCACTCTTGGGCCATAAAGTTGTATCTGGAGCTCTTTGCAATTTCCATTTTTGGTCATAAAAAGTTGACAGGGGGTCCACCCCATCTCCACTTTATCCAAGGTTTTGCTTAAAGATATGTTTTAAAGAAGCGCTTTTGGATCCAAAGTAGCAACTCACCATAGCCCTATATAATTTCAGAAAAAAAAAATTCTCTGTGGAATAAAACTGGTTATGTGGTCCACATGCCAAACGCTTAAACAATCCAGCATTGAATTAATGGTCATTATATGCAATATCTACTATATAAAGGACATTTTTTTAGGTGCCCAAAACCTGGAGTTTGAGGGACCTTGGGTCCAATTTTGCAGAGATTCTCTTTGCACACCATGGTTGTTTCTTGTAAGGAGTCTTAATCAGTAAAACTCTCACACATACGTATATCTGGTTTTGTTTAAAAAGTTTTTACTAAAGAATATGAATACTGACAGGGAATCGACAGACTACAAAGTACTTGAGATATTAAACTTAGGCACATAGGACTTAAGATTCTGAGAAAAGGAGCATGAAAGAATGACTTTAATAATATATATCTGAAAATAATATGGTTGCTTTTATACAGATATTGAAGTGTCTTGTAACCCTTTATGCCTGGCACTGCTGATGTTTGTTTCTGAGGTATGTTAGTGAAAGTTTTTTTTTTTTACCTTGTTTTTAAAGCTAATCTTCATTCAGCATGAGAATATTTTTCTAGAATAAAGTTCACTCTCCTATTAGCAACACAAGTCTTCCCGTTCCATTTTAGATTAGTCAATGCAAAGCCAAAAAATGGCACATTTGCTTGCTGTCTGTCGGTTTTCCTCTTTTTTCACCCTCAGGGAGCAGGGATCTGTAAGGGGCCCTGTGTCACAGCCCTCCAACCTTAGGCACACCCCATACAACTACTTACCCTATGGTTCTATAGGCAGCACAGTGGTTTAATGGTTAGCATGTTTGCCGTGCAACACTAGGGTCATTGGTTTGAATTGGCCTATGTCTAAATTGACCCCAGTATGTATATGTATGCATGTTAAATTGAGACCCTGGATCCTAGGCAAACTGAGGGCAGGGACTGATGTGAATGTACAATATGTAAAGCACTGCATAAATAGTCAGTACTATAAAATACCTGTAATAAATAATAATGATTCTTTGTGACTGTAGCTAGTGAGATGGACAAGTGGTCAATGCTCTATGAAGTCAGACTAGCCATAGGTGGGGAAAGACTGAAGGGCATTTGAAGAAAGGATCCAGGATTAACTTGGGTTAAAGCGGAAGTAAACCAATTGATTTAACAGTTTAAAAAAACAGTTAAAGTCCCGGCATGCAGGGAATGCTAACTGTCACATTGGTTGTGCTCTCAACCAAACTGTCAAACCATCCAATGGCTGTTGTCATAACTGGTCACATGTGCAGCATTATGGCAGTTGAAGATTAAACAAAGGTCAAGATGGCAGTTTCCTTGGCTGAAAACGATGAGGGTTTACTTCCACTTTAATATACTGATACTGTTTTGCAGGGGGACACAGAGTACGGTATGAACTGCCTCCTGCTGTATCTGCCATTACTCTATCCATTCCTATATACATCGATCAGCCATAACACTATGATCACTGAGGTAATGTGAATAACATTGATTATCTTGTGACAATGTCACCTTAAAGTGGGTGGGATATATTAGGCAGCAAGTGAACATGTTGGCCTTGAAGCTGATGTGTTAAAAGCAGAAAACATGAGCAAGCGTAAGGATATACCTGACTTTCACAAGGACCAAGTTGTAACGGCTAGACAACTGGGTCAGAGCAACTACAAAACTGCAGCTCTTGTGGGATGTTCCCGGTCTGTAGTGGTCAGGACCAACCAAAATTGGTCCGAGAAAGGAAAATTGGTGAACCAAGGTTCATGGATGGCCAAGGCTCATTGATGCTGATGAGGAGTAAAGGCTAGCCTGTGTAGTCCGATCCATTAGAAGAGCTACTGTAGCTCAAATTGCTGAACAAGTTAGTTCTGGTTCTGATAGAAAGGTGTTAGAACGGAAAATATCTGCATTCAAGCCTCAACTATCTCCGCTATGCTCGTAAGGATGCGGACTGATGGGATCTTTGTTCCTTATCATGTAAAGTTGCCCAATGCTTCAGAGCTTCTGGACAGACGTTTTCAGTCTCATTTCAGATATTGCCAAGGCTCATATTCCTCTATCACCTGGCTTAGCTCTACTCAATCTATCTAATTAATCTCCTTACCCTACGCACAATAGTAAATCATGTATTGCTGGTAGCGAGACTGTCAATCACTAGAATCTGGAAGTCTACCACATCCCCAATGATAGTGAAAACCACACAACTGATCCAAGCCCATTGTGAAATATTGTTGGCCTCAGGTAGGAAAGCTTACAACCCAAAAAGCTTGGAGTCCATAGGCCCACTGGTATACACAACACTTCGGTAGTAATTCCATTCCATAAAGCTTCATCTTGGTGCAATCCTCCTTGTTTAATCAATATCTTTTACCTTTCTTTTTGACTTGTTTCTTTTTTCCACCCACCATTAATATTTCAAATAATGCTCAGGGCAAATCTGAGGTGTTATTATACAGAATATTCATTTTCAACTCTGTTTCGATGACGTGTATCCCTATTCCTATACTGTTTACAGCTTGTATTGTTCTAAAAATGCCTGCATATCCTGTATCTGTCAGTAACACTGGCTAATTGTTTTGTTACCTAAGAAAACTCAGTAAAAATCGATTGAAATGAAAGCTGTTAGAACACACAGTGCACTGCTTTTTGTTGCGTATATGGCTACGTAGCTGCAGACCGGTCAGGGTGCCCGTGCTTACCAGTATCTGCAGCAAAAAGCACCTACAATGGACATGTGAGCATCAGAACTGGACCTTAGAGCAAAGGAAGAAGGTGAACTGGTCTGATGAATCCTGTTTTCTTTTACATCATGTGGATGTAAGAGAAAGCACCAGGATGGGAAGTCCAATGCATGGAGGCCCCACCTTGCAACTTACAGGACTTAAATGATCTGCTACTTATGGCTCACTGAAAAAATTACCGCTCACCAAGCCTCTGAGCCTTTGCAATGCTCCCGCCTTACTTTGAACGAACAGGTGCTGGCTCTGCACAAGTCTATGGAGAGAGAGAACATCCTGGACTGTCGCACTCTGTACAGAGTGCGGCAGTCCAGGATGTTCTCTCTCTCCATAGACTGATGGCTGGGTGCCAGAAACCACCACATACCTTCAGAGTTCTAGTGGAGTCCATGATGGGTGGTCATAATCATATGTTTTTTTAAAATCAGAATATTGTTTATTAACAACTTTTAATAGTACAATAAACAATGCACATTCTGAAGTATTACATTTATCCAATACCTTCACAGAATACAAAGTAGAATAATGTTCTTGTACATAGCCAAAGCAGGTTTATAAAACAATATGAACCTGAGATTTTATTAGACGTTATATCTCACAGTGTATGCATCCCTAGATATGGTTTAGGAAGACATTCTCATCATATCTCTTTCCCAGTACTTTGAATTAAACTCACTCCAAGGGGGAGGACCCACTGTATGATCAAGTTCCCATGTTAAGTCAATAGCCTATCTAGAATTAGGTCTAATGATAGCTAGCCAGCATCCCAAGATGTTTTTGAACAGGGTCGGGCTGTCTCTATGCTGATATATTAAAGTGGTTGTAAACCCACTCTGACAACTTGCATCTACAGGTAAGCCTAGATTAAGGCTTACCTGTAGGTGCAAGAAATATCTCCTTAGCCTACACGGTTAAGGAGATATTTGCAGAAAAGACTGCACCGATGTCTACGGCGCGTGCGCGCCATAGACAACGGCGCAGGTGCACTGAGCCTGCTGGTTTTCTAATGAGAAATGCCAGGAACATGCCAGGAACGTTTGCATCTGCGGGGATCGTGCCGGTCCCGCGCGCATGCGTGGGAGTGACGTCATCGCCGCTCCGGCCAGTCACAGCGCCTGAGTGGCGAAACCCGGAAGGCGCTCGGAGGGGACATGGCGGCAGCGGGCAACGAGGAGCGCTTTGGGGGCTTCGATCTCAGGTAAGTGCCACATAATGAAGAAAAAAAAGAAAAGAAAAATGAAGAAAAAAAAAGATGGTTTACTTCCTCTTTAAGCGCTCATATCTCAAAGTTAATCCCATGTTGGCTAACCACGTCTCCAAAGTTGGAGAGGTTTGAGAGATTCAATGTTGCAGGATCAGCTTTGGAGCTTGGAACAGTGCTCTGCACACCACTTCTCTGACATATTTGTCTGTTATAACCTCATCCAGTATACCCAATAAGCACGGTTTAGGGTCAAGAGAGATGTATAAGTATTATTGATGGTGTTTACTATGCCAGTGCAAAAGCGGTGCAACTTTGGGCACTGCCAAAAGAGGTGTATCAGGTCCCCATTAGCTCCCTTGCATCTCGCACACAATGGGTCTGGGTGGAGTCCAAGAGCAAACATTTTAAGTGGGGTACGATGAACCCGCAATAATATATATATATAGTTGGGACAGTCTTTGGGTTACATTTAAAGAACAGCCATGGACAGTTTCCAGAGCCTCCGACCACTGATCCCTGTCTATATCACCCACATTCTCCACCCATTTTTCTATAGCCATGTTCATAATTGTATGGTTGATCAGTGTATGCTCCAAGATAGAAGCTCTCATGGACTAGAGTTAGGACCACACTTCACAGAGGGGCCTTAATGAGGCAGTGTGGGATGGACTCAGCAGCTCCACCCACTGTTTACTGCCTGCAGAAAACTACAGAAGGGGTCGAATACAAGACCAGTCACCCTAATCAAAGAGAGAGCATTAGTGACTGGTCAGTATAAGAGGAAGCTAGAGATGTGCAAGAGTTGTGTCATGCTTCATTATTGAAGAGATCTAGATGAAAGAGCACCAAGATTCAAGAATGATACAGATAAGTTGAGTTGAGTTGAGTTGAGAGGTATCTTAACATAGCGCGATCTTACCCCGAAGGGTCCCGACGCGCATAGCAGAGTTTCTGGGAAAAGAGGACCCAGGAACCAGAAGCAGCACAGAGGGGCAGAAAGGGTGGAAGAGAGAGGCTACGCAGGGAAGGCTTGTGTGAAAATCCAAGTCTTCAGTAACTCGCGGAAGACCGGAATAGTAGGGGCCTCCTGGAGCTTGACAGGGAGGCTATTCCACAAAACGGCACCCTGGTGGGAGAAGGCCCGATGCATCTTTTATTTAGATAACATTTGTTCATCCCAGATTTCTGCTTTAAATCTTAAAAGTGCAGAGAATATACGTGGCACTGGCAACAAGCAAGCAGGATTTTGTACGGCGGCTCTCCATATATTTCAAGAATAAAAAGTTTCAAATTCATGGCAGGCAAACTGATAAGTGCCATCAAATGCAGCGTTTTCTGTATTATAGATACTTTGAACGTCACAGAATCATGAATTTCCCATTGAAGAACAGGAACTCTAGATGTTAGCCCAAGGGTAGCATTTGTAGCTCACACAGGCAAACTCATTGGCGATTGCGAGGGAATTTTTTTTTTTCAAATACAACAATTTCTTATGATAGCAAAATAATGAGCGAATGAACAGCTAATCGATAATTTACCGCTTGATAATTTTAACAGTTTTCAAATAATGTGACCATACTTTAAATATCAAAATATTTTTCATGAACAAAGTAGAGGAATATGTAAGCTATTACTATCCATAACTTATCTGGGAAACACAGCCGAGGTAGAATGCCATTAAAGGTTACATTGACTTCTCAAATCTCCAGAGAGTCATTTTATCGCTGACATTTACACACTGTGCAGTATGGGTATAAGCTTGGTGCCAGAATTTTAAAGAAAAAAAAAAAAGTTTTATACCATTTTAGAACATTAAAGTGGACCTTCTGCAGATCAGAAAAAAAACAAAGTCCTTATTTTGTGGGGCAGTGCTAAAAATACAATGGGTCAATAATTGAAAATTGGAAAGAAAAAAATATGCTTTAGAATGGAGCCTCAGCTTAAATAGAAAAACCTACCCCCTGCCAGCCTGCAGCAGAGAAAGGCTGTGGTCTATCTACAGATTTCTGACACCCCCTCTACTAAGAGTCGTCTCCAATCTGCAGGACTAGAGCTTTGCTCACTGCAGTGCTATAGGTCTGATTTAGCCTTTGACATGTCAAACTTTTGCAAAGAGACTGCTTCCACACAGAGAACAAGGAACCTTTTTTTTTTTTGCAATCAGCTGGCAAAAAACAGGCTTTTCTATTCAATCTGTGTCTGTTTTCTAAAGGAAATGGAATGCAAGTGTAGCGACCTCACCACTCTCACCCCTTCTGATTCTCGGCTTGTCTGTCTCTGTCTAGGGGTGTCAGTGCTGGGGGGAGGGATGAGATACACCATGGCCCATGTCCTCCATAGTGAAGAGGTGAAGGCCAGAAAGATCGGGCTTTGTGTAGGTGTCCTAGGGTCAAATCCTTTCCTCGGATTCACTCCCCTTTGCTCCTAGTAACCAGAGTTCCACACACTGAATAGGTCCAACACAGTTTTATTCTTCTCAGCGAATAAACATACAGCACAGTCAAGTTGTGACCCTTGCAACAGTTCAGTATTGATGGGAGTAGATCGAGGCACAATCCTTCACGGTATCGCAAACCACTGTGGTGTCACCAATGGCGAATAGTCACTGCCACTGACTATATGAGGTAGAACATGAATTACCTTCGCTAGCACAGCCCCTGTCAGGAGAAGGATATCTGTCCAAGGGAGTCACCGGAGGCCTCTCTGTCACCAGCAATGCTGCGCCGGACTCTCCAGAGAAGTTCCGCTCACCAGTCCTCACTAACTCAGAAACGGGCACCCAAAGAGTTAGGGCCCCCTCGGATTCCTCCACCCTCGCGGAACTCAGTCGAAGGTACTGAGCCCCAGGCATCCGCCATAGTACCTCACCCCAGGCTAAAGGTGCCTGAGATGGACTCCATCTCTCGCTCCGGCCAGGTCAAGGGCACCTGGGCCCGGAACGTCGGAACATCAGCACCCAAGCTGAAGGTGCCTGGGTGCGTCCGCATCCTCAGACTCTGAAAAACCCCAAGGTCAGGGCGTCCGCCCCTTTTATCTCCTCTCCCTTTGCGTCACAGCAGGTTCCCCGCCCCGCCAGGAAAGGACAAAAAGGCACAGTCTTGCGGTGTGAGTTCAACTCCGGCCAGGGCGACAACGCCACCTGTAGGCCGCAGGGAACCTTACACCACCAGAGTCCTCCAAGAACCACAAAAAGGGTCTCGGATTCCCTAGCAATCAGTGCATCTGGGTTACACTACCACCCAGATGCTTCCCCTAAATTCAAATACCCGCTACACAAGGATCTGAACGCCTTTAGTTTCGATGCACCTCAAATGAATTTAGTTGATTTAAACTGAAAGTTCTAGGCAACTTTAAAGTGGTTGTAAGCCCTTACACAAAGAGAATACAAATCCTCCTACGTAAGTTGTACCTGTTTATCTGTAGCTTTCTCTTTGTGGCATTCACGCAAAGTGCTGAATTTTTAAAGCGTGTCTGAGAGTTCAGAAAAAGGGGGTGTAGAGCTAAAGTTGCACTCAGTGAGCAGATTTCTGAGATCTGATTGGAGGGAAGGAACACCCCCCCCCTTTCACACAGCACACAGGAACAGAGCTGAGACTGTCAATCTGCTGGAGCTCCCTCCCCTGTCACCATTTTTCTCTTGGTGTCAGGAAAACTTGTTGTGCTGATAGCAGAGGAATGAAGCAGCAGACAGAAAAGACAGTTAGGAGTTGATTTACGAAAGGCAAATAGCCTGTGCACTTTGCAAGTGCAATTGCTCCAGCGCTTAGTAAATGAGCAGAAGCTCTGCTGACTTCCATCATCCATTCTTGTGCAAGCAAAAATTTGTATTTAAGCCCTGGAGCAACTGCACTTGCAGATTGTCTTTATGGATGGGTAAACAATAGGAAGATTCTCTTGGCAGGGCCCTTAATGACAGCTCTTGAAAGAGATGAATTTTATTTTTGATTTTTTTATATATATCACACATTTATATATAATTATAAAGGATATTGAGTTAGTTTAGTTTATGAATACAATTTTTGATCATGTTATAAATAGTTATAAATAGTTTGCTAACTTCAGGCTTAGAGCCGGTTGAACTTTGAGAGTACAAGTCGCATGACATGCCAAAATCAATGATTCCCTATGAGAGCTGTCTTAACTGGTCCGACTAGTGTCGGTCCGACTTTGAAAAAAGGTTCCTCCACTACTTTGATCCGACTTGGGCGTGATTTCAGCCCATTGAATTGAATGGAAGTCACATCCAAGTCAGATCATCATCTTAACTGATCCGACTTGTGGCATGTGACTTGTGCTCTGAGATCAAGTGTATGCAATTTTAGCAATGTAAAATCCCCTAAAAAATTGTGTGCCCCCCCCCTCCCAAATCCACGCCAGACCCTTTGAGTCTGGTATGCAGGGCAAGGACAAGGGGTGGGCAGGAGGGGAGGCTGCCCTGGGCGCAATGGTTTATTGCTGGCATGTGGGCACCCTGACTCTAACCCGAAGGGTGGGGAGAGGTGCAGGTTGGCATCTTTGTCCTGGGCGCTGGATGGCCTTGTTCTGGTACTGCTTGTATGGATTCGGGGGGAGGGACCCCATGTCGGTTTTTTTTTTATATATAAATTTGGCGTGAGGTTTAATCTATTCCAGAGCCAAAGGAATTGTTTTGATTGGTCAAAGGACAAGTAGCAATCTTCTCAAAGATCAAAATCTGATCCCGTTCATTGAAGTTGCATGGAAGTCGGACCTGAAGTCGCAGGGCAAAGTCGGATCAGAAGTGCGACTTCCGTGTCGGATCAGTGTGAACATAGCCTAAAACTGTATCCTGAATGCAAGAGTTAATCTAATCCAGTTGTACATAGTTACATAGTTAGTCAGGTTGAAAAAAGACACAAGTCCATCCAGTTCAACTGAAACAAAAAAAAATACAATCCCATATACACAATTCTTCACCCACAGTTGATCCAGAGGAAGGGCAGTCTTCTTCTTCTGTTTTACTGCAGTCCTAATTTGAAGTTTCAGGATAACAGAACTCAATGTTGGAGCTAAGCAAGCATTTTTAGATCGAGTTCATAAGCACACCAATAAGTACATTTTGTATTAAAATTGATAAAGTGGACTTTGGAAGCAAATCCAAAAATCTGCATATGCTTTACAGCCGCCATTTGCTAAACTATCAAGTATTAAATAATAAATTAGCCAATCAAACCACTAGGACTCACCAGCATATGTCCCGTACTGTTCAATTTCTCAGTAATGCAATAGTGAGCACTTACGGGGACCATTTACAAAATAGTTTGTAGTTGTCCATTTATTATGGGAAATGCATGCTCTGACAGATTGGTCTTTTAAAAACAAATCTTTTTGTGGATGCAGTTTGATATTTCAGAAACATTTCCTGTTATTTTCTTTAGTGACAAATCTGTGAACATTCTTGCTTAATCCACTATTCACAAGAGAGAGAACAGTTGTTGAAGTGCCTGTGAAGGTTCTTATTTACTGTATCCAGGTGTAGCGCACACACCCCCTTCTCCTTGTCTGTTTCGGCTCCTCTTAGGAGAAAGGGGCACCCTCCCGTGTTAAGAGGTTAGGCGGTGTTGTTTTTGGGCCTTGTCTGCAGCCAGGGCGTAAAGTCCTCCTGAGAATGATTCTGACCTCTACAGTGTGTAGATGCAAGTCCTTGACTTCCCCAGGAACGTAAATGTCCACACCAGCTGAAAGTCCAACTCAATCTTTATTTTCCACTTGCATAACACATTTTTCTCTTGAATAGATGAAAGGTTGGAATAAAGACACAGGACAGCTTTAAGGTGTGGAGGAGGTCCAGGCACAAACGTAGCTCAAACTCTTAGGACTGTTCAGATTCTCAAACAGTTTTGGTGCATGGTCTCTGCCACAGACCATGAGGTTGGTCTCTGCCACAGACCTGGTGGATAAGGTCTCTGCCACAGACCTGGCGAACAGGGTCACTGCCACTGACCTGGTGAATAGGGTCACTGCCACTGACCTGATGAATATGGTCACTGCCACTGACCGAGTGAATATGGTTTCCCTCCTAGGGCATAGCCCCTTTCAGGGAGAAGACATCCCCCCAGAGAGTCAACAGACCCCTTCCTTCACCGTGTCCACAGCACCGGTCCTTCGGAACAGGTCCTCTCTTCTCTTAGGGTGCGGGTCCCCTCGCAAGGCGGCACCCTGGACTCCTCAATCCCTTGCGGACCCCAGCCGAAGTCTGCTGGGCTCTAGGCCGTCACTGCAACTCCTGGGCCTCCATGCCCAGGCGAACAGGAGCAGTGAGGTAGTACCTCACCCCAGGCTAAAGGTGCCTGAGGTGGAACCGGAACAAGGCCTCTGGGCCTAGGGCACCCGGAGACGACGAACCACACTCCCACACACCCAGTCTGAAGGTGCCTGGGCATAGACGGACGAAGACGAACCCTTCTCAGAAGATGTCTGCCCCTTTTATGTCCTCTCCCGGCATGCACAGCAGGTTCCCCGCCCCACTGTATGGCTGCCGAGATGGGACACAAAAGGCACAGCACTGCGCTTGTGGTTCAACCCTGGCCCAGAATGGCAGCGCCACCCACCGGCCACAGGGAACACATCACGAGCATTAACCCCTGAGAACAAAAATGGTCCATGCATTCTATCAATTTAATGTGTCTGAGCCTGATTACCACTCAGACACTTCCCTTAAATTGAACACCCCGCTACACAGGTATTGTTAGTATTGATAAAGTCACATTTAACTGGACTTGTTCTGTAATATTGAAGGCGAATCACACCTATTTAAAAAAATAATAAAAGCACCCACATTAATTAGAATGCAGAGCATCCCAACTATGATCATTGGGTAGCAGGCAGAAGTCACAACATTTATTTACTATTTAAAATTATGTGATTGATTTACTAAAGGAAATAGACGGTGCACATTTGCGCAGTTGCTCCAGAGCTTAGTAAATGAGGCGGAGCTCTGCTGACTTTCATCATCCAATCATGCGCAATCAAAAACTATGTTCGTTTTTTTCCTTGCATTTGATTGGATATTCTTTGTAAAGTAAGGCTTGTCCTCATTACGAAGCTCTGGAGCAACTGCACCTGCAAAGTGCACAGTCTAGTTGCCCCTATGAGTCCCTCTGCCACAGAGAAAGATGGGACTTGCAGTCTCTCCATTGACAGATCTATGTGAATGAATATTGCGGTGTTGGGGGCAGAGCCCCACACAGCCATGCCTAATTTAAAAAAATGTCAGGAGTCTGTAGGGAGAGAAACCTACTGATTCAGTAAGTGAGTAGAGTGAGGGAAAGAGAGTCAGTTTGGGGGTGGGGGGGCTGCAGACCCTAAATACGTCTCAGAAAGGTGCAATTACCTTTAAGGCTGCATTCACACTTGAGTTGAGCGTTTTTGGTAATTTTGTAAGATTGCTTTTTTCCTTGTTTAATATTTTTATTAGATTTTACAAGTAAATAGCAAATATACTGAACATTACATTCTGATCAAGAATAGAATTGTAAATAAATACAGTAATCACTAAAAATACATATTGAAAGAAAGGCAGTAGAGGATAAACCTCAGTAACAATTATATCAATACAAATAGAGGTATAAAAGATTAGAGCAATGAAGATAAGCAATATTCAGGATAGAATATCACGTCTCCAGACCAACCACTCACCCCCGAAGGGAGCAAGCTGTGAGCAGATGGGGGCTCGATTAAGTATGAGAGAATATGTCGGGCTATCCAGAAGGATACACCAGATGAACGTTGTCATACCTCAATTGTTTAGTGAAGACTTTCCTAACAAATCTTTAAGACACAAAGATATTAGTGATTGATAAAGTGAAACTTTAAAGTTATATATATAAGTCATGTAATGAACATCACATGTGTAAAAAATCTGTATTACACAAGTAACAAAACTAACCAGAACAGAAAGACAGAAGAAGTAAGAGAGAAGAAGAAGAAATATGGGAGAAAAGTAAAATTTATAGAAAAGAAGGTATGGGTATAGGAAAATAGAGAAAAAGGTGAAGGTTGTCTCCCCGGGTGGCGGACCAGTCAGATCAAGGCCCCGTTTAAATATTATATTAATAGATAAATATTAAAGTATTTCAAAGAGGCATCAACAATAGTTGATCAAAATCTGGGGGTAAGAAGTGTTTAATCCATGGTTTCCATATTTTATTATATGTTGCAATGTTGTCATCTTCAATAGCAGACATTTTGGAAAAGATAAGGGCTCTGTTAATTCTATGTTTAGTTTCAGCCACAACTAAAGTTTGGGTTTTCCAGGCCTTAGCTATAGATTGTTTAGCCGCCGTGGTGAGATGTAGTAGTAATTTGAATTGTGACTTATTCAAATTAGGAGGTTTGAGGTTGAGGAGAGCCAGTGCCGGGTCTGGCGGGATTGGTATTTCCAAGGCCGTAGAGGCCATGTGAAATATTTTACTCCAGAAGGATTGAACAATTGGACATTGCCACCAAATATGGAACTGCGTGCCCGGTTCAGAACAGCCTCTGAAACATAGATTTGGGTACGAGGGGGCAAATTTGGCAATCCTGGCAGGAACCAGGTACCATCGAGAAAGGACCTTATAATTTGTTTCCAACGCAAAACAGTTTGGCGAGGAATGCTTAGTAGCTGACCATATAATATCCCAGTCACTTTTACTGAATGTTCTATCCATGTCATGTGCCCATTTAGTCGTATAGGATGGTAAAGTATCGTCGGATGTGGAATTGATGCGTTTATACAAAAGTGATATTAATCCTCTAGTATGGGGATCACTGTTACAGATACGTTCAAATTGAGTCATTTGGGTGAGAGGGGATCCCGTATCAACGAGGGGTGTATAAAAGTTCTTAATTTGTAGATAGCGGAAGAGCTCCTTCATGGGGAGTTTGTATAAATCACATAATGTTGGGAACGTAAGAATATCATTGGAGGAAACTAGATTATGGAATTGAAGTAGGTTTCTTCTGGACCAAGCTGCAAATGATAGGGGAAATTTCCAGGCGGGGTAAAATGAGGGATTTCGAAGAAAAGAGAGTAGAGGGTTATGAGTGGATTGTAGGCTTTTTGTGGATCTATATTTGTCCCAGATAGCTATAGAATGTTTGGTTACAGGGTTAGATAAGTTTAGTCTATCTTTAGGAGCTAACCAGAGCAAATTATTCACAGAAATGGGGTCAATATCCACTGATTCAATCGCTACCCATAGAGGGGATTCTATTGTAGAATGGTATTTGGGGAGTTGTGCTAGCTGAGCAGCAAAATAGTATGAGGAAAAGTTAGGAATTCCCAGACCACCTTTCAATTTATCAAGATAAAGAGTCGATCTAGGTATACGGGGCTTTGTAGAGCCCCATATAAAAGCCATCACTCTCTTTTGAGTGAGCCTCAAGAAGTAAGGAGGTATATGTATGGGGAGAACTCGGAATAGGTAAAGGAACTTTGGTAAGATTGACATCTTAGTAGCATTAATCCTCCCAATCCAAGATAAAGGAAGAGAAGACCATTGTTTCATCAGATTAGTAGTTGACTTCAGTAAGGGTAAGTAGTTAGCTGAAAATAAGTCGGATATAGAAGAAGTGAGTTGGACTCCAAGATATGAAATATGATGCAATTCCCAATTGAAAGGTAAAGACGTTTGAGCTTGTTGTAACTCAGATGGCGAAAGGGAAATATTAAGGGCATTAGATTTGGCATGATTAACACACAAACCAGAAATCTTTGCAAACTTGTCTAAAGTATTTACTAGATTTGGGGCTGAGACGTGGGGATGGGATAAAAAAATCAGGATGTCATCTGCAAAAAGACTCAATTTGTGGTGATGTCCACCTAATTCTACACCTTTGATATTAGGATTATTTCTAATAATACATGCTAAGGGTTCAATAAGTAGGGCAAAAAGCAAAGGGGATAGGGGGCAACCCTGTCTAGTACCACTCCTAATATCCATCATAGCTGATTTGTAGCCCATATATTTAATATAAGCTTTCGGAGTGCTGTATAGTGAGGAGACCCAAGTTAAGAAATTTTCCCCAAAACCCCATTTTTGAAGAGTATATTGTAGATATGGCCAGCTAATTGAGTCGAACGCCTTCCTAATATCTAATGATATAAGGCAAGTTGGGATACGTCTTTTTTTGGCGGCATGAATTAATAAAAGTGCTCTTCTGACATTATCCCCTGCTTGACGCAAGGGCATGAAGCCAGTTTGGTCACGATGGATAAGTTTACCTATAATGCTATTCAATCTAGTTGCCAAGATCTTAGCTAGTAACTTAATGTCTAGATTTAAAAGAGATATGGGGCGGTAATTAGACCAAGAGGCAGTGTCAGATTTAGGTTTGGGAATCATTGCTATGATGGAAGTTAGTGTTTCGGTTTTAAACGAATGACCAGCTAACAAAGAATTGAAGGCTCTAGTCAATAGAGGCGTTAAAATCGAGTCAAATTGTTTGTAGTATAGTGCAGAAAACCCATCGGTGGCCCGGGCTCTTGTGAGGCTTCAATTCTTTAATAGCAGCTTTAACTTCCAAGGCCGTTATGGGACTCTCCAAATATTCACACTGTTCCGGTGTCATTGTGGGAAGTGTAACATCTGAGAACAAAGTGTCTGCTTTGTTTTTATCAAAGATTAAGCCAGGGTCATAGAGCTTAGCTAATTTAGATTGAAAGATGTCCAAGATCTTTAATGGGTTACTAGTGTATGCATCTCTGGAGGTTCTAAGTCGGAATGCAGCTTGTGAACGATCAATAGACTTGAGACTGCGGGCCATTGGGGTATCGGGCTTATTGGCTTTGCGGTATAGGGTATGTTGCCGCTTGCGTAAGAGTTTGTCTGCCGAATCTGTCAGAAAAAGATCCAACTCAAGCCGGGCCCTTTCCAATTTAGTGTTAGTGTTTGCATTCGGGGTAGCTTGATGAGCCAAATGACAAGCGTTAAAATTTGCTTCAAGTTTGGTGAACAGAATCTTGCGATCTCTTTTAATAGATCTCGCCTTTTGTATCAAGCTGCCCCGAATGACAGCTTTATGGGCTTCCCATAGTGTAAGGGCAGAGACATCAGTAGTGTCATTAAATGAGATATAATCATTAAGAGCCAGTTCAATATCTGAACGGTGTGAGGGGTGAGTTAGGATGGAGTCGTTAATACACCAAGTGGTGTCATGTGACCTAGGTATTGGAGAGGTAATTGTAGCAGTGACCGCACAATGGTCTGTCCATGGAAATGGGATTATATTAGAGGATATTACTTCAGGGAGCATACTAGAGGGGAGGAAAATATGGTCTATTCGTGAAAAGGATTTGTGTGGATAAGAATAATGTGTAAAATTTCTGGAAGTTGGGTTAAGTTCCCACCAGGTATCAACAAAATTAAAAGAAGTAAGTAGAGATTGGAAGGACCGTTTATGGGTAGGAGAGTTAGGAGATGACGGGGATTTATCCAAGAAGGGATAGATGGTAGTATTGGAGTCGCCACATAATATTATTGTTCCAAATTTATGTGATTCGATTAGTTGGAAAAGATGTGATAGAAAAGCTTCAGGACGCTTATTTGGGGCGTAATACGAAACTAATGTGACTTCAGTATCAGCAATAAAGCCTGTTAATAAAACATATCTACCCTCAGGGTCACATATTTGTGTATTAAGGGTAAATGGTGTAGAGCGGTGGAATCCAATCAGGGACCCACGTTGCTTAGTTGTAGCTGATGCTGCGTAGAATTGAGGGTAGGAGGAGGAAAGAAATTTAGGGGAGGCGTTATTGATAAAGTGCGTTTCTTGAAGGAAAATGATGTGAGCTTTTCTAGCTGAAAAGGAACGTAGAGCTTTAGTTCTTTTTTGTGGAACGTTGAAGCCTTGTACATTTAAGGACAAAATGTTTATGGGGGCCATGACATAGTAAGGGTAAGTTTTATATAAGGGTTAATGAAACCCATATTATGAGTTCGAACCGCCACCAAGGGAGACAGAAGAGAAGAAAAAAGGAAAGACAGAAAAGAAAGAGTAAAGAAGAAACCAAATAAAAAAGAAGCCCTAATGACTGCAATTAGTGTCATAAAATAATGATGTACTAGTAGGGCGCAGGAACATCTCGGAGAGATAACAAAAAATCTCTGAGGGGTTCCATGGTCACCGACCGACTCCTGCATAATAGTAGCAGGAGTCAGGGGGTACGTAGGGGGCCGCAAGAAGTTCCGGAGGGAAAAACAACGCCGGAGAGCACTTAAGTATTATAATATAAAACATAAATAATTCTCTATCAAGAAGACTGGAGATGCACTAAACAAAAAAAGAGAGAGAAAGGAAGCATACCAACTTTGGGAAGTATGTTGAGTCAATTTCTAGATGAATGCATCCATAAGGAGGCTGGAAAATATCAATCTTAACACTTGTGAAGCAAACCGTCAACGCAAGCGAAATAATTAATAAACAAGCTCGCAAATATAGAGGAAAGGGAAGGGAGAAAAAAAAATAAAAAATGGAAATGTAATATAGACCTTCTGGCTGACTAAAACAATAAATAATTACCCAAATTTATATTTCATAGGTACAATATAATATGCATTTAAATTACTAAGTAGACCTATTTGTCAGAAAGGGGACAGACACACAAAAAAAAAAAAAAAAAAAAAAATAGAAATGTAATATAGACCTTCTGGCTGACTAAAACAATAAATAAATGCCCAAATTCATATTTCAGAAGTATAATATAATATGCATATAAATTACTAAGTAGACATATTTGTCAGAAAGGGGACAAGACAAAAAAAAAAAAAAAAAAACCCTTAAAAACACTTGTCTCAAAAATGTAAATGTAATATAGACCTTCTTGCTGACTGAAACAATAAATAATTACCCAAATATATATTTTCATAGGTACAATATAATATGCATTTAAATTACTAAGTAGACATATTTGTCAGGAAGGGGACAAACACAAAAAAAAAAAAAAACCCTTAAAAACACTTGACTCAAAAATGTAAATGAAATATAAATCTTCTGGCTGATTAAAACCCTAAATAGAAACCTAGATTCATATTTCATAAGTACAAATTAATATGCATATATTATGTGCATATAGATTAAAGAAATATACATATTTGTCAGAAACAAAACACCACTAAAGAAAAGAAAAAAAAAAAAAAAAAAAATGATGGAGAACAGGATTCTAGTTCATCAAGCATAGATAGTGCAATGCTTTTCAGAATAAAGCAATGGGGCTAGTACCCTACAAAAGGGGAGAAACATGGATAAGATTAATGACAAGTGAACAATCAGTCCATTGAGTCGACGTTTATCGGTGCCTGACTATCAAAACGTCCTCTTTTATGAAGATTCTGTCTAGTATAGCCAGAGGGGTTTGGGTCCAGGTCGGTTTCATTTGGAGGTGATCTAGAAGCCGCACGTCTACGAGGTTGCTCCTTAGAATTGGTGTGATCCATCAGGCCTAGATCAATTAAGGCTGACCGAAGTTCATCGGACGTGCGACAGGTATATCTGGTTTCCAAGTATGTAAAGCGGAGAGAGAATGGAAACCCCCAGTGGTATATGATTTGGTGCTTTTGAAGTACTTGCAGCAGTGGTTTCATAGAACGCCTCTTAGTAACAGTTAGAGGGGAGAGGTCTGTAAAGAGCTGATAGATATTGCCCTGGAACTCAAGAGTGTTTTTACCTCTAGCAGCAGCAAGTATTTGCTCCTTTGTTTTATAGTAATGAAATTTAACTATAATATCTCTAGGGGGTCCATTGGGTTTGCGTTGAGTTAGGGCCCTGTGGACTCTGTCCATTTCCAATCTCTCAGGTGAAATACCTGGTAACAGTTCCTGAAACAGTGCACATATAGTTCCCTGTAAGTCTATGATTGATTCAGGGAGACCTCTGATTCTTAGGTTGGAGCGACGGTCCCTATTCTCCTGGTCTTCCAAACGGTTTTGTAATAAAGAGTTCTCATCCTTAAGCTGTTCAATAGTAGCATCATAATGCTGTGTGGTAGTTTCTATATCATCTACCCGCATTTCCAGTTCAGCTGTTCTATGCCCCAGCTCCCTAATCTCCCTTGTCAGCTTCTCTGTTATCTGGTCAGAAGTTTGTTTCAATGCTTTTTGAAGCATTTTCTCAAATTGTCTAAACATGCTAGACTGAATAACATTTTCAGGTGTTTCATAGTCAGAATCAATCTCACCAGCTGTGTCCAGAGTTTTGACATTGTGTGACAGGGATTTAGGAACCCGCTGTGTGCGAGTCTGTGAGGTACCAGGCGCCGCCATCTTGGATGTCTGCCGGGCCGGTGTATCCTTAGAGATACCAATCTTATACTTTGTTTTTGGCCCCCTCGTGACCATCCTCAATAAGCCAAAGTGTACCTGGTATGAATTTGCGGGAGCTGGTGCCGTTTGCGGTGAAAACAGCAGTCGGTTCTCCGGTTTGTTTAACCCGGGAGCGGAGCTCTAAGGGGATGCGACTTCTCCCTCAGGCATCCGCGCATGCGCCCCCTTTGTAAGATTGTTTTATATCTTGACCATTTATACAGGTATTTTTGAGAACATCTGAAGCTGGCCATAGATGGAGTGATTTTATTTCCTGCAACCATGGGTTCGCACTCGATTCCCCCATCAACAGAGCCATTGTGGTTTCCCAGCATGCAGAGCCGCCCCCTCCTGGGAGAACACAGCTATAATAGCCGCTAGCGATAATTACATGTAAAATCAAACATGCTGGTTGTAACCAAGTGGATTGATAGATCAACTTTACTACATTAAGCCTGCCCATACATGGTTTGAAACCCGACTGGTCCCTGTTGAACTCGCTGAGATTTGAACCAATTATGGCAGGCTTAAGGCTTATGCTTTTTGTTAATTAATTTTTTCCAATGGAAAGCTAGTTACTAAGGAAAAAATTCTCAATGTGTGTGCTTTAGGGCACTCAGATGGAAATTTATTGGGGCCAAAAACACTTGAAGCTTTTAGCTCAAAAGAATCTCATGTACTTTTTTAAGCTTCAAGCTTCAGGCAACACTACGCACAGATGTGAACAGGCACAGTTGGAAACCATTGGATTTTGGATGTTAAGAGTTTTGAGGCTTCGAGCACAAAATGCTCAGGCATAAATGGGGCCTTAAAGATATTTTGTGAATCGTCCAATCAGCTTCTTCAGTTCTAATGCCGCGTACACACGAGAATTTTGTTTTAAATTGGTCATTAAAAACGATTGTGTGTGGGCTCCAGAGCATTTTTCTCGACGAGAAAAATGGCCATTAAAAATTTAGAACATGCTCTATTTTTTCTCGTCTTTTTCCACGTCGTCGTTTTTCTCGTCGTGAAAAACCGCCGTGTGTACGCTTTAATGACGGGAAAAAATGCGCATGCTCAGAAGCAAGTTATGAGACGGGAGCGCTCGTTCTGGTAAAACTAGCATTCGTAATGGAGATAGCACATTCGTCATGCTGTAACGGACTGAAGAGCACAGAGACTGAAAAGCGCGAATCGGCTAACACCAAACTTTTACTAACACGCGGTTACACGAAATCAGCAAAAAGCAGCCCAAAGGGTGGCGCCATCCGAATGGAACTTCCCCTTTATAGTGCCGTCGTACGTGTTGTACGTCAGCGCACCTTTCTTGAGCACTTTTTTCACGCTAGTGTGTATGCAAGGCAGGCTTGAGAAGAATCACGTCGAGAAAAATTTAGTTTTTTTCTATGACATTAAAAACTGTCGTGTGTACGCGGCATAAGGAGTTTCAGGACCATACCCTAGCAGTTTTAGCTATACACGTAACTCAATCACTTAATTAAATCACTATGGAATGTGTGAAGGCAGATGATGCTTGTCCAAGATCATCATATTGAGGTGTGGAGTTAGTGAAACCCGTCTGTATGGAAAGCTGGACAATGCTTCTCGTTGTGGCTGAGGAAGCTGCTTGGAAAGCAGCGAAACATAGACACAAGTCCAGTAGAATCTAACTAATGGCTGTGGCTTATTTTTCTGCATCTTACTATTTGTTGCTGTCCAATCTGAGTGCCTTTTACATTTCATCAACTCCACTTCTCCTGCTAAATGGTTTTTAAACTGTAGGGAAAACAGGTAACATTTCACGTTGAAATCGCACGAAGGGCGGTGACCATTGCAGTAACACCTGTACGCAATTAGTCCGTGTCGATGCGCTTTTCTTGTGTGTGGCAAGTTGACCAGCTGTTGAGGCATATGGTTTTGCAAGAAAAACAGATGCTATGGAATAATGACAAGAGGCATGAGTCATGCTAACCTGCAAATTTTTTTTTTTTTTTTTATGTCCCAACTTGTCACAACAAGGCACAAAGGACTTATTTTTCTACACGGAGGAGTTTATTTTTCAAAGTCCTCCATTTCCTGACCACAAACGGTGTTGTGCTTATAGGTATGCTGTTAATGGTATAATTATGTGTGCTGATGGTGTAATTCGGCATGCCACCGAGTGTAAACATTTCCTTTGAATAACATTTTTTTTTTCTTATAGCCTCAAAAAGCACGGCTAAGAAAGCTCACATTTTCCCAAGAGCTTTGTTTATTTTACAGTTGTACCGCCTATACCCCTGGTGTTTTTCTATATACTGGAGAATGAGGTTATGTGTTTTTTTTAAAGTTAATATACTAGTGCGAATGTGATTTGTAAAGTGCTCTATAGGGATACAGCTGTTTGAGCAAGTGTCTTACTTTAGATGAAATAGATGTGGCAATATTTTATGACTCACATTTAAAAATGTTTAAGAGCAGGTCTCATTCATTCAACTGAAGCATGACTTCATGATATATGAACCTAAGGCTGAGGTGTATGAGCATCACAGAATAAGACATATTCCTTTGTTCAAAAAGGAAATCTACCGTACCTCACTAGAATCGCTTCTACAGGGCAATAAACTCCCACATTATTTCGATCTACAAACAAAATTCAACATTCCCCCCCCCCCCCCCCAGGCATGTTTTCCTATAGACAAATAACTTCCTACCTCAACAAACACCCCATTCCAGTTATATACCTACCCAAAAAAGCCTGGTCATGCTGGTTCTCAGACTCACTCAAGATAAAGAGTATCTTAATCTTTTATAACCTACTACAAGATAAAGACACCTTTGTGAAACCCTCAGCCCTTGAGAGATGGGAACGCAATTTAAACATATGAGCTTCAGACTCTCAATGGAAACAGGCTATCTATTACAATCAAAGCTCCTCTAAATGTGTAAACTTTTGGGAGCTGTCCCAAAAACTTCAACACAGGTGGTACCTAACCCCAGTACAAACGACTAAATTCACCAATGTAGAGGATGACAAATGCTGGCATGGATGTTCTCAATCAGGGTCTTTACCCCATAGGGTATGGGAATGCCCAAACCTACAGAGCTTCTGGAACCGACTGTTCACTCTTATATCTGAGGTTACAGGCTGCCTGAAAATGTCTTCACCAGCATTAGCCATACTAAGTATAGGAATAGAAACGTTCCCTCATAACTTCAGACATCTTGTTATACACATATTGTTTTCTGCTAGACTGCTAATTATGTGGAAATGGAGACGCGCGTTAGGTTCAAACATATCTAATGTTAAACTTCAAGTAAATCTGACCGCTGAATATGAAAGATACTTGGCATTATAGTCTGGATACCTTGCAAAATTTTATAGGGGTTGTAAAGGTTTAATTTATTTTTTTAAATAACAAACATGTTATGCTTACCTCCACTGTGCAGTTTGTTTTGCACAGAGTGGCCCGATCCTCGTCTTCTGGGGTCCCTCGGCGGCTGTCTTGGCTTCTCTCCGCAAGAGCTAACCCCCCTCTAGAAAGTGCACTCCCAAGGGGGTTAGCTTTAAGGCGCGTTCCCGTGTGATACATTCGGAGGTCATTGATTTGATTGACAGCAGCGGGAACTAATTGCTGCCCTGCTATCAATCATCCAATGAAGAGCCCACAAGAGCTGGGGAAAGCAACGCGGGATCGCACCCATGGAGATTCGGGGCTCAGGTAAGTAAAACGGGGGCTCGGGGGGGCCGGAGAGTGCAAGGTGTTTTTTCACCTTAATGCACAGGATACATTAAGGTGAAAAAACACGAAACTTTACAACCCCTTTAAACTCTGACCTTGTTGCTTATATTCAATAAGAAATCTGCTGTTGTCGATATTATTGTAACATATACGTAAGAACTTCAGTGCCTTTTCAGGGCCTTACTCTATTTTGACTGATCAGACATATCTTTTTCTTGTGTAAACTCCTAATGCATGTTATTGTGAATGCATACTTTACTCAATGTACATTTGTCTGTTAATTTTTTTCTTGAAAACTGAGAAAACACTATATTATAAAAAAAAAAGGAAATCTACCTTGTGCCAGGCTGCTGGTAATGTATACCATACGGTCAGTAGTTTGGCAATATCTGACCATCACACCTATATGATCTCGTTGGACATTCCATTTTAAAACTATGGTCATTAATATAGAGATGACCCCACTCAGTGTTGCTATAACAGCCTCCACTTTTTGACGGCTTTCCACAAGATTGTGGAGTGCATCTTTGGGAATGTGTCCACATTCAGCCAAAGCATACTAATGGGGTCTTGTACTGATGTTGGATGAGAATACTTGTCTCACTGTGGTTTTTCAATTCATCCCAAAGTTGTTCAGTAGGGTTGAGGTCAGAGTTTTGTGAAGGCCACTCAAGTTCCTCCATACCAAACCATGCCTTTATTCACATTGGCTTTGTGACAAACAGAAACAAAGCACCCCCAGCGCTAAAAAAAAAGATATAGTACCAACTGTATAGTCATTCATGGATCTTCAACAGGACTGCTTTACCGATGCAACCCTTCTCAGATTGGGGGATCTTGACATACAAAGGGTGCCAACTGAGCGACGTATAGGGCCAGGTTACACTAACCCACTACTGGACCCGACCTTGATGTGGTATACGACTTGTACTTTATCAATTTTGTGAGTACAAAATTGGCAATTGTTTTTATTTCTAAGAAACTTTTTTGGCAATGCACTAGGCGTTTGCACCCTCCCATTTGTTCTTTCTGCATTGGCTTTGTGCACCAGAGCACAATCATACTGGAACCCAAAAGGACCTTCCCAAAATAATTGTTTTAAAATGTCTTTGTACGCTGTAGCATTAACAGTACCCTTTACCGAAAGCCTCTGAAATCAATAAACAGGAAGTGGTGTGGTCACATCTTTTGGCCATATGTTTGGTGTGAAAGTCAGCTGTCCACAAAAGTTATATTTGTTGCCAAGATCTCGGAGTAGAGTTAAGGATCTGGCTGAACACAATTTATAGGGTTGTCCATTTTTTAACCATTTGAAAAAAAAAAAAAAAAACAGGACAGCAGTTAACAGCCGCACTTTTTTTACAGAAGAAACCTTTACTTTGACTTTCTGGTGCTGGTGCAGTGTCGCATAGTGTGACAATCTTGGTACTACCATAAGATAATGCCCCTATTGAAGTAGACTAGTATGAAAAGCGTCAGCTTGCTCACCACTCTACTCACTGCCCTTTTTCATGTTTTATATGCTTATGTGATCACTTTTACTTTGTTGGTTTTAATAAACCTGCATTGACCTGCACTATCGGAGCATTTTTCTCATTTTTTTTCCTATGGTTGGTCGATTGAGTTGATGCTCTCTCCCTATGTGCGATTGCTAGTCCGGGAAGAACTTCCCCCATATTCAAGGTGGTTTCTGTCCTATCTGATGTCTATGGAGATCGTGTTCGAATCCTGAGTCTGCTTCCAAGTCGGGGAACCTACCGGGAAGTTTTCGTCCGAGATTCGTGTGATCCAGCCTTCAGACAAACAGAAGGGAACTGCCACTGAGTCTTCTCAATGCCTTTTTGATCTGCCTTGACCCGCAGATCCACCTGTTCTGGTAAGGGTATTCTACCTTTCTTCATCTTCAGCAGTTGTGATGACCCATATTGTTTCACGTGTGGCTTCAAACATTATTTTTTCCTATTACGGATACGTGTATGGACACTCTGTGGACTCACTTTATTGTTGTTGTTTTATATTCACATTCATTTTAACCTTGAGACCAATTCTTTGGCCTCTCTTTCATTGCTAACGCTACGTCTTCATTCACTACCATAAGATAACCTCCTAGAAGAAAACAAGTAGGTGGGGGCTTGTGTCAGGATAGCAGTAATTCAATATGAGCCAGCCTGTCACACAGCTTTCTTTACTCAAAGTGTGCCCCCCGGATGAGCTTTGGAGATCGTTGTGACTCCTCTCAGGAGCTGCACATGCCCCCCCCCCCTTTCAGCTTTCTGTTTAGGAATAGCTACCAGTGCCTTGACATGAATAAAAAAAAGGCAAAGCTGTCATGCTGAGCTGCCCATTTCACTAGGTTGCTTTGTAGTAGAATAATTCAAATTTAAAGAATAAAGTAAAACTTTTTTAGCACATTTAAAGACATGGATTATTTTCATGTCATAAAATGAATTGTATATAATAAAAACATTTTCATAGGAACTCGACAGGCATATCAAGGGCAAGGCAACACGCCCAACTTCCAAAACGACCAGGGAGACGAGACAGATGAGGAGGTGGGTATTAATTCCAGCCAGAAACATCTAACAGATTGGTGAGAGTCTGAAGCTGATTGCCTGATCACTCGAGCTGTGATTGCTGCTTGTCTCAGTAATCTGATTCCGCATTATCAAGCGGTATGTTTACATTATAGAACATTAAGTTGTACCGTACAGAGGAACATTCAAACTGTCAGTTAAATGAATGGTGAAAGGGTGGAGGATGGATCAAGAGCTCCTGTCCTCTGCAAGTGCATTGCTATCCTTGTTTGAGCAAGTCTAAAGAGTGAACTGCGGGATTTAGGTCTGAATTGAAACTTTTTTTTGTGAGAAAAATAAAAAAAAATCTCTGACGGGTAAATTACAAACACAGCAAGGATTTAAGTGAACTTCTCATTCCACTATATATTACTATAAACTTACTAAAATTACTTGAAATGGGTGTTAAAGTTAAAATCTATCTTTGTAAACATCTCATGTACCTGTACAAGCTAAATTCATGGAGCCCAATATACAGCCCACAGGCCACATGTGGCCCTTTGGCACTTAGTGGTGTTGATTTACTAATAGGCTGTGCACTTTGCAAGTGCAGTTAATAAATTAAGCTTCAATTTGCAAAGAATACCCAATCACATGCAAGAGAAATAAAACAAAACAGCATTTTTGCTTGCACATGATTGGAAAATGGAACAGCATTTTTGCTTGCACATGATTGGAAAATGGAATTGAGCAGAGCTTCCCCTCATTTACTAAGCTCTAGAGCAAATGTCCTTGCAGAGTGTAACTGCACTTGCAAAGTGCATAGTCTATTTGCCTTTAGTAAATCAACCTCATTGTGTGGTCCTCAGTTCTTTTGCTGATCTTTTATATTGCATCAAGCTGAGAAAAGTATCAAAAAGTAATGTAGCGCCCCTTTACTTTTCAGGGGTGCTATGTACTTAAATGTAGGGGTTGGTCTGAGCTAGTAGTCAGCTAGTAGCCAGGCTCAGACCACTTTGATTTGTTAGTACTCGCTTCTGCCTGTGTGATGTAACGTGATGTGCAGTTCCCTGTGGTCTGTAGGTGGCACTGCCATATCAGGTCAGGGTTGAACCGTGGGTGACATTGCTATGCCTTAGGGTATCCTCTCTCGGCAGTGGTGCGGTGGGCGTGGTTGGCCTGCTGTGCATGCTGGGAGAGGATACATAAGGGGCAGACGCCATATTTTCGGGGTCGAGTCGGGAGTCTGGAGTGTGAGCGGTTCACGCCACCCGGCCCTCCAGGCCAGGGGTGCGCGCGTGTGTTAGTCTCAGGCACCTTTAGCCTGGGGCTGCAATTCCACTTGTAGGCCCAGCACCTTTTGCTGGGGCCTATCTCCAAAAGAAGAATCCCAGGGTGCCCGGGAAAGGGTGGACCCGCTCTAAGAAGAGGAGACCGGGGGAGGACCTTTCTGATGGTCCGGTGAGAGTTCACGGTAAAAGAGAGGCCTGGTTACCTTCTGGAGGGATTCAAAGATCCATCACAAGCCTTGCAATGTGCTATCGCTGGCACCTGTCCTTGTGTTGCAATTGCTGAGAAGTTTGGGACTTAAAGATTCTGTGGCAGAGGATCTCCCGATCGTATCTCTAGGAAACCTAAAGTGAACGTTCGAGCATCACTCCGGCTGCTAGGATCCGCTCTTACAGGGGACTATCCGGGTGAGCTAAATCTACTCGGGATCGAGTAGTGACTATTGTACCAGTTTGTGCCTGGACCTACCTCCCAAACCTTACTGTCCTTTCTCTCGTCCACCTTTCCTGTCCGCTGAACTTGAACTTTGCTTATAAAATAAACTCAGCGTTGGAGTTAAAGTGGTGTGGACATTGGCCTTCCTGGGGAGAAATAGAGACTTGTCCCTACAATCTAGGAGACGATAACCGGTCTAATGGGATAACTTTCTGCAGGACCCAAAATTGTTAACACTGCTCAACCTCTTCAAACAGGAGGGTACGGGCATATAGCGCGGTGTGCCTTGACCTGCAAGGGAGCCCAAGGCAGGAAAAAGGTCCATGTGCTACAGTAGTTTTTAAGGGGGCTGCAGGGAAGAATTTCTTTGTTAACCTGCTTAGCGGTATTCCCGAGTGTGGCTCGGGGTGAATTTTCAGTACCAAAAGCGGTAACCCCGAGCCACACTCGGGATTGCCTCGCAGGATCCATGTACAGGTTACTTGCCTTGTCCCCTGGATCCTGCAAAGTCTCCCTGCTGTGATCTGTGAGCCGCCGTGTCTCGCTCGATTCACAGTGCCGAGCTCCGTTCCCTGTGATGTTGCGACGCATGGGGATGGAGTTCGGCGCCAAATTCAAAAAGTAAAAAACACAGTATAGATACAGTACACCGTAATCTTACAGATTACATTACTGTATCAAATAATTACACATTCCCTTTGTCCCTAGTGGTCTGTCCAGTGCCCTGCATGCACTTTTATATTATAAAAACTGTTCTTTCTGCCTGGAAACTGGAGATTGTCCATAGCAACCAAAAAGTGTCCCTTTACATGAAAAGTGGTTTTAGACCAGCTAGAAAACAGCGATAATAAATTAGAATCACTTGCAGAATTGAGCGATAGTGATTTGTGGGGAAATTCATCATCAAACACTGAAAAACACTTTTATTATTATATTATTATTTGTTATAATTATTTTATAGTTATTTATTATATTATAATTTATGATTTCGTGTTTCAAACTTTATCATACCCGGGATGTCTATTAGACTCTTGTTTGGACAGATTTAAGTGAGTTATTCCTAAGAATTACAGGCCTACAATAAAAAATGCCAAATTTCCATGCACCTAAAATCTGAAATAATCATACCGCCAGGGAGGTTAAGGTGCTCTAATAGCACTGAGCCCTAGCAGTCTCATGTAATGTGGCTTTAATCTATGACTCCAAATACAGAGGTCTCACTGGACACCATCAGAGATAAGTATAGACAATATATTTATTCAACACCATAAAGAATATGACTTTTTGGGGCCACTAAGTACCCTTTCTTCAGTCACACAGTGACTATTGTCTGCATTTCAACTCTGCTCTGGACGTCTTTCCATTGCAGCACCCAGCACCAGTAGATATACAGTTGTAAGGAGTTTGCTAGATTACACAAACATCCAGTCTATGACTGTCTCCTGCAGCATGCCCCCAGTCTTGCTTGTCCCCAGTCTTCTGTGGCATGTCTGTAATTAGGGTTGCCACTTTTTCTTCAAGCCAAACCCGAACACTTTAGCATGGCACAGCAAAAATATATATTTTTTTATAGGATAACAGAACTGGGACACCTTTGGGGACTCCAAAGAGGATAGAAATGCGGGGGGAAAAAGTGTCCTCTCACCCTCCTGTCAGGCCCTTTTCCGAGCCACATTCTTGTCTGAATAATGTGTCCAGGTTTCAGGGGGACTGAAACCTGGACACATGATTCAAAATCCGAACTGTCCAAGGTGAATCCCTGACAGTTGGCAACCCTATCTGTAATCTATTGTAGCAGGCCTTTAATCATTTCCTGGTGCATCCCTGCAGTATCTATTAACATTATGTTCACTGAATATTATGTGTGAATTTGTGGCCCTCTATGTCATTAAAGTTGACTGCTACTAGGCGAAATGAAAGAAAAATATGGTGGTGTTACAGTTCCCAGTGCCATACAGTGCTGCAATAGAGCTAAAACTTTAGGCCCCCCTGTAATAGCATCATCAATAGGCTGGGCTGGTGGTTTTGTCAAGGGAGTGACTATCAAGGGGGGCTTTATTAGAAGTATATAAAATAAGTGCCCTCCTCTCTAATTATCACCTATAGTAAGTCATGACCACCAGGTTTCTGATTAGGTGAATCAATGGCACTAGCAGTCCAAGTAACCTAAGGAGGAACAGCAGGTACCCAAACCTTATACCACAGAGAAGCTGTTTACATAAATAGAGGAACTAACTTGCCCCATAGCCAAAATAGACCCAGTTAGGTACAGCTCTATAAAGCCTTTGTCTATCTTTCATGCCTGGAGTTAATTTTATAACTACTAAAATTGTCTGTGAAGGTTCTCATTTATCGATGCAATGGTATATCTAATAATAGTTCAACTGGACAAGTCTGATAAAGTTAAAGACTTTTCATAGCTTATTCAAGCCAATTCTTCAAGAGGAAGTAAACCCTAATGGGTTTTACTTCCTCTTTATTTACCTGCAAAGGTAAAGCATAATTGGCTATGTATCACTCTGTGACTGGATGAAGTCGCGTGACGTCACTCCCGCGCATGCACGCGGGAGCCGGCAGTCACAGCATGACCCCTTAGCCCCATAGACTTTAACGGTATCCGCGTGTTGGAACACATTTTTTGCCTGTTAGCAAGTTCTGGTGCAAACCGAACCGGGGGGGGGGGGGTGTTCAGCTCATCCTTAACAATTATCCCCTTGATTGCCCTCCTGACCACTCCAGTAAGTCAGGCAGTCTCATTAGTACAGTTTTACTGTTTTTACAGTATTATCACTGATCACTGTATTAGTGTCACTAGCGATGGCAGTGTCAGTTAGTGGTCATCCCAGGCAGTGTCAGTTAGTGACCCTCCTGGCCAATGTCAGTTAGTGACCCTCCCAGGCAGTGTCAGTTAGCGCCAGATTGCCCTCCAGTAACACTCAAGTGCACTCTAGTATAGTGCCTGTAGGGATCAGTAACTTGATCACAATCAGAACTATGCTAGTGTCCCCAATAGTATAGTGTCCCAAAAATGCAGTTTGGTTTTTACCAAAGACATGTAGCAGAATACATTTTGGCCCAAATTTATGAAGAAATTCGATTTTATTGGATATGTTTTATAAAAGGTAGAAAATATATTATTTTTTCTTGAAAATTTGATGCTGTTTATATAATACAAATAAAAAATACCACCAAAAGAAAGCTCTATTTATGTGAAAAAAATGATATAAATTTCATTTGGGTGCAATGTTGCACTACTGAGCAATTGACAGTTAAAGTAGAGCAGTGCTGAATAATAAAAAAATGCCCCGGTCATGAAGGGGGTAAAACCTTCCAGAAGTCAAGTGGTTAAATGCAGTCTCTTATTCCCATCTCAGAAGCATGGGAGATGTACGCACTCACAGAACCATATGTGTTGCAAATAGGCCTTCAGGGTTACAGAAGGCTTACATCCAGTCCCGACTGTTTTCTGCCAAACCCCGTATTCAAAAAACAAAATGCAGACACACTTAAACCACTGTACTCATGGCTTATTTATTTTGTGTCTCGTCTGTACAGAAATAAAATAAAATCCTTATGAGAGTAACACAGAAATATCTCAGCCGGACAGTGTCGTGAAAATGACATAAGGTCACACCAGACACATATATCCTAACGAAAAAACATTACCATTTTCCCCAGGAGTTACATTTGTTTCCGTCTGGAAAATAACCAAAGGCCATAACAAACACTCTCCATATTTCACCTGCTGGAAAAAAAATGATATTTTTACAGAGTTCTGAGCCTATTCCTTGTGAGAATTAGAGTACGGATAATGCCATGTCCAACATCAATGTTAAATACATTAAATGAAGACACATATTTATGAGGTTGCTGTGAGGAGTAACCTTTGTGTTATTAATGAATGCTAAAAAGACAACGGAGTCGTGGTGATTTATACTTATGGATGTATATAATCCATTCTTTACCTCTTACTGACCGGTCAATGTAGTCATTTAATGCCAAGGATTCCCAAACCCGGGTGTGGATCCCAACTGGCCCATAGAACTCTAAAACACACATACAGACCTGCACTAGTGTGCATTTTCAGGTGCTTTAACCAGGTTGTTGTACCAGTCTTGCTCCAAGTAGAGGTGTGCTGATACAGACTTGTGCCATTGACTGGCAGAAATCAACTGCATGGTATCCCTGCTCTGCTGCCAGCCACACATGGCACCGGCAACAAACAGCACAGCAGGGACACCATGCAGTTGATTTTTGACAGGATGCTTTCGGGGGGGGGTTCAACCCCCCTAACCCCCCTTTATCTACTTCCCTGGTGCTAAACATATCAACTGCTTATTATCTTATATACCCCTGACCTCTTCACTGTGGAACTGTGCTTTACATACTCCTGGCTGCTCCACTTTACATACCCCTGACTGTCCACTCTTTACACTGTGCTGTACAATGTACATTACATACCCCTGACTGTCCACTCTTTACACTGTGCTGTACATTACATACCCCTGACTGCTGCACACTCTACACTGTGCTATACATTACATACCCCTGACTGCTGCACACTCTACACTGTGCTGTACATTACATACACCTGACTGCTGCACCATGTATGCTGTGCTGTACATATATACCACTGAATGTTGCACTCTATACATTGTGCTGTACATTGCATACTCCTGACCTCTGCACTCTGCATGTTGTATTGCGCTTAACATACTCCCGGTGTCTCCACTTTACATACCCCTGACTGTTGCACTGTGTAAAATGTGCTTAACATTATATACCCCTGTCTGGTGCATTCTGTATGAGGTGCTGCACATTACATACCCCTAACTGCTGCACTCTGTACATTGATCCACACATTGGATACTCCTGACTACTGCACTCTTCATGTTGTACTGTGCTTCACATACTCCTGGTGTCTCTGCCTTAAATGCACCTGACTGTTGCACTGTGTACACTGTGCTGAACATGATATACCCCTGACTGCTGCACTCTGTACACAGTGCTACACATTATGTACCCCTGACTGCTGCACTCTGTATATTGTGCTGCACATTGCATACTCCTGACCTCTGCACTCTGTATGTAGTACTGTGCTTTACATACTTCTGGCTGCTGCACTCTGTATGCCGTGCTGCATATTACGTACCCCTGGCTGCTGCATTCGGCACATTGTGCTGCACATTGCATACGTCTGACCTCTGTACTCTGAATGCTGTATTGTGCTTTACATACTCCTAGCTGCCGCACTCAATACGCTGTGCTGCACATTACATACCCCTGAATGCTGCACTCTGTATGCTGTGCTGCACATTACATGCCCCTAACCTCTGCACTCTGTATGCTGTGCTGCATATTACATACCCTTGACTGCTGCACTCTGTATGCTGTGCTGCACACTACATACTTCTAACCTCTGCACTCTGTATGTTGTACTGTGCTTTATATACTCCTGACTGCTGCATGCTATACGTTGTGCTGCACATTTCACTCCCTTGACTGCTGCACTCTGTACACTGTGTTGCACATTACACACATACTCTTGATCTCTGCATGTGCTATGTTGTACTGTAGGTTACATATTTATGGATGCTGAAATCTGTACACTCTGCTGTACATTGCATACTCCTGACTGCAGTCCCCTTAGCTGTAAATTTCATACTCCTGACTGTAGTACCCTGAGCTGTACATTGAATACTCCTGACCTCTGCACCTTTTATGCTATGCTTTGTTCTATAAACTATTCTGTACAGTATATAGGCCTGACAATGGAATTGTGTATAACATGCTGTACATTACATACTCAGTCAGAATCACTGCAGGCTACTGAGCAATGTACACCATTTGGTATGCTACATAATGTGGACTGCTGTGTTCTGTACATTGTGATTTAGGTTACATAGCCTGGACTATTGTATTCTGTGCATTTGGCTTAATGCTGCATAGCCTATACCTTTGCGTTCTGTATGTTTTGCTTTACAATGCCTAGTCTGGATGCTGGGCTGTATATTATATACTCTTGACCACTGAAACGTGCTATACGTTACATTCCCCAGACTGCTAAACTCTACGGGCTGTGTTATACAATCATAGGATTTTTTTTTTTTTTTTTTTTAGCAATACAGAATTTCATCCTAATGAATGAACGAGCACACTTTTATTAGTCACAGTTAAATCATCTCTGTCCTTTACAAAGCCGAAACCCCATCTCTGAATAATACTGTATGGATTTAGAAAAAAAAAAATGGATCTTTACCCATATACAGTATAACCAATTTTTTCTGTTAATAAGCTGGGATAGCAGATAGACTGGTAGAACAAAATCCATTTCTCACGTGTAAAATTGTCTGGCAATGTAGAATGCAGCAGTAAGTGCATGAAAATGACCTACGTCAGCCTGGCTTTAACCCTTCCATGGCCAGGGAACTGTTACAGGAGAACATAGGCTACATCCTGTAGTTGTGGTCGGCTCGATATTTCTTACTCTCGTAATGTAAGGTGCATGACTTCTGAAACGCGTCCTCTTCTCAGGGAGTACAATAAAGTGTGTTTGACAGTTGGAATTTCTCATTATTACCCCCTGGGGTAGCCCTACAGAGCCCAAAGTTTGCCCTAAGCTTCCCATCAGCAAACTGAATGTAGACGGGTGAAAAGTTAGGTTGTTGTAAACCGCAGTGCAGAATCTCTTTTTTATGAATGTTAATCATTATCTGTGATGGTCTTCTATTGCCTGCTTTGCATATATGTAATTGACGGCTTCTCTGAAATAATGGAAGTTCTTGGTAATATGGTATCCTTTAAAGCAGTGTTATACCCAAAAAACAGACATGTATTATATTGCAGCTTATCAATTCTTAGATGGGATGGCTACATTAGTTTACATTTTAGGCTTGCTTTTTTCTATTTTCATCTGGTGTTCCAGCCAGCAAGTCTGTTTCTTTCAAAAGCACAAACTCTCCAGCAGAAAGTATTAGTTTACGTGGATGAGACAAACCATTTAAAGTGGTTTTAACCACTTAAGGACCGGAAGATTTGCCCCTTTAATGACCGGGCCATTTTTTTACGATACGGCACTGCATTGCAATGGCGCGGTCGTGCCACGTTGTACCCAAACAAATTTGATGTCCTTTTTTTCCCACAAATAGAGCTTTCATTTGGTGGTATTTGATCACCTCTACGTTTTTTATTTTTTGCGCTATGAACAAAAAAATACTGACTATTTTGAAAAAAAAACAAAACAATATTTTTGCTTTTTGCTATAATAAATATCCCCAAAAAAATGTAAAAAAAAAAATGTAAGAACAAAAATGTAAAAAAAAAAATGTCTTCATCGGTTTAGGCCAATACGTATTCTACATATTTTTGGTAAAAAAAATTGCAATAAGCGTATATTGATTGGTTTGCACAAAAGTTATAGCGTCTACAAAATAAGGGTTCGATTTATGCCATTTTATTATTATTTTTATTTTTACTAGTAATGGTCAGTGATTAGCGATTTTTAGCGGGACTGCAACATTGCAGTGGACAGAGCAAACACTTTTGACACTTTTTTGGGACCAGTGACATTTATACAGCGATCAGTGCTATAAAAATGCACTGATTACTGTATGAATGTCACTGGCAGGGAAGGGGTTTACACTAGGGGGCGATCAAGGGGTTACATTTTCCTTAGGGAGGTGTTTCTAACTGCGGGGGGAGGGGACTGACTGGGAGTACAGAGAGATCGCTGTTCCTAATTACTAGGAACAGACGATCACTCTAAACTTCCCTGTCAGAACTGGGATCTGTTTGTTTACATTGACAGATCCCTGTTCTGACTCCCTGTGGAACGATCGTGTGTGGCCGGCACATATCGCGGCCGACAGCCATACGCATCGGCTCCTCGGCCACACGTTGGGTGCGCACGCACATCAGCTGTAGCTGTTAAAGGGCCTGCCGTACAGCTATGGCGATTCACGGGAACAAGCCGACCTACAGCCGTATAATAACGGCGGCTGGTTGGCAAGTGGTTAAAGGCTTAAAGAGGAAGTAAACCCTGTTTGGGTTTTACTTCCTCTTCTGCTCCCTGCAAAGCCTGCAAATGAAAAGCATAATGGGCTAGTATGCATCGCACTTACCTGCAAAAGAATCCAGCGATGATCCCTGTGTAGGCAGCATCCATCTTCTGGCCCCTCTTACTTCCGGGCCACGGACTCTGGCTCTGTGATTCGCCGGAGCCACATGACGTCACTACAAGTAAAATATATCCTAAACGGCGCACGTTTAGGAGATATTTCCACTACCTATAGGTAAAACTTATTCTAGGCTTACCTATAGGTAGAAGTCCAAAAAAAGGGTTTACAACCACTTTAAGGTTTTCTACCTTCATGCATTCTATGCATGAAGGTAAAAAACCTGTGTGCAGCGGTCACCCCTAATACTCACCTGAGCTCCCTCTCGATCCAGCGATGCACATGAGAGCTGAGCTTCTCCTGGGTCTCTCATTCCTCATTGGCTGAGGCAGTAGCAGGAGCCATTAGTTGGGAGTTTTGGATTTCTATTGTAGCAAAGCCCAGACACAGGACTGAAGGCTCCGTCCCACACAAGATTCCTCGGAACCTTCAAGCTCCAGGCCGCGATACATACAGTTTTCTCTGCTCACAAACCACCTGCTGGAGTTTCTCAAACTGAATCTTTGAGAGTCCTGGGTCATCTGTATATCGATTTACTAAACTCTCATCGTAGCAGGGCATGGCTTCATAATGGAATTTTAATAATGTTATGGTCTTGCCCATTCCAACATAACATGTTTCTTAGCTCTGTCAGACAAGGTTCTATTGGTTTGGTTCTTTATTTTTGGTTTATGTCTATTCTCAGCAGCAGTTTTTCCAATTAGAAGTAAATAAAAAATACAGATTACACTATGAGGGGTTTTCTGTTCTTGTTCCCGATCAAATGAGATTCAGGGAGACCCTGCACTAGATTATACTAAAGACCTGTACACACGGCTGGGATTCCCGGCGGAAAAAAGTCTGCTGGGAATCCCGACGGGAAAACTGTGGGGAGAGCTTTGGCCGGGAATCCCAGCCGTGTGTACAGGGCTTATGCATCCTCGGCACTGCCTTGCAGTATTTTCCATTGGCAAGTGTAGTAAATCTGGTGGAAAAAAAACTGCCGGGAATCCCGGCGGGAAAATAGAGAGCAGGTTCTCTATTTTTTCCAACGGGATTCCCGGCAGTTTTCCCCGCGAGGGAGCATACACACGGCATAAAGCTCTCCCAGCAGTTTTCTTGCCGGGAAAACCAGTCGTGTGTACAAGGTTTAAAACTTGTGACTTGTTATCCAGTGACGAACAGAGGAGATTAACCTATTTTATGCCTGGTTGATCTATCTGTAGTGGATGGTCAACTCCTTTTGGTAAGCCTTGGGTGTGGCCACTTGGTGAAGGCCATTAGATCCTAGCTACCACATCACAGGATATATGTTGTATACATGTTTTTATTGACAAAACGGTTGGACTATATCATTTTTTACTTGTGTGGAACTATTTTTATTTTTATTTACATTTGCCACTTTTTGTTTTCTACTTTTTCAATGTTTGTATTTCATGTCTGAGAGGTTGTCAATCCCTCTTTGGTTATTTATGAGATATTAGCGCAACTTTCTTCTTTCTAGTTTTTCCATTTAGAACACTAATGCCGCATACACACAATCAGAATTTCTGCCAACAAAACCGGGGTTGGTTTTTCCGTTGGATGTTAGCTCAAACTTGTCTTGCACACACACAGTCGCACAAATGTTGCTCGGAAATTCTGATGGTCAATAACGCGGAGACCTACAACACTACGACGAGCCAAGAAAAATTAAGTACAATGATTCCGAGCATGCGTCTAGTTGATTCCGAGCATGCGCAGAACTTTTGTGCATCGGAAATGGCTACATACGGTCGGAAATTCTGACAAGAACTTTTGCCGTCGGAAAAATAGAGAACCTGCTCTCAATCATTTGTTGGTGGAAATTCTGACAGCAAATGTCCGATGGAGCCTACACCCGGTCGGAATTTCCGAAGAAAAGCTCACATCGAACATTTGTTGGCGGAAATTCCGACCGTGTGTACGCGGCATAAGAGGAAACACACAATGAATGCAAACCATATCATCTCCATTCTGTGCCCTTGGTAAAAACATTAATCCAATGGTTCTTCCCCGATAACCTGAAAATATAGGGTCACATAGCTGGAAACAACACCAATGTAATTGCTAGCCTTCAACGCCTCAATTTTGGAACTCCACGCAGGAGTCCTGGAATACGCTCATACATTTGGGAAAGTTCTGTTATACTATGTCAGTTTTCATTCTTAAGAACTAGAGATCTCATGCCTGTGCTTAAATGAGCCAGGAAAGTGGATTCAGTATAAATCATGCACAGTGTAGAACAGATACATTTGCATATTTGTTGAATGTATAATTCATCTCCTTGTTTGATTGCAGGAACAGTGATCACCTGGGTCAAATATGCGCAATATATTAAATATAATCAGAATGACAGCCTTACTAGTCATATTGGTTTATTAAACATGATTCGGCATGCACTATATCTGGAATGGGATTCAATTACAATGGTCAACTTGTCCTTTTAAGATTGGGAGTAGAACTAGCTTTGTGAAGGCAAAAATGTCTTAATATGTTACTTTATTGCAGAGTTCTTCCTTCCTCTATTCAGAAGATATTAAGTAAAGGCAGCGAGGCTAAAGGTGTTGAAATTGCTTAAAATGAGTACCAAGTAGGGAGGGAATAACTGTAAACCTTTGTTCTGTTCCAGCACTGTGTGAAATTTGTACTTGCTACATCCCAGTAGAGGTTAACTTAACACCCTCCAGTTTTTGCTCAAAAAAGCACAGTAATGCCGCGTACACATGATTGGATTTTCCGACAACAAAACCATGGATTTTTTTCCGACGGATGTTGGCTCAAACTTGTCTTGCATACACACGGTCGCACAAATGTTGCTCGGAAATCCCGAAAGTCAAGAACGCGGTGACGTACAACACTACGACGAGCCGAGAAAAATTAAGTTCAATGATTCTGAGCATGCGTCAAATTGATTCTGAGCATGCGTAGAAATTTTGTGCGTCGGAATTGGATAAATACGGTCAGAATTTCCGACAATTATTTTTGTTGTCGTAAAAATTGAGAACCAGCTCTCAATCATTTGTTTTCGGACATTCTGACAGCAAATGTCCGATGGAGCCTACACACGGTTGGAATATCTAACCAAAAGCTCACATCAAACATTTGTTGTCAGAAATTCCGATCGTGTGTACACGGCATTAGTATTCCAATCTCATTTTTGCATACAACTGGACAGTTTTTATTGCAGTCTGTGTGCCTGCTGGAGATATTGATCCCTCGGTTTTTGTCACTAAGACAGAAAGTAAGGGCAAACCCTATATTTTAGCGTTGTCACGAGAGAAAGAGGTAAGGTATAGGAGGTGTCTTCCAAAGTCGACAAATGTTTGGGTGACATCTGTCTAAAGTTGACCATATACTGTTTCATCTTTTGTCTCTGTCTGTACCACCTGGTTCATTAAAAGTTACGAATGTACGAATCCATACGAAGCACAATAACACTCACTCTGCTCTGCTCTCTGCTTCTCCCTCACCGTGCTGAACTCCCTCTCAAAATGGTGTACAGGGGCGGAGGCTATAGCTGCATGTAAAAAACGAAAGTAAAATACGAGATTTTGAATCGTTGCAAATAACCGCTATGTATTTAGAAAAGTACAAATCCATTCGAAGCACATTAGGCATAATAGGCAGCGTCGTTGTGAGAGAGACACGGAAAATTACGAATCAACTAACCCAAAAAAAAGTTACGAAAGTAGGAGTTGTGTCCAGAATCAACGAAAAACAATGTACCCTACCGAAAGTACGAATTATAAATCAACTAAAAATCCAACGAAAAATGACGCGAAAATATGAATTAGTCCGAAATCCCGTCTAGCAAAATTACGATTGATTACGAATCAACAGGACCGAAAAGAAACGAACCGAAACTAAACAAATTTTTCCGTTGTGCACAAGTCTAATATTTTTCTCCAGAGCTTAGTAAATGAGACAAGCTTTAATTTGCAAAGAAAACGCAATCACGTGGAAGGAAAAAAAAACATCATTTTTGCTTGCAAACGATTGGATGACGGAAGTCAGCAGAGCTTTCCCTCATTTACTAAGCTCCAAAGCAACTGCACGTTGTAGAATGCAACTGTACTTGCAAAGTGCAGACTATTTGCCTTTAGTAGATCTACCCCTTTCTCTCACTTCCTGTTGCCTTTACAAGGCAGGAATTATAGGGAACTCTCCCTAGTAGGACATAGACAGCAATAAATAGTCCTTCCCTACTTTATCTAAAACAAAATAAAAGTTCTAGCTATAGATACACTTTAAGCCCTGTACACACGATCGGATTTCCTATGGATTTTAAACCAATGGATTTTTCTATCGGAAATCCGATGAAGCTGACTTCCATCAGTCTTGCCTACACACCATCAGTCAAAAAAACGATCGTCCCAAACTCTGTGACGTAAAACACTCAATCGAGCCAAGAAAAAGTTCTATGCTTCTGAGCATGCGTCGACTTGATTCTGAGCATGCGCGGGTATTTTATCCGATGGAGTTCCTGACAGACGATAGTAATTTGCTATAGTTTTTTTTTCTATCGGATAAATTTAAAACATGTTCTATTTTTTAACACCGATGGAAAAAAGACCGATGGGGCCCATACACGATCGGTTTGTCCGATGAAAAAAGTCCATCGGACTGTTTTCATTGGTAAAACTGATCGTGTGTACAGGGCTTTAGACTAAGTTGTCCCATTCATCTTTGATCTGCAGCCAGTTGGGGAATCTGCATAGCCAACATTGTAGAATCTATCGGCCCACCACTTCTTAAAGCTGAATTCCATGTATTAATATTGTTACACGGGTCCAGCTTGGACCAATTTAAGTATGCATATACCATACCTAGCCAATCCCCATAAAAGATGAAAAAATGCTGTAGTAAGCACTTCTACTACAGTGATTTCCGTTAGCTCTCCAACTTTTCCAACTAGCAAACACTTTGCATTCAATGAGAAAGTGAGTAGCAATGTCTACTACAGTGATTTCCAGCTTCCACAGGAAATTGCCAGGTATGGCACATGTATACGTACATTGGTTCAGGCTGGACCATTGTAAATATGCAGAAAAATCCATTACTAAATTTCATATCTAATGTTTATTAATTTATTTAAACAGGCACCACTGTTTAGTTGCAAAATCAATGGGGTCTCCAAAGGAAGAACCTGCCTGGCCAGTGGTTCTGCAACTATGGCTGTGCAGTTCCCACTGGGCCTGCAAAATAAAGCTATCCTAGGAGCTCATTGACTCAGAAATCTTTAAAACCAAAAATGATCAGAAGGTCATCATAAAAGGCAGCTTATGCATTTCTACTTGTAACAACATTCATGTGATAGTATGGCAGTTTTATTAATTTTGTATTAAACATCAGCATGCTATAATAAAGGGTTTAATTTTAAAGTATGTACCAAACTTTCCTATTTCCTCCAATCTCACTAAAGGTTGGGACGTGTGCAGGCTGCTACCTTTCCGCTTTATAAATCCTGACAAATTTAAGAAACCCTGGCTGGTAAACTGGCGTGTGTATTCATGCAAACGGCCATCTCTTCTTTAGTAATCTGGGCCCTCGGCGGGCAATTTATCACAGCAAATTGACAAATAATCTTGAGCAATACTTCCTTCGTAACTTTTTTCCTCTCTCTTCCTCTCGCTTGCTCTCCTTGTACAAGGCAATTCATTAAGAAGCTGTGAGCCATTTATAGCTGCCTGTCTAGCTAGAGTCCTACAGAAATAATGGTTCAATGTGCTTAATGTATTTCACCATCTGCATAAACAGTTTTGTAAAGTTAAAAGCCAAGAAAATGGGAATATGCGACTTTATAAAACCACCTGTTGTCCAATTAATTGCAGGCGAGGGAAGAAAGAGCATTTAACAATTTAACCAGTAAATGGGCATGAACTTTTTGAGTCCTGAGGTCAGGGGTCATGAAATCACCAAGAGCATATATATTAATGTATTATTACTCCTAGATACCAACAAAAGTGTAATATAAAGCAAATATGTTCATTTGCTTTGAATACACGGTTGGGTTTATCTTGTAAGGTAGTATGCAGAATGATGATGAAGCATACAGTTATTCAAAGTAACCAATTAGGTATAGTTAATTGTCGCCAGATCAGACATGATTTGTAATTTATTGCTTAGAATTACTGTTTTTTTGAACATCACAGTGTGTTTTATCTAAAAAGCCTGTAGGTGGGGTGCATATCAATGGGCTGCATCTGCTCAGTTCATGTGTCACATCAGGCCCATACCCATCTGCATTTACTCAGAATGCAGAATCTCAAAAAGTGGCCTTTCCATTGGAGACATGTTTTTTTTTCCCCTTTCTTTAAAAGTTAAACCTAGTAAGCAGAAAAATTGCTCTTGGCCCTTTTGTTGGAAGACTGCATCCTAATGTGTTAGATATATAAATATATAAGCAGCTAATTAATTGGTAAACAGCCCCACTGAATACCCTCGAAACAACGAGCCGCACACTGAAGACTTTCAACTTCAGCCAAAGTTTATTGCAATGACAACACACCACTCACTCCCACCCAAAGCCATGCCCCAGCATGTTTTACCCACAGTAAGGCACAGTAATCCCTATGATTAAGTCCTGCTGTGGATGAAACATGTTGGGGCTATGACTTTGAGTGGAAGTGACTAATGTGCTGTCATTGCAATAAACCTTGGCTGAAGTTGATTCAATGTGCAGGCCGTTTTTGAATGGTGGAATACTGTGCAGCAAGAAAGGACTACAGGACTTTGAAATCTGGCTGATTGTAAGGTGGCGCTCAACTCAAGGTTCCTCTATGGTTTCCTTGGTCACTGGGGCAGCGATCCTGTTGGATGCTGGTCACCCATGTGACTCTGGCAGGCCATCTTTGGTCAGGCAGAATCTATTTATGACCCTGGCTCCTAGGTTTGGCACACATTTAGCATGTGAGTAGTGTAGGGACAGGTCACCCATCTGCCAGGGACAGTAATAGCGGTAAGGAAAGTTTCCAGATGAGTAGGGAAAGACTAGGGATCTGACACTTCTCCTGGAAACCTGCTGGCTTGGGCTTGGACTGGCCAGGCCGCAATCCACCCCTCAAGACAGACGATGTCAGTTTGGCTAAGATCTGCTCTGCTAAATCTGCTGTTCATCTGTGAGTCTTCCCAGTCAAGCTGTCCACCGGGTTTGCTGTGGATTGTTATGTTCTGACTACAAGTTCTTCCTATTGCAACTTGATTGTGTGTGAGTTACTGCTGCACCCACTGACACCTTTGTACCTGCATTATTCCTAGATGTACTGAATGTTATCTGTATATTAACCATCAACACTTTAGACTTCTAGTTGAGGGCTCTTAGTTTGACATCTGATATATACTACTGTTTTTTTTTGTTTGTTTTTTAGCATTACGGAATCTCTGAACCATGGATCTACTGTATATAATACAAACTCTATGGTCTTGTGGGATCCCTGGCCCCTCAAAAAAGAAAAAAGAACAGTAAGCACAGGCGTTATTTTCTACTTCTTGTTTGGGTCCTTATTTGAACCTAACTACTAAAATTAAACTTCCAGTCTTTAAAAATTAATTATCATATATTATAAAGGTGGCCTTAATTCCATTGCTTCTCAAGTGCCTCCTGGATCCCCCCTCTTTGAGTCTATTTTCAGTTGCATTTCTAAGCAAAACTTGTTACTAATCTGTCAGTCAGTCCATACTGAATGCTCCTACTTACAGCAAAAATATAAAAGTGAAGTACCACTTATTCTCTCCCTCCCCAGCCTGTAAATGAGTTGCAGGGTTTTCTTTTTGGGGGGTGTACAATTTTCTATTGATACCTATTCCCATTTCTACAATCCTTGCCTATGGGAGGATAGCATTGCTTGTCCTGCCCCTCTTCCCACCAACAGCCTCCTGGGACACATCACACACACCCCAGGAGACTTCAGGACCAATCTCCCTGTTTCACGTGATCTCATGAATGTGCAGTGGGGTGTGGATGTGATTCATCGGGAATCCACAGCCAGCTCTCAAATCCAATCTGACCCATAGGGATGAGCTTCGTGTTCGAGTCGAACATACGTTCGACTCGAACATCGGCTGTTCGATCGTTCGACGAAGATCGAACGATTTGGGCCGTTCGCGCCAAATTCGAGTGATGCAAACGGCCCACAATGCACTACGCCATCGCAGTGTCATCCAGGCGCTGTGATTGGCCAAGCATGCACTGTGACCCCGCATGCTTGGCCAATCACAGCGCCGGCAGCGAGGAGAGCAATGATTGGCCACAGGCAGGATGCCTGTGGCCAATTATTGCTGAGGGGGTTTAGTACACGCCCCACACTATAAAAGGCCGCCAGCGCGGCGGCCTTGTGTAGTGTGTTCCGGAGCAGGGAAAGAGAAGCATAGGCAGGGACAGTGTCATTTTTTTTCCTTTACTAATCCTGGATTCCTTGTGTTTAGGGACAAATAAGGATAGGTAGGGAGTGTCAGTGTGTTATTCTGTGCTAAACCTTGTTTGTAGGGACAGAGAAGGACAGTGAGGGAAAGTGTCAGTGTGCTATTCTGTTCTAAACCAATCTTGCTGAACCATATTTGAAATCCTTGAGTTTAGGGACAGAGAAGGACACTCGTGGAAACTATCAGTGTGCTATTCTGTGCTAAATCTTGTTTGTAGAGACAGAGAAGGACAGTGAGTGAAACTGACAGTGTGCTATTCTGTTCTAAACCAATCTTGCTGAACCATATTTGAAATCCTTGAGTTTAGGGACAGAGAGGTACAGTGAGGGAAAGTGTCAGTGTGCTATTCTGTTCTAAACCAATCTTGCTGAACCATATTTGAAATCCTTGAGTTTAGGGACAGAGAAGGACACTCGTGGAAACTATCAGTGTGCTATTCTGTGCTAAATCTTGTTTGTAGGGACAGAGAAGGACAGTGAGTGAAACTGACAGTGTGCTATTCTGTTCTAAACCAATCTTGCTGAACCATATTTGAAATCCTTGAGTTTAGGGACAGAGAGGTACAGTGAGGGAAAGTGTCAGTGTGCTATTCTGTTCTAAACCAATCTTGCTGAACCATATTTGAAATCCTTGAGTTTAGGGACAGAGAAGGACACTCGTGGAAACTATCAGTGTGCTATTCTGTGCTAAATCTTGTTTGTAGGGACAGAGAAGGACAGTGAGTGAAACTGACAGTGTGCTATTCTGTTCTAAACCAATCTTGCTGAACCATATTTGAAATCCTTGAGTTTAGGGACAGAGAGGTACAGTGAGGGAAAGTGTCAGTGTGCTATTCTGTTCTAAACCAATCTTGCTGAACCATATTTGAAATCCTTGAGTTTAGGGACAGAGAAGGACACTCGTGGAAACTATCAGTGTGCTATTCTGTGCTAAATCTTGTTTGTAGGGACAGAGAAGGACAGTGAGTGAAACTGACAGTGTGCTATTCTGTTCTAAACCAATCTTGCTGAACCATATTTGAAATCCTTGAGTTTAGGGACAGAGAGGTACAGTGAGGGAAAGTGTCAGTGTGCTATTCTGTTCTAAACCAATCTTGCTGAACCATATTTGAAATCCTTGAGTTTAGGGACAGAGAAGGACACTCGTGGAAACTATCAGTGTGCTATTCTGTGCTAAATCTTGTTTGTAGGGACAGAGAAGGACAGTGAGGGAAACTGTCAGTGTGCTATTCTGTGCTAAACCAATCTTGCTGAAGCATATTGCAAATCCTTGTGTTTAGGGACAGAGAAGGATAGGCAGGGGACAGTGTCAGTGTCATTGTTGCTAAGCCTCCTGCACAGTATACACCTGAAGGTAGCCCTTATTGCTGTTTTTCCCATCTCCCTGCAGGCCATCCATTAAAATGTCTGGAAGGCAAACAAGGAGAGGCAGACAGTCAGGAGGCAAAAAAAGAGGGCAAGCATGCTCTGTGTCTGGGGGCAACAGTGCTGGTCGTGGACGCGGTGCATTGTCATCAGCACATGGCCATGGGACACGCTTGTCCTTCTTTTCGGCAGCTGGACATGTTGAGCCACATCATGCCGAAGACTTGGTAGAGTGGATGACCAAGCCCACCTCATCCTCCTCATCCTCTCTCACCCAGGCTCAGGGTACTGGCAAAGCAGCTGCCAAAGCGTCCTCTTCTCTGGTATCATTATCTTCATTAGTCAATCCTTCCCTAGACCCACCATGTCCTCCTCCTGAGGAGTCCCCCAAACTGTTTGAGCACAGTGTTGGGTACATGCTCCAGGAGGATGCCCAGCGTTTCGAAGGATCTGATGATGATACCCAGCTAGAGGAAGGCAGTAGCGTGAGAGCAGAGAGGGGGGATGCTCAAGAAGGACACCAATCTGGCAGTCATGCTCCAGCAGCTGCAGCATACTGCCAGATTGGCTCCAGTGATGAGGAGGGAGGGGATGATGAGGTCACTGACTCCACGTGGGTGCCTAATAGGAGAGAGGAGGAAGAGGAGGATGAGGAGGCGGCACATCCCCAACGAGGCAGGATGCCCTTGAGTGGCCAGCGTATGGGCAGCACACCGACGGAATCACACCGCAGAGCTCCGCCTGTGCAGGGCGCTGCCTCTGCCCGTCATTCAAAAAGTTCTTTGGTGTGGGCCTTTTTTGAGGCGAGTGCATCAGATCGCACAGCTGCTGTTTGCAACATATGTCTCAAGCGTATATCGCGTGGCCAAAACATCAGCCGCTTGGGCACCACATGCTTGATCAGACATATGTTGACCTGCCATGCAGCTCGTTGGCAAGCCTACCTTAAAGACCCACACTAAAGAACAAAGCGGACCTCTCCTTGCACCGCATCAGCTGAAATCTCAAAACCCACTATACCTTCAGTCCTCTCTGAAACCTGCACTGAGAGGAATGAAGGTGTAGAATTAGGTGTGTCACAGCCCAGTACTTGCGGCCACTCTGCTAGCAGTACACCAACGTCCGATTCTAGCAGGCAAATTTCCCTGCCCCAGCTGCTGGACCGTCGAAAGAAGTTCACTCCCAACCATCCACATGCCCAGCGGTTGAATGCTAGCTTGGCTAAATTGCTAGCGCTTCAACTGCTGCCTTTTCAGTTGGTAGACTCGGCCCCCTTCCGTGAGTTTGTGCAATGTGCGGTTCCTCAGTGGCAGGTTCCCAAACGCCACTTTTTCTCACGGAAGGCGATTCCGGCTCTCTACAGGCATGTGGAAGGCAATGTCTTGGCCTCGCTGGACAGGGCGGTCAGCGGTAAGGTGCATATTACCGCTGACTCATGGTCCAGCAGGCATGGACAGGGACGTTACCTTTCTTTCACGGCCCATTGGGTCACTCTTTTGGCAGCTGGGAAGGATGCAGGACAAGGTGCAGTAGTGTTGGAGGTTGTTCCACCGCCACGCCTCCAAAATGCTACTACTGGTTGTGACACACCTCTCTCCTCCACCCCCTCCTCTTCTTCTTCCTCCATGGCCTCTTCCTGTGGTTTGTCCTCGGAACCAGCGGTGCTCCGTAGGCGTTCAAGGGGCTACGCAAGTACGCAGGCAAAAAGATGCCATGCCGTGCTTGCGCTGGTGTGTTTGGGGGACAGGAGCCACACTGGGGCAGAGGTCCTGTCTGCTCTGCAGGGGCAGGCCGAGAGGTGGTTGACGCCACGCCAGCTTAAGCCAGGAATGGTGGTTTGCGACAATGGCACCAACCTCCTCTCTGCCCTCCGACAGGGACAACTGACCCATGTGCCCTGTATGGCTCACGTCCTTAACCTGGTGGTGCAGCGGTTCTTGGGCAGGTACCCGGGCTTACAGGATGTCCTGAGGCAGGCCAGGAAAGTCTGTGTGCATTTCCGCAGATCTTATAATGCCAGTGCTCGCCTGGCTGAGCTGCAAAAGGAGTTGAACCTGCCCAAGAACCGCCTTATATGTGACATTCCCACCAGGTGGAACTCAACGTTGGCCATGCTGCAGCGGCTGCACACGCAGCAGAGGGCCATCAATGAGTACCTGTGCGACTACGGCACCAGGACAGGGTCAGGGGAGCTCGGGTTTTTTTCACCACGCCAGTGGGGCATGATCAGGGATGCATGCACTGTCCTGGCACCATTTGAGGAGGCCACGAGGATGGTGAGCAGTGACAGTGCATGCATCAGTGACACTGTACCTCTTGTCCACCTGTTGGAGCACACGCTGCGTGGAATAATGGACAGGGCACTTGAGGCAGAACAGAGGCAGGAAGAGGAGGACTTCCTTGCCTCTCAAGGCCCCCTTTACCCAGACAGTGTTCCTTCTGTCCCACCCATCGCACAGGAAGAGGAGGAGGAGGAGGAGGAGGAGGAGAATTGTGTCAGCATGGAGGTGGAGGCTGGCACTCAGCATCATCAGCAGCAGTCTTTTAGGGATGATTTACAGTCCCAAGAAACCAGTGGACTTGTACGTGGCTGGGAGGAGGTGGCTGCGGATCATGTCGTCCTTAGTGACCCAGAGGACTCCGGACTGAATGCCTCAGCTAACCTACGCTGCATGGCCTCCCTGATCCTGCAAAGTCTGCGGAAGGATCCTCGTATTCTTCGGATCAAGGAGAGGGACCATTACTGGCTGGCCACTCTCCTTGATCCACGGTACAAGGGTAAGATTGCGGACCTTATGTTACCGTCGCAGAGGGAGCAGAGGATGAGACAACTCCGGGAGGCCTTGCAGAAAGGTCTGTGCAACGCGTTCCCAGAAACTGGGAGGTTACAAACTCCTGGTCCTGGACAACGAGTTGCTGAGGCTTCGGGCAGTCAAAGAAGGAGCGGTGGGGAAGGTGGCCGTCTGACCGATGCGTTCAGACAATTCTTTAGTCCGCAGCCCCAAAGTATGATCGGTTCCAGCAACCATCGCCAGCGTCTGATATACATGGTGCAGGAATACCTAGGGGCAAGGTCAGACTTGGACACCTTCCCCACCGAAAATCCTCTGGCTTACTGGGTCTTGAGGATGGATCACTGGCCAGAGCTTGCACAGTATGCAATTGAGCTACTGGCCTGTCCTGCATCCAGCGTTCTTTCAGAACGCACATTCAGTGCTGCTGGAGGATTTGTCACGGATCACAGGGTGCGCCTGTCCACCGACTCGGTTGATCGACTGACTTTCATCAAGATGAACCAGTCTTGGATCACCACCAGCTACCACACACCTGATGCTGATATAACAGACTAATTGATTTTAAAATGTCACATCCCTTCAAGACTGATGCTGATGCTGAGTTCCTGTGCTGTTATGTTGACTAGCTATCCTCCTCCTCCTCCTCATAGATCCGATTAATGATGATAGCTTGGAAGATCATTTTGGTTCAACAGGGGCATGCAATTATAATTATTGATCTAATAATTCACAGCAGGGCCCATTGCTGCGCCCACCAAGAGTAACTGTCAGGCCTTACAGTGTTGTGTCAACACCACCACCACCACCACCAAAGGCCCAATTTTTCAGCCCCTGTTCAACAGGGGCATGCAATTATAATTATTGATCTAATAATTCACAGCAGGGCCCATTGCTGCGCCCACCAAGAGTAACTGTCAGGCCTTACAGTGTTGTGGCACCAGCACCACCATCAAAGGCCCAATTTTTACTACCACTGTTCAACAATTATATGTTATTACAATTCCTGATATAATAGTTGACAGCAGGGCGTTCCAGCACCCACCAAGAGTAACTGTGAGTGCTTACAGTGTTGTGCCAACACCAACACCTAAGGGGCCAATTTCTGCAGAGTATATACGGCAGGTCCCTACTTTCAAACATCCAACTTACAAACGACTACTACTTGCAAACGGAAGAAGACAACAGGAAGTGAGAGGAAATCTACCCCTTGGAAGGAAAATTCTCTCCTGTAAGAATTAATATGGGAGAAAGGTGTCTCCTCTCTACTGATGCTTTATCACCAATCCTTGTTTCAATAAAAACACCACATTTCAAAAACAGTTGTCATTGGGACGCAAAGTGAGGTGAAATGTTCTGAACAGGGGCACAGACAGCAAAACAAATGTTACAGGGGTGATAACCCTTCCCTATGTTTTCCAAAAAGCTTAAAAATAGGTATTTGGGCTGGAGCTACACTTAAACAATGTAGCTGTTCAAAATTACAAACAGATTCTACATAAGAACAAACCTACAGTCCCTGTCTTGTATGCACCGCCTGTATACGGCTGTTCAGAGTATATAGGGCCTTTTTTATTTTGTGTGCAGGGTTCCCCTTAATATCCATACAAGACCCAAAGGGGCTGGTAATTGGCTGGAGTAGGGGGGGGGGGTTGATGGGGTAGCTATGCCATTTGTCTTAAAGATTTTCATCCATATTACCGGGACCAGACATTACATTAAAGCCGCAAGCAGTTTTAAATGGCTTTTTTTTTCCTTTAGAAATGTTATTTTGTGCAGGGACAGTTCTAAACACGGGAAACACGTGGCACTTCACAGGCATACTTTAGACACCCCCCAGGTACAATATTTAAAGGAATTTTTTTTCACTTTATGCATCATTAAAATGACTGCTCCCGGAAAACGTCCGTTTTTAAAACTTCTTTTTGCATTGATACATGTCCCCTGGTGCAGAACCCGGGTTCCCAAACTCTGTTTAGGACAATAACATGGATAATAGTCGTTATAATTAGCACTTTAGAATCCGAACGTTCGCATCCATTGTATTTAATAGGGTTCTAATGTTCGTGCGAACTTTCGGTCCGTTCGCGGGTTCTGGTGCGAACCGAACCCGGGGGTGTTCGGCTCATCACTACTGACCCACAGAAGTGAGAAGAATCAGTTGCAGGAAGACCATGCTGGAATCTTTGGAGCTAACATAATCATACCATAGCGCTCAGGAACACTTGAGAAGCCAACAAGGTAGAATTAGAGGACATCAAACTGATGTTGAAAATGGAAATGCTCCATCAATGCTGCCCTCTTTAAGATCAGGGAATCTTGAACATATAAACAAACAACCCTTTGTTTGTTTATGTGTTCAAGATTCCCTGATCTTAAAAGGCCTAGTGCATTACCGTTATACCTTATTCACCTTAAAAACAAGTGAATGCATACTCACAGACACCAATACAGAAAAGCATGACACAAAGCATGGGAACCTCATTTAGAGGAACATACCCTCTTCTTCTGAGCAAAATCTTTGCTCTGAGGATGAGGGTGTAAGGAAAGGCCTTCTGTGCACAGGCTAAAACCTGTTCTCTTTCGTGCTCACAAGAATTGGGCACCGGCTAATGCAACAAGAGACATTCGCGTGCGTGCCAACGCTTGCATGCACCTGTGACAGCCTATTTAAACTTAGCCAGTGCTTAGGATCAGTGCTGCTTTGTCTTCAGCCTCCTGTGTAACCTGTGACCCTGTGAATCTGTATCCTGCTTTCAGTTGCTGATCATTCTCTGAACTCCACCTGCATCGACCTTGGCTTGTCCCCTGATCTCCGCTTCTATCTGCTTCATTGGCTCCTGCTTTACTAATAGGTTCCAGATCTGGCTTGTTTCCTGACCATACACCTGCCTGTGCCCTGTACCCGATCCATCTTGTCTGTGTATGACCCGGCCTGCCTGACTCTGCTACTCTGCCTGCTGTCGCCAGTACCAGCTGCCCGTCTGCTCGCTGGAGCCTACTGACAACTTCTCCTGCCTAATGTGGACATCTGCTCTACTGCTAGCAAAACTTACAGGCACTTGTGCCACTCTGCACTCCAGCACCTCCTGTCTACACTATCAGGGGCCCCGAGTCAGAGGTGTAAGGGAGGCCTTCCTCATAATATCAGGCTCTGCTACCAGGTACGTGACAGAGGGTATGTCCTTCAAAACACATCAGCGGTAGTCTCTTTATGTCATGCGAGTTCCATCTTCAGGATCACCATTGAGGTTTCCTTGCTTTGTATCAGGCTTTTCTGTATTGGCATATGTGAGTTTACACTTGATTGTTTTTAAGTTGCATAAATTATAACAATAATACATTAGACCTTTGCGCCCTTTGTTTGTTTGTCTCTGGAATCTATTGACTGCTAAGTCCCTGTTTTTTTTTAGGAGTCATCAGCTCACATATTTGTAGCTGCTTACATTCACTTTTTAAAAATCTTAGTAAAGTTCCTCTTTAAATGTATTTTGAAAAAAACAAAACTTTAAATTCAGTAAAGTAGAGTCGTAATAGAACACTGCTTCTTGTCAAACCTTGCTAGTTCCTGAGTTAGTAATTCCTTTTTTTAATGGCACAGGAGGAAAGAGCAAAAAAGTAACATCACAGTAAGAAACAGGAAATAAAGCTCTAATTGGGACAGGAAAATACCAGATACAAAAAGGGGTAGCTGATGTCACTATAAATGTTTGCACAATTTCTGTTTTTTTTTTAATCATTTTTTATTTTTTTTTACTTTGTACTAATGTTCGCTAAGCCCAACATTGCTTTCTTGGGTGTTGTGGAGATTTTTATGAAGATGTATTTAATATGTATTGTCATAGTGTCACCCAGTGTTAGTACTTCCGCAACCCGCTCTAAAAGAGCTGATTGGGGTAGTCTGAGGCTGGTTGAATCCCGTCTGATAGGGGAAAACGTTTTGAGGTTGGAGTGTGATGTTTGCAGGGTGCGGATATGTCCGCCAACGGGGGCCCTCTGTGCATTAGCATGGACGATCGTTAAGGAGGGGATATCCTCGCTCTGCAATGACATCATTGGTTATGGGCAAATGCGCGCTCTTGTCTCGGCTGTGTCTGATCAACATTGGTTGGAATTCGTAGCGCGCGTCTGCAGATAGCCTCCCTCCCCCATTCAATAATAGTATAATCTGAATATGCGATATTCTATGGAATGGCGCAGAATAAGGATTTCTATCAGCGGTGACTTTAGCCATCCTACGTTTATTATATTCATGTATGACATATCCTGTTGGAAGGAATGTCCAAGTGTTGTCATTTTCATGTGAGGGAACATCCTATGAGGTTCCCGCCCATGGGGAGGGGATTGGTTGCTGCAGCCAATCACCTCCTGTCTTGAGATCTTTTGAGTTTAATAAAAGCCTATGAGTAGGCGTCGGCTTAACAGTCTTTGCTGGAATGGCCTGATAAGAAGACCTGTTTTGGTGGTTTCCTTGAATGAATGGGGATGAACGGTGAGTGGACTTTAGCAAACTAAACTTAATGATAGCATTAATTCAAAAAGATGAATCTCAAGTGTGTGCTTATAGAGCACAGGAATTATAGGCTGTGTGCTCTGCAAACAGCAGCTTAAAATTCCACAACAGTAATGGCGCCTCACGGCTGGGACCAATTGCGGCCTCTTTGAGCATCAGATCAGCAGAGGGGGGAGAGTGGACCTGTGATGTGATGTGTAAAGAGGCTGTACTTTGAAACGAACAAAAAAAAAAATTTGTCTTTTTGAAATAATGTTTCAAGTTTGCAGCGTGTGTATGTGTGCGTGTGTATGTCTGCGAATCGTATGTGTGTGTGTGTGATTTTGTCATGGATCGTATGCCTGTGAATTTGATTGTGTGTGGGTATGCCTGCATGTGCCTGTGTGATTAGATCGTGCGATGTATTGAGCAGTTGGCTGCCAGCAATGGCTGCTGCATTGTTCTGGTCCTTGAGCCATGAGGTTTAGTGGGGGTGGGGCAGGAAGCATCTCAGTTACAATGGTAAAAGTTGGTGACTTTCTGTAAATAGCATGCAGGAGTTTTGTAATGGGAGGGCCCTGAGAGAGGATCTGATGGAAACTGTGGGCTGTAAGAGTGTAACTAAGCGAGAAATATAAACTGTATATTGTGTATGAAATGAAGGTATAGATGTGGTATTTAGTGCACTGAGAAGTTTGTAAAGTAGATTGCTTGGCTGCCATGTGCTTGAATGGGGGAAGGGCTTGCCCACTGTTTTGTGTTGCAATGGCTGTGCCCTGAGGGAAAGACACTCTAAGCAAATGTTACAAGCAACAATATACTGTATGTGTGTAGTGTTTGTGATTTCTATGAAAAATAGAAATGGTTAGATTGTGATTTTTGCCTTTATAGGGGACAAAGACACATGTCCCCATAAGTGTAAAAATATTAAGTGTTTGGTTTTTGAGTTGAAAGTTCCTGCCAAGTGGCCAGGCTGAGGCCACTGTGTGTGTGAACTTTAGGTAGAGACGTGGTGAATATCTCAGAGTATATGAACTTAGAGAAATGAATATGTTTTTAATATTGTCATGTAACTCACATTTATTGAATGTGCTGTTTAGTTGGCCAAAGGGAGGCTAAGTTTGTAAGTGTACATGTGGTCCTTGTAGAGTGTAGCTGACACCTTTTTCAGTGCATTTTGATGATAATTTAGAAAAGTTTCAATGGTGTAGTCAGTCTTTGTGGAGAGAAACATTTTTGATTTTCTTTTAAAGAGATGCTGGTTTTGGCGGGAAAAATTGCATGCGTCAATGGCGCAATTTTTGTTGTCCATGAGGTGCTGTGGTGGGTCATCCACCATTTTGTAGTCCTGGCTTGTCGGCCATTTTGAGAGACGTTTACAGTTTGAGATAGGAAGTTCCAGTTTAGCAAACACGGCCCCTGAATATGCTGTATTGGCATTTGTTGATTGGCGCACTTTTGTCCTGTTTTGTGCGCTTGCAGTTTGACCTGTGCACTGCTGGGGAGAGTGCTGGGACGCCAGAGTGACATACTGAGGATGGTTTTGTCTCTGGTTTAAATTGTTTTTCTAAGCATCACCTTTTGAGGTGAGTTGAGAGGTATCTTAAAATAGCGCGGTCTTACCCTGAGGGGCCACGACGCGCTTGCGGACACACGCACATGCTGGGGCCTATTTATGGATAGGATCTGGCTGACCTACCAGCAGTTGGAGTGTGGGAGGAGGCCAACGCAGACACAGGGAGGACATGCAAACTCCATGCAGATGGTGTTAGGAGGGGGGATTTCTCTGTTTTCATTTAAGTAGATGTGAGCTATTGCAGGGTCGGCTGGCTTTGCAGTATATGAAAAACTTCACTTTACACTGAATTTTGATGGATTGTAAGACTAACAGAGTTTTTGTACAATGATGTGTTTTTATGTTTAAATATTTCCTTCCCAGAAGGCAATTCATATGTTTTGAAGCTTGTATTGTATAGCCTGTAGAGGAGGAGTGGGGGTTTTGGTCGAAACCCCTAGAGCCATCTTTTTGCAGGAGTTTTGCATTTGAGTCAACTTGTGGTTTTGCTTGCAGGGGATGTTTGGGTCAGGACCCTCCCATTTGCAAAGGGGGGTTTTATTCCACCATATTCTTGACAAGGTTTTAAATTGTTGAAATATATAATGTGTAGCCATGGATTTTTTTGGAGTCTTGATAGACACAGCAATGTGGCTGGGCTCCCCCCTCCCCCTCCCTCTTCCTGAACAATTGATATGTAAATAAACCAGTTTGGTTTTTTTAAGAGCTGAGCATAACCGGAAGTTTCTTTTCAGCATTTATATATCAGCAGAAAGTTGGTGGGAGGAGCTTGGGGTTTTTAAAGGTGAGAAATGAGATTTGTGCTTGGAAGGAAAATGGAAAGCATTTTGGCGTTTGGAAGTGTTTTATATTTTGTTCCAGTTTTGTGAAGTTTTGTACTGTGTAATACAATTTTGGGTAGAGAGGACAGGGGGTAGCACCATTATTTTATCATCTAGATACAGAGAGAAGCCACATTGTTCTGCAGGTGGTAAACTGGCGTAAGTGTTCTGTGTGGTTTAGTCTGACAACGCAGTGTATGGGTGTATAGCGGAAAACGCTTGTGTATGCATACACTGTGAGGGGTAGAGGCCTAATTCGGGGGTTGATCTGTGGTTGTTGCTGTAGTTCCAAAAGTGTTGGGACAACAAGCCATAGAGTTGACACCTCGGTTAGGGTTTCTAGTTGGAGGACTTGACCATATGGTGGTTGTAGTTCTGCAATTCACCGTATAAGAAGACACCGGGCGGTGATCTCCGAAATGGGTGCAACGGTTTAACCTGGACGCAGGTTTAAGACGATAAGCCGATTCGAATCGCCATGGACACAAGGAGGTCTGTGCAAAGGGAAGGAATGGAGGCTTCCCATAGTCAGACGGTCACACAGTGCACGAAGCCTAGTTTTGGGGCAAAGGCCTTTGAACCCCAAAAAGATTAACATAGGTGGTCCAAGGATACTATTTTGGGTATCCCTCTGGAATGGATGTAGTTAAGCTGCGGCTTCAGAAATCTGTAATGATGAGTGTTGATGGAGGTGTAGTCTCATGCCCGTTTGTTTTGAACCTTGTATGGCTGGTCCATGCAAGCTTCTCGAGTTGCTCTCATATTCCCATTGTATTTTTTCCTATTGCTGAAAGAGTGAAGGTAGAATCCTGTCTGTTTTTTTTTTTTCATTTGTGGTTTTGGAAACTGGGAAGTATTTACCCCACGTTTATATCGGAATGTTTGTATGTAGTAACGTGAATATGTTCGAACTTACCGCGGCGATCCTTCAATGCGTCACGGCTGTTGTATGTTTGTAGGAACGGGAAAAGTAAGGGTTACAAAGGGTTTTGTTTGAATCGGTTTTGAAAGAATGTCATTGACAATTTACCAATGTACAGGAATGTCATTATTATTTTACCATTCTTTGCAGGTTAAATATGAAGGATAGAGTAATGATTTTGCTTATAAGTATTTTTCAGGTCCAAGGAGTTTGTACACAGAGAACAGGTGTATGTAGACAGCGGTACATATGGATAAATATGAGTCTAAGGCGGTAAAAGTATCACAGGCTATTTCATTGTTTCTTTTTTCCTGCACCACACATTTCTTCCTTCAGTCTGTAATGAGGAAGAAAAGGGGGGAGAATGATAAATGTAAGAGTGACAGTTTTTTTTTTTTCTGTCAAACTAATGATAACCTCTGTAATTCTAACCAAGTTTGTGCCAAGACGGTCTTTCTTTGGTAGAATTTGAATCGGCAAGCAGCAGTCTGGTGAAGTGGGTTCCCATCCCAGAGGCTAAGAACCTTGTCAATGGCTCCAGGTATTGTAAGCCACGCACAGGTTATGCAGTGACCACAGTCCCGATGTCTGGGTTATTGTCATATGAGGGTTGTTTGGAGGTCAATCAAAATCAGGGTCGTGCTCTCCTCATTAGCTGTCACTTATATTCTCGGCTGATGGGGTGGGTGCGATCGTTGTGACATGAACTTCAAAATGTCCACTAAAAGGTTTTCACGAGTCCCTCCTGGACCCGACTTAATAATCAGTTTACATTCTTTCCAACCAGGTGACTGGGTCATTGTAAAGAAGCTTGAGGGATGAGACCACGCCAGCCACTGCAAGAAGCGGCTCAACCACACCAAAGAATGAGGAGTATCTTTGTTTATTTATATTTTTGTTGTTTAGTAAATTTTAGTGAGGGTAACGGTGAAAAGCATCCCAAGTTATTATTTAAAGTGTATGTCCTGACTAGCTCAGAAAGCGAACAGGACCGATGGTCTGTTCTGAGTCTTCACCGAGTTTTAGTCCCCAGCGATGACAGCGGTACATGCCATTTATGATGTTATTATGGGTATGAGAAGTTTTAGTCCCCAGCGATGACAGCGGTACATGACATTTATAATGTTATTATGGGTATGAGGAGTTTTGACAAACTAGTGAAGACTCCAGACAGACACTTGTCAATGGAATCTAACAATGTATTTTTAGAGGGTAAAATTGGTTTTAGTTTTAATGGCTCTGTCTCTTGTCGGTTTGGGTATCTAGGTAGCCCACAAGTGTGTTTTAACTTTAGTTTGGTGTTTATGTGGATCTGCAGCTTATAAAGGTAATTCCCCCAAAGCAAGAGGTACATGCGTGATGAAGCTGTCCCAACATTTTAGGTCGCGGCCGATCGCGAGGATCTGATGGCGCAGGAAATTAAGAATGGCAGGGACAGCTAGAAGGGATTTGTTCACCAATCCCGAACCAGGTCTGGGCATGGGGTCCTGCATGTACAAGGTGGGGGCGGCTCGGGCTTGGGATACAATTGAACAATTCTCATCCGTTAAGGATAGGGTTCTTCATGTAATTGTTGAAGCCAGAGCTGTAGCTAAAGTGAAGGTTGGGAGTCCTTTTTAAGGGTCTGGGAATCTTTGGGGATCTAATTTTTTTATTTTACAGCGGATCGTGGTTAAAGGAAGTGGGAATATATATACTCATGTAGTTTTATTTCTATTCTTTCTATGTCGTGACGAGAGGCTCCTATTGCCTGATTTGACGCGTGACCAGAGTTTCCTTGATGAGACGCCCCGAAGCCGGACCCACATACAAGACAGAGAATCACAGACGGATCGGCGATTACTACAGCTCACCATGTCGTGTCCTCCTTTATAAGTCATGCCCCTGATAAGTAGAGTCTACATGTCAAGCCGTGTTTTCCTTTTTATGGACTAATAACTGATTGATTTCCAGGTGTAAGAAGCAGATCAACTCTCATCGAGGGACACATAGGGTGCATATGACAAAAAAGGGAGGACTGTTGTGGAGATTTTTATGAAGATGTATTTAATATGTATTGTCATAGTGTCACCCAGTGTTAGTACTTCCGCAACCCGCTCTAAAAGAGCTGATTGGGGTAGTCTGAGGCTGGTTGAATCCCGTCTGATAGGGGAAAACGTTTTGAGGTTGGAGTGTGATGTTTGCAGGGTGCGGATATGTCCGCCAACGGGGGCCCTCTGTGCATTAGCATGGACGATCGTTAAGGAGGGGATATCCTCGCTCTGCAATGACATCATTGGTTATGGGCAAATGCGCGCTCTTGTCTCGGCTGTGTCTGATCAACATTGGTTGGAATTCGTAGCGCGCGTCTGCAGATAGCCTCCCTCCCCCATTCAATAATAGTATAATCTGAATATGCGATATTCTATGGAATGGCGCAGAATAAGGATTTCTATCAGCGGTGACTTTAGCCATCCTACGTTTATTATATTCATGTATGACATATCCTGTTGGAAGGAATGTCCAAGTGTTGTCATTTTCATGTGAGGGAACATCCTATGAGGTTCCCGCCCATGGGGAGGGGATTGGTTGCTGCAGCCAATCACCTCCTGTCTTGAGATCTTTTGAGTTTAATAAAAGCCTATGAGTAGGCGTCGGCTTAACAGTCTTTGCTGGAATGGCCTGATAAGAAGACCTGTTTTGGTGGTTTCCTTGAATGAATGGGGATGAACGGTGAGTGGACTTTAGCAAACTTAATTTACTGATAGCATTACTTCACAAAGATTAAATCTGATGTGTGCTTAGATAGCACAGGAATTATAGGCTGTGTGCTCTGTAAACAGCAGCCTAAAATTCCACAACATGGGAAATGTTCTACATAAACTCTGTGTGCAGGAAAGCAGGGTGTGCTGAGTGTTTTACTATTATTTGTCTTTTGGAAGCAGCCCCAATGAATGTAAAAAATCCTCTGCCCTGCAGTAGGCCGGCCTGCAAGCTACTGCTCTCCAATCAACAAAACTCATGCTTTCTGCTGACTGCAGAGCTGTAGGTTTAACTGCTTTAGATCCGGGCCATAGACTATTGACGGCCTCAATGTGGATCTAAAAATCCGGGAGGACGTCATCACTGAGATGCCGATGTGCGTGCCTGGCAGCTGCGATGTCCGCCAGGCACCCACGATTGCCCGGTACACAGAGCAGGGACGTGGATCTCTGTGTGTAAACACAGATCCACGTCCTGTCAGGGAGAGAAGACCGATGCTGTGTCCCTTGTACATAGGGACACAGATCGGTCACCTCCCCCAGTCAGTCCCCTCCCCCACACAGTAGTAATCACTCCCAGGGCACACATTTAACCCCTTCCTCGCCCCCTAGTGTTAACCCCTTCCCTGCCAGTGTCATTTTTACAGTAACCAGTGCATTTTTATAGCACTGATCGCTGTTACCAAAAATATGTAGAAGAATACGTATCGGACTAAACTAAGGAAAAAAATATTTAAAAAAAAAAAAAAATGGGATATTTATTATAGCAAAAAATAAAAATTGTGTTTTTTTCATAATCTTCGCTCTTTTTTTGTTTATAGCGCAAAAAATAAAAACCGCAGAGGTGATCAAATACCACCAAAAGAAAGCTCTATTTGTGGGAAAAAAAGGACGTCAATTTTGTTTGGGAGTCACGTCGCACGACCGCGCAATTGTCATTCAAATTGTGACCGCGCTGAAAGCTGAAAATTGGCCTGGGCAGGAAGGGGGTTTAAGTGCCCAGTAAGCAAGTGGTTAACTCAGTAGGGGACATGTCAGACCGCTGCTGAGATACCACTGCTTTCACAGAGAGAAGGTCCTTCTCTACAAGAAAGTGCAATACCAAGGATTTTCTACTCCCACTGGAGGTGCGTTACTAAGACATTGAATACTTACCGTTTTCCTGCATATTAAATTTATACAGAATGAAAAGTTCAGTTGGGCTTTAAAGTGACACTTAACTCTGGTTTTAAAATATTATATTCAAGTACCGTATATACTCGAGTATAAGCCAAGTTTTTCAGCCTTTTTTTTAGGGATGAAAATACCCCTCTCGGCTTATTCTCGAGTCAGTGTACCTTGGGCGTCCATTTTTTTAAATTTGCGGCTTCCTTCTGGTCCCGTGCGGTTCCGTGATAGGCGATTGACACTGTGTTCAGTGTTCCGCCTATCACGGCCATCTTCTCATCCTCGGACTTTCCCAGCAGACACTGTGTTTAGTGATCCGCCAATCACGGACCTTCTCTTGTTCGAGGATGAAAGAACGTCCGTGATTGGCGGATCACTAAACACAGTGTCTGCTGGGAAAGTCCGAGGATGAGAAGATGGCCGTGATAGGCGGAACACTGAACACAGTGTCAATCGCCTATCACAAAACTGCACGGGACCAGGAGGAAGCAGCGAATTTTAAAAAATGGACGCCCGCAGTGCAGACTGTCAAGAATTTCAGGTACGCTGCGATGGGCACATGAGGATATGGGCACAGTGAGGATATGGGCACAGTGAGGAGATGGGCACAGTGAGGAGATGGGCACAGTGATGATATGGGCACAGTGAGGATATGGGCACAGTGATGATGGGCACACTGAGGAGATGGGCACAGTGAGGAGATGGGCACAGTGAGGAGATGGGAACAGTGAGGAGATTGGCACAGTGAGGAGATGGGAACAGTGAGGAGATGGGCACAGTGTGGATATGGGCACAGTGAGGAGATGGGAACAGTGAGGATATGGGCACAGTGAGGTAATGGGCACAGTGAGGTTGGGCAAAGTGAGGCGTGCAAATGGGCACAGTGAGGCATGCAAATGGGCACAGTGAAGCTGAAAATGGGCATTGTTGACCCTTGAGCAGTCCAAAAAGAATGGAATGGGGTGGGGGGGTGAAGAGGTTTGAAAACTCATGGAGAATATTATAAGGAGGCAGAGGAAACTCAGCAACTATTTCCTGAAAAAGAGATTATAGGGTTGTGTATGTATTATTTCTGGAAAATGGAGATGATGTTTTTTGTCATTTTGAAAGTATATTTAAAGCTAAATTTAAAAAGAAAATGTTAAATATTTTTTAATTTTGGATAGAGTGGGGAAAGGTTGGGACCCCTGTCAAGTTTTAAGAGCTAATCTGCAAGGAGGTATACACCAGACACATCATGTAATGTCCAATGCATTAACCACATGCCGGGGCTTACCCTATGATGTGGACGGGTGACCCCTCCCCCTCTTACGTCATGGGGGTTTCGTGTGGAGTGGAGACTGGAGACTGCAGCATCGTTGGACATCGGAACAACACTGGACAGACTGTATTACATCGGTGGAATGTTTTTATTATTTTTTATTTTTTTATTTTTAATAAAGGACTTATGCCAACTGTGTCTGTGTGTTTTTTTTTTTACACTTTCTTTGTGAAATGGTAGGGGTACAATGTGCCTGTTACCAATTCACATAGGGGGGGGTGGAATCTGGGGGTCCCCTTTGTTAAAGGGGGCTTCCAGATTCCGATAAGCCCCCTGCCCGCAGACCCCCACAACCACCGGGCTCTCGTCCCCCTCTTTTCCTGCGGCCTGCCAGGTTGCGTGCTCGGATAAGGGTCTGGTATGGATTCTTGGGGGAACCCACGCCATTTTTTAAAAAAAATTTGGTGCGGGGTTCCCCTTAATATCCATACCAGACCTGAAGAGCCTGATGTGGAATTTGGGGGGACCCCCAAGCTTTTTTTTTTTTTTTTGGTTCCCCTTAATATTCATACCAGACCCAAAGGGCCTGGTAATGGACTGTGGGGGGGACCCCTGACGTTTTTTTCAATGACTTTGATCTGCATTGCCGGGACCCGACAATTCATTACAGCCGCGAGTAGTTTTAAATTACTTTTCTTCCTTTAGAAATTACATTTTGTGCAGGGACAGTTCTAAACACGGGAAACATGCGCTACTTTACAGGCATACTATACACACACCCCAGGTACGAAATTTTAAGGAATATTTCACTTTTATTATTTCACTTTAAGCATTATTAAAATCACTGCTCCCGAAAAAATTACTGTTTTTAAAACTTTTTTTTGCATTGATACATGTCCCCTGGGGTAGGACCCGGGTCCCCAAACACTTTTTTTATGACAATAACTTGCATATTAACCTTTAAAATTAGCACTTTAGATTTCTCCCATAGACTTTTAAAGGGTGTTCCGTGGCTTTTCGAATTTGCAGCGAACACTCCAAATTGTTCGCTGTTCGCTGAACGGGCGAAGAGCCAATGTTCGAGTCAAACTCATGTTCGACTCGAACATAAAGCTCATTCCTACTTAAGAGGTAAAAGGCCCTTTAAGTCTGTGATTTACAGTATTAATATTCTGTCTTTGGACTAAATTAGTCACACATGACTCACGCTTTTTGGTTTTATCCATTTTTTATTATTATTATAATTTTTGGATCAATTTAGTTGTTTCAATATTGGTAGTTAATTAACAAAAATATTTTTTATTATGATTATCCTTTTTGGATCAATTTAGTTGTTTCAATATTGGTAGTTAATGATCAAAAATATTTTTTTCACCTTGTGTAAAAATACTCACATACAGGTTTCATATACAGTTGTGTGAAAAAGTATTTGCCCCTTTCTGATTTTTTATTTATTTTTGCATATTTGTCACACTTAAATGACTCAGATTATTAAACAAATTTTATTATTACGCAAAGATGGGTTAATTTATTAAGGCAAAAAAGCTGTCCAAACCTGCCTGGCTTTATGTGAAAAAGTTATTGCCCCCTAAACCTAATAACCGGTTGTACCACCCTTGGTGGCAACAACTGCAATCAAGCGTTTGCGATAACTGGCAATGAGTCTTTCACATAGCTGTGGAGCAATTTTGGGCTACTCTTCTTTGCAGAATTGTTTTAATTCAGCCACATTGGAGGGTTTTCCAGCATGAACGGCCTGTGTCAGGTCATGACACATCATCTCAATTAGATTTAAGTCTTTGACTAGGCCACTCCAAAACCTACATTTTTGCTCTGTTTGAACCATTTGGAGGTTATCTTGCTGTTGTGTTTCGGATCATTGTCCTGCTGCATAACCCAAGTGCACTTGAGCTTGAGGTCACGAACTGATGGCCGGACATTCTCCTTTAGGATTTTCTGGTAGAGCTCAGAATTGATGGTTCCGTCAACTATGGTAAGTCTTCCAGGACCTGAAGCTGCAAAGCAGCCCCACACCATCCCGCTACCACCACCATGTCTGACGGTTGGTATGATGTTCTTGTTATGAAATGCTGTATTCGTTTTATGCCAAATGTAACGGGACACACATCTTCCAAAAAGTTAAATTTCTGTCTCATCAGTCCACAGAATATTTGCCTAAAAGTCTTGGGGATAATCAAGATGTTTTTTGGTAAATGTGAGATGAGACTTTGTGTTCTTTTTGGTCAGCAGTGGCTTTGGAACTCTCCATGGATGCCATTTTTGCTCAGTCTCTTTCTTATTGTTGAATCATGAACACTGATCTTACCTGAGGCAAGTGAGGCCTGTAGTTCTTTAGATGTTGTTCTGGGTTCTTTTATGACCTCCTGGATGAGTCGTCGTCATGCTCTTGGAGTCATTTTTGTAGTCCAGGCCACTCCTGGGAAGGTTCACCACTGTTCCAAGTTATCTCCATTTGTGGATAATGGCTCTCCCGTGGTTTACTGGAGTTCCAAAACCTTAGAAAAGGCTTTGAAACCCTTCCTAGACTGATACATGTACATTACTTTGTTTCTAATCTGTTCTTGAATTTATCTAGATTGTGGCATGATGTGTGGCTTTTTGTGATCTGTTAGCGTGCTTCACTTTGTCAGACAGCTTCTATTTATGTGATTTGTTGATTCAACAGGTCTGGCAGTAATCAGGCCTGGGTGTGGTAAGTGAAATTTAACTCAGCTTTCCAGAAAATTGTGGTTAATTACAGTTCATTCACGATTCAACATGGGAGGGGGCAATTACTTTTTCACACAACTGTATCTACATGTGCACATATATATATATAAGCGCTGCATTCTTTTCACCCATTCTTCTGCTGTTTGCCTTTGTCCATGCTGGCTGCTATATATATTTTTTGAGTCATAGGGCAGTATATACAGGGCCGCTGATAAGGCAGTACAGCCAGCCCTGTTGTACCGGGCCCCAGCCTCATAAACTCCACAGGGGGCCCGGTTAGCTCTAAAGTTAATTTCTAGCAAAAAATAAAAAATAGGACTTTATAACCCACAGCCACACACCCACTTGCTTGCCAGGGAATATAGTAATTTCCTGGGCCCCCTCAGGTCAACAGAGGGGCCCAGGAGGTGAGAGCAGAGGAGGGACTTTTTCGCCATTTTCGGGCGCAGGCACACAATACCGCGCCACATGCTGCTCTTCACCTGTCCACCTACACAAATTGTAGTTCCGGCCGCCTACTGTGTGACTTCTCTGGCGTATGGATTCTATTTTGAAGCGGCTCTCCTGCATCAGAGTCCCAGCGCTGCAGCCCGAGGGAGAGAGCGATCGCTGAGGAGGTTCCGAGTTCAGCAGGAGCACTTGTGGTGGCGGTACACAGGCAAGCAGTCCCCTGCAGGTGACAGACACACTGACAAGTCACATAGGCTACTCAGGAAAGTGCAGTCCTTAGACTCCATGCTGTGTGCTTTTGATGATGATGATCATCGTTATAGAGATCACAGCACAGCAGGTTCTCTGTGGCTCTCAGTGTCACATGGCTGTTGGGTGCTGACATTGCTATGGCTGTGCTGTGTTATAGTGTGTAACACACAGTACAGCCATAAGTTAACATTGTCAGCACCCAACAGACATGTGACACTGAGAGCCACAGAGAACCTGCTGTGCTGTGATCTCTATAACGATGATGATCATCATCATAAGCACACAGTGAGATGCTACTTGACACTTTTGTTTGGGGGGCAGTAAAAACACACAGCTGAGCTGTATTTTTGCCAGCCCCCAAACCATTACCCTTTAAGAACCTTTCACTTCAGGTTTCCAATTAGGTCCATTTATTAGTTTTTCCTTCGAACCTGCTTGAAAGCTCCATGTACAATAGGTCTAGGGAGTCCGGATGTAAATGGGCTTGTGTCTGTTTACACCCACCTACCTCTATGTCCATTCAGGTAAAAAAAAAAATTGAAAAGGACAGCATCTCAAATGTGGCAGATCAGAGTTAGCCTGATGTAAATTTACATCTGGCCACTCATACAGCCACCACAAGTCCGTGATGTATGTGGACACACACTAAACGGGCATGGACATTAAAACACTGACATCTGTCACATTCAGCTCCAATTATGATTGGTGGGGCACTGTGATAGCTTCCTGGCAGGATAGCTAAGGTGGTTTCAGACTAGAGTCCGAACACACCTGAGCTCATCCCATCAAATTAATTGTGAAAAAAGTTCTGAAATAAGACATCTGTTCTCGTTTATATGTGTAATACATTTAGAATATTAATGGTTATTAAAGGATAAGTTCACCTTTTGGAACATGTTACATGTTTCACCTGTTTTTAGGGTGGAATACGTAACATGCTCCTGCCACCAGTTTACCCCCCCCCCCCCCCGTGACAGCATGGGGTCAGGGGTGGGGTCGAGTGTGGGATCGGGAGGGGCCCTGTCAGGTAGACTGTACGGGGCCCCATGATTTCTAACAGCGGCCCTGAGTATATACATACCTCCTATAAAGTAATCAGTGGCTGTTTTTAGCTCTGATCGCTGTATAAATGTCACTGGTCCCAAAATGTGTCAAAAGAGTCCGATCTGAGTGCCGCAATGTCGCAGTCCCGATAAAAATATACGCTTATTGTGATTGTTTTGCCAAAAATATGTAGAAGAATACATATCGGCCTAAACTGATAAAGAAATTAGTTTTTTAGTTTATTTTTAAATTGGAGATATTTATTTTAGCAAAATGTAAAAAATATTGTGTTTTTTTTTTAAAATTGTCGCTCTTCTTTTGTTTATAACAAAAAAAAAAAAAAAAGCACAGAGGTGATCAAATACCACCAAAAGAAAGCTCTATTTGTGAGAAAAAGGAAATACATTTTGTTTGGGTACAGTATCGCAGGACCGCGCAATTGTCAGTTAAAGCGACGCAGTGTCGTATCGCAAAAAATGGCCTGGTCAGGATCGGGGTAAATCCTTCTGGGGCTGAAGTGGTTAAACATCAAATCCAGTTGGTGACAAATAATTTCAGGGATTCAAAAGGTCCCCCAAATCAGGTCTTGTCAGATTTTGAAAAAAAAATTATAACTGACAAGTATGTCAATAGTCCTGAAGAGTTATTTCTGTGATAAAAATAAAAAGGATCTGCTTCAGAAGCTAGTTTAAGCAGCAATGCCAAACTTTGATGATGAGGGACCTTTTGAACTCCCAAAAGGCGTTGGCTTTACTAAATGTGACTTTTAATGAACATGACTTCTGAACGCCTGAAATCATGACAACTCTAGTTAATCTTGTGCAATCTCAGTGCTTTTAGTGAGTTTATAAATGTACCATAAGGTCTGGTCCTTCGGTCTTATACTATAAAAAATCCAGACGGTTTTCCTTACTTAAAATATATGTTAAATTTAATTACTATGCTGATTGAGACTTAAAGTAGGATTTTACTGGCCATGAAGCAATGTTTACTCTTACATTTATCTTCTGGTTTTACTTTTTGGCATTGCTTGTGTACATCTATCATTCTCATTACCCATTTGATTCCAATGAGAACTATGTTTGCTTTAAAAAAACAGTGCATCTAATTTCCTTCTGTATCCCTGGAACCATATAGACTAAGCTTGTGCTTTGCACAAGCAGGGCAAAAAAAAAAAAACAGGTCTACTTTAACAGAAGCCCTACCAGCTACTTAGCATAACCCCACCCTTGCTTCCCTGCCGATCTATTCAGCCAACCACAACAGAGCTATGTTTGGGTATAGGGAACAAGTGAATGACTCCTCTTATTCTCACATGACAGCACTGGTGCTTGTTGATTGGCCACTCAGGCACCCAGCACTGTCAAATGGGGGTGAGTGAAAGAAACCTCTCTTTACTCCTACAGCTGAATGGAGCAATGAGAGGGAGAGAACAGAGGATAGGCATATGCTGCTGGTAGGGACACCATTAAAGTTGATCTATTTGTTGCCCAACACAGGCAAAGTACAAGAATAATTTAATTGTAATGACCGTAGGCAAAGCGTATCTCCACTACTAAGAACCATGAGCATGTCTGAACATAGTCAGATACTAATGCTTTTAATAAAGTTTCTAATGTAGGCAAACACTTGAGTTTAACCTATGCTACATACAGTATGTGATGACATGACAAATATAGCATAATTATGGCCCATGATATCAAAATCAACAGCTAACCTTATCTGGTCCATAATAAGCCAACATATGAGCAAAGTGGGCAAGTATGGGCTTTGATCTATGATGTCTACACAGTAACTATGTAATAACTTACTCAAGGCAATTGAAGAGGAGCTGCACCAATATATTTTTTAATACAAAGTAACTATTAGAGAGCCAGTCACACTATCCCCATTCTAGAGTGGATTCTATATAGGAATATATGGAGGCTGCATTCCAGAGAGGCAGAGGCGGCTCTAGGCTTTGTGAGGCCTTAGGCAAAACTTGACATGGGGCCCCACTCACACCCATGATGGGAAAAATAATTGCTCTTTAATAACTAAGGGGCGGGGGCCACCCGGTGATGTCACCTGGTGAACCCGCCACCTTGTGACGTCATTGACTGAGGGCATGCTGGGTCATTGACGTCACAAGGGGTGGTGTCACCGACATTCACTGGTTGTTAGGGACGCTGGCGACCCCGCTCCTGAGTCAGGGCTCTTAACGCTGCCTGAGCACAGCAGCATTAAGGTCCCCTGTTGTTTAAAACTGGGGTAATACATTGGGTAAGTTAGGTGGCCGCGAGGCCCCTGTGAGTGCGAGGCCTTAGGCGACCGCCTAATTTGCCTAATTAAAGAGCCGCCTCTGCAGAGAGGATATATAGGAAGATCAGCTCACAGTGATACCTTATGTGTCACCAAGACAGAAAGCAATGGTAAATCGTAAATCAACCCAACTGGAACACATTGGGTTTACTTTCTATGGGCATGCTTAAAGCTGAACTCCAGGCAAGTTTTATTTTTCTTATGGGTTAACTGCTTATTTTTGTCTAGGGGTTTGAAGACCCGAGATGTACTCATCTAATCCTCCGATCTTCCTAACACAAAACCGTTCCCTTGGGCTCCTCCCCACTGCAGTCTTGATGTCATCATGATGTCAACACGCCCATAGACCCGCTCTGGATGTAAAGATGTCAGGAACAGTCCATCACTTGACTTGGGGAGCGCCATATTTTGGAAGATCGAATGATCGGGTAAGTATAGGCTCTGTGTTCACCCCTAGACAAAACTAGCAGTTAACCCATGCAGTGCGGGCACAGCCCCACTGCATGGGAAATTTATTTTTACTTAAGCAAGCCATACATGTGTCATTTTTTCAGTCAATATAAACCTTTTTCGAGCCACTGAGTATCTCATATATGATCGCAAGTTACCAGAACCTAAGTGATTTGCCACCCACAAGTTTGATCAACTATCAAAATATAGTCAGTTGTGAAGATGAAACCTGAAAAAAAAAACAGAGTACTTCAATAAAGTTTGTTGACCAATTGAATTGAAATGATGAAACCACCATTTATTTATTTATGTCTTTGATTGCTTTGCAGTTTCAACAAAAAACAGATTAGGAAGTTGAACCTCTCTACCAAGTTGCCATTTACAGTAAATAGCCAGCTTTAGAGGAGCAAAGATTTCCCAGAGATTTTCTTATTACTTTCATCTATAATGTAAAGCCAGCTAAAGATATTAGATGATGATCAGAAGATCCAAGCTCTAAACACCTTTCATACAAAAGATAGTTGTATAAACAGCATTGATGGTGGAATTTGAGATCTTAATGCCCAAACAGTGGTTGCATCATAGCATGCAGTTACGGTTTTCAAAAGACTTCTTGAGTTGGGTGGTGCTGATGGGGCTTACATTTCTGCTGATTCAGGAGGAATTAGACCAAATTTAAAGTGGTTGTAAACCCACTTTGTAAACAAACACCTACAGGTAAGCCTAGATTAAGGCTTACCTGTAGGTGCATGAAATATCTCCTTAACCTACATGGTTAAGGAGATATTTGCATTTAAAACCGGCGCCACTGACGTCACGCGCATGCGCATGGGGTTAATCCCATTCACAAATTTGGCAAATTCGACGGCTCCTGCGCGCATGCGCGGAGTCACGTCTTCGCCGCTCCAGCCAATCACAGCGCAGGAGCGGCGCTGTGATTGGCTAGTGCGGCGATACCCGGAAGTAACATTAAGGCTATCGCCGCAGCGATGGCTGCGTCTGGAGAGAGGGACGCGGACTGCTTCGGGGGCCCCGATCTAAGGTAAGTGGTACATAATGAGCTAGTATGCTAGTCATACTAGCTCATTATGCCTTTCTCTTGCAGGTTGCCTCAAAAAAAAAAAAAAAAAGAAGGATTAGTGGGTTTACAACCACTTTAAGTAGAATTTCATTGTATAGAAATTGCACTAATGTTGCACAATCTACTAGACATGTGCACACTAAAATATTTTGTTTCTGAATTTCGGTTTCGTCCAAAAAATAAATTTATTTAGTTACTCCTGAAATTCGTTTTATTTGTTTTGTTTCGTTAGAAAATACATTCGTCCAAAAATCCAAATTAAGGTCCAATGTTGTATGACTAGTAATAATTATATTTATTAGTTATTATTACTAGTCAACCAACATTAGAATTCTTCTATAGCCTATGGGCGGAGCATTTGACCATAAATGTCCACTCGCGGTGATCGTATGTTTTTAGCTGCTCCGTCAAATCTTCATGTCTCTATAATGTCAAATCTTTTCTCTCTATGTCTAATAATCTTGGACTAATAGTTAGGTTAGGCACATTCAACCGCAGATTCAATAGACACAGATCGCTATTGTCACCGTCATGTCGAATCTTCTATCTATATCAAACTGTTGTTGCAACAAAACGAAAATAAAGCATTTTTTATTTCGGATCTTTCGAATTTCGGATTCTGCGCGTTCGTTATCATTTGTTAAAACGAGCGTGAAAATCCCCGAAATTCGACGGGAAAGGCATTCGGACGAAAACTAATGCACATGTCTACAATGTACATAGAACAGTATGGTCTCAAATTTCTGTGTTCACAAGATAAAACAGGAAGCTTGTCCTAGGTGGCAGAGATATAGCCTTGTTTGAGATCTATCAATATGGCTTCCTTGATGTAAAAACCACACACACGGGCACAGGTGGGCTCATGCAATTCAACAGATTGAAGACACGGATTGCAAACTAGATTACTTTTAATTTTCCCCAACTATTATTCAGATCATTGAATTTTGCGTTCAATCAAGTCTACGAAAAAAAAAACAGCTAGCAGATGTTGGAAAATGCTGACAGTATTATTTAATGGTCCCAAAAACTACAACCCATCAGTCACCATTGCTTTTCCATTATAATTATGCACTACATTGAATTGTACTGCTGTAAATGCTCTTGAAAAAAAAAAAAAACCCTAATCAGAGGTTTTTGGAGCATTTTCAATTATCACCTCAGTTAACGTGCATGTAATGATTTATTGATGGGAAGCTGAATTGTTTGAAGACAACTGACAATTAAAAAGCCTTTGTTTACTTAGCTTCCTCGTCTAATTCAGATTTAATATGAATTCTGCTTCTTTATAATTAAACAAAAAGGTTTTTGAGGGATTTTTTGCACAAGAAAAGAGCAGACAGAAGAAGAGAGAGATTAAAAAATAAGGGAAATTGTCAGGAAAAAAGAAAGATGGTTTTACCGTTGTCTGCAAAGTAATTTCCTATGAATGTGCAATGCAGGATGCACCATCCTGTTCTCAAATAACACAAAAGTTCGGAACTACCTCAGTGCTAAAATGTTGTTATAAATACTGGATGTTATTTACTTAGAGATCTATTTTTAACGATTATGTGGATTCAGGCTCCTCTGCCTGCCTGCCTGCCTGCCTGGAGGAGTCACTGGTAAATGTCGCTAAGGTGAACAACAAGAAATGCAAAGCCAGGTATTGCATGAAATACAGCAGATAATGCACATATTTCTGGGTTTGACAGTTGAAAACAGTGAACAATAAGAGATGATTTTTTTTTTTTTTACAATGGATGTCACATTAGCCACTTTATAAGCATTAAAAATGTTATACCTCTCCCCCTGGATCCTATCAATTATTTACTTGGACTCCCATTCCCAGGTATCCCAAAATCTGTCAAACCCTTGACTTCATATATACTTCTAGCCGCCAAGAGGGCTATACCATTGTGTTGGCTGTCCACCACCCCTCCCTCTCACATGCAATTTTTACAATTAGTTGCAGAGGTTAGGAAAATGGAATATCTTATGGCCATGTTTCATGACACAGTATCTCAGTTTGATAAAGTTTGGGAACCTTGGGATCGCTCGAGCTATGGTGAACATGTGAACAGAGGGTGTTCTGTTTTACCTGTACTATGCTTATGAAGTTCCCTTCGTTGTGAGCTGACATTCACAATTATATACCCTGTATTTATTATTTGTGCCCTTTGATAAATTGTTAACGATACATATGCAAATTATATTAGAAAGGTTTTGATATTGCTGTATGCATATTTATACATGCATCAACCGCTTTTACAAATATGTCACTGTTTACCTGATATACGTTTTGAGATGTATAAGTTAAATATGTCTTGTTACACTCTTTTCTTTTTGATCTAATAAAAACTACAATTATAATTTTTTTTTTTTTTTTACAAAAAACAGCATTTATGGTTGAATCCAATGTCCTGTGCCTATTTCAAATATAAAAATAAATCAACCAGCGCAGATAAACCTAAAAAACAGCAGCTAGAACACTGAGGGTCAAAATATCAAATCCCAAATAGCAAAATCTTAAAAAACAGCAGTGCAGCGCAATACATATAAGACACATCTAAAACTCATATGAATATGATAGAGAAAAGTCCATGTTTGTCAAAAAAGATCTTCAAAAGTTGATAAGCAAACACCAGAAAGTGTCCAAAGTGAAGTAGATAGACTTTCGAGTGACTTTGTGACAACCTCCACCAGTGGTAGCAATGGCAGCTCACCTCAGTTGATAGACCCCTGAGTAAATCAGTCAGGTCAACCAAGCGGTTCCCTCAATGGGATGATCAAAACTAGACACTCCGGATCAGGAAGGTATTATAGCCAGTGACTTGCTAGATCAGATGGGATCTCATCAAACAACTCCAACACGGTATACACCTCATTTAGCTGTATACAGCAGGTTTCTGTGTCTGTACCTATTTTGTCTAATCTCCCCTATTATATCCTATGTCTGTTAAAGCTGGACTCCAAGCAAACAACCAAATACAGAGATGAAATACATCTAAAGGAGCTATTATATCTGCTAAGGGATATGTTTTTTTGCCCAGTCAGTCCTGAGATCTCAACAGCTCTGCCACACAGAAGAGCCCTGCTTGCCCTGTGAGACCTCATTTTTTCCAATTCCTCCTGTATCAAATTGTATTGTATTTGTACTGTCTGCCCTAATGTTGAAAGGGGTTTGCAAACTGTCGGTACTATATAAATCCTGTATAATAATAATAATAATAATATTTTTTCTCTGCTGCAGTTTAGAAACATGACATGCCTAATCTCTTCCCCAGCCAGTAAGTGGACAGTGAAAGGAGAAGCAGCAGACTGTTTAGCTCATCTCTCTGCTTTTCCTACTATTAGCATTTTCCTTGATAGCACATGTGCAATGGAAGGACAGCTGATTGGCTCCTTGTGCTGTTTACTTGTGGGGAATGCAAGAGGCTGATACCAGGTGAAATTCAGGTACCTACATTGCTTGCATACAATAATAATAACAGGTTGCAGGAAAGAAATTTCCACGACTCCCCCATTACACAGACAGTGCTCATAGGGGAATCCCTCCGGGCAAGACATTGTATTCTTCCGATGGGTAGGGGAAGCCATGCCCGCTGGGAAAAGATTATTGCTAGATGCTATAGTAGCCGCTAGTGATATTTGCAGGTAAATCCGTCAGGCTGGTCGTACTCAAGTTGATCGATTAATCAACTTGGTACATTCAGTCTGCCCATACACAGTTCAAATCTTGGCCGGTTCCTGCTGAACTGGCTGAGATTCGAACCGTCTATAGCCGGCCTAAGGCTCCCCAGTTTTTGTATCTATTGTTCTTCAAACTGCTATATCGACATTCCATACATACTGCATCTAATATTCCCTTACCTATTGTATACACTGCCCCTTAGCTTTTGTATGTTGTGTTCTTTTACCTGTTGTATCTAATACCCCCTAGCTATTTGATTTAAAGTGGTTGTAAACCCCAGTTATGAAATCTGAACAAAACATATATATTTGCAGCGTTTACTTGTCTATCTCCAAAGTTCTAAGTGTTGTTTCTGGTGTTTCGTTCCTCTGTCATCAGCATGAGTCACTTCTGAAAAATGTGTCCCAAGTGATAGATGTTTTCCCAGAGCTCGGTCACTTCAGAGGGGTTACTGTGGTCAGGATGTGCTTATAGATAATATAATTTCCCAATCCAGTCCAAACTATCCAGGTCAGTGATAATCGTTTTCTTTCTATGGATACTTTAGGTAGTAAATGTCTAGTTCAGTCATTCTCAACCAGGGTTCCTCCAGGGGCTGCTAGGGATTCCTTGAGTTGTTGCTGATTGACCTCCCATCTGATGGTGGCTGTATAGTTCTGGTCTAATGCTAATCCACAGGGTTATCAACATGAGACCAATGATCTGTTTAGCTGTAAGCGTGACCTTTTGACCACCACTGTAGGGAGGGCATTCTATCCATAGGCCCTCAAAGAAATAATTTTAGCAAGGGTTCCCCGAGATATGAAAATTAATTCAAGGGTTCCTGTGGGGTAAAAAGGTTGAGAAAGACTGATCTAGTTATAAAATAGTCTGAATTTAGGCTTTACTGGTCAGGCTGAGGCTTAGCACATGGCAGTAATGTATCATTGGCATCCTGCAGTCTCTACAACATAAAGATTATGACAATGGCATCTTGGCTAACACGGCACAATTATATTATTATATTATATATTTTTACCGAGCACAGGACACTTTGCAACTATATAAAATATATATACATATATATTCTTTCAGAAGTCCTTCATTGATGGTCTCAGCATATATACTCTGACTACTTCAATCTCTTGAAATCTGTCTCCCCTAGATGGTTTTCTTGCTGGACTGCAGGCCACTCACACCACCTCAGCTCCCGTTGGAGATGCCCCCTTGGGGGTTCCCGATCTACAGTGCCACACTTTTATTATATAGTCAACCTTGTAAGTATAGTAGAGAGTGGGTTTTTATACTTGGTTTTATTTTATTTTATTTTTTATGATTTTTATTTTTTCCTTGGGTTGGATCAGACCATACAGAAACTCCTTCTATTATATTTTATTGAACTCACGCGCATGCTCCTGAAGAGTGGATCAATCCACAAAATACATAGAGCTTTTATATGCCGTGTCCCTATGATTCAATTGACATCTGTCAGTATGTATAATTTTTGATATTAATCATTTATAATCATGTGGCAACCGTTTACATTGTATGTATAGATATAGATTTTTATGAATTGTACCAGTTATTATAATTGTATTGGATATACACTTACACATGATTATGCGTTTGTATGGTAATTTATATAATAAACTGAATTCTTTATACCTACGTGCTTCATTCAAAGTCCCAATCCCCTTTCCCCTCTTTTTTTGACATATAGATAGGGATGGAAGCAATTGACCTTACCAGGTCACCGCCTCATATAAAGTTCCAACTGTTCTCCTTAACTTATAACAATTACTGGTATAAATGAGACTTGGGTAGTGTTACAGTGAGTATGGCTCTTGTAACATAACAGTGACAGGAGGTTTTGATAATAGTATAGTATAGTAGTATATAATAGTAGTATAACATTTGTAATACCCTCCTTTCTAGACTGTAAGCTCTAACGAGCAGGGCCCTCTGATCCCTCTGTATTGAATTGTATTGTGATTGTACTATCTTCCCTGATGTTGTAAAGCGCTGCGCAAACTGTTGGCGCTATATAAATCCTGTATAATAATATTAATAATAATAATAATACAGAGACAAATACAGTGTATGCAATGTTTCACATCTTGTTTGCTAAATTTGGAGCTATTGTCCCTGAGTGCCCAGTCTTCACTTAAGAACCACCACAATGATGTTTGGATTTTTCCTGTGTAACAAAACCACATTGGGTTTCTCAGGTTTCCCCACTGGCAACAACTGAGGAGCTGGTAATTAATTAAAGTGGAGAACCAAACTGTCAAGCTAGAGTGGAGTCCATTACTAGACAAACATGCTTGAGGGTAGACATGGATCAATTAGAATCAAAAGTGAGTAGGGGGAGAGGGTGTTCAGGCAGAACCAAATAGAAGAATGCAATCAAACAAATTAAGTAATAAACAGGCAGGGGCTAAAAGCAAATGACCAAAATACTGAACAGGATGAACAGGAACCTTTTGCCAGTCACAGTCTGCACACTGGTCATATCGGCATTACCATGTGGGTACCCAGATAGTTGGAACACAGTGACAGCACTGACCACAAGCAGCATGAGAGACATTCTCTGTTATTATTTATGTATTGCTGTACATTTGGGATCACATCGAGGCGTGGAGTGTCCAGCAGTATACACAGCCAATGGTGCAGTTTACCTACTTACCTATCAATGGAACAGCAGTTTAACGAGCTCCCCTCACTGTTCCTGCTTTTGCAGAGAGCCTTATCTGGCATCCATTCTTATCTGTGGTACACGGACTGTTAAATGTTCATAGTCAGCTTGTCTATACTTACTCAGCTGTTTAGCAGTGTCCAGACGTACTGGCCCTCAGGAATTTTGGTTCTACTGCATTCACCCACTGTGGCTATAAGGTGCAGTCTCCCCTAATTCAGGACCCTGGGTTGTCAGTATATGTTTGACACAGACTGTGGTCCGTACAGCACACAGGTGCCGTATATATAGGGGATCCATCTTGCAGGGGGGTTTGGTCACATTGTCCTAGCTCTTCAGGGGGGCTGCTTTGAGTTCTTTTACCATGGGGGATTTAGTTTTGGGGATGAACTACCTTTAGGGGGGAGAGTGTAGGAATGCGGGTGGGGGATGTGTGAGGTGGGGGGGCATTTTTGTAGGGAGCAGCATACTTTTTTTGATGCTGAGATGGTTTATATTTATAATAAATCAGTCTTTTGAGGAGATAGCTTTTGGGTGTTTACATTTATTTTTACATTTTTTGCATTTTTTTTTTATATCATGTGATATTGAGCTTTCATGACTGAAAGAACTGAAATTCAATGAATAAAAGTCACAGACCACATACAGGCTGGGAAGAAAAGATAAAAATTATTCTAGACCAGGAAATGAGGTGGGCTCTAGCCGACTTGTTGCAGCTTCTACTGCACACTGTACACACAGTGTGCAGCAAAATTAGAGTAAGCTATTTCAGTACAGGGCCTGTACGACTGTGCAAAACTGAAAGTAAAGCTGGAGTTCAGCTTTAATATGTAAGTCCTGGCTGGTCCCTTTGATTTTTCTCTTTGAGGATTCTTCTGATTTGAGAAATATTTTGCCATTAAATTCCTAGAGTGTCATCATGAATAAGCCAATATCAGTAACAACTTTTGTCAGCCGTTTCTGTTTCCATATTTTCATTTTGCTCTGTAGGACACATCTGTTTGTATTCAGATTTTATATCTAAGTTCTGCTTTCCTCCATTCATAAATAATTGAGTCACCAGCTATTAGGTTTTATGTGACAACTGCCATAGAACTCGCATTGGCAGGAAGTTGAGCTGATTCAGCGGACGTCGTGAGTCGACTTTCCTTCAGACGGGAAGAGTTTTTCTATTTTTTTTTTTGAGACTATAGAGAGCTGTTATATTTTTCCTCTGTCGCTTCTTTGGCTGCGTTATTTTTCTTTCGAGCTTGCTTTTTTCTCCGTGGCTGATTTATGACTGATAAATGTCCCAAAGAAAGAGACCTTCACGCACCAGTTTTTCACGTATAATTGGATCTGTCCCGGCTTGTTTTCGTTTGCCTACATAGATAAATCCCACAGGCTCTTTAAATGCACTCAAAATTCAGATGTTGATAAAGTTGGCTAAATTGCAGACTCATTTTTTAATTGTGTATTTGAGAGGAATATTTTCATGGGAAATTAAAGAACAAAAAAATAATTGATTTGGAAAAAGAAGACGGAAGAGAAAGAGAAAAAGACGTGGATTGTGTAAAGTTCATATGAATTTGGGACTCTTAAAGGAGATATTTGAGCACAAAGTGTTTTAGGAACAATGAAAAGAAACTGTAAAACTTTAGCAGCATGTGTGTTGTCTCATTCAGAAGCCCAGTGGTTTTGATTTACTAAAGGAATAAAAGGAATTCTCTTTTCAAAGTGTCTAGTAAGAGTAAATAAGAGCAACCTGTTTCCACTATGAATACCCAATTAGAGAAGGGAAGTTACCACTCAAGGTAGAGGATGTAAATGATGAACCTCTTCACCGGATCTGAAGCCACAGGTGCTGGCAATGCATATGGTAATGCAAAATAAAGGGGAAATGTCTGGACAGCCGCACTCCAAAAATATTGCTTTTTATTGTAAAAATAAAATCACAGCATACATGTCACAGCAAAAAGGATACCACTAACGCACTTCGCACCAAAATTCAGTGCTTAATCATATGATTAAGCACTGAATTTTGGTGTGAAACGCGTCACCTGCCTAGATCAGCATCCTTTTATGGTGGATATGGCCAGGTATATGTAATCACTTGTGAACAGGAAGCCTGTACAAATCAATGACAGTCACAGGATGTCCTTGGCTATAACACAAGTGCAGTAATTATGGAGCAATAATCTACCGCTAGGTGTGAATCTGCGCCTAGGGTGCTCATTCTCAGCTTGTCATTGATTAGTACAGGAATCCTGTCCATGGCTGGAAACACCCGTCCATACCCGCCACAAAAATACACCAATCTGGGCTGTGTTTGGCCCCAGACAGAGTCCCTAGAGCAGCCTTCCTCAATCTTTTGAACATTGAAGAACCCTTGAAATATTTTTTGGACTTCAGAGGGAGGAGAGCTACAGTTAGAGCTCTGAGACACTGTGTGAGAGCTGATTGGAGGAAAGGGACACACCCCGTCTACACACTGCCCACAGGATTGAAGGAACTTGCAGAGCTGTGTTCTGATTAGATAAGCTGTCTGCTGAGCTCTCCTCCCACTCCCTCCCATCACAGATGTATCTCACAACTCAGGAAAACTTATCAGAGGTTACTGTTGTTACCTGGAGAGAGACCCAGCCTCAGGAATGTCTTCAGAATGCATAAATATAATTTCACATGTTAGGCAGACTTATTGTTTAGCAGTAAGATTCTCTTACTTACACTTCATTTCTAAAGGTGCGTTACCTGTATAGTCCTAGGGGACTTCACTCTTCACCCATGTGCATTTTATTATTTCTCCACCCCACTTCAGTTTTCTATGTCCCTTCTGAAACCACTTTTACTTTACTGAACCCCTGTCCTTTTAAACGTCTCTAACTCTCACTGCCACCTCCCTACACCAGTCTTCACCTATATGTCCCTCTCTTTCCTATCATCGGCAGTTTTCCCAGTACCCACATGCCCACCAAAAAGTCTCCCTCCCCCACTGAACTTGGTTTCAACTGTCGTTACCACCCTGGGGCACCCCTTTACAACATATTGGGGCCCTTTCCCTGCACCCCAAACCAACTAACTTCACCTCTTAGTGCATTCCAGTGCAACCATCTGCACCCCAATACAATATTAAATTCTCTCTTCATGCTCCCTACTTCTACTCTCTACACCCTTGGACTCCGCTCAAGTTCTCTATGGAGCCATCCCCTTCAGCTCCCCTAGTCTGTTTTTATGTCTCTTTAATGCTCTAGCTCCACTGCATAAGAAAACAAAGCAAGCAATGTAGTCAGAAGATTTCTCTCTCTTCACTCCATAGTATACCACCAGAATAAAACCTGGCCTTGCCAAAGCTACTGGTATGCTTACACAGAGAATAGGGACAGAAAGAATGGGTGGGTGAAGAGACCTACTGGCCTCATGCCCCTTCACTACATGATGTAATTATATGGTGATAGTAGGACTTTAACCAACAGACCAATAATGTGTGCGCTAGGTGGGCATGGAGCCCTTGACCCTAGGCAGCCACCCAAAATGTCATGGTCTGCTCATGATTGTTCTCATTGTAATGATCTTCTTGTCCCTACAATATTTTTAAAATATGTAAACTCAGGGGGATAGTCAGTGCTATGGAAAAAATAATATGTATGCAGCAGCAAGCAAGGTAAGGTGGTCTCCTGTCCAAATATTAACCAGGTCCAACCCTGCTTAGCTTCTAAAGTCGGATAACTGCAATACTTACAGTGGGGATCGAAAGTTTGGGCACCCCAGGTAAAAATGTGTATTAATGTGCATACCAAAGCCAAGGAAAGATGGAAAAATCTCCAAATGGCATCAAATTACAGATTAGACATTCTTATATGTCAAAAAAAGTTAGATTTTATTTCCATCATTTACACTTTCAAAATGACAGAAAACAAAAAAATGACGTCTGCAAAAGTTTGGGCACCCTGCAGAGTTAATATCTTGTACTGCCCCCTTTGGCAAGTATCACAGCTTGTAAACGCTTTTTGTAGCCAGCCAAGAGTCTTTCAATTCGTGTTTGAGGTATCTTTGCCCATTCTTCCTTACAAAAGTCTTCCAGTTCTTTTGAGATTTCTGGGCTGTCTGTCACGCACTGCTCTTTTAAGGTCTATCCATAGGTTTTCAATAATGTTGAGGTCAGGAGATTGTGAAGGCCATGGCAAAATCTTCAGTTTACGCCTCTTTATGTAATCCCCGTGGATTTTGAGGTGTGTTTAGGATCATTATCCATTTGTAGAAGCCATCCTCTCTTTAACTTCAGCTTTTTCACAGATGGCATCAAGTTACCATCCAAAATTTGCTGAAATTTTATTGAATCCATTTTTCCTTCTACTCGTGAAATGTTCCCTGTGCCACTGGCTGCAATACAACCCCAAAGCATGATTGATCCACCCCCATGCTTAACAGTTGGACAGAGGTTCTTTTCATTAAATTCTGTGCCCTTTCTTCTCCAAATGTACCGTTGCTCATTCCGGCCAAAAAGTTCTCTTTTAACCTCATCGGTCCACAGAACTTGTTTCCAAAATGCCTCAGGCTTGTCTATATGTTCATTTGCAAAGTTCAAACGCTGATTTTTGTGGTGAGGACGTAGAATAGGTTTTCTTCTGATGACTCTTCCATGAAGACCATATTTGTTCAAGTATCTCTTTATAGTGGAATAGTGTACCACAACTCCAGTGTCTGCCATATCTTTCTGGAGGGATCGTGCAGTCAAACGTGGGTTTTGAATTGCTTTTCTCACAATCCTGGGAGCTGTTCTGTCTGATATTTTTCTTGGTCTTCCAGATCTTGCTTTAACTTCCACTGTTCCTGATGACTGCCATTTCTTAATTACATTCTGAACAGAGGATATTGACATCTGAAAATGCTTTGCTATCTTCTTATAGCCTTCTCCAGCTTTGTGAGCATCAACTATTTTCAGTTCCAGTTTTCTAGACAACTGCTTAGAAGAACCCATGGTGCTGATTGTTGGGGCAAGGTCAGATGAGTGTGGCCATTTAAAACCTTTGAGATTGACATCACCTGGTCTTCCCAGATGATGATTGAGAACAATCCATGACACTGGCAGGTCTCAGCTTTGCAAACTGGGCACTGCATGCTATAAATTCTGCAGGGTGCCCAAACTTTTGCAGACACCATTTTTTTGTTTTTTGTAATTTTTAAAGTGTAAATGATGGAACTAAAATCTAACTTCTTTTGACATATTATAAGAATGTCTAATCTGTAATTTGATGCCATTTGGAGATTTTTCCATCTTTCCTTGGCTTCGTTATGCACATTAATACACATTTTTACCTGGGGTGCCCAAACTTTCGATCCCCACTGTAGGCAGCTAGCAAGTAAGTTAAGTATACAAACCCCTCAATGAAATTTGAAACCAAATGCATTTTGCCATTGGTGATTTGTAATAACTGATGACTGAGCTCAGAGCTCAGAGATCACCCCTAACCTATTTATAACTTCTGGGCATACCCAGTGCAGCTTACAACAACCTCAGGAAAGTAGTAGACCAAGGTTATGCTAAAAGTAGAATTTCCCTTTAAAAAAAAAACAGGGCTCTGCTTTAAATACTTAATATTTTTATAATCTTGTAGAGAAAATTGTAATTAATACAGGTTTATGAAGATTAAGGAGACAGGAAATGACTTTGTAATAATAAGTTATAAAAAGCATCGTTTTGTTCTGACAGAGCCTATAACTCTTGGGTGCACGTTTTCAGAGTTTAAGGACAGACATTTTTAAGAACATCTGTATAATTGAATGATACTTTCCTGAGGAGATTAGAATGGGATTTTTTTTTTCTTGCTTATGACACATGGCCCAGAAGAGTGGAATTCTTATCTCCTTTTTACAGGATGCCTCTGGAAAGTTAGTGAATGCAGCTTTAGGAGGCTGGATGTGGAGCCGCAGCCCCCTGCTCTCATTTCAGATACCCTGCTGTCCTGTGAACTACTTTCCAACATCTTTATTGCCAAAGGCTTAAAATACACCAGATACCTTATTACAGGATAAATCACCTACGTGCAAATAAAAGTACCTGGACTTGAGTGTAATTATAATTATTACCAGCCGTGATGTTTTCCTTTTCTGAAAGGCTACTCTGCATATTCTGGCCTAATATTTACAGTATACATTGCTGTGGTGGTTATGAAAAAGTAACGGTCAATTGGATATTAGTTTTGCCTTTAAACTCAGGTACATTTTGGACCAATGTTTTGGCGAAATGTTTTTGGTATCAATTTAATTTCATATTATATGTCAGTTAAAAAAAATTGGAAGACATAATGTGTTATAAGTAACTATACAACAAATTTTAAGCACAAAACTAACATATTACTATGATGGCCCTCATGGCCAAGTCCTGGTGGATGGGCAAACTACATCAGGGTGTGTTATGTGGTGGAGACATGTGAGCTGAGGCAACTTTTTATCCAGGCTGGTCAGAAGTAGCAGCAATCCTTTACACTTTCCACTTACTATCCCTCTGGATTGGTATCAGGATATGCCTGCACCCCATTTTCTAGGACACAGGGAATCTTTCAACTCTACTTTGAGTGGAGCCAAACGCAATATAAAAGGTCACATATTACTATGTTGGCTATTGCCAGTTTTGGGATTAAAGTATAGCTCTAGCAAAGCTTTTATTAGATTTGGTACGAGTAAGGCAGGGGTGCCCAACCTTTTGAAGCAAGTGGGACACTTAAGCGACTCGGTAAGCGGTCGTTGGCCACAATGAGCGGAGAGGGCGGGTGGCAGGTCCATGTCCACTCTGCATATGCAGAGCAGACACGGACAAAGCCCACTAAACTCTTTTTTTTTTCGGATTGAAGGTAGGACACACGTCTGTTTACATCTGCCACTCCTTAGAGGTGAATGGAGACTCCAATTGGGTCGGACTGACCATGTGAAAGGAGCCCAAGGCTGCTTTCACACTGATGCACGGGTGCAACGCAATATACCTTTGGCTTTCCTGCACTCGGCAATAGACTTCTATTATATTCTGCAGGTTTGGTGCACTTTCAGAAAGCTCACCAAACTCACAGGTAATAACAGAAGTCTATGGCTCAGGGCAGGTAACCCGCAGGTGCACTGCTCTGTATCTGTGGATTAGTTTGAAAGCAGCCCAGTAACCACTGCAGAACAGATATGCCCATATATACTAGAGTATCAAAAAGTAGAACTGAAAGTCCAATTGATAAAACAGCGCTTGAAATTGGATAAATGTCCAATACATATAAAACATTTGCAATGATGACGTAGCAACAGTCCTAGGTCAGTGAGTGCTTCTAAGGCCTGGATAAATAGTGCATCCTACACCAGATCCCAATCTTTACCACACGTGAGGCACTATCCCCCGCCGGGGTTCAAACTTACCACAAAGTTGGATAAAGTGGGCCTTAAATAATGGTCATATAATCTCTCACATGGACATCCGTCATCAGCAGGTAGAAGGCAGCATGGGTTAAAATCCGTTCTGAGTTTCACATAAAAGCAAAAAGACACTAAAATAGCGTAACACTGCTTTAATTAAATAAAATGACCCCCATGGAGCCAAAAACCCTGCTACAAATGCACATACATTTCACTCAAAGTTAATGCACATATCAATAATGAATGTATTCACCGCTATCCCGCAATCCTCAGAAGCGCCTGTGTTGCTTAATGCAGCGCTGAGAAAACACTTCCTTCTTTCGGCAGGTTTAGCGGTGGAGCACATCCAAATGGTTCCTGGTTACAGAGACGCCGTTGTAGCCACGCCCTGACCGGTTTCGTCTCCAATCGACTTCAACAGAGGGAGCTCTGGTGTAGGATGCACTATTTATCCAGGCCTTAGAAGCACTCACTGACCTAGGACTTACTGTTGCTACGTCAATATTGCAAATGTTTTATATATATTGGACATTTATCCAATTTCAAGCGCTGTTTTATCAATTGGACTTTCAGTTCTACTTTTTGATACTCTATTATATTATTGCACTATATGAAGTTTCTCGTTTAGTTTTAAACAGCTGCTGTCTGGCTTTTATCATCATCACTGAGTGCTATTAGCTATTATTATTATATTATTTAATATTCATTTATTATATTTTAACCTTTTATCCTGTTTAAATCAATTTTTATTCCTATCATACCTTTATTCGTTTTGACTACTAAGGGGATACTCGGAATCTGTATTTATTCTGGTGGCACCGGGAAGTGCAATATTAGGCCTTTACTTGCACCTTCTTTTCTTATTTATGCCCATATATACACTGTGATTTTAGTAAAAACTGACCTTTAATAACAGTATTCTATTCCATCAGAGAGCAGGAGGTCACGGGCCACATCAGAGGGCTCTGCGGGCCACTGGTTGGGCACCCCTGGAGTAAGGAATGGTTAAAACAAGGGTAGAGGTTGATTTCAGTCCAAGTCCATGTTCAGCCAAATTCAGACAGAACCTGTCAGTGCCAGCCCAGAAACATCCCACCCCTTTGTGCACACGCAGCTGTTGAGCGAGGAATGCCTAAGCCACAGCCTATTGGCCAGGCAATGACAGCTTCCTTTCAAGTTCAGCTGAACGTGAGTTTGGACTGAACCCAAACTCATCCCTAGTTTTTTTTTCTGTTTCTGTACAACTGGAGAGGTCTCAGCTCACTTTTTGTCTTGGAAACACAATAGGATATAGGAAATAAGTAAACCTCTGTAAAGAAAAGGGGAAACACTTCTTAAACAGTTGTCAGTGGAATAGGTGCCCAATTGGATGATTTCCCTTCACCTCCTATTCTGGTGACAGCCTTACAATTTTGGATTTCTTATCAGTGTATATCCTAATAACAACGGAAACTTTGAAGAATATAGAGGGAGATGTTCCTTAGTGGGACACAGACAACAATAACAATTTGAAAGAATTCTAACCAATAACCATTCCATACTCTATCCAAAGAACAAACATTTGACTGAAGATACAAGAGTGTTTGAAGATGATGCTCCTCATGTCTCAAAATGAAGGACAATTGATTCCATCTTTATTGAGGCAGCTTGGCTACTCACTCTAAGTGCAGGCTCTTTAGATATGCTTGTTTTTTTACTATCAAATTTAAGTGCAATTAGTTGTTAGTTATGTAAACACCCCTCCAACATTTTGAGCTCGGTTATTTCCAGGGAGGGAAATGATAAAGCTACAGTATTTTAGAAAATTGAGCACTTTCAACCTTGTAGTAACAGTTCAGGGAAGGTCATTTGTTGTTCTGACATAACTATGCCCCTGTGCACAAAGTCAGTTCCATAAAGACATGGTACAAGGACTTCAGTGTGGAGGTACTCAGGTACAAGTCCTGACCTCGACATTATTTTATTTACAATATATACAACACTTCATACAGTATGTGTAGGTGAAGAAGTGACAGTTCAAGGATTCTTTATTGTGATATTTTTTTTCTATTTGCAAGTTTATATAAAATCGTGTCTGCACTCATAGCACCCATATGAAAAGAGACTTATGTTCACCTTTGAAATGGTTTGGCTTTATATAAATTGATTTTTTTTTTAATTTACCTGACTAAAACAGAGTTTTTTTAAAATGATATACTTTAGCCCTGACCATAATAAATCAAGACAGAAAACATGTGCAAAACCAACACATATTTTCTTTACATATGCATAGCTTGAGAGCAGACAGTGACATCAGTACAGAAATATTGATATGTGGTGGAAATAGAGAGAGACTATCTCTCTCCCGATATAAGGAACCACACTCTTGTAGTGCCCCGTAGTGGCTACATTGGCTTTTTATGGCAGTTACTCTATATATTGATGTCACCTACATATCACATATTACTGTTCCAAAAAGACAACCCAGCACACATGTACAGGATACAATTATCACGTTCCTGGCACTGATAATGAATCACTGGAACATGTTTGCACTTTATCTAATTCTATCCAAGCTACAAATCTGTACGGTGTCACATTATGGAATGTCCTTCATTTTTAATGTGCAGTTATGTATGTTTAGGGTTTAAACCAGAAATATAATCTAAATGCTAATGTAGCCTCTGTTTGCTTAAGGTGGCCACATTTAGCAGTATAAAATAAGCGTGCAGAGGCCAGTGAACTTCAAGAAAGTCAGTCCAAAATGGGCGGAGGGGGGGGGGTGCAAGCATCATATAATCCAAGCAGTACAAAGCATAAAATAGATAGATAGATAGATAGATAGATAGATAGATAGATAGATGGATAGATAGATAGATAGATAGATAGATAGATAGATAGATAGATAGATAGATAGATAGATAGATAGATAGATAGATAGATAGATAGATAGATAGATTGAATTATTGTAATAATATCACTGGAAGTCCCAACAAGCCACGTGTTGAGTAGGTGCAGCATGGTGTGGCAGTCAATAAACACACAGAGTCCCAATTTGCAAAGAACATTGTATTGAACAGTCAAGTCAACAGTATAAACAGGCCCGTCAGGAAGCTCACCCGACTGGGGCCACTTACAACTAAGCAGCAGACTAAAGACTCTCAGATGCTAACAGTATCTGTCATGAGAAGCAAAGTATGGCAACCCAAAAGGGATGCTTCCTGAAGAGGTAGACATGGCGGTGCTCTTTCCCTACTCCACCGCAACCTTTCCCTATCGCTTCCACTGTCCCTGACAGACGGGGGGACCTTTCCTTATCCTGTCCACTCGTTAAAACATTCCAAGCCCAGGACTCAGGGTCTTAAATAGACTCAATAGACCCAATATGGCCACCAAAGTCACATAGAGCACTGCCATCCAATGGGATAGTTGCCTCCCTGTGACCAAGGAAGCCATAAAGGAACTGACTTCCTCCCCAATCTGCATTGTTTCTAAGGTTGAGCACCAACTGCAGTGGAGAATGAAGACTGCCCCTGCCTACACACGTCTGCAATTCAAATCTACAGTGTAAAACTGCTGAAAGTTTTAGGTCACGTAGTCTGTTAATATCAGGTTTGTGAGTGTCAAGAATGTCTCTTCTATATGAAGGCATATTGACAGATAAAGTAAACCTATTTTCCATGTTAATTGCATACATTGTAAGTCATTTGTAAATGTATCACTTCTAAGTATTTATTACCTCTTAAAGAGATCACAGTACGTTCCCTGACAAAGCCTTAATCTGCTTTTCTTTGCTTCTCCACTGGCACCACTTTGCTCAGCCACCATCCAAGGACAGCATCTTCCTCTCAGACTGAGATGCTGGTTCAGACATGACTGTGTAAATCCTCTTGGTGTCTGTGGAGTTCTTGGTTGATTGATCGACATGTGTTACTTACCGCATTGCATAAAAAGGAGTGTCTGTATCGCATGCGCTCTGTGGTGCCTTTCAAGCCCCCATTCACACTTGATCACATTATATTTAGGGAGTTTTTGGGCTTTTTTGCATATGTAGAGGGCTTTTTTTTTAAAGACCAAAATGCCATACAGGAGCTTCTTTGGGGCTTTTATTATGGAAGTGCCTGAAAAATGCCCATAACATGCATTTTTGCATGTTTTTGTGCACACCATAATGGGCCAAAAAATCTCCTGTTCTTCTTCCAAATTTGCTTTTGCACCTTTTCTAGCTTTAGGCATGGAGCTATAGTTGACTGAATGCTCAAATTTGAACAGGGACAATTTCAAAGCACTGGATTTAGCTTGTTAGGTGCTTTGGGGCTTTGAGCTTTGAGCAACAAAAAACTCTGGAGTGAAAGGAGACTTAATGGAAGCCCAGCACACCTTGCTAATGTGTGTGTGTTGCAGCAAGCCAAAGTACATGGTAACAAAGTACCATGTTTTTGGTTCTGAATGTTTAAAAAAAAATTATATGCACTCCTTTGATTTGAGTGTTGTTTGTTGGGCAGCCCATTTAAATGAATGGTCCCTCCAAATGCTCCACACCTTAATGTGCATACAATTTGCATAGGCATGCTCGAGTTGTCACACATGCAGGTGTGAACCCAGACTAACAGTTAGGGCTTGTTGTTGGGGGGTGGTAAAAATCATTTATTACCTGCCTTTTATACCCATGTTTGTAACCAGAGTGTATAACTTGATCTATTTTATGTACTTGTAATTTTTACTCATTGTTTAATTGAATAAATTCAGATCTTATTCATACACAGTCCTATTTTTTGAACTTAATACCTCAAGCCGCTAAAAAAAACCCTTGGGGGAACTTCCCATTCTCTATATATTCTTGGGGTGCGCAGCTCCTGGACTCTCCCCATGTGCGTTTTTTCCATTCTTTAGCAACATTTTATCTTAGCCATTTGGGGTGATGAAGCCGTGTTTCTACTGTCCCCCCAATCAACTCCCCTAGTCTGTAAAAGCAGTAGACAGGGGTGTTCAAATATAATGCTTTGCTTTGGGCCCACAGCAAAACTATTACTCATGTCCCATTCTGTGGTCAATACCGTCACGGAATGTGACCCATTCTAGCGAATGGGGAAGCCTTGCCATTTCAGCACATTGGTATGGCAATTACGGGGTTAAAACAGGTGACGAGGATGTGTCATATAGCCTCCTCATTGCCTGTTCAATACAAGTCACAAGTCTAAATGTAGCCTAAAGCCCGTACAAAAAAGTCGGAAGAAAAAACCTGTACAAGGCACAATCGTTCGATTATCGTATAGTGTGTACACAACTTCCAACATACGATTCCGACTTTGCAAGCGATAATTTCCAAAGGGACAAACTCCAAATGTTTCTCGTACGTAAACAGAATGAACAATTTTCGTTTAATGTGTACTGTTTCCGTGCGCTTTTCAGTTACGAAAGGCCATGCGCATGATCAGAAACAACAAATAACAGAAATAAAGCCTTAGCAATACAAGAATTTTGATACATTATTTCTATCCTCGGTTCCGACTTGCTGTGAATCATCGAGGAAAACCAGGCGATCATTCACCCGATTTTCTTATAGTGTGTACCAAACATAAAAGAGTTGAAATCCGATCACTATGGGAGAGAAGACTGAGGAGATGCTTCCTTCTGTATGCAGCAGACTAATGACATCATCTAAGCCTAGGCAAAATCACTGGACTGGAGCTTAAGAATGGCTTTTTATAAAAAAAAAAAAAAAAACTTTTACAAAAAATTATATTTTTGCAGTACTGTATATTGTTGCATGTCAGGAGCTCCACTTTAACCTGTTTTTAGGTTAGTTCCACATAAAATGAATCTTGTTATTGCAACGATTTTTGAATTACATACTTTTTTAGTATAAACAGATTTGCATGAACACCCAAGATTGATAATTTGCAAAAAAGAACAATTAATAGAAATGTCCAGGCTCATTCAGTTTGTGAATTGATTTGCTCATCTCTAAGGTCAGAGTGCTTCTTTAAAAACTGTATACAAAAGGGTTCCTATATACCCAATTCAATTTCCCCTATCACAAGGTGAATAACAAACGGCTGCATTTCAGACTGTTACAAATTGTTCCCACTCACGCTATCCTGACTGTATAGACATTATTGGCAGAATTTGCATACTCAACCAATCCGGTGGCTCTCGACACAAAATGCATTTATTGTTTCTGGAATTGGGTTAAAGCTATTACTTCTGAATGGTCTGGCCTTCCCTGGATAATCAATACTCAGAATATAATGGGACAAATAGACCAGATTTTGTCTGTATGCAGATGCGAGTTTAGAATTCAGGGGAATGAAGTAATTGATGTTCAGAGAGGAGCAGAGTGCCTTTGTGTTCATTCTTTTCCATATCTGTTAATTTATATAAAGTAAAGTTTGATTTTGTTAACTTCTAAATAGGTTTGATATGAAGCTTTTCCTGCTGAAATCAAAAACAGAACGCTAAAAAGTGATGCATTGTAATTAGTGGCACGAGAAACCCTGCTGTAGTGTTACTTGGCAATGAAAAGAAGACAAAATATAGGTTGTAAACTCTGCAATGTATTTCAAAGAGAACCTGTCCTAAGACAAAACAGGGGGTGCTGTCATCCAAAAGTGTTCACTGAGTAAAGGCTCCACAACTTTCTGATGAGTTCACATGCAATGCACCACCATTGCTCCTTTTACTCAATGCTGTAAGACCCTCTGAGGACCCTGAGGTGAACTTCAGACAACCAATGGGCAGCATCCACGTGACTTGGAAGTAACATGGGAACTGAAGACCCTCTAAAACTACAGAGCAGAAGAGAGAAGACCTGAGACTCATCACTTCCCTGGAGTTTTAGGTAAGTATTTGAGATTTTGGATAATTTGTGTACAAGGGGTGGAATGGGAAGGTTTTTTTTTTCTCACACTGGAGATGAGGTTTAAAGCCAATTTTAAAGCCATGTTATGAGTTTTAAAGCCAACCTTAAGCCAACTGGTGCGGGGGAGGGTTAGGACCCTTGTCAATGTGTTTGTGTCTCCTTTGGGAGAATCCCCTCACTTCCTGTCCTGTAAACTCAACAGGAAGTGAGAAGGTATCTTTCCAATGAGGGAAATCCACCCAGATATAATTGTCACAAAAACAAATGTCTGTATTGGAGGATTTCACCTCTATTTTTGTTCTGGTGGCAACTCAAAATTTTGGATTTACCTTAATTCAATTTTAATTTCTGGTGACATGGGTGATCAGGAAAATTAGAGAGGGAGAATCTCCCTGACAAAGTCAGACAGCGACAAGGACCTGACAGGGTTCCAATACTTCACCACTCTATCCACATCTAAAGCTGGTTTCATTAGAACATTTGTACAGAAATTCAGAAAAAGCCTTTATTGGGATATTCTTTCCTGCCATCATTGAGTAAACTAACCCAAGCATGCTGGGTCGGTGACGTCACAAGGGGACGGTGCCACCAGGTGACGACGAGAGGTGGCCCGCCCTTACCTATATGAGAACTGTCAAACAGGACGGGAGACATTTGGCGGTCGGCCGTCAATGCGTGTGGATCGTTTTTTTGGAGGGGTTCCGGCGGTGCGGCGGTGCGGCATGATTGGCGATAGATTTTCATCGGGGGACACAGTTTTTTATTTTTTAATAAAGGAATTGTCCAAAACTCTCTCTGGGTTTTTATTACTTTTTGACACTTTTTTTGGTAAATGGGTAGGGGTAATATGTACCCCATACTCATTGACATGGGGGGGGGGGGCGGGATCTGGGGGCCTCCTTCCTAAAGGGGGCTTACAGATTCCAATAAGCCCCCTGCCTACAGACCCCCACAACCACAGCCCAGGGTTGTGGGGAAGAGACCATTGTCCTGATCAACATGGGGGCAAGGTTCTTTGGGGTGGAGGTATGCTTCAGGAGGAAGGGGGGCATTCACTCTTCACCCCCCCTTTCCTGACCTACCAGGCTGCATGCATGGATAAGGGTCTGGTAAGAATTTTGGGGGGGACCCCACGCCTTTTCTTTTTACAATTTTTTACCAGCAAATGTTTTTTTTTATATTCAGCTGTCAGCGGGAAGACCCACTGACAGCTGATGACTCATCGGTTGTTAAGGATGCCACGGCCGGCTTCCTGCAGTATGCACAGTGCAGTGCGCAGTGCATTGCAGGGCGTTCGGCGGGGTGAATTCCCGCCGAACACCCTGCAAATTCAGGTGTTTCCCGAATGGGGCTAACAGCCAATGATCGGCCAAAACTCATGTTCGGGCCGAACTGTTCGTCCAACCTTAATGATAGGTCGATCGGTTGTATTACAGTCTGTATCACTGAAATATTACTGTTGCAGAGGTGTGGTTGGACCAATGGACTAAAGATATCAACTAGGACAGCTAGCACCAGTACAAGGGACACTTCTCATTAAAGTGGTAGAAAAGTCTCAGTCTAACTATTCCTAGAAATGTCTCCATCCCCCTTCTCCTACCTATCCTGCCTAACCTGTATAAAAAAGATGTGTAAACGTACCTATTTTTAATCCGCTCTGGTCCGGTCACGTACTGTAATCCTGCATTACTCAGGACTCAGGCATCAGGGGCTGAGAATTTTTGGGAGCTGTGAAGTCACCCATAGGCTATGAGTGAGGTCACCACTTCAGGCTGTACCAGCCATTGTCAGAGCTCTCTCCTCTCCCCAGCCAATCACCGACAAAGGGAAGCTGGTGCTGGGGGATCATGTGAATGGACCAGAGCAGATTAAATAGGTAAACGCACACATTTTATATACAGATTAGGCAGGATAGGTAGGAGAATGAGACAAAGTGGAGCATTTTTAGCAATTGTTAGACCTTTTCTTCCCCTTTAACCACTTCAGCCCCGGAGGATTTGGCTGCCAAATGACCGGGCCACTTTTTTGCGATTCGGCACTGCGTAGGTTTAACTGACATATGTGCGGTCGTGCGACGTGGCTCCCAAACAAAATTTATGTCCTTTTTTCCCCACAAATAGAGCTTTCTTTTGGTAGTATTTGACCGCCTATGCAGTTTTTATTTTTTGCGCTATAAACAAAAATAGAGCGACAATTTTGAAAAAAAAGCAATATTTTTTACTTTTTGCTATAATAAATATCCCCAAAAAATATATAAAAAAACTATTTTTTTCCCCAGTTTAGGCCAATACATATTCTTTTACAAATTTTTGGTAAAAAAAAATCGCAATAAGCGTTTATTGATTGGTTTGTGCAAAAGTTATAGCGTCTACAAAATAGGTGATAGTTTTATGGCATTTTTATTATTATTATTATTTTTTTAACTAGTAATGCCGGTGATCAGCAATTTTTATCCTGACTGCGACATTATGGCAGACACATCGGACACTTTTGACGCTATTTTGGGACTATTTACATTTGTACAGCGATCAGTGCTATAAAAATGCACTGATTACTGTATACATGTGACTGGCAGGGAAGGGGTTAACCACTAGGGGACTAGGAATGGGTTAAGTGGGTCCTAGGTTGTGATTCTAACTGTGTGGGGGCGGGGCTTACTGTGACACGACACTTATCACTTCTCCCTTTGAGAGGGAGCAGTAAATCAGTGTCCTGTCACTAGGCAGAACAGGGAGATGCCTTGTTTACACAGGCATCCCCCCGTTCTACCGCTCCGTGACACGATCGTGGGACACCGGCGGACATCGAGTCTGCGGGTCCCACGGGCACGGTCACGAAGCTGGCGGCAGGGCGTGCGCACCCACAAGTATCTGTACGCCCATTTGCCTGTCCGTGCCATTCTGCCGACGTAAAAGTGTGTGCGCTGGTCGGCAAGTGGTTAAAAGTAAAAGTCCTGTGTGCTTAGAAATGTATAAAGAAATTCGGGCTTTAAAAGTGGAACGTCACTCTCTCAATTAACACTGACTGTCTTTAATCCTTATGCTGCTAGCATTAATAAATAGATAAGAAACAATACCATATTTACTTGTTTTAAACTTTTTTTTTACATTTGTTCAGTTGCTTCCTGGTTTCGGGTCTATTCCAAAATGATGTAATTCATCCCTGGAGACTTCATGCCATTTTTTTTCTTTCATCTGGAGGGGGGGGGGGGCTTTTTTAGCTAAGCACACCCTCCTGCCTGCATGCCTGAGCTAAGGACAGATGGATTCCAGGAAGTAAATGCTACATAAATCATCTGTCCTTACTCAAGATGGTCGCAGCTAGAAATGCTAGTGGAGGGGTGTTTTCTAAGGGATTTCTCAGCAATTTAAATCACGGAGACCTGGATGGATGGGTGAGCTTGCTTCAAATTATTTAAATAGCCTTTTTTTGGGTTGTGGTGCTCAGATGCAGTGTAGTTATGCTTTAAAGTGCAGGTCCGCTTAAAAAAAAATAATATTAAAAGCCAGCAGCTACAAATACTGCAGCTGCTGACTTTTAATAAATAAACACTTACCTGTCCAGGGTGCCCGCGATGTCGGCAGCCAAAGCCGATCAATTGCTCGGCTCTCGGCTGCCCCGCCGCCATCCCCGGTGAGGGAATCAGAAAGTGAAACGTTGCGGCTTCACTTACTGGTTCCCTACTGCGCATACACGAATCGCGCTGTGTGTCCTAACTGCCCCCCGCTGTGCTCTGGGACCTGTGTGTTTCCCACAGCGGGGGGGGGGGAGGGGCGTGACTCCCGCGGGAGTCTATGCCCGGAAATGGGTGCAAGTACCTGTATTATACAGGTATCTGCACCTCCCTCCCCCCTGAAAGGTGCTAAATGTGACACCGGAGGGGGGAAGGGTTCCGAAAAGGAGAGGTTCAATTTTTGTGTGGACCTCCGCTTTAAGCAACAAGGCAACATTTTTCTAGGTTTGCCATATGTTCTAATGTTTTTGTTACAAAGAAAGAATATCTTGCTGCAGCTGTTGTTATTTTTCATACGTTACATTTCTTTGCATTATTTTCCCTTGGCCTCTATTCACACATATATGGAGGAAAGTTAGATTGTCAGAAAGCAAAGGTTCCTCTGCTATTCATGAGTGCATAATAACCATTCCATATGAAATTTCACTACAGCAACGATTTATCCTACACAAGATTACAATGGGGTTACCAATTACTTGACAAACAATGAGAAACAGTTGTAAATTGTGTTTGTGATGTGTAGGAGGCGTCCCTGGGGAAGAGTAATTGCAGAGAAGAGTTTCTGCAAAGGTTGCAGATTCTGAAGAAGATTCCTTGAGGACTGGGATCCCTAGGTAATATTTCATGGCAGAATAAACACACAAGACATTCGGAAGGGCTTCTTGTGTTGAAATGGTTGCTCATCAACTAAATATCCAGCTCAAGGTCTCCTTGTTAAGGTAGATACACTGAATTCTGCCATTTTCTGACAATGATCTACGTTCCCTTGAAGTGACAGCTGGTAAAACATCTTCAACTTGGGGCCAATCATGTATGAAAATTGTAAGGCTTACGGAGCCAGCCAATAAGCAGTCCTTAGTATTCAGACATGGGTGTGTACCCCCTATCGTCAAATCACACAATTGATTTGAAGCTCTAGTCCTCAAAAACAGTCCCCTATGAATTTTAACCACTTGCCGACCGATGTCAGTAAATATACGTCGGCAGAATGGCTGGTGTGCGCAAAACAACGTACAGGTACGTTGCTTTGAAATTCGCGCCGTGACCGCAGACTCGATGTCCGCCGGTGTCCCGCGATCGTGTCACGGAGCAGCAGAACAGGGTGATGCCGTTGTAAACAAGGCATCTCCCTGTTTTGCTTAGTGACAGGACACTGATCGTCTGCTCCCTGTCATCGGGAGCGTCGATCAGTGTCGTGTCACATGTAGCCCATCCCCCCCACAGTTAGAATCAATCTGGACACACTTAACCCCTTCCTCGCCCCCTAGTGGTTAACCCCTTCCCTGCCAGTGTCATTTACACAGTAATCAGTGCATTTTTATAGCACTGATCGCTGTATAAATGACAATGGTCGCAAAATAACGTCAAAAGTGTCCGATGTGTCCGCCGCAAACTCGCAGTCATGATAAAAATCGCTGATCACCGCCATTACAGTAAAAAAAAAAGATAATAATAAAAATGCCATAAAAGCATCCCTTTTTTGTAGACACTATAACTTTTGCGCAAACCAATCAATATACGCGTATTGTGATTTTTTTTACCTAAAAATATGTAGAAAAATACGTATCGGCCTAAACTGAGGAAATTTTTTTTGGGATATTTTTGGGGGATATTAGCAAAAACTTAAAAAAATTGCTTTTTTTTTCAAAATTGTCGCACTTTTTTTGTTTATAGCGCAAAAAATAAAAACCGCAGAGGTGATCAAATACCACCAAAAGAAAGCTCTATTTGTGGGGAAAAAAAAGACGTCAATTTTGTTTGGGAGCCACGTCGCACGACCGCGCAATTGTCAGTTAAAACGACGCGATGCCGAATCGCAAAAAGTGGCCCAGTCATTTGGCAGCCAAATCCTCCGGGGCTGATGTGGTAAACTCTTCTGTACATCTGCTCCTGCTTCTGTTCTGTTCTGTAAATGTGGGAGACAAAATATAGTGAATGCAGGTTCCTGGAAAAGCTGGACCAATGTAACTATGTAAAAAAATCTATATCTGGGATTCTTCTTTAAACAATATTCTCCAATATAAATGTTGGGTTAGCCCTTCCTCCATTTTTAATGCAATGATAGAGGAACGGAAGATAGAAACATATTCTGCATTAGGTAATACTTCAGCCTTAGGGGCTTACTGCCTTGCATAGGAAAGTCAATGTGCAGACAAAACAAGGGGTTTAAATATAATATCACAAGATACTATGCCTTTGAAAAAAGGATATGCAAAGACAAAGGCTAGCTGGAAACAAAGGCTTACGTGCTAATGGAATGTAGATTATAAGGATTGAGGAGATACTGTGTCTGGAAGAAGACAGCTGTAGCTAGCGAAAAGCACAGCTGATGGAAAAGAGAGTACTTCATATGAATTGTAATTCAAAAGTGTCTCTCTTGCAGTACAAGACTTGCGAATGCTGTTGCGAGGCTTTGTCTTCAGGATATTCCGCTCAGATGCACCGACACCGAGAGACTGCCGTGACAAAACTTTTAAATCTAATCTTCTGGCTTGGCTCATTAAATTTAATGGAGAATCCCAGCATATGTTGCACCATTCATTTATGTTGTCTGCAGTCTTGAAGCTGATCTGTTCATAATGGCATGGCATATTGTAAAGCTGCAAAACCAGCAAGCCTGATCTATTGCTTGTGCGTGAAAGATAATGTCATAATAAGTTGAGTACTGTACGTGATACTTTTTTTTTATTTGCACTAATACAGTATCTCACACAACTGAGTACACCCCTTACATTTTTGTAAATATTTTATTATAACTTTTCATGTCACAACACTGAAGAAAGGACACTTAGGCCCCTTTCACACTGGGGCGTTTTTCATGCGGTTTAGCTCTAATATTAGCGCTATTATACCGCATGAAAAATTTGTGCCTGTAGCCTTCAATGTGAAAGCCCGAAGGCTTTCACACTGAAGCGGTGCGCTAGCAGAACCGCTCCAAAAGTTCTGCTAGCCGCTTCTTTACAGCGGTGAAGGAGCGGTGTGTTCACCGCTCCTTTACCGCGGCTGCCCATTGAAATCAATGGGACACTGCGGTAATACCGCCCGCAAACCGCGGCAATAGCCTAGCGGCAATAGCCTAGCGGCCGCATACCGCGGTAAGAACGACGGTATAGCAGCGCTGAAAATCACGCTGCTATACCGCCACCGCACCTGCCCGCCCCAGTGTGAAAGGGGCCTTAAAGTGAAACTTCACTATATTCAGTAAGCTTGCAGGGCAAATTCTTGCAAAGTGCAACCTCCCTGTGAATTATTTTCCTTTAGTAAATAAACCACTGGGGTTGATTTATTAAAACTGGAGAGTGCAAAATCTGGTGCAGCTCTGCATAGAAATCAATCAGCTTGCATTGTTTAATTGAATAAGTTGAAGTTAGAAGCTGATTGGCCACCATGCACAGCTGCAGCAGATTTTGCACACTCTGGTTTTAGTAAATCAACTCCAGTGTGTAACAACATTGTTGCCCTCTGAAGGCAACAGAATGCAGTTCAAAATTATTTATGTTTGACTTAGTAATTATATGGAATATTCTGCATATTGATATATTACATTCCGCTGTTTTCTTTGAGCCGTTAATGAGTTTAAAGTTGGGGGTAGATCGATACAATGTTTTTAGACAGATCTGTCACATATTAATGCTGGGTCGTAATGTGCTTTATTTATTATTGTAGGTTTTGATGTTTTTTGATAAATGAATAAAGTCTCCCGAGTGTGAAAGAATTAATTTTCCATTTTCTTTCTTTGTTGTATTATTGAAATTCATACTTGAAATCACTGCACTCTGTAGTTGACTAGGAGCCATAATTTCCTTTGGAGTCAAGCTAATGAATGTGTATGGGACTATAAATATATGATTAAATAATAGTAAAGAGAAGAGACAGTGGATATTTTATTGATTTGTTCTCTAATAAATAAACCTATCAATCATGCTAGCAAACATAATGGACCTGTTTATGTGATGTGATTGTGTCAAGCTTGGGTAGTTAAAAGAAATCCAGGAGAAATTAACTTAATTGGTTGTGTACAGTGTTTGCTGTGTTTGCTCTGCCAAGTTCGGATACCATCTGCTGGGCCTCTAATTTTTATTTTTCACACTTGGTTTTCAGGTGATTATTCCCTTTTTGTGTTGAGAATGTGACTGGGTCTGGCATCTCTTGCATCACACCAAATTTAGATCTCAGGGCTCTCCTTGGACATGCACTCATTCTTTTAAAATGCATCAATGGGTTTTTACTTTATTGTTTACCTCCTGATGAAGACTTTTTATGAGTTGAAACACGTTGAGTTTCAATGCTATTGACAGATTGTCACTGAAGACATCTCCACGTGATGGAATGTAGATATGTCATATACTCTTGATGTATTGAATTGCAATCTTTTACTATGTGTCATGGCTTTTTATCTGTATCTAATGAAGAATTAAACTTTTTATCAAACTTTTATTGGTTTGGGTCCCTATAGAAAGTCCCATTCCATGTTTCTGTACACAATATATCATTAGGGAGTAGGTACTTAGACATATAATATGGTTAGCAGAGGGCAATAAGATGAACTTATTTGAATGTTCAGTGTTACATGGTCTGAATTTGGTCCCTCTTTGTGACCATCTATATGTGAACAATAAGCACAAACAAAAGAACAAACGGGACACTAGATTAAAATTTTCTAAATGTCACTGGAATTGTAATTTGGCACACTGGACCTGGTTCAGCAGCACTCTACAAAACGAGGACTACCCTCAGGAATGGGGAAATGAGAGAGCCAAACAAACCTCCAAGAGTGCAAGGTAATTTACTGATAAAATGTTATGATTTTATCTAAATTAATGATCAATTTTATCATTAAATTACCTTGGACTCTTGGATGGACTCTTGGATGTTTGTTTGGCGCTATCATTGGAAAGTAACAATAATTCAAAAAAATGTGAAAGGTAATGCCGCGTACACACGACCGTTTTTAATGACGAGAAAATGCAATTTTTTAAAATGATAATTAAAAACGATCGTGTGTGGGCTTTAGAGCATTTTTCACGACGTGAAAAATGGCCATGAAAAATTTGGAACATGCTCTAATTTTTCTCGTCGTTTTTCACCTCGTCGTTTTTCTCGTCGTGAAAAACGGCCGTGTGTAGGCTTTAACAACGTGAAAAAAAATGCGCATGCTCAGAATCAAGTATGAGACGGGAGCGCTCGTTCTGGTAAAACTAGCGTTCGTAATGGAGATAGCACATTCGTCATGCTGTAACGGACTGAAAAGCACGAGGCTGAAAAGCACGAATCGTCTCTCAACAAACTTTACTAACATGAGGATCAGCAAAAGCAGCCCAAAGGGTGGTGCCATCCAAATGGAACTTCCCCTTTTTAGTGCCGTCGTACATGTTCTACGTCACCTCGCTTTACTCGAGCATTTTTTTCCACGATAGTGTGTAGGCAAGGCAGGCTTGAGAAGAATCACGTCGAGAAAAACACAGTTTTTTTCAATGACATTAAAAACGGTCGTGTGTACGCGGCATAAGAGTTTTGGTAATTTTGGCAATAGCCCATATTGATTGACAAATTGAGAAACAGTAAAAAAATGGGAACATTCAATCTCTCCAGTTGACCTTTCTCTTTGTGAAAAAATTCCCATGAGAAAAGCTGGATACACACTATACAACTTTTATTATTCGATTTCCTTTAGATTTACCTTCAACTACTGTATGTAGTGCAAGGGCATGCCTGATTGAATGCAAATTGAAAGTGTTTAGGTTTGACCTCATAATCTAAAGGAAAAAATCTAAAGGAGATTGTGTAGTGTGTATCCATCCAGCTTAAGGATGAGCAAAAATTGGATTTTTACCTTGGCTTAAAAAATCCAGAGAAAAATCAGAACATTTCAGAATATTTCAGCATCGAATGCAAAAAATGAAGGCTATGATTGTTGGCGGATGGTGGTTTTTAAGAGTGCAATGGACTTTAAATGAATCTTTAGGGTTAAGGATTTTTTTATACTATTCTGGACCTGTTGTTTTGTTAAATATCAAGGACCATCTGCTCCCTAACACTAACCCTAACTGTCTGTTTATTTAAAAGACACTTAATCATTATGTTTTCACTAAGCAGAAGTGGCGGCCACTCCATTAGGGGCGCAGGGGCGGTGCCCCCTAATCCATGTGTCTGGCACCTAATCTACATTCAGGGTGCCAGACGCATGGATTTCTATGAGTTTTTTTTTTTTTGGAAGCACAAAATTAGAGCCTGAGGCTCTAGATGGCTTCAAAAAAGGGTGGGCTCGGGGCGCAGAGCACTGTACCCCCCTGAGCCCACTCAGTTGTGTGACAATATCTTCCTGCTTCTCCTCCTGGCCATTCAGGAAGTGTGACCTGAGACATGATTGGCCGAGAGGAGAAGCGACCGCATTGGCTGGTACTGGGGGAGGATGTACGTAGAGATCCGGGAGATCTGGAGGAGGCTGTCCCCATCGGAGGGAGGGAGCGATCTCTCTCTGCATTGACACCAACACCGGAGCCCGACCGCATGAGTACCACCCATGGGGGGGGGGGTTGGTTGGTTTGTTTGCCACCCCTCCGGCTGAAGCACCAGCCGCCACTGCTAAGCAGCATGCATTGTGAAATTCAAGACTAAATGATTAAACCCACACAATGTCACTGAGAAAAAAAAGTCTGACTTGGTGAAAAATGAACCCTGGAGCCTAGCAATGCAAGAGCTCAAAGATGCAAAGATTGAGGGCTAATTACTAAAGCAATATGCCTTGTACCAAGGATTGGATACCAAATACAGATGTTTTGCTTTTACAGCCAACTATTTTAAAGGAAAACGTCCATTCTGATCTATGGAAATGGAGGATGCTATAAGCACATAGTACAAGTGTGCCTTGGGATGAACTGTGCTAGAACATACTGTTCCTACTAAAGTGTGTGTTGGGGCCGTCTTGCACTATGTCTTTGCAGTAATTTTACATTTCCACTCCTTTTCCATTACAAAGGACTGAGTGTTTACCGCACTGCAGGTTGCTCTTAAAGTGGATCTTTCAGTAATGTTACTATCTGTATGAATTAATTTATGAAAAGTCACAATACAATAAAAGTAACGTTTTTCAAAATGTCGGACTGCTTTTATCAGCACTGCCTAGGATGTGATGAAGAAAGCATTTCCTCAGTCTTATCTTTCCCACTGACATAGTAACATTGTAGCAAGTCACTGATCTGTGTCAGACACCTATAAGCATCTCAGTCAAGGAAGTAGATGGTTGCCCAAATGATGCCTGAACAAAAAAGACTCCTTCTGGGGAGAAAAGCAAGTGAAGGCATTGCCAGATGGAGAGCTGTGATCTCTGTGAGAGGTATGGAATACTTCAGTGCGTTACATGCATTGCTTAGTTTGCATATCCTTAACATGGAAAATATATCTTATACATTCAAACAACTTTAAAACAAAACAGAGGTACCAGCCAGGTAATGAGCCAGATGGGCATGTAATAGGAGCTGAAAAAAGATAAAAAATAAATATACAATATGATATATAATGATGTATGGTCAAGACCAAATCAAATATAAAACATTGGACAGGTGACCATCAAATCTTTTCACGCAGCCACCAGAGCTGTGATCCCAAACCATTTGAGATCTTTTCCTCCCCTTCATCAAGGAATGAGTCTCTGAAATAAAGGGTATGGAGAAATTAACAGTCAAACAATATACCTCCACTTGGAGCATCTGGATTGCTTTTATGGGCTCCACTCAATATAAAAATTTTCTCCAATAATTATGTTACTAGATCCTTTTGAACAGGGTTAATGTTGACCTGACCACATGGACACCTGCCCCCCCCCCTTAGTAAAGTAGCTTCCTCTCTACCCCACTCCATATCCCTCTCAACCTCCTACAATCCTTCTCTACCCTTACTTTTCTTTTCTCTTTACTGTGCTCTGCACATGGGACTACCCTGCCACCAACATCTCAACTAGATGACACTTTGACATACCATCCCCCTTCCCCATCCCTTGGGAAGTAACTTCCCCTCTAACCCACTCCACACTTCTCTCAACCATTCCTTTTCTCTTCTCTTCACCTTGTCCTGCACATGGGACTACCCTATCACCAACATCTCAGCTAGGGCATGCTCTAACATACCACCCCCTTTCCCCATCCTTGGGTGAAGTACCTTTTAGACATGTGCATTCATTTTCGTCCGATTGCCTTTTTTGTCCGAATTTCGGGTATTTTCACGTTCGTTTTAACAAACGATAACGAAAGTGCAGAGTCTGAAATCCGAAAGATCCGACATAAAAAATGCTTTTTTTTTGTTTAGTTGCGACATCAGTTCGATATAGATAGAAGATTCAACATGACGGTGACAATAGCGATCTGTGTCTATCAAATCTGCGGTTGAATGTGCCTAACCTAACTAGAAAAGATTTGACATTATAGAGACATGAAGATTTGACGAAGCAGCTAAAAACATACGATCGCCCCGAGCGGACATTTATGGTCAAATGCTCCGCCCATAGGCTATAGAAGAATTCTAATGTTGGTGGACTGGTAATAATAAATAATAAATATAATTATTACTAGTCATACAACATTAGAATTCTACTATAGCTTGTGGGTGGAGCAATCGACCGGAAATGTGCGATTGCGGCGTTGTACAGTTTAGCTGCTTCGTTGAATCTTCTTAGAACATTCGACAGACACCATAAGCCTTCAATGACAGATTCAACCTTAATTTATTCGGATTTTCGGACTAATGCATTTTTTCAAGAAAATAAATAAATAAAAACTAATTTCGGAAGTAACTAAATTATTTTATTTTTCGTCCGAAAATGAAATTCCGAAACAAAATATTTCAGTGTGCACATGTCTAGTACCTTCCACTCTAATCCACTCCACACTTCTCTCAACCTCTTACACTCCTTCTCAACCCTTCCTTTTCTCTTCTCTTTACCTTGTCCTGCACATGGGACTACCCTACCACCAACATCTCAACTAGACCTCACTCTAAAATACCATCCGCCTTCCCCATCCCTTGGAGAAATACCTTCCTCTCTACCTCACTCGACACCCCTCTCAAACACCTACTTTCCTTCACTACCCTTCCTTTTCTCTTCTCTTTATCGTTTGCCTGCCACTAACATCTCAACTAGGACACACTCTAACATACCATTGACTCAAACGATCAGAACGTTACCCAAATCCTAAATGCGCCAAATGTTGACCAGCTGACTGCCATTTTCCATGTCATGTTGAATTGCCCTAATTGGTGACTTTTGTCCCATTGTTTATCCACTGTTATTGCTTTCTTTCTGTATACTAAAAATGCTTAAAAGCATTTTACTAATAAAAAAACCTTATCATGTAGACCAACATAAATAAATCCAGTTTTTCACGTGTAAAAGTATATCTGAACATTTACACGCACATGCTCATTGTTTCTAAGTGTTGTCATTATTGTACTTATGTCAGCCAATGCATGTGCAGAAATTGGAGTAAATTAATTCTAGAGGGAGAAGGACGCTGAATCTGGTGTTCCACATCGAGCCCCTGAGATCATTAAATTTGATTAAGTGAAGACCATGGTAAATGGAGACAGTGCGAGCTGTACTGTGTAATACTGAGCAATTTACCTGAAGAGTTTCAGATTTTCTCAGTGTCATTTAATTTTATGGCTCCTAATACATAAAATACTTTAACTTATCAACTCCTGTGCCACAATGTAGTAAAATGTACTAGAGCAGCCTATGGAAATATATTGTTTTACTTTGGAACTCCAGTCAAAACTTTTTTCTTTGTTTAAATTCATTAGAAACATTGGATAATAAATACTTTATATATTTTTAGGTGTACTGTAGCTACAGGCTCATTCACTTTGCCGCAGAAGCCCATATAGTGGGAAAGAGTCATTTATGTATAAGTATGGAGCTATTAGCAGACAGCCTATGTTAGTCGATGGAGACATATTGGTTGTACAGACTCAGTGAGTGAGTGAGTGAGTGAATAACTTATATAGCGCTACAAATGCAAACTAAATAGCTTCAAGACGCTTTGCATCCAGTGACGTCCTGATCCTTCAGAAGAGGTGGGTCTTAAGTTTTTTCCTGAAGGCCCGATGGTTTTCTTCCATACGGATGTCCGTGGGTAGAGCGTTCCAGAGCCATGGTCCCTGGACTGCAAATCTTCGTTCTCCCTTTGATTTGTAGAGGGACTTGGGGATGTGGACTCACATGCACATCTAAGTTTGACAGATGTGCAGGGACAAGTGTGCAGCCTCATGTACACCTGTTAACCTTGTATGTGAGTCCATACAGCTGCTGCACCACCATTAGCTAACATAGGCTGCCTGCAAGCAACTCTGCACTGCTCTAGATACACAAATGCTTCTTGCCTGCTGTGTGGGCCACTACGCCCATGTAAAAGAACCCTAAGCCTAAGTACAAAGCACGCGCGCGCCCGCTAGGCAGCAAATTCAAAGGGACGTATAGGTACGCTCATTTGCCTGTCCGTGCCATTCTGCCGACGTATATCGGCGTGCGACGGTCGGGAAGTGGTTAAAGGAAATCTGTTGTCAGAGATTATTGGAGACTCTCCTTTACTTTTGAGAAAATTCCCTGCCTGTCATGCTGTTCCTTTGGCTTCCATACTGTATGAGGGTCTGACAGGGACAAGTATACAGATAAGGAATTCTTACACTTTCATGACCCTTTTGACACAGCCAGTCAACTATAGTTCTTAGGCCAGCAATGACCACTTTTCTCATGGGAAGTTCACCGTAATTATAATTCTCACCCATGTATTCAGAAAAAAAGTCACCTTAAAGTAGAAGCCATACAGATAAGACGCTACACTATATTGCTAAAAATATTGGGACGACTGCCTTAAATCGCAAGTGAACTTTAATGGCATCCCAGTCTTAGTCCATATGGTTCTATATTGAGTTGGCCCACCCTTTGCAGCTATAAAAACTTCAACCCTTCTGGAAAGGCTGTCCACAAGGTTTAGGAGTGTGTCTATGGGAATGTTTGACCATTCCTCCAGAAGCGTATATTTGTGAGGACTGGCTCGCAGTCTCCACTCTAATTCATTCCAAAGGTGTTGTATTGGGTTGAGGTCAGGCCTATGTGCAAGCCAGTCAAGTTCCTCCATCCCAAACTTGCTCATCCGTGTCTTTATGGACCTTGCTTTGTGCACTGGTGCGCAGTCATGTTGGAACAGGAAGGGCCCATCCCCAAACTGTTACCACAATGTTGGGAGTATGAAATTGTCCAAATTACTTGGTATGCTGATGCCTTAAGAGTTCCCTTCACTGGAACTAAGGGGCCAAGCACAACCCCTGAAAAACAACCCCACACTATAATCCCCTTCCACCAAATGAGTTGGACCAGTGCACAAAACAAAGTCCATAAAGACATGGATAAGTAAGTTTTGGGTGATACACTCCTAAACCTTGTGGACAGCCTTTCTAGAAGAACTGAAGCTGTTATAGCTGCAAAGGGTGGGCCAACTCAATATTGAACCCTACGGACTAAGACTGGGATGCCATTAAATGTCATGTCCGTGTAAAGGCAGGTGTCCCAATACTTTTGGCAATATAGTGTATCTATGAAAATGTTCTTACTACTGAATACTATACATGTTCCAGAGCAGTGTAGCCAAAATGTATTCAATTCCAATGACGTGCCTCTCCCGGAAGTGATACGCAGCCCTGGTGTAAAAGTACGGCAGCTTCCCTCCAAGGTTTCTCGTACAAGCTGACTCTAGCTGTTGTGCTAATGCTTTGCCGGAAGCTCAGTGCACACTGGGTTTTCCAGTCATTAGTAGGAATACCGATTACCGAATTTCCGAATGACTCAGCAAAAGTCTGAACATTTTTCTTTCCAAATAACTCAATTGCTTTTCTCTAGACAATACACAAGCTCACACTTGGTGAAGTCTCAGATTTTTACTGTGAATGTTTCTGAATTTAGTAATGATTAGGTAAGCAAATATGGTTTAGTATTGAACTGGGAATTTCTCAAAACTACAAGTTACAGCTAAAAATAGAAAAGTCTTGTTTATTTCTACCTAAACAAAAACCTCAGCCATCTTGCACAATGCTTCTTCCCCTTATTAAAATGATGCTCTATTCTTAAAGTCATTGGGGTTGATTTACCAAAGGCAAATAGGCTGTTTACTTTGAAAAGGAAATTGCACTTTTCCACTGGATTTGCTTAGTGAAGCTCTGCTGATTTTCATCATCCAATCACGAGCAGGCAAAATGCTGTTTTTTTTTTTTTTTTTTTGTTTTTCCCCATCATGCGATTGGTATTCATTACAAAGTCGGAGCAATAGTGCCCTATCATTGGTGTCAGTGAGAGGAATAGTGTCCCATTTTTGGTAACAGTGGGAGGAATAGTGCCTCATCATTGGTGTCAGTGGGAGGAATGGTGTCCAATCATTGGTGTCAGTGAGAGGAATAGTGCCCCATCATTGGTGTCAGTGGGGGGAACAGTGCCCCATCATTGGTGTCAGTGGGGGGAACAGTGCCCCCTCGATAGTGTCAGTGAAAGGAATAGTGCCCCAAGGGCTGAATAAAGGCAAGCAAAGGGCCGCATCCAGCCCTTGGGCTGCAGTTTGGAGACCACTGGTCTAGAGAAAATGCACTTGCAGAGTGCACAGTAGTCTATTTGCCTTTAGCAAATCCACCCCAAAGTGAGGGAACCTCCCTCTTAAGCCCTGTACACATGATCGGATATCCTATGGATTCTAATCCGATGTTTTTTTCCATCAGAAATCCTGATGAAACTTGCCTACACACCATCAGTCAAAAAACCGACCGTTTCAAACGCAGTGACGTAAAACACTCCGATGAGCCGAGAAAAATGAAGTTCAATGCTTCTGAGCATGCGTCGACTTGATTCTGAGCATACGTGGGTTTTTAAAACATTTTAAACACCGATGGAAAAAAGACCGATGGGGCCCATACAAGATCAGTTTGTCCGATGAAAACAGTCCATCAGACTGTTTTCATCGGTAAAACCTATCGTGTGTACACGGCTTAAGTGAGTCGTCAAGTGCCACATTTGAAAAAATTATCCCTATTTCTGCTCTGGTGACAACTCACAAATTTGGATTTCCTATCACTTTCAGTCATCAGAGTGGGTGAATCTCCCAGACAGGATACTGACCAGACAAGAATACAAGTCTTGGTGATAAATCAAGTTATCAATAAAGTAATAAGGAGTGCCGGCTCACCCAATACATATTTAAAAGACTATGAATTTTTAAATTGGAATTTGACTGGCAGCTCTATATATGCCAGGAGTTTTGTGCATGGCCCATAGGGAAACCTTAAATACAGAATAAAGCATATGAGTGTCACTCCACATAGAAAAGTCCAGAAATATATTTTATTTGAGGTCCCCAAGGAAAAGCCAACACAATTTTGGGGGTTGTAAAAATTTCCCTTCTTCTGGGCTGAATGAGTTCAAGACAATTAGATCTGGACCAGATAATATTATCAGTAGCACGGTGATCTATTGCTGACCCGACAGGAGTGTCAGCAATAGTTCATGTGTGCTTCTGATAATATTACTCAGTACAGATCTCCTGTTCTCCTAAAACACATTACATTTTCCTTGGCTACATCAAAAAAATATATAATTCTGGACTTTTATTCTTAGAATAGTTTTTTTTATCCTTTATTCTGAAATTAAAAATATAAACCTGCCATAGCTTTCAATCCCTTACAACTCTATAAAAAAAAGTTCTGGTTTTAGATATATTTTAAGTAAGGGCCCTTTCACACATACGGATTCCGTGAGGTTCCGTTCCTTTAACATCTGGCTCGCTCTGTTGATACCGCTGAGCCGGCGGATAACAGGGCGGTCCCCAAACACTGTGCAGGGACCGCCCTGTCAGATCTCCGCTCTCCTCTATGGGGGGTTCGGATGAACACGGACCCTCTGTCCGTGTTCACCTCGATCTGATCCGCAGACGGATGGAAAAATATGATTTTCCTCCGTCTACAGAAACGGACCATAGCGGGGACTGATGAGATCGGATGTCAGCGGATGTTCATCCGCTGACATCCGCAATCCCATAGGGATAGATGTATGTCAGTTTTTCACCTGAAAACGGATGGATGAAAAACGGACATACGGTCCGCATGTGTGAAAGGGCCCTTACACTCACAGGGCTTTTCCCTTCCCTGGCCTGTGATTGGACAGCGAAAGAGAAGCAGCAGAATAATGAGTTCATCTCTCTGCTCTCCTCACCTGTCAGCATGTCCCTTCTTAGTATATAAACACTGTAGCACAGATGGCTGATACTTTGTACTGATTCTCCCTCACTCTCAGTTTGAGCTCTGCTGTATGGGGAATTGCAAAAGGCTGATACCAGGTGAAATTCAGATACTTACTTATGCCTGCATCAAAAAAAAAAATCATGTATTAATTAACACAGAGCTGCATTAAAAAGTGCACCTAAAAGCATTTTTAATTATTTTTAGACAGAGCTAAGATGGATTAGAACACCTGTCAGTTTTTTTTGCTGTCTGTTCCCTCTCTATTTGCCCCATTTACTGTACCACTATCTTCAAAAGTGAAAGTAAAATAAAATCCCAAATTTTGGTTTGATGCCAGAAAGTAATAGAGTGATATCTTCCAATAGGGATACCGGTTCTAGTGTCAGTTTTGGGGGACTTCCTCTCACTTCCTGTTTTGGCTATGGGGCAGGAAGTGAAGGCAAATCTCCCAAATGGGACACAAATGGCAAAAAAAAAAAAAAAACCTGACCAGCCTTTATTTTAGGGACAGGAAGTGAAGGCAAATCTACCGAATAGGACACAAATGGCAAAAAAAAAAAAAAGAAAACCATGATCAGCCTTTATTCTAGGGACAGGAAGTGAAGGCAAATCTCCCAAATAGGACACAAATGGCAAAAACAAAACAAAAAAAAAACCCTGATCAGCCATTATTCTAGGCAAAATGAAAACAAGTTTTGCTTTTTTTTTTTAAATCAAAAGGCTCAAGAAACACACAGCAAAATCATACATGTAACACATTACATTTCGTATTGTCAATGAAGAATCAGTTACACAACCATTCATCACAACCTGCAGTATACATATAACTGAGGATATACATTACTTAGCACATGAGTTATTAAATAATTTTTACTGGTATTTCATTTCAGTCCCTTGCCAATGAGTCGATAACCCTAGCATGCCCGACCCTGCCCCAGCGCGTGTTCTGTTACCCACCCAGGTGTGTTCCCAGGTACCTCTATGAACATCTAAGCAGTCTCATCTGTACCAGTTCTCTGGGGCTTATACTTGGAGTATCAAGCCATGCAGCCCATAACCTGTCAAATTTCCCAGGATTCCCCCTATGCTGGTATATGTATTTTTCCATGATAAGAGAATTACCCATGTGCTGAATTCATGTTTTAACCATCCGTGGTGTAGCAGATTTACAGCTCATAAGTATTGGTTTCCTAGCTTGACACAGGGCTCTGGCGAAAGCCATCCTTGTCATCTCCTCTGGCATTGCCCACTCCAGTACACCTAGAAGGCACCCTAGTGGATCAAGAGGGACATTAGTTTGAAATACCCGGTTGAGTAGGTGCCAGGACCCCGTCCAATACCTATGGAGTTTGGGGCAGCCGACCCGACACTATTTTGCACTTGCCACACAGCGGGTCTGACAATTTGCCCATTTTGTGAAGTTTTACTGGGGTATAGTGCACTCTCAATAGGATGTAAAATTGGGAAACTTTTTGTGATACGTTCAGCAAACAGGTGTTAACAGCCTGAAGGGCCTCTTCCCATTGCTCCCCTGTGATGGGGCCTAAGTCTGCCTCCCGCTGTGACGCTGCCTTCATGGGGTGTCCCTCCAGGAATGCAGAAAGAAGCATGAGGTAACATTGGGACCCTTTGTGTCTGTTGCGTTTTGCAGTATGTGGAAAACGGGGGTGGGGGATTGTACCCAGTCCACTGCGACGCCCTGCGCCTTGACAGCATGTTTTAGTTGTAAGTAAGTTTTGCCTTTAGTTCTACTTTTTTTTTAATCCAACAAAGTTTTATTAATATTTTGCAGAGGTTCATATCTGAGTTCAGCATTAAGTGTTTTTTCAAATACATTGTATAATATACCAATTCTATGCCTGCCTACTCATATTTATCTCGTAAATATGTTTTTCAAAGATCCTGCAGGTTTGGAATTAACAGCTGAACATACTTTTTATATATATATATATATTTTTTAACTAAAACATAAAAGTTGGCTTTCAAATTAACATAAAAACCTAGAAGTAAAATTTTAAAAAATTACTTATTTTTCAAAGTCATTTAGCTTAGCTCCTGTAGATCACGTTCATTATTTGAAATGATTACGTTTAAAATAAATTTTAGGTTTTAAATAAAAACCATAGTTTTCATTGTAATTTTCCACCATCATTGATTTGAAGGTCACGGCAACATTACAGCGTCTTTTGTTGTATTACCCCACTTAGGCAGTAATAACACTTTGTACTTGTCTGTCTTGATTTGATCATATTATCTATGACATTCATTGGTAAGATTTAACATCAATGAGAATTAAACCACAGGCTATTGCAGTCATATTTTTTTTTTTTTTTTATTATTAGTACCGAGAGAGAAATGGAAACATTCTCTAGGCTGAGACTCTGTAATTCTTGCCATCTATTATTTTAAAACCCAGATCCAGAAAAAAAAAAGAATAAGAACCTCTGTCAACTTTTTATTTTTGTGTTCTCATTTTCTTTTAATTTGAAAATGATCATGTCAGAGTCCTAATAAGAAATCGTGTCCAAAGGGATGCAGACCCTGCAATTTTCCTCATTAGTGCCCTGCAGGTACAGTAGCTGATTGATAATTATGAAACCACTTCCATTAGATTCACTTACTGCATGGCCACAGATAAACACACAGGGATTTCTTTAGAATAACAAAAGGTAGGAATCTGCAACAAATGTTGTTAAAATCCTTGCAATGTACATAGATCACCTAGAGGAGAACTTTTTTTCTCAACAAAAGTGGAGTACATTTTTGTTTAAAAAAAAAAAAAAGTCAGCAGCTACAAATACCGTAACGACTGACTTTTAAGAAACAAAAACTTACCAGCTCATGGAGTCCAGAGCTGTCTTTCTCACTGTTGATTCTTAACCAGGCTTCTGCTCTCTGGTGCCACCAGCTTGGACTGGGAGCAGGCTGTGACTTCCTGATGTCTCACCGTTGCCTCCCATCTATGCATTCATTAGGCGAAACTGTGCTGTGAGACTTGTTCTGCAGCCTCCTGGGACATGTGACATGTGACACTTCTCCGCTGACCTTTTTGCATTGATTATACACCAAATCAGTTTTTCGGATGTCTCCTACTTATTATCTCAACACAGCTGTTTAGAGCACACTATTTTTTCTCACTCATGGTTAGGTCGGAAATATACTCTCCTACTCAGCGCTGTTGTTGTACTGTGAGCATTCACACCTTAAAAAGATATTTAGCTGGGATCTGGGAGGCGAAAATCAATGGAGATTCACACAATAGTGAGTTCTAAAAGCTGACGTCTAACATCTTGTTAGAAAGTAGAAGAAAGACTAAAAAAAAAGGAAAAAAAAATTATACACCTTTTCTTTTGTCTGTCTTCATTCCACACAAAGGCAGCTACAGTATATGATAGAAACAAGAAAGGAGGTGGGGAGGAGAGGAGAGCAAAGTAATTTTAGGAGAGGGGAAGATGGGGGAGAAGAGAAAGGGAGGGTAGGAGGGTGAAGGACAGAAGAGAAGAAGGGAAGGGGGTGAAGAGAGAAGGAAGGAGGTGAGGGGAGGAGAGGTGATGATGGGAGAGGAGGGTAGGATGGTAGAAAATGGGATTGTGAGGGGGGGTAGGAGCGATAGAGGAGATGAGAATAGAGGAGGGGGAGAGCAGAGAAGAGATGAAAAGGTGAATCAAAGAGAAAAATAGAGAAGGGGAAGAGAAGAGGAAAGGAAGGGAGGAGTAGAGAAGATGAAAAAACTGAAGGGAGATGAGAAAGGAAAGAGGAGGGGGCAAAATGAGAATAACAGGGAAGTATGTGGTGGTGGTGGGGGGGGGAGAAGAAGAAGGAAAGTGAGAAGAGGAGGGAAGAGTAGGTGAAGGAAAGGGAGAGTGAATAAAAGGGAAAGGGGAAGAGTGTAGGGGAAGAAGAGAGAATGGACTGGAAGGGAAGGGATAGATTAGAGAAGAAGTGCTCAGAAGGAGGAGGACAAAACAAAAAAAAAGGCAAAGTAGGGGGAATGAGGAGGGTATGGGAAGAGGGAAAGGGGAAAAATGGACTGAAGGGTGGAATTAAGAAAAGTAGAGAATAGGAGTAGAGAGGAAAGGATGGGAAGAGTAGAGGATAAAGTAAGAGAATGGTAAAAGAATGGAAAAAGAATGTAAGGGCTCATTTACACTTCCTTCGGCTTCAACACACATTAACAGGCTTTGTTAAAGCTCTCTGAACACCAGTCAAAGCCCCTGTCACTAAATAAAATGGTTGGCTTACAGTCCTGTTTACACCTTGCTTTTGCTTTGCTTTGCTTCGGATTTGCTTCAAAAATGATACCCCATGTAGGTTTAGTGGTGCTTCAAAGCCTTTTCAAAACCTCCATAGAAGTCTATGGCAAAGCTCGCTTGAAGCCCCACTGAAGCCCAACCAAAGGCTCATCTAAGCCCCATCTTAACCTCATTGAAGCTCCACCAAAGCCTCATTGAAGTCCCACAGAAGCCTCATCAAAGCACCAAGCAAATGCAAGGTGTAAACAGGACTGTAAGCTAACCATTTTATTTAGTGACAGGGCCTTTGACAGAGAGTTTTAACAAAGCGTGTCTGAAGCCATGTTTTGAAGCAAGTATAAACTAGTCCTAAGAGTATTGTCATCTTTATATCTGGTTAAATTACCACTCTCATCCTGTCTTAGGGCTCATTCACACTTGCTTCGACTTCAACACACATTAAAGCACCTACCGCTTCAACATGCTTTTTTGATGTGTTTTTGATGCTTCTGCAATGCTTCTGTGATGCTTCAGGGGTACTTCGATGATGCTTCGGTGGTGCTTCAAAGATGCTTCGTGGTGCTTTTTTGAATTTTTAATGAAGCTTGGCAGGTACCCTGTGTGTGTGTGTTGATATCTCATATCTGCAATTTCTCTAAAACAAAGTGAAGCTAAAGCTGAATTAAAGCCACTTAAAAGCTGCAGGGGCTTTAAGCAAGTTTTGCCATAGACTTCTACTGAGGCTTTGAAGACGCTTCAAAGCACCATTAACGTGACGTAGGGTAACATTTTTGAAGCAAAGCAAACGCAAGGTGTAAACAGGACTGTAAACTAACCATGTTATTTAGTGATGGGGCTTTGACTGGCATTCAGAGAGCTTTTACAAAGTGTGTCTGAAGCCTTGTTTTGAAGCAAGTGTAAAGGAGTCCTTACTGATACCTATCATTGAGACAGGAAGCAAGACAGAAATCTATTAGCAGAAACAAAGACTACTTTGAAAACCTGGTATATGTTACAAACTTATCATTCTATTAAAAAAATAAAATAAAAAAACATTTTATTAAAGCGGAACTAAACCCTTATGGGTTTTACTTCCAATTTTTCCCCTGCAAAGTAAAAGCATAATGGGCTAGTATGCTTTGCATACTAGCCCATTATGTGCCACTGAACCGCAAATGAAGTCCGCAATGTCCCCGCTGGTGGCCGCATCCATCTTCACCTCTCTTCCTTCTGGGGCCGTGAACGCCGGCTCTGCGACTGGCCGGAGTTGCGTGACGTCACTCCCGCGCCGAAGCTGCCAGTCAGGGCACAAGCCCCTTAGAAACAGCACGATCATGCCCTTTCTTCAGTACGCATGCGCCGATGACTTTGGCACAAGCGTATATGGTAAATATTTCCTAAACCGTGCAGGTTTAGGAGATATTTCCAGTACCTACTGTACAGGTAAGCTTTATTATAGGCTTACCTGTAGGTAAAAGTGGTGTAACTAGGTTCACAACCACTTTAATCTGTCTGTCCATATTGCAGATTTTTTCTTTTTTTTTCTTTAATTTTTCATGCTGGTGACACAAGTAAGTGATAATAAATACGCTCAGTGGAGAAATAGATGGAAATAAAAAACAACGAACTACTTTTCTTCAAATTGGAATCTCAAGGTTTTGTCTGATGTTCTGTTTTAAGTTCCTATTGACTGTTCATTGAACTTTTTGAGCTTAGATATTGTTGTTGCAAAGTTACCGACTAGCGCTATTTCATATGCAAGTACTAAGTTCTGGGGTGAGATAAAGTTGATATTTATGATGTAACAGCTAAGTGCTGTAGATAAGACAATGTGCAGAGTGTCAAAGCATATAAGAAAACTCAAAGAAGGGTACACCAAGGGGATTTCAGATGATACATCTGACCAAGAGGCCACTGACTGCTTCTATCATACATACAGTACATCAAAAAACCTTTTGGATCAAACAAGAGTTCTTCTTTTTTCCTAGATTACTTTGACATGAATAGTGGTATTAATTGAAGGTGAAGTCCTTTAATATGTGACAGTACTTAAGATCAGTAAAGATCTGTAAACCAGTGAAAGCAAAACTCCAGAAAAAAATTAGTAAACCAGCTTTAGCTGCAGTGTTTAACTTCAATCCAGAGATTTCCCAGGCATTACATTTTTCTGCTACTAGATGTCCTCAGTCTGATGGCATCATCATTCAACCTAGTTCCTCTGAGCCCAGGTCATCCTGGATCTGCCCTAGCATCTCTCTGTCACTCAGCTCTCTCTTCCTTCTCCTCCTGCTTGTCTGCCTCTCATGGCATTCGCTGTAGAAGGGCGGTGGCGCCATGTTGGGAGTCCTGGGCCACTCCATCATTCCTCTTGGATCGGGTCATTGCCGCTGTATATTTGGGCAGGTGACTTGATGGTAGATGCAGCGGGATCCGAGAAGTGTGTAGAGCGATCGGGGCACAGGAGAGGCGAGGCAATGAGCAGGGGAGAGGATGTCCACAGGAGCTCAGAGAAGTCGGTCTTCTCACATGCCATGCTCGACTCCGCCCCCCTCGGACAATAAGATTGTTCCTTCTCTCAGCCTATCGGGTCTCAGGACCCGCTTCCTGTGTGGCCGGGAGGAGAATCAGGAAGACAATAGTGAATATTATTCACTATTGTCACACAACTAGGTGGGTTTAAGGTGCAGAGCCAATAATGTGCTATTAAGGAAAAAAAAAACATTGGAATCCATGCATCCGGCACCCTGTATGTAGATTAGAGGGCCGGGCGTATGGATTAGGGGGTCCGGCGCCCCTTCGCCCCCTATGAATGGGTCACCACTGTGCAAGACATTTTGTGAATTGCACTTGACACCACCATCTTATTTGTGGGAAGTAGTCTGTGACAGCCCGTTGTTTCACAGCCATCTCCTCACTGTGCATGTGGTAGACACATCTGGTACCCACTCCTCCCTTCCAAAAAAAAAAAAAAAACTGCAATGATGGTAGTATGGGCAGAACTTATCATTTTAGGTGAAGTTCTGCTTTTGTTAGCCCTTAGAATTACTGCTGAGCGGCGCAGTCTCACTGAGCCTGCCGGATTTCTGAATGAACCCTGCCAGCTCAGTGCGCATGCGCGGGGATCTGACGGTCCCGTGAGCATGCGCGGGAGTGACGTCATCGCCGCTCCGGCCACTCACAGCGCCGGTGCGGCGATAACAGGAAGATGCTCCGGGGGACATGGCTGCGGAGGGGACCGAGGAGGACTTCGGGGGGCTTTGATCTCAGGTAAGTGCAGCATAATGAACTAGTATACTATGCATACTAGCTCATTATGCCTTTCTCTTGCAGGGTTTTTTTTAACCTTATTTTTTCAAGAGGGTTTACTTCCTCTTTAATGACCCTGCACCCCTGCATACTCACACGGACTTCCACAAAACCTGGACACAGGATTGAACGTTCCATCCCACCCAACACACTTTGGAACATTCAAACTCAGGCCCCGATCCTGAATTACAAAACCCATAACAAATAATCTGGAGCTTCTCAAATTGCAGCTTTGAGAATCCTGTGATATTTGTATATATATTTCTTAAACTCAGATCATGGCAGGTTCTTTAATTGTCAAACCCTTAAGCCCTAACCCCTAACTCTTAACCCCAAATGTACCTTTAGCCCTACTCCTTTTATTAACTTAATCACTTCAGGACTTTCCTTGCCACTCTGAAAGCAGTAATGATGAAAGCTTCTGGTTCCAAGTCCAAGATCTTAGCACTAAGAATTATGCCCTGCACACACGATCGGTTTTACCAATGAAAACAGTCCGATGGACTTTTTTCATCGAACAAACCGATCGTGTTTGGACCCCATCGGTCTTTTTTCCATCGGTGAGGAAAAATAGAACATGTTTTAAATTTATCCGATGGAAAAAAAACGATAGCAAATTATGATTGTCTGTGGGGAACTTCATCGGAGAAAAAACCCACGCATGCTCAGAATCAAGTCGACGCATGCTCAGAAGCATTGAACTTCATTTTCTCGGCTCGTCTGAGTGTTTTACGTCACAGCGTCTGGGATGGTCGGATTTTTGACTGATGGCGTGTAGGCAAGACTGATGGAAGTCAGCTTCATCGGAATTCCGATGGAAAAATTCATCGGATTTGAAGCCATAGGAAATCTGATCCTGTGTACAGGGCTTAACTGATTCAAAACACTCTATCGTCAAAAGTTTGTGGGAAAACTGAGCATCACGCTTGTTATATGACCAAAAGTTTGTGAACACCACAGGGTTTTTCTATGAAAAATGCTACAGCATACCAAAACATTTTAGGCAATTTTGGGGAAAAGGTCCTTTTCTACCCCAGCATGGCTGTGTCCAGTTGCACAAAGCCAGCTTCATTATGAAATGGTTTGATGGATTTGGTGTGAGGGAACTCAAGTGGCCTTTACAGAATCCTGACCTCAACCCTACTGAACACCGTTGGGATGAATTGAAAGGGCAATTGTGAGCCAGGTCTTCTCATCCAACTTCAGTAGCTGACCTCACAAATGCTCTGTTTTTTGAACTCCATATTAATGGTTTTGAAATAGGATGTCCAACAAGCTCATAAAAGTGTAGTGATAAGGGGTCCAGAAAGTTTTGGCCATATAGTATATATTGCATATATCAAATTATAATACTACATGTTTATCAATGAACACTATTATATTTCTTTTAGAAAATTGATGTGGAATTTATTAGACATGTGAACACTGAAATATTTTGTTTCGGAATTTCGTTTTCGTTAGAAAAATGAATTTATTTAGTTACTCCCGAAATTCGTTTTTATTTATTTCGTTTTTCGTTAAAAATTGCATTCGTCCGAAAATCTGAATTAATTAAGGTCGAATCTGTCATTGAAGGCTTATGGTGTCTGTCGAATGTTTAAAGAAGATTCGACGGAGCAGCAAAACTGTACGACGCTGCAATCATACATTTCCGGTCGAATGTTCCGCCTACAAGCTATAGAAGAATTCTAATGTTGTATGACACTAGTAATAATTATATTTATTAAATATTATTACTAGTCAACCAACATTAGAATTCTTATATAGCCTATGGGCCGAGCATTTGACCGAAAATGTACGATTGCAGTGTCGTACAGTTTATCTGCTCCGTCGAATCTTCTTAGAACTTTCAACAGACACCATAAGCCTTCATTGACAGATTCAACGTTTGTATGTTTTTCGATGCTTTGTCGAATCTTTGTCATTCACGTTGAATTGTCAAGTTAGTTCTACCTATTTTACTGCTCCTCCTCTTTGCTTACAATCAGCCAATAACATTCATCATCATCATTATTTTATTTTACTTCTCCCACCCAATTCCAGCAGCGATCTTTTCTCTCTATAATGTCAAATCTTTTCTCTCTATAATGTCAAATCTTTTCTCTCTATAATGTCGAATCTTTTCTCTCTATGTAGAATAATCTTGGACTAATAGAGTTAAGGTAAGGCACATTCGACCACAGGTTCGATGGACACAGATTGTTAATGTCAGCCTCATGTCGAATCTCCTATCTATATTGAACTGTTGTTGCAACGAAAATGAAAATTAAGCATTTGTTTATGTTGGATCTTTCGGTTTTCGGATTCTGCATTTTCGTTTTCATTTGTTAAAACGATAACGAAAATACCTGAAATTCGGACGAAAATGCATTCGGACGAAAATGAATGCACATGTCTAGAATATATGTTTGGATGACCTCTGCATGTATTTTCCATCTCAGATCATCAGTTAAGCATGTTTTTTTTTTTCCTATGACTATGGTATATCCCTCGAAAGCTTATCTGAGATCTCTCTCTAGAGACTTGAAAGCCATGACATAATCAAATACCATGCAATGTAGACTCATCTCTACATATTTATGTACCCTTATGTAAGTCAATGTCAGTTCTGTATTTTGTTTCCAGTTTACAGAGAATCCTCTATATCCTCCTTGTTGTTGCTCACAGTAGTACATAACTCAGGGCAAAGTAATGCAGAATTGATGTTCATGCAGGATTAGCCATGCTTGTTATGATGAGGCATGGCATGTGGCACAAGGGTGAAATCACCCAGCTACAAATAGCAATGAGAGCCTTTGGAATATAAATTATATTGTGAGTTTTCCTGTGTTTAAAGGAATATATAACACTGCGGATTATTTTAATGTCCTTTTGAAACATTGCTTTCATTCACATGTCATCTTTCACAATCATCAGCTGTATTTCCTAGGCACCCATGTCTTTGGTAAAGATCTACATTCAATATGGTAAAATAAAAAAGTAAATTTGTATTGTCAATGTACAAGACTGATTTATGACAGCTGGCATAATAAAGTGTACTATGCCAGTCTGTGTGCCCACAAAGACCCCTAAAAAGCCAAGACTGCTGTATATGAGAATAGGCGCACACCCTCCTTCAGCCTACAACACAAAGCTCATTCCTGAGTAACAGAAGGTGAAATCCAATTTAAAGTTCAGACACTTTAGTCTAATACCTTCTGAAATGCTTGATAAATGCACATCACAATCAAAACCTATTTAAAGCTGAATTAAAAAAAAAACGACAGCTTTAGACACATCACTTGCCCATAATTAAGGAGGTCCCACCTTGTACAGGCAGCTGAATTCTGGAGAAATCTTCCCTACAGGGATGCCCCGTCTTCTTCTTGTCTTTTCGACATGCCGCTCCTTTCTCCTCCTCCATTGAGAACATTTCTTAGTTGATTACACTGCTGTAAATGGGAGACAGAGTCATGTGACTGATCAAACTTTTCTCCATTCCCTGTTTGACCATCTGTATCGCTGTTTTGCTTGAAGACCTGAAGCTTTTACTCATTGCAGCACTGGACCTTCTGAGACAGGAAGAGGACAGGGCTTCCCTGTAGGATCCAGCTGTCTGCACAAAGTGGTAAATTATTTGACTAAAGCTATAGGGAGTTTTTTTTTTGTTAAACTTCAGCTTTAAAGTAGACCTGAACTCAAAAAGTACAGGTTTGCTATACTATATTAAACATTCTCTTATGGACCCCTCAGCATTCCCCTAATTCCAGGGGTAGGCCCAGTAACTTTTATTTTTCTTATATATATATATATATATATATATATATATATATATATATATATATTGGTTTAATGTGCTTTACAAGATGCAACAACCCACCTAATTTCCTGACTAGAAGACATTCAGCATAATCAATACGTTCCCTCCCCAGCATGACTGTCCCTGGCCTGCCCCTTTCATTCATTGCATTTCAGTTCTTTTAATTAGTGAGGCTGAACATCACACATGGGCATTACCTACAGCAGTTTATATACAAATATAGCCTGCTTTGGAGCGCTTCCTCCTCCAGACTGATATGCACCCACCATAGAATTTTTTTATAATGTTATACAGGTTTTATATAGCGCCAGTTTGCTTAGCACTTTGATGTATGCACAACTCCTTCCAAGAGCCAGATCACTGCTTACTTTAGAGCTGAGGGCTCATGAAAGGAGAAATGAGGCAGGGTAAGCTTTGTACAGCACCCTGCCGGTCCCTCCCACTGGGCATGATCTGCCAGCAAATCCTAGAGAAGAACAGAGATCGAGTGATAACGTTACCGGGACTAAGATCAGGCATGTAATCAAAATATATAGTTTTTTTAAAAAACTACTTCAGAATGTTGAAAAATAAAAGCTAATTGAATGTTATATTTATGTTAAATTCCCCACTTTGCTGGTTTTATTATTACCTAAATTCTCATTGGGAACATTCCCCCTCACTTCCTATTTGATATAGTTGGATAGTTACATAGTAGTAATAAGGTTGAATAAGGACAATAGTCCATCAAGTTCAACCTGTGTAAGTGTATGTGTGTCAGTGTCGATAATAATTTCCCATATCCCTGTATGTTGTGTTCTTTAAGATGCATGTCCAATAGTCTTTTAAAACTTTCAATACTCTCTGCTGACACCATTAATTGTAGAAGAGAGTTCCACATTCTTACCGTCCTGACAGTGAAAACCCCCCTGCGCAGCTTAAGGTTAAACCTCTTCTCCTCCAATCTCATTGTGTGGCCCCCTTGTCCTCTTACACCGCCTGAGATTGAATAGCATTTTTTCCTATGTTCGGATCACCATTGAGGTATTTGTAAATCGCTATCATGTCCCCTCTCAAGCGTCTTTTCTCCAACGAGAATATATTTAGTGCTTGTAGTCGCTCCTCGTATTTGAGGTCCTCCAGTCCCCTTATTAATTGAGTTGCCCTTTCTTTGGACTCTCTCCAGTTCCAGCACATCCCTTCTGAGGACTGGTGACCAGAACTGGACATAATACTCCAGATGTGGCCGGACCAGAGTTTTATAAAGTGGCAGGATTATAGTTTTATCTCTGGAGTATATCCCCTTTTTTATGCATGCTAACATTCTGCCGGCTTTGGTAGCTGCAGCTTGACATTGCATGCTATTGCTCAGTCTGTCTTCCACTAGGACCCCCAGATATTTCTCCATCCTTGACTCCCCCAGAGGTCCTCCCCCCAGTGAGTAGTTTGTGTTTATGTTTTTAGCCCCCAAGTGCATCATTTTTCATTTCTCCATATTAAACCTCATTTGCCATGTAGTTGCCCTCTCCATTATTTTGTTTAGGTCTTTCTGTAAAATTTCTATATCCTGATGTGAAGTTATTGCCCTGCTTAATTTTGTATTGTTTGCAAAAACTGAGATTGAGCTATGTATCCCTTCCTCTATGTCACATATGGATAAATTAAACAGAATTGTTCCCAAGACAGAACCTTGTGGTACCCCACTTACTACAACAGGCCAGTCTGAGCAGTGGCGGCCCATCCTCTAGGGGAACACGGGCGCCGCCCCCAATGCCAATCTGTCCAGCTCTCTGATCTACATACAGGGTGCCAGACTATGGATTCCAATGGTGGGGTATACTTTTTTGAAGGACGTGATTAGAGCCAGAGGCTCTAATAGGTTTAAAAAAAGGTGAGTTCGGGGCGCAGGGCACTGCGCCCTGATCCCACCCAGTTGTGTGACAATAGCGAATGAGAATTCACTATTTTCAGACTAAATCTCCCCCCTGCGAATTAGGAAGTGGGTTGTGAGACCTGTTTCCCAATTGGCCAAAACGTAAGGCAATCCTATTGTATGCCTAGTGCCTAGGAGGAGGAGAGAGGAGATGCACGGTGAAAGCCGCCATGCTGGAGATGAGGACACTGGACACCGCCGCCCGTCATCCATCACCTAGATTGGGTCCACCGTGCTGGAGCAGAGTACACCTGTCACCTAAATGGGGTAAGTGCTGGACCGACCAGCTGATAGCGGTTGTTTGCCGCCCCCCCCCCCCAGAAAAAAAACAGCCGCTGCTGAGTCTGAATACACATTATTTATCACTACCCTGTGGACATGTCCCTGTAACCAGTTTTCTATCCAAGAACAAACCTCATGGTCCATGCCTGCAGACCTCAGTTTGTAGATTAAGCATTTATAGGGAACTGTATCGAATGCTTTTGAAAAATCCAGATGTGCCACATCCACAGGCCTTCCCCTACCTAGATTGCAGCTTACTTCCTCGTAAACAGATTGGTCTTCTAGGAACAACTCTTCGTAAACCCATGCTGATTACTACTAATGATACAGTTTTCATCAGCAAATTTATGGATATAGTCCCTTATCATCCCCTCCAATAATATACCTACTATTGATGTTAGGCTGACCGGCCTGTGGTTTCCAGGAATATGTCTCTGCCCTTTTTTGAATATTGGTACCACATTGGCTTTTCTCCAATCTGTTGGTACAATTATTGTCAGAATGCTGTCTGCAAAGATTAGGTGGTCTAGCTATAACCTGACTGAGTTCTTTGAGGACTCACGGGTGTAAGCCATCTGATCCTGGTGATTTATTTGTGTTAAGCTTATTTGTGTCTATCCTTGACTCCAGCCTCTGTTGGCCACGAGGGTACATCATGTGATGTGTTACTATCAATATTGTCGTGGTCAATACACCCCTCTTTTTCCTGTGTAAAAACTGAGGAGAAGAAAGTATTTAGTACAGTTGCCTTCTCTTTGTCCTCTGTAATCATCCTCCCTTCATCATCTTTAATGTGGGCAATGTGCTCTGAGTCATCTCCCCAAAAATTACATTTATGTTGCAGAGGATGCCTGAATTTTGACTTGTATCTTAGAGGAGGCTTCTGTTAAAATCAGTAAGCCAATCACACAAGTAGGAAATGATATTTCTAGGGAGTGTTCTGTATACATTCTGTGTACAGAACACCTCCAGATAGCCATATTGCATTGCATTTTACAGAAAATTACAGAGCTGCAGACTGAAAAGAAAATGTAATTTTTAATAACATTCAATCACAATATGACTTTAGTTGCAATAGTACATGCTATATTATTTATTTTGTTATTTGCTATTTTTTTTCCACGAAAGTGGAGTTACCCTTTAAGCATTCAAAATTGCATTTTGGTTGGAAGAGACTCCATTTGAATTTCTGGGTTACATCATTATGAGCTGGGAGTTCGAGCAGCTATTAAAGTCGATTCCCCCTGGTGCTGGGCTATATTTGGGCTCTGGAGCCCCAGTGACATCCCGCAGCCTGTTGTACCCCAAGAGGCCTATGACTGGCTGGCCATTTTGATTTCCCTAAAGAGAGAAGTAACAGGGGGAACTAAAACGATGTACATCAGAAGAGAATAAGATCCCAGGGGTTAAAAAGAAAAATGTTCCGCTCAAATGAATATAAATGCGGCAGTATAAATATATCAAGCTATATATCATCAGATAAATGCAGCTTATTATGCAGATGTTTAATTTATTCTGTGTAGTATGTTCTTCTATGAAAACTGGGAAAAATGAAACACATTAAATGACTATTAAGGCTAAAGAAAAAATGCTTTATGTAAACAGATCCTAATTAGCTTCGCAAATATGTTTGTGAAAGTTCCACAAATCTGCACAACAGATTTGTAGTGACATAATATTATATTTTGTTACATACTCATGAGTCACTGAACCATTTTTGACTTAAGGAGATTTAAAGCCTATCTCTAAGCAAAAATAAAAAATAAATAAAGAGAGAAACAGAAAACAAAAAAAAACTGCAGTCATTGGTTAAAAACTAAAAAATAATTAGGACACTGTTTTTAATAAATCTGAAACTATTGAAATCAAAAGCTACTCTTGCAGTGGGGTGACGTTACTAAGGTCAGTATAACTGCTGTTTATATCCCTCTTATGCCGCGTACACACGATCGGAAATTCCGACAAGAAAAGTCCGATGTGAGCTTTTGGTTGGAAATTCAGACCGTGTGTAGTCTCCATCGGACATTTGCTGTCGGAATTTCCGCCAACAAAAGATTGAGAGCAGGTTCTGTATTTTTCCGACGGAAAAAGTTCCTATCGGAACTTCTGATCGTCTGTATGCAATTCCAACGTCCAAAAAAAAAAAAACCACGCATTCTCAGAATCAAGCAGAAGAGCCAAACTGCCTATTGAACTTCATTGATCTCGGCTCGTTGTACGTCTTGTATGTCACCGCGTTCTTGACCTTCGGAATTTCCGACAAGATTTGTGTGACCGTGTGTATGCAACACAAGTTTGAGCCAACATTCCGTCGGAAAAAAATCCACGGTTTTGTTGTCGGAATTTCCGATCGTGTGTACGCGGCATTGGACAAAAATTAGCATTTAACCCTTCTACTGCAAGAGAAGCCCCACTGCAAGGGTAGCTTTTGATTTTACCTGGAATTCAAGTTTATAGTTGGCTTGAACTCAAAATAAACAATTTTCTACATTATAGGGAGCATGTTGAAAGAGAAGTATGGCCAAAGCATTTTTGGTCATACCTCTCTTCTGTACTTACTTTTGTGCTCTTGTGACCCAGAGTCAGCTTAAAGTTGGCTATTGCCCTGCCTCTACCAAGATGGCTGCCTTCATACAGTTACACAGGACAGAACAAGTCAATAATGTGGAAAAGATCAGCTGCAGGAAAACCAAAGCCAATACTGATGACTTTTCCCTTTGTGTGGTTTTCCAGAGTTCAACTTCTTTGTATGGCAGCCTTGGCATGTTTTTGTATTAGAATGAGGTAGGATAATATTTTTATTTTTGCATTGTATCTAATCCTTTTCACAAAGGGCACCGCAAAATAAAAACCCTTCTGACCTTGTTGAGGTATCAATAAAACTGTTCCTTTAAAAAACATTTATGAGGAAGAAAACTAATGGGCCGGGTGAAGACTCCAGCCAGATAGAGGACCAGAGCCATTTGAGTTTTGTAACAGTTCAGCATCTAGTCTTCAGGAACTTATTATGTACAGTCTTGAGGAAAGAAGGGGAAGGGGAGACATGACCGAGACCTTCAAGTACATGAAAAATATGACTAAAGTTCTGGGGGGCAGTATTTTCAATATGCAGCTAAGATAAAGAACATGGAGGCATGACCTCAAACTAGCAGGGGGAAAGTTCCAAAGTAATTCTTTAACAAAAGAGGAGTTGGTGCTTGGAACAGACTTCCAGAGGTAGTGAGTCAGTTATTAGTAAGTGGATTCAAACATGTTTAGGAAAACATAGACATATAATTTATGGATGGGGCAGACTCAATGTACTACTTGGTCTTTTTTTCTGCCATTACCCTTATATGTTTCTAATTGGCAGAAGGCCCAGGGCACTAATGATGTATGCTTCCTCCACTGCAAGTACAGGGAATCATGTAAGCACGTGTAGGGGTCCCCAGACAAAGGTCATACTATAAGCCTCATCCAGTATGAAGGTCTCAATACAGTAAATCCTTGGTTTGAGAGTAACTTGGTTTGAGAGCATTTTGCAAGACAAGTACATTTTTTATTACATTTTGACTTGATATACAAGCGATGTCTTGATATACAAGTAGCGTCATGTCACAACTGGGTATAAAAGAGAAGAAAGGCGCCTCTAAGTGTAGCAATACACTTACATTTAATGAAGGTACAACATTTAGAAACTCACATGGTTGATAAAAAGATGCACATCTAAGTATGCAGGCACCCGAGGTAAAGCTGTCCACATAGACCATCCTCCTCACCGCCATTGAGGTCGTCCCTTCCACGCTGCGCCCCACGAGTGGTTCAAGCCTCACTTTTAGATTGGTCTACTGCAGAGTATTCTTCCTGGTCACGATTGCAGACAGACAGCAGTGAGAGCCGGTGGTGCGGAGGATGGTCTATGTGGATAGCTTTACTCCGGATGCCCGCATACTTAGATGTGCCTCTTTTAATCATCAACCATGTGAGTTGCTAAATGTTGTACCTTCATTAAATGTAACCATGTTGCTACACTTAGAGGCGCCTCTCTTCTCTTTTATACTCTGTAGCTCCTGCTGGATTTTGCTTACAATCCCCTTGTGGAGGCTTCCATTTGTGGATGGACATTTTATTCACATTGCTATAATCTTTTTATATGGACTATAAACTGAAGGACTTATGAATAAATGGTTGTGGAACGAATCATTGGAGTTTCCATTATTTCTTATGGGGAAATTCGCTTTGATATACAAGTGCCTTGGATTACAAGCATGTTTCTGGAACGAATTATGCTCACAATCCAAGGTTTTACTGTACTATTAAACCCATCCCTGATAGCTTTACTACTTCTTCTTACATCATACAACTTGTGTAAATGGCTATACTCAACTCATAGAAGGAACATCTCTAGTTTCTGCACATACACTGTGGTTGGTGGCCTCTTTGTGACCTGCAACCAGCATTCAAAACACTATTTCTTAAGAATCCAGGGCAGATCATGTGAACGTGTCCCCTGTCACACCACCAACGAATTTACTGGGTTATATACCGTAAAGCAGTGAAAAGCCAGCAACAGTGAGAATAGACTTCCCTGAGTGCTATTAATGTCACAATAAATGAATCCATTGATAGATTGTGTCACCCTCATTTGTTCAAATATCGGTCCAGAAACTAACTCGACTTTGATTGCTGAGCAAATAAACCATAAATAACGGTGACCTTTTCCAGCCTCTTGTCAGAATATGCGACTTTACAGTCCTGGCGTACTTATCAGGAGAAATATCACACAACCCGGTACGGGATAGCCTAAAATCATGATCACACATTTACCAGAGCTATTAAATGAAAATACTGGAATACTTGAACACTGCAAGCTGAAAATTGTCTCAGCTAGCTTTCTGCTATAGGCATGCCCCCTATTTTCTATAAACAATAGCTATAAGAATGTTCTGTGACCAATACATGATAAGAGTATTTTAGAGGGATCCTGCTAATAACAACCTCTAGGCCATTGCCCACTGTACTGTACCATAATTAATTTTCTCATATTAAAACGTCCACATATGTGAAGGGTTTAATAGTCATAGCAGCCTTTTATTACAAAAGTTCCAAATAGAAACAATGATTAACAAAAAAAAAAAAAAAATAATGATAAATATAGATAAATGGAGTTGATGGTTTTTAAAGGCACCACAGATGAACATCCTACCAGAACACTGTATCTGCCGCCCCAGTTTTTGCTTTGTGCTAGGCCCCCAGCCAGACCAACCGACCAACCCCCCTTGGTGACAGTTATAGAATCCTAACACAGAATACACATATACCCATCCTGGGTCACAACAACTGGACCACACTCAAATAGGACACAATACTTTAGACCAGTGGTCTCCTAGTTTCCGAAATGGTAAAGTGCAGCGCTAAATATGATAAACGTGAACACCTGCTACTCAAACATGTATTGATAGCAGAGAGTCACAGTGGTGCATACAACAAATATAAAATATGAATCAAATATTGTCATTCAATAAAATATATAGTGAACAGTGTCACATTTACATATGACGAAAAGTGCTAGTGCATAGTTTATATATAGTCCATAAAGTGTTTCCAGTGGATGAAGTGACTCTCCAAGGTGAGTGATAATAAAACAGTTGTCTGTAGGTATTCCACCACCGATAAAAAAGAGAGGCTTACCAGATATGTTGAACCCAACTAGGCATACGCCCAGTGAGTCAACAGAGCTTATGGTGTAGCACACCCAGGGGAGGAAAGTATATCAGCATACACCGCTTCCAATGTAGACATATGAGGCGGGAGACCGTCACAATATTGTTTCCAGTAGGGTTCAACCAAGGATGCAGTGACACAAACTCAAAGGCAATTCATCCAAATGATAAATCGGTAGAAGGAGAGAAAATAGGCCACATATTGTGATACCATTTCAACAAGTAACATTTATTGTATAAGTAAAAAATGGACACTCACATTTGAGAAGATATTAAAAGCATGTAGATAAAATCAAATGATGCAGTGGCTTTAGCAGAGCCCATCCCAACGTTTCGTCCTAAAAAGGCATCCTCTGGGGGGTCTCCAAGTTTCCACCTAGGGGCCAGATGTAGCCCTTTGTTTGTCTCAATCTGTCCCCTGGGGCACTATTCCTCCCACTAAAACCAATGATGGAACGCTATTTCTGCCATTGATACCAACGATGGGGCACTATTCCCCCCTATAATACCAAAGATAGTACATTTTGTATTCCAACTAGCCACAGTCTGGTCCCTCTAAAGTCTGAAGAAATTTAGGTAAATTGGCTCTTTGTTTAGAAAGTTGTTTATAAAAGTTTGGAGACCCCTGCTTTAGATAGTACCCTCTCCACTTTGTTTTTTGGTGCAAAAATTAATGCCTTCAAAGAGACTGTATCCACTATAAATGCAATGCAATGAAATGCATACTAGCAGATTATGAGATTGCCTTGCAGGGGACATTTTCTTTATTAACTGTGGTTTACTACAGCTTTAAACACATGAAAAAAAACACATAAAAAAACACATAAAAAACAAAGCTTTAGTAATACTTTAAGCTGGCCATAGATGGATAGACATGTGCACACTGAAATATTTTGTTTTGGGATTTCGTTTTCGTCCGAAAAATTAAATTATTTAGTTACTTCCGAAATTCGTTTTTAATTATTTTGTTTCGTTAAAAAATGCATTCGTCCGAAAATCCGAATGAATTAAGGTCGAATCTGTCATTGAAGGCTTATGGTGTCTATCAAATGTTCTAAGAAGATTTGACGAAGCAGCTAAACTGTACGACGCTGCAATCATACATTTCCGGTCGAATGCTCCGCTCACAAGCTAGAGTAGAATTCTAATGTTATATGACTAGTAATAATTATATTTATTAATTATTATTACTAGTCAGCCAACATTAGAATTCTTCTATAGCCTATGGGCCGCGCATTTGACCATAAATGTCCGCTCGTGGCGATCGTATGTTTTTAGCTGCTTCGTCTAAACGTTATGTCTCTATAATGTCAAATCTTTTCTCTCTGTGTCAAATCTTCATGTCTCTATAATGTCGAATCTTTTCTCTCTATGTCGAATAATCTTGGAGTAATAGAGTTAGGTTAGGCACATTCAACCGCAGATTCGATAGACACAGATCGCTTTTGTCACCGTCATGTCGAATCTCCTATCTATATCGAACTGTTGTCGCAACGAAACGAAAATAAAGCATTTTTTTTATGTCAGATCTTTCGGATTTTGGACTCTGCACATTCGTTATCGTTTGTTAAACGAAAATCCCAGAAATTCGGACGAAAATGCACATGTCTATAGATGGATCAAAATTTGTCCGGTTAAGCAAAGACTGGCCCACTATCAATCCATGTATCCCTATTCTTCATTGACAGAATTTGATCTAATGATGGACTTCTGTCGAACGGGACAGTTGGAAAACTTTTCTCAACCAGCCTGCTGCAGCCAATCAGCTGCACCACTGATCGGTGTATTCTGACAGTGAAGGGGTCCCCACTGTCAGAATACAATTGTATAATGGGTGGACTCCTCCTTCCACCTTGCTTGTTTGGATGGGGGATCTGTTTATTATTTTTAAACAGCCTGCTGGCTGATTGGAAAAAAAAAATCCATCTTTGCCCAACCTTACTGGCAGAATAAACAGGTAATAAAACTATATTACAAGGCTGACACCTGTGTTATTGCGTAATACATGTTATTTTTAGACATGTGCATTCGTTTTCGTCCGAATGCATTTTCGTCCGAATTTCAGCTATTTTCGTTATCGTTTTAACAAACGAAAACGAAAGCACAGAATCCGAAAACCGAAAGATCCGACATAAACAAATGCTTTATTTTCGTTTTCGTTGCTACAACATTTCGATATAGATAGGAGATTCGACGTGACGCTGACAATAACAATCTGTGTCTATCGAACCTGTGGTCGAATGTGCCTAACCTTAACTCTATTAGTCCAAGATTATTTTACATAGGAGAGAAAAGATTCGACATTATAGAGAGAAAAGATTCGACATAGGAGAGGAAAGATTCGACATAGGAGAGGAAAGATTCGACATAGGAGAGGAAAGATTCGACATAGGAGAGGAAAGATTCGACATAGGAGAGAAAAGATTCGACATAGGAGAGAAAAGATTTGACATTATAGAGAGGAAAGATTCGACATAGGAGAGGAAAGATTCGACATAGGAGAGGAAAGATTCGACATAGGAGAGAAAAGATTCGACATAGGAGAGAAAAGATTCGACATTATAGAGAGAAAAGATTCGACATTATAGAGAGAAAAGATTCGACATTATAGAGAGAAAAGATTTGACATTATAGAGAGAAAAGATTCGACATAGGAGAGAAAAGATTCGACATAGGAGAGGAAAGATTCGACATAGGAGAGGAAAGATTCGACATAGGAGAGGAAAGATTCGACATAGGAGAGGAAAGATTCGACATAGGAGAGAAAAGATTCGACATAGGAGAGAAAAGATTTGACATTATAGAGAGGAAAGATTCGACATAGGAGAGGAAAGATTCGACATAGGAGAGAAAAGATTCGACATAGGAGAGAAAAGATTCGACATAGGAGAGAAAAGATTCGACATTATAGAGAGAAAAGATTCGACATTATAGAGAGAAAAGATTCGACATTATAGAGAGAAAAGATTCGTTATTATAGAGAGAAAAGATCACTGCTTGTGGGCGGAACATTCGACCGGAAATGTATGATTGCAGAGTCGTACAGTTTCGCTGCTCCGTCGAATCTTCTTTGAACATTCGACAGACACCATAAGCCTTCAATGACAGATTCGACCTTAATTAATTCAGATTTTCGGACGAATGCAATTTCTAACGAAAAACGAAATAAATAAAAACTAATTTCGGGAGTAACTAAATAAATTTATTTTTTGGACGAAAACGAAATTCCGAAACGAAATATTTCAGTGTGCACATGTCTAGTTATTTTTGATTTTGCCCATACTTCCATTTTAATGTGTGCAGTGGTAGAATATCACATAAAGTAAATGGCACAGAGAACTGTACTTTTAATTTATATAGACTCAAGAGAAAGCCGTGTATTTTCGAACAAGGAGAAGAATCTGTTTTTTTTTCCTCTGTCGCCCACATACATCTAGTGCGGTAATATGAGGGAATCGTGCCGAATAGAATTGCTCTGCTCATGTGCTGGTTGTTGGAGTCAATTTTTTCTATAGATCTTCTTTAGCATTGTGCAGTATGTCCATGACCATTGTTCTCTAAACACAATACTATACATAGCAGCCCTATAGAGAATTTCAGTTCAGTGGCAATGGCACATAAGTGATATTCGAAATGACACCGTGTGCTGAAATGTAACAATTTCCTGAAAAGTTAGCAATGAAGATATTGTCATTAAGTTAAGGTCACCAAGTACTTTCTTTTATTCCTTTGGATTATTGTAGAATGAATCAGATACATACAAGCGGACCCGTAGGAGAGAATGATTGTCTGTCTAATCTCCCAAAATGTTACAAAGCTACAATGTTGCAATCTGATGATTTCTCCTGCCTGAAGCAAACTGATGATGACATCATCTCAGCCTGGCCGAAAGCCACTGGAATGAAGCTCAAGGTAAGCTTTTAAAGATAAAATGGAGATTTCTTTTGTAAAAATAATACTTTTCTCTACATTTTTCACGCAGACATGTAAAGGTGCTACAAGCAGTGCAGGATTTATAAGGGAGCAAAATGGATAATTTCCCTGGGCCCTGCGCCAGAAGGGGTCCCCTTCTATATGAAAATATAATCATTTAAAACAGTTTCTTTCTTTAAAATGTATCTTCAGAAGCAATAGTTTGCCTGCAATCATCTTTAAAAGCATGTACTCTGGTATATTGTCATAGTTTAAAATAAATGTTACCAGCTTAATGCTGAGTTCCACCCTGAAATTTTTATTTCAGAATCAGACTCATCTAAACCTATAAAAAAACATTTGGAGGAAACTTTTTTTTATACTTACCAGAATCGCCCTGTTGCTATGTGATGGCTCCTAATCTGCCACTTCCTGGTCCACTGAGCTCTTCGTCACTTCCTCCCTCACCTGTGCTCCTGGGAAATGATGTGTCATCATTTCCCAGGAGTCTGTGGGCAGTACTGTGATCAAAAATCTTGTTATTTCCTAACAGGAAATTACGCAATTTAGGGCGGATTACAGCGCCGAGATGTGTTTATCTATGTTGCCATAACAATGGGGCGGGACCTTCCTCCGTTGCTACCCGATGTTATGACAACTTTAGAAACAATCGACACTACGGTCGCCGGTGAATCGCGCATGAGCGAGATCGAGAGGTCCATGCTGGTTACCCAGCATGCACCTCTCCTACGGTTATCAAGGAAGAGTTATCGATTAGGCTTCACATGCCCACAATCAGGATGGCAATGGCCACAACAGGAGGTACAAACTAGTAAGTGGTAAATTTATATTTTAACAACATCCATATTTAAAATTATATAATCGTTTTTTTATTTAAGAATTAATTATGCTCGGAACAAATATAAAAAATAAATAAATAATGTGGCTGGACCTCCGCTTTAAGTTAATAACGCATAGAGTGCTCTGTTTAGATTTGTGTGACCTGTGTTCTTTATGTAGGCAGCCTATTCATTTCAATGGGCCGTCCTACCCACAGAAACACAGGGAAAGAAGCTTTTTTTTTTTTTTAAATTGCGCCACCCCAAGCCACATGGTGCTGTGGCACTATGCAGTTTAGCGAGCATGAGTACGAGTGGTGTCTAATGATGTGTGAGGGTGCCATTAAAAGTAATAGCTCCCCCACGCATCTGCTATAGAGTAGCGCATTTGCCTTCGGTTTGGGAACTCATGTTTTTAACATGTCCACTGTAAAGGCAGCATTCTTCTAAATCAGTGGTTCTCAATCTCAGTCCTTAAGTACCCCCAACAAGCCATGTTTTCAGGTTTTCCTTTATTTTGCACAGGTGCTTTAAATCAATGAGTCAATGGCTTGGTATTTTGGACAGCTATTTTACCTAAGAGAAATTCCCAAAATAATGGCCTGTTGGGGGTACTTGAGGACTGAGGTTGAGAACCACTGTTCTAAATGACCACCAATAAAAGGAACAATTTCCCTCCCCCCCCATGAACTGAATTTAGCAGGAGCTCGTACAGGCATAAAAAATATTTTATGAGTTCCTTGGGGGAAACAAGTTGAAAAAGACTGGGCTGGACCAACCTTTATGTATAACTTATCTAACACTTATAGGTATGTAAAACCTGTCAGAGCCAATGGCATGCAATAAACGGACTTTGACGAGTAAATTTGGTGATATTCTGTGTGTTTTAATTTCTGTGGCCTAGAGAACCTGAGGTGCTTTGGCTCTCCAAGGTTTAAATATATCCCTCACTAAAATGTCTACTTTAAAGTGACACAAAACCCTGGTTAAAAAAAAAAAATGGTTCAAGTATGTGTAGCGTACCCCTAAATTTAGGGGGTCGCTATGCCCAAATTTAAGGGACGGCCTGGGCAATAGTTTGGCTCAGGTCTTCTAATTTGATACTGGACTCTGCTCTGCTGTGGTGTTGTCTGGTGTACGGTTCCCCTTTGGCCTGTGGGTGGCACTGTTGCCCAGGCCTAGGGTCGAACCTCAGGTGACACAGTGGCGTGATTGCATGTCCTCTCTCGGCTGCCTTGCGGTGGGCGGGGCTTTGCCTGCTGTGCATGCCGGAAGAGAGCATATAAGGGGCAGACGCCATGTTTAGGGGGGAGTGATTGAGAGGAGTGCCGGGGAGTGATTCCAAGGGGGGGGGAATGTGCCCCCTGGGGGGTGCGTGGACTGGCCGAGGAGTCTCGGGCACCTTTGGCCCGAGGCTACAACGTTCCAGGTAGGCGCAGTACCTTTAACTGGGTCTACAATCATCACATTGGAGTCCCAGGGTGCCCAAGTGAGGGTACCCGCTCTGACCGAGAGAAAGCCAGGGGAGGATCGGTCCCACAGAGGAGACGAGTGATAGTAGGCCACTGTCTCGGGAGAGGCCTGGTGACCTGTCAGAGGGAAGGATTCCTTACTCAACAAAGTCAACCCTGTAGAGTGCCCATTGGCATCATCTGTTCTCTAAATTCTACAGAGGTTTAAGGAAAGTTCTGGATTCAGGAATAACAGGATTCTGCTGCTGTGAGAGGATCTCCTGAACCCGTCCCTGGAGGGGACAAAGTGATAGTACTGTTCAAGCTCCACTCCGGCTGCTAGAACTGTGAGAGTGATCTATCCGGGTGAGCTAAACCCACTCGTGATCGAGTGGCGACGAGTGAGTCAAGTGTTGTGTGCCTGAATCTACCTTCTAACTTCGATAGCTTCTTTCTCTCTTCAATTTCGCGTTAACTGAAGCAAAGGAAAATAAACTCTTTGTTGGAGTTAAAGTCGTGTGGACATTGGCCTTCTTGGGAAAGAATATAGACTTTTCCCTACATTCTAGGGATGAGAACCAGTGGAAGAAGGTAACTTGCTGCAGGAACCAAATCTGTGAACACCGCCTGACCTCTGATAAGGAGGACACGGGCTTGTGGCATGGTGTGTCCTACCCCCGCAGGTGAAGGTAAGCGGGGGCAAAAAGAATTGGTGTGCTACATATGTATTATTAATGCTAATTCTCCATGGTCCCATTTTATGTAGGAACATAGCTAATCTCTCTTGTTTGCTTCCAAATATGAACTATTGCATTTGTAGTGTGCATAAGGAAGGCACATGACTACAACTAACTAACATGCACTGCTTGTTCCAAACAAATGGAAGTGAGGGGGGAAAAAAGGGTTTCAGAAACTCTCAGAGGAAGTTCCCAGAAGGCAGAAAACAGCAACTAAAACAGGGCCACGAAAAATAGATTACAGGGTCAGGCAGAGGCGTAGCTAGCGAAAATGGCGCCTATGGCAAGCACTGAAAATGCGCCCCTTTTAAAACATTTGAAACCCAACTTTCAGATAATGCTGTCAGTATATACAGTTATATAGGGAGAACAGTAGGTTAGTGGTTGGCACTTGCCTCACTTGGTTTGAATCTGGGCCAGGAAGCTATCTGCATGGAGTTTTCATGTTCTCTTTGTGTGGGCATCCTCCAGGTACTCCAGTTTCCTGGCACATTCCAAAGCCATGTTGGTAGGTGATGGTCCCCTGTCTGTATGAAGTGGCAATGTATATGACCAATCACATTCTGCATGCCACCCCCATGTCCAAAAAATGATTTAAGATGATCTCTGGCCCAAAATCTGCCAAGAGCTGGACAGGACTGAATGGAAGTATACATAGATATGTGTAGGGTCCTCTAGGATTGTAGGGTCAGTGTAGAATGTGATCAGCCATGTACACTGCCAGTCTGTACACAGGGTACAATTCACCTACCTGCATGTGTTTGGAGTGGGAGAGGAACCCCACAGGGAGAACATGCAAACTCCATGCAGCTAGTGTGCTGGGCAGGAGTGAAGCCTTATATATATATATATATATATATATATATATATATATAGAGCATGTAGAGTCCAGAGGCATGCCCAGGATGCAGGCCAACCATAAAATGTAAAGGACAACATAAAGCAGACAGGCAGTGTCAGCAGGCATGGCCGGCCACCTATCCCCCATGTTGGTGTAGAAATGGAAGGAGAGGCACTTACCTAGGAGGAGCAGTCTATGGGTCTGCTTGTACTCCCTCTTCTGCTCCTTCAGTACCCGATCTATGCTCTTGCTGACTTTCTTGGCCTCCTTCTCCTCCAGTCAGAGTTTGTCCCATCCCTTCTGCAGAGAATGTTGCTGTTGATGGTGCACCTGCTGGCCCTTGCTGGGCTTGTGCTGCTGCTTATTGCTATCCCCAGTGCCACTGGTGCTACCTCCCCAGTTCTGCAGTAGTAGAAGCAGCCCGTCTGGAACTTTCCCCTCTCTAGTCGGTTTGCAGAGCTCCCCCCCCCCCCCCGAGCTGCTGCTGTAATCCTCAGGTCCCTGGCTCTCATAGGCACTAACAGCTCCAGGGGGCTGCTCGGTGTCTGAGTTGGTAGGGGCGTTGGAGATGGAGCCGCTAGGATCACCGAACAGCCGTGGTCGGAGGCTGTAGCAGAGGCCCATGGCTCCGGAGATGTACACGTGCTGGAGCTCGGCAATCAATCAAGGGATCCTCCTCAGCGACGGCGACCTCACCTCACGTGACGTCACCGACCCGCTCGCGCTCGGGGAGAAGATGGAAGCAGGCTCCAGGGGAGGGCTGGCAGCCTTAGGCCTGGGGGGCAAGTCCAGTCAAGTGGCCCATTGAACCATCAATGCAGCCTGATCAGTGCCCATTAACGTAGCCTCACCAGTGCAGACAGTGCCCATCAGTGCAGCCTGATCAGTGCAGACAGTGCTCATCAGTGCAGCCTCACCAGTGCAGACAGTGCCCATCAGTGCAGCCTCACCAGTGCAGACAGTGCCCATCAGTGCAGCCTGATCAGTGCCCATCAGTGCAGCCTGATCAGTGCAGAGAGTGCCCATCAGTGCAGCTTCACCAGTGCAGACAGTGCCCATCAGTGCAGCCTCACCAGTGCAGACAGTGCCCATCAGTGCAGCCTGATCAGTGCCCATCAGTGCAGCCTGATCAGTGCAGCCTTATCAGAGCCCATCAATGCAGCCTCACCAGTGCAGACAGTGCCCATCGGTACAGACTGATCAGTGCCCATCGGTGCAGACTGATCAGTGCCCATCAACGCAGGCTGATCAGTGCCTATCAACGCAACCTCACCAGTGCCCATCAATGCAGCCTCACCAGTGCCCATCAATGCAGCCTCATGAGTGCCCATCAATGCAGCCTCACCAATGCCCATCAATGCAGCCTCACCAATGCCCATCAATGCAGCCTCACCAGTGCCCATCAATGCAGCCTCACCAATGCCCATCATAGCAGCCTCACTGGTGCCCATCATAGCAGCCTCATTGGTACCCATCAATGCAGCCTCACCAGTGCCCATTAGTGCAGTCTCGCCAGTACCCATCAGCACAGCCTCACCAGTGCCCGACAATGCAGCCTCACCAGTGCGGCCTCATCAGTGCCCATCAGTGTAGCATATCAGTGCAGCTTAAGGCTACTTTCACACTGAGGCGCTTTGCAGGTGCTATAGCGCTAAAAATAGCGCCTGCAAAGTGCCCTGAAAGAACCTCTCCTTTCACTCCAGTGTGAAAGCCCGAAGGCTTTCACACTGGAGCGGTGCACTGGCAGGACGGTAAAAAAAGTCCTGCAAGCCGCATCTTTGAGGCGCTGTAGGAGCGGTGTATACACCGCTCCTACAGCGCCCCTGCCCATTGGAATCAATGGGCAGCGCTGCCGAGCCGCCAACAAAAAGCCGCTGCATCGGCGCTTTGCGGGCGGTTTTAACCCTTTTTTGGCCGCTAGCGGGGGTTAAACCCTGCTAGCAGCCAAATAGTGCCGCAAAAACGACAGTAAAGCGCCGCTAAATATAGCAGTGCTTTACCGCTGATGCCTCAGTGTGAAAGTAGCCTTAGAGTGCCGCCTAATCAGTGGCAATGAGTGCAGCCTCAACCTCCTTAATGAGTTTGCATTGATTTCAGCATGCATGGAACACTTTGCACATGCTGAAATCAATGCAAACTGGTTAAACAGACCACATTCATTGAAAGTTCATTAATATACAGATCATGATTTTGCAATAAAGTGATCCATGCTGCAAACTCATTAAACAGTCCACCTTCAGTGAAAGTTTATGTACTGCAAAGTTTGCAAAACATGAACTTTCACTGAAGGGAGACTGTTGAGTTTGCAACATGGATCACTTTATTGCAAAATCATGATCTGACTGTATATCATCATAAGAGTAATTTATTACATTTTACCTTCTGTCCTTGCCAGGGGGGTTCTCCTCATCAGACAGACCCCTCCCCAAGAGAGGATGCAGTGGACAACAGCCGCACGGAGAGGGTGGGCGGAGCTATAGGCTCCGCCTCCGCCAGTCGAATATGTCGGCTGCTAATGGATGAGGCCGCTCTATACTACCCCCCCCCCCCCGCCCTCGGCCCCGCCCCCCGCATACACATTCACAATACTTGCAACTAGTACCGCCGCACTGCACAGCCACAGACAGAAAAAAAGAAAAAATAAACACAGGCTAAGGCAGCGCGGCCATTTTATCAATAAGGTAGGCTTCCTGGGGGGAAATCTCCACCCATCCCCCCGCCCAGTATGCCAGCGCAGAGGAGGAAAGCTCCGCCTCCGCCAGTTAGCCGAATGACGGTCTGGAGACACAGTGGACGGTCCCACTCATCTATAAGCATGGGGGCGCCCGCGCCTGTCACTCTCCTATACACTGCCATCCAGATCCAGCCAAGTAAGAGTGAAGTGCTGTGCCGCCGCTGGGGGCTATAGTGCGGGAGGCGGCCCGCAGGAGGACAGGTGCGGGTGGGAATTTTTTTTTTTCCGTTTAGTTTATTTTGCCGCCCCTGCCCCCAGGGCGCCCATGGCACTTGCCATGGAGTGCCATACCCTGGATACGCCACTGGGGTCAGGTAGTGAATGTGTCTGGATTATTTTTGGAGAAAAAAGGATATCGTTTAATGAGCCTTTTTCAACCTTTTTAACAACTTCCCGACCGCCGCACGCTGATATATTTCGGCAGAATGACACAGACAGGCAAATGAGCGAACCTGTACACCCCTTTGAATGTGCCCGTAGGTCCCGCGAACTCGATGTTCGCCGGCAGCCCTCGATTGCAGTGAGGAGAGGCAGAATGGGGAGATGTAAACAAGGCAGTTCCCTGTTCTGCCTAGTGACATGACAGGGATCTACTGCTCCCTGTCATCGGGAGCAGTGAACGCTGTCATGTCAGTGGTAGCCCACCCCCCCCCACAGTTAGAATCACTCCCTAGGACACACTTAACCCCTTGATCGCCCCCTAGTGTTTAACCCCTTCCCTGCCAGTGTCGTTTATACAGTAATCAGTGGCTATTTATAGCACTGATCGCTGTATAAATGACAATGATCCCAAAATAGTGTCAAAAGTGTCCGATGTGTCCGACATAATGTCGCAGTCCTGATAAAAATCACTGTTTGCCGCCACTACTAAAAAAAAAATATTAATAAAAATGCCATAAAACTACCCCCTATTTCGTAGACGCTCTAACTTTTGCGCAAACCAATCAATATACGCTTATTGCTATTTTTTTTTACCAAAAATATGTAGAAGAATACATATTGGCCTAAACTAAGGAAATTCATTGTTTTTTTTATATATATTTTTTGGGGATATTTATTATAGCGAAGAGTAAAAAATATTGCTTTTTTTTTTTTCAAAAATTGTAGCTCCTTTTTTGTTTATAGCGCAAAAAATAAAAACCGCAGAGGTGATCAAATACCACCAAAAGAAAGCTCTATTTGTGGGGAAAAAAGGACGTCGATTTTGTTTGGGTACAACGTCGCATGACTGCGCAATTGGCAGCTAAAGCGATGCAGTGCAGAATCACAAAAATGCTCTGGTCAGGAAGGGGGTAAATTCTTCCGGGACTGAAGTGGTTAACACCGAACCCTTGAAATGACTTTCTTGTCTCAGGGAACTCCTGCTAATAATTATTGTGTTTACTGCTCATAGAACATTAGTGTGATGGGCACTTAGAAGAATTTCCCTTACATTTGTGGTTAGTGGGAAGCACTCCCCACTTATAGATGGCTAAATAGATGATTGGTGTTATTGAGAACTTATCTGAGAGGAGGAAATTGTTCCTTGCTCAAGGAACTCAGGTAACCTCTTAATGAACCTTAGTATTCCACAGAACATTGGTTGAGTAAGGCTGGTTTCGTGTTACTTTAAAACCTAAAAACTAAGCTGAAGAGTCCAGGTACACAAATGGTAAATACCGGTATATGAAATGCTCCCATGCTGATTGAGGTAGTACTATACTATAATCTACTGGTTCAGATAATGCAACTTTTTATATCTTCGGTTTTGACAAGCCTTTTACTTACTGGACCACATAAAGAAATAATCCTTGATTTTATTTTATGGCAAAATAGTCCTGTAAAAAAATAAAAAAAATAATACTAACTACTTTTAACCACTTCAGGCCCGGAAGAAATGGCTGCTGAATGACCGGGCCATTTTTTAGGATTCGGCACTGCGTCATTTTAACTGACAACTGCGCGGTCATGTGGCGCTGTACCCAAACAAAATTTATGTCCTTTTTTTCCCACAAATAGGGCTTTCTTTTGGTGGTATTTGCTCACCTCCTCAGTTTTCATTTTTTGCGCTATAAATAAAAAAAAATGCGAAAATTTTGAAAAAAAAAACAATATTTTTTTTCTTTTTGCTATAATAAATATCCCCAAAAATATATAAAATAATTTTTTTCCTCAGTTTAGGCTGATATGTATTATTCTACATATTTTTGGTAAAAAAATTGCAATAAGCGTATATTGATTAGTTTGCGCAAAAGTTATAGCGTCTACAAAATAGGGGATAGTTTTATGGCATTTTTATTATTAATTATTTTTTTACTAGTAATGGCGGCGATCAGTGATTTTTATCATGACTGCGATATTTCGGCGGACATATTGGACACTTTTGACACTATTTTGGGACCATTGTCATTTATACAGCGATCAGTGCTATAAAAATGCACTGATTACTGTGTAAATGACACTGGCAGGGAAGGGGTTAACCAGTAGGGGGCAAGGAAGGGGTTAAGTGTGTCCTAGGGAGTGATTCTAACTGTGTGGGGGCTGGGCTACCTGTGACACAACATTGATCACTGCTCCCAATTACAGGGAGCAGTAGATCAGTGTCCTGTCACTAGGCAGAACAGGGAAATGCCTTGTTTACAAAGGCATCCCCCCGTTCTGCCTCTCCGTGACACGATCTCGGGACACTGGTGGACATCGAGTCTGCCGGTCCCGATCACAGAGACCATGGCGGGCGCGCGCCCGCTAGGCGGCAGATTTAAAGCAACGTACCTGTACGTTGCTTTGCCTGCCCGTGCCATTCTGCTCATGTATATCTACGTGAGGCAGTCGGCAAGCGGTTAAAGGATAAGTTCATAAAAAAATAAAAATAAGAATAATAAATTTACCTTTATGCAGGCAAAAAAAATTACTTTTTTTTTGTAGGAGTCTTGAAAGCATTGCATCGGCGATCAGCAGATCACTGGTTGCCCTGCAGGACTCCTAAAGACTGCCAATGTAAGCTGTCTGTGGCAGCACAGTGGTGTAGTGGTTAGCACTTTCACCTAGCAGCAAAAAGGGTCGCTGGTTTGAATCCCGACCACAACACCATCTGCCTGGAGTTTGCATGTTCTCCCTGTGTCTGTGTGGGTTTCCTCCGGGTACTCCGGTTTCCTCCCACGCTCCAAAGACATACTGGTAGGTTAATTGGATCTTGTCCAAATTGGCCCAGTATATATGTGTACGAATGTGTGTCCCAAGTGTGTTGAGATCCTACAGCAGTGGTTCTCAACCTTTTAGTGCCGTGACCCCTTGATAAAATTTCCCAAGTTGTGGGGACCCCTAACAGTAAAATTATTTTCGTAGCGTGGGTTGTCAGCACCCAAGGCAAGACAAGTAATTTGCATCCCTAACCCACGGACATTTAGCGCTCCTTGAGCTCCTCCACTTGTACAATATTAAAACCTCATATGGTACATTTTAGGATGTACCACTCTCTTTGTTCTCCTTTCTTTCCCTTTTATCTCTCGCTATCCTAATTTTTTTTTTCTCCCATCCCTTTCTCTAGATTTCTTTCTTGTTTTTTCTCTTATTCTTTGTCTCCCTTTTTCTTTTTTCCTCCCCCTCTTTTCCTCTCCCTTCCATGTATTCTCTGTTTTTATTCCTTCTCTTACTCCTTGGTGGGGGGGAATGGGATGAGTGGCAGTGCTGGGGGGGGGGGGGTTCTGATCACCCTTGGGTGCTCTTGAGTAAGGTCATCTTCTGATCTGAGAACTGTAGTGGGGACTTTTAATGGCAACTCTAATCACAGGTCGTGTTACCCACTGTGTCTCCAACTTTGTGGTGTCTCATAGCAGTGACACCTATCCTGAAATCAGGAGATATGGTCGCCTCCAGCCCTTCCCACTTCACATTCCTCACCAGTCAGTGTACCTCTAGTCTCTGCTCCCCCAGCCATGCCGTGAACTAAATGGGCGGCTGCGAAGAGGCTGAGTGGGCTCCAGGAACAGCCCAGCTGGGCAGCCGCAAAAGGCTGGGAGAGCGGTGCGGGCTTCAGGAACAGCCCAGGGTTTGGTGACCCCTGGCAAATCATCATTTGACCCCCAGGTTGAAAACCACTGTCCTGCGGGGTAAATGACCACACCAGCCAAGCAGACACTGGCTGCAAAAAGCGCCTTGAGGCGATTCAGTTCGCATTTGTGGCACTATACAAGTCATTCATTCATTCATCGTAAGAGTTTTACACTGACAGGGAGAATCAATGAACTACTACAGCGTTCAACAGCGCCCTGGTAATTTATTGAGAACTACAAGCCGTCGACTGCAAAGGCTCTATTATAGAATGACGTGGCCGGGCGGGCGGAGCCGTGAACAACGTTGGATTGGGGGGGTGCAGGGTCGGTGCTACAATAACATATTACATATTACACCTTTAATATGGGTGTAACATATACTGTGTTATGAAAGGTAAACTTATCCTTTAACTTCAGTCTTTCCCCAGAATTACTGTATTTATTGGCGTATAACACTCACTTTTTTACCCTGAAAATAGAGGGTAAACTGTGCCTGTGTGTTATACGGAGGGGGCTGTGGAAAGTTTTTTTCCTGAAACTTCCCTCTTAAAGTTAGGGTGCGTGTTATACGCCTGTCTGTGTTATACGCCGATAAATACGGTACCTGCATCTGTGGACTATTTAAATGTGATTGTCTCCTTGGCCAAAGACAAAGCCTATCTACATTGGGCCTGTAAAACACTTGCTGAACATTAGTTTTACAGCAAATAACAAGCTTAGTGTGGAAGAGTTGATAAAACATATCTTTGAAAAAAGGATGCATATGTTATATAAACTACAATGTGTTGAACAGTATAACTCTTCCCAGAGACTAATTACAAAGACATGTAAAGCAAGCTCTCTAAATCAACTGAGCCGAGGTCAATGAGCGCAGTGAATGTGTAATTGTACGGAGCTGGTGTTATTAGCCCAATGTGACTCGTCAGGATATGTATTCTCTTTCAGTCTTTTCTTATACACCACCATTAAAGGACACCACCTTGCTGACAAATTTTATACCATAAAAAGAGGTTGATTAAAAAAAGTGAATTTGTAGTTTTCATGATTTTGTAGTGTTTTTTTTTGGCCGTGTGGACATTGAAAGCATCTAACTTGTGCATTAAGAACAATTTAAACATTGTTCTTTTTTAAGGGGACATGTGAATTGTTCCCTACCGGTCACAAATTTTCATATAGACACAAAATATTTATCCACAGTACCCACACAGCATTATGAACAATGTTTACAATTCAAGTCCAGTAGATATAAAACTACAAATTAAAGTGATATTAAACCCTAATTCCTCGTACACACGACCGGTTTTCCTGTCAGGAAAAAAAACGTTGTTATTCCCTACGTGATTCCTCTCCAGCCTGCCTTGCATACACACGTTCATGCCAAATCCTGTCCGACCAAAGCGCGGTGACGTACAACACGTACGACGGCACTATAAAGGGGAAGTTCCATTCAAATGGCGCCACCCTTTGGGCTGCTTTTGCTGATCCTTGTGTTAGTAAAAGTTTGGTGAGAGACGATTCGCGCTTTTCAGCCTTGTGCTTTTCAGTCCGTTACAGCGTGACGAATGTGCTATCTCTATTACGAACGCTAGTTTTACCAGAACGAGCGCTCCCGTCTCATACTTGATTCTGAGCATGCGAGTTTTTTTTCCCCTCGGAAAAGGATACACATCAGCGGTTTTCGCGATGGGAAAAAGACCGCCGGGAATCACGCCGGGAAAAAAGAGAGCTGGTTCTAATTTTTTTGCGGGCAGTTTTCTCATCGGGAAAACTGTTATGGAGCATTCACACGGCCGGTTTTCCCGACAAAAAGCAAACATGGCAGTTTTCCCATCGGGGAAAACTGGTCGTGTGTACGAGGCATACATTTTTAAGCACTTTCGGAAGCTTACTGAGTTTGCAGCTTCTTTATTTTTAAATCCTAAATGTTCCAATTTAACCTGATGCCATGACTGTTGCCCCAGGTTTCCTATTTCAGGGTGGCTCCTTTATCTTGCAGCATCCTATGGATCCAGGGACCACAGTTGTGTCTCTCTACACTATGTGCATCAATAGAAACACACAGCTCCATAGCCTAGGATGGCAAAGCATGTCCCTGCTCCTCCTTTCTCCTCCACCCTCCCTTCTCCAAGCTAACAAACAGACTGGAGACTGTACTGTCCACTATTAACCATTTCCTGTGAAGACCAGCAGTTAAAGTGTATTAAGGTAAAAACCTTCCATAGTTGTTCCCCACGACCGCCTCCCCCCCCTCACCCCCTCCCTACATACTTACCTGAATCCTGTATCTAAACAGCTTCTTGCACATCTGCAGCAGCACTGGTTATCTCTCCCCAGTCCCAGGTTCAAAGTCAACATCGGGAGCCAATGGGAGACTATCAATCAAATGCTTTCAGGAGGGAACGGGGGTGCTGCTCTGTGTGTGTCAATAGATGCACACAGCCCAGCTTGGGAGTGAGCCCGCAGTTGCAGCCCAAAAGAGTGGCTTCCTATTGGGGCATACTGAGAAGAGGAGGGGCTGACAGAGCTGGCGGGGAACCCCAGAAGAGGAGGTTTGTGGATGTTCTGTGCAGTACCATTGCACAGAGCAGGTATTTATAAAATGTTTGTTATTTTGAAAATATATACTGTATATACGCCTTTACAATGATTTTAAGGCAGGGGTAGGCAACCTCGGCCCTCCAGCTGTGGTGAAACTACAAATCCCATCATACATCTGCCTCTAGGAGTCATGTCTGTGATTGTCATGGTCTTGCAATGTCTCATGGGACTTGTAGTTTTAAAACAGCTGGAGGGCCGAGGTTGCCTACCCCTGCTTCAAGTGAAGTAGCACTGAGAGAGCAGGAGCCAGCAGCATCGAAAGCTGTAAACTGCAAGTGCTGGGGTAAGAGTTTTAAAAATTGTTTACCAAGAAATGTTTATTTAATTGTCCTCAGAATGCTGAGGGCTTAATATTACTTTAATGAAGTTCTGTAATAATCACAGCCCAATGCTGTCCCAATATATAGATAAAGCAATTGTGCACTGAAAGTAGTAAACTAAAAGTAGGACATGCTACATTTTTATGTGGTGCAATGCACGGACCTACACCACACTGTACTGCACAGCAGTGCATAGAGATTAATGGAATGTCATGTTGTGACATTTCAATTAAATATTAAAAAAGAAGAAAAAGGGTAAAAAAGGGAGTGCACCTCCCCCTTAAATTGCACACATTATCGAATGTACCTTATACATAGTATGCCACAAATCCGATAGAGTGATTGGGCCTCCAAAGTATTTTTTTTTTATTATTGTAAGAAGCATAAATGCCCAGTTTGACTTGGTATAAGCCCATTGCAGTTCCCATAAAGCAGAGCTTAGAGAAGGGGAAGAAGAAGAAGCAAAAGCAGGCAATCAGATGTGCTGCAGTGCAAGGAGAATGTATTGTTTTTGTTTTTTTGTTTTTTGCCCAGACCTGCATTTTAAGTAAATGCTGCAAATGAAAACCACGACATATAATTTATTTATGAGTCTGTACTCTAGCAGCCAAATTAAGGATATGCTTACATTTGCTGTTGGAGGGGCAGTAAAAACAAGGATTGAGTCACACATTTGCAGGCTGTCAACTTCCCCAAGTTGTAAAGGCAGCTGTATGGGTCAAGCACATGCAGCTGCCAGGCTGAATTGCGGTGCAGCAAAAATAATCCCCCCGCCCGTCAAATTTGGCGGACAATACCATCCCCGACTAATGTAACCCATTCAAGTGAATGGGGCCATACCATCACTGGCCTGCAACCTTTTGTAATGCATGCAGTTATATTGTGATGCAGGCTTTTAGGGGTTAAAAGAGGTGGCGAGGGGGCAACATATTGCGTTCTCACTGCCTGTCGATCCACCGTGATTCACTTGTGTACAGGAGCCCCAAGAGATTTCATTCACCTGGTCTGTGAACGTCGGCATACCCACACAAACCCACATCACAAGCAGGCCAAATATTTTCACATTAATTTTCCCTGGTTCTTACCCAGTTCCTATGAGTAAAACCTGACCGATGAATATACATTAATGCCGCGTACACACGACCGTTTTTCATGACGAGAAAAATGCCATTTTTTTATTTGGTCATTAAAAAAGGTTGTGTGTGGGCTCCAGAGCATTTTTCACGACGTGAAAAATGGGCATTAAAAATTTTGAACATGCTCTAATTTTTCTCTTCGTTTTTCACGTCGTCGTTTTTCTCGTCATGAAAAACGGCCGTGTGTAGGCTTTAACGACGTGATAAAAACATGCATGCTCAGAAGCAAGTGATGAGAAGGGAGCGCTCGTTCTGGTAAAACTAGCGTTCGTAATGGAGATAGCACATTCGTCACGCTGTAACGGACTGAAGAGCACGAGGCTGAAAAGCGCGAATCGTCTCTCACCAAACTTTACTAACACGAGGATCAGCAAAAGCAGCCCAAAGAGTGGCGCCATCCGAATGGAACTTCCCCTTTATAGTGCCGTTGTCCATTTCGTACGTCACCGCGCTTTGCTCGACCATTTTTTTTCATGATCGTGTGTAGGCAAGGCAGGCTTGAGAAGAATCACGTGGAGAAAAACTTAGTTTTTTTCAATGACATTAAAAACAGTCGTGTGTACGCGGCATGAGAATGGAACAAGAAGAGTGAAAAATGAAACTTACAGTACAAATCTAATTATCACTTATGCATCTCAAAAAAGAAATGTGAGTGAAGATATTACACCTTAAAAGTGAAGTAGGAAAATATAAAGCAGGGCTTCGATATATATGGACACAGCCACGCTAATTGTGCGATCTTAATGTGTTCACTTTCTGTGGAGTTTCCATATGTTGTAAACACAGGGAAGCCCAGTCACATCTGCTGGAGTGTGAATGTAGCACGCCCCTCCGCTTATTGCTGGAAGAAAAGTTTATTCAGCTATACCAAAGTTATTTCCCTTTTTCTGCATTTCAAATTGTTTGGCTCTGGACTGCATGGCTGATTTTCAAATGTGGAAATAAGGCTTTCTGAGCCGAAAAAAATCAGCTTAGGCACTGAATCGCATTCTTATATGCCAACGGAATATGTATAATGATAAAGAGGGTTGACATTGAATGGAAAGATTTTTCTATGCATAGCTAACTTCTTGTCCAGTAATCTTTTGGTGAGACTTCCTTCAATTTTTGGTCCCTGGGACAACTGAGGTCACCACAGAATTAAGAATACAAGTTTAAACACAGAGAATCTCTGAAACATAAATTAAAGTATGGTGGAGTTCGTAACCCTTAATCGCTATGTCCAATAAAAATGATATCACTTCAAAGCTGATGTAAACCCTTATGCCCCATACACACGATCGGAAATTCCGACAAGAAAAGTCTGATGTAAGCTTTTGGTCGGAAATTCCGATCGTGTGTAGGCTCCATCTGAGTTTTTCTGTCGGAATTTCCGCCAAGAAAAATTTGAGAGCTGGTTCTCAAATTTTCCGACAAGAAAAGTTCTTGGAGGAAATTCTGATCGTCTGTATGCAATGCCGACGCACCAAAAACCACGCATGCTCGGAATCAAGTCGACGCATGCTCAGAAACATTGGATTTCATTTTTCTCGGCTCGTCATAGTGTTGTACGTCACCGCGTTCTTGCCGGTTGGAATTTGGTGTGACCGTGTGTATGCAGGACAAGTTTGAGCCAACATTCCGTCGGAAAAAAATCCACGGTTTTCTTGTCAGATTTTTCAATCGTGTGCACGCGGCATTAGTCCCCATTTTCTACCCATTGCCATATACCTGACTACACCTGACTACACTCACCATAACGAATCCCGTTCTCTAATTGTCTTGTTCACACTTGTATGCTCAGCTGCTCCACGTTGTACTCCCTACGACAGAGGTGTAACTAGAACCTTCAGGGCCCTGGTGCAAGGGCTCTTTCCATTGCTCCCAGCCAGGGCCCTTTTTACGCAGATAAAAAAAAAAAAAAGAAAATAAATCATAGATTTAAACAAAAAATCTATTGAACAAATAAGGCAATAGTGTCAACAGTACATTTAGTTAGTTATCATCTAACCATCAAACAGTGTTCAACAAAAAAAAAATATCCCGGAGCAACAGTTACACTATATTATTAACAATATATTAAATATGGATCATTTTCCTATGACAGGCCAGACCATGCTGAAAAAAAAAGAAAAAAGGAAAGGAAGGAAAGAACAAAGAAGAACAAGCGTTCCCGCTATTTATTGTAAGCTTAGATTAGAAAATGGGGCATCTATCCATTTTTTCCATATTTTTTCAAACTTCCGAGAAGTATTATGTTGAGCATAAGTGTATTTCTCATACGATACGTGTTTGTCCATTTCCTGAACCCAGTTCCTGAGAGTAGGAGGACTGGATGAAACCCAACGAGAGACTATTAACTTGCGGGCCATGAAGAGCATTCTTACAATGGCCACTGCCATATATGTGACAAACACATCACAGAGGCTCTAGAACCTTTTAATGCATGCAGCTTTGCCACATGACAAAACACAGGTCTGCTAATTGCATTTTGGGTGCCATTAACAATTAATGGCACCACAAGCGCTATGTGCATTTGCAGTGCATTTCCAAAATGCACTGCAAAACGCCCATTACCTGTGCACTTTGTCACACATCCAGGAAACATCAAACAACTTAGTGACTGCCCTGTTTTACTGCTACAGGGCAGCAGCTGTGCGCAGGATCATGTATATATATATTTATATGTGATCCTGCACTTCCGTGTAGTGGGCGCATATGTGCCCAGCCAGCGTCTCGCTCCGGCTGTGACTACACACAGTGGAAGCCAATCGACAGGTACCGCGGACTCAATGTCCGCCGGCACCCGCCGATCATCCTGCAGAGAGACAGAACGGTGAACTGCCTAAATAAACAAGGTAGATTGCCGTTCGGACAAGAGGGAAGGCACGGATCCTATGTCTCTGCAAAGCAGGGACCAGGATCCATGTCTTCCCCTAGTAAATGCACCTCCCACAGTATAGAAAACACTGGTTAATCCTTTGATCGCCCCTGATGTTCATCTAAGCCATTGTCATTAGTTCAGTGACAGTGCATATTTTTAGTACTGATCACTGTATTAGTGTCACTGGTCCCCAAAAAGTGTCAAAAGTGTCAGTTAGTGTCAGAATGTCCACCGCAATGTTGCAGTCCCACTATAAGTCACTGATTGCCGCCATTACTAGTAAAAAAAAATTAAAATACCTAAAAATATCCCATAGTTTGTAGACGCTATAACTTTTCGCAAACCAATCAATATACGCTTATTGGGATTTTTTTTTACCAAAAATATATAGCAAAATACATATTGGCCTAAATTTATGAAAAAATTTGATTTCAAAATTGACAGTCTTTTTTTGTTTACAGCGTTTAAAATAAAAAACGCAGAGGTGATCAAATTCCACCAAAAGAAAGCTCTATTTGTGGGAAAGCAGGACCTAAATTGTTGGCAGCACTCGTACGTCTATTACCCAAAGACAACCTCTGGATATGACGCTGAGCACGTGCACCCAACTTCTTTGGTCAAACCGCTGTATGGTCTTGGCCACCGTGCTGCAGCTCAGTTTCAGGGTCTTGACAATCTTCTTATAGCCTAGGCCATCTTTACGTAGAGCAACAATTCTTTTTTTCAGATCTTCAGAGAGTTCTTTGCCATGAGGTGCCATGTTGAACTTCCAGTGACCAGTATGAGAGTGAATGCTCCCCATTCACACCTGAGACCTTGTAACACTAACGAGTCACATGACACTGGGGAGAGAAAATGGCTAATTGGGCCCAATTTGGACATTTTCACTTTTGTTGCCCGCGGTTTAGATGGTTAATGGCTGTGTGTTGAGTTATTTTGAGGGGACAGCAAATGTACACTGTTATACAAGCTCTACACTCACTACTTTACATTGTAGCAAAGTGTCATTTCTTCAGTGTTGTCGCATGAAAAGATATAATAAAATATTTAAAAAAATGTAAGGGGTGTACTCACTATTGTGAGATACTGTATATTTGCAAAATCTACATTTTCCAGTGTACTTTTCTGGTTTGAAAATGGATATTTGAAGCAAATGCTGAATGATGCCAAAAAAGAATGAGCAAATTCCAATTCTCTAGTAGTCCATTGTCTCCCTTTAACAGTTAGTTGGTTGGCCATTGGCATACTAGAGGAGAAATCCAGCCACTAAGAGCATTGTGGAAGACATCTTTCAATGTCAAAAACCCAGTTGATTCTTAAAAGATATGTTTGACTTGGTTCCACAAATGTCTAAATGAATGTTCAGGAGTCTACGGCTATTATTTGCACCCGTTGCTGTATATAGAGCCCAAATACACATGTAAACAGAGCCTGACAGTTGATGGATTCTACTACATAAATTATTTTTTTATAGCCGTATGGACTTATCTATAAAACTGCTTAACAGCCTCCTTTACCATGTACATATCAGGGGATGTCACTCCATTTGATGGATTGATACCATTTGTGTTTAGTATTCTGTACTGACATACACATAAAGGCTTGTTGCACAGATAGAGGCTGAATACTAACAAGCAGACTGCAAATGTAAATCACATTTGAAAATACGACAATCATGAATTTAGAGGACCTTCTTTTTTTAAATCCAAGAGATTAGAAAATTAGCCAGGGCATAAAATTGTCTGTTGACACTAAAGTCTCCAGCAGCCAAGACAATTTAAGCAAACCTGTGCATTAATGCTGCTCTCCCCAGCAACGTATATTCTACATTTCCTCACTTTACTAATGCCCCGTACACACGATCGGAAATTCCGACAAGAAAAGCGTGGATTTTTTTCCAACGGAATGTTAGCTCAAACTTGTGTTGCATACACACGGTCACACAAATGTTTTCTGAAATTCCGACTGTCAAGAACACAATGACGTACAAGATGTACGACGAGCCGAGATCAATGAAGTTCAATAGGCAGTTTGGCTCTTCTGCTTGATTCTGAGCATGCATGTTTTTTTGTGTGCATCGGGATTGCATACAGACGATCGGAATTTCTGACAAAAACTTTTCTGGTCGTAAAATTTGAGAACCAGATCTCAAATTTTTGTTGTCGGAAATTCCGACATAAAATGTCCGATGGAGCCTACACAAGGTCGGAATTTCCGACCAAAAGCTCACATCGAACTTTTCTTGTCGGAATTTTTGATCGTGTGTACGCGGCATTAGGCTTTGTCCAGTAACCAAGGGTGAAGGTAATTCCCAGAACTGGGTATATGGAACTCCCTTTCCTCTCATGTGACAGCACTGGTGCTTGATGATTGGCCCAGTGCTGTCACATGGGGGCAGGAAGAGAGCCTCAGCACTGTGTTAAATCCATAGAGAGACTTGGAGCTTGCAATGAGCTTAATTTCCTCATTCAAAGTGACTAAATGGAATGAGGAGCACTAGAAAACATATGCTGCAGGGGAGGAGTGCATCAAAGAGAATCATTTTTTTTTGGCCTTCATTGGCAAAGTGCAGCTTCAGTTGTGAATTTCATTGGAGAACCAAAGCTGTCCCTTTAGCTAAAGGCACTCCATGCAGTCACGTGAAAGTGTCCCCACCTACAATAACCATCCATCAAGGAACAGGACGCCCATCCTACTGTTGTCTTAAGCAGTGTTTCTCAACTCCAGTCCTCAAGGCGCCCCAACAGGTCATGTTTTCAGGCTTTCCATTATTTTGCACAGGTGATTTGATCAGTTTCACTGCCTTAGTAATTACCACAGCCATTTCATCTGAGGGAAATCCTAAAAACATGATCTGTTGGGGCGCCCTGAGGACTGGAGTTGAGAAACACTGGTCTAAAGCAACAAAACAAGGAGAGGGGCGCCGTCTGGCTGGCACTTGCTGTGACTTGCAGTCCCATCCCATCTCTTCTGCCCAGCTGCGAATCTTGAACTCAACTCTACATTCCCCCATGTGAGTGGATATTGTTGTTTATTAAATGTTTTATTGATACATACTCAGAGGCGCTCCTCTCCTTGTTTTATTTTAGCTCACTGGAAACCTGCTTCTGGTCTTTTCGGCGGCTGCCCTGACTGATCAATTGATATACATGAACCCGAGTGTATATGTACATACCTGTACATCTCTTTTATCCCTGTCCTTGGACTATTTGGTACCACACTGAACTTACATATTGAGGTATATGCGTACTGCGCCTTTTTACTTGTTTTATCTAAAGCAACAAAGTCTTCTTTCTGCATTGTGAAATCAAACTAATGGTGGATTCAGCATCTTCAATTCAAAACTTCTGTCTTCTATAGATATTTGGTGTCGGTAGTTACCTGAGAGGTGAAAGAGGATGGCCCACTGTTCTACCCCAATGGCTCAGACATTGGTATCAAAATGAAAAGCACAAAGAAAACTGGTTCAAGGGCAGTCATACTGGGGTATGAACTGTGGTGAACATTTGTGCAGTTGTTCCCTAAATGAATTGTGTAGGCAGAGTTTGAAGGTATTGAGCTGCTTCACCCCAAAAGAGGCAAACCTTCAGGTACCTGCACCAGACCAGGAACCTCCAAACACTGGAATATTCTTTTAAATAAAATAGGTTATGGCAAAGAGCTGTGTGCAAGGTTATGTCTCGCCAGAGTTGAATTACTCATGGTCAGTTGTGTTTTTCTATTTATTTTTAGGCAAGGAGGGGTAACAGCAGAGGTGTATAAGGTATTTAATCATTTTCAGAAATTTAATTTCACACTTTACCGGTTCCATTCAGAATTTCCTTACTGCTTAACACACAAAAAAACACAATTTGTCTTTTTATTAAATAAACCCAATTTCAGGATAGAAATCCCACTAAATAAGCTTTAATTGGGATATTAATGTCAATACGGTCGGAATTAAATGCTGTAATTCCAAGTAATTCACTGCATTTAAACAAAGGTGGTGATTTAAAGGGCACATTAAGAAAAGGATGATAGGAGATCAGAGATCTGTAATTAAAAATGTCTCAGTGCTTTAATAGATATATATAGTATATAATCATACTAATATGTCATTTTTGAGACACCAGCAATCAAGCAAAAAAGCTAAGTCTCCCCCCCCCCCAAAAAAAAAAAAAAAAAATCAAAGTTACAGTACACACTAACACTGACTAAAATCAACCTTTTAAAAACTTTTAAACCGAATAAACACAAATTAAATAAATGCAATCATCTTAAAGCGGAGGTCCGCCTAAAAAAAAATATTAAAAGCCAGCAGCAACAAATACTGCAGCTGCTGACTTTTAATAAATGGACATTTACCTGTCCAGGGTGCCCGCGATGTCGGCAACCGAAGCCGATCAATCGCTCGGCTCTCGGCTACCCCCGCCGCCATCCTCAGTGAGGGAATCAGGAAGTGAAGCGTTGCGGCTTTACTTCCCGGTTCCCTACTGCGAATGCGCGAGTCGCACTGCGCGTCCTAACAGGTCCCTGCTGTGTTCTGGAACCAAATGTGACACCGGAGGGGGGGAGGGTTCCAAAAAGCGGAGGTTCCATTTTTGTGTGGACCTCCGCTTTAAGGTGTCAGCTATCTTTCTTTGAGTTCATGTGGTGATGGTCCTCAGCGGTAAAATGGAGTATAACCAAGGGGGCAGATTGGGAACCCAAGGTAAAACCTTGGGTGTCTTTCGGAAAAATTACAGGAAAGCTGGGAGAGCACATTAAGTGTAATATATACACACACGATAGAGTTGGCAACTCTTGATGCCTTGGGGGTCCTGGTCCTAGGTCCTCAAAGGAGCCATCAGTGGAGTAATATGCTTGTTATTTGGTTGTTTGGTAATTCAAATGGCAGAGACACTGGTAGGAAGTGTGACAGCAGGAAGGTAAAGTCACCTGGTTGCATCCAGGGGGGTAGATATATTTCGCCCAGATTCAGGCTTTACGCCGACTTATACAACTAGGTGGAGAGTTGTATAAGCCCAGCTGAGGCTAGTAGGCTCATGGATGACTCATACCTCTAGGGAGAGTGCTGGGCGTCGTGCAGACAGGGAGTTGATGAGACCAGCTGAAGCTTGTCAGCTCATTTAGGCCTCTATAAGAACTCCCAGCTTCATTAGATGTTAGCTCATGCCTGGACCCAGACCTGTGTGGACTGTCTAGGGAGAGTGAACCCCTGTGCGGTGAGACAAAGCCTGTGTGGCTATTTGCTTGGACATTTAAAACCAGGGACTTAGGGACTAGGACAGCACTAGGCTGATCCCAGTTGTTAGTTAGGAAACCTGTATGTTTAGTCAGAGGTCAAGTTGACCAGGATTTATTTTGTTTATGTTTCTTTTGCTTTGCTGTGTTTTGTCACTGTAAATAGAAAATAAACCGCACCTTTTTGATTTTGAAAACCACAACCTCCGTTTGCTGGGCCTGTTTTGTGTGGGGAGCCCATCTCGGGGGTCACACACACCCGCTGCCGAGCTAACCCCCACACAGTTGGTGGAGAACCAGTGGCAGTTTTTTTTTAAGCCAGCATGGAGGAGATACTGAAGCAGCTGGCTCTAGCAAATGCCAATCAACAGCAGACAAATGCAGGTTTGCAAAAGAGCCTTGCAGCTCAACAACAGAACTTCGCAGCCCAGCAGCAAGCTCATCAACAGAGCCTTGCAGCCCAGCAGCAGACAAACGCAACTTTGCAACAGAGTCTGGAGGCTCAGCAACAAGCCCAGCAGCAATCTGAGGCCCGCTTCATAGACCTGTTGCAGAAGCAAGAGCAGAGACTACAACAACAGATGGAAGCAGCAATGCAGCAACGTCCGCAGACCAGTGAGGAAAGCCGTCCCACTAATACCGCGTCCTTTGGGGTGAGTCGTTTATTGACAAAAATGACTGGAGAGGATGATCCAGAGGTATTTTTGACCACATTTGAAAGGACCGCTGAAAGAGAAAAGTGGCCTGAGGAGCAGTGGGCTGGACTGGTGGCTCCTCTGTTAACTGGTGAATCGCAGAAAGCTTACTATGACCTAGAGCCTAACCAAGCAAAAGACTATGTGATGCTAAAAGCTGAAATATTGGCAAGGCTGGGTGTCACCCAGGCTGTCCGGGCTCAGCGTGTGCATAACTGGACTTTCCAGCTTGGAAAACCCCCCAGGTCTCAAATGTATGATCTCATTCACCTGAGCAGAAAGTGGGTAAGCCATGGAGACCCAGAGACGGCCGATGGTCTTGTGGATCGTGTGGAGAAATACTTGGCTACAGAGAACCTGACGGCCTCTTCCAGAGACACTCGGACTTTCCACCCTAAGACCAGACCATCCCCAGGGGCGGATAAGAGGATTCCAAGGGGTGAGGGTGGAGAGAGTGAGAGGGTGGGAGCTCTACCCCAAGTTTGGCGAGAACAGCCTGGGAAATCAGCGGCTCAAGAGGCCGCAAGAAGGATTGTTTGCTACCGCTGCCGGCAAGCGGGACATATTGCAGCCAATTGCCCGGTTGTGGAGGAACCCATGCAGTGTGACTTTCTGACGGGCAGACGTCAGTCGCTGTGTGCGACAGTCGCATGCACTGCCATTCGAGGAACTGAGAAACATTTATGCAAAATGTGTGTTAATGGTAGAAATGTTGTGGTATTGCTGGATTCAGGTAGCCTTGTGACCCTGATAAAGGCTGAGTTAGTTAAAACAGAGGTCTCTGGGAATAGCAAGGTAGCTGTTATTTGTGTGCATGGGGACACCCGAGAGTATCCAGTGACTACAGTGTGTTTCGAGACCCCCAAAGGTACCCTCTCTCATCCAGTGGGCCTAGTATCTCAGTTACCGCATGACGCCATTGTGGGAAGGGATTTTCCGAAGTTCTGGGAACTGTGGGATGATCCTGAGCCCCCCACTGGTGCCCCTATGTACCAGGAATGTGATAGCCAGAACTCCCCTGAGAGTGGCGAGGACTCTCCGGAATTTCCCTTATCAGTATTGGCAGGGGAGACTCAAGAAACTGGAGAGGAGCCCACCTCCTCAGACGAAAACCTACCGTCTGTGGAGTTTTCTGATCTGGAGGTTCACAGGGAAAATTTTGCCACAGAACAGTTAAAAGACCCCGCCCTAATAAAGGCACGGGAAAACGTAGTGGAAATAGATGGCGAGTTAGTGAACCCAGATAATACCTGCACTTACCCATACTTCAGCGTAGAGAAGGACCTACTGTATCGGGTGGCAAAAAGGGCAGAAGAAACTGTTGAGCAGCTTGTGGTGCCCAAACCTTACAGGAAGTTGGTGTTGGAGTTGGCCCATGGGCACATTCTTGGAGCTCATCTGGGGACAGAGAAAACCCGAGAGAGGGTATTACAGAGATTCTATTGGCCGGGGGTGATGAAGGACATAGAAAATTATTGTTCCTCCTGCCCTGTGTGTCAGAGGTCGGCCCCGATGCCACATTTCCGTAGCCCGCTGGTCCCTCTACCCATCATTGAGGTCCCGTTTGAGAGGATCGCCATGGATTTGGTAGGTCCTATAATCAAGTCCGCTAGGGGGCACCAGTACATATTAGTTATAATGGACTATGCCACCCGTTATCCAGAAGCGATCCCTCTCCGAAATACCTCGGCCAAAACCATAGCCAAAGAGCTATCTCTTGTGTTTAGCCGGGTGGGTATTTGTAAAGAACTGCTTACGGACCAAGGTACACCCTTTATGTCCCGGGTTATGAAGGAGCTGTGTAAATTGTTCAAAGTGACGCAATTACGTACATCTGTGTATCACCCCCAAACCGATGGGCTGGTTGAAAGGTTCAACAAAACCCTAAAACAAATGTTGAAGAAAGTGGTGGATAGAGATGGAAAGGATTGGGACTGTCTACTTCCTTATCTGATGTTTGCTATTAGGGAGGTGCCCCAATCCTCTACGGGATTCTCCCCCTTTGAGTTACTGTATGGGAGACACCCAAGAGGGCTGTTGGATATTGCCAAGGAAACTTGGGAAAGTGAGAGTTCTCCCCACAGGAGTGTGATTGAGCATGTCGCCCTGATGCAAGACCGAATTGCACAGGTAATGCCCATCGTGAAGGAACATTTGGCCCAAGCGCAGTTAGCACAGCAGAGAGTGTACAACCGTGGAGCCAAGACCCGTACCTTTTCCCCGGGGGATAGGATACTGGTACTTGTCTCTACGGTTGAAAGTAAATTCCTTGCCAAATGGCAAGGCCCCTACGAGATAATGGAAAAAGTGAGCGAAGTGAATTACAAGGTCAGACAACCAGGAAGGCGAAAGCCCGAACAGATCTATCACGTTAATCTGTTGAAAGCCTGGAGGGATAGAGAGTCCCTAGTCGCAGACACTTGGTCACCAGCTCAAACTGGTTGCGTGATTCCTGAGGTTGGAATAGCAGCCACCTTGTCACAACCCCAACAACAGGAGGTTAAGGAGTTTGTGCTTCGCAACAAGGAGGTATTCTCTGAGCTGCCAGGACAAACATCTGGGGTAGAGCATGACATCATTACCCCGCCCGGTGAAAGGGTGAAGTTAAAACCCTATCGGATCCCAGAGGCCCGACGGGAGGCAATACGGGAGGAAGTACAGAAAATGCTGAACTTAGGGGTGATAGAGGAGTCCCAAAGTGATTGGTCTAGTCCCATTGTGTCGGTGCCTAAACCGGATGGGAGCTGGCGATTTTGTAACGATTTTCGTCAGTTGAACAAAGTTACAAAATTTGACACCTACCCCATGCCACGTATAGATGAGTTGATCGACCGGCTGGGAACAGCCCGATACATGACGACTCTTGACCTCACAAAAGGGTATTGGCAAATCCCCCTGGCCAAGTCGGCCAAAGAGAAAACCGCATTTGTAACCCCAGACGGGGCGTTCCAATACAAAAGAATGCCGTTCGGGTTACAGAATGCGCCGGCCACATTCCAGCGGAAAATGGACCAGATGCTGAGGCCCCATCGGAAGTATGCTGCGGCTTACCTGGATGACGTAATTGTCCATAGCACAGATTGGGCCTCACATCTGCCAAAAGTGCAAGCAGTCCTGGACTCTGTTCGGGAAGCGGGGTTTACGGCTAACCCCAAGAAGTGTACCATTGGGCAGGAGGAGGCCAAATATCTTGGGTACACCATTGGGAGGGGAGTAATAAAACCCCAACTCAACAAAGTCGAGGCCATCCAGAGTTGGCCACGTCCCAACAGCAAGAAGCAGGTACGAGCCTTTCTGGGAATCGCTGGGTATTATCGGCGATTCATTCCCCACTTTGCTTCTAAGGCTGTGCCCCTAACCAACCTGACGAAGGGGAAAGGGTCGGTCATGATTAAATGGACCCCCGAGGCTGAGGCAGCATTCCAATTCTTGAAACAAGCCTTATGTAGCCAGCCAGTGTTGTACTCACCCGACTTCTCTAAAGACTTTGTCGTACAAAGTGATGCGTCAGATGTGGGGTTAGGAGCAGTATTGTCCCAGGTCTGGAACGGGGAAGAGCACCCAGTCATTTACCTCAGCAGGAAGTTGAAGTCCCATGAGGTAAATTACGCCACCGTTGAAAAGGAGTGTTTAGCGGTGAAGTGGGCTCTAGATTCCCTTCGGTACTACCTGCTAGGTAGGCACTTTGACATGGTTACGGATCACGCTCCGTTAAAGTGGATGGCTCAAAACAAGGAAACAAATAGAAGAGTGAATAGGTGGTTCCTGGCCCTCCAGGAATTCAACTTCACAGTAAAGCATCGCCCTGGCGTTCAAATGGGGAATGTGGATGCTTTGTCTCGAGTACATGAATGCCTGATTGCTGGTGTTCCAACCCCGAGGTTAAAACAAGAGGGGGGGGGGGTATGTGACAGCAGGAAGGTAAAGTCACCTGGTTGCATCCAGGGGGGTAGATATATTTCGCCCAGATTCAGGCTTTACGCCGACTTATACAACTAGGTGGAGAGTTGTATAAGCCCAGCTGAGGCTAGTAGGCTCATGGATGACTCATACCTCTAGGGAGAGTGCTGGGCGTCGTGCAGACAGGGAGTTGATGAGACCAGCTGAAGCTTGTCAGCTCATTTAGGCCTCTATAAGAACTCCCAGCTTCATTAGATGTTAGCTCATGCCTGGACCCAGACCTGTGTGGACTGTCTAGGGAGAGTGAACCCCTGTGCGGTGAGACAAAGCCTGTGTGGCTATTTGCTTGGACATTTAAAACCAGGGACTTAGGGACTAGGACAGCACTAGGCTGATCCCAGTTGTTAGTTAGGAAACCTGTATGTTTAGTCAGAGGTCAAGTTGACCAGGATTTATTTTGTTTATGTTTCTTTTGCTTTGCTGTGTTTTGTCACTGTAAATAGAAAATAAACCGCACCTTTTTGATTTTGAAAACCACAACCTCCGTTTGCTGGGCCTGTTTTGTGTGGGGAGCCCATCTCGGGGGTCACACACACCCGCTGCCGAGCTAACCCCCTCACAGAAGATATAGTGTGATGTGTCTAGAGGTGGATCTGAGTCATCATATTTGATAGACATCAAGTTACTTTATTTCCCCAAAGATAAATTTTGTGGCTCAAACTTGCCACTTTTTTAGTTTCAAGCCTCGTACACATGGCCGGTTTTCTCGGCAAGAAACAACAAGAAAACTGCCGGGAGAGCTTTCTTGCCGAGTAGATCGTGCGTGTGTACGAGGCTTTCAGGTTTCTCATCAAGAAAGCTGCCCAGAATCTCGACGAGAAAAATAGAGAACCTGCTCTCTATTTTCTCGTTGGGATTCACGTCGGCCTGTTTCCCGATGAGAAACCCGAGATTGTGTACACTTACCTGTCGCCGTGGAAACCCGCGCATGCTCGAAATAATTTTGACGCATGCGCAGTAGCTTCCTAGGCATAGGTAGGGTGTAGCAAGATGGCGGAGTCGGCATCGAATGTGAGGAGCGCATGCTCATCGTAGTCGATGACGTCACCACGTTCGTTCCATTCAAAAGAACGCCGGTTCTTTTGAATGGAGTGTGTGTACACTCGGGTGGGACAAGATTCTTGTCAAGAATCTCTTCAGGAAAAACGACGGGTTTTTTCCTGACGAGAATCTCGGCCGTGTGTTATAGGCTTAAAGGTAATACACAAATGTTCTATACTTCCTAGTTCTTTGCTTTAAAGGAGTGTGTCTGTGTGGTAGCACATGTTGATACATACATGCTTATCTATATTTAAGTTGATAAATTATATTATGCTTCCAAGTTTTGCTATATATGTGTTGCATCAACACAGTCTGTGAAAGTTTCATAGGCTGAAAAGACTTGCCCATTGAGTTCAACTATTATAAGAAAAAAATCCAGTTAGTCCCAGATGAGAGAAAAAAAAGTGTGGATCAATTTGCATCAGCAATGGAAAAATTATTTCCTGACCCCTAAATGGAGTTCACAAAAAAACCAACTAATAAAATAATGCTTCAGTTTCATAGACCTAGATGTCATGAGACAAGAACAGAAAAAGCTGCAATAAGGCCGCCTTTCATTAGCCGCACAAGAAAAAAAAATCTTTCTTGATTTCTTACTCTGCAATATAACTTAGTGGGTGTATCAATTACACTCTTGGTCAAGTTGAAAATGATAACCATTCATTCCATTATTTTATATTTTAATGAATCAGCCATCACCTGTAAATTCAGCAGTGAATTTCACAGTGTGATTATCTATACAGTAAGGCTGGAAACACATCAATGCATTGCAGTAACAGGAGGTAAAGGGCAGGTTTTACCGTACATTACTGCAACGCAACCTAATGCATGATTAAGGGTGCAATGCAATTCAATTTAAAGGGGTTGTAAAGGTACAATTTATTTTTCCTAAATGGCTTCCTGTACCTTAGTGCAGTCCTCCTTCACCTACCTCATCCTTTGATTTTGCTTTTAAATGTCCTTATTTCTTCTGAGAAATCCTCACTTCCTGTTCTTCTGTCTGTAACTCCACACAGTAATGCAAGGCTTTCTTCCTGGTGTGGAGTGTCGTGCTCGCCCCCTCCCTTGGACTACAGGAGAGTCAGGATGCCCACTAACACACAGCTCCTTTCTCTATCTGCAACGTAGAGAGCGTCCTGACTCTCCTGTAGTCCAAGGGAGGGGGTGAGCACGACACTCCACACCAGGAAGAAAGCCTCGCATTACTGTGTGGAGTTACAGACAGAAGAACAGGAAGTGAGGATTTCTCAGAAGAAATAAGGACATTTAAAAGCAAAATCGAAGGATGAGATAAGTGAAGGAGGACTGCACTAAGGTACAGGAAGCTATTTAGGAAAAAAAATTGTACCTTTACAACCCCTTTAAATGCACTTATCAAGAACACCTAAATGCATGTGTGCTTCAAAGTAGTACAAAACACAGGTGGGAACCACGTCATGTCCAATGGTTATGGGGTAGTAGAAGTCTATTCATATGCAAAGGATTGAAATAAAAAATCTGTATTTGGTATACAATCCCCTCTTCCAGACACAGTGAATGACCTCTTTTTGAATAGTATTGGAGATGAATAGACACTATAAATGACCTCTTGCAGGTTTCCTGCTGCATTTACAAACAAATATACAACCAATTAAAAAGTGGCAAAAAGATTGAAAGGTTGGTCCATCCATGAGTGATATTGCAGAATAGTTAAAGCCTGGGGGCCAAGGCCCCTTTCACTCGAACATTCTGATCAGATCTGCCTGTCAGTTTTTCAGGCGGACCTGGTCGGATGGTCCATTCACCCCTATGGACTGACTTATTTCCGTTTACACTCACCTATCTCCAAAAAAAAAAGGGCATCCGTTCTTTTCTTTGGAGGCAGATCAGGCACAGGTATGTGCTCCAGTGGACAGCTGCCACTCTAATAATTGCAGGAAACAATCAATTAACCATATATAGTGACTGTACTGTCTTTCCTGATGTAAAGCCCTGCACAAACTGTTGGCGCTATATAAATCCTGTATAATAATAATAATAATAATAATAAGAGTGGCAAATCCTCAATATAAAATTTCCAGTAATCCGAACATAATAATACCACATATGTAATAAACAAATTGTAATAAATTGTAATAAACAAATTGTGCAAAAAATATATAAAGTGATAGTGCACATCAAGGTGCAACAAAAAACTTTTGTGCAATATTATTATAGTGCTGAAGTATAAGTCCAAAAAATCAATCGACAAGTATATAGAGCAAAATCATAAAACAATTAACTGGTGAAATAAACAGTTTTTGCTTATTTTTTGTGATTGATGTGTGGACCAGCGCCACTCTTATCACTATATAAGACCAATTTTAGACTCAAAACTTAAAGACTACCTAGAGCAGCCAGAGGTTGCTAGGGTTTCCTTGAGCTGTGGTTTTGACCTCCCATCTAATGGTGCTTTCATAGATCCAGGTCCGTCACCACTTGGCAGAGCCAGTAGCATAAGACCAATGTTCTGTAAGGGTGGCATTCTTCCCACTGACCACTAATGTAAGGGGTATTTTCCTAATAGCCCCCAAAGGACTAATTCTAGCAGGGGTTCCCTGAGAAGTTAAATATATTTCAAAGGTTTCTCTGGGTAAAAGTTTGAGAAAGGCTGGCCTAAAGTATCCCTTTAACCACTTCAATACCATGCACTTATACACCTTCCTGCCCAAGCCAATTTTGAACTTTCAGCGCTGTCGCAATTTGAATGACAATTGCGCGGTCATGCTACACTGTACCCAAACAAATTTTTTATCATTTTGTTCCCACAAATAGAGCTTTCTTTCAGTGGTATTTGATCGCCTCTGCGATTTTTATTTTTTGCACAACAAATAAAAAAACGAGAGCAAAAATTTTGAAAAAAACTATGTTTTTCTTTGTTTCTGTTATTTTTTTTTGTAAATAAGTACCTTTTCTACTTCAATGACGGGCACTGATAAGGCAGCACTGAAGGGCACTGATAAGGCTACACTAATGGGCACCGATGAGGTGGCGCCAATGAGGTGGCACTGATGAGGTGGCACCGATGGGCACTGATGATGGGCACTGATAGGTGGCACTGATGGGCACTGATATGTGGCACTGGTATGCGGCACTGATGGGCACTCATAGGCGGCACTGATTGGCACTCATAGGCGGCACTGATGGGCAGTCATAGGCGGCACTAATGGGCACTTATAGGCGGCACTGATGGGCACTTATGGGTGGCACTGATAGGTGGCACAGACGGGCACTGATTGGTGGGCACTTATGGGCACAGATGGGCACGGATGGGCACTGATAGGTGGCACTGATGGACACTAGTAGGTGGCACTGGTGACACTGATGCCCAGCAATGCCAGCCACCACACATTGTGGTCGTGCCATGATGGTGCCTGTCAGTGCTAATTTGTGGGCACTGATTGGCATATTTTTTTTATTTTTTACTACATGTGGATGGCCATGGGGGCCATCCACATGCTTTGGGCTTCCCTGGTGGTCCTGGGCGGCATCCTGGTGGTCTAGTGTGGGTATCCGAGGGGGGTCTGTGCTGATAAACAATCAGCGCGAACCCCCCCTGTCAGGAGAGCCGCTGATCGGCTCTCCTCTACTCGCGTCTGTCAGACGCGAGTGAGGAAGAGCCGATCAACGGCTCTTCCTGTTTACATTGTGATCAGCCGTGATTGGACACGGCTGATCACGTGGTAAAAAGCCTCCGCCGATCGCCGCGATGCGCGCCCCCCGGGCGCGCGGCGGCTGTTATCCTGCAGGACGTCAATAGACATCCAGTGTGGATAACAGAACCACTTCCCGGACGTCAATATGCTATTGACTGGGCGGAAAGTGGTTAAATATGAGGAAAATATTTATAATGTGCAAATGTCCCAAAGACAGACATTTAATTTCAAGTGCCTTTACTATTTATCACATCAAAGGATTTTTTTAATATTCATTGCAGTTCTTTTAGAAATAAGTCCAATTGTTTGAACAAACAAAAAGCACAATGTAAAAAAAATACCTAAAAATACCTAAAATACCTAATTAAATGCAAGTGATACTAATTCAAACTAATTCAGTAGTGCTTCTCTTGTTCTTGGACAGTTAAGGGTATTAAAAGCACATTGAAATGAATGCAATACAATGCTTTGTGTGAGCACTTCACATTCACATGGAATGAATGGCACCTAACACAAAAAAATTGAACCTTTTATTGATAATCGTCTCTAACATTATGTGTTGTTATTAGGAGCACTTGATATACTGTAGCCATGGTGCATTATGCAAAGCTTAATAAACCGTAAATGCGAAGTGTAATGTTTTTATTATGCCGTATGTAAATGCTTTGTATGTGTTTGAACAATTAGGTGTAGCGGTTTGAAGCTATGAGGGATTCATGCAAATGAATAGCTGAGACATTATTAAAACATGAGAATGAAATAGCATTTTATTTTTAAGTTTATCTGACAAGTTTTGCTCCGCAGATCAGGAGAGGTAATAAGATGCAGGTCACTCTGATATTCACTTTTTTTTTCTCAGAATAAAAAAGTTCACTGAATTACAATGACTCCCGCACAGCCTTCAGAAAAGTAATACTTGATAAAGTGTGCAAGTGATACTAATTCAAACTAATTCAGAATTCAGACTGAACAGGAGACAGATAAAATTAAGGTGTTTTACCAATGTGTTAAACTTAAAATAGATAAATGTCTGCTTAGTTATCAGCTGATAAGAGCTATAACCAGTAAAATCTTCAACAGAACTTGTGCATTACAGTAGGCAATGCCTTTGGTTGGACTCAAATAATTGACACACAAACCCGAAGAGGAAAAGCAGTGCATGTCCATGTGAACAGTAGGGAAAAAAGATGTCACATGTCAGATCACTGACTTTATTTATATTAGAAAGGCCAACGTGTTTCGGGACATAACTCTTCAAGGCTTCTTCAAGGCTATAAAGGTACAGAATATAGAAATTAATTGATATATAAACAATAAATATACATGATATTACCAAAAGTATTGGGACACCTGCCTTTACATGCACATGATCGTTAATGGCATCCCAGTCTTAGTCCGTAGGGTTCAATATTGAGTTGGCCCACCCTTTGCAGCTATAACAGCTTCAACTCCTCTGGGAAGGCTGTCCACAAGGTTTAGAAGTGTGTCTATGGGAATGTTTGACCATTCTTCCGGAAGCGCATTTGTGAGGTCAGGCAACGATGTGGACGACAAGGCCTGGCTCGCAGTCTCCGCTCTAATTCATTCCAAAGGTGTTCTATCGGGTTGTGCAGGCCAGTCAAGTTCCTCCAAACCAAATTTTCTCATCCATGTCTTTATGGACCTTGCTTTGTGCACTAGTCAAATCATTTGGTGGAGGGGGGATTATGGTGTGGGGTTGTTTTTCAGGGGTTGGGCTTGGCCCCTTAGTTCCAGTGAAGGGAACTCTTAAGGCGTCAGCATATCAAGACATTTTGGACAATTTCAAGCTCCCAACATTGTGGGAACAGTTTGGGGATGGCCCCTTCCTGTTCCAACATGACTGCACACCAGTGCACAAACAAGCTCCATAAAGACATGGATGAGTGGGTTTGGGGTGGAGGAACTTGATTGACCTTACTCGATAGAACACCTTTGGGATGAATTAGAGTGGAGAAAAAAATTGCCTTCTATGGTCAATCATTCCCATAGACACACACTCCTAAAGCTTGTGGACAGCCTTATTAGAAGATTTTAAGCTTTTATAGCTGCAAAGAGTAGGCCAACTCAATATTGAACCCTACGGACTAAGACTGGGATACCATTAAAGTTCATGTCGGTATAAAGGCAGGTATCACAATACTTTTCTCATTATATTGTATATTTAGCCTAACAAAAATCAATTACATAGACATTATCCATGCTGCAATTGTCCTGCAGTCTTCTAGGGCCTGTCACGTGTCCCAAAAGACTGCGGTGAGGGAGAGAGGACAACTTCCGCTTGGATCGCCTAGGCCATTGGTGCTCAAACTGTGGCCCTCCAGCTGTTGCGTACTTACTAGTCCCGTCATACCTGTGGCTTTGGGAGTCATGCTTTTAACTGTCAGCCTTGCAATCCCTTGTAGGACTTTTATTTCTGCAATAGCTGGAGGGCCAGAGGTTGAGCACCCATGTCCTAGGCAATCTGAAAAATCAAAACAAGTTACCCACTCCCACCTGAAAAAAAGGACCTGCTTAATGTGGCAGATGAGGGGGGAGAAAGACTTAAAGTAGAACTTCTCTTTTGGGTAAATTAGAAGCAGCATCTGCCCCATGTTCTAAGTTTAGAAGAGTGATGCAAGCTTTGTGCTTGTACAATGCTTTAATTATTCTCCCCTATACTAATTCCCTCCCAAAGCTGGAACCAGGTCACAGCCCCCAGGTATGCCCAGCTGAGGATGAGGAGACCACTAGCATGTGCAGAGTACGAATGGCAGGAGACAGAAGGAAATCCAGGAAACAAGTTTAGTTTAAGGTGGGCAACCAGCAAGCACAGATGGTAGACAAAGCCAGGGTCGATAGCCAGGAAGTCAGACACTGAATACATACTGTATGAATACATATAAGAGTAGGCAAACATGAGCTCAGAGAACTGGGAAGTTGCACTGGCAACGCAGGTTGCACTTAGAACGTCTTATATAGAAAAGCTAACTGAGAGGCAAGCCAGGAAGTGATGTAAGGTAAAGGAAATAAAAAAAAAACACAGAATAGCAGGTGACTCCCATAGGTAAGCACAGAAGCCAAGCAACACGTGTGAAAGGAATCACAGGGGCACTGCAGCAAGGAGGTGAGAATTATATAGGTAGGAAAACTGCAGGCTAAACTGGGACAGGATAAAGTAGAAGGAACCACATGCACCTCCATACCTCACAGTACCGGGTATTTTATACCAAGTTTTGGAAAACAAAGCATCAGGGGAATGAAGGGCAGGCATATGTTACTAGGAATAAGGGGGGGGGGGTGCAATAAAGTAAAACTGCTGCTTTGCTCATCATGGTCTTAGCACAGGGTAATATATATGAACTTTATGATGTTAGAGCAGCTGCTGTGTACTGAAAAGAATTAGTAGCTCCCCGGTTCCTTTCACTTGTTGCCAAGAATCTCTTATCAGCCATTAACTACTATATTAAAACCATTTGTTTTATAAAATGTACAGTATATAGACAACTGCTGGATTGCAACCACTCCACAACCCATGGACCTCTTAATGATGAAATGTGGAAGTGACTACATTTCAACAGTTGTCTATACTGTATGTGTCTCCCATAATGTGGATGTGCTTGTTTTTAACAGTTTTCTAAATGTTTCACATCACATATGTTTTTAATATCATAATATTAATATAATAGCTGGTTTAGGCTAATGTAATCGACTTTGGATATAAATCTATCTTTATCTTATGTACCCATAAAGACCTGAAATGCTTTAGTCAAAAAGTCTAATGCATTTCGGGGCTTTATGAGTACATAATATAAAGATAGATTTAGAAAGAAAATAAATAAAAAATCCGCGCTTAAGGAATTTAGAAAAGCTGCAGCCCCCCCTATAAGGAAGTCCCCAAAGAGGATCCTGTAGAGTATAGGTTAGTGGGGGTAGTGGCACTGCTTAATCCTAAAGAATGACCTAAAGGATCTGGATATAAGAGCCTCAGGCCCCTATGAAGTGTATGAGTGTTATTATACAGTAAGAACAATCATAGGCTAAAGTTATGCCCGCCGGATGGCTAGGGCTATAACAATGTGCCTGTGAGAAGATCTTATGTGAACAGGTACCACCTGTGATGACACAATGACATGTTAATTCAATAAATAGTGCTAAGCACTGGTGATAATTAAATATCCAATAACAAGTGCATACACTGAAGTAAAAAAGAAAAAGAAATAAAATAAAAAATATGTGTGTCAACAGGTCACGTGCATTGTTAATGATGAAAACATGGGGCGAAAAGCAAAGGACACCCCATATGGGGAGGCTCAAGTATTGAGAGAATCCAAAGGCCTTCAACAAGGGTCCCCAGATGATGAGAGACGGCGGGACTGAGGGAGACTCTATATATATTAATGAGTCTATACTCAGTATAGTAGAACACCTCCAAGTCACAGAATAGAAAATGGGACTTGAAGAAAACTTCACAAATAGAGGGAGTCCTCCGTTAAAGAAAGATGCATCAATTATGCATTACTATAACAGTGAAGCAACTGTATGAGAGTCCCACTATTCCACTTCAAGAAAATAGTATCTGTATAGGTCCTCAGTATCAAATCGACCGCGGTGTCTAATGCCTCGTGTGGGAACACGAGGCATTAGACACGGCGGTCTCTTTGTGAAGTTTCCAAAGGCCTTCAACAAGGGTCCCCAGATGATGAGAGACGGCGGGACTGAGGGAGACTCTATATATATTAATGAGTCTATACTCAGTATAGTAGAACACCTCCAAGTCACAGAATAGAAAATGGGACTTGAAGAAAACTTCACAAATAGAGGGAGTCCTCCGTTAAAGAAAGATGCATCAATTATGCATTACTATAACAGTGAAGCAACTGTATGAGAGTCCCACTATTCCACTTCAAGAAAATAGTATCTGTATAGGTCCTCAGTATCAAATCGACCGCGGTGTCTAATGCCTCGTGTGGGAACACGAGGCATTAGACACGGCGGTCTCTTTGTGAAGTTTTCTTCAAATTCCCATTTTCTAATCTGTGACTTGGAGGTGTTCTACTATACTGAGTATAGACTCATTAATATATATAGAGTCTCCCTCAGTCCCGCCGTCTCTCATCATCTGGGGACCCTTGTTGAAGGCCTTTGGATTCTCTCAAAACTTGAGCCCCCCCATATGGGGTGTCCTTTGCTTTTCGCCCGAATGTTTTCATCATTAACAATGCACGTGACCTGTTGACACATGGAATGTCGAACCAATTTTGGAAATCTCTACAACTATTGACCTTTATGTCTACAAATCCCCCCCGAAGAAGGGTTTACCGAAACAGCTGTTGGGTCTGTTTATAAATGTCCAACCTTCTCCTTATCAATTTATTTAGCTTTCTGGATCTGTACATATTCCATGTGTTTTTTATTCAGATTGTCTTTGTATTTTTGTACTCATTTATTAAATTTATATTTTTGATATACTCCTGTGTGTTTTCAGTCACTCATAAAGTCCCACCTCCAAGGGTTTTTTTTTGTTTTGTCTTAAGTGGTTAAACAAACCCCTAAGTATTAGCATTGAGATAACGGGTAGGGCCAATGTACATGACACCTTAACGACTTTTGATCTGGCTTACATTTGAGAATAACAGAAAAGATTCTTCGGTATAGTATCGGTCTTTAATTAAGTCTACCTGATATTCTTCAACTAACTTTGGAGTCTTTTTCAAATAAAAAAGCCTTTAATACCTACTCACCACACTTTATAAATCCTCAATGTGCTTTGTTCTTGTCAGTCTTTCTCTTTTATATGCGATGATTAACATGGTGACATTCAACGGGAAACATTCTCATTTTCTTCAGACACAAACTAGGGACATTAAAATTTAATAACATCTTCTCTGTAGTCATTTGTGCTCAGTAATCTATTCAGTTACTGCTGTGTTCTCCAGCCGCTACCACCACTTAAATGTGTATTGTTAAGCAATGCTAAGCAAAGCTGTGTTTTCCCAACTACGGCTCTTACATGCAGCTCCTTTGTACTCTCTTTTTTTTACCCACAATGCATTTATTATGTATTGCCATTAAAAATGATATATACTATATATTATATATATGTATATATATATATATATATATATATATATATATATATATATATATATATATTGTGACAGCAGGAAGGTAAAGTCACCTGGTTGCATCCAGGGGGGTAGATATATTTCTCCCAGATTCAGGCTTTATGCCGACTTATACAACTAGGGAGTTGATGAAGCCCAGCTGAGGCTAGTGGGCTCATGAATGACTCATACCTCTAGGGAGAGGGCTGGGCGTCGTGCAGGCAGGGAGTTGATGAGACCAGCTGAAGCTTGTCAGCTCATTTAAAGGCCTCTATAAAAACTCCCAGATTCATTAGGTGTTTGCTCATGCCTGGAACCAGACCTGTGTGGACTGTCTAGGGAGAGTGAACCCCTGTGCGGTGAGGCAAAGCCTGTGTGGCTATTTGTTTGGACTTTTACTAAACCAGGGACTTAGGGACTAGGACAGCACCAGGCTGATCCCAGTTGTTAGTTTAGGAAACCTGCATGTTTAGTCAGAGGTCAAACTGACCAGGATTTATTTTGTTTGTTTCTTTTTGGCTTTGCTGTGTTTTTGTCACTGTACATAGAGAAATAAACCGCACCTTTTGATTTTGAAAACCACAACCTCCGTCTGCTGGCCCTGTTTTTGTGTGGGGAGCCCAACCAGGGGGTCACACACACCCGCTACCGAGTTAACCCCCTCACAGTTGGTGGAGAACCAGTGGCAGTTTTTTTTAAGCCAGCATGGAGGAGATACTGAAACAGCTGGCTCTAGCAAATGCCAATCAACAGCAGACAAATGCAGGTTTGCAAAGGAGCCTTGCAGCCCAGCAGCAAGCTCATCAACAAGCCCAGCAGCAATCTGAGGCCCGCTTCATAGACCTGTTACAGAAGCAAGAGCAGAGACTACAACAAATGGAAGCAGTAATGCAGCAACGTCCGCAGACCAGTGAGGAAAGCCGTCCCACTAATACCGCGTCCTTTGGGGTGAGTCGTTTATTGACAAAAATGACTGGAGAGGATGATCCAGAGGTATTTTTGACCACATTTGAAAGGACTGCTGAAAGAGAAAAGTGGCCTGAGGAGCAGTGGGCTGGACTGGTGGCTCCTCTGTTAACTGGTGAATCGCAGAAGGCTTACTATGACCTAGAGCCTGACCAAGCAAAAGACTATGTGATGCTAAAAGCTGAAATATTGGCAAGGCTGGGTGTCACCCTGGCTGTCCGGGCTCAGCGTGTGCATAACTGGACTTTCCAGCTTGGAAAACCCCCCAGGTCTCAAATGTATGATCTCATTCACCTGAGCAGGAAGTGGCTACAGCCAGAGACTTTGTCCGCACCAGAGATTGTGGAACGTGTTGTAATGGATCGGTTTTTGAGAGCTCTTCCTACTGCCATCCAAAAGTGGGTAAGCCATGGAGACCCAGAGACGGCCGGTGGTCTTGTGGATCGTGTAGAGAAATACTTGGCTACAGAGAACCTGACGGCCTCTTCCAGAGACACTCGGACTTTCCACCCTAAGACCAGACCATCCCCAGGGGCGGATAAGAGGATTCCAAGGGGTGAGGGTGGAGAGAGTGAGAGGGTGGGAGCTCTACCCCAAGTTTGGCGAGAACAGCCTGGGAAATCAGCGGCTCAAGAGGCCGCAAGAAGGATCGTTTGCTACCGCTGCCGGCAAGCGGGACATATTGCAGCCAATTGCCCGGTTGTGGAGGAACCCATGCAGTGTGACTTTCTGACGGGCAGACGTCAGTCGCTGTGTGCGACAGTCGCATGCACTGCCATTCGAGGAACTGAGAAACATTTATGCAAAATGTGTATTAATGGTAGAAATGTTGTGGTATTACTGGATTCAGGTAGCCTTGTGACCCTGATAAAGGCTGAATTCGTTAAAACAGAGGTCTCTGGGAATAGCAAGGTAGCTGTTATTTGTGTGCATGGGGACACCCGAGAGTATCCAGTGACTACAGTGTGTTTCGAGACCCCCAAAGGTACCCTCTCTCATCCAGTGGGCTTAGTATCTCAGTTACCGCATGACGCCATTGTGGGAAGGGATTTTCCGAAGTTCTGGGAACTGTGGGATGATCCTGAGCCCCCCACTGGTGCCCCTATGTACCAGGAATGTGATAGCCAGAACTCCTCTGAGAGTGGTGAGGACTCTCCAGAATTTCCCTTGTCAGTATTTGCAGGGGAGACTCAAGAAACTGGAGAGGAGCCCACCTCCTCAGACGAAAACCTACCGTCTGTGGAGTTTTCTGATCTGGAGGTTCACAGGGAAAATTTTGCCACAGAACAGTTAAAAGACCCCGCCCTAATAAAGGCACGGGAAAACGTAGTGGAAATAGATGGCGAGTTAGTGAACCCAGATAATACCTGCACTTACCCATACTTCAGCGTAGAGAAGGACCTACTGTATCGGGTGGCAAAAAGGGCAGAAGAAACCGTTGAGCAGCTGGTGGTGCCCAAACCTTACAGGAAGTTGGTGTTGGAGTTGGCCCATGGGCACATTCTTGGAGGTCATCTGGGGACAGAGAAAACCCGAGAGAGGGTATTACAGAGATTCTATTGGCCTGGGGTGATGAAGGACATAGAAAATTATTGTTCCTCCTGCCCTGTGTGTCAGAGGTCGGCCCCGATGCCACATTTCCGTAGCCCGCTGGTCCCTCTACCCATCATTGAGGTCCCGTTTGAGAGAATCGCAATGGATTTGGTAGGTCCTATAATCAAGTCCGCTAGGGGGCACCAGTACATATTGGTTATAATGGACTATGCCACCCGTTATCCAGAAGCGATCCCTCTCAGAAATACCTCGGCCAAAACCATAGCCAAAGAGCTATCTCTTGTTTTTAGCCGGGTGGGTATTTGTAAAGAACTGCTTACGGACCAAGGTACACCCTTTATGTCCCGGGTTATGAAAGAGCTGTGTAAATTGCTCAAAGTGACGCAATTGCGTACATCTGTGTATCACCCCCAAACCGATGGGCTGGTTGAAAGATTCAACAAAACCCTAAAACAAATGTTGAAGAAAGTGGTGGATAGAGATGGAAAGGATTGGGACTGTCTACTTCCTTATTTGATGTTTGCTATTAGGGAGGTGCCCCAATCCTCTACGGGATTCTCCCCCTTTGAGTTACTGTATGGGAGACACCCAAGAGGGCTGTTGGATATTGCCAAGGAAACTTGGGAAAGTGAGAGTTCTCCCCACAGGAGTGTGATTGAGCATGTCGCCCTGATGCAAGATCGAATTGCACAGGTAATGCCCATCGTGAAGGAACATTTGGCCCAAGCGCAGTTGGCACAGCAGAGAGTGTACAACCGTGGAGCAAAGACCCGTACCTTTTCCCCGGGGGATAGGATATTGGTACTTGTCCCTACGGTTGAAAGTAAATTCCTTGCCAAATGGCAAGGCCCCTACGAGATAATGGAAAAAGTGAGCGAAGTGAATTACAAGGTCAGACAACCAGGAAGGCGAAAGCCCGAACAGATATATCACGTTAATCTGTTGAAAGCCTGGAGGGATAGAGAGTCCCTAGTCGCAGAAACTTGGTCACCAGCTCAAACTGGTTGCGTGATTCCGGAGGTTGGAATAGCAGCCACCTTGTCACAACCCCAACAACAGGAGGTTAAGGAGTTTGTGCTTCGCAACAAGGAGGTGTTCTCTGAGCTGCCGGGACAAACATCTGGGGTAGAGCATGATATTATTACCCCGCCCGGTGAAAGGGTGAAGTTAAAACCCTATCGGATCCCAGAGGCCCGACGGGAGGCAATACGGGAGGAAGTACAGAAAATGCTGAACTTAGGGGTGATAGAGGAGTCCCAAAGTGATTGGTCTAGTCCCATTGTGTTGGTGCCTAAACCGGATGGGAGCTGGCGATTTTGTAACGATTTTCGTCAGTTGAACAAAGTTACAAAATTTGACACCTACCCCATGCCACGTATAGATGAGTTGATCGACCGGCTGGGAACAGCCCGATACATGACGACTCTTGACCTCACAAAAGGGTATTGGCAAATTCCCCTGGCCAAGTCGGCCAAAGAGAAAACCGCATTTGTAACCCCAGACGGGGCGTTCCAATATAAGAGAATGCCGTTCGGGTTACAGAATGCGCCGGCCACATTCCAGCGGAAAATGGACCAGATACTGAGGCCCCATCGGAAGTATGCTGCGGCTTACCTGGATGACGTAATTGTCCATAGCACAGATTGGGCCTCACATCTGCCAAAAGTGCAAGCAGTCCTAGACTCTATCCGGGAAGCGGGGTTTACGGCTAACCCCAAGAAGTGTACCATTGGGCAGGAGGAGGCCAAATATCTTGGGTACACCATTGGCAGGGGAGTAATAAAACCCCAACTCAACAAAGTCGAGGCCATCCAGAGTTGGCCACGTCCCAACAGCAAGAAGCAGGTACGAGCCTTTCTGGGAATCGCGGGTTATTATCGGCGCTTCATTCCCCACTTTGCTTCTAAGGCTGTGCCCCTAACCAACCTGACGAAAGGGAAAGGGTCGGTCATGATTAAATGGACCCCCGAGGCTGAGGCAGCATTCCAATTCTTGAAACAAGCCTTATGTAGCCAGCCAGTGTTGTACTCACCCGACTTCTCTAAAGACTTTGTCGTACAAAGTGATGCGTCAGATGTGGGGTTAGGAGCAGTATTGTCCCAGGTCTGGAACGGGGAAGAGCACCCAGTCATTTACCTCAGCAGGAAGTTGAAGTCCCATGAGGTAAATTACGCCACGGTTGAAAAGGAGTGTTTAGCGGTGAAGTGGGCTCTAGATTCCCTTCGGTACTATCTGCTAGGTAGGCACTTTGACATGGTTACGGATCACGCTCCGTTAAAGTGGATGGCTCAAAACAAGGAGACAAATAGAAGAGTGAATAGGTGGTTCCTGGCCCTACAGGAATTCAACTTCACAGTAAAGCATCGCCCTGGCGTTCAAATGGGGAATGTGGATGCTTTGTCTCGAGTACATGAATGCCTGATTGCTGGTGTTCCAACCCCGAGGTTAAAACAAGAGGGGGGGGTATGTGACAGCAGGAAGGTAAAGTCACCTGGTTGCATCCAGGGGGGTAGATATATTTCTCCCAGATTCAGGCTTTATGCCGACTTATACAACTAGGGAGTTGATGAAGCCCAGCTGAGGCTAGTGGGCTCATGAATGACTCATACCTCTAGGGAGAGGGCTGGGCGTCGTGCAGGCAGGGAGTTGATGAGACCAGCTGAAGCTTGTCAGCTCATTTAAAGGCCTCTATAAAAACTCCCAGATTCATTAGGTGTTTGCTCATGCCTGGAACCAGACCTGTGTGGACTGTCTAGGGAGAGTGAACCCCTGTGCGGTGAGGCAAAGCCTGTGTGGCTATTTGTTTGGACTTTTACTAAACCAGGGACTTAGGGACTAGGACAGCACCAGGCTGATCCCAGTTGTTAGTTTAGGAAACCTGCATGTTTAGTCAGAGGTCAAACTGACCAGGATTTATTTTGTTTGTTTCTTTTTGGCTTTGCTGTGTTTTTGTCACTGTACATAGAGAAATAAACCGCACCTTTTGATTTTGAAAACCACAACCTCCGTCTGCTGGCCCTGTTTTTGTGTGGGGAGCCCAACCAGGGGGTCACACACACCCGCTACCGAGTTAACCCCCTCACAATATATATATATATATATTATATTTTTTTTGTTTCCTTTAGGCCCCTTTCACACTGGGGCATTTTTCATGTGGTTTAGCGCTAATATTAGCGCTATTATACCGCATGAAAAAATCATGCCCTTTAGCCTTCAATGTGAAAGCCCGAAGGCTTTCACACTGAAGCGGTGCGCTAGCAGGACCGCTCCAAAAGTCCTGCTAGCCGCTTCTTTACAGCGGTGAAGGAGCGGTGTGTTCACCGCTCCTTTACCGCGGTCTCCCATTGAAATCAATGGGACAGCGCAGTAATACCGCCCGCAAACCGCGGCAATAGCCGCGGTTTGCGGGCGGTATTAACCCTTTTTTGGCCGCTAGCGGGGGTTAAATTCACCCCCCTAGCGACCGCATACCGCGGTAAGAACGACGGTATAGCAGCGCTGAAAATCGCGCTGCTATACCGCCACCGCTCCTGCCCACCCCAGTGTGAAAGGGGCCTTATGGAAAGCATTTACACTCACTAGCCACTTTATTGGGTACACCTGTTCAATTGCTCAGTAAAAAAAATTGCTAACAATCACATGGCAGCAACTCAATGCATTTATGCATCTAGACGTGGTGAAGACGACATGATGGAGTTCAAACCGAGCATCAGAATGGGGATTTAAGTGACTTTGAACGTGGCATGGTTGTTGGTGCCAGACAGACTAGTCTGAGTATTTCAAAGATTGCTGATCTACTACTACTACTCTCGTTTTTACAGAGAATGGTCCAACAAATGAGAGGTGGGTGGGACTGCTGCCAGAATCTCAAGTAATCAAAAAGGTTGTGGCCATATCTTGTCAAGAACAGCTGCACTGGTCAACCATCATCCCAAGAATCAAAGTTTTAACACTGATATATTATAGACTATATAGTGAAAGGGAGACAACAAATTTTATGAGCTAAACACATCACATGGCACTATTATGGCAATCAAAAAAAAAATTCAGCTACTGGTACTGCTCCTGGTTTTAATAGCTGCAAGACATAGAGGAAAGGAACCCACAAAGATGGAAATTGGGGCTATACGATACCCAGGAGATAATGCAAATAAATGAAAATGATGTAGAGATAAAAAATTACAAAATGTATTATAACAATATATTAAAAAAAAATTCAAAAGAGGAAAAACGCTTTGACAACACTATTAAAATAGAAAGTCACACAGTAATTTCAGTATAGTGAGTGCAAAAGGGGTGAACCCCATGCATGTAAAGTACAGTTGAACTGGCCATCGAGATCTCAGCACGTTTCAACAAATTGTCTTTTTCAGGGGATGAAGAAGTCCACTTGAAAAGGATATAATATATCAGCTACAATAGCAGGTCTATTTATAGAAGGAGGAAACTGTGGGGTTGATTTACTAAAGGCAAATCCTCTCTGCACTACAAGTACACTTGGAAAGTACAGTCACTGTAAATCTGAGGGGAAGATCTGAAATGAGGGGAAGCTCTGCTGATTTTATCATCCAATCATGTGCAAGCAAAAATTATGTTTTTTTTTTATTTTCCTTGCATGTCTCCCTCAGATCTACAGCGACTGCACTTCCAAGTGCACTTGCAGTTCACTTGTAGTGCAAAGGGGATTTGCCATTAGTAAATCAACCCCTGTGTGTCTGTGGCTTATTGCAGTTGCATATGGGGTCCCATAGATCCCAGAGGTCAGCACAAGGGATAAAAGAAGAAAGAAATAAAGACTCCTCCACGTAATAGGAGAAATCTATCCTGAGCTTTACCCAGTTGGGGACAAAACTATTTCTGAGGGTGCTAGACAATGGCCACAGGCCTGTAAATGACCAGTTCCTAAACCAGCAGATGTGAAACTTCCTTCAGATGAAAGACATAGAGCCTAGAGGACCCAGTAGTCCAGCAATCTATACAGAGCCAGTTTTCCCAACCACAATGCAAAAAGACAACAACAACAACAACAACAACAACAACAATGATTCCCTGCGCATGAGTGAGATAACCAGGTGGAAAATGTAGCTCTGTTGCAAAGACTTTTGCTGCCCTCTAGGGCCGAGGTTGTCCTCAAAACACTGTAAAGATAGATAAAAGAAAGAGGGGGCACTGGCCTAGTACATTATCTCACAAATTTTATTAAGATTGAATAAAATAAATTGGTTCTACTCACAAACATAGTTAATAAGCACCCCAGATGATTACTGATTAGTCAAAACTAGTCGGGTGGACCTGTCTACTAGTGATGAGCCGAACACCCCCGGGTTCTGTTCGCACCAGAACCCGCGAACAGACCGAAAGTTCGTACGAACATTAGAACCCTATTAAATACAATGGATGCGAACGTTCGAATTCTAAAGTGCTAATTATAACGACTATTATGCATGTTATTGTCCTAAAAAGGGTTTGGGAACCCGGGTTCTGCACCAGGGGACATGTATCAATGCAAAAATAAGTTTTAAAAACGGTCGTTTTTCGGGAGCAGTCATTTTAATGATGCATAAAGTGAAAAAAAAAAGTCAAATATTCCTTTAAATATCGTACCTGGGGGGTGTCTAAAGTATGCCTGTGAAGTGCCACGTGTTTCCCGTGTTTAGAACTGTCCCTGCACAAAATGACACTTCTAAAGGAAAAAAAAGCCATTTAAAACTGCTTGCGGCTTTAATGTAATGTCTGGTCCCAGTAATATGGATGAAAATCTTTAAGAAAAATGGCATAGCTACCCCATGACCCCCCCCCCTACCCCAGCCCATTACCAGCCCCTTTGGGTCTTGTATGGATATTAAGGGGAACCCCGCACATAAAATAAAAAAGGCCCTATATACTCTGAACAGCCGTATACAGGCGGTGCATACAAGACAGGGACTGTAGGTTTGTTCTTATGTAGAATCTGTTTGTAATTTTGAACAGGTACATTGTTGAAGTGTAGCTCCAGCCCAAAAATCTATTTTTAAACTTTTTGGAAAACATAGGTAAGGGTTATCACCCCTGTAACATTTGTTTTGCTGTCTGTGCCCCTGTTCAGAACATTTCACCTCACTTTCCGTCCCAATGACAACTGTTTTTGAAATGTGGTGTTTTTCTTGAAACAAGGATTGCTGATAAAGCATCAGTACAGAGGAGACACCTTTCTCCCATATTTATTCTTACAGGAGAGAATTTTCCTTCCTAGTGGTAGATTTCCTCTCACTTCCTGTTGTCTTCTTGCGTTTGCAAGTAGGAGTCGTTTGTAAGTTGGATGTTTGAAAGTAGGGACCTGCCGTATATACTCTGCAGAAATAGGCCCCTTAGTTGTTGGTGTTGGCACAACACTGTAAGCACTCACAGTTACTCTTGGTTGGTGCTGGAACGCCCTGCTGTCAACTATTATATCAGGAATTTTAATTACATATAATTGTTGAACAGTGGTAGTAAAAATTGGGCCTTTGATGGTGGTGCTGGTGCCACAACACTGTAAGCCCTGACAGTTACTCTTGGTGGGTGCAGCAATGGGCCCTGCTGTGAATTATTAGATCAAGAATTGTAATTGCATGCCCCTGTTGAACAGGGGCTGAAAAATTGGGCCTTTCGTGGTGGTGGTGGTGGTGGTGGTGTTGCCACAACACTGTAAGCCCTCAGAGTTACTCTTGGTGGGTGCAGCAATGGGCCCTGCTGTGAATTATTAGATCAAGAATTGTAATTGCATGCCCCTGTTGAACAGGGGCTGAAAAATTGGGCCTTAGGCACTGGTGGCACAACACTACAACCCCTCACAGATACGTTACTTGGAGCACAGCAATGAGCCCTGTTGCAAAGTATTGCTTCAAAAATTGTAATGACACGCCCCTGTTAAACAGGGGCTGAAAAATTGGGCCTTAGGCACTGGTGCCACAACACTCAAACCCCTCACAGATACTGTACTTGGAGCACAGCAATGAGCCCTATGGCAAATTATTGCTAAAAAAATTGTAATTACACGCCCCTGTAAAACAGGGGCTGAAAAATTGGGCCTTAGCCACTGGTGGCGGCACCCATAAACAAAAATGATCTTCCAAGCTATCATCATCAATCGTATCATTGAGGACTCGGAGGAGGAGGATAGCCAGTCAACATAACAGCACAGGCACTCAGCATCAGCATCAGTCTTGAAGGGATGTGACATGTTAAAATCAATTAGTCTGTTATATCAGCATCAGGTGTGTGGTAGCTGGTGGTGATCCAAGACTGGTTCATCTTGATGAAAGTCAGTCGATCAACCGAGTCAGTGGACAGGCGCACCCTGTGATCCGTGACAAATCCTCCAGCAGCACTGAATGTGCGTTCCGAAAGAACGCTGGATGCAGGACAGGCCAGTAGCTCAATTGCATACTGTGCAAGCTCTGGCCAGTGATCCATCCTCAAGACCCAGTAAGCCAGAGGATTTTCGGTGGGGAAGGTGTCCAAGTCTGACCTTGCCCCTAGATATTCCTGCACCATGTTTATCAGACGCTGGCGATGGTTGCTGGAACCGATCATACTTTGGGGCTGCGGACTAAAGAATTGTCTGAACGCATCGGTCAGACGGCCACCTTCCCCACCGCTCCTTCTTTGACTGGCCGAAGCCTCAGCAACTCGTTGTCCAGGACCAGGAGTTTGTAACCTCCCAGTCTCTGGGAACGCGTTGCACAGACCTTTCTGCAAGGCCTCCCGGAGTTGTCTCATCCTCTGCTCCCTCTGCGAAGGTAACATAAGGTCCGCAACCTTACCCTTGTACCGTGGATCAAGGAGAGTGGCCAGCCAGTAATGGTCCCTCTCCTTGATCCGAAGAATACGAGGATCCTTCCGCAGACTTTGCAGGATCAGGGAGGCCATGCAGCGTAGGTTTGCTGAGGCATTCGCTCCGGAGTCCTCTGGGTCACTAAGGACGACATGATCCGCAGCCACCTCCTCCCAGCCACGTACAAGTCCACTGGTTTCTTGGGACTGTAAATCATCCCGAAAAGACTGCTGCTGATGATGCTGAGTGCCAGCCTCCACCTCCATGCTGACACAATCCTCCTCCTCCTCCTCCTCCTCTTCCTCTTCCTGTGCGATGGGTGGGACAGAAGGAACACTGTCTGGGTAAAGGGGGCCTTGAGAGGCAAGGAAGTCCTCCTCTTCCTGCCTCTGTTCTGCCTCAAGTGCCCTGTCCATTATTCCACGCAGCGTGTGCTCCAACAGGTGGACAAGAGGTACAGTGTCACTGATGCATGCACTGTCACTGCTCACCATCCTCGTGGCCTCCTCAAATGGTGCCAGGACAGTGCATGCATCCCTGATCATGCCCCACTGGCGTGGAGAAAAAAAACCAAGCTCCCCTGACCCTGTCCTGGTGCCGTAGTCGCACAGGTACTCATTGATGGCCCTCTGCTGCGTGTGCAGCCGCTGCAGCATGGCCAACGTTGAGTTCCACCTGGTGGGCATGTCACATATAAGGCGGTTCTTGGGCAGGTTCAACTCCTTTTGCAGCTCAGCCAGGCGAGCACTGGCATTATAAGATCTGCGGAAATGCACACAGACTTTCCTGGCCTGCCTCAGGACATCCTGTAAGCCCGGGTACCTGCCCAAGAACCGCTGCACCACCAGGTTAAGGACGTGAGCCACACAGGGCACATGGGTCAGTTGTCCCTGTCGGAGGGCGGAGAGGAGGTTGGTGCCATTGTCGCAAACCACCATTCCTGGCTTAAGCTGGCGTGGCGTCAACCACCTCTCGGCCTGGCCCTGCAGAGCAGACAGGACCTCTGCCCCAGTGTGGCTTCTGTCCCCCAAACACACCAGCGCAAGCACGGCATGGCATCTTTTTGCCTGCATACTTGCGTAGCCCCGTGAACGGCTACGGAGCACCGCTGGTTCATAGGACAAACCACAGGAAGAGGCCATGGAGGAAGAAGAGGAGGGGGTGGAGGAGAGAGGTGTGTCACAACCAGTAGTAGCATTTTGGAGGCGTGGCGGTGGAACAACCTCCAACACTACTGCACCTTGTCCTGCATCCTTCCCAGCTGCCAAAAGAGTGACCCAATGGGCCGTGAAAGAAAGGTAACGTCCCTGTCCATGCCTGCTGGACCATGAGTCAGCGGTAATATGCACCTTACCGCTGACCGCCCTGTCCAGCGAGGCCAAGACATTGCCTTCCACATGCCGGTAGAGAGCCGGAATAGCCTTCCGTGAGAAAAAGTGGCGTTTGGGAACCTGCCACTGAGGAACCGCACATTGCACAAACTCACGGAAGGGGGCCGAGTCTACCAACTGAAAAGGCAGCAGTTGAAGCGCTAGCAATTTAGCCAAGCTAGCATTCAACCGCTGGGCATGTGGATGGCTGGGAGTGAACTTCTTTCGACGGTCCAGCAGCTGGGGCAGGGAAATTTGCCTGCTAGAATCGGACGTCGGTGTACTGCTAGCAGAGTGGCCGCAAGTACTTGGCTGTGACACACCTAATTCTACACCTTCATTCCTCTCAGTGCATGTTTCAGAGAGGACTGAAGTTATAGTGGGGTTGGAGATCCCAGCTGATGCGGTGCAAGGAGAGGTCCGCTTTGTTCTTTGGTGTGGGTCTTTGAGGTAGGCTTGCCAACGAGCTGCATGGCAGGTCAACATATGTCTGGTCAGGCATGTGGTACCCAAGCGGCTGATGTTTTGGCCACGCGATATACGCTTGAGACATATGTTGCAAACAGCAGCTGTGCGATCTGATGCACTAGCCTCAAAAAAGGCCCACACCAAGGAACTTTTTGAATGACGGGCAGAGGCAGCGCCCTGCACAGGCGGAGCTCTGCGGTGTGATTCCGTCAGTGTACTGCCCTTACGCTGGCCACCAAAGGGCATCCTGCCTCGTTGGAGATGTGCCTCCTCCTCATCCTCCTCCTCCTCCTCTCTCCTATTAGGCACCCACGTGGAGTCAGTGACCTCATCATCCCCTCCCTCCTCATCACTGGAGCCAATCTGGCAGTATGCTGCAGCTGCTGGAACATGACTGCCAGATTGGTGTCCTTCTTGAGCATCCCCTCTGTCTGCTCTCACGCTACTGCCTTCCTGTAGCTGGGTTTCATCATCAGACCCTTCGAAATGCTGGGCATCCTCCTGGAGCATGTACCCAACACTGTGCTCAAACAGTTCGGGGGACTCCTCAGGAGGAGGACATGGTGGGTCTAGGGAAGGAGTGACTGATGATGAGTCTGACATTGATACCAGGGAAGAGGACGCTTTGGCAGCTGCTTTGCCAGTACCCTGAGCCTGGGTGAGAGAGGATGAGGAGGAGGAGGAGGGCTTGGTCATCCACTCTACCAAGTCTTCAGCATGATGTGGCTCAACATGTCCAGCTGCCGAAAAGAAGGACAAGCGTGTCCCATGGCCATGTGCTGATGACAATGCACCGCGTCCACGACCAGCACTGTTGCCCCCAGACACAGAGCCTGCTTGCCCTCTTTTATTGCCTCCTGACTGTCTGCCTCTCCTTGTTTGCCTTCCAGACATTCTAATAGATGGCCTGCAGGGAGATGGGAAAAAAGCAATAAGGGCTACCTTCAGGTGTCCTTCTCTGTCCCTTTACTTAAGGATTTCTAAATATGGTTGAGGATTATTGCTTTTGCACAGAATAGCACAACGACAATTTCCCTGACTGTCCAAAAAACAAGGATTTCAAAGATGGTTGATGAGGAATGCTTTGGCACACTATAGCACAAGGAGAATTCCCTCACTTTCCTTCTTTGTCCCTAGAAACAAGGACTGGCACAGTGAAAGAAACTGACACTCTCCCTACCTACAGTTTTCTGTCCCTAGAAAAAATGTTTTTTTTAAAGCACACTATAGCACAAGGAGAAATCCCCTCACTTTCCTTCTTTGTCCCTAGAAACAAGGACTGGCACAGTGAAAGAAACTGACACTCTCCCTACCTACAGTTTTCTGTCCCTAGAAAAAATGTTTTTTTAAAGCACACTATAGCACAAGGAGAAATCCCCTCACTTTCCTTCTTTGTCCCTAGAAACAAGGACTGGCACAGTGAAAGAAACTGACACTCTCCCTACCTACAGTTTTCTGTCCCTAGAAAAAATGTTTTTTTAAAGCACACTATAGCACAAGGAGAAATCCCCTCACTTTCCTTCTTTGTCCCTAGAAACAAGGACTGGCACAGTGAAAGAAACTGACACTCTCCCTACCTACAGTTTTCTGTCCCTAGAAAAAATGTTTTTTTAAAGCACACTATAGCACAAGGAGAAATCCCCTCACTTTCCTTCTTTGTCCCTAGAAACAAGGACTGGCACAGTGAAAGAAACTGACACTCTCCCTACCTACAGTTTTCTGTCCCTAGAAAAAATGTTTTTTTAAAGCACACTATAGCACAAGGAGAAATCCCCTCACTTTCCTTCTTTGTCCCTAGAAACAAGGACTGGCACAGTGAAAGAAACTGACACTCTCCCTACCTACAGTTTTCTGTCCCTAGAAAAAATGTTTTTTTAAAGCACACTATAGCACAAGGAGAAATCCCCTCACTTTCCTTCTTTGTCCCTAGAAACAAGGACTGGCACAGTAAAAGAAACTGACACTCTCCCTACCTACAGTTTTCTGTCCCTAGAAAAAATGTTTTTTTAAGCACACTATAGCACAAGGAGAATTCCCCTCACTTTCCTTCTTTGTCCCTAGAAACAAGGACTGGCACAGTGAAAGAAACTGACACTCTCCCTACCTACAGTTTTCTGTCCCTAGAAAAAATGTTTTTTTAAAGCACACTATAGCACAAGGAGAAATCCCCTCACTTTCCTTCTTTGTCCCTAGAAACAAGGACTGGCACAGTGAAAGAAACTGACACTCTCCCTACCTACAGTTTTCTGTCCCTAGAAAAAATGTTTTTTTAAAGCACACTATAGCACAAGGAGAAATCCCCTCACTTTCCTTCTTTGTCCCTAGAAACAAGGACTGGCACAGTGAAAGAAACTGACACTCTCCCTACCTACAGTTTTCTGTCCCTAGAAAAAATGTTTTTTTAAAGCACACTATAGCACAAGGAGAAATCCCCTCACTTTCCCTCTTTGTCCCTAGAAACAAGGACTGGCACAGTGAAAGAAACTGACACTCTCCCTACCTACAGTTTTCTGTCCCTAGAAAAAATGTTTTTTTAAAGCACACTATAGCACAAGGAGAAATCCCCTCACTTTCCTTCTTTGTCCCTAGAAACAAGGACTGGCACAGTGAAAGAAACTGACACTCTCCCTACCTACAGTTTTCTGTCCCTAGAAAAAATGTTTTTTTAAAGCACACTATAGCACAAGGAGAAATCCCCTCACTTTCCTTCTTTGTCCCTAGAAACAAGGACTGGCACAGTGAAAGAAACTGACACTCTCCTTACCTACAGTTTTCTGTCCCTAGAAAAAATGTTCTTTTAAAGCACACTATAGCACAAGGAGAAATCCCCTCACTTTCCTTCTTTGTCCCTAGAAACAAGGACTCGCACAGTAAAACACACTGACACTCTCCCTACCTATCCTTCTCTTTCCCTAAACTAAAGGAATCCAGGTTAAGCAAGAAAGAAATAAATGTCACTGTCCCTGCCTATGCTTGTCTTTCCCTGCTCCGGAACACACTACACTAGGCCGCCGTGCTGGCGGCCTTTTATAGTGTGGGGCGTGTACTAAACACCCTCAGCAATAATTGGCCACAGGCATCCTGCCTGTGGCCAATCATTGCTCTCCTCGCTGCCGGCGCTGTGATTGGCCAAGCATGCGGGGTCACAGTGCATGCTTGGCCAATCACAGCGCCTGGATGACACTGCGATGGCGTAGTGCATTGTGGGCCGTTCGCGTCACTCGAATTTGGCGCGAACGGCCCAAATCGTTCGATCTTCGTCGAACGATCGAACAGCCGATGTTCGAGTCGAACGTATGTTCGACTCGAACACGAAGCTCATCCCTACTGTCTACACGTATCGCTCCCGTTCCTGTATTTATGCCTTTTTAACCATCTTAAATGTGAGTGTTTTATTGTTATCCTTTTTTACATTAAAAGCATTTCCATTCGGTATCACGCTATGTGAGCTTGTTTTTTACTTTCATACGTATAAAATATGGATACCAAGCCTTCTGTATACACTTATGAATACGAGATCAACATACTGGATGTCCTGTTTGATTGAAGTGGAATAACAGAGCCCCTCAGACTCCAGATTATCCACATTGGGTTTGTTAACCCCCAAAGCTTTTCTCCACTTGGTTGGCGTATGCCTTTCCTAGTCTAATATTTCCAGTAAGCCTCCTTCAACTCACTCTTGGTGGCGTTTTTTCCCAGTATTCCATATTTGAGCTGAAAGTTTTTATCACAAATGAACACTTTTTTTCTTTTTGGATTGATCTTCACTTTATTTTCAAGTTGATGAACGTTTTCTTCCTTGGATTTATTTATAAATATTTTAAGTTGTCATAACTAATATTTATCACTATAATGTCACTACAATGATTTTGGTTTATGTATAATCACATGATTCATTCATTATTGGTTTAGCTTGGGTTTTACACTGGTTTTGTTTTGATTTAGCACATACTTAATCACGTTCCCAGTCACATTTATGTATGGTTTAACAGTGTACATAGACTAACAAAATTAGCGCTACACTTATACCCACAATAAGCACTTATCGGGCCACTTGACGTGGTTACGAGCATAGGGAGGCCTCACCAGTGTCCCTGCTGGCTAGCGTGTTTCGAAGGTATATCCTTCTTCATCAGAGCCAAAAGGTCAGAGCTCTGATGAAGAAGGACATACTTTTGAAACGTGCAAGCCAACAGGGACCCTGGTGAGGCCCCCCCAATGCTCGAGGTATCGGAGAGTTTAATCAAGTCGAGTGGCCCTATTAGTGCTTATACTACCTATGTTTGTGAGCAGTACCAATTTATTTTATTCAATCTTAATAAAATTTGTGGCATAATGCATTAGGCCACTGCGCTATCATTCTTTCATCTATCTTTACAATGCAAAAATAACTGGATTCCAAATTGGTACAAAGCATCAGGAGGGAGACATAAAGTATAATAGTCCTCCCCAATACTGTTTGCATGGGCTCATATCATGAACCTAGGTCACCTTGTCCATGTGTTTGTACATCAGTGGATTTCCAAGGTGTAGTATTTTTTTCTTGAGTAGTTCTCTCAATTAGAAAATACATCATCCCAAACAGAGAAAAATCAGTTCCCCAAAATATCAAATCTACTCATGTTATCTGTATTTGTTAAATACTGCATGCTCTGGATAGATTCATATTTTCGGTAGAAGTTAAGGAATAATACAAAAACGTCTAGCTTAAAGAACAAAGTCACTGTATCTGCAGGGCAAGCAAAGGCTTATAGATGCCTTTTGTGAATGTAAATCCTTGATCCCCAACAAAGAACCTAATAAACACTTCCTACAGGAGGGCTACACTGGTTATAACATTATCCATTATTGTTCAGAACTAGACAGCGGGGTGACAGCACAAAACATTAAACACCATGGCAATCATTTTCTACGCAACATTCCAAGATACGCCATCACTGTGACTGCGCTTGTCCATATCAGAAGAAAAAAAAAACACAATATCCACAAGCTCCTCTATGCAGTAAAAAATAAACATGGTCACTTACAACGTTCTGGTGACTCGTCTGAATTGTCCGGGCAGTCCTGTTCTCCGTCACATAGCCAGCTCTGTGATACACATGTGACATTATCGTGACATACAAACTCGCCTGGATCACACAATTGTTGTTCTGAAAGTAATAAGATAAGGAACACTTTAATTGAAAAAGTCATGTAGTAAGGCATATACAGTAGGTGTAAAGGCAAAAAAGGCAACTGGAAAATCCGTTTTTAATCACTGGTTGTGAGTAAATAAAAGTAGCACAGGCTATATTACGCTATTTGATAAACGTTGTTTTCTTTGAGCTTCTGCCTTCTTACGAATCTAAAGATCTACCAGTTGATGCTAATAAGCTAAGGATCATCCCTCCTTGATGTTGCCTATCCTTCTAAGGATTTGATTCCCACACAAGTTTTATAATCGAGCCATTTGGTGAGTTTGTTTCTTCTCACACGAGTGTTGGTGGAGCATGGACAATTAAGATCACCTATCACACATTTTATTTTTTGGTGTGTGAACTTTCTCTCTTAGCAATTTCACTGTCTAAGTATGCACATAAGTATGTATTTGTGATTAGACTTGAGCGGACACCTGGATTTTCGGGTTCGACGGGTTCGGCCGAACTTCAGTAAAAAGTTCGAGTTCAGGACCGAACTTGACCCCGAACCCCATTGAAGTCAATGGGGACCCGAACTTCTGAGGACTATTCCCCCTTGTTTCACGTGCTTAGACCTGTCCCTGGACAAAGTGTAATTTCTGAAGGAAAAAAAGTCATTTAAAACTCACTCGCGGCTATTAATGAATTGTTGGCCCCCTGCCCGCAGACCCCCACAACCACCGGGCAAGGGTTTTGGGGATGAGGCCCTTGTCCCCATCAACATGGGGACATCCTCCCCATGTTGAGGGCATGTGGCCTGGTACGGTTCAGGAGGGAGGGGGGGTGCTCTCTCACCCCCCCTCTTTTCCTGCGGCCTGCTCAGATAAAGGGTCTGGTATGGATTTTTGGGGGTACTCCACGCCATTTTTTTTAAATTTGGGGTGGAGTTCCCCTAAAAATCCATACCAGACCTGAAGGGCCTGGTATGGATATTTGGGGGAACCGCACGCATTTTTTTAAAATTTGCGGCAGGGTTCCCCTTAATATCCATACCAGACCTGAAGGGCCTGGTAATTGAATTTGGGGAAACCCCCACGTTTTTTTTTCATAAATGACTTTTCTATGTATTGCCGGGAACCGACAATTAATTAATAGCCGCGAGTGAGTTTTAAATTACTTTTTTTCCTTCAGAAACAAAACTTTGTGCAGGGACAGGTCTAAGAATGGGAAATACGCTCAACTTTACATGCATATTGCCGAACACCGGACCCGAACCCGAACATACAGTCAATTGTTGGGGTTCAGGTCCGAGACCCCAAAACCCAAAAGTTCGGTACGGACCCGAACTTTACAGTTCGGGTCCGCTCAACCCTATTTGTGATGCATTTAATATACATTTTTTGATGAATTAGCGCCGTCCTTTTATATTTTCTGTTCTACCAAAGTAGAACTATAGGCAAAACTTGTTTTTTGTTTTGAATAGAAGGGTTGTCAGATTTTTTTTTTGCCATCTGTGTCCCATTGGGGAGATTCCCCTTCACTTCCTGTCCCATAGTCAAACAGGATGTGAAAGAAAATCCCTGAAAATTTAAGCAATTCCTTTGGGACCCCCAGGTCACCAGAACCAGTGTCCCTATTGGAAGATTTCCCTTCTATTACTTTTCTGGGGACAACCTAAAATTTGGGATTTTCTTTTACTTTCACTTTCAATGATAATGGTAAGCATAACAAATAGAGAGGGTGGATCTGCAATAAAAAAAAAAAGTTCCATCAATTAAATGACAAAGTGTAAGGGTGGAACAAGAGCTTTACAGACCAAGCAACTGCTATGGAGCCCCAGCACTGTTTAGCTATATAGTGATTTAGGTAGGTAGAAATATCAACAGTCAAAATAATTTGGGTTAAATGAATGTAGATATAGTTTGGAAACCCTTAATATTATTATGGAGGAAGTGATTAGTATTTTGTATCACTACAGGAATTGTCTTGTGATGGAGAATTAAGGCGTTGGGGGCCCTCAAAGGTTTTGCTATGGGGTCTCATCATACATGTTTTCAGCCTTGGCAGGATGTGGAACTTCATTCTCCTGATCAACATTGATCATTTGTAATCCTCATGCTGCTAGCATTAGTAAATAGATAGGAAAGTATATCATAATTACTTGTTTTATTTTTTTTTTTTATTTCTTCAGTTACTTCCTGGTTATCATGCCTAGGCAAATTATGCCATACAGTACATCTCAGGAGTCTTCAGGAGGGGAGGAGATGCTAAGGGTAGGAAGTAAATGCTACATTTATCATTTGCCCTTACTAAAGATGTCCATGGCCAGAAATGCTAGGGGGTGTTTTTCAAAGAGGTTTCTCACCAAAATAAAGCATGGATGGATGGGGGAGTTTGGTTTGAATATTAAGAATGAATTAAATAGCGTTTATGGTTTGTGGTGCTCAAATGGAGTGAAGACCCGCTTTGAGAAATTCCAAAACACAGAAAAGGGGTGGAGGTAATGGTAACAAAGGTTGTTGTTGCCAATAGGGTCCAATGCATTTAGTTCATGAAGAATATACTTTATTAATGCTATCTTTTTACTGTAATATTTCTTTATTAGTGCATGAATATAAGAAAGAACAATAACTTATGTAAAACTGTATTAGTATATGTAATATTATTTGATTCAAATAATAGGCAATTAAAATAAATCGTGCTTATAGTTCCATTATGTAGAAAGGTGGGACATCTCCCTCTCCTACTGTTTAGCAAGACTTAACAAAGAGATTCAAATTACAACAAATGTGTCTTAAGATCGTGTGGCACTGCTGGGCTTAGACACACATACACAGATGCACTACAACACAAAGAACTGTATTACAAAATGATATGTATTTTTTTTTTTTGCACATTATGATTTTATATTACATTATTCATCTTGTAATCATCTGCTGTTCGATATTAAACACATTTTGAGTGCTTCTCATCATTAAAGTGTGGGAAATAGAAGAAAACAAACAAACATAGTCACTTACATGGCTGCAGCATTAGTCTGATGCTCTAAAACCCCGTACACACGGGCCGAATGTCAAGAGACATCAGCCTTTTCTGTAAAAAATGGCCAACATTCAGCCTGTGTGTATGTTAGTCATTCGGACAGAAGCCGGCTGTTTGGCCAGCTTCTGTCGGACAAGCATGCTGGAAAACCAGCAGCCAACCGGCTCTTGATCAGTGCACTCAACCAATGGCAGTAATGGGAGTGTTCTGGCAGGGAGGCACCCCCCTGTCAGAACACAACAACTCAGCAGGGGAGATCGCTGTACTAACTAAAAAAAAAACTGTTAGACCCCTTTCACACTAAGGCGCTATAGCGCTAAAAATAGCGCATGGAATGCGCCTGTAATGCGCTTCTCCTTTCTCTCAAATGTGAAAGCCAGAGGGCTTTCACACTGAAGCGGTGCGCTGGCAGGATTCTAAAAAAAGTTTTGCAAGCAGCATCTTTGTGGCGCTGTAGGAGCAGTGTATACACCACTCCTACAGCATCCCTGCCTATGAAAATCAATGGACAGCGCCGCCGAGGCGCGGGCAAATCGCCGTTGCAGCGGCACTTTGTGGCGCTTTTAACCATTTTTTAGCCGCTAGCGGTGGTTAAAAGCGCCCCGCTATCGGCCAAAAAGCGCCACAAAAACGTCGGTAAAGCGCCACTAAAAATGGCGGCGCTTTACCGCCGATGCCCGGCGCTGCTCAGTGTGAAAGTGCCCTGTGTGTGTACCAGGCTTAACACCAAGAACTGAGCACTCACATGACTGCTGATTAATCAGTTCTCAGTCTTCACCGAGCAGAGAGCAGCAACTGTTAATTGTCACTCTCTGCTTTGCCCCTCCATCTCAAACTGGAGTGTTGGACTGCGGAGGGGGCAGGAGCAGGTAGCTCAGGCTCTCAGCGGCGTGCTGAGAGGTTGCGGTAGCTGGCAGTTAGGCATCTGGGTGATTCAGTCTGGACTGACTCAATGACATCAACTGACAGAATCTGGGTCACAGGAATGCAAATAAGTTCACTCCTGTGACCCAAAAGAGAAGCATGGCCAGAAACGTTTTGGCCAAACTTCTCTTTTAAAGCATAATTTTTTTAGTTTTGGATAGAGTGGAAATGGATTAGAACTCCCATTAGATTTGCCTTCTCTATATGTCTTGTTTACCATTATCACCAAAAGTGAAAGTAGAAGAAAATTTGGGGTTGTTCCCAGAACAGTAATAGAGGGGAAATCTTCCAACAGGGACGATAGTTCTGGTGACCTGGGGGCCCCAATGAATTCCCTTAATTTACAGGCATTTCCACTCAATTCCTGTTTTGGCTATGGGACAGGAAGCGAAGATAAATTTTCCTAATGGGACACAGATGGCAAAAAAAATCTGACAGGGGTTATAACCCTCCCTTGGGCTAATCAAAATGCAAAAACATAGGTTTGTCTATAGTTCTACTTAAAGAGGAGTTCTGCACCCCCCCAAAAAACAAAACAAACAAGAAGAAGAGTCAGCAGGTACAAAACTCTTACTGACTTTTACTATTAGGGTACTTACCTGTCAAGGCATCCAGCCATGTCCTCTCCTGAGCCAATTCTTGAATCGGCTCTTGGGTGCTGGCGTCGCCATCTTGGCTAAGGGAAACTGGCTTTACAGCTGCTTTCCTACTGCACATGCGCAAATCGCACTGTGCTTTCTCAATGGGCTGGCTGTGAGGTAAGGGGGGGAAAGGAGGAGGGTCCGAACTTCCTGCCCACTTTGTCGTGGCAAACTGAGCCTGAAGTGGGAGTGGGTACATGTCAAAACCAGGTTCTTACCCCTCCCCCAAAGGTGCCAAATGTGGGGGGGGGGGGGGAGTGGAGCTTCCCCTTTAGGGTGGAGTGCCACTTTAAGGCATTTCTTCAGGTTTGTGAAGTACCAAAAATAAATCATATTTAGCAATCACAAAGGCATATATTTCCCTTGTGACGGAGGGGTTAAAACAATGCTCTCAACATGTAGAGAAAAAGAAAAAAATGTTACATCATTTCTACTTTACACCTAACAAGTTGCAGAGAATTGTTGTGAAAAGTTGTGTGGATCAGGTCAAGACAGAACGACCTTGAATTCGATTTTTCTAATTTTCTTGCAAACAAGAGAGTGCAACAAGAGTCAGAGCTTTGAACACCAGCAAAAAGGCCTTTGGACTAAAAAAAAAAAGGCCATTCTTTAAAGAAATTATATGTTTGACTGAATAGATATTTTTTCTGGTTTTCACTCCTCATATTTCAGTAAAAATATAATAAAGCCATTGAAAGAAAATATACTTTAAAATGCATTTCAAGGTCGTTATTTAATAAAGTAATCATAACCCGCAGCCCGAGTATAAAATACCGAGCTCGTAGAATTTGCGATGGGAATTGAGAGTGAAGTGTTCCTCAAAATGGGGTTTTGTGAGGTGACGGATGGAGTGATGTCGAGTGAAAGGATCACAAATGTTCAACTAAACCCTCGTAAAACTACCAAATAGAAAATTATTTTCAAGATTTAAAGTGTCCTTGCGTTGGCAACATATAGAAACTGTATCTACAAATCTCTTTTATCGTGTCCTAAGAGGAGCCCATTGCAAACGGAATCTATTGACTGCTACAAAGTAACTACAATGGGAAGTGTGTGAGACATGTATCAGGTGGATGGAGAAAGGCAAAAGTCAAACTTCTGCAACGAAAAAAACTTACCGGCCTGTTCACAATCTTCTATTGAATGTACGCTGAGCTGCGCATGCTCAGCATGCATTCTTAGCATGGTGCCAGTGTTCTGGGATGAATGACTCCCATTTGTATACACAGGAGTCATGTCATCCCCGCCGGCCAATTGGGAGGGCGAAATTTAAGCACCCAGGAAGTCAGTGGCTAGGGATTAAATAGTCACATTGCTGGAAGAGAGGTGAGTGTTCTGCAGATTTTAGTTACACTGTAATAGGAAATTAAAGGGTTAGGTCATCTTTACTGCCTAAGCAATAAAGGGTATCTGTAGATAAAAACAAATTGTGCACGTTCCCGGAAGAATCACTGTTCATGGCTAGACTGCTCATTGCACGAACATGGCTCAGAGAACTACCACCTACTGTCCAAGTGTGGATAGCCGCAGTCAATAACGTGCTACCTTACAAGAAAGAGCTTTATGCTCATAGAGGGTGTTCAGCTAAATATGGTAAAATTTGGGATGCCTGGTTAGAAAAGGCCACCACATGCACTGAGCTGGAAGAAGATCCTGCCTGATCTAGGAGATCACAGGGTTGGAAGGTTATCCTTCACTCAAGTTAGTGGATATAAGGCGCGTCACGTCACAGTCTCTTGTCTACATTTACTCATGCCTGATATATTATTCTTTTTGATTTTGATTTTATTCTCTTTTTGCAACTGTACAATGTTTGCAATATAATTGTCAGTATCTTGTAACCATGCACTCTTCTTAAATAAAGAACGTTATTTGTAAAAAAAAAAAAAAAAAAAAAAAAAAACAAAACTGTGCAGCTTTGACTAAAGTTGAATAATTCCCTTGCTATGCGTGAAGATATGTGCCTCATGAAGGAAAACTCATAAAACGTTGCTAAAAGAAGCCCAGTTATACTTGTTCACCCTCACAGGGCTCTTACGTTGATTCAAACCCCCTCATATGCACTCCCCCCCCCCCTCCCCAATTAAGTAGCTCTGAGCTCAGAGTTTGAGAGCTCACTTCTGTGATGGTGGAGGTTAATAGTAATAGCTGGGCTTCATTTAAGCATCGTACAATCGCTCTGACTTTTTGCCAACAAACTTCATTTTGAGCAAGTTTGATAAAAAATCTGACCGTGTGTACGCTCCATCGGACAAACTTTTTTGGTTTTCATCAGACAAAAGTTGGGTCTGCAAACGGACAAACTTTTGCCCAACAAAAGTCCGATGGAGCAAAGTCCGACCGTGTGTACAGAAAACCATCGGACTTTTGTCCGATGGACAAAACAAATAATGTTAAAATCAACCAACAATAGCAGAAGTTGACCAAAGGGTGGCGGTAAAGAGCAGAAAAACCATGTGATGTTGGAAAAAGTTTTGGGAAAGTTCGCAGAAAAGTCCTGTGCTGTGTATGCTATGGGTGTGCCCGGCCAACTCCGTTCGGACAAAAATCCATGGAAAAGTCAGATGGAAGTCCGACCGTGTGTACGGGGCTTTAGCAACATCCTAGGAGTTTTTCTTCATAAGGTACATAAATGGCTTACACCTGAGATGAGAATAATTCACCAAAGCTGCACCATTTGTTATTATCTACAGATGCCCCTTATCTGCATAGGCAATTTTTGGGTAAAGGTGAACTAACCCTTTAACCACTGGGCACATATACCCCCTTCCTGCCCAATTTTCCGCTTTTAGCGCTGTCACACTTTAAATTACAATTGCGCCGGCATGCAACACTATACCCATATGACATTTTTATCATTGTTTTCACACAGATAGAGCTTTCTTTTGGTGGTATTTAATCACCACTGGGTTTTTTTTTTTGCTAAACAAATGCATTAAGGTAAAAAAAAAAAAAACTTCTGGGTGCAGCTCCCCCCGCAACCCCCCCCCCTAATACTTACCCAAACCCCATCTCGATCCAGCGATGTGCATCAGAGCAGCGGCTATTCAAGATCTCTTTGTCTTCATTGGCTCACGCAGCAGTAGGAGCTATTGATTCTGCTGCTGTCAATCACAGCCAGTGAGCCAATGAGGAGAGAGCAAGGGATGGGGCTGAGCCATGCTCTGTGTGTGAATAGACACACAGCATGGCTCATGAGCAAGCCTGCTCGAATGCCCCCATAGCAAGAAGCTTGCTACTGGGGTCACTCGCTGCTGTCAATCACAACCAGTGAGCCAATGAAGAGAAAGCAAGCGGGTGGAGCCGAGTCGTGCTCTGTGTGTGTGGATGGACACACAGATCGCAGCTTGGGATGCAAGCCTGCTCAAGTACCCAATAGCAAGCAGCTTGTTATTGGGGGCACTCGGCTAGGGGGAGGATCCAGGACCACCACCAGGGGACCCAAAAAGAAGAGGACTGGGGCTGCTCTGTACAAAACCATTGCACAGAGCAGGTAAGTATAACATGTTTTTTTTTTTTTTAAATCTTTCCTTTAGAATTACTTTAATTTGCTATGAAACATTGTATTTGTTTGTATTCTATATGGGCAATGATGTCAATGCAGTAGGGTTCCAGGTCCATAGTGCCCTGCTCCTTTTTTAAGTACATGTAAACATAAGGTCAGCAGTGGGCAGCCTGTGCTGCATGATGGGGGCCAAGAAGTAAATTGAACCTGTTTCAGATTTAACAAGCAGAATGGCTCACCTAGTATTAAATCAGCGCCTTACTTCCAATATCTGTTATTTTCATATTGGCCTAGTGCAGAACAAGTCTTTGCTTGTTCCTGGCTTGGAACTATCCAAAAAAATATAAATGTTTATCTTGCATTATGCAAATGAATGTGCATGTGTGATTGTTTCATTATAAACAATGTTAGAGTTTTATGACTTGAAATTAAAAAAAGCATGTTGTCTCATATTTTTCAATCTTTTTACAGTTGAAATGCAAGCTTGATTTCCAGGTCAGGATCAGAAGCCGAAAACCTGACTCACATTATGCATTGCAAACAATAAACATTGCTGAATCTGCACAGACCCTCTGTGTGGCTCTCCCTAGTGCCAAAACCTACATGTGTGGGCTTATTGTTTGGGTGGCTCGAGGAAGCTTAGGAGCAGGGAAAAAAAAAAAAAGAAACCTGAATAAATTGACTTTCACCCACGGGAGAAATGAACTCAGAGGCTTACAACAGCAAATTCAGCTGAGTTTTCTAAACCACCCTGCGCTGCTTCCAAGTTACATATTCCATGTCAGAATGTAATCGCAGTCTGGAAATGGGGTTATCAGGGGTACCTGGGAAGAACTAAAACCGAACAATGCAATCAGCTGAACAGCATGAGAAGATTAAACATATCAATAGGCACCAGGGAATAAAGCATGGGTCCCAAGAGCGATTGATGCTGCGTGCACGTCCCTCAACAGCCGCGGACAGGGCAAAAAGCAATAATACGCAGCTGAAAGTTATTGATTGCACATCAAATGTGACATTTAATACAGGCATTAATGTTACAGTACAGTCACGCAGACATGAACATTCTTCATTTAAACTCAGTTAAATGGTCAGTCCACTTAGATTTTGTTTCAATATTCGCAATTACCCCTCTCGATATTTCACCTGCTCATACCCAATATCTCCCTTCATGCATGGACATACAAAGGAATCACACTAGTATCAGACCTTTACTCCCATAACTTACTTAAACCCTTCTATACCCTTCAAGCCGACTATGCCCTTTCTACATTAGAATACTATTGCAACTTTGCTGCCATGATCACCAGGTATCATTCATGCAAAGACCCTTTTCCTCTGCTGTTTGGCTATCTGGATGGTCCTTTTCTAGGTCTACCAAAGGCTCAAGCCCTGTACACACGATTTGATTTCCTATGCATTCTAATCCGATAGATTTTTCCATCGGAAATCCGATGAAGCTGACTTCCATCAGTCTTGCCTACACACCATCAGTCAAAAATCCGACCGTCCCAAACGCCGTGACGTAAAACACTTCGACAAGCCGAGAAAAATTAAGTTTAATGCTTCTGAGCATGCGTCGACTTAATTCTGAGCATGCGTGGGTTTTTTGTCCGATGGAGTTCCACACAGACGATCAGAATTTGCTATCGTTTTTTTTTCCCATCGGATAAATTTAAAACATGTTCTATTTTTTCTCACTGATGGAAAAAAGACCGATGGGGCACATACACGATCAGTTTGTCCGACGAGAAAAGTCCATCGGACTGTTTTCATCGGTAAAACCAATCGTGTGTACACGGCATTAGTATGTGAATCTCCAAGTTAACAAAGCCTGGCTTGCCATTTGCTTTATGGCAGCCGGGAGGGCCATCCTAAAGCAGTGGACCTCTGCCACCCCAACAACCATCGCTAGTGTAAAAGTGGACCTGTTGCACCTTCTATGCAAGGACAAACTAGACGTTGTCCTGTCCCACCATGCCAACTCGTCATGCTTTTTACACAAATGGAACCTATATATCACCAGGATTCAGCCTACTCTGGACTTACCTACCTCTGGTCTCCCATCTCTAAACTCTGAGTCTTTCAGGGGAAAAGTCTATCACTACTAGGGATGAGCCCGATGTTCGAGTCGTACGTAAGTTCGACTCGAACATCGGATGTTGGCCTGTTCGCCGAATAGCAAACAATTTGGGGTGTTCGCGGAAAATTCGAAAGCCGCAGAACACCCTTTAAAAGTATATGGGATAAATCAAAAGTGCTAATTTTAAAGGTTACTATGCATGGTATTGTCATAAAAAGTGTTTGGGGACCTGGGTCCTGCCCCAGGGGACATGTATCAATGCAAAAAGAAGTTTTTAAAAACGGCCGTTTTTTCGGGAGCAGTGATTTTAATAATGCTTCTTGTGAATCAATAAAAGTGAAATATTCCTTTCAATTTTGGACCTGGGGGGTGTCTATAGTATGCCTGTAAAGTGGCGCATTTTCTCGCGTTTATAACAGTCCCTGCACAAAATGACATTTCTAAAGGAAAAAAAGTCATTTAAACTACTGAATTGTCGGGTCCCAGCAATACAGATAAGAGTCATTGAAAAACCAAAATGTAAAAAAAATGCATGGGGGTCCCCCCAAATTCCATACCAGAACCCTTCAGGTCTGGTATGGATATTAAGGGGAACCATACCAGACCCTTATCCGAGCACGCAACCTGGCAGGCTGCAGGAAAAGAGGGGGGATGAGAGAGCGCCCCCCCTCCTGAACCGTACCAGGCCACATGCCCTCAACATGGGGAGGATGTCCCCATGTTGATGGGAACAAGGGCCTCATCCCCACAGCCCTTGCCCGGTGGTTGTTGGGGTCTGCAGGCGGGTGGAGTATGGGACTCTGGAAGCCCCTTTAACAAAGGGGACCCCCATATCCCGCCGCCCTATGTGAATTGGTAATGGGGTACATTGTACCCCTACCATTTTACCCAAAAAAGTGTCAAAAATTGTAAAAAAACAGACACAGCTTGGGACAAGTCCTTTAAAACAAATTAAAAAAATAATTCCTGTGATGTAATCCTTCCACAACCCGACGAGACTCCCGCCGAATGAGGCGAGACCCGCAGTGACAGCTCTTAAATAGCCGAGGGCGGTTCCACCTGTAACGTGAGCGGGTGACCCCGCCCCCTCTAACGCAACGGGAGTTTCCAGCGGTTTCCCCAGAAAGGGGGACGGGGGGCGGGGTCACCCGTGACGCCACGGGAAACCCCTGTTGCGTCAGAGGGGGGCTAGGTCATCCATACATGTCACGGGTGGCCCCGCCCTCAGCTATTTAAGAGCTGTCACAGGGGTCTAGCATCCTTCGGCGGGCGCCTCCCATGGAGGTGGATTGTGTCGTGGAGGCGTGTTTCTCCGTATCCCGGGACGAGGAAGAATTACAACGCTGGAATTTTTTTTCTTTTTTAATAAAGGACTTGTCCCAAGCTATGTCTGTGTTTTTTTTTACCATTTTTGACACTTTTTTGGGTGAAATGGTAGGGGTACAATGTACCCCGTTACCAATTCACATGGGGGGGTGGGATCTGGGGGTCCCCTTTGTTAAAGGGGGCTTCCAGGATCCGATAAGCCCCCTGCCTGCAGACCCCACAACCACCGGGCAAGGGTTGTGGGAATGAGGTCCTTGTCCCCATCAACATGGGGACATCCTCCCCATGTTGAGGGCCTGTGGCCTGGTAAGGTTCAGGAGGGGGGGCGCTCTCTCGTCCCCCCTTCTTTCCTGTGGTCTGCCAGGTTGCGTGCTCGGATAAGGGTCTGGTATGGATTTTTGGGGGGAACCCCACGCCTTTTGTTTTTAATTTTGGTGCGGGGTTCCCCTTAAAATCCATACCAGACCTGAAGGGTCTGGTATGGATTTTGAGGGGGAACCCTACGCCATTTTGAAAAAAAATTGGCGCAGGGTTCCCCTTAATATCCATACCAGACCTGAAGGGCCTGGTAGGGAATTTGGGGGGACCCCCACGCATTTTTTTTTATTTTGGCTCAGGGTTCCCCTTAATATTCATACCAGACCCAAAGGGCCTGGTAATGGACTGGGGGGGGGACCCATGCCGCGAGTAGTTTTGAATGACTTTATTTATTTTGTTTCCTTTAGAAATGTCATTTTGTGCAGGGACTGTTCTAAACACGGGAAAAATGCGCCACTTTACAGGCATACTATAGACACCCCCCAGGTACGAAATGTAAAGCAATATTTTGCTTTTATTGTTTCTCTTCAAGCATTATTAAAATCACTGCACCCGAAAAATGGGCGTTTTTAAAACTTTTTTTTGCATTGATACATGTCCCCTGGGGCAGGGCCCAGGTCCCCAAACACTTTTTATGACAATAACTTGCATATTAACCTTTAAAATTAGCACTTTTGATTTTTCACATTCGTGTCCCATAGACTTTAACGGTGTTCGCGTGTTCGAACAAATTTTTTGCATGTTCTGCTGCGAACCGAACCGGGGGGGTGTTCGGCTCATCCCTAATTACAACTAGATGAATTGGCCCCTACTACAAATCGGATTTTCCCACATATTATGGCTTTTCATAAATTTCTCTAAACATGCCAGCACAATAATAACAAAGACCACCACCATAGTTAATATAAACTATTAACAGTAAAGCCAAACTCTTCAACCAATTAAATATTTAAAATCATTCAAGTGTAAATCCAAAGATTTTTACTTTATATTTTGGATAGAGTAGGAAAGGATTAGAATCTCTTTTAAGTATTTATTGGTCTCTGTGTCCTCACTAGGTAGACTAACCCCCTTTAGCTGTCCTGGAGACCATTCATACAGTGATGAGATACCCAACATTTTAGAGTGCTCATCAGAATAAGAGGTAAGGGGTTATCTTCGCTAGGGGCCTCCTTCTCCTTTGACAACTGTCTAATGCGGTGTACACACGATAGGAATTTCCGATGAAAAAAGTCAGATGGAATCCGTCTGTGTTTTTTCATCGGAATTTCCGACCGTGTGTGGGCCCCATCGGAGAAATTCAGATGAATTCCATCGGAATTTTAAAATAGAACCTGTTCTATTTTTTTCCGATGAAATTCTGTCGGAATTCCTATGGGAGTTTGGTCGGCTAAAGGTCCGATCATGTGTACGCTGCATTATTAGAGGAGAGTTCCCCTCAATTTTGAGAGATTTCATTTTACACCCTTTTCTATATCCAGGATAGAAAAATTAAGGAAAATGGGATGACACAAATTACATAACCTGAGGTTTTTAACTCTTCCCTACATGATCAAAAACGAATTGGGTGATCACCCAGCTTCATGCCCCATGCAGGGCTGTCTTTTCCCTGTGTATGTTTGGGGACCTGCGCGCACCGCCATGTCATATTGGGACACAGTGGCTGTGTCCGTGCAGCCTTGTATCCCAGTAGACATCAATGGGATGCTGGCATGGGGTACATGCAACACCTGTGCACACCCATGCTGAGAAAAGAAGCATGGGGCATGGAGCTAATCGCTCTGTGTGAACGAGGCCTAAAACAAAAAGGTTTTGGTTATATATACTGTATGTTATGTACTGCCAGCATAAGTAGATAATATGGGAGTCACATATTCATAAATACATTTGTTTTATTTTACCCAACCCATCATTATATTATATTAAATTTTTAAAGATAACAAAGGCATAGATAACCAGCAGTAGAAAAATGATCCCCTTGCAATTATCCACTGACTAATTAGTATTAATTAAACTGAAAGCCCTGATTGGTACCAACTTTTTAATTGTAGTAAAAAAAAAATCTATTAAAAGGCAAATGTTTTAGAATAATTTAAATTTCAACATTATTTGCACACAGCTAGATTCTGATGTATTTATAGGGAAAGGACTGTGCCATTTCAGTCGGACTAAATACTAAATATGTTTTAAAAAGTATTTTAAATATTTATATCATATTCACCAAGACCATATTTTCCAGTATATGCACATTGGCAGACACTAGCGGACAGGTAGTGGTACATGCCAGACTACGATTGATTGATTGATTGAACAACTGATGTGTGGAAGATCAACCACAACTAAATCAGACCACATAACTGATTGTACAATGTGCTTTAAGGTTACCAATAACTTTGAAATCTAATAACCATTTATCCAATTTAAATCAAATGGATTGGTTAATATGTAGCTGGCATTAAATTCAAGGTCAGCTTATTCCATCAAACCTCCACCATTTCAAATAGCTTAAAAAAAAACACGCCTACAGAAAAAAATTTGGAGTTAGCTATCATAAAGAAATTTGGGATGGGAGCCCAATATAACCATATACATTATAATTTAATTGTACAATTTCTTTCTGATCTCCCTCAGAAGATCAACAGCACTGAAATGCTACAAATTAAAAAAAGACCAAAAACAGTATTATATTTAAAATATATTTTTTTTATCATAGACGGTGCTTTATAGATAACGGGGTTGATTTACTAAAACTGCAGAGTGCAAAATCTGGTGGTGGTGAATGAAAACCAATAAGCTTCCTGGTTTTGTTTATAAAAACTTAATTGAACAACATGGAGTTAGAAGCTGACTGGCTATCATGCACAGCTGTTCCAGTTTTAGTAAATCAACCCCCAAGTGGTATTATTTGTCACCTCCTCCCATTCTCACCTTTAGAATTTCTCTTGAGCCTCTCCCATCCTCTAGAACTCCCTAACCTAATCTTTGAAGCTATCTCCTACTCTGTCCTTAGGCGATCCCTGAAAACCTATGTCTTCTGGGAGATCTCTCCTGCTTCCACCTAATAAAATGCACTCTTACTTCCTCCATTAGCTTATTCCCCACAATTTGTATTTACTTTATTTATTACAGGTACATACAGTGTATAGCACTGTCAATTTTTGCAATATTTTACAATTCAAACTGGCGACCCTAGTGCTTCTAGGCACTAAATTATTATCTTTTGTACCACTTGACCCTCCCTTTTAGATGGTAAGCTCTCATGAGCAGGGCCCTCTGATACCTCTTGTACTGAATTATATTGCAACCATACTGACCTCCTTCATTTTGTAAAGTGCTGTGTACACTGTTGGCACTAAATAAATCCTGATTACTAATAATAAGAAGAATTATAATAAAAATACATTAATTGTATTATTATAATAGTATATTTTAAATATGCCTCTGAATAATACTACTAATAATAATAATAATAATATACTGTAAATATGTCTCTGAATGTCAGGGTTTACATGTAGTTTAAGGGTATAAATTACTTTAGTTTGAGGCAGAAAGGAAAATTTACGTACAAGCAAATACAATTTATCCCTCTTGTACTGATTTATATTGTACCCATTCTGACCTCCTTAATTTTTTAAAAGTGCTGTGCACACTGTTGGCACTATATAAATCCTGAATAATAATAATAAAAATAATTATAACAAAAATATATTAAAAATAGTATTATAATATAATATATTATAAATATGCCCAATAATAATAATAATAATAATAATATTGAAATTACGTCCCTGAATGTCAGGGTTTACATGTACTTTAAGGGTATAAATGACTTTAGTTTGAGGCAGAAGGGAAACTTCACATACAAGCAAATACAATTTATTCCTCCTTCCTGCAAACCAGAGTGCTGTGGCACAATCAACTCTAATTTTTCAGATTTTCAAACAACACACCATTTGTCATGATATTTCATCAGCATTTTAATTGCATTTTTGCTGTCAAATCTCTTCAATGAGCTAAAGTGTGATTTTCAGTTTGCAATTAAAATTCCATATTAAAGAGCAAGCCTGTGGTTCCGAATCAGCCATGCTGATCTGCAAAGAATGATTTTGCTTAAGAAAACAAAGAATAATTAGCATTTTCTGTTTATAGGAAGGAAAGGCGCTTAGGCCAAATTGTCTGTATTAATAAATCCCCATCACAAATTACATTCTGTACCTTTTGGGGTTCTGGTTCAAGCACAGGAATGCTATTGGATCCCATTGTACTTTTTCCCAATAGCATAGGAGTTGGGGAAGGACAAAACAATTAACACTAGATGATTACTATATCATTTTTGATAGACGCTGAAGAAGTATTTGTGTTTTGGAAAAAGTATATGAAAGAGACTTATGAGGATTCCGTAAATATTTTTTGTCATTATTTATTAGGGACGACTGATTAATAAAATAAATATTTCTTTTAGCCACATACTAACATCCTAAGGGCTAGTTTACACTTGCTTCAAAACAAGGCTTCGGACATGCTTTGTTAAAGCTCTCTGAACACTAGTCAAAGCTCCTGTCACTAAATAAAATGGTTAGCTTACAATCCTGTTTACACCTTGCTTTTGCTTGGTGCTTCGATGAGGCTTCGATGAGGCTTTTGTGAAGCATCGATGGGGCTTTGGTGGGGCTTTGGTGGGGCTTCAGTGAGGCCTTGGTGAGGCTTTGTGGAGCTTTGATCTGGCTTTGGTGGGGCTTCGGTGAGGCTTTGGTGAGGCTTTGTGGAGCATCGATGGGGCTTTGGTGGGGCTTCAGTGAGGCCTTGGTGAGGCTTTGTGGAGCTATGATCGGGCTTTGGTGGGGCTTCGGTGGGGCTTCAGTGAGGCTTTGTGGAGCATCGATGGGGCTTTGGTGGGGCTTCGGTGAGGCTTCATGGAGCATAAATGGGGCTTCGGTGGGGCTTCCGTGAGGCTTTGGGGAGCTTTGATCAGGCTTTGGTGGGGCTTCGGTGGGGCTTCAGTGAGGCTTCAGTAAGGCTTTGTGGAGCATCGATGGGGCTTCGGTGGGGTTTCGGTGGGGCTTCGGTGAGGCTTCGTGGGGCTTCGGTGAGGCTTTGGTTGGGCTTCAGTGGGGCTTCAAGCGAGCTTTGCCAGGACTTCTATGGAGGCTTTGAAGACGCTTTGAAGCACCACTGAAGCTACATGGGGTATATTTTTTGAAGCGAACCTGAAGCAAAGCAAAAGCAAGATGTAAACAGGACTGTAAGCTAACCTTTTTATTTAGTGACAGGAGCTTTGACTAGTGTTCAGAGAGCTTTAACAAAGCCTGTCCGAAGCCTTGTTTTGAAGCAAGTATAAACTAGCCGTTAATGTGTGTGTTGAAGCCGAAGCAAGTGTGAATGAGCCCTAAGTGATTCTACTTAAAACAATCTGTTTAAGTATGTATTTTTAAAGAAATTTACCCAAATTCCTCTTTTTTGCTGCTGTGATCTGACTTTCTGTTAGAGGTTGGCTATGTTCCTTCTCCAGAGTCCGGACATGGACTAGGGATGATAGGATTCGTAGTGTGCACAGAGCAGTGCACACGACTGCAACTGCATCTTCATATATTGTTGTTACTATTTTGAAATGTATATGCCGGGCAGTCAGAAGCCAGTGGAGAGAATGGTGGAGAAGGGTGGTGGACACAGAACGGTTGGTAAGGTAGATAAGCATAGCAAGAAGACTGACAAAAACCATTGATCCGGCCAGAAATCTTGTCAGCATATAACTTCTTGCTCTCGCTGACTGTGCTGACATGTCATGTGATGGGCAAAACACTTCAGAGGTTTCAAGCTCCAAAACTTTACATTTTACTCTAACAGACAGTGCATCCATAGACATGTTATCATTACAGATACAGTACATAAGCATTCATTCACTACTTTTTTGGAACGCTGTCCTTGGTGCTGAAATTTGACACATGTATGGTGTTTTATTTGCATTGCATTTACTGGTCATATCAATGTACCATGCAACAGGTAGAAAAAAAAAATTAAAACTATGAGCAAAAACTGGAAGCCACATATTTACAACAAGCACAGATATAGTGCACAGGGGCAGGGCTCGGAACCATACAATTTCCCAGCACACTCTCCAGCTTGTCAATACAAAAATACCAAATGAAACAGTTTTTTAAACATGTACATTAAAACAATGATCTTTGATTCTAACGTACATATGCAAACACATTTGAAACTGTGCTGCCTTGTCAAGGCAGCTTTAATAAGTAGGTAAATGGAAAACTTGGATGGTGCTTATAAGCTCATCGATACATGTTTTTATGGACATTTAAATAAACTCTTTTTGCATCTTCCGTGGGAGTGCAGCCTTCCAAGTTTTCCATGTTCCTGATTTCTGCAGCAGTGGAAGGGCATGCACCACTTCCAGAGATCGTGCAGTTTGCTGACTCACCTATGAGCAGTAGGAAACTCCAAACTACAGCCCTCAGACTAATTGACACCAACGAGTAGACACTGTTTCTTCCATTGACATCAACAAAAGGGTACTATCCTTCCCCACCTCTCACTGACAGCAGGGATGGGGTATGATTCCCTCCACTGACACCAACAATTGCCACTATTCTTCCTAAAGGTTCAGAAAGAACACCAGAAGCCCAGACTTGTCAAAGGCCAGAGTGTGTGTCTGTTGTATATTTGTCCCAGGTTGAGATTACAGATAGGTCAGGGATATGGATCACACTTTGCAGTTGTGCCTCGTTGCAGTATGGCTTCACATAAATCATGGCAAATTAAAGTTGCAGTCCAGGAATCGGGCAAAATGTACTACCCCCAGCAGTGCAAGAGTTAAATGCATGTTTAGTCTAGGGGTGCATGAATAAAGTATAATACTTACCTTTTTTTAGCTCCAGCAGGATCCCTCCAGCTGTGTGACTTAGACATGTGCAATTTGTTTAGTTACAAATTAGTTATTCGTCAAAATTCCTTATATTCGTTAATTCGTAAGCATACGAATGAACGAATGGTTTACTAAAATTACCAACGAAAAATTAATTATCGAAAAGAACGAATATGGAAAACAACGAAAATACAAAATTATTAAATTAGAAACAGCGAAAATACGAAAGATTGAAAAAACGAAAACATATAAACAATGAAAATACCGAACAAAAATTCAAAATAACGAAAATCAAAATGAACGAAAACTCGAAATTACGAATATTCGGAAAACGGAAATCAAAACAACGAAAATACCGAACAAAGATTCAAAATAACGAAAATCAAAATGAACGAAAAAAAAAAAAAAAAAATTACGAATATTCAGAAAACGGAAATCAAAACATCAAATTCGTTAGTTCTGAAATATTTCTGGACGTTGGCCAATAAACTTGTCCCTTCCCCTGAAGAGGTTGTCCCTTCCCCCAATGAGCTTGTTTCTTATTCCCTTGTGTGTTTTTCTTTGTTAGACTGCAGTGCATTCCATCCAGAGTCCAGATAGGGTGTGGTTGGGTAGGTGGCACTGTTTTGGTGGATTTGTGAGTTAAGTTGTGACTTGTGAGAGAGAAATTCTTTGTTTCTTAAGCATACTCTGTCTAGAATCTTGTTTCTATATTACGAATTATGCCCCGATTACGAATCTACGAAAACAATGATATGAAAGTACGAATAAATGAGCCGGTCAATCTCACGAAAGTACGAATTACAAAATTTCGACAAGTAGTGTTTTGAATAAACGGAAAATGTATTCTAACAAAAGTACGAATATAATTAAATCTACAAAAGTACAATTTTCCAATCAATGGAAATTAGACACGGAAATACGAATCATTGCAAATCAACGAAAATATAGTTCTTACGAAAATACGAACGCGGCCAAATATAAAACATAATAAAAAATACGAATTTCGAATAAACGAAAATTAGACTAACGGAAAAACGAATCAACAGAAAAATAACCCTTACGGAAATACGAAAGCGTCCGAATACGATAATCCACGTCTTACGAAATTACGAATCGTTACGAATCAACAGAAACTAACAGAAACGAAACTAAACTAAACAAATTTTTATGTTCTACACATGTCTACTGGTCCTGTCTAAGGCACTTTGGACCCAGTCTATAATGCTATAATAGCTCTGCACTGCATATGATAATGCCAAAAGAAAGCCCATAGCCTGCTCACAGATGGGAAATTCTGGCAGAAGAGAAAAGTGTTGGAAGCAGGAATAAGATAAGTAATACACCTTACACATGTTATACTTATCTGCTCTGTTCAGTGGTTTTGCACAGAGCAGTGCCCATTCGCCTCTTCTCAGGTCCTCCGCAGGCTGTCCTGGCCCCTCCCTTCTGCTTAGAGCCCCCACAGCAAGCAGCATACCAGAGCAGGCTTGCTCCTGAAACCACTGCTCCGTGTGTCCATTCACAAATGGAGCATGGCTTGGCCCTGCCCCCGCTCTCCTCATTGGCTGACTGGCTGTGATTGACAGTAGCGGGAGAGCCAAAATTCTCATACACATTGCTGAATCAGGGTGGGGCTCAGGTAAGTTTAGGGGAGCTGGGGGTGCTGCTGAACACAGAAGGTTTTTTTACCTTAATGCATAGAATGTATGAAGGTAAAAACCTTGAGCCTTTACAACTACTTTAATTCTTCACGTCTAGACTAAATGTGCACTTAACCTTTGTGGGACCCCACTGCATGGGTAGATTTTACCCATTTCCTAGAATTTAACTTTAAATGAAACAAGGTAGAAGGCATCTTCTACCTACTCTCCCCTCCTGACTCAATGTTTTCTCCCACCAACAGTATTCACAAAACAGAAATTTAGGGGGTCCCCCAATCACAGACACAGACATTAATCAAAACCCTGCTTAGGTTCTAACCTTTCTCTTCTCAAACTAAAACTAATAACATGTTCTTATTTAAAATTTAAAGTTAACACAATTTGGACTGTATTGCTGTTTATAAAGGCAATATTTAAAGTGGAACTTTTTTTTTTTTTTTTTATCTTTTTATTGAGGTTTTTGAAAAAGAGTAAAATACAAAAACAGAGCCTATTGGGCATAGGCTCGGAACCTTTACACAACATAACATGACTTAGAACAGTCAAAAACATTAGTGCCCTAACTGGCACTTAGACTAAAAGTGCACTCCCAAATCTACAGTACACCTGGAAAGTGCTTGTATTTAAACCAGTCAGGGTCATTCTTTGGACTGTATCGCTGTTTATAAAGGCAATATTTAAAGTGGAACTTTTTTTTTTTTTTATCTTTTTATTGAGGTTTTTGAAAAATTCTTTGGGTCTCGTAAGTTTAAAGTAGGGGGTGGAATGTTTAAGTAGAAAGATCAGGGTCTGCGTTAGTGGTCTGCGTTAGTTAGGGGTCTTCAGTCCAAATGTCCCACACCTTGTGAAACTTTTAAAGGCATCCCCTCGACAGGTAAGTGGCATTGTATAAGGGCAGATTAGAGTTGACCAGTTTTTTCGATGCGGCCAGGGTAAGGGCAGCTAGAGGCTTCCAGTGAAGTACAAGTTTCTTGCATAAAACAATAGCAGTCCAATCAAAATAAAAGGGGTTGTAAAGCTTTGTGTTTTTTCACCTTATGGCATCCTATGCATTAAGGTGAAAAAACACCTTGCAGTCACCGGCCCCCCCGAGCCCCCATTTTACTTACCCGAGACCAGAATCTCCTTGGGCGCGATCCCGCATTGATTTTACCGAGCCCTAGTCGGCTCTTCATTGGATGATTGATAGCAGCGCAGCAATTGGCAGCCATTGGCTCCCGCTGCTGTCAATCAAATCAATGACGCGGCCACTATGGCCGCCGACTGTATCACACGAGAGCGCGCCCGCAAGCTAACCCCCTTGAGAGAGTGCTTCCCAGATGGGGGTTAGCTCTTGCGGGGAGGAGCTGAGACAGCCGCTGAGGGACCCCAGAAGACGAGGATTGGGGCCACTCTGTGCAAAACAAACTGCACACTGGAGGTAAGTATAACATGTTTGTTATTTAAAAAAAAAATGAACCCATACAACCCCTTTAAGTCCTGCTAGATGACTTCAGGATGGCCCATTTTGCAGGTATGGCTATGTAAAACATAAAAAATAAGTGCCTATGCTGTTTAAGATCCAGTAATACACTGTCTCACCCTGCTCTGCAAATGCTCAGTTGCTCTCCATTTTTAGCATTGTGCCGGAAATCAGAGACACTAGTGGTTGATCTGCTGACAGCCTAAAGATTTTCTGCTGCCTAGGGGCTCTGGGCTTCAGAAAAATGTCAGTTTCCTCCGGGAAGAAGAAACAAAAGCAATGCTAGAAGCAATTTAAAGCATACACTAATTTTGGTAGCTACATTATTAATTTGGAATGCAAATACTTTGCTAAAGAACATAATTTTTTATCAAGTTGTTATGGGTAAAGTTCCACTGTACAAGAAATGCTATGCCAACATGGTTGGTGAAGGGGATTAATATCCCAATATACTGTAGGTAATAATGAAATGCAGATGCAGGTAAAGTGATCATCTGTTGGTGTTAGAGACCATTATATATACAGATTTGTTTGCTTAGAATTCTAGTCTACCTAGTATTCTTCAGTAGTTGTGACACCTATCCCATTGCGCTGGCTGAAGGTGTAGCTTTTAAGGCACCTTCAGAAGTATATACTACACTGCAGAGGGTGCTCTTCATCCTATCGGCCTCAGAAATTCATGCTCCGTGTCTTCCCAATCGAAGTGCAGCCTTAGCAACTGGCAGTCTTCCCATTGTGAAAAGAGAGAAACGCTTGTTATTATTCAGCAGCAACTGCACAGAAACTCAGCTACACTTCCAGCTGACCTGTGGGAATCCATGATATTCTGTTCAAAGCTGCTCCAGATGGCTTTTGCTACAAGCACAATGTGGGGACACCCCAAAAGTTGTTCAGATTTTTTTTTTCTGAAAAGCAGGAGGCCCTTTGAGAAACATCATAGTTGTCACAGTCCTCACCAATGTATAATTTAAAATGTATTTCCACTTTGCAGCCAATTTGGGATAACACATACTTTAGATTTGTTATATGTCCCCATTCACATAGCTTGACTTAAAAAAAAAAAAAAAAAAGTAGTAATTAAATATAACTACTTATCCTTTTTAAATGTTCTTTTCTGAAAACTTCAGGACTGAAAAATCCTACTTCGTTCTTCCTCACACAATTAAAGTGGTATTTAACCAAAAATGTTATATGTTTGATCTTTTTATTAAAGTGATTGTAAAGTCCCTTTTAATTTTTTTTTTTATAAATAACATACTTGTTATACTTACCTGTTTGTTCATTTAGACATGTAGCTGCCAATCGGCCCCACCCCCTCTATCGCCTGATTGGCTAACTGACTTTGTTTGACAGCTGCAGGAGCCAATGGCGCTGCTGCTGTGTCTCAGCCAATCAGGAGGAAAGTCTTGGATGGTCGAGGGAGTCGTGGACATCGCTGGATAGAGATGAGGCTTGGGTAAGTATTAGGGGGTGCTGGAGAGGCTGCTATACACAGAAAGCATTTTATCTTAATGCATTATAGAATGCATTAAGATTAAATACATTCTGCCTTTACAACTCCTTTAAGTATTTGTGAAAAATAGAAGCGTTCAATGCAAATACAAATCATAACTGAACAAATGTATCTGGATCCCCTTCAGGAAAAACTGAGTGAGCACACCAAGGAATATCTAATAGAGACATCCGGTTCAGCTAGAAACATAGCTAGGATCACAATACCTGAAATATCAGGCAACACAAAGATACTAGCTTTCTATTTCAATATACAGGAAAAGTAATAATGATTGTAATAAGAAGGGAAGGAAAAAGAGAAGCAGAGGAAAAAAAAATGAAGAGGGAGAGAAAAAAAAAGGGGGTGGAGGAAAAATACTACGGGAAAATCCCAAAATTTAATATATTGCAGTTTACCAATCCTTAAATTCGATGGCTGTATTAGTTCCTTTTTTGGGCCTTTTTCCTTGATTTTCATCTGGTGATCCAGCAGCCTGTCCAGCAGAAACCGGATGAATGTCTGGCTTCTGTCATACAGGTATGCTGGAAAAGAACCTGCCAATCAGCATTCAATCAGCACCTGCAGCCAATGGCTGCAAGAGCTGACCGATGTGTTCTGGGGGGAGGGCAGTCCTCCTGTCAGAACACAATATCTCAGTGGGGAGATTGCTGTAGTTAGTAGTGCTTACAATGATCACCTTTTATTCATTTATGTAAATCTTTTATCCCAACAGAAAAATACAATGTTGCTATAACTTAAAACTTTATTTTTCGCTCCATAAGACGCACCTGACCATAAGACCCAGCTAGGTTTTAGAGGAGGACAATAAGAAAAAATATATTCTAAACCAAATGGCTGCGGGTCCTGCTGGCTGCTGACCTGTAGGTCCTGCTGGGAGCTGGCCGCGGACCTGTGGGTCCTGCTGGCTGCTGACCTGTAGGTCCTGCTGGAAGCTGGCAGCGGACCTGTGGGCCCTGCTGGCTGCTGACCTGTAGGTCCTGCTGGAAGCTGGTCGCGGACCTGTGGGTCCTGCTGGCTGCTGACCTGTAGGTCCTGCTGGAAGCTGGCTGCGGACCTGTGGGTCCTGCTGGCTGCTGACCTGTAGGTCCTGCTGGAAGCTGGCCGCGGACCTGTGGGTCCTGTTGGCTGCTGACCTGTAGGTCCTGCTGGAAGCTGGCCGCGGACCTGTGGGTCCTGCTGGCTACTGACCTGTAGGTCCTGCTGGGAGCTGGCCATGGCCTGTGGCACTGATACTTGTTACCCCTTCACAAGCTGTGGCTCCTTCTGTTAGTTCATATGGCCTGTAGTATTAAGAGGAGCCATGCTACCATGCAGCAGGGGAGAAGACATTCTACATAAAGTGTGGACAGGGCTGGTGCAAGGATTGTTGACACCCTAGGCGTAACCGAAATTTGCCGCCCCTCGTTGGCTCCGCCCCTGACTCCACCCCCTTTGTCCTGCCCATGTATACGATGGAGGTGGCGAGGTGGAGGTTTTTGCGGAACCTCTCTCTGCCCACACCCGTGCCTCTGGACTTGGCCGTGAAGACAAATAGTGGCGGCATCGGCTTGCAGGTATATGGAAAGGCTAGGGTAGTATGTAGACAGGCTAGGGTAGAGAGATGGGGGAGATCAGAAGGTAGAAGAGAGATGGAGGGGGTGAGGTGGGTGTAGAAAGGGGGATGAAAGAGAGAAGGAGGTGTGAAAGAGAGAGGGAGGTGAGCAAGAAAAAGAGGGGGTGAGCGAGAGAGAGTGACACTCAGGTCACACAGGAAATTTCCATAATAAGATGTACAGTGCCCCATCTTCAAGTCATGCATAGGATCCCTCGTTATAAGAAGTGCCCCCATCCTTAGGACACACAGGGGATCCCCATTTGAAGACATACAGAGTCCCCCATACATACAGAGGGTCACACAGAGGACACCCTATTATAAGATAAATAGTGCCCCCCATCCCCAGGACACGCAGGGGCTTCCCCATTATGGAGTGCAGAGTATATGCAGAGTATATGCAGAGTATATGCTCATCCTCAGGTCACAGAGTGGACTCCTCATTATAAGGCACACAGAGCTCCTACTCAAAGTAGAAAGGGGATCCCCAATTATAAAGCACAATAAGTCCTAGTTCTCAGGTCACAAAGTGTGCCCATCATTACAAGATGTACAAAGCCTCCATCCCCAGGACACACGGGGGTCTCTCAATATGAGTGCAGTTCCCTTAATCCACATGACAGGGGGTCCCCCATTATGAGTACACTGTCCCTGCTCAGGACACACAGGGGCCCCCTATTATATGAAGTACAGTGCCACCCCCTCCCCCCCAAAACACACACACATACAGGGTCCTCTACCCCCCATGTTCCATCACACATGTTGCATTGCTTCACTCCCTCTGTACTCCTGTTCACCATTGATGGTAAACAGGGTTCAGTGTACAACTGTGACAAGAGGGGCCACTGGCTCTTACCCCTATTTCTCCAGCAGACATTTCATTCTCCAGGCTGCACATTGTACGTCCCGCACAGCCTGGACTTCAGGAGGAGGCAGGTGCAGAGCTGAGTGACAGGGCAGCATACCAATCGGCTTCCAGCTGCATAAAACAGCAGACAGACCTCCTGCAGGGAAGAGGTTATGCAGGATTGTAGATAACAGTGTGGGAGATGCTTTACCATCGCTGTTCTCACTGACACAAGGGACATGAAAAGAATAAGTCACACATGCTACCTATGTTGGTGGTGCTGCTGAACCAATGCTGACCCCTGCCCTGTGTTCTCTCACTGGTTCGGGAAGTGTCCTCCTCCTCCCCCCCAGGCTGTCTCTGTCTCTCTCTCCGCACAGGACCAGCACGCCTACTCCATCCATCCCCCCTGTCCTCCCAGGAGCCTCTCATGGGGCCCCTACTGAATGTTCAGTCCACCCCTGGTCCCCTCACACACACACACACACCCCTTACCTGAGGACAGAACGGATACAGTAGAGAGCAGACAGAGTAGAGAGCTAAGTGTCCGGCCACAGTACAGGGAACACCCCCTCAAAGAGGACCGTGCAAGCCAAGCCCCGCCCCTCCTGTGCTCACTTGCCATCTGGATCCCTTCCCCGACTCCGCATCCCGATCCCCACAGACAAACTAAAGCTTCTGTGCTGCGTCCTCTCTGCTATGGAGTGCAGGGTGGAAGTTTTAGCTTGCTAGCTGGAGGGGCAGACATGTCTTTTGATCCGGATTTGGCCGCCCCCCCCCCTACTCTGGCGCCCTAGGCGGCTGCCTGACCTGCCTATTGCTAGCACCGGCCCTGAGTGTGGAATACCTGCAACTGCTGGGGAGAAGCAAAGTGGTGGCATTTTACTACATGGCAACCTGAATGGAGGGATATTTTTTCTCTTCTGTGCATTGTGTACACGTGACCCTGACAGAGTCATATTCACCATTCAATTTTTCATGGTCTGCTTAATTATGTGATTGGTAGGGGCTTGTTACCTGCATTCGTATAGATTTCCTTCCTTCTCATCTCAGAGTGTTAGGAGGTATACTATAGTTTCCCATTATAATGTAAAAAAAATGGCATTGTATACGTTACAACAAGGACGCTACTGAGCCTGGTCAAAAGTCTTTGGTAGTTTGGGGAGTTGAAGAAATCTGACTTGAAAATTCTATCTACTGTATTATTATCATTAGCAGTAGAGACTTTGTGCAGCTGCTGGTGTACAACTCACTGTCTGGGATGACTCACTGCCTGCAAAGATCACTCACGCTTCTCATTAGAAACGTAACTATCCACCTTTAAAGTTCTGGTACAGAGTTCATAGAGAATACTGCCTGCAAACATCTACATGTGCAGAAACAGTCATTTAAATGTCTTATTTGAAAAAATGCGCTTTTAGATCTTGTATTGCTGTTGTGTTGGAGACAACTGAAAGAGACAATAAGGCCATGAAGATCACAGGATCTGTGATTTTTGGATTGGATTTTGGATTGCACAAACTTAAAGTGGAAGAAAATCCTAACCATACATATTCTTTAAAATGTTCTCCCCCCTCGTCCTACCTCTCCTATCTAACCTGTACAAAAATGTTCTGCGCACTTCCCTTTTTTCAATCCACTCTGGTCTGGTCAAAGGAACCTACAGCTCTGTGTAAGACCACCCATACACGGTTCGAATCTTGGCCAGTTCTGCAGAAAAGGCAGAGATTCAAACTGTTATTGGGCAGGCTGAAGGTACCAAGTTGATCGATAGATCAACTTGGGTACAACTAGCCTTCCGGATTCTCTTGTAATTATTGCTAGCGGCTGCTATAGCTGCTTGATGCAGGTTGCAGGAAAGACATTTGCTTGATTCCCCCATCAACACAGACAGTGCTGACAGGGGAATCCCTCCGGTTGGGCCTTTGCTTTCTCCCAGTGAGAGTGAACAATGGCCCGGCAGGAGGGATTCCCCTGTCCACAGCACTGTCTGTGTTGATGGGGGAATCGAGCAAATTTGCTCTGTGTCTGGCTAGCCTATGGCAGCACTCAGCAATGGCTGTGAATTTCTGGAGCCGTGACATTACCCATAGACTCCCAAGTCCCAGTCATTGTCAGTGCTCCCTTCTCTCCCCTGCAGCAGACACAGGAGAGCCAGAGCACACATCTTTTTTTATACAGATTAGGTAGGGAAGGTAGGAGGAAGGGGAGCATCTTTAAAAATAGTTATAGTTAGGCTTGACCTCCACTTTAAGTATTTAGACTTTATCTAAAGCCTTGGTGCCCAATCTGTAGCCCTTTGGTGATTATAGTGCAGCCCTTGGATCCTCAGCAGTAAGAGTGCTAAAGTGTCATTAAACCCAGACTATGATAAACTCTCATTACATGCTATATAACAAAGTGTGCATACTCACAAAGCCACTAAAGCATTTGGTTTGTATAGAATTAAATATACCTGGTTGATCCTGCCTTCAGCTGTCCCTCCCAACTTCTCTGTTTCTCCACTGCTCCCAGCTGGTGTCCTCTACAGAGCATGCTCTTATTTCAGCTCCCTTCTAAGATCTTTATTTCCTCCTTTTTCTTATCTGTACAGCCCATTGACTATAGAGTCACACATGTGGGGGTATACACAGTGGTAAATGGCACTCCCCTCCCTTGCTCCTCCTTCATGTTCCCCTATATTTAAACACAATGGCGGCGGGATATAGTATGTTGATTGATTACATTTACTAAGAAACTCAGAAAAATGCTTAGTTTTAATTTAAATCAGTATTAAATATATCAAATATAATTGTTCATACATTTTAAGTAAAGAAAGAGCCTTGCATGAACATGCTGTCTGAACAATGTAAAAGCTGGTGTCAATCATCTCTGACTCTGCCTACACAATATTAGACCCCTTTCACACTAAGGCAGTTTTCAGGCATTTTAGCGCTAGAAATAGCGCCTGTAAAGAGCTTGAAAACTGCCTCTCATTCATTGCAAAGGGGGCTTTCACACCCGGGCAGTGTGCTTGTGGGACATTAGAAAAAGTCCTGCAAGCAGCATCTTTGGGGCGGTTTGGGAGAGCTGTATACAGCGCTCCCAAAACGCCCAGGCCCATTGCAATGAATGGGCAGCGCTTCCGAAGCGCCACAAAACAGAAGTTTTTAACCCCTTCTTTGGGGTTAAAAGCGCCCACTAGCGGCCGAAAAGCGCCACTAAAATGAGCAGCGCTTTAGCGCTAATGCGGCCGTGGCCCCAATGTGAAAGGGGTCTTAATGCACAAAAAAAATTGATGTTCAATAAAGAATTATCAGGAGCTGTAAAACAATTATTTGATACTTATTATCTAATTTGAATTGCTCTTCACCAATTAGGGATGCACAGACACAGACTCATAGTGTAGGGAGCATACATCAGCAGAGTATCAGAAGCCCCTCCCAAGGATCCCTCCCTGAAAATGTCAAAGAACAGGGAAAGATCATGTGACCACACAACAGCACTGCCCTGTCGCCAACAACAACTGTAGCATAACCATTTCTGCTAGTGAAGCCTCGTACACACGACCGGTTTTCTCGGAAAGAAAACTGCTGGGAGAGCTTTTTGCCGAGAAAACCGGTCGTGTGTAAGGTTTCTCGTCGGGAAAACTGCCGGGAATCTCGTTGGGATTCTCATTGACCTGTTTCCTGACGAGAAAACCGTGAGTGTGTATGCTTACCTGTCCATGGTAAACCTGCGCATGCTCGAAAAGACTTTGACGCATGCGTGGTAGCATACAAGTGTAGTGTAGGGTGTAGCAAGATGGCAGCGGTGGCATCGAATGTGACGTTCTTGCCATTCAAAAGAACGGCGGTTCTTTTGAATGGGTTTTGAATGGCCGTGTGTACACTCGGCGAGCCAGGCAAGCTTGCTGGGAATCTCGTCGGGAAAACTGACAGGTTTTTTCCCGACGAGATTCCCGTCCGTGTGTACGAAGGCTTGAGTCTTCAGTCTCCCACGGTCTTTTGTAGGATTAGAGGAAATTTTGTAGGATTAGAGGAAATAGAGGAAATAAATATTTTCTGCCGCCCTTTGGTGACTTCAGGGGCTGCAAAGGAGGTTTTCTATACCTTGCAATTTGACAACCACAGATCTAAATACACAATTTAAATTTTGAGTTTTGCATAGAGTGGGAAACTGTTAAAAACATTGTCAGGTTTTATTGCTTTCTGTTTCTCCACTAAGGAGGTGTATTATGTCTATCCGTCAAACGGGACAGTTGACGATAGAACAAAGGAGGCAATCTTTGAATGGGCACAAGTGATCTGGTGACAGCTGTCTAAGGTGTCAGTTTATGAAAGAGAGAAAAGCCGAGATCCTGATCATCACAGCTGATCTCTCAGGTGTGTCAGTTTATGAAGCTGAGATGAGGAGTAGAGAACTAGTTCTTCACAGGACACACCCTTTTGTCATTGAGATGGGCGGTTTATGAAGGTGAGATCTGAAATGACTCTAAAATATCTCCGTCCCAGATTCTCCAGCCCAGAGTCGGAGATTCCTCCTCACTGTGGTGTGATCTCCTCTCCTAAGGCAAGCAAAGAGATACCTTCCCAGCAGAATACATGCAGGAAAAAAAGAAAAAAAAGGGGGCAAATCCCCTTCACTCTTTTAAAATTAAGGGCTGCAACGCACAATGCACCATGATGGACTAAAAAAACAGACATAGACCATTTTTCCAGAGCAGAAAAACACACGGTAGTTTAATAATCTTGAGCGATGACACTCTTATCATGCAGAAGAAATTCTCTTGAGTGGTGACATCGTATCATCCGGAAGAAAATAACTGATTACACTCCTTTAGTTCTCACCCACTACATAACTACTAATTAAGCCTCCAGAAATCTTTATAGATTTATCCATAATGCTGAATGCCAGACAAATATATAAAAGCACATTTCAATTCCATTATGAATTTTTAAATACTGTTTTAAATAGAGATATTACTAGTACCAGAAGCTGAATTTATATCAGTTAAACTGTTAGATGGGAGGGCAAATATAGGTCAACTGATTCCATCACACTGCATATGAGTCAATCTTAAAGGAGAAGTACATAGTTTTATAGTTGGTCTGGTTGAAAAAAGAAGTAAGATCAACCAATAGAAGAGAAAATAAAAACAAATTATACAATCCTATATATACAATCCTTTATCCACAGCTGAAGAGAGGAAGGCAAACAAACCTCAATAAAGCATGTTCCAATTTGCTCCAGCAGGGGAAAAAGTTCCTTCCTGAACCCCCAAGAGACAATCAGATATTTTAAGCTCTTTTGGCTGTACTTCTCCTGTGGATCACAGGAGTGCAGTTCGTTCTGCACTGCTGTCACCCATTTTTAGCAGACAGTGGACTGAAGCCCCCTGTCGGCTGATGCCACAGAGTCAGTCTAGGCTGGGGAAATATTGGAACGATATGGTCGGGATCCACCCAGATACCTGGACCGGCACCCAGCTTGAGCCTCTCAGGGGGCCGTTGAGAGCCTAGGCCAGCCAATCCTTTCCCCTTCACAGCCCATCACTCCAGTGAGCGTGGGGGCACATCAGAGAGTCGTGACTGACAGCCACCAGTTACCAGCCACCAGCTCAGAGGCCATTGAGAAGTGAGCGATTATCGGCCTTTGATCGCTCAGTTTTCAGACTTAGAGCCGACGGGGGACAGATGTTGCATCCACCTAGGAAAAGTATGAATTCTCAAAAAAAAAAAAAAAAATACTGTGGCAACGTGGCTCTATTGCGCAAGATCACAAAAATAGCCTCTAGGGGGCACGCACGCCGCCAGAAACCCATTTGCATGCTGATTGGACAGAGGGGGAGCTAATCAGTGGGAACGGTGGACCCGATGTCCGCAAGCCACCCATGATCATTTCCGTGAAAGGCAGAACGGCGGTCTGCCTATGTAAACAAGGCAGATCGCCATTCTGACAGGGGAGAAAATGGAGATCTTGTGTTTCTGCTAAGAACTCTGTCTTCCCCCAGTCAAAGCATCCCCCACACAGTTAGCAAGCACTCCCAGGGAACACATGTTACCCTTTGGTTGCTCCTGATGTTAACCCCTTCCCTTCCAGTGTCATTAGTACAGTGACAGGGTATATTTTTAGCACTGATCACTGTATTAGTGTCACTGGTCCCCAAAAAGTGCCACTTTAGTGTCAGATTTGTCTGCCGCAATGTCGCAGTCCTGCTAAAAATTGCTGATTGCCGCCATCACTAGCAAAATAAAAAATTAAAATAAAAATCCATAAATATATCCCATAGTTTGTAGACGCTATAACTTTTGCGTAAACCAGTCAGTATACGCTTATTGCGATTTTTTTACCAAATATATTTAGAAGAATACATATTGGCCTAAACTGGTGAATAAATTTGTTTTTTACATATTTTTTTTTTGAATATGTATTATAGCAGAAAGTAAAAAAAATATATATTTTTTTCAAAATTGTTGGTCTTTTTTTGTATATAGCTCAAAAAATAAAAACCGCAGAGGTGATCAAACACCACCAAAATAAAGCTCAATTTAGGGGGAAAAAAGAACATCAATTTTATTTGGGTACAGAGGCGCATGACCACGCAATTGTCAGTTAAATTAACGCAGTGCCGTATCGCAAAAAATGGCCTGGTTGTTAAGGGGGTAAAACCTGCCGGGGGCTGAAGTGGTTAAGCTGGCCATACACTAGTGGAATGTTGTTTGAAATTTTTAGTTTTAGAACATTTGCTTGATTATGTGATTGTTAGTGGGGTCAAATCTATGTTAATTTCTGTCCGCAGTGATGAAAAAAGTCAAAGGAGCTGCATGGAAATCTTTTTTTGAACAAACATATTTCTAAAGCCCCATACACACGGTCAGACTTTTTGCCAACAAACTTCCAAACGAGCAAGTTTTCCAAAAAATCCGTGTGTACGCTCCATCTGACAAACTTTTTCGGTTTTCATCGGACAAAAGTTTGCGCTGCAAACGGACAAACTTTTCAGCAACAAAAGTCAGATGGTGCAAAGTCCGACCGTGTGTACAGAAATCCATCTGACTTTTGTCCGAAGTACAAATACGCATGCCCAGAACCAATGTTAAAATCAACCAACAATAGCAGAAGTTGACCAAAGGGTGACGGTAAAAAGCAGAAAAGAGCAGAAAAACCACGTGATGTTGGGAAAGTTTTGGGAAAGTTGGCAGAAAAGTCCTGCCGTGTGTAAGCTATGGGTGTGCCTGGCCAACTCCCTTCAGACAAAAATCCACGGAAAAGTTTGTTTGAAGTCCGACCGTGTGTACGAGGCTTTACAGTGTATGTGGTTTACACTGAGGGAATGTTCATTCATTCCAAAATAGAGAGTTAAAACTAAATTAAATTTTGAAGTACCTTTGAATGCCATTTGTCAAGTCATTGAATGTAGTAAGAATTTTCATATGAACGTTTGTTAGACAATCTACAAACGTGAGGTCACTGAACAAATTGTCCAAGTAACGTCTAAATACAGCAATGTCAGATATACAGTCATGCTCGAAATTGTTGGCACCCCAGAAATTTTTCCAGAAAATCAAGTATTTCTCACAGAAAAGTATTGCAGTAACACATGTTTTGCTATACACATGTTTATTCCCTTTATGTGTATTGGAACAAATCAAAAAAAGGGAGGAAAAAAAGCAAATTGGACATAATGTCACACAAAACTTCAAAAATGGGCTGCTCAAAATTCTTGGCACCCTTTAAAAATTGTGGATAAATAAGATTGTTTCAAGCATGTGATGCTCCTTTAAACTCACCTGGGGCAAGTAACAGGTGTGGGCAATATAAAAATCACACCTGAATGCAGATAAAAAGGGGAGAAGTTGACTTAGTCTTTGCATTGTGTGTCTGTGTGTGCCACACTAAGCATGGACAACAGAAAGAGGAGAAGAGAACTGTCTGAGGACTTGAGAACCAAAATTGTGAAAAAATATCAACAATCTCAAGGTTACAAGTCCATCTCCAGAGATCTAGATTTGCCTTTGTCCACAGTGTGCAACATTATCAAGAAGTTTGCAACCCATGGCACTGTAGCCAATCTCTCTGGGCGTGGACGGAAGAGAAAAAATTGATGAAAGGTTGCAACGCAGGATAGTCCGGATGGTGGATAAGCAGCCCCAAACAAGTTCCAAAGAAGTTCAAGCTGTCCTGCAGGCTCAGGGAACATCAGTGTCAGTGCGAACTATCCGTCAACATTTAAATTAAATGAAAGGCTATGGCAGGAGACCCAGGAGGACCCCACTGCTGACACAGAGACATAAAAAAGCAAGACTACAGTTTGCCAAAATGTACTTGAGTAAGCCAAAATCCTTCTGGGAAAACGTCTTGTGGACAGATGAGACCAAGATAGAGCTTTTTGGTAAAGCACATCATTCTACTGTTTACCAAAAACGGAATGAGGCCTACAAAGAATAGAACACAGTACCTACTGAGAAATATGGTGGAGGTTCATTGAAGTTTTGGGGTTGTTTTGCTGCCTCTGGCACTGGGTGCCTTGAATGTGTGCAAGGCATCATGAAATCATGAAATCTGAGGATTAATAAAGGATTTTGGGTCGCACTGTAGAGCCCAGTGTCAGAAATCTGGGTTTGCATCCGAGATCTTGGGTCTTCCAGCAGGAAAATTACCTCAAACATATGTCAAAAAGCACCCAGAAATGGATGGCAACAAAGCGATGGAGAGCTCTAAAGTGGCCAGCAATGAGTCCAGATCTAAATCCCATTGAACACCTGTGGAGAGATCTTAAAATTGCTGTTGGGAAAAGGCGCCCTTCCAATAAGAGAGACCTGGAGCAGTTTGCAAAGGAAGAGTGGTCCAAAATTCCGGGTGAGAGGTGTAAGAAGCTTATTGATGGCAGTGTTTTTTTCCAAAGGGTGTGCAACCAAATATTAAGTTAAGGGTGCCAAGAATTTTGAGCAGCCCATTTTTGAAGTTTTGTGTGACATTATGTCCAATTTGCTTTTTTTCCTCCCTTTTTTTTTGATTTGTTCCAATACACACAAAGGGAATAAACATGTGTATAGCAAAACATGTGTTACTGCAATACTTTTCTGTGAGAAATACTTGATTTTCTGGAAAAATTTCTGGGGTGCCAACAATTTCGAGCATCACTGTATGACAGAACTCAATGTCACATCAGTAAATGAACTGTCATTGTAAACATTCTAATGAAACAAGTAAGTAAAAATATTTAAAAAAACACAGTTAAAAAAATAAAATGCACAATTGTGTTGATTTTTTTTTTAGATTAATGCTGCAGAATAAATATTCTCTGAAGTACGCAGGAAATACATAAATCCTTATTGAATGTACAAAAGCCTAGATGCTGCTTCTTGTGTAGGTGTCCAATCTGTCTCTTCTTGCAAATGAATGCCTACCTTTTGCTTGTCCACTTAATCTGCTCAATCCCCTGTACAATGATGTCCTCATTACAGTTCAGATTCATCATATTCCACTAGGGTACAGTGGACTCGCAGTTCAATTTAGCACAATTTATAATAATGAACTGGGTCCACGTGCTCCGCTGTCCAGACGGCACAAGGGTTGTCTATATCGGCTTATTTTCAGGAGAAATTATTATCTTTCAGATAATCTTTTCTATGTTGTTTTTTAGGATGATATTCGGTATATTTCCCTAAGGGAATGGAACTGTTTGATATGGAAGCAGAATGTGTAGGAAGATGATTGCTCAGTTAGCACAACTTAAAGTATATCTAAACCCAACAGAAATAATGTAATTTATTGCCGCTTACCAGTCCTTAGATGTGGTGGCTGCATTTGTTTTATTTCTTTTTTCAGGCTCCCCCATCCCTGCCATTGGTGATCCTGACAGTCATATACTTCCTGCCCTAAAGCGACAACGCTCACTCACCATGCTGTATTTATGGAGGAGCACCCTAGGACAGGGAGGACTACAGAACACTTCCCCTCTCTCCCCCTATTCATACCACAGAGAGAGGTGTCTTGTAGATCACATTTTACCGTGCAGTGGCCCCCCTCCCACCTCTTTACAAATCAGCTCCATCACCTATGACTAAGCCCTATGGGCAGGGTGAAATGCATAAACAGGATGTGGCCTAGGAGGAGTTATGCTAAAGCCGCATTTCACTGCGGCTGAATTTCTTGGTGTGGGACACCTCATTTGTTTGTTTTATGCATTTCAGCCAGGGCCAGGATGGCCTCTTTTGAAGCTGGCACCCACACACTTTGTGAGACCCTGAGGAGTCCTGCAGTGGTGCTTTGAGCGGCACTCCAAATTTGTACACTCTAAAGGCCCGTACACACAGTCAGACTTTTTGCCAACAAACTTCAAAATGAGCAAGTTTTACAAAAAATCCAACCATGTGTACGCTCCATCGGACAAACTTTTTCAGTTTTCATCGGACAAAAGTTCGCTCTGCAAACGGACAAACTTTTCGGCAACAAAAGTCCGATGGTGCAAAGTCCGACCGTGTGTACAGAAATCCATCGGACTTTAGTCCGAAGTACAAATACGCATGCCCAGAACCAATGTTAAAATCAAGCAACAATAGCAGAAGTTGACCAAAGGGTGGCAGTAAAGAGCAGAAAAGAGCAGAAAAACCACGTGATGTTGGGAAAGTTTTGGGAAAGTTTGCAGAAAAGTCCTGCTGTGTGTATGCTATAGGTGTGCCCGGCCAACTCCCTTCGGACAAAAATCCACGGAAAAGTTTGTTTGAAGTCCGACCGTGTGTACGAGGCTTAAGTGTTATGAGTTCAGTCTACTCTATGTAAATCAAATAATTCTTTTTTAGCAAAGGTTGGAGAATCTAATTCTGGGCATGCATACACAGGCATCTCAAAGAGATGCAGCTCATACACAGTGACGTATGCGGTCCAATGGAAACTCCCACGTCAGGCGGGAACAGATCTACTGACTTTCATTGATGATTATTCCAGGTACATAACTAGTTATCTGATGAAATACAAGAATGAAACATCAGAGAAACTTCAAGAGTTCATTGCCATGTTTAGCAACAATTCCAATGGAAACCAGGAATGATATGCACCTACAATTTTGGAAAATACATAAGCAAAGAAGTGGCCTCATACCTGAAGAGACAAAGGAATAGTACACCAGACAACCACACCATTCACTCCTGAACAAAACGGTGTAGCAGAAAGGAAAAATCACACTCACAAAGAAATGGCCAAATGCATGTTTTCGGATGCCTACCTACCTCACAATTACTGGGGAGAAGCAGTCATGACTGCAACCTACCTACAGAATTGACTACCCTCAAGAGCCATTAAATGCTCTAAATTTGAAATGTGGCATGGATCAAAGCCTAGCATAGGATACATCAGAGTGATTGGATGTAAAGCATATGTCTATATTCCAAGTGAAAAGAGATCCAAGCTGGAGAACAGAGCCATAGAGGGCGTTCTAGTAGGCTACAGTGAACAAACCAAGGGTTACAGAATCCTACACCCAAAGACTGACAAAGTGACAATAAACAGTAGTGTTTATTTCGATGAGAGCCCATCACCAGAAACACTGATCCCTGAAAGCTGTGAAGTAAAAGTGCCAAGCAAACCTGAAGAAAAGGTCGACCAAAGCGAACCTGTGCAGGAGTCAGAACAAGAGGTGGAACTCACAATGCCTAAATGAAGTTCCCCACCAGATCCTGCTGAACTGCCTGAAGTCAGAAGATCCACTCGGACCACAAAGGGGATACCACCCCGCAGGCTGTCATACACTGTCAAAACACACAGCGTACTTGAACCAATATGCTGGGAAGATATAGAAAAACTGCCAAAATATGAAGCCAATAAATGGAGAAAGGCAGCAGAAGAAGAATTAAAGTCACGTCAAGAAAATAAAACCTGGACACTCAATGAGCTCCCTCCTAACCGCAAAATTATAGGACGTAAGTGGACTTTCAAAGTAAAGTCAGATGCAGAAGGGAATATCCACAAATACAAAGCCAGACTAGTTGCCAAGTGTTACTCCCAGAAATTCGGTGATGATTACAATGAAACATTTGCTCCCATTGTAAAACACTCCACCATCAGAGTGCTTTTTAGTGTTGCAGCCGGGAAGGACATGCAAATGAAACACCTAGACGTTAAAACTGCTTTCCTATATAGAGACATTAAGGAAGATCTCTACATGAAGCAACCACCAGGGTTTAAGCAAGGAGACAATCTTGTGTGTAAACATCAGAAGAGCATCTACGGTCTTAAACAATCTGCAAGGATGTGGAATGAGAATGTGAACAAAGTGCTTACCAGAGAGGGATTCTTAAGAAGTAAAGCAGACCACTGTCTCTACTCCAAGAATCAAGAAGACAGATGGATATACATCCTTATATGTTGATGACATTATAACTTGTTTTGAACAAGAAGGGGATTATAATCAGATAGTTCACAAGCTGAAAGAAAAATTTGAAATCAAAGAGCTAGGGAACATTAGAGAGAGACGAAGATGGAAGTTATCTTCTCAACCAATCTCAGAAAATCTCAGAAATCTTGGAACAATTCCATATGCAAGATGCAAAGGAAATGAAAACTTCTATGGAACCAGGCTATCAAAAGAGCAATGAAGCAGAAAACTTGCTACCCAACAATGACATATCACAGAGCAATCAGTAAGCTGCTATATGTTGCCACTGTGACAAGACCAGAGATAGGCACAGCAGTGGGCATACTATGCGGGAAAGTCGCAGCTCCCTGTCAGCATGACTGGAATGCAATAAAAAGAGTGATGCAGTACCTCAAAGGAACAATTCAGATGAAGTTACGGTTACCAGCAACATCAAATCCAAAACTGGTTGGATATGTGGATGCTGATTGGGTCAGGGACTGCACAGACCACAAATCCACAAGTGGATTCATCTTCCAGTATGGGGAAGGAACCATAAGTTGGTCTAGCATATGCGTGTCAAGAAGTGATATGGGTTTGTCAACTTTTTGTGGACATTGGGATAGACATGTCAAAACCAATTCCCCTTTTTGAAGACAACCAGGGATGTATAAAGCTTACACAATCAGAAAGGGTCAATCCTAGGACCAAACACATTGACATCAAGTATCACCTACTGAGGGACAATCAAGAGCAAGGTGTTACTGACATTCAATACTGCTCGTCAGAGGAGATGACTGCTGATGAAGGAACGTCATCGTTATTTCCAGTAGAAGCTGACTATAATTTGACAAAGCACATGCTGTTGAGAATGGGTGTTGGAAGGAGCAACAGCAAGTAGCTTTCTATATTGTGAACTATATATATATATGCATTATACCTATCTATACCAGTAGGTGGCACTGCAGTATTATAGTGTGTATTCTCTGTGGTAATTTAATCACAGGATATGTGCCTTCTGTATCTAAGTATGTACTTGTATTGTCCAGTTTCCTGTAAGACATGCATTGCTAATCCTCCATGAAAGTAAAGTATTCTCTGCATATAACAAGCTTTCAAGCACACGATTCAATAACCTGCTAATAAAACTGGCATCTCCACAGTGTATCATGAGCTGTATGTCTGCTACCAGTGCTGCCAAGTTCCTGCTCACAGTGTCTACTCCTTGACACTTGTGTCTTTCCTTTGCCCCTGCAGACCCTGTCTCAACATCCAGGGGTGCTAAGATGAGAACTGTACAAGGGGCAAACGTCACCATCTGAGGCTCTTCAAATGAGTATGTTACATTCTGATCTCTTCACTGATCCTCTAACCAAAGTGTAGCACATGACCAGTGCCCAGTGGTCACCACTAATTCCGCACTGTAGGTGGTCAATTTAGGAGTACCTCCCTTCCCCACATTCCAGCAGTAAATAAAGAACAGCGGAAAGGACTGCTGATTACCGTGAGACCTGAAGGGGCAACTATTATATCATATTACATCATCCCCTAGTAAAACAAGCACTATATCCTCTATTAGCTAGTGAGGTGGGGGAACTTTGATATGTATTTAATGTACACCTGAAGTTCTGCTTTAAAGTGGTTGAAAATCCTTACATATATCCAGAGAAGTGACTAGCCTCAGGTACACAGAGATGAAACAAATTATTCTACATAAGTTGTACCTTTTTATCTGCAGCAATTTCTTCTGTAGATTGTTCTAAACACACACAGAGGGCATGGGGATCTCAAGTTACCTGCCTTACAGCTCAGTAGGGGGAGCTCCAGGAGCTGATTGGAGAGTAGGAACACCCCCCCCCTCTGCCACACAGGAATGATGAGGAGCTGCAGATACAAATCACAGGCTATGTGCTGGAGCTCCCTCCCTTATCACCTTTTTATCTCTTGGATTTTGGAAAACCTGTCAAAAGTGACTCATGCAGATAGCAGAGAAATGAGACAGTAGAGTGAATTCACACTAAATGCTTTGGATTGAGACAAATAAACTGTATAGCAGGATGTACTTAGTCCATATTTCATGTCTGAGGTTTACAGCCACTTTAAATTACTAAATATTTTCAGAGCCAACAATTACAGCAAGAAGATCTCATCACCAAAACCTTGAAAATATATTAGAGGCCATTTTTAGGCTTTACTGATCACCAAACCATTAATTTGGGGTAGGCTGACCCTTTATTGGAAAAGAAGTATAGCTATTAGCCAATGCTCTTTTTGCCCTACTTCTCCTGTGGGTCACAGGAGTGCACTTAGTTCTGCACTGCTGTGACTCAGATTCAGCTAATGTCAGGATCTGCTCAGGTACCTGATTTGCAGCTAGTTCACCCTCTCAGCATGCTGCTGAGAGCCTGAGCCAACCACTCCCAATCTATTCACAGCCTGGCACTCCAGGGAGGCGTGGAGGTGCAGAGCAGAGAGCGGTGACTGTCAGTGACTGAGTGATCAACAGTCATGTGATCACTCACTGCTCGGTATTAGAGCCGGCGGGGACAGCTGCCGCATCAGACTGTTGCTGCATCCACATGGGTGAGCAGTGGCGGCTGGTGCTAAACTCTTTTGGAGGGGCAGCAAACAAACCCCTCAGGTCTGCTCTCACCCCTCCAGGGTCACGGCAACACGGCTTCCCCGGCTTCTCCTCCTGGTTACCTGGTCTTCTTTAGATTCGCCTCCTGTCCTGATTGGCCGGGAGGAGAAGCCAGTAAAAACTGATAGAGAATATTGATTCGCTAGTTTTACGAGTGGGTGGGTAAGCATAGTTGCCAACAGTCACGGATTGGCCGGGACGTTCCCGGGATTCAAACCCTTTTCCTGGATTTATTTTGTCCCGGCCAATGTCCCGGCCAATCTGATTTTTCCCGTTTTCCCCGAATTTGGACGCCGCAGGCCGCCGCCGCTAGAGGTCCACGGCTGGCGGAGACAATGTCTCGGCCGGCCGCCATATTCAAGAAGACCAAAACACGGATGTAGTACAATAGAAAATAAAGCCGCTGCGGCGCCGCCCACACCCCGCACCTCCCCGGGGGTGGGCGGCGCCGCAGCAGCTTTATCTTCTATTGTACTACATCTGTGTTTTGGCTGGCCGGCAGGCCACCCCCCCGCCCCGCCCCGCCCCGCTGCAGGTCTGTCTGTAATGGAAAGGGGCGGGGCTCGGCAGCGCCACAGCTTAATTTTTATTTTTTTTCAGCCACACTGTCGGCTCCGCCTCTATTTTGTTCCCCTTCGGGGAAGGGGAAACAATAATGGCGACCGAGACAGGAGACGCCTGTGGTTAAGGGGGGACTCCACTGGGGATGCCTGTGGTAAGGGGGGACTCCGCTGGGAACGCCTGTGGTAAGGGAGGACTCCGCTGGGGACGGCTGAGGTAAGGGGGGACTCCGCTGGGGACGCCTGATGTAAGGGGGGACTCCGCTGGGGACGCCTGATGTAAGGGGGGACTCCGATGGGGACGCCTGATGTAAGGGGGGACTCCGCTGGGGACGCCTGTGGTAAGGGGGGACTCCGCTGGGGACGCCTGATGTAAGGGGGGACTCCGCTGGGGACGCCTGAGGTAAGGGGGGACTCCGCTGGGGACGCCTGATGTAAGGGGGGACTCCGCTGGGGACGCCTGATGTAAGGGGGGACTCTGCTGGGGACGCCTGATGTAAGGGGGACTCCTCTGGGTACACCTGATGTAAGGAAGGACTCCGCTGGGTACGCCTGAGGTAAGGAGGGACTCCTCTGGGGACACCTGATGTAAGGAGGGACTCCGCTGGGGACGCCTGAGGTAAGGAGGGACTCCTCTGGGGACACTTGATGTAAGGGGGGACTCCACTGGGGACGCCTGATGTAAGGGGGGACTCCACTGGGGACGCCTGCATAGTTACCAACAGTCCCGAATTTCCCGGGACAAGCACGATTTTTGGACCCTTGTCCACAAGTGTGGAGGGGGCTCTGCTGGAGAGGCACCTGATGCAAGGACGGACTGCTGGGGAGGCACCTGATGCAAGGACGGACTGCTGGGGAGGCACCTGATGCAAGGACGGACTGCTGGGGAGGCACCTGATGCAAGGACGGACTGCTGGGGAGGCACCTGATGCAAGGACGGACTGCTGGGGAGGCACCTGATGCAAGGACGGACTGCTGGGGAGGCCATCTGGTGGCAGGCGACGTGGCAGGTAACACGCTCAGGGCTTCCACTGATTCGGCATTATGGTGAGTTGAATGATTTCATTTTATATTACAATGTAAAAATAGAAATAATGCACTTCAATCATCCTGACACCGTAACAACCATGGTGCCGGGATGATTGAAGCGCCAACAGGTGTTTTGGAGTATCCTTATCTGCCAATTTTGTTACACATTACTATTGTGGTGTAGGATCTGGCTTCTTTCTTTCTATTTCTTTCTCTCACCTCGGACTCTAGCCACACCCCTTCAAACCACGCCCATTTAAACCACACCCACTACCGTGCGTAAACCACGCCCATTTTTCACCGCGGCGCGCTTCGCACGCCGCATTTTTCACTCCGGCAGGACACGCCTACAAACGAATGCCCCGCCCCCTGATTATAGCAAGGCTCCGCCTCAATACAAAAAAAGTGTCCCAGATGTTTTTTTTGCAATGTTGGCAACTATGGATAAGGGGTGCAGTGCTCTGCGCCCCGAGCCAAACCTATTTCAAGCCAATTAGAGCCTCAGGCACTTGAGAAAAAAAAAATCTCATAGAAAGCTATGGGGGCGGCGCCCCTGCACCCATTATGGGCCGGCCGCCACTGTGGGTGAGAATGTATGTTCGCTATTTTGTAATCCCGCACTTTTTTTTTTTTTTTTGTGACAAATGTTTTGCTATGTACAGTTGACTTTTAATTTTAGATTTCGTTATCCCACTACCTTTACTCTCAGATGGAAAAACATTTCACGTTACATTTTTGCGAATTTAATAACAAAACCATCACATTAGATCTAATCAGGTGCAAGACAAAGGACTTTGTGGCTGTTGTTTCACATTATACTCTCCTCGAGCTCAGTGAGGTTTGATATAGTAGATAGCCTGGCAAAATCTGCCAAGCCCAGTTGTCCTGATAAAATGATTAGTTTGGCTGCGAGTCAGCCGTGGAGCTAAGTGAGAACATGAAACCAGGGAATGGACAATATCCAAAAGGACAAAGCAGACAAACTTGGAAAGTGGCACACAGCGCACTAAACTCATAGTAAGACAATCACATGGTGTGAAACACATTTACTTGCCTAGAAATTGTCAGGAGTTTGCATCAGAATAAAGAGAATTTTAATAAAATGTTGGGATATATGCCTCAAACAAAAAACAAACATTATGAATAATGAAACCATGCCCGTAGGCCAACGACCATATTAAGATCTGTAGAGCGCGATTGCCTGTGCTCAGAAACAAGCCGCGCCGGTAACGAGGGAGACGGTTGGCAAAATATCCCCCAGAATGCATCTCAGCAGCCATAAGTCTTAAGATAAACAACAACGGCCTTGCTCCACTGCTCCTATCCAAACTGTCCCAGTGCATCCGGCACTCAAATGTTGATTTGTAAAGCGAAACTAGAAGCTTTCCTTCTGTGTTATATGTCATAAACATTTCCCCCATCTCAGGAGGTGTCACTCGCTGCCGCTGATACAATCTACAAATGAATCCTAGCTAGTAGGCAAGATTAATAGTATATCCAACTGTTGGATCTGTATCTGTACAATAGATCCCTCAGGAAGTAGATAGCGAGGCTGTTTTGGGTTAACCAGTTAATTGTCCTCTACCTAAAAGACTTAAAGGGGTTGTAAAGGCAATTTTTTTATTTTTTTAATATAACAAACATGTTATACTTACCTCCACTGTGCAGCTCGTTTTGAGTGGCCGCAAACCTGGCCTTCTGGGGTCCCTCGGCGGCTGTCTCGGCTCCTTCCCACAAGAACTAACCACCTTCATGCGAGCGAGCTTGCATGGTGGTTAGTTCTTGCGGGCGCTCTCCCGTGATACAGCCGGCGGCTATAGCCACTCACTGTATCACTCTGCCCCACCCCCCGGCGCGCTGCATCATTGGATGTGATTGACAGCAGTGCGAGGCAATGGCTGCGCTGCCTTCAATCCATCCACTTTAGCCAATCAACGGCCAGGCTGAGCAGCGAAGAGGACGTCGTAAGTAAAACGGGGGGGGGGGGGGCTGGGGGGCCGGTATTGTCAAATGTTTTTTCACCTTAATGCATAGGATGCATGAGTGTGAAAAAAACGTGTACCTTTACAACCCCTTTAAAGGGAACACCTAAAAATTAAACAGGGTCTGTTAAAAATATGTTGTAAATATGGTATATTCTGGAATTTGAATGCATCCTCTGGAAAAAGAAAGAACATAATGCTTCATAAAGGATTTCTATGTGGTAGTTAAGAATGACTAAACCATGCCCTTTGCAACCTATTAAACAAACGCAAGGTGACTGTTTCTGGGGGAAAATATCAGCAAATGCAAATCACAGAAGTGGGCGAATGCCAGAGATCTTGCACAGCAAGTGCTCATTCCCATGCAGCAGGTGCTTATTCTTATGTGCATGTGCAGGGTTGTGAGCATAGAAACCGAAGACGAGCAAGCAATAGATTGCACGTGCAAATCGCGTGGGCACGTACGCTTACATGTAGGCGTGCGCACACATCCACAGATTCTGGCGCCCAGGAGCCTATTTAAACTAATGCCGCGTACACACGGTCGGAATTTCCGACAAGAAAAGTTCGATGTGAGCTTTTAGTCGAAAATTCCGACCGTGTGTAGGCTCCATTGGACTTTTTTTGTCGGATTTTCCGACAACAAAAATTTGAGAGCTGTTTCTCAATTTTTCCGACAAGAAAAGTTCTTGTCGTAAATTCGGATCGTCTGTATGCAATTCCGAAGCACAAAAAAACACGCATGCTCGGAATCAAATTTTCCCCGCGCTTGAAATCATTGAACTTCATTTTTCTCGGCTCGTTTTACATCACCGCGTTCTTGACGGTCGGAATTTTGTGTGACTGTGTGTATGCAACACAAGTTTGAGCCAACATTCCATCTGAAAAAAATCCAAGGTTTTGTTGTTGGATTTTCCGATCGTGTGTACGGGGCATAAGAGTCTGTCTGGCCTTAATGCTGGATTGTCTGTCTGGTTCCTGTGTTCTTGATCCTAGAAAGTCTGCTAACCTTGTTCCTGACCCGGCTACGTCTGACACCTCCCTTGGATCACCCCTGCCTGTTATGTCTGCTGCCCACATATGTTACGGACCTCGGCTTGGATTCCTGACTACGTCTCCACTTCCTGATTTGGTGCCAGCACATTACCGATTTCTGCCTGTTCCCGACCGGGAACCTGATCCTGACCCTGCACCTGTCTTCCTAACTGCCGGTGAACAAGGCTTATGACCAGACTCCATACTACCACTGGAAGGACTCTTGTGTCTTCAAGCGACAGCTCACTACCGCAGCTTCTTCCACCTGTGCTCTTCCACTGCCCTAGCAGTTCCTGTCTCCACTACTAGGGGTGCTTGGATGGGAATTGTGCAAGAGGCCACCCCCGTCATCTTGGGCTCCATAGTCAGGTACGCGACAGTGAATGTACCGCAAATGTAGTTGTGTAGTCTCCATAAATACACGGCCTAGTTGAGAATCAAGTATGTGCCCTTCCACCCAGATTCTGTGCAAACGCAGATGTACCGCAAGGCTTCAGGTCTTGAGTCCTACGGCACATCTTTGTAAGTTTTGGTTTACTCAGCATAAAAATGTGCAATATAACAAAAACATTACAAAGCAAATAAACAACGTGAATCAGTATAATAGAGCAGATTTAGTTATTGAAATCTATATCCCAAAGAAAAATGTGCCAATTGTCCAAAATGTTAATAATAGTCCCATACGCCATTCAATCTTCATGTGACAACAATCTTCAGAAAGCGCAACACATTTCTTCCATGTGCATAAGGAATTCACATTTAATCCCCCAATGAAAGTAGCACCAATGTGCCCACCACCAAACCAGTGTCACTGTTAGTACAGTGACAGTGCATATTTTTTTTAGCACCGATCAGTGTCACTGGCCCCCCAAAAAAGTGTCAAAAGTGTCAGCTAGGTGTCCATTTTGTGCGCCACAATATCAGAGTCCCACTGAACGCTGCCATTACTAGTAAAAAAATAAAAAAATAAAAATTTCCTATAGTTTGTAGACGCTAGAACTTTTGCGCAAACCAATCAATATATGCATATTGGGATTTTTTTTTACCAAATAATATGTAGCAGAATACATATTCACCTAAACTGATGAAATTTTATTTTTTTACATTTTTTTTTTTGGATAAGTTTTATAGCAGAAAGTAAAACATATTTAATTTTTTTCAAAATTGTTGTTATTTTTTTGTTTATAGCTCAAAAAATAAAAACTGCAGAGGTGATCAAATACCATCAAAAGAAATCTCTATTTGTGGGGAAAAATATTTGCGTGCAACGTCGCACGACTGCGCAATTGTCAGTTAAAGTAACGCAGTGCCGTATTGCAAAAAAATACCTGGTCAGGAATGGGAGCTGAAGTGGTGAATATTTGTGTCATTCTGAAAACTTTAGGCCAGGGCTGTATATTGGAGAGACTGATGACCAGTAAGAATGTCCCTGGATGGAAGCTGTGATACATCTTTATATTAATAAGCAATTTTGACCTCCTGTTGTTAGTTTTAAGGGAGAAAGGGGGTAGGCAGGGCCAGTGCTACCAGTAGGCGAACTAATGTGCACTACCGCCTAGGGTGCAGCCACGGCTTCTCGTTTGACTACTAGCCTGGCCGGGGATCACAACACATTTTTTTTTACTGGGTGCAAGTAGCTTGTCTTGCCTAGGTCATGAAATAGTCTAGCACCATCCCTGGGGGTAAGACAGGTAGTGGGCCATTAGAGAGTGCATTAAGTTAAACAAATTTAGACTTTAGAACCAACTTAAGCTTACTTAACAAGAATAAAAAAACACAGTGCAAAGTGCAGCCACCCATAATACCCAATCACAATGCAACTTTGGCTTTGATACAAACTAAAACTTGATAGATTGCTTGCTATGCATTACTGTACCTTGCAGCCTACACTCTTCTTTTTTTACATAAACCGTTTCTTGCCCACTGCTAAATCGATGTCTTATTTCCTTTTCTTTTACTACTCTGTATAAATTTGGTGACTGCGCCAACTGCGCATCTTCAATTTATTACTCTGTCCAAAAACAACCCCTCCAACGACTACCTTTCAGCCACAAATTATCCCGGAGCAGCCTTGTCTTGAATTATTTAGACTCTTATATTAAAATCAGCAATAAACATCTCGCAGGATAGGTAGGATAAATAATATATCAGAATGGTGCATAAAATCATACATTATGACATATTTCAGATGAAAAATAGATTGCTTGTATGTAATTTTCTTCTTGTCTTTTACCCCTATAGTGGAAATGATTGATGATTCATTAGTAAAAACAGAACTGAAACCAAAAAGGGCTGTTTGCGGAGGGTGTGGGGCTGAAACGTGATTGAGCCCACTCAGTACGGTTTGGAAGCAATTTCAAAACTTTAAAAAAAAAAAAAAAAAAAGCTCTTAAAAAGACAAGAAAAATTGAAATTTAACACAAAGTCTTATTAACAGCACCAGGAAACATCCACAGCAAGAAACAGTTTAATAAACTGCATCTTGCTAAGCCATCGGATGTGTGATATATTTAATCTGTGGGGGTGCCGAGTTGTCTGTATGCATGTCAAACCTTATTCTGCATCAGGCTTAAAGGTGTATACTAATAAAAGTTGCACTAAATCCTTTTATTGTGTTGCATTCAAAATCATCAGTCTATCTAAAACTGATACTAGTACTTTTGGTTGCTGAAAGGGAGCTAAATCTACTCAAAGCAGTATTAAACCTAAAAAACAAAAAACAAAAAAAAAAATATATTAATATATATATATATATATATATATATATATATATATATATATATATATATATATATATATATATATATATATATATATATATATATATATATATATATATATATATGTAGCGACCTCACCCCTCTCACCCCTTCTCATTCTCAGCTTGTCTGTCTTTGTCTAGGGGTGTCAGTACCGGGGGGAGGGATGAGATACACCACGGCCCATGTCCTCCATAGTGAAGAGGTGAAGGCCAGAAAGATCGGGCTTTGTGCAGGTGTCCTAGAGTCAAATCCTCTCCTCAGATTCACTCCCCTTTGCTCCTAGTAACCAGAGTTCCACACACTGAATCGGTCCAACACAGTTTTATTCTTCTCAGCGAATAAACATACAGCACAGTCAAGTTGGGACCTTTGCAACAGTTCAGTATTAATGGTAGTAGGTCGAGGCACAATCCTTTAAAGTGTCGCTAACCACTGTGGTGTCACCAATGGCGAATAGTCACTGCCACTGACTATATGAGGTAGAACATGAATTACCTTCGCTAACACAGCCCCTGTCAGGGGAAGGATATCCGGCCAAGGGAGTCACCGGAGGCCTCTCTGTCACCAGCAAATGCTGCGCCAGACTCTCCAGAGAAGTTCCGCTCACCAGTCTCCTCGACCTCAGACACGGGCACCCAAGGAGTTAGGGCCCCCTCGGATTCCTCCACCAGTCGAAGGTACTGAGCCCCAGGCATCCGCCATAGTACCTCACCCCAGGCTAAAGGTGCCTGAGATGGACTCCATCTCTTGCTCCGGCCAGGTCAAGGGCACCTGGGCCCGGAACTCCGGAACGCCAGCACCCAAGCTGAAGGTGCCTGGGTGCGGCCACGTCCTCCGACTCTGAACCCAAGGTCAGGGCGTCCTCCCCTTTTATCCCCTCGCCTTTTGCGTCACAGCAGGTTCCCCGCCCCGCTGTACCAGCGCCAGGAAAGGACAAAAAAGGAAGCAGTCTTGCGGTGTGGGTTCAACTCCAGCCAGGCGACAGCGCCACCTGCAGGCCGCAGGGAACCTCACACCACCAGAGTCCTCCAAGAACCATAGAAAAGGGTCTCGGATTCCCTAGCAATCAGTGCATCTGGGTTACACTATCACCCAGATGCTTCCCTAAATTCAAATACCCACTACATATATATATATATATATATATATATATATATATATATATATATATATCGTATTTATTGGCGTATAACACGCACCCTAACTTTAAGAGGGAAGTTTCAGGAAAAAAATCTTTCAGGGTAAAAAAGTGAGTGTTATACGCCAAAAAATACAATATATATATATATATATATATATATATATATATATCAGCTTACCAAACCTTAGATGTGGTGCCTGCATTATTTATTTATTTAATTTAGCCTTTTTTTCCCCTTTATTTCCCCCCGATGACAAAGTAGCAGTTAAAGGGTTGAGACAAACCATTTACCACTGACAAGAAAAAAAAAAAGAAAAACAGTTGTTGTAACTGCTTAAAGCTGAACTAAAGGCAACGCTATTTTTTTTGTCATTTTGGATAGAGCAGGGGTTATAACTCCTGTCAGGTTTTTTTTTATCCATCTGTGTCCCATAGGAGAGATTTCCCTTCACTTCCTGTACCGTTGCTAAAAAAGGAAGTGAGAGGAAATCCCTTCAGTGAGGGAATACCTGGTTGTCTCCAAGGTTACCAGAACTAGTGTCCTCATTGAAAGATTTCCCCTTGATTACTGATCTATAGAGGTGGGCCAAACAACCCCTCTGGTTCGGTTTGCACCAGAACTCTCGAACTTCGCAAAAGTTCAGACCCAAACTCCGAACCCCATTGAAGTCTATAAGACCCGGACTTAAAAAAATCAAACGTCTCCATTTTGAAGGCTTATATGCAAGTTATTAGCCATAAAAAGGGTATGGGGGCCCGGCTACTGCACTGGGCAGGTCAGGAACATCCCGGGCGAACATCCTGCCGAGCACCCCGCAAATTTGGGTGAACAGGCGATGTTCAGACTGAACTTTTGCCTGGCCCAAACGATTCGCTCAACTCTACTGATCTGGTATCAATCCAAAATTTGGGATTTTCTTTTACTTTTACTTTCAGTGATAATGGTACACAGGACAAATAGAAGAGGGTGAATCTACCCAACGGGGGCACAGACTTTCACACAATACATAAGCACATAAATATACACTTCTTGGGATTTTTTTTATCAATAACATATAGCAGAATAAATTTTGGCCTAAATTTATGAACACATTTTATTTTATCAAATATGTTTTTTAACAGAAAGTAGAAAATATTGTTGTTGTTTTTTTCAAAATGTTCTGTCTTTTTTTGTTTATATAGCAAAAAATGTAAAAAATAAAATAAAAACGATGGTAATTAATACCACTAAAGTTAAGCTCTATTTGTGTGAAAAAAATTATATAAATTTAATTTGTGCATAGCGTTGCATGACCACACAATTGCCAGTTAAAGTAGTGCAGTGCTGAATAGCAAAAAATGGCCTGTTAATGAAGAAAAAGTGTTAGCTGGAGTGCAGCTTTGCTCTTTCATCCAGTGTCAGGATACCCTGAAGCCTCGTACACACGATCAGATATCTTATGGATTCTAATCCGATGGTTTTGTCCATCGGAATTCCGATGAAGCTGACTTCCATCAGTCTTGCCTACACACCATCAGTCAAAAAACCGACCGCCCCAAACGCGGTGACGTAAAACACTAAGATGAGCCGAGAAAAATTAAGTTCAATGCTTCTGAGCATGCGTCGACTTGATTCTGAGCATGCGTGGGTTTTTTATCCGATGGACTTGCCCATAGACGATCGGAATTTGCTATCGGTTTTTGATCCATCGGAAAAATTTAAAACATGTTCTATTTTTTAAAACCGATGGAAAAAAGACAGATGGGTCCCATACACGATCGGTTTGTCCGATGAAAGAAGTCCATCGGACTGTTTTCATCGGTAAAACCGATCGTGTGTACAGGGCTTAAGACAGGAAGTGTGTTACTGGCCAGATCGCCAGGTGAAATAAAGGATATACAAGCCTAAAAAAAAGAAAACTAATGCAGCAATCAAATCTAAGGATTGGTAAGCTTCAATATATTAAAGGAGTTGTAAAGGCAGAAGATTTTAATCTTAATACTTTCTATGCATTAAGATAAAAAATACTAGCACCCCCTAATACTTACCTGAGCCCCACCTCTGTCCAGCGATGTATATGAGTCCCTCGGCCGTCTGGGACTCTCCTGATTGGCTGAAACACAGCAGTGGCGCTATGGGCTTCCGTGGCTGTCAATCAAAGCCATTTAACCAATCAGGGTAGAGAGGGGGCGGGGCCAAATGGCAGCTCTGTGTCTGAATGGACACACGGAGCTGCAGCTCGGTTCGGGTGCCCCTATAGCAAGCTGCTTGCTGTGGGGGCACTCGACAGGAGGGAGGGGCCAATAGCAGCAAAGAGACACCCGAGAAGAGGAGGCTGCTCTGTGCAAAACCAACTGCAAAGAGCAGGTAAGTATAACATGTTTTTTTTTTTTTTAAAAACAAGACTTTACAATCACTTTAAATGTTTGTTTTGGGGTTTAATTTTGCTTTAAATCACTTAGTAATTTTATGTCTCTGAGGAACTTTGATGTTGAGATCTCTCTGCTTTAGTTACTACACTATATTACTAAGAGTATTAAGACGCCTGCCTTTATAGGCACATGAACTTTAATGGCACACCATTGGGATGATTTAGAGCAGAGACTGAAAACCAGACCTTCTCGTCCACATCAGTGCCTGACCTCACAAATGCGCTTCTGGAAGAATGGTCAAACATTCCCATAGACACACTCCTAAACCTTGTGGACGGCCTTCCCAGAAGAGTTGAAGCTGTTATAGCTGCAAAGGGTGGGCCAACTCAATATTGAACCCTACGGACTAAGACTGGGATGCCATAAAAGTTCATGTGCATGTATGTGGCCTATTCCAGGGTGTTCCATTCTCTTTATTGGATTTTTATGTTATTTTTATGTTATGCTATAAAAACTACAGCAAAAGTAAGAATACTTGAAGTTGGGAAAGCAAATCTAAAAGTTCAATTTGAAAAATGCTAAAAATGTTGCTTGGTTCTGGGATAACGCAAATCAATTGTGCTCCATGATTGGCCACCCAATGGCTAGATGAGAACAGTTTGCATAGCTCTGCCTACCATTCAGTAAGGCTAGCTCTGCAAAAAATTACATTTTGTTTCAATAAAAAAAAGGTTGGGCCACCATAAATCTTTTGGCAGGTCGGGGTACTTATTGAGTAGCATTGTCAAGGTCTCTATTGCAGGTTGAGACACTCTTGAGCTGCTCAGGGATGTTGTATCTATCATCTGCTTACATTCACACTAAGTTATTTATACTAGAATTCCTCACTGTGTCACTAGCAGAGCCAAATTATGATGTCACAGTCCTACATAAAGTAGTATTTAAAAGAAAGTGAGATTACAGCAATGTGAGAGTGACACCATTGCCTTGTGCGTTGTGGAGGTGACATATATTATGCTTAGTGAGAGATCTTACAATCAGAGATGCCAAGGGATATCCAAAGGTATTTGAAAAGCCCAAAGTTTTTTTTTTTTGTAAAGAGTAGCACATGGTTAAAATCCCTGTCCAAATTTTTTATTTTTTCCCCCTAGGGGGATATTGCTTCTCAACTGCTAATCTGGAGACACAGCAGGGAGTGGAAATCTCTTCAAAATTAGGAGAAATCCCCTCCTAGACAGCTGTCACCATTTTCTCATCTTCCATTTCATCCCTCATCTTCCATTTCAGTGACAACAGTATTCATTTGGATCACTCTTAAAGCGTATATGTCAAAGCAAAATACCTAAAAAACCTCATGTGTAGTACATCTCTGAAATACATGCACATTACCCATGTTTTATCCCTTTTATGAAGTCCAGAAAAAAACATCTGTTGGTCTTCCAGAAGTGCACTCAGCTCTTAATTTGGTATTTTGGGCTTTCAACACCCAGTAATTTTGTGGATTGAGTGGTGTCAGCCCTGCCTAGTTTTCTTTTGCCAAACTACTCAATCACTCCTACTGTCTTGATTTTAGTAGCATAGGCAGCAATTGACCTGAAATCCCAAGATAACTACTACCCAAGGATGAAGGCTAAATGGCCTCTTTAAGATAACATAGGGAATGTGCAGTGGACACAGGGTGGCTCTGAAGTTTTGACAAGATCAATAGTTCTTTTTGCACTTATTAAACAGATATATCAAAAAGTTTTCAATGGTATTTAACAAACCAAAAAGGAGCAAATAGGAAAACCTCATTGTTAGAGTACATTACTATTTGTTATTATTATGCAGGATTTATATAGCGCCAACAGTTTGTGCAGCGCTTTACAAAATGAAGGCAGACATTACAGTTACAATACAATTTGGTACAAGAGAAATCAGAGAGCCCTGCTCATTAGAGCTTACAATCTATATATATTTGAAAGCAGAACTTAACCCCCAAAATTGAGTTACCGTATGTACTCGAGTATAAGCCGACCCAATTATAAGCCGAGGCACCTAATTTTTCCACAAAAAACTGGGAAAACGTATTGATTCGAGTATAAGCCTATGCTGTCCATGTGCATGCCTCACTTTGCCTCACTGTGTCCATGACTAGACTGACGTTTAACATGGGAGTCTATGGAAGGGGTGCCCAGTTTTGAAAATGTGTTGCTCCCCGGCTGTAGGTCCCCCAGACAAAAAACTTTGCACACTAAGGCCTCATGCCCACGGACGTTTTTACAGCTGCGTTTTTTACAGCTTAAAAACGCCTGTGCATGTTATTGTATATTTTTTTACTTTATTTAAAAAAAAAAAAAAAAAAAAACGCGGAGCTGAAAAACTAGACTAACATGGACAGGCGTTTTTAAGCTGCAAAAAACGCTCAAAAACGCAGCTGTAAAAACGTCCGTGGGCATGAGGCCTTATAAAGGAGAAATGGGGCTACATGTGTGCTAAGTTTCGGGTCCAGGGTTCCCAAAATCACCAGAGAAATGACCGTTTAACATGGGAGTCTATGGAAGGGGTGCCCGGCTTTGAAAAATCTGTGCTCCTCCGCCTACGGCCGGCCGAGAAAGGGTCCCCAAAATCCGGGAGATCAGGTGCAAAAAGGTGACTCGTTTATAAGCCGAGGGGGACATTTTCAGCACAAAAAAATGTGCTGAAAAACTCGGCTTATACTCAAGTATATACGGTAATTCCTTTTTAACACTCAACCCTCCCAAGCAGAATGCCGGGAATTATTTTTTCTATCTATTTTTTTATCATTTTTTTTTGACCTTGTTCCCCACCATCATTTTGGCGCAGGCCAGAATGATGGGACACTGGTCCTGCAGCTTTCTGGGACACATCATCCAGGAGGCTGCAAGATTGGCACACAATGCGACCAGGGGAGGATGGACCAAGAGGACCAAGATGGCAGTGTGGGACCCACTGCATCGCCCTGAAATAGTTTAATGGGCTCACCAATAAAAGCGGTAAGCCCGAGGAACACCGGTGAGTGTCACACCCACGCATTGGAGGGGGGGTTGACTAATCCCTCTACTTCTGTAAGAGATCCAATGGCTAATTAGCCACTCGGAGCATTTACATGACAAAGAGAATCGCCGGCTGAAAAAAGAAAGCCATAACCCAAGTAAACCAATTGCAAGCCTATTTGGCCACATAAAATAATTCCTGAAAAACAGACATTCGAACTGTATGCTTGCCAGGAAATGTCCTTGAAAAAGCAGATTCATACAAGTCTGTCTGTATCATACTGTAAATAGCCCACATTGTCAACTGTCAAGCCAGCAGGGTGACAAATGTTCATATAGCATCTACTTTCCCAATTAAGTCTAGTATGTGGATACATAAAGGAGATTGGCATATCTGAATCACAACATCCATTAGCTGGGAGACATCGGACTGTGAAGTGCAAGGCAAATGGAAAACATTCGGCCTCTTTAAAGTTGTCAGCAGAAGAGGCTCTGACTGCATACATCTAAATTCAACCCGCTTGAAAGGGATCCTATTTTTGAGTTTGGTTTCATCATATCACTGTAGTGGAAAATGTCATTAATGGATTAGGCACAAGACACTTGTGTCAGGTTGAACAGACGAAATTGTGATGTTTGGATATGGAAATCTATCATGGTCACCATTTAGACTCTCAGAAACCCATTAAAAAAATGATATATTTTTAGAAGTATATTAGTAAATATGGGTGCTATTCAAATACTGGAATTGAGGACCAGAAAATGCTGCAGATAAGCTAAGGTCAGAAATTATTTTTGGTTTACTTTAATCAGAGTTTTCTGTAGTCCCTTGCAGAGATGAGAGAATAATGGAAAATTGGCTTCCATACTAACTCTGTAAATTGTTCGGCTGAGCAAATTTTAAGGTTCTAACAGGGACATGCGGTGAGATGAGTGGCTGGTGAGGCACTGGCTAGTATCAGAGCCAGATACACACAGTTTACATACGCCGCAATGGTTAGAGAGAGAGCAAAAATTCTAGCACTAGACCTCCTCTGTAACTCTAAAAATGTAACCTGCAACAAATTCTTAAGCGTCGCCTATGGAGACTTTTAACCACTTCCCACCCGCCGTATGCAGAATGACGGCCGGGAAGTGGTTCTGTTATCCTGAGTGGGTGTCATATGACGTCCAGCAGGATAATATGCCGGTGCGTGCCCACATCTCCGATCGTGATAAGAAGCCTCTGTCAGAGGCTTTTTACCACGTGTTCAGCTGTGACCAATCACAGCTGATCATCACGTGAACCAGAAAGTGCCGGAAAACGGCATTCCACCGTTCGCGCTGACAGGGAGAGCCGATCGGCGGCTCTCCCTGTCAGAGGGGGGGGGTCTGTGCTGATAATCAGCACATTGATTATCAGCACAGCCCCCTCAAATGTACCAATCGCCTGCCGACTTTTTACAGCAATGTACAAACATTAAATTCTGCCAGTGCTCACCACAGTGCCAATCATTGCCCACCACAGTGCCAATCACTGCCCAGCAGTAATACCGCTCAGTACTTATCAGTACCTCATCATCAGTGCTGCCCATCAGTGCCACCTGTCAGTGCCCCCTGTCAGTGCCAATCAGTACCGCCTATCAGTGCCAATCAGTGCTGCCTGTCAGTGCCCATCACAGCCGCCTGTCAGTGCCCATCACAGCCACCTGCCAGTGCCCATAAGTGCCGCCTATCAGTGCCCATCAGTGCCACCTATCAGTGCCCATCAGTGCTGCATATCAGTGCCGCCTATTGGTGCCCATCAGTGCTGCATATCAGTGCTGCCTATCAGTGCCCATCAATTCTACATATCAGTGCCTCCTCATCAGTGCCCATCAGTGCCACTTTATCAGTGCCCATCAGTGCCGCCTCATCAGTGCCCATCAGTGCTGCCTCATCAGTGCCCGTCAGTGAAGGGGAAAACAAAATTCTATGACAGAAACTAAAAAATATATTTTTTTAAAAAAATTTGTTTTTTTTAGTTTGTTTAGCAAAAAATAAAAACCGCAGAGGTTATCAAATACCACCAAAAGAAAGCTCTATTTGTGGGAAGAAAATTATAAAAATGTTGTTTGGGTTCAGTGTTGCATGACCGCGTAATTCACATTCAAAGTGTGACAGCTGAAAATTGTCCTGGGCAGGAAGGGGCGTAAGTGCCTGGTATTGAAGTGGTTAAGTACTGAAGTTTGGCGACATTCCATGAGTGTCCGCAATTTTAAACGTGACATGTTAGGTATCTTTTTACTTGGTGTAACATCATCTTTCACATTATACAAAAATATCGGGTTATCTAGTGTTTTTTTTTTATATATTCATGAAACAGTTTTTTTCCAAAAAACGGGTTTGAAAAATTGCTGCGTAAATACATAAACAGTTGCAACAACCACCATTTTATTCCCTAGGGTGTCTGCTAAAACAATATATATAATGTTTGGGGGTTCTGAGTAATTTTCTAGCAAAAAAATTATGATTATTACATGTAGGAGAGAAGTGTCAGAATTGGCCTGGGTGGCAAAAGATTAATTACCATAAGTAAGTAATATACAGATAATTATTATATATTGTTTTTAAGGTAATTTACTACATTTTCAAAAACTGTACTCAAGCAGGTGGCTTAACAGACACATTACTGAAGTTTGAAGTTATAACCTATAATTTAACAGTAAACATGTTATTACATAGAGCATAATAATATATGATTTAGCTTGATTAGTACCTTTTAAACAGCAGCAGATTCTCATTCTCCCTCTTAACTGTGTGAGAAAAACATGGGATTATGGGTAAATCTTATACCCTTCTATGACACTGCAGTGAGAGGCGTGCCTCCACTGCAGCATTTTTTATTGGACAGCTTGGACCAATGGTACTTTACCATTGTTCCAAGGCTCCAAGCTGTCCATTGAGCTCAGTGCCTCTGACAAGAAGTGAGAGGCACTGTGAGCTCAATCTCTCAGACTGCTGCAAACAGAGTGTGCCAGCTTGTATTTAAACTGGCCGCTCTGTATGTAGCTTCTGACAGGCTGCGCAAGGAGCCCTGTATCTCCGAAACCATAGGTCGTAGGAGCCCCACATTTTTACTTAGGCTACCTACCCCCAAAATTTGGGGTCTCTGTGACCTCAGGTTGTCGAGCTACGATCCTCGAAGCTCGATTTTTAAATTTGTTTTAATGTTCATGGCAGGTGAGACTCTGCCTCACCTGCCTTCCCTGACTGCACGTCCCTGGGTTCTAATGACCACATACTAGATTGAGTTGCCCATCAAAGGGATCTTTCCTAAAGCAGAAAGACCATCTTACAAGGTAGCATGAGCTCCCTGTCCCCTGGGTGAGCTCCAATGAGTATTCTACTTTTAAAAGGTCATAGGTTGAGAATCCTTAACCCTTGTAATGTAGCTAGCCTAATTAGGAAGAGGTACACTTCCTCACAAAGTTTTTCCCAAATAAGCAACTATGCTACTTTTTTTATTAGTCTACTTGCATCACCCTTATGCAGTGCTAAAAGTGGGCGTCACATTAAAGCTGGAGGACACCGGCGGTTGGAGAGTCCATGCTTCCCTCAAGGAATACTGTGAAGGGATCTTTTGAACTCTCAAATGGTCACCAGTTAAGCACATTGGCAAAAGTGACTCAAAGTAAATGGATTTATCAGTTAAAGTGTTTTGGGATGAACAGTGATGGCGACCTTTAGTATCTTTTGCCCAACAGCTTTACTTCTACTTCTGTCCTTCAGTTTTTCCTCAATCTACCACCTGACAAAAGAGAGCACCTTAGAAGCCAAGAATGGAGTTCTTACTGGAGTAGTGCTACGCCTGTAAGAGTCGCTAAAGAGATGCCAGGGTTATTTTCCCAATAATTTACTTGCAGCTAAACACACTCTTCAGCCCATTAACTACTCCAGTGGTATGCTTTTTCTGATGCTTTAGTAAGAACATGAATAGGTAGTGGGTAATAGTAGGATACTCCAGGAACCCTTACTAATGATTTGAGGACACTGAACTTTCTCTTGTAGAACTGTAAGCCAAGTCATTGCACAAGGAAACGATGGGATGAGTTTTGTAGTAGCAACTTGAAGTTATTAATCTTCCTCTCTGGACAGTCCGAGCAAAGTCCTTAAAGAATTAAATAGACTGAGCTCTTAAGCACACCGGATGCACTGTCGCCTTTAAACATGGTGATTGTAGCACAAGAGGTATGGCAACAGCATGCAGTCTCTAGGATCTCTCTCACCAGTCTGTACTCACTAATGTCCTTGGACGTTTGGTTGCCTTCTTTTTTCCTCACACTTTTTTTCTGTGGGAAATGCGTGCACAGCAGTCCATTCAAGTGAATGGCCTGCTGCGTCTGAGAAAATACGGCCCGCACGGCCTGTAATTGTGTGAACCTAGCGTTAGGCTTCATGTACACCATGCCTACATTTACTGCAGCCACAGGAATATGCAAAATTCAGCATAATAATGGTTTTTGACGCATTTTGCGTTTTGACGGCCGGCAGTCAAAACATTCCTATCCTGAACGTGATTCTTCCGTCTTCAGGAAAGGGAGGTTGAAGCTCACCTAACCTTGGTAGCTCCTAAATTCTGCTAAAAGCCTATGTGCACATTATGTGAGGGGGTTAGCTCGGCAGGGGGGTGTGTGTGACCCCCTGGATGGGTTCACTACACAAAAATTAGGCACAGCAAACAACAGTGAGGGTGAAAAAACAAAAGGTGCGGTTTATTTACACTATTTACAATGGACCAAAAACAGCAAAACAAAAAGAAACATGAAATCAAATCCTTGCCAACTTGGCCACTAACTACACACAGGTTTCCCTGGCTATAATCTGGGTGCAGCCTTGTGCACCTATCTCCCTGTTTCAGAGGCTTGCCACATAGGAGTTGTCTCACCGCACAGACAGGTATCACACTCCCCAGTCTAAACAGGCAAAAAACTGGCACCAGGATGGAGCAACTCCCTTTGCATGCTGGGAGTTTTTGTAGAGGCCTTAATGAGCCAACTTAATTCAGCTGGGCTCATTACCTCTACCCCTGCAGGACTCTCAGCACTTCCCCGTAGTGGTACAAATTGGCATAAAGCTTGAATCTGGGACACACATATTTGCCATCCTAGATGCAACTAGGCGATTTTACCTGCCTGCTGTCACAATTAACATAGAGGCTTTTATGGAGTTGAGTTTAGAAACTTTGACAAAAAAAATATCAATAGCTCCTAAACTCAATTTTAGGAGCTGCCAGTGTAGACTAGTGTACAGGAAGCCTTAGGTTTCAGTCACACCTGTGCATTGCAGGAATTTGCAGGAAAATTGAAAAAAAAGCATTGCCCTTTTGCAGAATTGCAAACATGCAGCCACGCTGTTAATTATTATTATAATTTTTTTAAAACATTATATATATTGAAAGTCATACAGTAGATAAGGTTACAGAGTGCAATCCACATACCACATACCATAGGCACAGCATACTTGTTAACATATAAGTGCCATTAACTCTCACGGGCACCCCCATGCATCTTGCAAATGTGCCCAAGTTTGCTCACACTAAAACGTACCTCGGTACCATGAGTTTTGGTGACGTGCAATTTTTAAAATGGGTCAGGCACATCTTTTGCATGTTTCCAATGCATAGGACAGCCCATTGAAATGAATTGGCTGCCATAAACACAACGCACAAAAAAGCGAGCAAGTTCAGTCCCACCTGCGTGGCGTGAACAGAGCCTTAGAGAGAAAGACACAGGGTTTGGATATAAAGGGTTACAATTTTACATGGCTCGCAAGAGTGCTTTAAAAAAAGTCAGTTTAATGTCAAAACGTGACATTATCTTAAAATAAGGATCGGTTAAAATCATTGACTGCAACAAATTATCACTTTTAACTACATTATTTTATTAACTAAGTAGTTTATATGCATTTCAGTGAATGACTTCCTAAAAAAAATAAAGTTTTATGTATGCTCACCCCCTCCAAGAAGAAGCAGACATGCGCCATTTTGTAAAAAAAAAAAAAGGTATTTAAAGTGGACTTTTTGTCATTTTTTTCAACTTTCCATCTATTAAATCTTTCTGCCAGTAAATACCTTATACAGCCCACTTCCTGTTTCTTGTCTGGTAAAAATCCTAGGCTTATGACATCATGCACAGATCTCTCTCTCACTCTCGTGAGAGTTTGCCAGGAAGGGAGGGGGGATGAGTCATAAGAAAGCCAATGAGAGCTGCAGAGCTGGAGGTGTGCCTCTGTGTAAATCCAGGCAGTGAACAGGCAGCTTCAGCTGCCCACAGTTAAAATGGTTGCAGACAGACTCAGTGGAGGGAGATTTCTGCACCATATTTGGCAAGTACAGAATCACAGTATATATAAAATAATATGCAAAGTGGTTGGGGGGAAGCTTCAGAATGGCAAAGATGTTTTTATTACAATTTATGTGAGCAGACTGCAGTTGGTCTTTAAATAACCTAATCCAGTCTGCTCTGCAGTCTGCTTCATCTGTTTCTTTCAACCACAACACAGTACTCAGTCTGTAGGTGTGATTTATTGGAATTCTTTTCCTCCCGTTCATGTAACTAGGGTCTAGGGCAGGGGTCTCAAACTGGTGGCCCTCCAGCTGTTGCAAAACTACCATCATGCTTCTGCCTGTCGGAGTAACTGTCAGCCTTGCAATGCCTCATGGGACTTATAGTTTTACAACAGCTGAAGGGCCGCCAGTTTGAGATCCCTGGTCTAGGGTGTGGCAGTAGATCGCAGACCAAAGGATCCTGAGGAGCTGACCAGTCGTTGTTCTTATAATTTAGTAGAATTATTGAATAACAGGGATAAAACGCTTCCACAATAAAAGGACAAATGGTCAGAATAGACTTACAACTGTTGACGCTGATGTCACCCAGCAAGTGGGGGGAAAGTGGCTGCATGGCCTCTGATAAGGCAATACAACCAGCACTCCCACACTGGGCCCGGCCCCATCAGTTCAAAAAGGGGGGCCGGGCACCTGCTGAGCTAGAAGGCCAGCTGTACTGTCTTATTGAAGACACTGGTTCTCTTCTACCCCTCCCCTGCAGCACTGCCAGCTTCTCCTCTTTATCCTTCCAGCTGCACTGCAGGGAGAGTGGTTTTAGCACATGTGCCACTTCCATCTGCTGTCTGGGCTCTTCTGTGTGCCCCTTTGCCCTGCAGCTCTGCCGGTTCCCCTACTCTCCTTTCTTCAGCCCGCAGCTCTTGCGGGCACAAAGGTGAATGTTTCAGGATGGAGAGTGGAGGAAGGGTCCATTAAATACGTAATTTACTGGTCCCTTCCTTTCCTGAATGAACATAGTGAGCGATCGGTACCAATCACTCCTGTGTCTATTAATCACTGAAATATCGTAAACTGTATTTACTATGTTTCCATTTGTGAATGAGCAGGAAGCCTCAGAGAGCTTCCTATGCATTCATCTGTGCAACTGAGGCTGCAGAGAAAGGGACTAATACATGTATGTCCTCAGTCACTTTTGGTTGGGGGGACTGTCTGGTAGGCTGTATGGGGTCTAGGGTTGCCACCTAATCCCTTTAAACTCGAACACATAATAATTACACAGGTTCTGAGGCTAATGTAATACAGATAATGCACTAAGTGAGTTTAATTACCACCTTAATTAGCCACAGAACCTGTGTAATTAATACGTGTTCGGGTTTGAAGGGATGAGGTGGCAACCATAATGGGGCCTAACATCAGCCCTGAGTTGCCTTCCTAGTGTGAGAAAACCTGTCTCCACGCAGGGTCAGGGTGGTCCCTCTATGCCTTGGGTATTCCCATCCTGGGTGCTCTTTTTGGTTTTCAGGTGGGTCAACAAATTGGTAAGAAGAGTCAGCACAAAGAAAAAAGGGATTTTTATAACAGCTTACCTGTAAAATCCTTTTCTTGGAGTACATCACGGCACGGGACACAGAGCGACTTAGTCATTACTAATGGGTTATATAGTTTACCTTCAGGTGTTGGCACTGGCCAATTCCAAACCGGAAGTACCCTCCCCTATATAAGCCCCTCCCACCCGGGAGCACCTCAGTTTTGTAGCCAAGCAATAAGTGTCCCAAAAAGAGGGGTGGGAGCTCTGTGTCCCGTGATGTACTCCAAGAAAAGGATTTTACAGGTAAGCTGTTATAAAAATCCCTTTTTCTTTTTCGTACATCACGGGACACAGAGCGACTTAGTCATTACTAATGGGACGTCCCAAAGCAATGCCAAATGAGGGGGGGGTACATAAGCTGGGCGCCATCAGGCATGAGGATCTTTTGCGGCCTGCAACACACTGCGCCCAAAGGCGACATCCTCCTGACTTCTAACGTCTACCTGATAGAATCTAGTAAACGTGTGTACCGAAGACCATGTTGCGGCCTTACATACTTGAGCCAGGGAGGCCTGGTGATGCACTGCCCATGAAGTTCCAACCGCTCTTGTGGAGTGCGCCCTAACTTTGAACGGAGGCGGTCTCTTTCTCAAGCCATAGGCTTGTATTATGACCTGTCGAATCCACTTGGCTAAAGTAGATTTTGATGCTGCCTGACCCCTTCTGGGGCCTTCCGGCAGAACAAACAAAGAATCCGTTCTGCGAATCTGAGCAGTGGCTTTTAGATAAGCTTTAACTGCTCTTACCACATCCAAAGAATGTAATAACTTTTCCTCTACTGAGCTAGGTTTGGGGAAAAAAGAAGGAAGAACCACATCTTGGTTCAAATGAAACCTCGATACCACCTTAGGAAGAAAGGCTGGATGAGGACGTAATACTACTCTGTCCTTATGGACAACCAGATATGGCTCCTTACAGGACATAGCTGCTAATTCCGACACTCTTTTAGCCGAACAAATGGCTACTAAGAAAACCAATTTCCTGGTGAGAAGAACCAAGGAAATGTGTTGTAATGGTTCAAACGGTTGTTTCTGTAGAACCGACAGAACCAGGTTTAAGTCCCAAGGACATATGGGAATACTAACCGGAGGGCTAATACGCATCACTCCTTGTATAAAGGCTTTGACTAGTGAATGCGAAGCCAAGGGCCTTTGAAAAAATATTGACAAGGCCGAAATCTGACCCTTGATAGTACTCAAGGCCAGCTTCCTATCTACAGCCCACTGTAGGAAGTCCAGAATCCTCCCTATCATGTACTTACGTGGATGCCATTTCTTGGTCTCACACCACGTAATGTACGCTTTCCAGATCCTATAATAGATCTGCCTGGATACCGGTTTCCTGGCATTGATCATGGTAGATACCACAGAATTAGAGAGCCCTCTCTTTTTCAGAATGTGGGCTTCAATAGCCAGGCCGTCAAACCTAGGGCTGGTAAGGAAGGGTGGTATATCGGTCCTTGCGACAGCAGGTCCGGACGAAGTGGGAGGGTCCAAGGACTCCTCACTGACATTTTTACAATCTCCGCGTACCATGCCCTTCGGGGCCACGCTGGAGCCACCAGAATCACTGGTTTCTTTTCTACCCTGATTCTGCGGAGTAATCGTGGTAACAATTGTGGCGGTGGGAATGCATATATCAGCTTGAACCGATCCCAAGGGAACACTAGGGCATCCGAGCCGCAAGCTAGGGGATCCCTTGTGCGAGACACAAACCTGTCCACCTTTGCGTTGAATCTGGATGCTAGCAGATCTACATCCGGTGTTCCCCACCGCTGGCATATTGCCTGGAAAACCTCGGGGTGAAGAGACCATTCCCCCGGGCATAATTGTTGGGGACTTAGAAAGTCCGCTCTCCAATTTTCCACTCCTGGGATGAAAACCGCGGATATGGCTGGGACATATCTTTCTGCCCACTCCAGGATGCAATTTGCTTCCTTCTGGGCTGCACGACTTTTGGTGCCACCCTGATGATTGATATATGCCACTGCCGTGGCATTGTCTGATTGAATTCTGACAGGGGACCCCTGGAGTTTGGATGTCCATGCTACTAGGGCATACCGGGCTGCTCGTATCTCTAAGAGATTGATGGGCAGGGCCTTTTCTGCTTCTGACCACCTGCCCTGGAGAGACCATTGCTCCAGCACTGCCCCCCAGCCGATGAGGCTGGCATCTGTAGTGACCACCTTCCAAGAAACCGGACTGAAGGGTTTCCCTCTTTCCAGATTCTGGGGCACCAACCACCAATGGAGGCTCTTGCGAACGGAAGGGGACAGGGACATTGGTAAGTCTAAAGCCTGAACTTTTTTGTTCCAGGCTGACAGTATGGCCCTTTGCAAATTCCTTGAATGGAATTGACCGTAGGGTACCGCTTCGAATGAAGCCACCATCTTTCCCAGCAGCCTCATGCAGAGACGTATGGATGGTTTTCTTTTTGTACCCACTAAGTGGGTCAAATTTCTTAAAGACGACACCTTCTCTGGAGGTAAGAAAATCTTTCTCTGATTTGAATCCAGCCTTAGCCCTAAGTATTCCAGACTTTTGACTGGTCTTAGAGCTGACTTGTCCCGGTTGATAATCCAACCGTGATATTCCAGATACTCGATTGTCTTGTGAATAGCTACTTCCAGCTTTTCCACTGAGTGGTCTATTAGTAGCAGGTCGTCTAGATATGCCATTATCGTTACACCCTGTGTTCTTAGATTGGCCAATAATGGGGCCAGAATTTTTGTGAACACTCGTGGTGCTGTGGCCAGACCGAAAGGTAAGGCTCTGAACTGAAAATGGCGCCCTTCTACTGCAAAGCGTAGAAATTTCTGATGGGCCGGAAAGATGGGAATATGCAAATAAGCATCCCTTATGTCGATCGAGGCTAGCCATTCCTGCCCTTGTAGGGCGGTGGCCACTGATCGGATCGACTCCATCCGAAAGGTCCTGATATTTAGGAACTTGTTTAGCCCTTTTAGATTTAATATGGGCCTCACGTCCCCATTTGGTTTGGGGACTGTGAAAAGGTTCGAGTAAAACCCGAATCCGCTTTCTTCCAGGGGAACCTTCATGATTACCCCTTGGAGCAATAGTTGTTCTAGTGCCAGAAGGAGGGATCCTCTCTTTTGGGGATCTCTTGGCACGTTTGACCTCATAAATTGGGCAGGAGGAGTGCCTTTTAACTCCAGCTTGTATCCCAGACTTACTGCGGAGAGCACCCATCTGTCTCTGATGGTGTCCCGCCAGGTCTCTGTGAACAACTGAAGTCTTCCCCCCACCCGATTGAGCGGGGGCAATACTTCATGCCTTAGGGGGAGGTTTTGTACCTCTCTTGATCCAGGGCTTCTTGTTACCCTGTGATTGTCCCTGATTTCTGCCCCCTGAATTTGACCGCGGAGGCCGTCGGAACTGCTTCACAGCCGATGTGCCCGGGACTGGAGAGGTAGGCCTCTTAAAAGAAGGACTTCTACCCTTGTTCTTAACCGGTAAGAGTGAACTTTTACCGGCAGAAATTTTCTGGATATATTTGTCCAGATCTTCTCCAAATAAGCGTTCTCCATGAAATGGGAAGCTAACCAGCAGTTTTTTACAGGGAGCTTCAGCAGACCAGTTTTTGAGCCACAGAAGCCTACGCATATGTACTATAGACAGCGTAAAGCGGGAGGCCTGTTGGATTGTATCCTTTATGGCGTCCACCGCAAAACACAAGGCTCTAGGCAGGTCAGCTAGGGCATGAGCCTGCTGATCTGGTAAGTCCCTTAAGACTTGTTTCAACTGATCTTTCACTGCTTGGCAGACTCCAATCGCTGCTACCGCAGGTTGTGTCACCATGCTTGCTGTAGAGAAAGCAGATTTTAGTAAAGACTCCAATTTTTTATCTATTGGGTCTTTGAACATTGGAACATTATCTACTGGACATGTCAGTGATTTGTTAACAGAAGAGATGGCTGCGTCCACTATAGGGACCCTCCATTTTCTTATGAACTTATCCTCCATGGGATAGATCACCGGAAATCTCTTGGGGGGAGCAAATATTTTATCAGGATGCTCCCAATCCTGGTAAATAAGCCCTTCTAATAAAGGGTGGATTGGGAAGGAACAGACCGCCTGGGGAGCTTTTAGCGACCCCAGCGAGGAAACCGTAGTGGATGGTGGTTCCGCCAGAGGCATTTTAAATGCTGATCGGACCATGTTAGTCAGAGACTGAACCCATAATCTTTCAGCCTGAGAAGCTGAGAAAGGTTCTTCCACTGTTGATTCCTCTATAAGTGAATCAACCTCATCCTGATCCCCTTCAGGTAGGTCGATCTCTGTGTGGGACTGTTCCTCCACTAACAGGCACTCTGAAGGAGGAGACGGAGATCGGACGCGCTTTTCCTGTGACAGGGAAGCAGCGATCAATGCTGTTAATCTCTCTTCCAATCCTCCCAGAGTTGAGGATAAAACCTCCTCTGTTATATATACAGGAGCTGGTGGACTGGGGACAGCCGCAGCACCAGGCATTCCTGCGGGGTTTCTACGGCTACTGACCTCTGCATTCTCAGGGGAGATTGGTGCAGTGCAAGCATGCCCAATATCCTCAGAGCCCGATGGAGACCCCTTTGGCTTCCTGGAAGATCTATTTCCGGAGCGTCTGGACGACATATCCCTTAAGCACAAAGCTGAGGTATTCCCGTCGTCATACACCAATTTTTGCTGGTAATAGTCTAACACAGGTGCTGCTATATACCAGCTGGTGTCCACTAAAGTGCCTTTCTATGGGGATGCCTGCATCAACCGCCTCTGTGTGCCACTGTTTGTTGCTAGCTCTGTTTGCATGCAGCTGACACTTGTACTGTGTCTTTTAACCATGCTGGGACGCCCGCACATGCGCAGAAGCGCCGCGGCGCGCATCGAGCGTCATCCACCCGCCCCGCCCCTTTTTTTTCATAGGAGGCGCGTGCACGCGCCCGCGCGCGCGCCCGTGCGCCAATGGCGCCCTTTTCGAAAACCAACAGAGGACTAGGAGCCAGGGCCCTTTTTGCCGGAGGGCCTGTGCGGTGGATGAACGCAGCAACAGGGCAGAGGAAGTGGATTCCCTCAGAGAAACTTACCAGCTGCCTGGATCTTTTGAGTTGAGAAAACCAAAGATCCACATTTACAAGAAAAATGGACTACAGCGGCCTCTAGTGGTTTAACACAGGTACCGCGGTCCCTGTTTTTTTTTTTTTTTTTCTTGACTACTATTAAAATTTTACATTTTCAGTAGTTATAGGCAAACACAGATATTTAGCGGGAATACCGTTAGGTAACAGACAGAAAGACAAATTAGGCTTGGGGGTCCCCCAATAGAACCAAGTTCCTGAGGGCCCCCACTTACCTGATCCCCGCCGCAGGACTTTGTTTGGTCCACAAAAGTCCAAACTTCACCTATCACGGCAGGCATTGTAATTAAACCTTCAGGGACCGGGTTCCCAAGGATTCCACTCCCCTGGACCTGTATAGCACCCTGCACAGACAGCGTCTTGGTCGTGGGTATGACCAGAGCTCTGGATCCCAGGGTCCAGCCCTCCTAAGAGAAGCATTACAGGCAAAACCTTGCTCTTCTGCTGCAAGGCCCGGGTACCGACCGTTTAGCTATGAAGCTTTTTTGGTGGGATCCGGAACAGCTTACTAAGGCCCAAAAGAACCTGTACGCAAGCCCAGTGAAAACACATGTTACTCTTTGGCCAACACCTTAGACACTGGCAAAAAACTGAGGTGCTCCCGGGTGGGAGGGGCTTATATAGGGGAGGGTACTTCCGGTTTGGAATTGGCCAGTGCCAACACCTGAAGGTAAACTATATAACCCATTAGTAATGACTAAGTCGCTCTGTGTCCCGTGATGTACGAAAAAGAAAAGCCCATTAGTAGTTCAATTGGCAGAGGCCCCCGATGTGGTTAGTCAGAGGACAGGCACGAGTAATCTGCTTTAGTAAAACATCCATTTACTTTATTTATCCAAATAAAATGCATTCTGTGGCTTTAAATGCCCACTCCCTCAGTTCAAGGTGATTCAATTGGTGTATGATATCAGCTGGTGGTGTGCTTCACTTGCCACAAATTCTAAACTCCACCTAGTGGCTGATAAAGAGTATTTCCCAAGTGGAGCACACCACCAGCTGATACTAGACTCCAAATTTTTCACCTTGAACTGAAGAAGTGGCTATAGCCAATAAATTCCTTTTATTTGGTGAAATAAAGTAATTGGATGTTTTCATAAAGAAGACGATTCGTGCCTATCCTTTGACTAACCACATTGGGCGCCTATGCCAATCGAACTACTGACAGGGTTTTTTTTGCGCTGATTCTTCTTACCAATGCTTATGTAACTAGCTCACTGCTTTTTCCAAAAATGTGAAAACGCCTTAAAGTACATGACTAGTTATACAGTATATTTTGGTTTAGCGCGGCATGCGATCCTGTGACATTCCCGTGCGATGCAACTTTACAGCCCATTTATTTGAATGGACTGGAATCGCACTGGAATGTGCAGAAAGTAGTGCATGCACTACTTTAAAAAAACACGCCACATTGAAGTGATACTAAAGTCTCTTTTTTTGTTTAAAAATAACAAACATCCGATGCTTACCTGCTCTGTGCAGTTGGTTTTGCACAGAGTAGCCCCAATCATCCTCTTCTTGGGTCCCCCGTTGGGGCTCCTGGCCCCTCCCGCCTGCCCACACAGCAAGCAGCTTCTTATGGGGGCACCCGACCCAAGCCGCTGCTCTGTGTGACCATTCGGACACAAAGCCGTGGCTCGGCCCTGCCCCCTCTCTCTCCACATTGGCTCACTGACTTTGATTGACAGCAGACTGAGCCAATGGCGCCCACTGCTGTGTCCCAGAAAGTCAGGAGGGAAAGTCCCAGACTGCCGAGTCTCTTGTGCAACATCGCTGGATCGAGATGGGGCTCAGGAAAGTAATAGGGGGCTGAGGGGGGTTGCTGCACACAGAATGCATTAAGAAAAAAAAAAACTTCTGCCTTTAGAACCACTTTAAACTACATGATAGTGTGTTACCATGCGATTTGGAGCTCGCAAACACACTGCGTTTGGGGTGCCATAATTACATTGGTACCCACAGCACATTGCAAAGGTGTTTGGAGAATGGTGTGGGAAACATAGATAGAACATGTCTTTCCCGCACTTCATTCTAGTGTGAACTGGCCCTTACTAGACATTTGCATGACGAAAAAATTAGCTTTGTTTTGTTTAGATTCGGTAATCTAGTTATTTTGTTTAGTTAAATTTGGTTGATTCGTTCAACTTGTATTCTGAATTCGTATTCGGAATTTGTTTTGTCTTTTTTCGAATTTTCTTTGAATTTACTGATTTTTTTCGATTCAAAAATGTTCAAATCGATAAATTTTGAATCGGTCAAAACAAAAATGTTACATTTTTTTTTTCGATTCGAATGTGGCAAAGTGAACAAACAAAAGAAAAATCTTCAACAAATGATTACAAAGACTCTTTAAATCACCTTTGGCTTAACAAAAACAGCATTGTTCGGAAATGGTACTCTAATTACACACACAGGGGTTGATTTACTAAAACTGGAGAGTGCAAAATCTGGTGCGGTTGTGCATATTAGCCAATCAGCTTCTAACTTCAACTTGTTCAAGTAAGCTTTGACCAAAAAAAATTGGAAGCTACTGTAATTGGTTTCTATGCAGAGCTGCACCAGATTTTGCACTCTCCAATTTTAGTAAATCGACCCCAGTCTTTGATTTAAAAAATGTACAGTTGGAATTCGATGTAAAATTTGATTCAAATTTTTATTTGAATTTTGAAAATTTGGACGAATTTCGTTTAGTTATTCGGAGCATTCGGTAAACTTTATAAAACAAAAGTAAAGGTTTTGGCGCTATAAATCTATTTGATGGATTCAACATGAAAATCTATAGATAAGAACCATGAAATCGCAAACATATATAAAGTCCAAATGTGACAATCCCAACACCATAGAAATAAATGGATTCTTCTGGTTTAAGAATTCTTCAAAAACTTCACCACGACTGCTCAAAAGGTAGATGGCAACTCACCAGAGGTGTTTGACCAGTTTGAGCACAAAAGTGAGCCCTTTGGTGGTATCCATTCCCATATCCTCGTTTGCTGACGGAGGGGGTCCCACAGTGGAGAGATGTTCTATCCAGGATCCTGCTGGTTTATTTAACATAAGCGTATTTTGACCTACCTTAAAAACTGGTCAAACACCTCTGGTGAGTTGCCATCTACCTTTTGAGCACTCGTGGTGAAGTTTTTGAAGAATTCTTAAACCAGAAGAATCCTATTTGTTTCTATAGTGTTGGGATTGTCACATTTGGACTTTATATATGTTTGCGATTTCATGATTCTTATCTATTGATTTTCATGTTGAATCCATCAAATAGATATATAGCGCCAACACCTTTACTTTTGTTTTATTATGCATTCAGCTATATTTGAACCACTTTAGCCTCGGAAGGATTTACCTTAATGACCAGGCCATTTTCCGTGATACGGCACTGTGTCGCTTTAACTGACAATTGCGCGATCGTGCAACGCTTTACCCATACAAAATGTATGTCCTTTTTTCCCACAAATAAAGCTTTCTTTTGGTGCTATTTGATCCACTCTGCAGTTTTTATTTTTTGCGCTATAAACCAAAAAAATACGGACAATTTTGAAAAAAATGTCATATTTTTTACTTTTTGCTATAATAAATATCCCCAAAAATTTCAAAAACAAATTTCTTCATCAGTTTAGGCCAATATTTATTCTACAACATATTTTTGGTAAAAAATATCACAATAAGTGTTCATTGATTGGTTTGCGCAAAAGTTATAGCGTCTACAAAATAAGGGATAGATTTATGGCATTTTTATTATTATTTTTTTACTAGTAATGGCTGCAGTCTGAGATTTTTAGCAGAACTGTGACATTGCGGCAGACAAATCAGACACTTTTGACACTTTTTTGGGACCACTGACATATATACAGCAGTCAGTGCTATAAATACCCACTGGTTACTGTGTAAATGTCACTGGCAGGGAAGGGGTTAACACTAGGGGGCGATCAAGGGGTTGAATGTGTCCTAGGGAGGTGTTTCTAACTGTATGAGGGATGGGCTGCCTGGAAGAAGAGAGAGAATGCTGATCCTAATCACTAGGAGCAGCAGATCTCTCTCTCCAACCCTGACAGGATGGGGATCTGTCTGTTTACACTGACAGTTCCCTGTTCTAGTTTTCTGTGAAACGATCGCGGGTGGCCGGCTGGCATCGCACCCGCCAGCCACGCGCCTCGGCTCTAGGGACGGGCTGTTGGCGCGCGCATGCGCCTCGGGTGGTGCGCGTGCGCCTGCTATAGCAATTTAAAGAGCCGACGTACAATGACGGCAATTCACACAGCCGCGTCAACCTGCCGCAGTACAACTGTGGCGGCTGGTGGGCAAGTAGTTAAAGGGGCAGCTACTTCACTAAATCATCACCCCAGGTGCCACTACCAGCCACACATTTCATTCTGTAAACTTTGTTTATACTGTAATTCGGAGATTTGTATAAATCCGAATTTCCAAAACACAAAAAATTGTCTAAATAACAATTCGGAACTAAACTAACCACACACCTCTAGCCCTTACTGTAGTCAGTGTTTCACCTTTGGTGAGATGCTGAAAATAGGATTTTTATAACAGCTTACCTGTAAAATCCTTTTCTTGGAGTACATCACGGGACACAGAGCGACATAGTCATTACTAATGGGTTATATAGATACCGTCAGGTGCTGGCACTGGCAACTTCCAAAACCGGAAGTACCCTCCCCTATATAAGCCCCTCCCATCCGGGAGCACCTCAGTTTTGTAGCAAAGCAATAAGTGTCCCCAAAGAGGGGCGGGAGCTCTGTGTCCCGTGATGTACTCCAAGAAAAGGATTTTACAGGTAAGCTGTTATAAAAATCCTATTTTCTTTCTCGTACATCACGGGACACAGAGCGACATAGTCATTACTAATGGGATGTCCTAAAGCAATGCCAAATGAGGGGGGGGATACACCATATATAAGCTGAGCGCTATCAGACATGAGGATCTTTTGCGGCCTGCAACACACTGCGCCCAAAGGCGACATCCTCCTGACTTCTAACGTCCACCTGGTAGAACCTAGTAAACGTGTGTACTGAAGACCATGTTGCGGCCTTACAGATTTGAGCCAGGGAGGCCTGGTGATGCACTGCCCATGAAGTTCCAACTGCTCTCGTGGAGTGCGCTCTAACTTTGAACGGAGGCGGTCTCCTTCTCAAGCCATAGGCTTGTATTATGACCTGTCGAATCCACTTGGCTAAAGTAGATTTTGACGCTGCCTGACCCTTTCTGGGGCCTTCCGGCAGAATAAACAAAGTATCCGTTCTGCGAATCTGAGCAGTGGCTTTTAGATAAGCTTTAACTGCTCTTACTACATCCAAAGAATGCAATAACTTTTCCTCTACCTAAGTAGGTTTGGGGAGAAAAGAAGGAAGAACCACATCTTGGTTCAAATGAAAACTCGATACCACCTTAGGAAGAAAGGCTGGATGAGGACGTAACACTACTCTGTCCTTATGGATAACCAGATATGGCTCCTTACAGGACATAGCTGCTAATTCCGATACTCTTTTAGCCGAACAAATGGCTACTAGAAAAATCAATTTCCTGGTGAGAAGCACCAAGGAAATATGCTGTAATGGTTCAAATGGTTGTTTCTGTAGAACCGACAGAACCAAGTTTAGATCCCATGGACATATGGGAATATTAACCGGAGGACTAATACGCATCACTCCTTGTATAAAGGCTTTGACTAGTGAATGCGAAGCCAAGGGCCTTTGAAAAAATATTGACAAGGCCGAAATCTGACCCTTGATAGTACTCAAGGCAAGCTTCCTATCTACAGCCCATTGTAGGAAGTCCAGAATCCTACCTATTACGTATTTACGTGGATGCCATTTCTTGGCCTCACACCAGGCGATGTACGCCTTCCAGATTCTATAGTAGATCTGCCTGGATACCGGCTTCCTGGCATTGATCATGGTAGATACCACAGAATTAGAGAGCCCTCTCTTTTTTAGAATGTGGGCTTCAATAGCCAGGCCGTCAAACCTAGGGCTGGTAAGGAAGGGTGGTATATCGGTCCTTGCGAAAGCAGGTCCGGACGATGTGGGAGGGTCCAAGGACTCCCCACAGACATTTTTACAATCTCCGCGTACCATGCTCTTCGGGGCCACGCTGGAGCCACCAGAATCACTGGTTTCTTTTCTACCCTGATTCTGCGGAGTAATCAAGGTAACAATTGTGGCGGTGGGAATGCATATATCAGCTTGAACTGATCCCAAGGGAACACTAGGGCATCCGAGCCGCACGCTAGGGGATCCCTTGTCCAAGAGACAAACCTGTCCACTTTTGTGTTGAATCTGGATGCTAGCAGATCTACATCCGGTGTTCCCCACCGCTGACATATTGTCCGGAAAACCTCGGGATGAAGGGACCATTCCCCTGGGCATAATTGTTGGCGACTTAGAAAGTCCGCCTTCCAATTCTCCACTCCTGGAATGAATACCGCAGATATGGCTGGGACATATCTTTCTGCCCATCTCAGGATGTAATTTACTTCCCTTTGGGCTGCACGACTCCTGGTGCCCCCCTGACGATTGATATATGCCACTGCTGTGGCATTGTCTGATTGAACTCTGACAGGGGACCCTTGGAGTTTGGATGTCCATGCTACTAGGGCATACCGGGCTGCTCGTATCTCTAAGAGATTGATGGGCAGGGCCTTTTCTGCTTCTGACCACTTGCCCTGGAGAGACCATTGCTCCAGTACTGCTCCCCAGCCTATAAGGCTGGCATCTGTAGTGACCACCTTCCAGGAAATCGGACTGAAGGATTTCCCTCTTTCCAGATTCTGGGGAACCAACCACCAGCGGAGGCTCTTGCGAACGGAAGGGGACAAGGACATTGGTAAGTCCAGAGCCTGAACTTTTTTGTTCCAGGCTGACAGTATGGCCCTTTGCAATTTCCTTGAATGTAATTGACCGTAGGGTACTGCTTCGAATGATGCCACCATTTTTCCCAGCAGCCTCATGCACAGGCGTATGGATGGCTGTCTTTTTGAACCCACTAAGTGGATCAAATCTCTCAAAGACGACCCCTTTTCTTGAGGCAAGAAAATTTTTCTCTGGTCTGAATCCAGCCTTAGCCCCAAGTATTCCAGACTTTTGACTGGTTTTAGGGCTGACTTGTCTCGGTTGATAATCCAACCGTGATATTCCAGAAACTTGATTGTCTCGTGAACAACCACTTCTAGTTTTTCCACTGAGTGGTCTATCAGCAACAAGTCGTCTAGATATGCCATTATCGTTACACCTCGTGTCCTTAGATTGGCCAATAATGGGGCCAGAATTTTTGTGAACACTCTTGGTGCTGTGGCCAGACCGAAGGGTAAGGCTCTGAACTGAAAATGGCGTCCTTCTACCGCAAAGCGTAGAAATTTTTGGTGGGCTGGAAAGATGGGAATGTGCAAATAAGCATCTTTGATGTCGATCGAGGCTAACCATTCCTCCCCTTGTAGGGCAGTGGCTACCGATCGGATCGACTCCATCCGGAAAGTCCTGATATGTAGGAATTTGTTTAGCCCTTTTAGATTTAATATGGGGCTCACGTCCCCGTTTGGCTTCGGAACTGTAAAGAGGTTTGAGTAAAACCCGAACCCCCATTCTTCCAGGGGAACCTCTATAATTACTGCTTGGAGCAATAATTATTCCAGTGCCAACAGGAGGGATCCTCTCTTCTGGGGATCCCTTGGCACGTTTGACCTTATAAAGCGGGAAGGAGGGGAGTTTTTTAACTCCAATTTGTATCCCAGATTTACTGCGGAGAGCACCCATCTGTCTCGGATCGTGTCCCGCCAGGTCTCTGTGAACAACTGAAGTCTTCCCCCCACCCGATTGAGTGGGGGCAACCCTTCATGCATTTGACTTTGGGGGAGGTTTTGTACCTCTTCTGCTCCAGGGCTTCTTGTTACCCTGCAACTGTCCCTGATTTTTACCTCCGGGATTTGACCGAGGAGGCCGTCGGAACTGTTTCACAGCCGATGTCCTAGGGACTGGAGAAGCCGGCCTCTTAAAAGAGGGACCTCTAACTCTATTTTTAACCGGCAAAAGTGTACTTTTACCGCTGGAAATTCTCTGGATATACTTGTCCAGGTCTTCCCCGAATAAGCGCTCACCATGAAATGGGAAGCTGACCAGCAATTTTTTACAGGGAGCTTCAGCAGACCAGTTTTTGAGCCATAGAAGCCTGCGCATATGTACTACAGACAGCGTAAGGCGGGAGGCCTGATGGATTGAATCCTTTATGGCGTCCACTGCAAAGCATAAGGCTCTAGGTAGATCAGCTAGGGCAAGAGCCTGCTGATCTGGCAAGTCCCTTAAGACCTGTTTCAACTGATCCTTCACTGCTTGGCAGACCCCAATAGCTGCCACTGCTGGTTGTGTCACCAATCCTGCTGTAGAAAAAGCAGATTTTAATAAGGACTCCAATTTTTTATCTATTGGGTCCTTGAACATTTGGACATTATCCACCGGACATGTCAGTGATTTATTCACACAAGAGATGGCTGCGTCCACTGTAGGGACCTTCCATTTTCTGATGAACTTATCCTCCATGGGATAGACCACCGGAAATCTCTTAGGGGGAGTAAATATTTTGTCAGGATGCTCCCAATCCTGGTAAATGAGCCCTTCCAGTAAAGGATGGATCGGAAAGGAACAAACAGTCTGGGGAGCTTTTAGCGACCCCAACGAGGAGACAGAAGTGGATGATGGCTCCGCAAGTGGCATTTTAAATGCTGATCGGACCATATTAGTCAGGGACTGAACCCATAACCTTTCAGCATGTGATGCTGAGAACGGCTCCTTTGCCGCAGGCCGGGGGATGGACGAGCATTGCAACATGGCAGAGGAAGCAGTTTCCCATAAGAGAACTCACCATCTGCCTGGACTTGCTCTGCTGAGAAGAAACTAGTCCACATGACAAGAAAACATTCCACAGCGGCCTCTAGTGGACAAACACAGGTACCGCAGTCTAATATATTAAATATATAAAAAAAAATTTTTTTTTTTTTTTTTTTTCTTGACCACCATTAAAAATTATTACATTTTTTTAGTAGTTACAGGCATGCACAGAATTTTGCGGGAATACCATTAGGTAACAGACAGAAAGACAAATTAGGCTTGGGGGTCCCCCAATAGAACCAAGTTCCTGGGGGCCCCCACTTACCTGTTCCCCGCCGCAGGACTTTGTTTGGTCCACAAAAGCCCAAACTTCACCTATCACGGCAGGCATTGTAATCAAACCTTCAGGGACCGGGTTCCCAAGGATTCCACTCCCCTGGACCTGTATAGCACCCTGCACAGAAAACATCTTGGTCGTGGGTATGACCAGAGCTCTGGATCCCAGGGTCCAGCTCTCCTAAGTGAAGCATTACAGGCAAAACCTTGCTCTTCTCTGCAAGGCCCGGGTACCGACCGTTTAGCTATGAAGCTTTTTTGGTCGGATCCGGAATAGCTTACTGAGGCCCAAAAGAACCTGTACGCAAGCTCAGTGAAAAACACATGTTTCTTCTTGGCCAACACCTTAGACACTGGCAAAAAACTGAGGTGCTCCCGGATGGGAGGGGCTTATATAGGGGAGGGTACTTCCGGTTTTGGAAGTTGCCAGTGCCAGCACCTGACGGTATCTATATAACCCATTAGTAATGACTATGTCGCTCTGTGTCCCGTGATGTACGAGAAAGAAAGGTCTTTACATGCTTACTGTGATGAAGATGGGGGTTCAGGGTTTCAGCTTGCAATGCAACTGATTTGATTATAGTCATAAGACGATCCCTCTAGCATTCCCATTCAACAAGTGCATTGACATGGCTTTCCTCCATATCTACAGAACAGGAACATGTGAGCATCTACAATGAAGGTTGCTTACTTAGTACTTAGTTATGTATAAAGCTGCCCTCTTTCATTTTTTTCAGAAACTTGAAGTTTTACTTTAACAGTACAAAGCATTCCATTTTGTGTTTCAGTTTTGGTACTTGAGATGTGAAAGACATAAAAACAGTTTAGTAGGTCAGGCACAGCGTTGCTTTCATAGACTATAATGGGAATCCTGTGCAGAACATTGTTAAGTGCACAAAATGAGTGTTACTGAGTATCGGGACACACAGTGCTAGTAACTCACTTTTATGCTGTGCCACATTCAGGCATCCCAGTTATGTGCTTTATTGACAGTCTTTTATATCTTCCAGTTATGTTTTCGAGGACAGAAAGGAATATTGGCGGCACAAGGACAATATTAGATCAGCCACAAAAATACTGTCCAAATGCATTTCGTCATTTTTGAGCAGCTGATGATGTGAAATATATCTGTGAAGGTACATGCTAAGCATCCTTCAAACTTACTGTATTTATTGGCGTATAACACTCACTTTTTTACCCTGAAAGTAGAGGGTAAACTGTGCCTGCGTGTTATACGCAGGGGGCTGTGTAAAGTTTTTTTCCTGAAACGTCCCTCTTAAAGTTAGGGTGCGTGTTATACGCCGATAAATACGGTACTTACCTAAAGTGAACCTGTGCTTTGTGCAGAATAAACATATTTTAAGCTTCTGGGCTGTACAGCAGGGGTGTCCACACTACAGCCCATGGGCCACATCTGGCCCACTACAATTTTTCTGTTTACATTGACAGATCCCCATTCTGGCTCTCTTTCCGGTGCCGCCGGCCATGCGCATTGGGCCCCCCGTCGTACAGCGGGTACACGCACGCCTTCTATGGCTCCTTAATGGAGCCGACGTACACCTACGGTGATTTGCAGGAATGTGCCGACCTGCCGCCGTATAACGACGACGGCTGGTTGCCAAGTGGTTAATTGAACAAGCTGGACTTAGAAGCGTATTGGTTATCATGCACAGCTGCACCACAGATTCTGTATGCACCAGTTTTAGTAACCCCCCCCCCCAACCCCATGGACCAGAGCAGCAGCATCTAGGGCCACCTTAGCATTCAGAAGAGGACCGCGTTTCTCCTCCCAGGGCGCAGCAGCTTGTCTTGTATTTACATCAGGCATTTGCATGGTGCAGGTGGGCTGGCTACCAGCACCATAACAACCAATGAGGCTGAGCAGCAGCTGCCTGATGCACAGGGCATGCCATGATGCTGCGGTGGTGAAGATTGTAATGTAGGTGAGGGGGACTGGGGATTCTTTTGGGAAGGCGAGTCTCTGCTGTGAAGGGAGGAATTTGATGTGAAGTGGGGATGTGCAATGAGGGGCTTCTGATATGCTGTTATTTCTTGAAGCTTTATTTATTCATTGAAATTTTATTCACTGAGATTTTTTTTTTTTGCCCCAATAATATTTTTAAAATATGTAATGAGGTTGATGTACTAAAGGTAAATAGACTGTGTACTTTGGAAATGCAGTTGTTCCAGAGCTTAGTAAATGAGAAGAAGCTCTGTTGCCTTCCATCATCCAATCATGTGCAAACAAAAATGTTTTTTTTTTTCATTTTCCTTGCATGTGATTGGGTATTCTTTGCAAAGTGAAACTTCCCCTCTAAGTAATTGCACTTGCAAAATGCACAGTTTTTGCCTTAAGTAAATAAAGCGTACCGTACTAAAAAGTTTGGAGAGCTCAGTTCTACAGTATTTCCACCCCCATGTTAGGGTCCAGCATTTGGCTTTTACACAGTAAAACATACCTCCCAACCCTCACGGATTCTGCGGGACTTTCCCGCATAGACACCTTTTTCCCACAGTCCCGCGATAGAGTTGAGTTGAACTTTGATATCCTGTTAAAAAAAATCGCTGTCCTGCTGTAGCACCCCCCCTGCTCAAAAACTTTCATGACAGGCAAAAAAAATTAGGCTGAATGTCCCGCAGTGGTATTTTTAAATGTTGGGAGGTACGAGTAAAATATTGGTTTATTTTGGGACATGGGAGGCAAAGGTTACGTACAGCCGTCTGTACAATGAAATTATAGGATATAGTTGTACGCGTGTGTATGCTGGCCCTAGGGTATGTGTAAGCTAATGGATGTACTGTTTGCCCCTGGATATAGACATTCTGGGGTTGATTTGCTAAAAGTGAATAGATTGTGCACTCTGCAAGTGCAGTTGCTCCAAAGCTTAGTAAATGAGCAGAAGCTCTGCTGACTTCCATCATCCAATCACGTGCAAGTAAAAATGCATTTTTTTTTCTTGCACGTGATTGGGTACTCTTTGCAAAGTGAAGGCTCCATTCACATCTAGGCATCCCGGATCAAGGACGAAATTGCCGCAATTCTGCATCTCGAATCATGGCAAATCATGGGACGTGCTTGCGATCCCCGTCATTTCCAATGGTACCCCAGGAGGAGAGAGTTACTGCTCAGATGTGACTGGTGACTCATTCACAAGAGCCAGAGCCGTGGGTGCAGGCAATGCATATGACAATGCAAAAAAGCTGAGGAAAACGCTTAGACAGCCGCACTCCAAAAAAGGTTATTTTATTTAAAACAAAAGCACAAACAACATGCCACAGCAAAAAAACAACAAGTATGAGCTTACGTTTCGCACTGCGATTCAGTGCTTAATCAATCCAAACCTTTTTTGGAGTGCGGCTGTCCAAGCGTTTTCCTCAGATTTTTTGCATTCCAATGGAACCCCAGTTGCAGTGGGATTTTGCCGCGATTATCACCTGGCGAACGACAGAAAAATCACGCAAACAGAATTGCGGTATGCCTGTTGCCCAAAAGAAGTTCCGGGACATCTTTTGGGCAACAGGCGTCCCGCGATTTTGTTTGTGCGATTTTACCACGATTCATTGGGTGACAATCGCAGCAAAATCCCGCCGCGATTGGGGTGCCATTGGAAGTAACGGGATAGCAAGGGCGTCCAGCGATCCCACCCGTGATCCGGGACACCTAGATGTGAACAGAGCCTTACCTCATTTACTAAGCTCTGGGGCAACTGCACATGCAGAGGGCAAATTCACTTTGCAAAGTGCACAGTCAATGTGTCTTTAGTAAATCAACCCCCTATGGGTCTAGAGGTGTATGCCCAACATTTATGCGTATGTTTATGAGAGGATCAGTGTCAGTGGCGGCTGGTGTTTTTTTGGGGGGGGCAGCAAACAACTATCCACCCCCCCTGAGCGGCACCTACCCCCTCCTGTGTGCCAGTCGGTCCGGCACTTACCCCATCATGGCGGGTGGCAGGCAGTGTGGTGCAGCAGCTTGGCTCCGAGTCCTCTCCTCCATAGCGTCTTCCAGATTTTCCGCTCCTCCTCCTAAGCATCCAATAGGATTGCCTGTCCTTTCAGCCAATCGGGTGACCGGTGTGAAAACCCGCTTCCTGATCTGCGACCCGAGCCCACCCTATATTGAAGCCTATTAGAGCCTCTGGTTCAAAAAAACAGCCCCTCCCCATTTGAATTCATGCGCCGGTGTCCTGAAAGGGGCTGAATGCATGAATAGGGGAGGCGGTGATGGGTGGGGAGGGTGGAGTACATGCGCACGTCATGGACTGGCCGCCCTGATCAGTGTATACCCACATACTGTACAATCGTATGCTGTAATTTATCTTTACAGGCAGCTGTATGCAACACCTGTGGCTCCTGGGCCCCCAAAATATAGGCAATATTAGCAAGATCCCTTAAAGTGACACTTGTCTGCACATGTGTGGGGTCCATGTATGTCATTCACACCTAGGCAAGGATGAAAGTGGTTGCAAACCTTAGACATGAAATATGAACAAAGAATATAGAGGGATATGTTTTGTTCATATTTCATGTCTGAAGCCTAGTACACGCGACCGAGAATCTCGTCAGGAAAAAAACTGTCTTGTCCCGGCCGAGTGTACACATGCTCGATTCAAAAGAACCGCCATTCTTTTGAATGGAACAAACGCTGTGACGTCATCGACTACGACGAGCGTGCGCTCGTCACATTCGATGCCGTCGCCGCCATCTTGCTACACCCTACCTATGCCTAGGAAGCTACCGTGCATGCGTCAAAGTCATTTCGAGCATGCCTGGGTTTCCACGACGACAGGTAAGCATACACACTCTCGGGTTTCTCGTCGAGAAACAGGCCGGCGAGAATCCCGACGAGAAAATAGAGAGCAGGTTCTCTATTTTTCTCGTCGAGATTCTGCCCAGTTTTCTTGACGAGAAACCTGAAAGCCTCGTACACACGCACGGTTTTCTCGGCAAGAAAGCTCTGCCAGCAATTTTCTTGCTGGTTCTTGCCGAGAAAACCGGTCATGTGTACGAGGCTTGAGGTTTGCAACCACTTTAACTTGCGGCACAGCCAAGTAGCGGGAAGAAAATGAATGGCATGTAATACGTAAGCTCTATCCACTCATCCAATTTCGATTTTTGCCCGAAATGTAGTTTTAATAATGAAAAAGCAATATAAACATTTTCAGCCTTCTAAATAGTTTTTTAAGAGAGAAAAAAGTTAAGACAATAAAACACAATCCGGGCCGCTAAGTGACCGGCCTCTAAAGATAAACCAACATTTTATGTCTGCACTTACAATTTACTGTACTGTACTTCGCCTTGCCCTTCTGCAAATAACCCCATTTATGTCCAAATAAGCACTTCTTTCAAAATAAGATATTTTCTGCAAAGTCAGGAAAATCAGCTCATGTAATGATCACAGGAACATTTTCTTATCTCCAAATCATCACCGTAAAAACAATTGCATTTGCTTCCAGAAACAATTGCATTAGTCGTTAAACGATCACAAATATCAACGTGCAGCAGAAAAACTTCCTTTCTATGGGGGACAAAAATAAAATAACTCTTAACTTTTTGGCCCAAGTTGTCTACTTGGTGGGACCTCTTCCCTCAACAATATAAATCCTTTAATAAAATGGTCAGATGATTGGATTTTACCATCGCTAATTGCCACTAGTTTGCATTCATCCATTATTAAAAGGTAAAAGAACCCTGACTTCAGGACAATACCATAAGGTTTGCTAAATGGACAGCTCATTGATCTGTGTGGGACTATTGAGCTCATTGATTTATACTTTCATTACCCACATGCTGATTTTCACTGTATGGGTTTATTTGTTGGGTTAGCGGAATGTGAGACATATTTAAAAGAAAGTACATATATATTATGATGCATAGCCCTGGGAATTATTTTCACAGAGGAAGGCAGAGGTCAAGTAAGTTACAGAAAATAACATATGTGCTGTGTGAATGTCTCAAGCACAGCCATTAGGAATTATCCCTATATTTTTTATTTATTTTTATATTTTTTATTTTTTTTAGATCATGAAGAATTTATTGAATAATTCAACAGACGGTACAGAAGTATCAAAAGCAAAAACAAACAAGAAGGCTGCAGCTCCAACTGGAGTACACCTCCCGATGTACAATACAGATAAAGCCCATGAGGTATTCCCAACAATCACTGTAATCAACTTTCCTAACATGGAAATACATAAGGCGTACATCAGGATGTCGTTGCGGGATCATGTCTTTATGAGTGAAATCGGGTGCCTATAGTCCGGCCAAAGTTGTTAGAGGTCGGAGCCCCAGTCAAAGTTCCCTATCCTACTTCTGATTGATCGCCTAACATGAAAAGAATTGGAGGAAGGGCCAACAGTGAAGCCGTGTACACATGATCGGTTTTACAGATGAAAACAGTCCGATGGACTTTTTTCATCGAACAAACCAATCGTGTATGGGCCCCATCGGTCTTTTTTCCATCGGTGTTAAAAAATAAAACATGTTTTAAATTTATCCGATGGAAAAAAAAACGATAGCAAATTATTATTGTCTGTGGGGAACTCCATCGGATAAAAAACCCACGCATGCTCAGAATCAAGTCGACGCATGCTCAGAAGCATAGAACTTCATTTTTCTTGGCTCGTCTGAGTGTTTTACGTCACGGCGTTTGGGACGATCGGTTTTTTGACTGATGGTGTGAAGGCAAGACTGATGGAAGTCAGCTTCATCGGATTTCAGATGGAAAAATCCATTGGTTTAAAATCCATAGGAAATCCGATCGTGTGTACAGGGCTTAAGTAAGCCCATCATCCCAAACTCTCCACTCCATCGGGGTTAGTTACAAGAAAAAAGGGAGGAAAATAAAGAAAAGGGGGGGAGTAAAGGGAAAGAGATGGAGCAGGATGGAGGGAGGCGTAGGGAAGGGGAAGAAGTGTATTGGAAGGCAGATGCCAGGAGAGGGGGTGGGGAGACCACCAGCTACCATCTCCATCTACTTCTGATATTGGATATGTGGAAGCTCATAGGTTCCAATGCTCTCAGTTTTAGGTCCATACAGAGCACCACCGAGCATTCCTTTTGTATTTGTTTTTATTTCAGGTACTTATATAGCACCATCAATTTCCATAGCGCTTTACATATACATTGTACATTCACATCAGTCCCTACCCTCAAGGAGTTTACAACCTATGGTCCCTAACACACATTCATACATATACATGGGCCAATTTTTTGTTTTTTTTTAGACAGGATCCAATTAACCTACCAGCATGCTTGCCTAATATTTATGATTATCAGCACCATCTAGTGGTAATAATGTGATGTTTTCCTGACATAGTTCAATTAGGAAAATACTGCATTATGGCCACTAGATGGAGCTGATGATCCTAGGTAATAAACCTATTAGGTAAAGTACAGGATAGTAGAGAGGCCACCGGTATGCTCTATAAATGTAGCACTCTACAATCAATCAATCAATCAATATATATATATATATATATATATATATATATATATATATATGTATAGATATATATATAGATAGATAGATAGATATATCAATATAAATATATATATATATATATATATATATATATATATATATATGTATATATATATATATATTTAGAGATATCTATATCTATATATTTTTAAATGGACATATGATTACACTCTAAATGTAGCAGTCTGCCTGTAATATATATACTGTATATATAGGGGGGTTCATATAACTGGGGTGTGGTTGCCATCATCCCTATTATATTAACAAAAAAAATTGTAAATCCTCTCTTTTTGGGATTTTTTAGGGCAACCAAGAAATTGAATACAATAAAATATAAAAAAAAATACATTCTTTATTGTTATTTTTTTAAAACAGGAAGAAGTTTCTTCAATATTTATAAAAACATTCTCTCTTATAGATTGATTGTTACATAGATATCCAAACTCTTTATATATGGTGTATCATGATATACAGAATATGTTTTTATAAATATTGAAGACATTTCTTCCTTTTTAAAAAATAACAATAAAAAATGTAATTTTCATATATTTTATTGTATTCAATTTCTTGGTTGCCCTAAAAAATCCCATAAATAAAGGATTTACAAAATATATATCTTTTTTTTTTTTTTTTACATACACAGTCAAATGATTTAGCTGTACAGTAACTAACTTTTCAAATAACTCTGGTAGCATTTATAAGTCAGGACCAATTTTAATAAATGCTGCCTGTCAATATTTTAATTTGTAAAGGAATGGAGGTCAGGCTGCGAGCCATAAGTATTTTCGGTAAACACAATTATCTCTTTATGATACAAAGCAGGTTACACTGAGAAAAAAAAAATAGGCCTGGTTACATCTTTCTGCATTTGTTCTGCTCATTATTCAGCAAAGGATGTCTCCATTGTTAGATTTACGATTAGCAAATAAAAATGCCATATGGTAATATGACTCTCAGTAACAGCCAACATTTATTTATGTGGAAGCAGAATTACATTTTTTTTAAAACAAATACCTTTGTATTCACACTTAACCTTCACTGCCTAATACGTAGTCTTATTCTTAGCCTTTGGTTATTCAATTATTCCACATTACCAGTGGCTGTCTATAATGTAAAGGTTGATGTATATGGAAATAGACCGGGCTAAACAATAAATACTTGTAGCCTACAGCAAGTGCAGGTAACATCTAAGATCCATTAAATTGCTGGTGCTATCTAGAAAAAAGGAGTGTAAGTCATTATCCCTTTCCTGAGCGGAGTTTTTTTTTCAAGTTGCCATGTCCAGGCCAAGTTTTAGCAGCATCAGCTGATAATAATTCTAGGAAAAAATTTGTCTATTTAACATTGGACTGGAGAACTAGGAAGACACACAGCTGCACATCCCTAGCTCTATGATGCCAGGCAAATGGATATTCTCGCGATAAGGGGCATTTTAGATGTAGGCTTAAAGAGGGGCTCCAGTCCCCTCCAAAAATGAAAAGTCAGCAGCTACAAATACTGTAGCCGCTGACTTTTAATATAAGGACACTTACCTGTCCAGGGATCTTGCGATGTTGGCACCCCAGATATAGCCATTGGTTGCGATGGAGGAGGGAACAGCGAGGGAGTTCTGGCAAATAGAAATCTGCACTGCTGAAAAATTTGTTAGTTTTTGTTTCATTCGTTATTTATTTTTGTATGTTTTTTGGGTCATTCGTTGGGATCGCAATTCGTAAATTCAAGAATCCAAAAATAAGAAAAAAAATCTAAAAATTCAAAAGAATAACTAACTAACTAACTAACTAACTAACTAACTAATAATAACTAACTATTAAGTTATAGGTAATGAAATTTCCTTTCAAATTTGGCTGTTAGCGAACGTAACGGATAGGAATTTCCCCCAAAGTTACGAATTATCTGAAATAACAAATGCTGCATCTAAACAAATGAATTAATAATAAATAATAATAATAAAGTTTTTGTTATTATTATTATTTATTATTATTAATTTGTTACGTTCCATTCGTTTAGATACGGCATTCGTTTTTTTTCGATAATTTGTAACTTCAGATAAATTCATATTCGTTACGTTCACTAACAGCTAAATTTTAAAGGTAATTCCAATACCTATAATTTAATAGTTAGTAATAGTTAGGTTAATATTAGTTAGTTATTATTTAAGATTTTCGAATTTTCGGACTTTCAAGTTTAGAATTTCCGAATTTCCGGATTTTCGAATTTACTAATTTACTAATTTTCGAACTTATGAATTTATGGATATTCGGAAAAATTTGTTAAACGGCTTATCTTTAATTTGTATATTTCCGAATTATCGAAATTGTCGAAATTCGTTCAAAAACTCATTTGGAACTAAATTAATTGCACATGTCTACTTGCAAAGTATCAGTGGTTCAGGGGCCCTTTACAAAGACACAAATGGGTATGTTATTCCAGGGCCAGCCTCCTTCACTCAAAGTAGATACTAATTCTGGAAGATATTTTGTATGAAAAAGGTAAAAACGAATTCTGCAACTTAACTCTCTCTCATGTGGCCTTATACCTGGGCAGCGAAGTCACATGGGGGGTGATTTACTAAAGGTGAATAGGCTTTGAAAGGGAAGTTGTGCTTTGCAAGATAAGTCTCCCCTGAGCTTAGTGAGTGAAAGGGACTTTCCTCACCCAATCATGTACAAGGAAAATGCTGGTTTTTTTTTTCCTTGCACGTGATTGGGTATTCTTTGCAAGGTGAAATTTCACTGCATTAATTAAGTTCTGGGGAAAATCCACTTGCAAATGCAACTTCCTTTGCAAACTGAACCGCCTATTTCCCTTTAGTAAATCAACTCCAAGATCTTTGACTAGCATGAGCATTGTGGCTTCTTGTTTGCAGTGAGACATTTTAGGCTTCAGATCCTGACTGTAAAATAAACGGGACAAGCACGGTGCAGCACTACTAAGTAGGAAGCAAAGCCTGCATAGATAATGAGTGAAAATGGCTGCTCTGTTGTGCATATATTGTTATAAATTAAACATACATATGGATCAGGACCTATAAAAACCAGGCAAATAAAGCCACCAATAGTGATGACAGTGGTAGAACTACCAGGGTCACAAATGTCGCACTTGCGACCAGGCCCTAGCGCTTTGCCACTGTGGGGGGGGGGGGGAGATTGGCAGGAAGGGGGCCAGCTGCAGAACATGTGAAAGGATCCCGCTGTGGGACTGAATGGGCCCGGAAACTGAAGTAAAGGGCCCCGTGATCAGTGGGAAGGGTCCCTGGACCGATAGAAAGAGCCCCTTCATGGTTTCTTGCACCGGGGCCTCAGAAGGTTCTAGTTACACCTGATAATATACTATTTCTAGACAGCACACTTCCAAACTCCAGCTGAACTCTGGACTTCCCTTCAGTCTTGCACAGTTGTACAGGCTTCTCTCCCGTACTGGAAATGCTTACTTTTCTGGCACACTGTGAGCTTCTCATAGTGTACAATAGAAGCTACAGCAAGTCATATACAGTATAATAGACCAAAAAATTTGTTTTGTTTCGATTAGTTGATTTCGTGATTTTGTTTAGTTAAATTTGGTTGATTTGTTCAATTTGTATTCGGAATTCCTATGCGGAATTTGTTGTGTGTCTTTTTTGAATTTTCCTCAAATTCACCGATTTATTTTAATTCAAAATGTTTGAATCGATAAATTTTAGATTGGTCGAATCGAAAACTTTAGATTTTTTTTTTTTTCATTCGAATGTGGCAGAGTAAACAAACAAAAGAAAAATCTTCATCAAATGATTACAATGACTCTTTAAATCACCTTTGGCCTAACAAAAACAGCATGATTTAGAAATGGTACTCTTATAACACACACGGGGGTTGATTTACCAAAGGCAAATAGACTGTGCACTTTGCAAAGTGCAGTTGCACTCAGTTGCTCCAGAGCTTAGTAAATGAGCAGAAGCTCTGCTGACTTCCGTCAACCAATAATGTGCAAGCAAAACATTTTTTTTTTTATTTTCCTTGCACGTGATTGGGTACTCTTTACAAAGTGGAACTTTACCTCATTTACTAAGCTCTGGAGCAAAGTGCATAGTCTATTTACCTTTAGTAAAACAACGCTATAGTCTTTGATTTCAGCAATATGTGTACAGTTAAAATTGGACTGGAGTTCGATGTAAAAATCTATTCAAATTTCAGTCCGAATCTCGTTACTTTATTCAGAGCATTCGGTAAAATTTGTTTATATTGTAATTCGGGTATTCGTATATATCCGAATCTCCGAATAACAAAAAATGTGTCCGAATATTAATTCGGAACAAAACAAACCGCACATGTCTACTGTATAACCTTCCTCATTTTCTGGCTGCAGGACATGCTGCATCATCAGGTCTTCCCCCCCCCCCCCCCAGCCTGGTCCACCCCTTTCCTTCACTGGATTCTAGTTCTTTCAGTCATGGAGGCTCAGCATCACATGTGGGCATTTCCTAGAGTGGTCTGCTGTTATCAGTAGACTAGCAATGCCCCTCCACCAGCCATGATCTTCTTGCATTGCATAGAGAGGCAGAGAGACCAGGTCTAAAAAGGTATGTAATGAAAGCAAAAAGGTTTTATTAGCATGTTGATGGAGGAGGGATGGATAAACCAGGGAAGGCAAAATATAAGCAGATTAATCTTCAGCTTTAAAGAGATTGTAAAGTCTATTTTTTCTATTTTTTTTCAACAAACATGTTATGTTGCAGTGGATTTGCACAGAGCAGCCCAGATCCTCCTCTTCTCGGGTCCCTCTTTGCTGCTCCTGGCCCCTCCCTCCTGTTGAGTGCCCCCACAGCAAGTGGCTTTCTATGGGGGCACACAAGCCGAGTCACAGCTCCAGGTGTCCATTCAGACAGGGAGCTTATGTTCAGTCCCGCCCCCTCTCTCTCCTGTTTGCCTAACTGACTTTAAGTGACAGCAGTGGGAGCCAATGGCACCGCTGTGGTGTCTCAGCCAATCAGGAGGCAGAGTCTTGGATGGGCGAGGTACTCGTAGACATCGCTGGACAGAGATGGGGCTCAGGTAAGTATTGGGGGGCAGAGGGGGGCTGTTACACACAGAAGGCTTTTTTATCTTATTGCGTAGAATTCATTAACAGAAAGAAAAATTCTGACTTTACAACCACGTTAAGTGTTTCTAGCAAGGGATATCAGCCTAACATACACCCGTGTTGGCAACTAAATATTATCATATTAGCATATGTTGCGTTGTTGTTGTGAAACAGCAACTGTGGGTTACAAAAGTGTCTACAATATGGTTTCTAAGGGTCTATACTATTCCCAGAGCGCGACACACTGGGAAAACGTTATGTGAATCATATATATATATATATATATATATATATAAAAAACAACATGTGGGTTACTTTCCTCTTAAACACTTCTCTGTGGTTTAAGCAATGTCAGTGTGGACTCCCAATATATCCACCAATTTCAGATAAGGACAAAAGACGGGACAAATGCTTCAATGCTGCAATCCATTTACTTGAAAAAAGTTCCAAAAGTTCAAACTTGTTATTTACCAAAGTGCTACTGCGCAGTTACGAACATCACTGTTCTTCCTCAGGTTAGCGAGGCTGACAAGCCTGAGGAAGAACAGTGATGTTCGTAACTGCGCAGTAGCACTTTGGCAGATAACAAGTTTGTACTTTTGGAACTTTTTTCAAGTAAATGGATTGCAGCATTGAAGCATTTGTCCCGTCTTTTGTCCATATATATATATATATAGAAAACATTTGTGATAATTTCATGCTTTTAAATAAAGTTTTCACCACAAGACTTTGCACTGAAAGTGCACTTGGAAGTGCAGTCGCTGTAAATCTGAGGGGAAGATCTGAAATGAGGGGAAGCTCTGCTGATTTTATCATCCAATCATGTGCAAGCTAAAATGCTGTTTTTTTATTTTCCTTGCGTGTCCCCCTCGGATCTACAGCGACTTGCAGTGGACTTGTAGTGCAAAGTGGATTTGCCTTTAGTAAATAACCCCCCTGGTGTCATTCTCATGCAAGCTTTGAGCAATCTGTGTTTTTTCAGCTCCGGAGGGTTTTCCCAACCATAAGGCACAGAGAATGTCTTGCCTCTGGTGACACGTACCAATGGGACAGCAGGAAGGAAACGGCTTTCTTCTTATATGTGTCTTGGAAAAATAAGAGATTTGAATAGAGTTGACAGGCCTGTTAAAAAGATGCTCTCTCAGTGACAAATACAGATTGCAGAATGCACCTTTATAAAATAATAGGATTGAGCTGTCTACTGGTGATCATCATTCGACTTCCTGTCCAGCCATCGACCACATCAGATCGTTTCCAGGCATAACGGATGGCCGGGAAGCGGCTGAGGGGCACCTCTTCCGCCGCCTCTAAAAGTGATCTCGCAGTGAATCCACCGTTGGGATCACTTTTATCTGAAAGCCGGCCCCCCTAAGGGAAAAAACTATACCGGGGTTATGGCAGCTAGCTGCTGCCATAACAATGATATTTAACATCAAAATCATGACGTGCATTCTCAGTTAAGCGGTCAGCAAGTGGTTAAATGGCCTGGAGCAGTCGCTAGCGGGGCGCATTATTGTGATGTCCAGCCATAGGTGTGCGCAGCCTGTTGCAATAGGGTGTGCACCTGAAAGCTCAAAAACACGGTACCAATCTCTCACTCTGTTCATTCAGAAAGGGAAGGGGCCGGTAAATGACATTACCCCTTCCCCCACTCATTCTGAAATATCATCTATGTGTGCCTACTGCAGTAGCCAATGGGAGAGGAGGGAAACCAGTCATGCTGTGGGAGAGGGCACCGGGAAGCAGGGGAAATCTGCACTGCAGGGAGTGATTAGGGTGTGCTTGGGCACACCTGGCACACCCAGTGCGCACGCCTATGTGTCCAGCCTATCCTGCAAACAACAAGACAGAGAAGAATGAGGGGCCAGCGTTTTTTTTCTGGTGAGGATCCCCAACAGATGAATCTATAATACAGTAGAAGGACCTTCACTATTTCCAACAGGAGGAGCTCTGACATGTACATTTGTATGTGTATTGGATATAAAATTACATAGGGGGATTTTCAGAAAATCTTCCTGAAGGTGAACCTACACTTTAAATGCAAATCAATATTATTTTTCAATAATTACATACTATGGGTTGTTATTGTATAGTTTGCCAGAAAGTCATATTTGATGTCACTGTCATCATAATGTGCTGCTTTGCCATATTATCATATACAAATATATAGATTCACCCTTGGGACATCACAAATACAATCAGCATCTTCATGGTAAAAAGGCTATACATTTCATCATCATGGTTGGTATACTCTGTCTCCTCCTCCATTGTAGGACTGGTATCACTGATACTTGATATGTGTCTTCAGATTTCTATATAGACATGTACATGCGTATAGAGACACTCACACATGCTCTTCACAACACACTACTTCATAATGTTCTGGCTTATTTCTGCCATGCTAGGTTGTAAAATGATTCATTTCATGCTTCGCTGGTGTTATCCCTCCAACTAGAAGATTGTGAAGCGTTTGAGAAGCTTCAGATAACTGCACTGGCTTAAGGCAGATTAGTGGGAACTATCCAAGGTGCTGAAGACACTCCGCCTAAAGTATAGAGATTAAACCGTCTGACTTTCACGAAGACTCTTATAAAGTGTCACAGTCATGCATGTTCATACCAAACAGTTTACAGCATGATTGGAAGGGCTGTGATTTGTTAAACAACACTTCCTTCCAAGAAATTAATATAGGCCTGACAATTTGGCAAACATAACGAGGGAAAGAAGATAGCAGCTCTCCAATAACATCATTTGTTTAAAACCCAACTCCAGGAAACTAGAAAATTCTTCAATTCAGTGGGGCTGCAAGGTTTCTACAGTAATTGCTCTGTATTGCCTCAGAAACCCCAGTGCAACCTCTGGTGGAACCTTAAGAGCCGGTTCACACCAGGGCAACTCGGCAGGCGACTCAGTCGCCTGACAAGTCGCGTCCCATGCTTTTCAATGGAACCGTTCTAAGTAAGAGTGACTCAGGTCGCTCCGACTTAGAAAAAGGTTCCTGTACTACTTTTGGGGGCGACCCAAGGCGACCTGCATTGACTTCTATACAGAAGACTTATGCAAATCGCCTCGGCGGGCGTCTCAAGTCGTCTTGGGATAGCGCCGCCGAGGTCGCCCCCACAAGTCGTGCCGCGTCGCGCCGCCCTGGTGTGAACCGGCTCTTGGGTCTATGGAACTCTGGTTGAGAAAAGATGATCTAGCATAATGCAATCAGAGATTAAGCCAGCTTCAGCAAACTTGAAAATCTTAGTTTATGTCTAGGGGACATAGAAAATAAGACTTACTTACCTGATCTTCCTCACCTCCACTCTGCTAGACCAGTCTTCACCAGGGCCGGTGCTACCACTAGGCAAACTAGGCAGCCACCTAGGGCGCACTGCTGCCTAGGGCGCCCGACCACTGGTGTTCCTACTCTCTTCTCTCTGCAGCAAGCAACTTAAGCCTCGTACACACAACCATTTTTCCCGGCAAGAAAACCGCTGGGAGAGCTTTTTTGAAGTGAAAACCGGGCGTGTGTATACTCCCTCGCCGGGAAAACTGACGGGAATCCCGGCGGGAAAAGTAGAGAACCTGCTCTCTATTTTCCTGCCGGGATTCCCAGTGTTTTTTTTCCGCAAGATTTACTAAACTTGCCAATGGAAAACACTGTGAGGCAGTGCCGAGGGAGCATAAGCCCTGTACACACGGCCGGGATTCCCGGCCAAAGCTCTCCCCGCAGTTTTCCCGTCAGAATTTATACCGCCGGGAATCCCGGCCGTGTATATAGGGCTTTAGTTGCTTGCTGCAGAGAGAAGAGAGTAGGAACACCAGTGGCCGAGCAGAGGACTATGTCTGTGTTCCAACTCCCAAATTAATGGAAGCAAGCAAACATTCATTGATGGGCACTGGTAGGCTTAATTTGATGGGCACTGGTAGGCTGCATTGATGGGCACTGGTAAAGCTGCATTTGATGAGTGTTGGTGAGGCTGCATTTGATGGGCGTTGGTGGGCTGCAGTTGATGGGTGCTTCATTAAAAAGGTGGGGCATACGTGGGCAGGGAAAAGGGGGTGTAGTCAGGGGTGGGGCGGGGGGAGGCGACAAAATTAGGTTTTGCCTAGGGTGTCAAAATCCTTGCACCAGTCCTGGTCTCCACCGTATCTTCTCCCTCATGATCCAGTGGTCTAAGTTCCTGACATCATCAAGAGTGATGCCATGAGTCCAGCGCACTGCATTGGACATGATGGCACAGAAATACAGTTGCCTGGCGAAGCATGGGGGAGCAGAGATCGGGTAAGTAAAGGTGGTTTTACTCTCCAATAGAATAAATGAACAGTCAACCCCTATTGTGTGGGCTCAGCCTCACTGCAAGACAGCATTTTTAAATTTTCTGGAGTTGGACTTCATCCACTTTCAGTCCTTAGGTCATTTATAAATGGTCTGAGGTTTACGTGGTTCTAAGTAGTTTTCTAGCAAAAAAAAAAAAAGCTGATTATTATTACACATATGACAGAAAGGTAAGAATTGGATGCAGGTTATGTATATCTAAACCCAAGAACAAAAATGTAATATAGTGAACCTTACCAGTCCTTAGATGTGGAGGCTGCATTACCTTTCTTTTTTTAGGCTAGGTACATTTTCTGAAGTTCAGAAAACAGTAAGTGAACTTGCCAGAAATGCAGTGTTCTTGTCACTTCCCGAGATCTGTACTGAAACCTCAAATAAACGTACCTTCCTAAACTACAAATCTGCCCACCGCCCACGTAACTGAGACAAAAGAGAGGGGGGTGTGCTTGTAGTCCAAGGCTAGAGTGCTAACACTGCTCCACCATTGATATAGCACAGTAATAAACGCTGTCACCCAAATACAGGAAGTGTGTTAATAGCTGTATCACCACGTGAAAATAATGGGAAATAAGTTTGAAAAAAATAAAACAAATGCAGCCACTACTTCTAAGGTAGGTTGGTAAGCTGCAATATCTTAAATGTTTTTTTTTTTGTTTAGATATACTTTTAAGCTAGCAAAGGAAGACTAGAAAGTACACATGCAAAATTATTGGCACAATGGGCTAATGGTTAAACTTATGGTCTTGCAATGTTGGGGTCCTGGGCAATGATATCTACTGAGACACAATTATGAAAAAAGATGGTGGTAGTAGAAAGACACCAGACTCATTAGAGAAAAGTGAAACACATAGAGGGCTACAAATAATGTATAAACTATATATACAGTATATGGTTTGTCTCGCCTTCTTATTAATGTATATACTGTATTACTAATATACAGTATACCATTTTTAAATATATATATATACACTATATTGACAGAATTTTGAGTATAGCCTCACTTAAACCTAATTAATAGTTAAATAGACAAGTACCATCATCCATGATAGAATGTAGAACTATTATTATATTATTATATTATTATTATTATTATTGTATTATTTGTTATACAGATTTCCCTCCTGAAGAAGCAGCATAGGTCTGCGAAACAGGTTGAGGTTTTCGGCCCTTCTCCGCTACAACAGACACCTGACGGGTTCGCCCGTCATTAATAACTGCTGTTATGAATGTGGGGTTTGGCTCAATTGTTTTTAACTTTGTATAGTTTTATGTGTAATAAATATATTTTTATAACAATTTTGCGTTTTGTTATCAGTACCTAGAAAGTCCAATTAACAAGCCCCTCCTAGGTGACCATTTACGGGTTAGGCGGTAATAGCAGCCGCCACCATATGCTCACCTGGCCCAAATCATATACACTATATTGTCAAAAGTATTGGGGTGTCTTCCTTTACACACACATGAACTTTATTGGCATCCCAGTCCGTAGGGTTCAATATTGAGTTGCCCTTCGCGGCTATAGCAGCTTCAACTCTTCTGGGAAGTCTGTCCACAAGGTTTAGGAGTGTGTCTATGGGAATGTTTGACCATTCTTCCAGAAGCGCATTTGTAAGGTCAGGCACTGATATTGGATGAGAAGGCCTGGCTCGCAGTCTCCGCTTTAATTCATTCAAAAGGTGTTCTTATCGAGTTGAGGTCAGGACTCTGTGCAGGCCAGTCAAGTTCCTCCACCCCAAACTCGCTTATCCATGTCTTTATGGACCTTGCTTTGTGCACCGGTGAGCAGTCATGTTGGAACAGGAAGGGGCCATCCCCAAACTGTTCCTACAAAGTTGGGAGCATGAAACTGTTTAAAATGTCTTGGCATGCTGACACCTTAAGAGTTCTCTTCACTGGAACTAAGGGGCCAAGCCCAACCCCCGAAAAACAACCCCACACCATAATCCCCCCTCCAGTGCACAAAGCAAGGTCCATAAAGACATGGATGAGCGAGTTTGGGGTGGAGGAACTTGACTGGCCTGCACAGAGTCCTGACCTCAACCCGATATGTATATATATCAATATATCTATATAGATATATAGAGATATCTCTATTTCTCCACACTCTATATATCTATATAGATATATATATATATATATATATATATATATATATATTTTTTTTTATTCTGCCAAGTCTCTTATATATTCCCCACTGACATTTGCCATAATTCTAACATTTATTGTCAGATTAAATCACAATTTAAGATTGTGTATTCAGCTTGTCACAACCCTTTTAAACAAAAAAATTCAAAGCACCTGTTAAAAGCCTGCAAAACCCTGTCAAGTAATGCCCTGTACACACGTTCGGGATTTCTGATGGAAAAAGTCCGAACGTGTGTGTGCCCCATCAGACTTTTTCCGTCGAAAATTCCGTCGGAGTTAGAAAGAGAACATGTTCTCTTTTTTTCCGATGGAAAAAATTTCTATCGGTAAATCCGTCTGTCTTTATGGAACTCCGACGGAGAAAAAACCACGCATGCTCGGAAGCATTTTCTCGGCTCGTCGTAGTGTTTTACGTCACCGCGTTCTTGACGGTCGGAATTTAGTGTGGCCGTGTGTATGCAAGACAGCTTGAGCGGAATTCCGTCGGAAAAAAACGTTGGAGTTTATCCCGATGGAAAAACCGGTCGTGTGTATGAGGCATAACTCCTTCAGAAATATATAAAAATAAAATATTTCTTAGTGTAGAATATGCGACTCTGGATAGGATGAATAGATAGCTGTCTTTTCATATCTCCGGTTATGAAGTTCTGTATAGTGGGCTCCAGTCCATTGAGACATTGTTGTCTACAAGCCAAAAAGGCTAAAAAAAAGCATTATTCTAAAAGAAGAAGTAGGACAATGTAGTTATATACATTTGATACAAGAGTCTCCAGAATCAAGAGTCTCTTGCGCAGGGTCAGTAAATCAACAAAGGCAATGAGGAAAAATGTGCTGTAATTGCAGAAACTCTCAAAAGAAAAGAGATATCAAAGAGTAACAAAGAGAGGTGACTTGTCATAAGCAACTTGACGCTTACAATTATCAGTCTGAAATGCCAAAAAAGACACTTTAGACCACCTATGGCCATCTAGTTCTATTAAAGGAAAAAAAATAAAATTCAGAAAGAACAAAAGATCGCTGCTTTGTCTTGGAGATCGATTATAGTTCTTAACTCGAATGGCAAAAATAAATAAATATATAAGTATATAATAAAGGCTATTATCACAAAATGAACAGTTGAAGTTATAAGTTTAGCAAAGAAAAGTGCTGAGCTTCAATGTGAAAGTTTCTACAAATTGTTTCTTGGACAACTGACAGTACTTCAGTGACAGCTTTTGTTAGGCCTAAATGGTAAAAATGTAAAATTTGGAAGATATTTTTTTTTTTGGGACTCTTTTGAAACCACTATAGATAAGGGTCAGCGTTGATGCCTTTTAAACTCACTATTCAGGGAAAAAGACATGGCTTGAACACTACTGTACTCCCTAAAAAAGTTCTCTACTCCTGGATGTGAAGCTGATCCATGGGCGTCCGCTCCATAGGGCAAGGGGGGTCAATTGCCTCCCCCCTGAAGACACACTATAGTTATATGGACATGGAGTGAAGCAGAATTATCCTCAAGAGCTATTTCACACTGCCATCTGGCCACGTTATCGGTAAAGCGCCGCTAGTTTTAGCGGCGCTTTACCATCGTTTTAGTGGCGCTATTCGGCCGCTAGAGGGGGGGGTTTAAAAAAAATAGAAATTGCTAATCAGACAATGGCAGCTTGATCCTTCTATTAAGCTTTTGCATCAGGTTTCTCAAACCTTTGCATGCCTGCGCTTTATGTCATAATGACTAAACCCCTCCCCTTCATGACATTGTCAAAAAGGGACCAAGCATGGATGACCTTAAAATGATGCCCCCCCCCCCTGAAAAAAGTTCAGCGGACGCACATGAGCTGATCTTCTGGTTTCAATAGATTGTGGGTTTTTGGGGTTGATTTATTAAAGGCAAATAGGCTGTTCACTCTACGAGGGAAGTTGAACTTGGCAAGGGAATGTTCCACAGAGCTTAGTGAATCTCACATTGTCAAGTATCCCCAATAACAACCAAGGAATCTTGTGGTAATCTGCAGTCACAGTTTGGTTGTTCTGACAGCTGTGGGTGTTAGCAGTGCCGTCTTAATAACATCATGGGCCCCTGGGCAAAGTAATACACTGGGGCCCCTACCAGCCTGCCCCAAATTCTGAAGAATTATAGTATTAATAGTTGATAGAAATAAAAATATATTGATTAGTACTTTCAATAAAATCAATTTTAAACAATGAGAACACATGCCATAAATGAAAGACTAATCAACACAAAGGGGACAGTACAGAGGGAGGCAGAAAGGCACAGTACAGGGTAGGTCAGGAGGGCACAGTACTGTTTCCGGGATGCTGCCCAGGACACGGCCATCCTGGGACAGCTTAGTAAAAGCATGACTGTCCCAGCAAAGTATGATGTAAATCAAGATTATCATGGGGCCCCCATCCACCTGGGGCCTCTGGGCAGTGCCCAGGGGTGTCCATGCATTAAGATGGCCCTGGGTGTGAGGTGTTAGATTACAATAGCCAGCAGTGGGAGATTCATACATCCATGTTTTTTGGTCTAGGTGGGGGGATATATTGATTTTTCTCCTTCAGCCCAGAGAGCTTTACATGTATGGCCAGCTTTAGATACATTATAGGGCAATATTCAATTTTTTTTTTATCAGGACTACTGTAGTGAATAGTGGAAACCTAAGGTCAATGCTCAGTGCTGAAAAAAGCCCCTAAGGGTGCCTTGGCTTATCCAGAAGACTCAATTTCTGCTAAGTGTTTTATTTTCTTATGTAACTCATTACTTACCTACTATATGCAATGGTTTTGCACAGAACAGCCCTGATCCTCCTCTTTTTGAGTACCCCACCGGTGCTCCAGGCTCCTTCTCCTTGCCGAATGTCCCCAAAGCAGCTTGCAATAGGGGCACACATGCACTTGCGAGCTGGCTCTGTATGTTTATTAATTTAGTTTCGGAGCTTTTGCCAAAGCTCCGAAACTCAACACCATAAACGCCTTTGTGTCAATGTATACATAGGCTTTTAGCAGAGTTTAGGAGCTGCTGTGGTTAGGTGAGTTTCAATCTCCCTCAACCTCCCTCTCCTGAACATGGAAGAATCACATTCAGCATATGAACGTTTTGACCGCCGACCATGGGAAAATGCAAAATGCAGCAAAATTGCGGCACCATTTTGCTGCGTTTTGTATTTTTCCGCAGCTATGGTAAATGATGGCCAAGTGTACATGAAGCCTTAGACACACAGATTGTGTCTCGGCCCAACCCTTGCTCCCTCCTCACTGAATGTGTTTCACAGTAGCAGGAGCCATGATATCACCCTCGCCCTGTGAGGACCTCGTCACCAGGCAGCCAATGGGAAGTGTCTATGTCACCAGACAAAAAAGTGAACACCTAGAAAAAGACCCACTCTGCAACACAGAAGAGAGAATATTCAGGACAACACTCAATATTTGAGGCATTTAGATTTGGATAGGCCACAAAAATCGAAAAATAAATATATAAATAAATATGTGGAATATTACTTTGTGTCTAATTCTAGTCCTCTTTGGTTGCTAAACACTATACATTATTATAACCATACCACCCAACTGTCCCTCATTCTGGGGGACTGTCCCACATTTGAAACCATGTCCCTCTGTCCCCCTTTTCTCCTTAGTTATCCCACCTTTTGGTCTGGTGTATAGATATCTATGAAAATTTACTTTTTAACTAATAAAAGTGTTATTTTGCACTAAACCTTTATCCCATCTCTTACAGATCTTGTTTGATATTTTGAAGAGCCAGGATAAAGGAAAAGGCATGAAGGAAAACAGTTCTGGGTATAACCAATTATTTTTTCATTTACATTCATTATTATTATTATTATTATTATACATGATTTATATAGCGCCAACAGTGTATGCAGCACTTTACAAAGTAGAGGAGGGACAGCACAATTACAGTACAGTTCAATACAGAAGGGACAGGAGAGCCCTGCTCGTAGAGCTTACATTCTAAAGGGAGGGGGTGGTGGTACAAAAGGTAATAGATGCGGGTAATGATTTGATGGGGGTGGCTCAGGGACAGTTGTTAGGTGGGTGTGGGATAGGCTTCCCTGAATAAGTGAGTTTTCAGGGATCTCCTAAAGGTGGACAGGTTAGGGGCTGATCGGACATACCGGGGCATGGAGTTCCAGAGGATGGGAGAGGCTCTGGAGAAGTCCTGAAGACAGGCATGGGAGGAGGTAACAAGGGAGCTAGAGAGCAGGAGGTCCTGGGAGGAGCGGAGGGGACGATTTGGGCGATATCCGCAGATGAGGTTGGTGATGTAGCTGGCGGTGATGTTGTGGATTGCCTTGTATGTCATTTTGAATTTTACACAGTGGGTTAGGGGAAGTCAGTGAAGGGATTGGCAGAGAGGAGCAGCAGTTGCCGACCGGTTAGTGAGGTGTAATAGTCTAGCAGCAGCATTCATAATGGTCTACAATAACTGAAAGCCCGGTAGGGGTGCATGCATTGCCTAAATAGATTTCTGCTAGAAGGTGTCCATCTTTCTCATCTCAGAAAGTTGGGAGATTTGCCCCAGCTATACAAAAATATTACATTGCAAGCTTTCGGAGAACTTGTTGCCTTCTTAGGGCAACGTACTACTTAGATATGTTGTCACCATGCCACATGTATAAAATATCAAACCGGGAACTGATTCAACTTGACATGTTGGATTATCATATAAATTGACGTCCAGCAGCTGTTCAGTTTATGCGCAGCTGATCAACAATTTGAGACAATTCCACCTCTAGTCCAGATAATTCCTGCTGCTTAGAAAGTTCATCATACTGTTCTGTAGAGGGGGAAGATAACATGTATTCAGTCGTCAATTAGGAACTCATTTTGCAGATTTTTCCACAGAAAGCTTCATTAGAAATATTTCGAATTTGGATACAACGTGTCATGTGGTGCACCCTGCTTGCTATTTATGTTCATTACGCAGACTTTTCTCATCAAAATAAGTTACTTTCTGCTCTTGGATTGAAAGTGACACAGAAAAACAAAAAAATTAAGTGAAACGCGTCTTCTGCAGATGTCCTCGATTTGTCAGTCAGATTCTTCCATCCTCTCCGTGGTGTCAGACATTTATTGGCTCTGATGAATGTGTCAAATTTGTTTGCCACAAATGTAACCTAATTGCTTTCTTTCTCCCTGCCAAGTCACTTTATTGAGGTGTTTAATGGGTTGCTTCCTGCATTATTAGCTAATGAACTACAATTGATTGTTGTATTCAATAAATAAGAGACAATTTTAATTAGAAAAATCTAAATCTATGTGAAAGCGCTTTTTTTTTCCTTATAAAATTAATGACTGGTCATGCTGTTTGCTTTAAAGGCAGAGTGCAATCATTAAAGTAAGTGAGTATTGGGAAATTATCAGTGCACGCTACAGGGCACTTATAGTTTGTAGATTCAGGCTATAGTATGGCCAGAAATGAACTTTTATCCCTTGGTACAGTAAAATTAAGTTAGCTCTAATGATGTGTTCTCCATTTCTGGTTGCTGCAGCTTTTGTTCCATATCGTACTTTTACACAGACAGAAGTCTCCTGTTTGCACCAAGACTTGTAGCTCTGGATGAAGTACACCGATCACTTTGTGTCCCTTGCAGGGCACCCCCTCCATTCACAAAATGCCTTGCATTCTTTTCAGTGAATGCTAGGCTTTCTGTGATTGGAGGAGGGGATATTGAGAGGTTCATCTGCACCTCCTTCAGTCACAGTCAAAACTTTTTTTTTAGTATGGAGGGGTTTGTCAAGTAAGCTTTATTACTGGCTCCGCCTCCACTCTTGAGTCACCCCCTTCTAATTATGCTAGTGCCCACCGCCACTGAAACAAAATTATATGAGAAATATCTAAATAAAATGGGAAATCCAAAATTGTACATTTTGTTCCCCAGAACACCTGTTTCCCCACACTTTGGAGGGATTTCTCCTAACTTCCTACTACATCTCGATGACAAGGAGTAAAGGAAAATGTTTCCAATGCGACAGACAACAACAAATAATGATGGGGGTTTTAGCTTTTCCTACCTATGGGTATACATTTAATCTAGGGGCTCATGCACATGGGCGCAGAGAACTGTAAAGTGCCAAAAAGGAACATATTTCTGTAAATTCTGTACTGTACTGTACAATACAATGATGTATAGCGCGTTATTTGGGTGGGGAGAGCTGGTCGTAAGTCTGAGTGGCCGTTAAACAGGTAAGTCGTTAAACGAGGAGTATCTGTACTTTTAGACATCAAACTTATACTTCCTTTTGACTTGTAACACTTTTTTTGGGAAGACAGAGTAAATTTTCTGCCGGTGTTTAACAATATTATTACACCAGGTAATGATATCAAATTGTTACACTCAGAAAACACATATAAGCGTTCTGTTGAAATATTCATGCGAGAGCTGACAAGTAAAACTCTATTCCTCTTAAAATAGCTGGTTAATGTTAAACGATGTAGCAGAAAACAGCAGAGAGTTATTTTATTTTTCAAACTTTTTTTTTTTTTTTTTTTCCCCGTGCTAAAGGCTGAAAGCATCATTCTGTTGTGAATGATAACAAATTTGGCAGTTAGGAAGAAAAGAAAAGCTAATAGTCTGGAAAATTGAAATTACCTTTCCATACAAATCAGAAAGAGAATCTACGATTCCTCCGCAACGTGGATTAAATGATTGTAAATAATGTTCAAATAGCAGCCACTGAATGGAGTCTTTCATTCTCATCTTTGTAAGTAGACCATTGTTAGCAAAATAATGGCAATGGAAATTTTTAGAGGAGAATGTGCTGTTTTTTTTTTTTTGGGCAAATAAAAAAGGTTTTAGTCACCAGCTACCAGATTTTTTAAAGTCCCCATTGGAGATATTTTGATTATGAATAAATACTAGTGACATGAATCATTCACTAGTTTCTCATATCTTCAATATGTCAAAGGATGGGGTCACCTTGCTCCTTTCCCAAGCCAGGGAGCCTCACTCCTCTTTCTGAAGGAGACTTGATTTTGATGTTGCTATCTCTCTTATCTATCCTTAAAAGCTCATTTAACCACTTAAGCCCCGAACCAATACGCAGCATAATGACCAGGCCCCTTTTTGCGATTTGGCACTGCGTCGCTTTAACTGACAATTGCGCGGCCTCGTGGCCGCGGCTCCCAAACAAAATTGGCGTCCTTTTTTTTACCACAAATAGAGCTTTCTTTTTCTGGTATTTGATCACCTCTGCGGTTTTATTTTTTGCGCTATAAACAAAAGTAGAGCAACAACTTTGAAAAAAATTACATATTTTTTACATTTTGCTATAATAAATATCCCCAAAAAATATATAAAAAAACTTTTTTTTCCTCAGTTTAGGCCAATATGTATTCTTCTACATATTTTTGGTAAAAAAATTGCAATCGGGGTTTATTGATTGGTTTGCGCAAAAATTATAGCGTTTACAAAATAGGGGATAGTTTTAAGGCATTTTTATAATTTTTTTTTTTTACTAGTAAAGGCTGCGATCAGCGGTTTTTTTCGTGACTGCGACATTACGGCGGACACATCGGACACTTTTGACACATTTTTGGGACCATTGTCATTTTTACAGCGAACAGTGCAATAAAAATGCATTGGTTACTGTAAAAATGGCACTGGCAGTGAATGGGGTTAACCACTAGGGGCGCTGGAGGGGGTTGAGTGTGCCTAGGGGCATGTTTCTAACTGAGGGGGGGCGTGGCTACGAGTGACATGTCACCGATCTCCGCTCTGATTACACAGAGCGGAGATCGCTGACAGTGTCAATAGAGGAGCGGGGAGATGTTGTGTTTACACTAACATCTCCCTGCTCCATGCCTCCGTGAGACGATCGCGGGGATCCCCGCGGTGATCGAGTCCGCGGGACCCGCGGTCTGACTCACGGGGAAGGCAGGGGGGTCGCGAGCACGCCACCGGGGTGGCGGTGCGCTGCGACCCCGATGACGGCAGTTAAAGGGCCACGTACAGGTACGTGATTGTGCCTGTACGAGCCATTCTGTCGACGTATATATACAGTGAGCCGTCGGCAAGTGGTTAAAAACAAAAAACAAACTTGACATACTTACCTGCTTTGTGCAGTTGTTTTGCACAAAGCAGCCCCGATCCTCTTCTTTTTGGGTCCCCTGCCAATGTTCCTGGCTACTCTTCCTCAGTCAGTGCCCCCAATAGCAAGCTGCTTGCTCTGAGGGCACTGGTGCTTGTTCATTCCCAAGCCCCGCTCAGTGCATCCATAAGACACATAGAGCCACAACTCCGTCCTGCCCCTGCTCTCTCCTCATTGGCTCACTGGCTGTGATTGACAGTAGCTGGAGCCAATGGCTCCCACTGCTGTCTCAGCCAATCATGAATGAGAGACTCGGGAGAAGCTCAGCTCTTGTTCACATCGCTGGATCAAGAGGGAGCTTAGGCAAGTATTAGGGGGGCTGGGGAGGGGGTGGGGGCACCCCCCCCTATTACTCGCCTAATCTCACTCTTGATCCAGCGATGTGAACAAGAGCTGAGCTTCTCATAGAATGCATGAAGGTAAAAAAAATAGAAGTTACAGTTTGGATATTTTTTCATAGTTACATGTACTTGCGGGATCCCCCTGGAAGCTAGAAATTACTACAGTAGGCACTGCTACTACAGTAATTGCCCCGCCCGCCCCCCCCCCAGCTTCTTAATCCAATGTTGAGCACCTGTGTTGCTGCATGATGACTACATAGGCTATATAACGGATAGGCTCAGCTGGCTTCAATAAGACTCAGTGCAGCTCCATAGCAGATAGAAGGAATATCTGTAGCAATGCAAAGAAACAAAGAGAGCACTTCTAAGTGCAGTATGTATGATCAATTTAATAATGACAGGCAAATAAACCACTCACATGTAGTAGAATAAAAAGCACAAATAAGCTCTGTTGTTGTCATCCAGAAACCCAGGCAGTGCAAAGATGAGGCACTGCTGGGGTTTTTGGATGACTGCAACAGAGCTGATGATATTCGCTTTTTATTCTACCACATGTGAGCGGTTTATATAGGTACTTTTTATTAATCAATTGATCTTACTTACTGAACTTAGAAGTGCCCTCTTTGTTTCTTTGCATATTCAGGTAAATCCACATTTGTAAAATGCATATAAAAGATACAGATCTGCAATAACTCATGTATTTTATATCTGTATGGTGGCCAGCTTTAAAGCAAACCTGTTGCATTGTTCAGAATGGGCATAGCACAGGTTTAATTTAACCTGTTGCTGCTCATGTAATGCATATGTACAGTGCTGAAGAGCTTGAATACCCACACACGGTATGTATGCACCTATGGGCGGCAAAGATTTCTGTTCTAAGAGCACGTTCCCTGCACACTCCCAACCCAGTGACTAATAATAATAATAAAATGTTATTTTATATAGCACCTTTAAAGGTAACTTCTCAAAGCGCTTTACAAAGAAAACACAAGAAATACACAGGACAAATCAAAGGAAAAAGGGAGAATTAGGTGAAAGCTTGTCTAAAGAAAAACAATTTTTTAGATTTGGTTTGAATGAGTTTAGAGAAGACGACTCTCTGATGTTCTTTGGAAGTGAATTCAAGAGTTTTGGAGAAAATTCCAGAGTTTTGGGGCTAAGTTGTCAAAGAGTAATCCACAAAATATTGGTGTGCCACTCAGGCTTGGTCAGCATTGGGAATAGCACAAGTGACTCTACATCTGTTGCGGGAGTGCCGGTGAGGGCTGGAGCTCATCCCAGCTCCTGTGATCGCAGAAAGGAATGGAAGGAGAGATCCCTAGTGTCGCAAATCCACAAAGTCCTATAGTGGTGAGAGTGGCAACCTCAGCCTGGGCTCCTGCCAGGCCACGCCCCAATGTGTTTTTCTCCGCCCCCAGACCTTAGCCATGGTCCCATGACTAAGCTCTGTGGGACCGAGCGAAACGTGTTCGGGCGGTTAACCAGGCTGAGGTTGCCACTCTCACCACTATAGAATTCCATGGCTGTGCGGCACTAGGGATCTCTCCTTCTTTTCTCTGGTCTCTAAAAATGGTCTCTAAAAATGGTGGGGAGCTGTCAGCTCTCAGTCATGTGACAACTGTGACAGCCAATCGCAGCGGTTACATGATCAGACAGACCTTCCCACCCCCGGTTGTAATATCCCAGTTAATGGGATGCCGGGGCTGGGTGGAAAGTGGGTTAAAATAAGAAGCTGGAGTCATAGGTCAACTGGGGTAAGTGACATTTAACAATACAGGAAAATGTAAAATATAGCCTAGGGGGAAATGGGGGATGGAGAAAGAGAGGGATGGAAAGGGAAAGGGTGAACTTTTGCACCTTTGGTTTTAAATGAGAGGATAAAGAATAAGGGAATAATTCAGTAGAGAAGAATGTGCTACATCTAAAGGCTGGAGCAGGTGTGAATGTGTAGTGGGGTTCTACACGGCCTCTTGAAGTGACCGGTTACCCCTGCGGCAGGCTTGAGTGAATACGTCTGGTCTCCATATAAGATAAAATAAAGGAATTTAATTATTAATGTTGGTTAAATAGTAGGTAGCATACACCTTTTAACTGTTATTAGATAAGGTGTCGAGTTTGTTTATGTATTTATGTATTACATTGGGCCTGGGTATGTCCATTAGGCTCTGTTTTGTATTAAAAAATATATTTGAAACTGAATAAAAGGATTAATGATAAAAAAAAATAAGAACCTGGCCCTGGTATTCTGCATGAATTTATTCTGTCTTGTGTGGATAGATGTACAATGTACAGGTGATACTTGAAAAATTAGAATATCGTGCAAAAGTTCATATATTTCACTAATGCAACTAAAAAGGTGAAACTAATATACGAGATAGACTCATTACATGCAAAGCAAGATAGTTCAAGTCGTGATTTGTCATAATTGTGATGATTATGGCTTACAGCTCATGAAAACCCCAAATCCACAATCTCAGAAAATTAGAATATTGTAAAAAGGTGCAATATTCTAGGCTCAAACTGTCCCACTCTAATCAGCTAATTAAGCCATAACACCTGCAAAGGGTTCATGAGCCTTTAAATGGTCTCTCAGTCTGGTTCGGTAGGAATCACAATCATGGGAAAGGCTGCTGATCTGACAGTTGTGCAGAAAACCATCATTAACACCCTCCAAAAGAAGGGAAAGCCTCAAAAGGCAATTGCAAAAGAAGTTGGATGTTCCCAAAGTGCTGTATCAAAGCATATTAATAGAAAGTTATGTGGAAGGGAAAAGTGTGGAAGAAAAAGGTGCACAAGCAGCAGGGATGACCGCAGCCTGGAGAGGATTGTCAGGAAAAGGCCATTCAAAAGTGTTGGGGACTTTCACAAGGATTGGCCTGAGGCTGGAGTCAGTGCAGTCCAGTGTGAAGTTTCCACAGTCTGTGTTGATTTGGGAAGCCATGTCATCTGCTGGTGTTGGTCCACTGTGCTTCATTAAGTCCGGGGTCACCGCAGCCGTCTACCAGGAGATTTTGGAGCACTTCATGCTTCCTTCTGCAGACGAACTCTATGGGGATGCTGACTTCATTTTCCAGCAGGACTTGGCACCTGCCCACACTGCCAAAAGCAGCAAAACCTGGTTCAATGACTGTGGGATTACTGTGCTTGATTGGCCAGCAAACTCGCCTGACCTGAACCCCATAAAGAATCTATGGGGCATTGCCAAGAGAAAGATGAGAGACATGAGACCAAACAATGCAGAAGAGCTGAAGGCCGCTATTGAAGCATCCTGGTCTTCCATAACACCTCAGAAGTGCCACAGGCTGATCGCTTCCATGCCACGCCGCATTGAGGCAGTAATTGCTGCAAAAGGGGCCCAAACCACATACTGAGTACATATGCATGCTTATACTTTTCAGAGGTCCGATATTGTTCTATGTACAATCCTTGTTTTATTGATTGCATGTAATATTCTAATTTTCTGAGATTGTGGATTTGGGGTTTTCATGAGCTGTAAGCCATAATCATCACAATTATGACAAATCACGGCTTGAACTATCTTGCTTTGCATGTAATGAGTCTCTCATATGTTAGTTTCACCTTTTAAGTTGCATTAGTAAAATAAATTAACTTTTGCACGATATTCTAATTTTTCGAGTATCACCTGTATATGTAAAGCACTGTATTGACAGCGCTATATAAGTACCTGAAATAAAAATAAATAAATATATATACTCTTTTTCAGTTCATATTATAGAGCGCAGTAGACCAATATCCCCCAACGTAAATCACCATTTTGTATTGGTTTTACAGCTCCGCTCCACATCTGCCAGTTGGCTTTATAAAACCGTCTCTCTCGTTTATTAAGCTCTTTTGCAGTTGCAAACACCAGGCCTCTGTCTAACACACCCGTAACTCTATTATAATGACCAAAACGTGTTTCTTCATTTTATTGTAGGATGCACTAGCAATTTCGATCTAACAGTGGATCCCCAATGGAAATCAATAAAGCTAAAATGGCACTGCTCCTCCATTCCAGTATGCAAATGATGGAACGGCACACCAAAATATATTCTTTTATGATTATAGTCGATTTTTATGATTACGAGATAATTTAAGATAGAGGATTTTGGACAGCTGCTTACATCACAAAACATCAGCGCGTGTGAAAAAGTAAGCGCGGAATAATTTTAGGCAGATTTTTTTTTCTCACTCTCTCTTTCCATTAAAGAGACTTGTTAGATAGAGTGCGTTTGAAAGTGTAGCGCTTCTGAAGAGAACAGCTTGATGCATTATCATGTAAAAGGGTAGACGCATATGCTACTGATAATATTCAAGCAGACAAGATAAGGTCAGCTTTGATAGACGTTTCAGGATGAATGTGGAGGATTCTGCTTTACAGTGTGTAATTGCCAGCATTAGACAGATGCAGTAATATAACTGTATTACTATTCAACCTCATATCATACTGATAGCCCAACTGTCTGTTAGTAAAACATCTCAGGCATATAAATCATTGGTCACTTGGGGATCCTCATCAATAGAAAAGGGGAGAAAGCTGTATTATTACGACAGATGAGACATATAACACTCAGTTAAATTGCATTGTGAAAACAGAGCCAGACAGCTATTGAGGAATGACAATTTAAGGAGACTAATTTGGAGAAGGAGGGACAACGTGAGTGATTTCTCCGTCACGCAGTGATAACCAAGAATCAACAACGCTACCAGAAAGCCACCAGTGATGACTTTCCAGTAAGTGACAGTAAGAGCACGTTCAGATTTCTAAGATTTTCTGCTTGATAAATCATGAGTTATAATTAATTACCTTTCTTTCTGCCTTTCTACACTTCGTCCCATTATTTCATCCCTTCCCCTCCATGCTGACAAAAAATTGGGTACTCAAGTCATGCTAACCTAATGGTAACTGACAGGCATGTATAATCTACCACAGCATTTCTCAACAATTTTAAGATTGAGAAACCCTTAAAATAACTTTCTAGTCTCAGGGAACTTCTTAAAAATCCCTATATCTACAGCTCACAATACATTAGCATGATGGTCACTGGAAAGAATGCTCCCTACATTTGTGGCCAGTGGGAAAACACCCCCTTATAGCTAACAAAAAAAAAATGGTGACAGTGGTTACTTATCTGAGAGACAGAAATTGTGTTATTGCCTAATGGAATCCCAATGCAACCTCTGGAGGAACCATAGTGTTCCATGGAACCCTGGCTAAGAAAGGCTGGTCTAGCATAATGCAATCAGAGCCAGTTCAAAGTCCAACTCCAGAAAACCTTGAAATCCTCCCTTGCAGTGAGGGTATGCCCACTGTTAAGTGTGAGGAGGCATAGAAAAGAAGATTTACTTATACAATCCTACTCTTCTTTACCTTGCTAGACTGGTCTGTGTAGCAACTCAACCCCCCCCCCCCCCATGTTACACTGGTCTAAGGTCTTCATTGAGATCAGTACAGGATTCATAGTCCTGCATTTGATGTGGAAATGCAAAGGAACAGGTGGCTGCTGTAGAGTGTTGTCTGTCGGGGAGTTAAGCATTATGTAAGTAAAATGCTTTTACTCTCCTCTAGGCCAGTGGTCTCCAAACTGTGGCCAATGGGCCAGATGCAGCTTTTTGCTTACCTTTATCGAACCCTTGGGGCACTATTCCTTCCAATGACACCAACATTGTAACATAATTCCTCTCACTAATATAAAAGATGGAACACTATAACCCATTATTTCCCACTTACAGCAACGTTGGGGCACTTTCTTTCTCACTGATATTATCGATGGAGCCCTATTATTTTTTCCAATGACAGCAACGATTTCCACAGGTGCTATGTAATTTTTTACTACTTCTGACCTGAGACATTGTTATTTCCCCACTGATGATTTGTCATTTTCTACTCCCACCCGCAACAGTTCATCCCCCCTAAAGTCTAAAGCCCTGTAAACTGGCCCTTTGTTTATACAGTTTGGAGACCCCTGCTCTAGACTAAACAGGCAGTTAAGTTTTGCAATGCTGAGAATCTTCAGATTTCCTGGAGTTGGGCTTTAAACCAAAAGAAGAAGCTCCAGATCAAATTAATTAAAGTGTCCATAAGGGCCCATTCACACAGGGGCAACACGACTCTTTGCGAGGCGACCTGGAGGCGACCCGAGTGTGCACCACAGCGTGACTTGGGGCGACTTAGAAGGCGACTTCAAGTCGCCTCCAGGACAGGCGACTTTCCAGTGGCCAATCAAATTAAAATCAGCTCTGTGGGAGGGAGGGGGGAGGGAGGGGTTTGCCCTAAAAACTATTTTCACTTCCTGAAAAGTCGCTGCAGTAAAGACAGTGATCTGACTTCTGAGGCGACTTCCATTGAAATCAATGGGTACAAGTCGCCTAGAAGTCAGATTGAAGTAGTACAGGAACCTTTTCTGAAGTCGGAGCGACTTCAGTAGTGTACATTAAGATGGCTCCATTCACTTCAATTGCTTTTCTCAACAGCCCAACTTGGGGCGACTTGGGGCGACTTCAAGTCGTATCCAAAGTCGCCCCTGTGTGAATGGGCTCTAACAGCTTTATTGATTCACAAGAAAGGCACTGTGTTTCGGGGACAAAACAAACTCCCTCTTTGTCAGGGCTCAGTAATGTTTGAAAATGTTTAACCACATCAATACTGGGCACTTTAGCCCCCTTCCTTCCCAGACCAATTTTCAGCTTTCAGCGCTCTCGCATTTTCAATGACAATTGCGCGGTCATGCTACACTGTACCCAAATGACATTTTTATCATTTTGTTCACGCAAATAGAGCTTTCTTTTGGTGGTATTTATTCATGACTACGTTTTTTATTTTTTGTGATATAAGCGAAAAAAGAGCAAAAATTTAGAAAAATATATATATTTTCGTCTTTCTATTTTTTTAAAAATCCAATAAAATCGAATTTTGTCATAAATTTAAGCCAACATGTATTCTACTACATGTTTTTGGTAAAAAAAAATCTGTTAAGTGTATAATAATTGGTTCGTGTGATCACGGACATATGTACGCAAATGATCATGTACAGATGTGCGCAGGTGATCACGGACATATGTGTGCAAATGATCATTGGGACATATGATTTTACTGTCACATATGTGGGGGACAGGTGTTTTTACTATGTGGGGACATGTGTGTGTGGGGACATGTGTGTGTGGGGACATGTATTTTGGGGACATGTTTGTTTACTTGTATGTGTTTACACTGTGTGGGGACACTAGGCTGGTGATCAGTGAGTAAAAAGCTGAAAAAAACAGCTCATACACACTGATCACCAGCCAGCTGCAGTGATCCGCTATCCTCTCCTCTCCTCACAGACGACTTCTGTGTGAGGAGAGGAGAGCTGATTGCCTAGCAACCGGCTCTCTGTTTACATCACATGATGGCTGTGATTGGACACGGCCGTCATGTGATCAGGAGGGCCAATCACAGAGCCCTCCTGCCGAATCGAAATGCGCCGTGTCCGGGTGACACGCGTGCATCGGGATCGCGCCGCTGCGCGGGAACGCGCGTGCAATCCCCCTCCTCCTGAGGAACGTTCCTGAACGTCCACTCAGAAGGAGAGAGCGCCCACCCGGCCGTATATATACAGTGGCCGGGTGGGAAGTAGTTAAATGAACTCAGGGAAGCAGATGGCATAGAAAGCATAAAGGTATTATGGGCAAAGGAATCATATGGGGCAGAATTATACAAGTTAATCAACTTGGTTTGTTGCAACTCTTGTGGCTTGTGAATCAATAAAGCTGATTTGGACTCCTTTATGAATTTGGTCTGGTACTTCTTCTTTGGTTCCTTTGTGTCTATTGGTTGTCCTGAATGCATGTGTGCCGTGTAACTAGAGCCAGTGAGCTTTTTGAATGATTGTCTTCTTTCTCTTCACTGCTCTGTATTAACAAGAATTGAAGTCCCAGCTTCTCTTGACGTATCACTTTAAACCTAGTGTAATGCAAGTCATCTCAAACTCAGAGAAGTGGAAGTCAGTGAAGACAACTCTACTTTAGCATTAACTAGACATGTGGGCCGTCAATAAATTTGTTTTGTTTCATTCCGTTTCGTATTAGACGAAAATTCGTATTTCGTAATTCGCGTCCGAAATTCAATTTGGATTAGTTTCGTACGAAATACGAATGATTGTTAGATTCGTTAACTTTCGAAACAATAACGAACATTCGTTATGATAAATTTAAAAAGCAAAAAATACCTTTCTCAATATGGCAGTCGTCGACTCATTATGCTCATTATGAGGGGCTCCCACCATACCTGTGCTGTGCTGACTTCCTCCTGGGGCTGTACCCCTGCTGTGCTTATTATGAGAGGCTCCCATCATCCCTCTGCTGTGCTGACTTCCTGGGTTTTTAACTTCATCATAACGAATAATCGTAATTATTATGACAATAATAAAACTATATTAACGAACATTCTTATTTTGTCCAATTCTGAATCTCCCATCGACTACCAGTACCAGTCTGAGCGAAATTCGTCAATGAAATTTCGTATTTCGTATAAAATTCGTAAAAATAGAAATTCGTATTTCGGATGCTTCCGAATGTAAGAATTTTCAGAAAATCGTACGCATTTTGGATTCATACGAAACAAATCGCACATGTCTAGCAATAACTGAACTTTTAATTTGCCAGTGTAGGGCAAATTAGCAGGTACACTTGACTCCCCCTTTCCCCTCCACAGCAGAATATCAGGATATACACATTTTCTCTTTACTTTCCTACCACCTGCTGCCTGGAGCTTCCAAGAGGGGTGAGCATAGGGTTCTATTCACTTGTCCAATGATTGACCCAGTGCTGTTACACGGCATTGGGGAAGTAGTTTATATTCCTTTGTAACCTCCACCAAATCTTTTTGAAACTTGAGGGAAGTGAAAGGTTCACTTTCAATTTGAAAGAAACCCCATCTCATTGACATATGCATATTCGTTTTTGGAAACTGAAGCAACTGAATCCAAGCCCTCACTCTCTTACAAGCCAATTACTACTGCTTTTGTCAGTTCAGATGCTCTTATTGGTTGTTGAGTGTATCGATTTACTGGCGTTTTTTAGGTGTCTTTTTAAGTGTTTTGCAGCTTTTTACAAGCTTTTTTTAAAGCATTTTAGAGGTGTATTACAAGCGTTTTAAAGCTTCAGGCATTTTTGTTTAGCCAATCGAAAGCCCTAGGGGGAGGAGAGGTAGAGGAAATTAGAGGTGGAGAGCTGTTATTTGAGCGTTTTATGAGCATTTTTCTGCTCACGTCAAGTGATTCCATTGAAGTCTATGGGGCCAAAAACGCTGCCAAAAAGAAGCTCATGTACTTTTTTGAACTTCAGGTGTTTTGCTTCCAGTGACAGAACGCTCATATGTGAACAGGGGGCCATTAAAATGAATTGAATTTAGCTTGTTGGGCGTTTTTCAGCTTCAGAGCTGAGAGTTTTACAAGCTGAAAAACGCTCAGGTGTGAACAGGGCCTAAAAGTAAAAAAATCCACTCAATGAGAAACAAAACAATAATTTGTCAAGCTCCAACTGTTGGTTTAACCAACAATGGAGCTTCTTTGGAACAGAAATATGGAATAGAAGGCTTGGACTTTTTTGGCACAACCAAACAGGTTATAAATATAAAAAATAATTTATTACACACATAAAGAATATGTTAAAAAAATCCACATTGAGAAGTCAATGATTCAAAAAGATATACAATTGATACTGTACATAACGAATGGATAACTACCGGTATATGGAAACTTGAAGATGAATGACAATCATTTCATGATAGTATAGAATCCAGAAGTAAGGTTATGTAACAGAAATTCAATAGGTAGAATGTCCTAGGCTCTACATGTTGCGCGCCTTGCGCATCTTCAGGAGCATCAAAAAGTATCTTATTTAGTAGACATGTGCACACTGATATATTTTGTTTCGGAATTTCGTTTTCGTCCGAAAAATACATTTATTTAGTTACTTCCGAAATTCGTTTTTATTTATTTTGTTTCGTTATAAAATGTATTCGTCCGAAAATCTGAATTAATTAAGGTCGAATCTGTCATTGAAGGCTTATGGTGTCTGTCGAATGTTCTAAGAAGATTCGACGGAGCAGCTAAACTGTACGATGCCGCAATCATACATTTCCGGTCTAATGTTCCGCCTACAAGCTATAGAAAAATTCTAATGTTGTATGACTAGTAATAATTATATTTATAAATTATTATTACTAGTCAACCAACATTTGAATTCTTCTATAGCCTATGGGCCGAGCATTTGACCGTAAATGTACAATTGCCGCATCGTACAGTTTAGCTGCTTGTCGAATCTTCTTAGAACTTTCGACAGACACCATAAGCTTTCAATGACAGATTCCACGTTTGTATGTTTTTCACTGCTCCGTCGAATCTTCGTTGTTCATGTCGAATGGTCTACCCCAACACTGTCTCTATAATGTCAAATCGTTTCTCTCTATGTTGAATCTTTCCTCTCTATGTAGAATAATCTTGGACCAATAGAGTTAAGGTTAGGCACATTCGACCACAGGTTCGATAGACACAGATTGCTATTGTCAGCGTCATGTCGAATCTCCTATATATATATCGAACTGTTGTAGCAACGAAAACGAAAATAAAGCATTTTTTTATGTCGGATCTTTTGGATTTCAGATTCTGCGCGTTCGTTTTCGTTTGTTAAAACAATAACGAAAATACCCGAAATTCGGACGAAAACTAATGCACATGTCTATTCTTTAGTATGAAATCAGCTACAAAAAAAGTCTCCAGGTCTCTACAGTGGTCTGACATGCCCTTACTGAGCCAGAGCTATTGCTTTCCAATCAGCAATGCTTACTCATGACCCACAGCATTTGCATAGATTTTAAATGCTTGTTTGTTTGAGTTTTCCTCCACTTTCCAGGTAAATCCTGTTAAGGCCAAAAAATTCTTACCTAAATGCCTGTATTGGTAGAATCTGTTACATTTTAAACTCTTCCAGGGCAGGGGCAGATAAGAATGAACCTGCCATACCTGTCCTGTGAAATGTAAAATGTTGCTTCTATATAAATATAGTGTTTTAAATAGTTTTCTTTCATTTCCAATTTTTTGGCCATTTAGAAAAAAATAAAAAAAGAGATCAGAAATGTTGAAATGTTCAACCTTCTGGGTTGATGTTGCCTCACCCAAGAGTTACAAATGGAGCAGCTTCTGGTTGAGGCTCTACATTCTATTTTATAAAACTGTCATTTAGTTTAACCTTAAGGACACCGTGTATCATAAGTAGAATATCAGAGACCACTTGAAGGCTTCCAAGTTAATTCATCTTTTTCACTTTTGTGTCACTCAGTACTTCTTACAATGTATGAACTTAAGGTAGATAAAAGTATTGTTCAGTGAGGTTATTTTTATATAGAACTCTTTACAGAATCTCCACAAAATCTTTTTCAGACAATTGTGATGTGTTCTTTTATTTATTATTCAGACACAAAACCCTACGGTAAATAGGAAATACAATGGAAAACAGTTCCGTTTATCAAGCTTACAAGAAATATTGGGGTAAAAAGAGCAACAAAAATGCAAGGATAATGCAATGCCATCATTATATAACAACACAAAAGGGTGTTTTTAGGAAGAAGTCTCACTTTATCAATTTAATCTTTATCCTGTCCCCAAAGGGACCCAGTGCATTTAGCACTTTGTGCTGTTTTGATGGCTGGTTTGGATCTAGAGGTAGCGTGGACAGCACTGCCCCCGATCCTCCCCCCAGCTGTCTGTCCATGCTGTTCTGTAGAAGATTAATAACTCCTTAGCATTTATTGATATCGCTTGTTTCTGGCATCAGGCGCTTGTCTAAAGCCAGTGCTGTCACAGCACATGCACAGAAAGGGGTCCTGTCAGAATGTCAGACATCAACATGTTATTGCATATGTGAAATTTTAGTTTACACATATGTTAAAGTAGTTGTAAGAAATGACTGGCCTCAGGGGATACACAGAGATTAAACAAATCCTCCTACATAAATTGTACCTGTTTATCTGCGGCCTTCTCTCCTCTAAAGCCATTCAAAGTCCAGAATTTACACAACATTTCTAAGTCTCCAGAGGGCAGGGGGTGGGGATCAGATGGCACACACTGCACAGCAGAGAGAGGAAGGCTGAGTGTAATCTGAGAGCTGAGTAGAGGTAAAGGGGACAACCCCTTTACACTGTCTCAAAGAGAAACATGCACAGCTGAGGCTGTCAAGCACCTGCTGTGCGCTGGGGGGCAGGGCCATCTCCTGGGAATGTCTGATGTTGGCATAGTAAACTGTCAGAAGTGAAAGTAGATAGCAGAGGAATGAGAGAGATTACACAGATAATACTAGGAACTTTAGATTGAGTCTAGTATACCCTATGGTAGGATATGTTTTGTTCCTTTTTCATTTCAGAGGTTTAGAACCATTTTAATATATTTTCTGTGCCCATTTAATAAAAAAATATTCTAGTGTAAAGTTGACATTTTTTCCACAGCACTTTATACAGTAAGGTCAAAGGAGACTATGATCCAATGTCCCTGCCATTGTCAGTTATGTGACCAATATGGGAAAAGTCCAGTAACCTTCCGGTATACTTTTACACTGGACGGAGACTTACATAACACTGGGAGAATATATTCTATGTATATATTACCCTTGGAATGAAACCCAGAAAGCAGACAACATAAGGTTGTATGCAGACAGAATTTCATATATTCTGAAAATGCAGAATACTATATATATATATATATATATATATATATATATATATATATATATATATATATATATATATATTTATTGGCGTATAACACTCACTTTTTTACCCTGAAAATAGAGAGTAAACTGTGCCTGCGTGTTATACGCAGGGGGCTGTGGAAAGTTTTTTTCCTGAAAAATCCCTCTTAAAGTTAGGGGGCGTGTTATACGCCGATAAATACGATATATATATATATATATATATATATATATATATATACATATATATACACACACATACACCCACACACACATCACTAGTGGGAAAATATTACAATCTAATCTGCTTTGACTGGTTTTGTTGCATGCCATCTGCCTGACTTTGAAACATCAGAGCAAGGATGCCATCCATCCAACTGAGCTGTGACTGTTATGTGGCTTTTAAGACCTCCTGAGCTGTAAGTGATTACCTGTGTAAGACATTTCCCTTTTATTCCTGTCTTGTTTCTCTGCCGGGGTTATTATTCTATTCAGTCCATTCTGCTATCACTGATGATAGTTCTGTTATGACCCTATATACTTCTCCTGTTCTATTTTACTTTAATCATTTTTTTTTTTGCTTAAGGACAGTTCAAACTTCTAGTCTGGAAAGGAATACTACTACAAAAAATACTGTATTCTAACAAAAGTATAATGTTAGAGTGGGTGACTGGGGACAAAGAGAAGGCAAATTTATTAAATACTTTCTTCAGCTTTGTGTATACAAAGGAGCATGGGGGAGCTCATGTCCATAATGGGGGTGGTAGTGACACAGCCCCAAATGATCCAAAATGGCTCAAAAGTGATATGGTCCAGGAATATTTAGACAAAGGTGAAGAAAGCACCTGGACCAGATGGCATCTACCCACGGATCCTAAAAGAATTGAGCTCTGTCATTTCCAAGCCATTGTATCTCATTTTAGGGACTCGTTAATGACAGGAATAGTACAACTGGATTGGTGTAGGGCCAATGTGGTGCCTATATTTAAAAAGGGATCAAAGACTTTACCAAGTAACTGTAGACCTGTTAGTTTAACTTCTAGTTGGGAAGATACTGGAGAGTTTAATAAAAGACCACATAGATGAGTTCTTGCTGGAAAAAAATATTTTAAGCAACAGACAGCATGGATTCATGAAAGACAGAAGTAGTCAGGATACAGTTCCCCACACAAGGCTAATGTGTAAGGAAAAGTCTACAGGCTTATAAAGATCAGTTTGTAAGTGGATAGAAAACTGGCTAAAAGAGTAGTGGTTAATGATTCATACTCTGAATTGCCTAGGGTTGTTAGTGGTGTACCCCAAGGTTCAGTGTTGGGACTCTTACTTTTTAATATATCTATACATGATATAGGGTCTGGGATTAAAAGTACACAAAAGTACATTGTTTGCAGAAGACACCAAGCTATGCAGTGGACTAACGTTCTTACAGGATGTCTCCAACTTCAAGCCAACCTCAATTCACTGTCTAATTAAGCAAATATATTGCAAATGATGCACTTGGGGGCTAAGAATATGAATGCATTATACATACTAGGGACTAGGGGGGAGAACTGGGGGAATACATGGGGGAAAAGGATCTGGGTGTTTGGTTAGATCATAAGTGTAATAATGACACGTAATGCCAAGCTGCAGTTTCCAAAGCAAGTCTTGCATTAAGAGAGATATGGACTCCAGAGAGAGATATAATTTTGCCCCTGTAAAAATCATTAGTAATACCGCATCTGGAATAGTTCAGTTCAGTTTTGGGCACCAGTTCCTAAAAAGGATATTGGGGAACTGGAGAAAATGCAGAGAAGAGCAACCAAACTGATAAGAGGCATGGAGGAGCTCAGCTATGAGGAAAGATTAGAGGAACTGAATGTATTCACTCTTGAGAAGAGGAGAATAAGGGGGGATATGATCACCATGTACAAATACATAAGTAGTCCATATAGTGAACTTGGTGTTGAGTTATTCACCTTAAGGTCATCACAAAGGACAAGGGGGCACGCTTTACGTCTGGAGGAAAGGAGATTTAATCTCCAAATTTGGAAAGATTTCTTCACAGTAAGAGCTAAAATGGAATAAATAATGGAGTAAATGTGGAATTGACTCCCTCAAGAGCTGGTTCTGTCCAGACCTGTTGGGAAACGGGATACTAATATTTATAGGTAAGGTTGATCCAGGCAATATCTGATTGCCTCTCGGGGGATCAGGAAGGAATTTTTTCCCCCTTGGAACATGCTTTGTTGGGTTTTTTGCCTTCCTGTGGATGAACTGTGTATGTAGGATTGTAAAAAAAAATCATTGTTTTTCCTTTTATTGGTTGAACTAGATAGACTTGTGTCTTTTTTTAAATAGACTAACTATGTTACTATGTTAAAGCGGAGGTCCACCCTAAAAGAAAAAAAAAATTGGCAAAAAGGCTAAAAAAAATGTGTTTTTTTTTTAAATATATATACTTACCAGAAATGGCTGTTAATAGGCAGATCTTCCTAATCTGCCCCTTCCTTTTCCGCGGTGCTCCTCAGTCTCGTCCCCCTCGCGTTGTCTTCTGAGGAATGGGGAGCGCTGACTTCTGGGAACTGTGTGCCTCCCAGAAGTCAGCGGCCCATTCACAAAGCGCCGCGCGACTCACGCATGCGCAGTAGGAAATGGGCAGTGAAGCCGTAAGGCTCTACTGCCTGTTTCCCTTAGTGAGGATGGTGACGCCGGGACCTGCCACGATCGACGGATCGGCCTCAGGTGGCCAACATCACGGGCGCCTAGGACAGCTAAGTGTCCTTATTAAAAGTCTGCAGCTACAGTGTTTGTAGCTTCTGACTTTAAAAAAAAAATTGCAGCTGGAACATGGCTTTAAAGTAAAATTATGGCCTCACATTAAACAAAAAATGTGCTGCAACACTTAATGATGTGTGTGTCCTCACTTAAAGGGGTTGTAAAGGTTCATTTTTTATTTTCTAAATAGGTTCCTTTAAGCTAGTGCATTGTTGGTTCAATTACCTTTTCCTTCGATTTCCCTTCTAAATGTTTTTTTTCTTTGTCTGAATTTCTCACTTCCTGTTTCTCCTCAGTAAACTTCACACCATCATCCGAGCGGAGGTTAGTCAGCCAGAACAGCTTACTGAACAGCTTACTGAGGAGGAACAGGAAGTGAGAAATTCAGACAAAGAAAAAAAACATGTTCTCTCCAGATTAACGGTACTTGTATAACAAGTTGTCTACCAAACATGACCTAACAAGTAGGTAGATCAAGAAAGATTAGTGACAGCAAATGGGGTGAGCAGAGTGATTCTTAAGCCTCATACACACGGTCGGACTTCCATCTGACTTTTCCGTGGATTTTTGCCCGAACGGAGTTGGCCGGGCACACCCATAGCATACACACCACAGGACTTTTCTGCAAACTTTCCCAAAACTTTTTGCAACATCACGTGGTTTTTCTGCTCTTTTCTGCTCTTTACCGCCACCCTTTGGTCAACTTCTACTATTGTTGGTTGATTTTAACATTAGTTGTTTTGTCCATCGGACAAAAGTCCGATGGTTTTCTGTACACACGGTCGGACTTTGCTCCATCTGACTTTTGTTGGGCAAAAGTTTGTCCGTTTGCAGACCCAACTTTTGTCCGATGAAAACAGAACCAAACGAAAAAAAGTTTGTCCGATGGAGCGTACACACGGTCGGATTGTTGGTCCAACTTGCTTAAAACGAAGTTTGTTGGGCAAAAGTCCAACCGTGTGTACGGGGCTTTACACTCTTGGGGAGGGGTGTATTTTTTTTTTTTAGCTTTGGCAATGAAAAATAGTGAAGTTAATGAGGGGAGAGTTTTTGGTACATTACCAGGACAGTAAATGAGACTCTGTAACTATCAAGAGCCATTTAAAGCCCATTGACCCTTAAACACCTCTGTCATTTTGCCTTCCCTATTGACCTGATGCATTTTGTAATTTGTTTTTGTTTTTTGCAGAAAATTTAGGAAAATTAACACTCTCAATTTCACTAGGGTAACTAGGGTTACTATGGATAACCTAGTTACATAGTTACAGAGTAGACGAGGCTGAAAAAAGACACAAGTCCTTCAAGTCCAACCTATGTGTGTGATTATATGTCAGCATTACCTTGTATATCCCTGTATGTTGTGGTCGTTCAGGTGCCTATCTAATAGTCATAGTGACAACAAAGGGAATTACTTTTGGAAAAATGAAAAGTCAGACATTGCATTTGTTTGTTTTTTTGCATTTGTGTGAAGGGGTTATAGGGTTTCTCCAACCCTCCCCAAGCCTACTGCAACCCCTAGAATGACATGTATTTATCATTGTCCCTGAAAAATCTTTTATCTTGGCTTCAATTCAGCAGAAAATAGAAAAAAATAGGAAAAAAGCTAAATATTCTTCCAATGCATCAAACCGTATTTGTTGGCCTTGCTGAACAAGCATTAAATTTGCTAAATTGAATGGAGTTCTTGAAAAAAACAAAACAGTTTTTTAGGTGTAAATTTAGCTCCTTGTAAAAGGTGACCTTTCCCCGATGATGTTACACAGTCATCCAGAGTCTGTTCAGCCTGGGCGAGCTAATACAATTGGAAGTGAGAAAAGTAATATCCTATTAATAGGTAAAATTAGCACGTTCTGCGCTGGCAAAATATCAAGATATACTAAGAAGGAGTAAGTCCTTCGTAGATAGTTTGCTGGTCTATTTTAAGGATTAGTTTATGAAATTAAACAGGTTACATTTACTGGGAAAATGATCCATCCTTGGGGAAAAAAAAAAAAAGGTTACATGCGCCTGGCCTATAGTTCACTTTCAGCTATAAAATTAATTTGGTGGAAAAAAGACACGAAGCGGGAGAAAATGTCACCGCTGTGACTAAACGCTCGCTCGTGGAAGTGCCCCTACAGGGAAAGAGCATAGCGGGTAACAAGAACCTTTGGCGATAAGTGTTGTAGGCATTCACATGTCACAGAAAAAAAAAAAGATTGTTTTACTTTTTATGCCAGACAATAACACCAGCAACAGGAGTTAAGCATGTAAACTATAAAAGGAAAATATACCGTAATTAAAGTCTTAAAAATTACCAGTAACTTAACATTATGTTTGGTTGGGTGTGTTTAAGACTTCTCTTTTCTAAATTGCAGCAGCTTCTCCAAAACTTTGAACATTTGTGTAAAACGTTTAGTAGGAGCTTTTCATTAGGACTTGTTTACTAAAGTAGAAGAAACTATTCACTAAGGCAAGCCATGCACAGTGCAAATTCCCCCATTAACACAGACAGTGCTGATAGGGGAATCCCTCCTGCCCAGAAATTGTTTGCTCCCAGCAGGGGGGGTGGGGGCAGACATCCCCGTTAGGAGAAGACAATTATAATTACAAGAGAATCCAGCAGGCTGGTTGTACCCAAGTTGATTGATTGATTAACTTGGCACATTTAGCCTGCCCATTAATGGCTTGAACCCCAGCTGGTTTCAGCTGAAAGTCGATTCATGTATGGCCGGCTTAACTGCTAGCCGACCAGTTATACTGCGGCAGGTTGGCACGGCTGCGCAAATAGCCATAGGTGTACGTCGCTCCTTTAAGACGATCTAGCAGATGCGATGTTCGCCAGGCACCCGCGATCGCTTGTGACAGAGCAGGAACGTGAATCTGTGTGTGTAAACACACAGATCCACGTCCTGTCAGGGGAGTAGAGACAGATTGTGTGTTCCTAGTATGTAGTCACACTGATTGGTCTCCTCCCCTAGTCAGTCCCATTCCCCCCACAGTTAGAACACACCTAGGGAACACAGTTAACCCCTTGATCGCCCCCCTAGTGTTAACCCCTTCCCTGCCAGTGACATTTATAAAGTAATCAGAGGCTATTTTTAGCTCTGGGAATAAAAACGGATGAGGCCTGTCCCAGCCTAAAAAAGCGCCAAAATGCCTCCATCCCTAAATATTATGTAAAACAAAGAAAAAAATAGTGAAGTTGGGACTTTAAATGAGGAATAGTGGTGTATAAATAGAATAAATTAGATGTCATAGTTCCCTATAGTATAGCATAAATATAAAGTAATAAATCATTAACCAAAATACATTTATTACACAAAAATGTGTTCATAAAAGAGCAATTCATAATCATAATCATCACCATCCTTTATTTATTCTTATTTTCGCCTTTACTTTTATTTCTACATACACTTCTCTTATTCTTTCACTTACTCGTTCATTTAATTTACAATTTTCTTTTTCATTGCCACATAGAAGTGGTCAACAATCACACATGTACACATCTCTCGGCACGACGAAATGCAGCGACTGCATGGTCTGCCTCCCATGACTCCCCGGACATCCTGTTCTGTGGATCTCCCGCCTCAACCCCGGGTGGGACCATCCATGCGGGACCACCTGTCTATTCATCATCCCAACAGTGGCCATAACATGCGGGCTATCTTGTAAGTTAAACTGATACTTTTTCTTTTCTCTTTCCATTTTTGGCTGAGTCTATGGGGAGTTTTGAATCCCCAGAAACCACCTAAACATATCTCTTTACTCATTTAACTCTAGAATACCTCTATGCATCTTACTCCTGACGAGCGGCATACGGCCGCGAAACGTGTTGAGTACACATCCATGGATGCTCTACATAAGCCCATTTCATCAATTATATTACATCATGTATCTATTACATATATGTCGACCATGTATGAATCACGTGTTTATTATCTGATGATGCTTTTATTATTATCATGTCTGTATGTCATTAATTATGTTCCCTTATTGATCATGTGTTATTAAATTAATGATGATTATGATTGTGAATTGCTCTTTTATGATCAAATTTTTGTGTCATAAATGTATTTTGGTTAATGATTTATTACTTTATAATTATGCTATACTATAGGGAACTATGACATCTAATTTATTCTATTTATACACCACTATGCCTCATTTAAAGTCCCAACTCCTCAATTTGTTTCGCTCTGATCGCTATATAAATGTCAATGGTCCCAAAAAAGTGTCAAAAGTTTCCGCAGATTGCGGCCATTACTAGTACAAAAAATAATAATAATAAAAATGCCATAAATCTATCCCCTATTTTGTAGACACTATAACTTTTGCGCAAACCAATTAATATACGCTTATTGCGATTTTTGTTACTAAAAATATGTAGAATACATATTGGCGTAAACTGACAAAGAATTTTTATTTTATTTTTGGTTTTTTTGGATATTTATTTTAGCATAGTACAAAGTATTGTGTTTTTTTCAAAATTGTCACTCTTTTTTTGTTTAGAGCACAAAAAATGAAAACCGCAGAGGTGATCAAATGTCACCAAAAGAAAGCTCTATTTGTGGGGAAAAAAGGACATTTTGTTTGGGTACAACGTCACACGACCACGCAATTGTCAGTTAAAGCGACGCTGTGTTGTATCGCAAAAAATGGCCTGGTCATTAAGGGGGCAAATCCTTATGGGGCTGAAGTGGTTAAAGGTCTCATTTATAACGGAGAGTGGTTCTCGTGGTTACCCACACCTCGGCCTGCATTTTAGAACCCATTCATAAAATGCACGCCATGATGTTAAGCCTATGGTGTTCCGTAGCAAGCAGTTTATAAATGAGTCACAAGCTGCACCTCAGCCTGCTTTTTCGACCCATTCACTAAGTGCAGGTCATGATGTTAAGCCTGCAGTATCCCATAATTAGATGTCTATAAATAGGTCTTAAACAGCACGTCAGTCTGCTTTTTCAGCCTATCCACAAAATGCGGGTCATGGTGTTGAGCCTGCGATGTCCATAATGAACAGTTTATAAGTGGGCCATAAACTGCACCTTAGCCTTCTTTTTTGGCCGTCACAAAATGTGGGCCATGGTATTGAGCCTGCGGTACCCCAGGGAGCTATCTCTGCTTTTTCATACATTCCATTTATTTATTTACACTTGAATTCTTTGTGTGTAATGAAGATTCATACATTGGATACATTGCAATGAGCACTTTGACATAACTTTGCTAGGTTACAGAGATTCAGGCAAAGATGTCCAATACAGTATAGAAGTTATGACATTCATTCCATTTATTCAGTATGCTCTGCATGCTTCAGAATCCCTAAGATGCACTAAGTACATCTCTATGGCACATCACTTAACTTTATAAATGTGCAGTATCTGTCTAGTTTCCTCTTTTTTAAAGCAGTGGTATGTCCATTGTAATACCATACTGCTAAAAAGTACAGTAAAACCTTGGATTGCGAGCATAATTTGTTCCAGAAACATGCTTGTAATCTAAAGCACTCTTATATCAAAGCAAGTTTTCCCATAAGAAATCATGGAAACGCAAATGATTCGTTCCACAACCATTTATGCATAGGTCCTTCAGTTTATAGTCTATATAAAAAGATTATAGCAATGTGATAGGTTGTGTAACCATAAAATGTCCATCCACAAATGGAAGCCTCCACAAGGGGATTAGAAGCAAAATCCAGCAGGAGCGACAGAGTATAAAAGAGAAGAGACACGCTTCTAAAGCCTCGTACACACGACCGGCTTTCTCAGTAAGAAAACAGCTTGGAGAGCTTTTTGCCGTGAAAACCGTTTGTGTGTATGGTTTCTCGACAGGAAAACTGCCGGGAATCTCGACGAGAAAAATAGAGAACCTGCTCTCTATTTTTCTCGTCGTGATTCTCAGCAGAGTGTTTCTTGCCGAGAAAACCGGTCCTCTGTATGCTTACCTGTCCGAGGTAAACCTGTGCATGCTCGAAAAGACTTTGACGCATGCGCGGTACCATTCAAGGTTAGTGTGGGGTGTAGCAAGATGGTGGCGATGGCATCGAATGTGACACGCGCCGGCTCGTCGAAGTCGATGACGTCACCGCGTTCTTGCCATTCAAAAGAACAGCGTTTTTTTGAGTGGCCATCTGTACACAGGGCTTGGCAAGACAAGCTTGCCACGAATCCTGTCGAGAAAACCAATGTTTTTTTTCCGACGGGATTCCCGCCCGTGTGTACAGGGCTTTTGTGTAGCAATATGGTTACATTTAATGAAGGTACAACATTTAGCAACTCACATGGTTGATGATTAAAAGAGGCACATCTAAGTATGCGGGCATCCGGGGTAAAGCTGTCCACATAGTCCATCCTCTGCACCACCGGCTCTCACCGCTGTTAGTCTGCAATTGTGACCGGGAAGATTACCCTGGAGTAGAGCGATCTGAAAGCAAGGCTTGAACCGCTTGTGGACCGCAGTGTGGAAGGGACGACGTCGATGGCGGTGCGGGGGATGGTCCATATGGACAGCTTTAACCCGGATGCCTGCATAATTGGATGTACCTGTTTAATCATCAACCATGTGAGTTGCTAAATGTTGTACTTTCACTAAATGTAACAATATTGCTACACTTAGAGGAGCCTCTCTTCTGTTTTATACTCAGTTGCGACATGACGCTACTTGTATATCAAGACATCATTTGTATATCAAGTCAAAATTTATAAAAAAAAATTGCTTCTCTTGCAAAACGCTCTCAAACCAAGTTACTCTCAAATCAAGGTTTTACTGTATATGTTTACTAGGCTTTTTTTTTTTCATCACATGTGATCGGTTGATCATTGTATTTACCAACCATTGCGTTGCGTAGTGAACAGCACTTTTAGCCACTTGCCAACCAGCCGCCGCAGTTATTCTGCAGCAGGTTGGCTCGGCTGCGCAAATCGCCGTAGGTGTATGTCGGGCTCATACACTGCAATCTGTGGGTGCGCGCGTGTGCCAATTGACCTAGCGGGGCAGCCAATCAGTGGGTCTGGTGGACTCTATGTCCGCCGGCCGCCCGCGATCGTTACCCACAGAGACAGGACGGGGATCTGCCAAAGTAAACAAGGCATATCTCCGTTCTGACAGGGGATGACACACAGATCCTATCTTTCTGCTATGCAGGAAGATTGATCTGTGTGTTGTCCTAGGCAGTCCATTCCCCCACACAGTAAGAAACACACTGAGGGAACACATTTAACCCTTTGATCGTCCCTGGTGTTACCCCCAACCCTGCCAGTGTCATTAGTACAATGTCAGTGCATATTTTTAGCACCCACAGTTAGAAACACTCCCTAGGTAACACAATTACCCCCTACTGTAAACCCCTTCCCTGCTAGTGACATTTACACAGTAATCAGTGCATTTTTATAGCACTGATCACTCTATAAATGCCAATGGTCCCAAAAATGTGTCAAAGGTGTCCGATCCGTTCGCCATAATGTTGCAGTCCCGATAGAAATCGCTAATCATTACTAGTAAAAAAAAAAATATATAATAAAAATGCCATAAATTGTTCCCATATTTTGTAGACGCTATAAATTTTGTGCAAACCTATCAATATACACTTATTGCAATTTTTATTACCATATTAAGGAAAACTGAGGAAAAAAATGTGATTTTTAAAAAAAAATTGGGGATATTTACTACAGCAAAAAGTACAAAATATTGTGTTTTTTTTTCAAAATTGTCACTCTTTTTTTGTTTATAGCGCAAAACATTTAAACTGCAGAGGTGATCAAATACCACAAAAAGAAAGTCCTATTTGTGGGAAAAGAAGGACATCAATTTTGTTTGGGTACAACGTTGCACGACCGCGCAATTGTCAGTTAAAGCGACACAGTGCCGTATCGCAAAAAATGGCCTGGTCATTAAGCAGCCAAATCTGCCGGGGCTGAAGTGGTTAAGAAATTCAGACATTCCAACCAACCAGAGCCCAGCGCTCAATTATCCTCTGAGATAATGTTGGTGGTCTCCTCCTCTTTCTCCTCTTAACCTCTAAGGGGATCTTTGTTGGGACCTCCTATGGGTTCCAGTACTGGGGGTTCTGTGCCTTTAAGATAGGTCTGCATTCATTCTGCCCAGATGCCGAGCTCATTTATCAGGGGAATATCAAAATGTATTCATTTTGATTTTATTTATGCTGTTCTAATACTGATACATTTTTCAGCAGCACAGCATCTAAAACACATTTTTTTCTTCAATCCACCTGTGTGGGAACATAAAGTGATACTAGCAGCAGCACTTGAATAACTTACATGTAGTATTGTATTTAACCACTTGCCGACTATCCGCCTTCATTATACTGTGGCAAGTCGGCTCGTTATCACAAATCGCTGTAGGTGTACGTCGGCTATTTTAAGAGCTATAGCAGGCGCGTGTGCGCCCACTGCATGGCAGAGTAGCCAATGCGGGTGGCCGGCAGCTGCGACGTCCACCGGCCACCCGTAATCGCTCCACAGAGAGCCAGAACGGGGATCTGTCAATGTAAACAAACAGATCCCCGTTCTGACAGGGGAGTAGAGAGAGATCTGCTGTTCCTAGTGATCAGGAACAGCAATCTTTCTCCTCCCCCAGTCACTACACTCCCCCCACAGTTAAAAACACCTCCCAGGGAACACATTTAACCCCTCGATCACCACTAGTGTTAACCCCTTCCCTGCCGGAGTCATTTATACAGTAATCAGTACATTTTTATAGCACTGATCGCTGAATAAATGTCACTGGTCACAAAAGTGTCAAAAGTGTCCGATCTGTCCGCCACAATGTCGCAGTCCTGCTAAAAATCGCTGATCACCGCCATTACTAGTAAAAAATATATATATATATATATAATAAAAATGCCATAAATCTTTCCCCTATTTTGTAGACGCTATAACTTTTGCGCAAATCAATCAATATATGCTTATTGCGATTTTTTACCAAAAATATGTCGAAGAATACATATTGGCCAAAACTGATGAAGAAATTATTTTTGGGGGGATATTTATTATAGCAAAAAGTAAAAAATATTTTAATATTTTTTCAAAATTGTCAGCCTTTTTTTTGTTAGTAGCGTAAAAAATAAAAACGGCAGAGGTGATAAATTACCACCAAAAGAAAGCTCTATTTGTGGGAAAAAAAAGGACGCCAATTTTGTTTTGGCACAGCGTCGCACGATTGCGCAATTGTCTGTTAAAATGACGCAGTGCCGTATCTAAAAAAATGCCTTGGGGGAAAATCTTCCAGTCCTTAAAGTGGAAGTAAACACTCCTATCGTTTTCAGACAAGGAAGCTGCCATCTTGGCCTCTGTTTACTCTACAACTGCCAAGATGCTACACATGTGATCAGCTATGACACCAGCCATTGGATGGTTTGACAGTTTGGTTGAGAGCACAACCAATGGGAGTGTTACATTCCCGGCATGTGCCGGAAATGTAAAGTTTTTTTAAAACTGTTAAATGGATGGGTTTACTTCCGCTTTAAGTGGTTATTCACCACCCCTATACTTTTATTACCAAGGTAGCACCGGAGTATCACCCTTTAACCACTTAACGACCGCCCACTGTAAATATACGTCGGCAGAATGGCACCGACAGGCAGAATCACGTATATGTACGTGACTGCCTTTGTATAGTTGGGGGGTCCGATCGGTCCCCCCTTCTTTACAGTGAGCGGCCGTTATTCGTTTGGGAGCGATCAGGGATGAGGGGACAGCCGTTCGATTCTGGCCACCCCCTCTCGATCGCTCCCAGCGAATCGAATCCTTCCCCTGCCTGTGTAATGTTTACACAGGCAGGAGGAAGTGATGTCATCTCTCCTGCGGCGCTCACATATACCGAGCGCCGCACAGGAGAAGATGCAGATTATTGCACAAAACACTACACTGACACCAGGACACATAGGCACATAAATCGCCCCCCCCAGGCCCCCCCAGACACCCCAGATCACCCCCCAGATCACCCCCCAGCCCCCAGTCACAGTGTCACTGATTGCAGTGACCATTTATTTACTGATCACTGCAATCAGTGACATTTGTGACTGTAAAAGTGTCACTACATTTAGTTTTAGGTCCAGTGTAGCCCCCTAACCCCCCCTAATAAAGGTTTAACCCCCTGATCGCCCCCCAGATAACCCTTTCACCCCCTAGCACCGCCGTCGCTAAGCGATCATTTTTCTGATCGCTGTCTTAGCGTCGGTGATGCAGATCGGTAGCCAGTAATGTTTTTTAGGTTCGCCGCAGGTTTTTATAGCGTCAGGTACCCCCATATATTACCTAATAAAGGTTTAACCCCCTTGATCGCACCCCCAGATAACCCTTTCACCCCCTATCACCACTGTCGCTAAGCGATCATTTTTCTGATCGCTGTCTTAGCGTCGGTGATGCAGATCGGTAGCCAGTAATTTTTTTTAGGTTCGCCGCAGGTTTTTATAGCGTCAGGTACCCCCATATATTACCTAATAAAGGTTTAACCCCCTTGATCGCCCCCCAGGTAACCCTTTCACCCCCTATCACCACTGTCACTAAGCGATAGTTTTTCTAATCGCTGTCTTAGTGTCGGTGATGCCGATCAGTAGCCAGTATTTTTTTTTAGGTTCGCCGCAGGTTTTTATAGCGTCAGGTACCCCCATATATTATCTAATAAAGGTTTAACCCCATAATTGCCCCTAGTTAACCCTTTCACCCCCTATCACCACTGTCGCTAAGCGATCGTTTTTATGATCGTTGTCTTAGTGTCGGTGATGCCGATAGGTAGCCAGTAATTTTTTTTTAGGTTCGCCGTCAGGTTTTTATATAGCGTCAGGAACCACATATATATTACCTAATAAAGGTTTTAACCCCCTAATTGCCCCTAGTTAACCCTTTCACCAGTAATCACCATATAAGTGTTACGGGTGACGCTGGTTAGTTAGTTTGCTTTTTATAGTGTCAGGGCACCCGCCGTATATAACCCAATAAAGGTTTAACCCCCTGATCGCCCGTCGGGTGATATCAATTAGGTTTTAGCGTCAGAGAGGGTCTGCGTCACACCCCAGGCAGCATCAGGTTAGTGCCAGTAGTGCTAACACCCACGCGTTAAGCATACACCCCCCTTAGTGGTATAGTATCTGAACAGATCAATATCTGATCTGATCAGATCTATACTAGCGTCCCCAGCAGTTTAGGGTTCCCTAAAACGCAGTGTTAGTGGGATCAGCCCAGATACCTGCTCTTGCCCAATGGCGAACGCAAGCGTCGGTCTCGCGTCATATGTAAACAGCAATTGCACCATGCATGTGAGGTATCACCGCGAAGGTCAGATCGAGGGCAGTAATTTTAGCAGTAGACCTCCTCTGTAAATCTAACGGCGTAACCTGTAAAGGCTTTTAAAGGCTTTTAAAAATGTATGTAGTTTGTCGCCAATGCGCGTTTGTGCAAAATTTTAAAGCTTGTCGTGTTTGGTATCTATGTACTCGGCCTAAGATCATCTTTTTTATTTCATCAAACATTTGGGCAATATAGTGTGTTTTAGTGCATTAAAATTAAAGAAAGTGTATTTTTTCCCCAAAAAATGCGTTTGAAAATCGCTGCGCAAATACTGTGTAGAAAAAAAAAATGCAACACCCACCATTTTAATCTGTAGGGCCTTTGCTTTAAAAATATATATAATGTTTGGGGGTTCAACATAATTTTCTTGCAAAAAAAAAATATGTTTTCATGTAAACAAAAAGTGTCAAAAAGGGCTTTGCCTTCAAGTGGTTAGAAGAGTGGATGTAAGCTTCCTAATGTTGTGTATAAAATGCCAGAACAGTTCAAAACCCCCCCAAATGACCCCATTTTGGAAAGTAGACACCCCAAGCTATTTGCTGAGAGGTATGGTGAGTATTTTGCAGATCTCGCTTTTTGTCACAAAGTTTTGAAAATTGAAAAAAAATATATTTTCTTTCTTCATTTTCAAAAACAAATGAGAGCTGCAAAATACTCACCATGCCTCTCAGCAAATAGCTTGGGGTGTTTACTTTCCAAAATGGGGTCATTTGGGGGGGGTTTGTGCTATTTTGGCATTTTATGGCCTTCGAAACTGTGATAGGTAGTGAGGAGTGAAATCAAAAATTTGTGCCTAGAAATCCTGAAGGCGGTGCTTGGATTTCGGGGTCCCGTACGCGGCTAGGCTCCCAAAAAGTCCCACACATGTGGTATCCCCGTACTCAGGAGAAGAATCAAAATGTATTTTGGGGTGTAATTCCATATATAACCATGGCATGTGTGAGCAATATATCATTTAGTGACAACTTTTTGTAATTTTGTAATTTTGTATTTTTTTTGTCATTATTCAATCACTTGGGACAAAAAAAAAATATTCAATGGGCTCAACAGGCCTCTCAGCAATTTCCTTGGGGTGTCTACTTTCTAAAATGGGGTCATTTGGGGGGGGTTTGTGCTATTTTGGCATTTTATGGCCTTCAAAACTGTGATAGGTAGTGAGGAGTGAAATCAAAAATTTGCGCCCTTAGAAATCCTGAAGGCAGTGCTTGGTTTTCGGGGGCCCGTACGCGGCTAGGCTCCCAAAAAGTCCCACATATAACCATGGCATGTGTGAGCAATATATCATTTAGTGACAACTTTTTGTAATTTTTTTTTTTTTTTAGTCATTATTCAATCACTTGAGACAAAAAAAATATATATTCAATGGGCTCAACATGCCTCTCAGAAATTTCCTTGGGGTGTCTACTTTCCAAAATTGGGTAATTTGGGGGGGTTTTGTACTGCCCTGCCATTTTAGCACCTCAAGAAATGAGATAGGCAGTCATAAATTAAAAGCTGTGTAAATTCCAGAAAATGTACCCTAGTTTGTAGACGCTATAACTTTTGCGCAAACCAATAAATATACGCTTATTGACATTTTTTTTACTAAAGACATGTGGCTGAATACATTTTGGCCTAAATATATGACTAAAATTGAGTTTATTCAATTTTTCTTATAACAAAAAGTAGAAAATATCTTTTTTTTTTCAAAATTTTCGGTCTTTTTCCGTTTATATTGGAAAAAAAAAAAAATCGCAGAGGCAATCAAATACCATTAAAAGAAAGCTCTATTTGTGGGAAGAAAAGGACGCAAATTTCGTTTCGGTACAACATTGCATGTCTGCACAATTTACAGTTAAAACAGTGCAGTGCAAAATTCTGAAAACAGCTCTGGTCCTTTAGCTACCAAATGGTCCGGGGCTTAAGTGGTTAAATCATTTCTGCCGTAATGTGTTAGCATGCAGTTATGGCAGAACACTGCAGGAGCCCCATTTAAAAAAAAAAAAAAAAAGTGATAGAGTTTACCACTGCTTTAATTATCATTTCCTCCAAAATAGATATTTTAGATGTGACCCTGTGCCATAAGGTTCGAGCCACACCCACCCTCTAAAACCAAGACAAGAGAATATACAGTGTCTTTATTTATGTTTTCTAATACAAATAATGTACTAGAAAGAGTATATGGAGGAGCCATTGGGTGGCTGAACACACAATTATCCAGCGTAAAATGTATTTTTAGTAGACGTACCCTTTAAATTTAGGCATGAAAGTAGGGTAAACAAGGCTGTACTTTTCACAGTTTATTCCCTATGTAAAAACCAGACGCCATAAATAATGCAAAGATTGTATTTATATACATAAAATTACTGTCTAACCTATTACCGCCACAAATCCTATTCCAATATGCTCCACCACAACTTGAATATTAATGCGTATGGAGTTTGGCCAAAAGAAACTCTCATATAACTCACAATACATCTTAATTATCCTCTTTTGGGACCTGAGGGCAGAGTGGTGTATGAGATAATCCAAAGAGACCTAATGATTTCCTCTTTCATTCTTAGCATAACTAGTTCATTAAATAAGAAACATAGGTAGAATAAGTAAGGGGGGAGCACGGTTCCCCGTGTGACCAAGCCAGGCCTGTATTAATGAAGAGATTTGATTAACAGCTGCCACTGTTTGTCATGAATTGAAACATGTCCCCACCATAGAAATTTATAGGCTCTAACGATGAAGGTGTGAATAAATCAACCATATATATGCACAATGTATTCATGTAACGTCCCCTGGTATTTCCACCTGTGAATATCTTCTAAATCATTAACTTACCTTGGTACTAAGAGGAAATACAAATGCAAGAGAGATCAAATCACCAAGGACTAAACACAATTTCATTAAAGGAATTCACAATGTTTATAATAAAAAGCAAGTTTGCTGCATAAATACGGAATCTGCCATCCAAAAAAAAAATCAAAAAAAAAAAACGCAGAGGCAGTAAAAAGTACCGTAAATAGATGAATTCCTGTGTTCATTAGAATTGAGTGATTTCAGTCAAATTAATTTTGCCATAATATTAACAATTTTGGAGTTGATCAAATTTAACAAAAAACAAAATAAAAAAACTCTCCAATTCATTAACCAAACAGCTTAGATGAAATTTGCTTAAAAAGTACACATTTGTCCTTTTTTTTTTGTTTGAGAGTTTTTTTTTCTGGGGTGTATTAGAGTAGTTTAATCTAAAAAAAAAAATTGCGTTATTTGTATTTTTTCCTATCATTTTTCAATTGTTATTTCTGTTTCATTGCTTTATATTTTTAAATACCTTTTTTAATATATATATTTTTTTCATTATGTTTTTTTTTAAATGTAGCGGCCTCACCCCATCTCCTTTGTCTAGAGGTATGTCACACGACAGGGTGAGATGCGCTACAGCCCATGTCCTCCCCATAGCTGTGGGTGAGGTGAAGGCCAGTACCAGATATTTCCTCGGGCCTATGTGCTTTGTTCTAGAATACAGTCCTGCTGTGTCAACACTTCCCTTTGCTCCCATTAACCAGAGTTCCACACACCGATCACAGTCCAACTCTTGCTTTATTGTACATCTCACAATAAACAGTGCTTCAGTAGCCAACTGGTTGCGACTTGATAACATTTTGATACTGGGGGTGAGCAGGTCGAGGCACTATCCTGGTTATCAACTAAACCACTGCGATTTCGCCAGCGGTTACTATAGCATTCAGCCAGGAAGGACTTAAAATCTGAGAGTCTCTACCAGCAACTCAAGAGAACGTAGATTGGAGTACCTTCGCTGCGCTGCGGCCCCTGTCAGGGGAAGATGTCCCTCCAAGGGAGTTACCAGAGGCCCATCCGTCACTGGGTTAATGCTGCTCCAGACTCTCCGGACGGGTAACCTCCCGGCCTCCTCACCTCAGACATGGGCCCCATCCACCTCAGGGACCCTCGGATGTCTCCACCCTCGCGGGATCCAGTCGAAGTCACTGGACCCCAGGCCTCCTAGTTCAGTACCTCACCCCAGGCTGAAGGTGCCTGGGATGGACTCCGACTCCATTCCGGTCAGGCCTAGGGTACCTGAGCCGGAATCCAGAACCCGCCCGCACCCAGGCCTAAGGTGCCTGGGCGCGTGAAGAACTTCCTCCAGAAGACCTCGTGGTTAGGGCGTCTCCCCCTTTTATCTCCTCCCATCGACACCACGGCAGGTTCCCCGCCCTCGCCGTACCATCTCCGGAAAGGGACAAAAAGGCTAGCACTGTAATGGCAAATCTACCTTGAGCCTTCAGGTACCCCGCCACCCAGAGGCCAAATAGATTATTACACCATCCAATCCTCCACGAACACAAGTGGTCCACTATCCCTATACTTCCACACCTGGGTGTCCCACATAAATTTAGAGACCCCGCTACATAAATATTAAGAATCATGGGGGATTATTTTTTGGCATAAGAATAGGTCCAGAATAGTTAAAAGGAGTTTGTGTAACTCCTTTTAAAGCCCATTGCACTGTAAAAATCTCCTGTTTTCAGGGAATTTTCAAGAAATAAAACTCTCAATTTAATTCACTAATAGGATTCATAAACACAATTCATTAACCATGCAGCTTAGATGATTTTTTTTTTTTTTTTTGGGTGTATTAGGGTAGTTTTATTTTTTATTTTATTTTAGTGTTATTTGTATTTTTTTCCTATCATTTTGCAATTGTTATTTCTGTATCATTGCTTTATATTTTTATATACCCTTTTTGATAATTTTTTTCCCATTATGTTTTTTTTTAATTAATAAGAATCATGGGGGATTATTTTTTGGCGTAAGAATAGTTCCAGAATAGTTAAAAGGAGTCCTTTTAGGCTTGGTTCACACCTAATACCGATGAAGCTCCCAGCAGGGGTCCTGTGCATCCCTGTTCACCATTTCATGTCCAAATTTTGGATGAATTTGGATCTGAAAAGGACCAAAAGACGCACAGGGCTCTTGTGCAAATTCGCACCGGAGCCACAGCAGAGATATGTGAACTGGCTCCATACCGACTCTATAGAGAGCTGGTCAAAATCTCCTGCTATTGTGAACTGGATGCGGGGAACCCGCATCCAAATCGCAATGGTGTGAGCCCGGCCTGAAAGCCCATTGCACTGTAAAAAATAAATAAATAAATAAATAAACCTAATACCACGTTAATTTTGAATTTCCTACTATGAATGCAAAGAATGCAAAAATAGCAAATTTTTGCTGATATCTCCTGTTTTCAGGGAATTTTCAGGAAATAAAACTATCAATTTATTTCACTTCTAGGGTTCATAAACACAAATGTGATTAATTGGGGGTATATTTAGAAAAAAATTCCCTGTGCGATTATCTCAAACATTTACACAGCTGACACAAATAATCCCTATAATTGTCCCAGTACATTTGTTTCCTATGATTACCAGTTCTTAGGTTTTCCTAAAATACCCTAATCAGAAAAATACCACATTATGGCCACTAGATGAAGCTGTTAATCATTGGAAATAAACATATTAGGCTAATTACAGGAATTGTTCATGAGGGCTGTGAGGAATGCATTTGCACAGCCATTTCTTTTTCTTTTTTTTTGTTTGAAAGATTTGCAAATTTTTTCTCTTTGCTTGAGACATTCGCACAGCATATTTTTTTCTTTTTGCTTGATTCATCAAAATAACATTTTTTTTGCTAAAAAGACCCCTAAGTGCCGGTTCACACAGGGGCAACCCGACTTTACAAGGTGACTTCAGCGCGACTTCAGCGCAACTTGGAGCAACTTACAACGTGACTTAAAGTTGCCTCCAGGACAGGCGACTTTGGCTGTGGCCAATCACAGAATAATCAGCTTTGTGGGAGGGAGGGGTTTGCCTGAGTATACTATTTTCTTTTCCTGTAAAGTTGCTTCAGTTAAGATGGAGATCCGACTTTGGAGGCGACTTCCATTGAAATCAATGGGTACAAGTTGCCTAGAAGTCGCCTTGAAGTAGTACAGGAACCTTTTCTGAAGTCGGAGTGTAGTAGTGTACATTAAGACGGCTCTCATTGACTAACATGGGATTTCTGATGTCAAGCGACTTGGGGGCGACTTGAGGTCTGACAAGTCGGATACCAAGTCGCTGTAGTGTGAACCAGTGTCCTATCATTCTGGTTCCCCCTTTAGATAGTGCCCGGGTTGGACTGCGCATGCGCAGCCTGAGATCACGGAAATCTCCGAACCTGATCAGCTCTTTTTCAGGTGTACACGGCGCATGCGCGGCTCGGGGTGGGGCGGGTTATCCAGGCTCATTCTTTACCATCCCCGTGGACATGGAGCTTATTAAAAAAAAAGCCAGGAGGCCGAGCGAGCGAAGCGAGGACGTGAGGCCGACTGGCCACTTACAGCGAATTCCACGTCGCCCTGGGACCTGTTGCAATAACAACTGTGAGCGGCCTGTTAACTGCGCATGCTCCAAGAACAGCTGATGGAACAGATGTTCAGTCTCGGAGATTTCCGTGATCTCCGCTTGCGCATGCGCAGTCCAACCCGGGCACTATCTGATGGGGGACCCATACTGATAGAACACCGGCACTTAGTGTCCTGCACTAAGTCAATCATGCTTACTTAGTATGAATCCACACATCATAATCACACAATTCAAGCTATTATTTTCAACTTTTTTTTTTTTCTCACTTAATTTTAATTGAGTTTTTGTGTTTATACAAGTAACATCTATTTATTTACATTTTGAGTGTTACAGTTAGGAGTGGAGTTAGAAAGAGTTTATACTGTTAGGTCTTTATTTCTTTATGTGACCCCTTTGGGGAAATCCCACGTTCTCTGTCCTAAGGATACCTTTACAGAGAGTGAAAGTGTCACCAAGATAGCAATGGACAGAAAAAGAACATTGTCAGATATTCTATTCCTTCCTTATGCAATAAATTTAAAAAAAAGTAATAATAAAAAATAAAACATAAAGAAATAAATATATATATATATATATATATATATATATATATATATATATGTGTAGCGGGGTCCTCAAATTGATGGGATACACCTGGGGAATAGTGTGACCCAGGTGTATAATTGTGTTAGGGTTCAGACCCCTTTTTGTTTCGTGGAGGATTGGAGGATGTAGTATTCTCCTTTGCCTGTGGGTGGCAGGGTACCCACAGGCTTCAGGTAGAATCATCTCCTGCAGTGCTCCCTGTTTTGTTCCTTCCCGGAGATGGTATGGCTGGGGCGGGGAACCCGCCGGGCCGTTGATGGGAGGAGATAAAAGGGGGAGACGCCCTTACCACGAGGTCTTGCGGAGAAGGAGGTCCTCGGAGGAAGAGGGTGGCGGTCCGCACCCAGGCCCCTCAGGCCTGGGTGCTGGAGATCCAGGAGTCTGGTCCAGGTGCCCATGGCCTGGTCCGGAGTCATGTTGGCGTCCATCCCAGGCACCTTTAGCCTGGGGTGAGGTACTATCGAGGAGGCCTGGGGCCCAGTACCTTCGACTGGGTCCCGCTAGGGTGGACTGTCCGAGGGTCCCTGAGCGGAGGGACTCGTATCTGAGGTGAGGAGGCCAGAGAGGTTACCCACTGGAGACCCGGAGCAGCACCAACCCGGTGACAGTGGGCCTCTGGGAACTCTCTTGGGAGGACACATCCCCCTGATAGGGGCCACAGCGTATCGAAGAGGGCTCCATTGCTGTTCATAGGGGTTGCTGGAAGAGACCCCATCTTTCCTGTTCTGTAACAGCCGGATTGGCTTAGGCGCCGCTGGTCATAGTATAGTGGCATAGAACTTAAACTTTAGGAAGTGCCTCGATCTGCTCGCCCCACCGTTGGCAAGGTTATAGGTCCCAACCAGTTTGCTGCAAAAGAACTGTTTATTGTGCTTTGCGTATTGGAGTGTCAAATAAACAAGTGTTGGACCTTTCTCCGGTGTGTGAACTCCAGTTACTGGAAGCAAAGGGGAGGCTGGTGAGCTTGCAATTACAGACTCAGTGCATTCACAGAACACACCGGCCCGAGGAAACATCAGTAAGTGGCCTTCACCTCCCTACTACAATGGGGAGGACATGGGCCGTGGCGCATCTCACTCTCACAACCCAGGAACCCCTAGACATGAGTTGGTGTGTAACCGATAAAGATGGAGGGAGAGTGAGGCCGCTACACGTGGGGGCTCGTGAGTCCGGGATAGAGTGTGTTCTAGAGATGGACTTGAGAATGTCTACATTTGAACTTTGCTGCCCAGAGGAGTTCCGAGCAGATCGGCCATATTACTGGCCAAAGTGCGTCCCTGCTCGGAGTTGTGGAAATGACCCTAACACGGGAAAGGCCCATGCGGAGGAGCGGAAAAAGGGAGAGGTCCAGCCGTGTGACGTACTGCACGTGGGGACTGTTAACGCACTGCGCCACGAGGCACCCCATGGCGACATCGTTCGTGGGCGGAGTCAAGAGGAAGCCCGCGAAAATGTACAGCTCATGGGAGGAGTCTGGCCAAGTGTGGGGATACACGTGGAGACTCTGGCGCGGGGTCAGTGCATGATGGAGCAGCAGATAGTCGGGATGACCTCAAGTGCCCCGTGGATTATGGTTCCTCACCCCACGAGAATGACTTCCTTTGCTGCCCCCATCACAGACACGGGGATAAGACTTAGGCCCCGAGGGCGGTTGGCTCTGTACACTTGCAGAGACACGGAGGCCCTCGGTGTGATCTGTCCCGGCTGCTCGGGACTGGTGGTCACCCTGAAGCCATTCGGGCGATGTGAGGAGTGCAGAGAATTCCTTTTTGAGGTCGAGTCGTCCACAGCAAGGCCCCGGGCCCTTCGCCTCAACCACCTCACGGGTACCGCTACTCCGGAAGGGGAGATCAAGGCCTTTGTCGAGGTTCCCGTGCGCGCTGACCAGGGCGATGGACTGCCCAACAGAGAAAAATCCGAGGATGCTGCCTCGGTCGCCACAAGTTCTCTGCTCCCACCCCCGAAGAGGAAAGTTGGCCTAGTACAGGCATCCTATGGACGTGGTCGAGCTTCACCCCGCTGCTTGCCTGGCCTGGATGGCGCCGGTCGAGAAGGAAGTCCCGGACATCCCAGTCCTCTACAAGGGTCAGGTGAGCCAGGGGCTGGGACTGTGGTGGTGGTTGGAGGTGTCGGGGGCCCATTGGAGGTGGAGCCCCCCAGGGAGGATGATTCTGTGTCCACCGGAAGATATCTGCCTGCGGAGATGTATGACACCTCCAACCTAGAGTCGCTGTCTGACTGCGGAGATGATGGCGAGATAGACGAACTGTTCAGCCACAAGGGCTGGGATAGAATGCCACTTCTTGCTTCCCGTGCGGTACGGGATTCACCTATGTACACAGGAGACAGCACACCTCGGGTGGAAGACCCGCAGCTTACGAGGGAACCTACCCCTCCACCGGTGTCCTCACCTACTGTTACCTCACCTGCTTTGGTTGTGGGGACACCCCGCACTTCTCTGAGAGCGCCGAAAGTCAGTTTCAGGGAGCTGGTAAAGGCACCTCGGCATCCGGAAGCTATTGTGCTGCCTGGAACTGGAGAGAAAGCCACTATGCCACCTTTGGCCCGCTTGCAGAGACTGTTTTGCCACAAAGTAGCTCGGGAATATGGGTGGGAGTACCCGTATCTGCCCCGGGACTTGCTATTTGAGGTGGAAGTCTGGAGAGCAAGATGGTATGACGAGTTTGTGTGGGACAAGTTGAAGGTGCCTCATGCTCGCAGGTACCTGGAATGTGTGCCGGCAGTGTCTAAGAGGTTTGAGGACTGCAGAGCTGAATGGAAATTGGGGCGCCATATCCATGCTGACAAGATAGTCATTTGCAGAAGAGAAGGAGAAGATGTCGAGTATTCGATAGAGGCATTTGACAAACACCTGAAACCCCTGTATCTGCCGGATCCAAAGTTTTACTTATAGGAGAAAAGAACTCCTGTTTATTTCCTTTGTGCACTTGAACTTTCTGGAAGAGCCATTCCCAGACACCCAGGACTGTGCCCTGCTTTTGTTTTTATTTGGGCTTTTCTTTTTCTCATTGGAGACTAGGGGCTGTTGTGTTTTTTTGTGTTTCCCCTTTTCTTCATGTGCCAAAGGCAAGGACATTTGGGAATAGTGGCAGAGTAGGGAAAAGCTGGAAGAACGAAGACTCGTTGAGTGTCATGACCGCGGCGTTGTCACCAGGTGGCAGTGTTGCGCAACAAATGTTTGAAAATGTTTCACACACACATCACCTTGCTTGTTGGAGTGAGTGGGTCTCTCGGCTGACGGGCCCACTCATGCCAAATGACACGAAATTATGTTAGGATGTTGTTTTTTTTCTTTCCCCTGCAGGAGGATCGTCAATCAAGATCATTGAGAGTGGGTGGCTCTTAGACAGTGTGGGAGAGGGGTTGTGATTATGCAGATGTTTAAAGTGTTTTATGACATAAGTTGTTTTCTATGTTCCCCATTCCCTGAGCAGGTCTTGGCACTTGGGAAAAATTTAGAGGAACTGCCTCAGGGGTTTCACTCCATGTCACCACTTTATGGGAGGCATGGGTGTGCACCTGACGCTGGGGACCAGCGTCCAATCACAGGGGGGAATGTGTAGCGGGGTCCTCAAATTGATGGGATACACCTGGGGAATAGTGTGACCCAGGTGTATAATTGTGTTAGGGTTCAGACCCCTTTTTGTTTCGTGGAGGATTGGAGGATGTAGTATTCTCCTTTGCCTGTGGGTGGCAGGGTACCCACAGGCTTCAGGTAGAATCATCTCCTGCAGTGCTCCCTGTTTTGTCCCTTCCCGGAGATGGTATGGCTGGGGCGGGGAACCCGCCGGGCCGTTGATGGGAGGAGATAAAAGGGGGAGACGCCCTTACCACAAGGTCTTGCGGAGAAGGAGGTCCTCGGAGGAAGAGGGTGGCGGTCCGCACCCAGGCCCCTCAGGCCTGGGTGCTGGAGATCCAGGAGTCTGGTCCAGGTGCCCATGGCCTGGTCCGGAGTCATGTTGGCGTCCATCCCAGGCACCTTTAGCCTGGGGTGAGGTACTATCGAGGAGGCCTGGGGCCCAGTACCTTCGACTGGGTCCCGCTAGGGTGGACTGTCCGAGGGTCCCTGAGCGGAGGGACTCGTATCTGAGGTGAGGAGGCCAGAGAGGTTACCCACTGGAGACCCGGAGCAGCACCAACCCGGTGACAGTGGGCCTCTGGGAACTCTCTTGGGAGGACACATCCCCCTGATAGGGGCCACAGCGTATCGAAGAGGGCTCCATTGCTGTTCATAGGGGTTGCTGGAAGAGACCCCATCTTTCCTGTTCTGTAACAGCCGGATTGGCTTAGGCGCCGCTGGTCATAGTAAGGTGGCATAGAACTTAAACTTTAGGAAGTGCCTCGATCTGCTCGCCCCACCGTTGGCAAGGTTATAGGTCCCAACCAGTTTGCTGCAAAAGAACTGTTTATTGTGCTTTGCGTATTGGAGTGTCAAATAAACAAGTGTTGGACCTTTCTCCGGTGTGTGAACTCCAGTTACTGGAAGCAAAGGGGAGGCTGGTGAGCTTGCAATTACAGACTCAGTGCATTCACAGAACACACCGGCCCGAGGAAACATCAGTAAGTGGCCTTCACCTCCCTACTACAATGGGGAGGACATGGGCCGTGGCGCATCTCACTCTCACAACCCAGGAACCCCTAGACATGAGTTGGTGTGTAACCGATAAAGATGGAGGGAGAGTGAGGCCGCTACATATATATATATATATATATATACACATATACTATAAAATATATATATATATATTGTAACAGCAGGCAGGTAAAATCACCAGGTTGCATCCAGGATGGGAGATATATATGTCCTAGATTCAGGCTTTATGCCAGTTTATACCACTAGGGGGAGTGCTGGGAGTCTTGCAGGGGAAGAGTTAATGAGCCCAGCTGAATCAAGTGGGCTCATTATGGCCTCTACAAGAACTCCCAGCATGCTAAGGGAGATGCTCCAACCTGGAACCAGATCTGTGTGGATAGTCTGGGGAGTGTGATCTCTGTGCGGTGAGCCAAAGCCTGTGTGGTTATTACTTAGAACTTCTAAAAGCAGGGAGCTAGGGACTGGGACAGCACAAGGCTGTACCCAGTTGTTAGTTAGGGACACCAACGTGTGTAGTGAGCGGTCAAGTTGACCAGGATTTATTTTCCTGTTTCTTTTGTTTTTGCTGTATTTTTTTGTCTGTATATAGTTCAAATAAAACCACACCCTTTTGTTTTCTCCTACCACTGTCTGCTGTGCCTGTTTTTGTGTGGTGAACTCATCCAGGGGGTCACACACACACCCGCTGCTGAGTTAACCCCCTCACAATATATATATATATATACTGCATATATATATATATATGTTTATCCCTTGAAGAAATTCACTTTCATTTGATGCTTTGACATGGAGCTTGGACTTCCAGGCTTGCAAGGAATAATACTGTATTATAATACATCTATTTAATTCATAATATTGCTGAGCTGTGTCACAATAAACCATGTACTTTCGGAACACCCAAATTTCACAGTGCCCACCAATAAATGAGGCACTATGGCATACTTTGTGTGGTGTACTTACTTTAGCTGGCAGAACTCTGTCCATGCTGTGCAAAGGCTAGTTGGTTGTGTTTGCTCTGCAAGCCAAAGGTCCCCCAGGCCCCTCCAGGCAAACACCAGGGTAACAAACCTTTGTGTCAAGATTCTGGTCCATTTTTTTTTTTTAGAACTTCTTGTTTTTGGACAATCAGCATCTGCCTTGACACATTCCTTGATGTTTAGATTTAAGCAGGCCATAGATGACTTGTTTTCTTTCATTAAGCCAGCAGGCAAAACAAATAAACAAACAAAAAAAAAGAATAAAACATTCCTTCATTCACACAATCGAGGTGGATGGTGGACTCCTCCCAGCTGACAATATATTTTGATATCGGGGACTCTCTATCAGAATACACTAATCAGTGATTGCAGCCGCTGATTTAGATTTTTTTTTCCCAACAAGCCTGTTTTTCAGAAATTGACTGTTAAGCCTCGTACACACGATCGGATTATCCGACGGGAATTGTGTGATGACAGGCTGTTGTTGGAAAATCCGACCGTTTTTTTGCTCCATCGGACAATTGTTGTCGGATTTTCTGCCAACAAATGTGGGATAGCATGCTTTAAAATTGTCTACCAACAAATGTCTGTTGATGGTTTATCCGTTCGAGTGTACACAAGTCCATCGGACAAAACTCCAAAGTACAAACACGCATGCTCACCATAACACAACATTAGCAGAAGTTGCCCAAAGGGTGGTGCTAAAGAGCTGAAAAAACACGTTGTTTCGTGTTTGTTGGCCGGCAATTTTTTGCCGTTTGTATGCAAGACAAGTTCCTGGCCAACGCCCTCCAGACAAAAGTCCTACGCTTTGTCCACAGAAAATCCGATCGTGTGTACGAGGCTTTAGATCGACTTCTGTTGAACGGGAGCAGCCACACATGCATCAAAATTCAGCTGGTCCATGCTGTACAGGCTGCATTTTAATCCATCTATGGCCAGATTAACCACTTGCCCTTCGGAAGATTTACCCCCTTCATGACCAGGCCATTTCTTGCTATACGGCTCTGCGTTAATTTAACTGACGATTGCGTGGTTGTGCGACACTGCACCCAAACACAACTTCTTTCTTTTTTTTCCCCCACAAATAAAGCTTTCTTTTGGTGGTATTTGATTACCGCTGCGGTTTTTATTTTTTGCGCTGTAAAAAAAGACTAAATTTTGAAAAAAAAACAACATTTTTAACTTGCTGCTATAAAACATATCCAATAAAAAAATGTATTTAGGCCAATATGTATTCTGCTACATATTTTTTGTAAAAAAATCCCAATAAGCGTATATTGATTAGTTTGCGCAAAAGTTATTGCGTCTACAAACAATGGGATATTTTTATGTTTTTATTTTTTATTTTACAAGTAATGGCAGCAATCAGCGACTTAAAGCATGGCTGCGATATTTCAGCGGACAAATTGGACACTAACTGACACTGTTAACACTTTTTTGGGAACCGGTGACACTAATACAGTGATCAGTGATAAAAATATGCACTGTCACTATACCAACATATGACACTGGCTGGGAAGGGGTTAACATCAGGGGCAATCAAAGGATTAAATATGTCCCTTGTCAGTGCTTGTGTACTCTGGGGAGGTGCTTTTACAAAGGGAAAGCATAGATCGTGTCTCTGCTTTGAAGGAACACATGATAAATGCCCTCCCTACTGGTAGAACAGTTATCTGCCTTGTTTACATATGCAGATCACCGTTCTGCCTATGTACTGAACAATCAGCGGGTGCCAGTGGACATAGAATCTGCAGTAACCGCCTCTGGGCTTCCATTGTGTGTGATCACAGAGGAAGAGAGCCGCCGGCAGCGCGCCCCAGACCCGGAAGCGTCAGATCCCATACTAGGTACGTGATCCGGGACAGCCGTGCTACTTTGTCACCGTATATCTAAGTTATACAGTCGGCAAGTGGTTAAAGGGGTTGTAAAGGCTACAGGTTTTTACCATAATGCATTTTCTGCAAATAAATCTTTTAGATGCAGCTTTGCCTCATCCCCCCCCCCTATGTACTTACCTAAGCCTGATCTTGGTCCAGAGCTGTGCACAAGAGCAGCAGTGCTGCTCTCTTTCCCTCCTCACTGGACTCAGTGGGAGCAGCAGGAGCCATTGGCTGCGGTCAATCAAATCCAGTAATGAGGGAGTGGGGGGCGAGATTGAGCCGTACTGTGTGTGTCAATAGAGGCACTGCTCAGGGCAAGCTAACATGACTGCCCACAAGCAGATTGCTGGGGGGGGGGTTACTCGAAGGCAGGAGGAGCCAGGAGTGGCAGCAGGGGAACCCAGAAGAGGAGGATGGGGGCAGCTCTGTGCAAAACCATTACACAGAGCAGGTAATTATAACATGTTTGTTATAAAAAAAAAAAAGAGACTTAATCACTTTAAGTTGAATGAGTTACCCCTAAGGCTATAAATGCTGGAGTATGCTCCTGACATTAGTAGCAAGGAAGTTACCGTACTTGAATGAATAACAAAACATCGCCAACTTTATAAATCAAGTCCAGTTGCATAGGCGTGCGCACAGGGTGTGCCGGGTGTGCCTGGGCACACCCTAATCACCCCATGTGCATTAGCATTATCCAGGGGTGGCACCAGGTGGGTGGTTGGGGTCCCAGTGGCCAGTGTAAATGTCCCCATTATATTAAAGGCTAGGTTCAACTGTAGGAACACTACACCTATACTTAGGATGTAACAAAATATGCTCCCAATCAACTGTCTCCCACCATCAGAGCCTCCTCCCTGTGACAGCAGGTGGCGTTCATGTGTGTCTGAGCTTTGGGGTGCACACCCTAATGTAATAGGCTGCGCACACCTATGTCCAGTTGAATGTGGCTACTACAAGGTGTAACGGTAGAGTTTCCTGTTAACATATGCATACTTTTATTGTTGAAGAATAAATGAATATCTGTAAAAATACATTTATAAATTCCACAATTTTTTTGTAGATCGGTGTTTAATATTTAAATTACAGCTGAAATAACAGTTTGAAACAAAATTGTTCTTTTTTAACTAATCCCTTGGTTGCCCAAAAACTAACTTGCTGAAAACCACAATCATTTCTGTTCTCAATAGGCAATCAACATTCATAAAGTGAAGAGATCACATCTGAGATGAACAATTTAGACCTTCGGCAGTGGTGACAGCTCTGCGTTTTAGCAGCAGGAAAAATCCCGCCTAACTTGTAGTCAAGGGGGTGGGAGGCACTTCATTTACTAATATTAATGCCAGCGGGACAAAGGAAAAAAAAAACTAATTGATGTAAGGAACTGTCACTGGGAAATAAGTGCTGTTTTTAAGATGCCTGAGTGTAGCAGAGCTGTTCAAACATGATTGACATTCAGGGAACAGTTTCAGACAAGGAAAAGTAAAAAATTCTGCCAGGCTCAATCTCCTTCTTTTCCTACCTAAAGCTGCATTATCATGATAAGTACAGTACAACGCTAGGACTGTGAACGAAAATATCATTCCCCAACTAGAAAGAAATCGTACAAAGAGCAAATCAAAATTCAGCGGCATGTAGGAGAAAAATAATTGTAGCTGCAACTACTAGAGGAGATCTGAGCTATTTTTATACATAATTCACAAGTCATATAAATGTATAAATTATCCTGTGAAGTATATCATTAAATTTGGCGAGTAGTGATGTTATTGCTTAGAGAGGAGAGTCACTTCCATGCAATACGAACATAGAATAAAATTGAGACGGTGACGTGCAGCGGAGGAATTGTGATTATAAATATATTCCAATATTTGGGGATTTAAGTAGGGAATTTATTTAGTATATACTAGGGTTGCACCGATACCACTTTTTTACAAGTACCGATACTTTTTTTCAAGTACCCGCCGATACTGATTACCAACACTTTTTTATGTCATGTGACAGTGGCACTAATATGCAGCACTGGTGGGCACTGATAGGTGGCATTGATGGGCACTTATGAGGTGTACCAGTAGTTTTTTTTTACAATTTTTTATTTATTTTTTTTACATTTTTTTTTTACAATGCTTTTTTTTTGGGGGGGGGGGGGGGAGTGGACGGTGTCAGTGTTTTTTTTATTTTATTTATTTTTATTTTTTATCAACCCTGTTAGGGAGGCGGCTTTGGTGAGACATCAGAGGTCTAAACAGACCCCTGACATGGTAAAGGTAAGGATGAATGAAGTAATGCAATGCTGATAAACCATAGAGGAGGTAAGTAGTAGGGGCAGTAGGGGACATGACTTGATAAAGTGACAAGGGATGCAGTGCTGCTAAATGACAAACAAAGGTAAAAATAAGGGACATATTCAACTCTGTAGATGCCCCTAGGCAGTCGAAACCTTGGGACCCCCTCGCAGGTTTCTGAAGGTTTCTCATGCATGTGCTCCCTGTGGGATAACATTGAGCTAAGCAGTGTGCATGTTGGCTACTAGATGGAGATGACCACCATCACTACTGTACATTGCAGGTCCGTAGGTTTGCACAAAATGTTATACAAACTGACAGCTGAATGAAGATCAGCTTTTAAAAGATAAACTCTAATGTGAACCTGATGTCTATGGTTTATGTACTTTAAGTTGTTATTGGGTATGTTGATTAATTTTTTGTACCTTTTGAAAACAATTTAGGAAAGCTTCAATGCTATTTTCTTTCGAGATCAAATCAATAATACACTGCTCAAAAAATTAAAGGAACACTTTCTAATCAGAGTAAAGCATCAAATCTATTAACTCCTGGGATATTGATCTGGTCAGTTAAGTAGCAGAGGGAGTTGCTAATCAGTTGCAGCTGCTTTGGTGTTAATGAAATTAACAACAGGTGCACTAGATGGGCAACAATGAGACAACCTCCAAAACAGGAATGGTTTTACAGGTGGAGGCCACTGACATTTTTTCCTTAGTGCCCGCTTACACTACAGCGACTTGGGATCCCACTTGTGTCACCCCAAGTCGCCCCAAGTCGCGCGACATTAGAAATACCATTGAAGTGAATGAGAGCCATCTTAATGTACACTACTGAATTCGCTTTGACTTTAGAAAAGGTTCCTTTACTATTTCAAGGCGACTTCTAGGTGACTTGTACCTATTGATTTCAATGAAAGTCGCCTCCAAAGTTGGATGTCCATGTAAGTTCAAGCAACTTTAAAGGAAGAGAAAATAGTTAACCCAGGCAAACCCCTCCCTCCCACAGAGCTGATTATTCTGTGATTGGCCACAGCCAAAGTCGCTTGTCCTGGAGGCGACTAAAAGTTGCGTTGTAAGATGCTCCAAGTCGCGCTGAAGTTGCCTTGCAAAGTCGCGCTGTAAGTCGGGTTGCCCCTGTGTGAACTGGCACTTACTCATATTTTCTGACTATTTTTCACTAGTCTTGCATTTGGCTAGGGTCAGTGCCACTACTGGTAGCATGAGGCAACACATGGATCCTTTAGATGTTGCACAGGCAGTCCAATTCCTATAATGGCACATCAATACTTGCCATTGCCAGAAGGTTTGGTGTGTCTCCCAGCACAGTCTCAAGAGAATAGAGGAGATTCCAGGAGACAGTTAGTCCTTAACCCATCAGCAGGACCAGTATATGCTCCTTTGTGCAAGGAGGAACAGGATGAGCACTGCCAGAGCCCTACAAAATGACCTCGAGCAGGCCACTGGTGTAAATGTCTCTGACCAAACAATCAGAAACAGACTTCATGGGGGTGGCCTGAGGGCCTCTAGTGGACCCTGTGCTCACTGCCCTGCACCAGGGAGCTCGATTGGCATTTGTCATTGAACCCTAGTATGGCAGGTCTGCCACTGGTGCCCTGTGCTTTTCACAGATGAGAGCAGGTTCACCCTAAGCACATGTGACAGACATGAAAGCTTCTGGAGAAGCCGTGGAGAACAATATGCTGCCTGTAACATCTTTCAGCATGACCAGATTGGTGGTGGGTCAGTGATGATCTTGGGAGGCATATCTATGGAGGGACGCACAGACCTCTACAGTCTAGACAATGGCACCCTGACTGCTATTAGGTATCAGGATGAAATCCTTGGACCCATTGTCAGACCCTACGCTGGTGCAGTGGGTCCTGGGTTCCTCCTGGTGCATGACAATGCCTGGTCTCATGCAGCCAGTTCCTGAAGGATGAAGGAATTGATACTATTGAATGGCCCCCACACTCACCTGACCTGAATCCAATAGAAAACATTATGTTTCAGTCCATCCGATGCCGCCAGGTTGCACTTCAGTCTGTTCAGGAGCTCAGTGATGCCCTGGTCCAGATCTGGGAGGAAATACCCCAATACACCACCCGTCGTCTCATTAGGATCATACCCCTTAGGAGCATATCAGACATGCATAAAAGCACGTGGGGGTCATACAAACTACTGAATACCATTTTGAGTTGCTGCAATGAAATTTCCGCAAAATGGACTAGCCTGCTGCATAATTTTTTCACTTTGATTTTCTGGGTGTCTTTGAATTCAGCCCTCTGTAGGGTGATCATTTTCATTTCCATCAAACGATGTGGCATTATATCGTTCCTAACACATTACCCAGTCCATATCAGTATAGATATCCCGCTTGATATTTTTCCCCATTGAGATCTTATGTATTTTCAAAGTGTTCCTTTAATTTTTTTGAGCAGTGTATATTAATCCATTATAGCGGGGTCCCAAACAGAGTGATACTCTGCCTATTTGGTAATCCACCACTGGAAATAAGCATGGTTCATGAGATCTAGAGGAATGAAAATTTGACAAAATATCATTGCTATAGACAATAGCAATCAATTTCATTGCACATCACTTTGTTTTGTAAAACTTGGGTCAGAATTAAGATTGGTCACTTTCAGTAACAGCTCCAATTATATGCTCATGTGTGCATCTCAGGTTTTCATGAATCAGCCTTCATAAATCCTTTTCACACACACACCACTTTATCTATACACTATTGGATTGACTACCACAGCGTAAGCATTTATCTTAAAGCGGAGTTTCACCCTAAATTACAAGACTATATCATGCTGATCATACCACCACATACATCTACATAAGCCAAAAGATTTTTTATTATGTGTTTACAATACCGTATATTCGATGTATAAAAGTTTGACTTCCGGGGTTTTCTCCCGCGGGAGTAGGCGTCTCCACTCTTCCCCAGCGCCGCAATGTCTCCTGGGAGGACGGCGTCATGCTTCCCATGAGACAATGCGGAACGCCGTCCAGCGAATGCCATCACAACGGGGCGTGTACTTTCAACGGCGTCGACCGTTGTGATGGCAACCATTCACCGCTTCCAGGAAGTCAGTGCTTGTGGGCTTCACAATGCCCACAAGCAAAATGGGAAATGACAGCATCGGGTTTTATAACTTTATCTTATCTAAGAAAACGGACGGGGGATGCTTTTTGGCACTGTACAAGTGAGTACATACTTGTAATCTAAAAACCATTGTATGCAAACGAAAAAAAAAAAAAACGATTGGCCACGGAACCTCCGCTTTAAGAGGCAATAGCTGTACTAGGTCAAAAATACCATTATAAACATGTAGAAACAATATATTACATAGTCATTAAGTACTTGTTAGTCATTTATCAAGATAGGTTGGATAACATTTAACAAATGTGTACAAACACGGATGTGACCTGAACAGGGTAAAAAAGTCAACCTAGGGTTATTTTGATGCATCTCCTACTCTTGCATAATTGTTGATGGAACAAACACAATATTATTTTACAGTCACTCTCAATCTAAATATTATTGGCCTGGTTGGGCAACCTTCATTTCATGTTTGTGGGTTTACTTTCCTCGAATCTGCGTGTTTGCTTGCCTGCTACCTACTAAGACCTTCCCTGAGACCTTCTCTGACTGTATCTTCAGCTTTAACCTACTTCCTCATTCTTGAGAGCTTGTTAGGTGTTCCAAGTGGGGCAAACATAGAGGTAGCAACCTAGGGAGCTGCTGCATGGCCAAGTTCTAACATTCCATGTAGATTGCAAAAGATAAAACACCTCTAATGCCCTGTACACACGGTCGGTTTTTCCGATGAAAAAAGTCCGATGGACTTTTTTCATCGGAAAACCCAATCGTGTGTGGGCCCCATCTGACTTTTTTCCGAAAAAAAAACGATAGGAAATTCTGATCATCTGTGTGGAACTCCAACGGAGAAAAAACCCACAGAAGCATTGAACTTCATTGTTCTCGGCTCGTCGGAGTGTTTTACGTCACGGTGTTTTGGACGGTTGCAATTTTGTCTGATGGTGTGTAGGCAAGACTGATGAAAGTCAGCTTCATCGGAATTCCAACGGAAAATTCCATCGAATTTTATTCCATCGGAAATCCGATCGTGTGTACAGGGCATAAGATTCAGGGCCTACCAGTGAGGACAAAGAAGATCAACACAAGGAGGTAAAGATCAGAGCAATAGGAATTGCCCTTAGTACATAAACTCCTCTAGTTATCCATGAAAAAAAATGTTTATTCTTTTGTTCTAAATTTAGGATATTATCACTGCTTAGGAATTAATGTGCTATTTTTCTTTTACAGCACCTACATCCATTTTAATACCGTAGCTAGAAGGCACTAGGATTAAGTACAATTACTTATAATTACCATTAAATGTGCCAGTATGTATATTAGGAATAGGTGATTAATTATATTGCCAGGAGTCAATAATCTTTTAAATTGTCTTTTGTATATCAGAGTTTCCAGTTCGAGTGGGAAAAGGCATGACTCACTTATTAAACCAGGGCACACAGGACCAGTAGTAGTACCTAATTAGGGCTATGAGTCACATCTATGTTCTTGGTTTCTTATAAACAAGCAGTTTGATTAATTTGCTACGTTGGAAAATGTTTAGGTTTGCATGCACATATTTAATTAGGATAACCAAACAGCTGATCACCTATTACCCAATGTATAATTACACTGTTTACTTTTTAACCATGCCATGTCTGATTTTGCCAATTATATATTTGCTAATGTAAATACTTTCCTGGCACTGGTTGTGTACTGTAGATATTAAAGGATGGGAGTTTCAACACATTCTACTTTCTATAAAGTGGAAAACAACTAGGAGGAGCCCTAAAATCTGACAACAAATACATCTTTCCATTAACATGCATGTTTAAATCAGGTGTTTGTGTCTTTGGAGAAGGGAGATCTATTCTGTTCATTCCACTTTGGCTACAGTTTGCCTCTGGGGTAGAGAATCTCAATTGGTCAGTGAAGTCCAACCTTGTTAATAAAGTTAGATTTAGTTCCGCCAGGGTATGTCTTAAGAGGTTAGGGAGCATGTACACAAATTGCCTGTTCCAGTTGTAACTGGCCACATTGGAAATAGATCATCTTAGATTTGGGTTCATCTATAGCAGTGTTTCTCAACTCCAGTCCTCAAGGCGCCCCAACAGGTCATGTTTTCAGGATTTCCCTCAGATGAAACTGCTGTTGTAATTACTAAGGCAGTGAAACAGATCAAATAACCTGTGCAAAATAATGGAAAACCTGAAAACATGACCTGTTGGGGCGCCTAGAGGACTGGAGTTGAGAAACACTGATCTATAGTTAGACCATTTTCTGGGATCACTTTTGCATGGAACTCAGGTATATCTTTATAATCTCCTCATATTCCTTATGTTTCCCCTCTGGTATCTTCCAAGTCATATAATCCCCTATACTGCGGTCTAACAGCAGGGTAGCAATGATGAACATGTTCCCCATAAACGTTTACTGTACAAAGTAAGGTCCGTTGGCATGGACCATTGGGTGAGTACATGGATTGAAAACTTGCTACAAGGGCGAGTTCAGAGGGTGGTGATAAATGGGGAGTACTCGGAATGGTCAGGGGTGGAAAGTGGGGTCCCCCAGAGTTCTGTGCTGGGACCAATCCTATTTAATTTCTCATTAAACGACCTGGTGTATGGGGTAAACAGTTCAATCTCTGTATTTGCGAATGATACTAAGCAAAGCAGGGCAATAACTTCTCCGCAGAATGTGGAAACATTGCAAGAAGATCTGAGCAAATTAATGGGGTGGGCAACTACATGGCAAATGAGGTTTAATGTAGAAAAATGTAAAATAATTCATTTGGGTGGCAAAAATATGAATGCAATCTACTCACAGGCACAGACAGGCTCAACAATATCATGCAATGCCAAGATGCTGCTAACAAAGCAAACAGAATATCGGCATGCATTAAAAAGGGGATTAACTCCAGGGATAAAGCGATAATTCTCCCACTCTACAAGACTCTGGTCTGGCCTCATCTGGAGTATGCTGACCAGTTCTGGGCACCAGTCCTCAGGAAGGATGTACTGGAAATGGAGCGAGTACAGAGAAGGGCAACAAAACTAATAAAGGGTTTGAAGGATATTAGTTATAAAGAAAGGTTGCGAGCACTGAACTTCTTCTCTCTGGTTTGGCTGAACTTGTGCCCGGGCTAAACCGAGGCTCCTCACTAGTGAAGGACGACTGAAGCTGGCAATACATTGTGCGAATTTCAACCGATTCTTCTAAACAAAAGTCTAATCGGTCAATAAACTTTTGTCGAAGAAGCCTGCTGAAAATTTTTTGCCTAAACATTTTGACAGCTGGTGGAGCCGACGGTCAAAATACAATTGGTGCAGCAGGAAATTCGCTCATCCGTACTGTATAGCCCATAGGCCAAATGAAAAAAGAACTATTAACATGTAGCAGGCTTTAGCATTGTTTACTCCAAAGACATGCTGGTAGGTTAATTGGATCTTGTCCAAATTGGCCCAGTATATATGTGTACATATATGTGTACGAATGTGTGTCCCAAGCGCGTCAAGATCCTACGGGGTTAATGACCGCACCAGCCAAGCAGACACTGGCTGCAAAAAGCGCCTTGAGGTGATTAATTTTGCATTTGTAATGCTATAAAGTCATTCATTCATTCATTCAACCTAGAACTGAAAGTGGGTTACTGGCAGAATTATCTGACAAAAATAAAGGATGAAAAAGAGAAAGAAACAAATGCAGCCACCACATCTAAGGACTGGTAAGCTGCAAAATATTAACTCCATGGCGCCGGCTCCCGCCGGCCTTTTAAGGGCTTTTAGAATGCCAGGAGGTGGGGTGGGCTTATGGCCATGTGACCGCCGTGATTGGCTGTCACAGTGGTCACAGGAAGCAAAAACTTAGAATCGCAAGCAGCGATCATGAGGTTTCCTTTAGCCACTGGTCACCCGCTGGTCACCCACTGGCATGGGGCATGCTCTTGGCACAGTTCTGTTGGTGTTATTGCACGCAAATACATGGCCAGCCGCCGAGAGGCCGCATATTTGCGTACGCTCGGCGCCACCAGGTTAAATGGTTGTTTTGGGGTTTAGATTTTAGAACCGTTAAAGATACGAGGATGTATTTTCTGTATCAACCAGTCAGATGAATGCTGTAATTGTCTCCCCTTGCTCTTGAATAAGCTGGATTCTGGTTGGCTGTCTTGAGACCTTTTTTTAATATAACAAGTATTTCACATAAAACTTGGAGTAGTGTTGCTTTTAAAAACATTTTGTTTTTATCAATGCTCTAATTCGCTATTTCTAGAACCTCAGTGAAACAAACTGGTTTGTAATATAACTATAAGAACTTGATTAAAATGCAAAGAAATTCATTAAATGGCTCGGTGCCTCCATCTTATCATGACTAAGATAAACAATCGTTTCAAATGAAGAACAATCATAAACAAATGAACCATTTAAATGGGATTCCATTAACACTCCCACAAGTTACCTTGAATTTAAAATTTAAACAGGGATCTGGCATTTGTAAAACCCAAAAAACTTGTTGATGCTTCAGTCACTATAGCTGCTCAAACACTCAAAAAAATAACAAATTATAAAAAATGTATGCCGAATGTGGAGACAGGCTGACCCACAATAACAAAAAATCACTAGAATAAACCCTTTAAAAATCTAAAATGGTATCTATTATTTCAACTGCACATCAAAATCAGCAACAAACAAAACTTTTTTTCTGTAAAGACTACTAAAAATAGGAAATATACATTTTGAATGAATGTTCTTAAGGAGCCATTCATTTATTTATTTTTAATTTACGTAGTGTAACTTATTTCTACAGGTCTTTACAGAGAATAATAAACCATTTCCATCTGTCCATAACCCAAGAAAAACAGAGCTTGTTTATGAAGGGAGGACTATCAGTAAGACAAGGGGTACATTAGAAAAGGAGTAGTTGAAGTGAATCATGCTCAGGCTATGCCTATAAAAGTATTTTTTCTGAACAAGCAGTAAAACACTTTACTTTATTTTACACCTCACTGACCTCTGTAGCTATAGTAACTAAGAAGAAATTTATAGACAATAGGAGTAATTACTCTGACGTTAGAGGCAAATGAGTTACAAGATATTATAAAATCGTGCAACTTTTATTTGTACAAAACAATTAAAAATCAAAGTACATATAGCATGTGCCATATTTAAAAACACATGCATAGATACATCTTACAACAATGATAATAATACATAATGCATTGAATTTCCAGGTAATAGGCAATAGAATAAATCCTTATGTGTCTGGGTATCAACGCGTTTCACCTTTTGCTTTCTCAGGACTCACATCAAGATAACACAGGATTCACTTGCCTAGAACTATGGACATGCGTATAGGAGAGCCTCTGGGGTGGGCACTGGAGTACACAGGGGAAAGCGGTCACATTCCACTAACCCAATTGTAAAAAAAAGAGCACAGCAAAGAGATTCAGTATGTAGAGTGTAACATATCATCACAGATGATACAAAAATGCCCCCCCCCCCCAAAAAAAAATGGCATATATCTAACCATAGGCTGAATATAAGGCAGAGGGGATCAATGCCAATAGGGCCTGTAATATCAATGGGTATACAGGCCAAATATTGCTTCCTATAAAAACCTTGTCCACATAAAGGGGGGGGGGAGAGGCGGTTTAAGGAAACATTTTCTCCAAGTTCCGTCATTCGTGGTTTGTGCAGCCTACACAGCCCGGAGTGCTCCTAAGAAAAAATGCATCTTCAAATTTTGCAACAGATGCACTAAAAATACTGCTCTTTCCCCTATTTATGATGGCAGCAGAAACTTGGCTACTTGCCAGCCTTCCAATGTAAACAAACAACAGGTGATTTGAGCTGTTAGAAATTGAACTTCAGAGACTATGCTCTTGCGATCCTTGAGGATAAATTGCTTCACAGTACGTGTATGTGCAAAGGTTAGTGAGGGTTCATTTAATTTTTTTTTTTTTTTACTGCCTGTTAAAGCAGAACTGATGTTTCAGTGTAACACTCCCCTCTTCTATTTTCTACTATGTAGGAAGTAATTGTTCTATGGTCCTATATAACAATTTGAAGGGATATTTACCCTCCTGGAGATAAGACAAGAAGCGGGCACTGGACACATGACAGTTCTGACGTGATAAATAGGTTATTGTGCACTTACTGAATAGATGTAACAAAATGCTTTACATTTTATATTTTACAGATCAAAAAGAAGCAAATAATATATGTTCATTGTTAGGGTTTACATACACTTTAAGAATATTTTAAAAACATTGAAGTGTAAGTTCACCTTTTCACAAAAAAATGAAACTAATACCATTCCCACTCTATATTTATGGCTGCTGGGAGTAATTCTGATTGGTCAAATTGTTCCTGTGCCAGCACGTGACCAATCAGAATTGCCTCCAACCCCCTTCTCAATTCCCCATGTTTTTTCTTTTCTTTTTGTAAAAATCAAAGTTTTACTCGCCAGTCTCCCATGCATGTGGCTTCTGTGCGCAAGGGACTAGTAATGCAGTGATGCAAATTTTATCTCACCAATCCCCTTGCACTGATGTAACAGCTGAGCTTCTGGATGAATAAATAGCAAAGTGGACACCCAGTGAAAAACCCAGAGAGAGGGTTTGGGACTAGACCATCACAAGACCACAATATTTTTTTTCTAATAGTAGATATGAGTTAGCGAAGGTGGGGGATGCATGAGCAATGAGAAATCAGCAAGTGGGAGAGGGGCTTTAACAGTCTTTCTCGTAGCATTTTTTTTAGGTAGAGGTCAACAATGGTAGTATCGTCTACCATTGGTTTTCCTAATTAATGGTGCCCAAGGCTATAACTATGATGAATGTTAATGTAATTTTTTGATTCAGGGAATGGGGTTAAGAAGGATTTGTCCTGCCTATGAACCATAAACACACATAGCTAAGCTGACAAAGAGATTTTTTTAACTTCTCCTGGCGCAAACCTCTGGCCTTTGTGAGAGTTGGAACTCAACAGACAATATACTATGCAATAAGTGAGAGATCCCTTTGCGGGGTCAAAAATATTTGATGGGGGGTTAAATAATCATGGAAGTCCCATGTAAGCAAATACTGACTGCAACATGAGATTTCACATTTTAGATGGCATTTCTCAAAACATGTAAAAAAAATTAAAGTTTCCAAAAAACAAACCAGCCAATTGGATTGGCAACTTATATTGCCTTATAAATCACAACGTCATTACCATCAGAATTCCAATTACTCCTTCTGTGGTGGCTGATCCTTGGTGATATGTTCTGATATTCAATTACCTTCTCAGAAAACTTCCATCTGAAAAATGATGTTGTCTATTTATTTCAGCCCCCAGATAAGCTAGCCATCCAATTATACAAGCAAATGGAAATGGATGCTAAAGAGATGATAAATAATTTTACGTGACAGGTACAAGAGAAGGAAATCACGCCTAATTTTACAGGAACATGCCATTAAGTGTAATACCTGTCACTCAGTACATTTCCATTATCGTTTCTTTTTTTATTTTCCTTTCACTTGTAATGATATGCATGTTTATTCATATCTAATTAATTGCCTACACAGTTGTTGCACTGCATATATTTCCTTAAAGCTGAACTCTGAGCAGATAATTAAATATAAGGTTAGAATACATATACAGTATATGAATCTTATATGCCAAAAGTATGGTAGTTCTATTCAGTTAAACTGCGATCCAGATACCCTTACTAGACAGCATAGCAAGGTCCCAGACCCTATTGTTCTCCACTGTAGTTAGGCAGTAAAACTTGGTCATCAGACTGCCTACTGGGTATTGAAGGTATATCAACCCACGGATGACGGTCAACACAATGCTGTTTCCTCTAACAACGAGTTTAATTGGCTGAAATCATTGGCCCTCCCTTTTCGAAATGCTACTATTAGAGGAAAAGCTTTTTTAATGCCTGGAGGCCAAAGAGAATGTGGATGAATTGAATGATTGCTATATTGTGTGAGCAATCTATTGCCTGGTGGAGCAATGTCAGTGTTCCTAAGAATGTCATCTTGTATGGAGTCAAAGGATGAGAATGCCAAACTGTAGGACTGGTTCAGGCATCATTTTTATTTCTACCACGTCCTTACAGCTTGGGCCTTTCACCCATTCACTTTATATAATCTTATTATCAAGGCATTATGGTCATATGATGCAAAAACAAATGTTATGCCATTTGCTCATTTGTTTCCTGTCTAGGTTGACCATGGTGACCCATGAAGGGCCTGCACTGTGTGGCACCCATGCCTCATTGCTTCCTTGTAATGAAAAGAAATTTGTAGTGGCTGGCGGAATATTTAGAAAAAATTGGGTTAACTTTAGATTCAACATTAAGAAACTTTTTTATACTTTATTTCAATGCGTGATAAAAATAGGGATTATTTTTTATTTGCTGGTTTGAGGAAGGATTGGGTTCATTATTAACTACCCTAAAGTAAGTTCTACAGAAGTTTGTTTAAAATATCACTTAAATACATTCTTATGATAATTCTATTTTTTTTTCTGTGTGATAAATTAGCATAAGGCCCATGCTATCACTCATCTTGATGCCTAAACATCTTTGTAAGGATTTACATTTTCTAGTTAAGACCCACATATGCATATATGATTTATTAGCAAGGTACGTAATGACTTAATTTCCTGTCAAGCGTCATATTGCCAGAAATCAGAAGGACTTAGAAGTTCTGTGCCCTGGGGTTAATGGGAGGCAGCGATAGTAAGAGTCATATTTGTTTTATGTCACAAGATGGATTATGCTGTGGAATGGGAAATGGGCCACAGTAGAAATGAAAGTGTCCCTTTAACCTTCAAAAGGTTACAAGAACACTATAGCTAAATTGTAACATGGCATCATGTAAAAGTGTATTTTAATATAAAACGTATAATTATGCTATCAATAATACATTAGAGGTTCCGTTTCACTTTGGGGTGGGAGGAAGATCTGTTAATAGATCAGACGTTACCATGGAGAAGATGGGAGTATGGTTGTACCTTTAACCTGTCATATAATTAAGTAATTCTGTTCAAATATGAAAGTATGAAAGTGCTTCGAGGCAAAAGGTATTTTATAGAACTAAGCAACATGCAAACCGCTCATTAATGCTTATTTAATAATAAGCTGAGAAGTGCATTGATGGTCTCCTGTGTGCCAACACAATTGTTGAGCTTCTGCTACATCTGGCAGGGCAGGACAATATCTTTAAAGCTGATTTCTGGGAACCTTCTCTCCACCACTACCCTTTAACCACCCCCCCCCCCAACTAATCACTGGGTTTAGCAGAAAAAAGCCCCTTTCACTTACCTAAGTATAACAAGGGGTGCCAACAAGACCAGTGTGTGGCGGTCTAGAACTGCATTTCTGGATCACTGGTCTTTACTCTGGTTCCAATGAAAAAACGATTGTGTGTGGGCCCCATCTGACTTTTTTTGGAAAAAAAACCGATAGGAAATTCTGATCGTCTGTGTGGAACTCCATCGGAGAAAAATCCACGCATGCTGAGACTAAATTAGAAGACGGGAGCGCTCGTTCTGGTAAAACTAGCGTTTGTAAAGGAGATAACACATTCGTCATGCTGTAATGGACTGAAAAGCACGGAGACTGAAAAGCACGAATCGGGTAACACCAAACTTTTACTAACACGCGGTAACACGAAATCAGCAAAAGCAGCCCAAAGGGTGGCCCCATTGGATTTGAACTTCCCATTTATAGTGCAGTTGTACGTGTTGTACGTCACAACGTTTTGGATGGTCTGAATTTTGTCTGATGGTGTGTAGGCAAGACAGATGGAAGTAAGCTTCATCGGAATTCCGACGGAAAAATTCATTGGATTTTAGACCATCGAAATTCCGATTGTGTGTACAGGGCATAAGGTGAAAATGTGAATGGGTAGGAGCATGAGTATAAAAGAAAGATGTGCTTACATTTGCCAGGATGTAGGCTTTAAAGGTAATTTATAGTGTTTTGTCTATATTTTTGGTCAGGACAACATGTTTGTATACATAAAACATATTGTAGGGGTATTTACTATTGACAGTCCAGCCTATAGGAGAAGCATTATTTTACATGTTTATCTGGCAATCTTTTACTGCTTCACTGGAGAACCCCATAGTTTACAGAGCTCAATAGCTTAAACTAAAGCACATCTAAAGGATAGGGGTAACTCATTTTCCCCTCTCTGTTTTCTCTGTTCAGACTGGGCCATATAGAGATTCAGTAAAGGGGAGAGTCTGAAGGCAAAGGGTCACTGCTGTACTCTCCCTTTGGAAAACTGAGAATGCCCTGTGACCTCAGTGTCATGGGTGCACCCCATTTTTAATGTTTACTAATATTTATGGGTAAATATTAAAAAAAGGGAATAATAGTCAGAATGAAAGAGTAGTGCCTCATGTCAGAAGTTTTTTTTTTTATCTTAAAACTTTCTATGCATTAAGATAAAAAAACCTTCTTTGTGCAACAGCCCCCTCAGCCCCCCCCCCTCCCAATACTTACCTGAGCCCAATCTCAATCCAGCAATGTTGTACGAGAGCCTCAAATGTCCGGGACTCCCCTCCTCCTTGGCTGAGACAGCAGCGGGGTGCCATTTTTCTTCTGCTTGAGTCAATCAAAGTCAGTGAACAAATGAGAAGAGAGAGGGGGTGGGGCCTAGCCATGACTCCGTGTCTGAATGAACACACCGAGCAGTGGCTTGGCTTGGGTGCCCCCACAGCAAGCAGCACTCAGCAGGAGGGAGGAGCCAGGAGCGTCGGCAAGGGACCCGAGAAGAGGAGGATCTGGGCTGCTATGTGAAAAACCAGTGCAAACAGCAGGTAAGTATAACATTTTTAAACGGAAAAAAACCAAGACTTTAGTATCACTTTAAGCATAGATAAAGCAAGTTTGTTGTTCGATGGGATTTTTTAGGCACACAGAAAGTATATATAAGCAACAGTTAAAGTTTACAAAATGTATTATTCCTTGCTAAAAATATCATATACAACACATAAAAACCACCAAATAATTAAAAGAAACATTAATATGACACCACTGCTATGCTCAATAGTATACAGCCAACTGTATACACCCCAATCATATAAATAAGCCTTAACGCATTTCAATTTTCCAAACAATCTTCATCAGGGAGACATAGCGCGGTGCTTGTATAAATCATACAGGGAACATCAATAAATATTAGAATGAGTGTGTTCTAAGTTATGGGGTCCAGAGAGTGTATCACTAGAGACATACAGGGGGTGCTAAAGACTTCCCCAAATGCCAATTCAAATAGTAAAAGAAGTGTACTAGAAAATTCTTGAAGAAAAACAAAGTATTTCATGCAGCCAACATTCCAAAAGCACAGTCTGCCATTCAATTAATGTAGCCTTACTGATTAGTGTAATGCAGTATCAATAAAAAGTCTGCTGGTATGTAGAAGAATTGCTACAATTAATAGCCATATACATAGAAGCCCCTGGCTATTGATTTGTGGCAATTATTCTACATACCAGCAGACTTTTTATTGATACTGCAATACACACTAATCAGTAAGGCTCCATTAATTGAAAGGCAGATCATGCTTTAGAAGGCTGGCTCCATGAAATACTTTTTTTTCTTCAAGAATTTTTTTGTACTCTTCTTTCACTATTTGAATTTGCATTTGGGGAAGTCTTTAGTGCCCTCTGTACATCTCTAGCTATACACTCTGTGGACCCTATAGTCATAACACACTCATTCTAATAATTGGTAATGTTCCTTGTATGATTTATACAACCACCATGCTATGTGCTCCTGATGAAGATTGTTGGAAAGTTGAAATGTGTTTGGGCTTCTTTACATGATTGGGGCATACACAATTGCTTATATATTATTGAGCATAGCGGTCATGTCATATGAATGTTCCCATCAACTATTTGGTGTTGGATTACAAGCATAATCCATTCCAGGAGAATACTTGGAATCCAAAGCACTCGCATATCAAAGCGGGTTTCCCCATAAAATTCAATGGAAACTAAGATAATTCATTCCACAGAGGTGGGGGTTCGCCGGAGAGACTCGTAAATACTCAGAGACCGCTCGGATGCACTCGAAAACCCCCGGAAAGGCTCGGAAACACTCGGGAACAGAGTATTTCTGAATGTTTCAGAGTATTTCCTAACAGTTCGAATGACTCCGAATGGCTCAGAGTGTCACCGGCGCCCCCGCACCCCTGGCCAAATGCGGTACTGCACACCGCAGAGGCTTGAATCTTTTTGACAACACTCGCAAACCGAGTCAGGATTTCTTTTAAATAATTGCTCATATTGCGAATTGCTCGTTAACCGCGTTACTCACAATCCGAGGTTCCACTGTATTTAAAAAAAATTTACTGTCGCTTATATATACTTTTGGTGTGCCTAAAAAATCCCAATCAACAACAAACTTGCTTGATCTAAAATAAATCTAACACATCAGTTAGGAACGTATAAATGTTCTTAAAAAAAGGAAAGAGAATTTATCCCCAGACATTATAATTTTACTTTAAATATCACCAGCATTTCCACTCATCAGTTCTTGCAGATAGAACATTTCCTCAGCTGGGAATTAATTTGTTATCAGTAGAACACAATAATCTACATTCAGTAGGATTTATAGACCATATATAGAACAACAATGATAACAGCGTGGTAATTGGTAAACTACACATTTTCAGGCTTATTAAATATTTAAATAGCAAATTTCCTTAGATCACCTCAGATCATTACACAGAGAAACTTTGTTTGGAGAATGTTTTGGGGAAAAAGTTTTCTACTCATAATATATATTGGAAACACAAATTTCTAATCAGCAAATCACATGGCAGACACCCAATGCATTTAGGCATCTAGAAGTGGTGAAGATGACTTGCTGAAGTTCAAACCGAGCATCAGAATGTGGATGAAAGGGGATTTAAGTGACTTTGAACGTGGCATGGTTGTTGCTGCCTGACGGGCTGGTCTGAGTATTTCAAAATCTGCTGATCTACTGAGATTTTCACGCACAACCATCTCTCGGGTTTACAAAGAATGGTCCGAAAAAGAGAAAATATCCAGTGAGCAGCAGTTGCGTGGATGAAAATGCCTTATTGATGTCAGAGGAGAATGAGCAGACTGGTTCAAGATGATAGAAAGGCAACAGTAACTCAAATAACCACTCGTTATTTATACAACAAAGGCATGCAGAATATCATCTCTGAATGCACAACACATTGAACCTTGGAGCAGATGGGCTACAGCAGCAGAAGACCACAACAGGTGCCACTCCTGTCAGCTAAGAACAGGAAACTGAGGCTACAATTCGCACAGACTCACCAAAATTGGACAATAGAAGATTGGAAAAACATTGCCTGGTCTGATGAGTCTCGATTTCAGCTGCGACATTCAGATTGTAGGGTAAAAATGTGGCGTAAACAACATGTAAGCATGGATCCATCCTGCCTTGTATCAACGGTTCAGGCTGGTGGTGGTGGTGTAATGGTGTAGGGCAGGGACAAGCGGTGAGGTTAGTGGCTGGTGAAGCACTGACTAGTATCAGAGCCAGATACACACAGGTTATATATGCCACGAACATTAGAGTGAGAGCAATAATTCTAGCACTAACCTATAAAACATTTTTAAAAACGTCGCCTATGGAGATTTTTAAGTACTGAAATTTGGCGCCATTCCTTGAGTGTGCGCAATTTTAAAGCGTGACATGTTTGGTATCTATTTACTTGGCGTACCATCATCTTTCCTAGTATACAAAAAAATTGAGCTAACTTTAGTGTTTTTTATATATATATATATATATATACACTGTATATTCATTTTTTTTTTTTAAAACGCATTTGAAAAATTGCTGCGCAAATATTGTGTAACATAAAAAGTTGCAAGAACCACCATTTTATTCCGTAGGGTGTCTGCTATAAAATATATATAATGTTTGGGGATTCTGAGTAATTTTCTAGCAAAAAAATATATAATTTGTACATGTAGGAGAGAAGTGTCAGAATTGGCCTGGGTGGCAAGGGGTTAATTACCATAAGTAAGTGATGTATAAATAATTATAATATATTGTTCTTAAGGTAATTTACTATATTTTCAAAAACTGTACTCAAATTATAACTTCAAAGCGGTAATGTTACAGTAAATAGATAAATAATAATTTATTATGTTATAACATATATAGCATAATAATACATGATTTAGCTTGTACCTTTTCAACAGCAGCAGATTCTCAATCTCCCTCTTAACTGTGTGGGAAAAACATGGGATTGTAAAGCTTATACTCATAAACACATGTTTTTTCCTTCTAGTTAAGAGGGCTGGTCTGGAAGGGAGCATTTGTATTTTAGACACATACCCCCTTCTATGACACGGCAATGAGAGGAGAGCCTCCACTACAGAATTTTTATTGGACAGCTTGTTCCAATAGTGCCTTACCATTGGTCCAAGGCTCCAAGCTGTCCATTAAGCTCAGTGCTTCTGACAAGAAGTGAGGAGAGGCACTGTGAGCTCATCCTCTCAGTCTGCTGCAAACAGAGTGTGGCTGCTCTGTATGAAGCTTCTGACAGGCTGTGCAAGAAGCCCCACATCTCCGGAACCATAAGTGGCAGGAGTCCCAAATTTTGACCAGTGACGACTTCCGTTACCTACCCTCCAAATCTGTGACCCAGGTCGCTGAGCTACGACCCTTTTTTTTTTATGTTCATGGCTCTGCCTCACCTGCCTCCCCTGACTGCACGTCCCTGGTGTGAGGGGTATTTTCTTGGCACACTTCGGGCCCCTTTGTACCAATTGAGCATCATTTAAACACCACGGCCTACCTGAGTATTGTTGCTGACCATGTCCATCCCTTTATGACTACAGTGTACACATCTTCTGAAGGCTCCTTCCAGCAGGATAATGCACCATGTCACAAAGCTCAAATCATCTCACCACTGGTTTCTTGAACATGACAATGAGGTCACTGTACTCCAATGGCCACAACAGTCACCAGATCTCATCCAATAGAGCACCTTTGGGATGTGGCGGAACAGGAGATTTGCATCATGGATGTGCAGCTGACAAATCTGCAGCAACTGCGTGATTCTATCATGTCAATATTGTCCGAGGAATGTTTTTAACACAAAGAATTAAGGCAGTTCTGAAGGCAAAAGGGGCTCAAGCCCGGTACTGGCAAGGGGTACCTAATAAAGTGTCCGGTGAGTATATATATAATATATATGTAGCGCACCCACCTTTCCCTCAGCCTGCATTTAACTTGGCTCCTCGCAGGGGGGAGAAAGGCACACCGCACTACCAGCCCGTACCCTCTTGTTTACAAAGGTTGAGCGGTGTTGTTGTTGGGTCTTGTCTGCAGCCAGGGCCAAAATCCTCCTGAGAATGATTCTCACCTCTACCGTGAGTAGAGACAAGTCCTTGACTTCCCCAGTAACATGAATGTCCACACCAGCTGAAACTCCAACTTAAGATTTATTCTCGCTTTGCAATAAACAGTCTTTTGGATAGGAAAAAGGTTGGAGCAAGAAAACAGGACAGCCCAAGGTGTGGAGGAGGTCCAGGCACAAACGTAGCTCTTTCTTTACTACTCAGATTCTCAAGCAGTATACTAGGCACACAGGCTCTGCCACAGACCGTGAGTTTGGTCTCTGCCACAGACCTGGTGAATAAGGCCACTGCCACTGACCTGGTGAAATAGTCTCCGTCTTAGAACATGGTCCCTATCAAGTAGAAGACGTCCCCCTTGAGAGTCAACAGACCCTTCCTTCACCGTGACTCCCGCATCGGTCCTTCGGAATGATCCTCCCTTCTCTGAGAGTGCGGGTCCCCTCGCAAGGAGGCACCCTGGACTCCTCAATCCTTAGTGGACCCCAGCCGAAGGTGCTGGGCCCCGGGCCTTCTCCGCAACCCCTGGGTCTTCATACCCAGGCGAACAGGATGGCAGGGTAGTACCTCATCCCAGGCCAAAGGTGCCTGTGATGGAACAGGAACACAGCCTCCGGGCCTAGGGCACCCGGAGATGAACCTCACTCACTCCCAGGCTGAAGGTGCCTGGGTGTGGTCACCGATCAGGAGATGTCTGCCCCTTTTATATCCTCCCCCGGCATGCACATCAGGTTCCCCGCCCCACTGTACGGCTGCCGAGAGGGGACACAAAAGGCACAGCACTAGGCTCGCGGTTCAACCCCGGCGCAGAATGGCAGCGCCACCCGCAGGCCACAGGGAACAATTAAGGTGTCTGAGCCTAATTACCACTCAGAGACTCCCCCTAAATTGACCACCCCGCTATATATATATATATATATATATATATATATATATATAGAATATACAGTATATCAGACATGGAGATAATAAAAATCAGGATTCCTGGGAAACAGTTGAATACAAAGTTAAAATGTTTGCACATTTACTGATTTACCCTCCAAAGGAATTGTAATTCTGTTCAGCCAGTCTTGTGATTTACACTCTGCTGCACAGTACAGCCAGAAACATTATTCTTCTACCTCCTAGTTCACCTCCCGCTAATTATTGCAATGCTGATTTATACTCCAGTGAACAAGCTTGCGTGGAAGTAGAGAAGTAAACAGTGTTGCCTCACCAGGAAATAAGTTTGTTGCCTGCCTAGTAGTGCAGTATAACAGATATGTATAAATCACATTTCAGGCTAAACAGAATGACACATTATTTAGCAGGTAAAGCAATCAACATCCAGTTTTCCTGTGTCTGTCCTCTTTAAACATTTTGCAGTTCAGTTATATTTGTACTCACAATAAAAAAGGCTCAAAATCTACCCTTTATTCTACTTAAAAATTATAAAGCTGAAAACCAGAAGTGTTTCACTTGCATTCTTACATTGGTCCAACTTGGTACACCGTAAGCATGCATATCTCATTGAGTTCTTGAGGATAAAGGGGTGCAGGTTGTCCGACATCCACAGAAGGCTACAGAATGTTTACGGAGATGACACCATTGACAAGAGCAATGTCTTGTCATGGGTAAATCTTGTCAATGGTATCATCTCCATTAATATTCTGTAGCCTTCTGTGGATGTTGGACAACCTGCACCCGTCCTTCATCAAGAACTCAATGATGGCACGTTGCTTCTGCTTGTAATTCCATTATTTACCTGCAATCAAAAAGACAAGTTACTATAGAGGAAGATTTATTCTACCAACATGAAATTTTAACAATCTATGTAAGTTAATAAAAAAAGTTCAGATAGTTTTACTGATGAAAAAGAGAGACAAGATACAGAGAACATGTCTCATTCAAGACAGTATGTCGTAACTTGCAGAGTACATGGGCTAGCACAAAGGGACTTAATAAAGAGACATACACATCAATGAAAGTACAAATATAATTTACCAAGGGGTAACCTGATAATTAATTTAATTAAAATAAATATGTAAAGTCATCCTGACTAATAACTAAAAACAATCTTAAACGGTGTCCATTCAGACATGCTGGACAACTACACCCCCACTGGACAACACCATGTCTTCACAGGATAGGGAGGGTGGGCGGGCGTCGTGGTCCGGTCCAAACGGTCGGTGAGGCCCTGCTCACAGCTCCTTATATAAGCTCCTTCCGAGCGGGCTTTTCACCTGCCGCAGCCCGACCAATCAGCTGTATCTTCAGGTAACCAATCCCACGGCTGTTGCTGCCCAGGGAAAAACTGCTACCAATATGAAACCTGAAAAATAAAGCACAAAATATCTGCGGCCCCCCTTTGAGCTCCCCCATGGTGGTCCAGCATATTACTAGGACCTTTCAATCAATCATAAAAGAAATGGGATTGGGAGCAACAATATGAACATTGAAGCGTAGTAAGGTGACCACTTCAAAGTCATTGTCACTTCAACTGGATAGACCAGGGGTCTCCAAACTTTCTAAAGAAAGACCCAGTTTACTGTCTTTCAGACTTTGGGGGGGTGGCAGATTGTGCCCAGTGGGAGTAAATAATATGCAAAAACTGAAATAAAAAACCTTAATTAAGCTCAACCATCCCTGTTGTGTGAATTAAGTTCTATCAATTAAAACAGTATTTATTAGCCCTGGTTCACACTGGTGCGATTTGACATGCGATTTGACATGTCAAATCGGCGATATTTGCCGCAAATTGCGGGCAACGCCGCATCTGCGGTGCTGCACCGATTTCAAAAAGTAGTTTCTGTACTACTTTTTGCGATTTCGGCCGCGATTGACTTTGACATCTGTGTCAGATGTCTTTGTAATCGCGGCTGAAATCGGAACTGCCAGCGAGAGTGAAATCGTGCGAGTTCAGCTGAACTCGCAGGTTTCACTGCCGCAGCCCCAGTGTGAACCTGGGCTTAATGTGAAATGAAAAAGGAAAATTTTACAAAATGAACAATGGTACCACATAAGACACACTATAATAAAACCCAATCCACCTCTCAACTCCACATAGTATAAACGCTGTATAGACCCACAGGTTGTGGGTATTGAGTAGATGAAAAGCAAGGAGATTTGGCACACGACTTGGTAATGTCACTCACTGTTCTCCTGAGAGCTTGTTGGTGGGGAAGAGGTACAGGAAAAGCTGCAGTGCAAGGATCACCCTTACTCATTTATGTTGTGTGCTTTCTGAGCTTCTCTTGCTGCTTCTTGTATATTCCCCACCAGTCTTCATATCACTTGTCATCAGGGGGCAGCTCTTACATGAGGAACTAAAGCCCTGCTTCTATGAAGATGGCTGCCCTCACACAATTACAAAGCATAAGACAGTAATGGAGAAAAGAGCATCTGCAATTAGACAATATTGGTGACTAGTCTTCTCCTCTGCCTACTTATTTTTAAAACAGACTTTACAATGTCGTGCTCCAGCATTGCATATTATTCTGGTAGCTATATTAAAATCATATTACCCCCTTTGTTCTTTCAGTCCACAAGGTTTTTATATTGACATAAAAAAATAATTGAGGAATTTATATTGCTGAAAAGGCTGTAATTTTAGTGCCAATATGAGAATTTCAGCATAAAAGTCTTTTCGAAAGCTCACAAAACCAACCTAGAACAGAGTTTATTAATTTAAAAAATGTTTTCAATTAAATAAAAAAAATTTGACCTTCAAATCAAAACAAAGCATCTTTACCATTGGGATGTTTGCAGTTATTAATTATGTCATTTGTTTGTGAGCTGCTTTCTCTTGGGGAAAGGTGTATAATAAAGATAGGAAATAATCAACGGGAGAATGTAAACAAATAGTAAACGTTACTTTTCATAGCTCATTGAACATGACAGTTTGAGACATTTAACCTATTTTTTTCACACTCAGGTGGCAGACAGGCTCTCAGTTTCTGTTATAAACTATGCACGGCAGATTATTAATCTACAAACAAGAAAGTCAGAAACTAGAGCGTGTGCAAGATGGGGATGTAATGCCCTAGTACTCACAGTTTTTTTGTTTAATAAATCTAAACATAAAAGCGTGATGGCAGAAGATAGACCAAGTGGTCCATTGAGTCTGCCCCAATTTTTTTTTTTCGTTCTCCAGGTATAACTATATTAACCACTTGCCGACCGCCTCCAGTAGATATACATCGGCAGAATGGCACGTACAGGCACATCAACGTACCTGTACGTCCCCTTTAACTCCCTGAAGTGGGGGTCGCGCGCGCTCCGCCGGCGGAGTTGGACCGCGGGTCCCGCTGACTCGATCGCCGCGGGGATCCCCGTGATCATCTCACGGAGGCATAGAGCAGGGAGATGCTTGTGTAAACAAGCACCTCCCTGCTCTGCCTGGTGACAATGACATGGATCTCGGCTCCATGTACTCGGAGCGGAAATCGATGTCATGTCACACAGAGCCCAACCCCCCCTCAGTTATAAACACTCATCAGGGTACACGTAACCCCTTTAGCGCCACCTAGTGGTTAACCCCTTCACTGCCAGTGTAATTTTCACAGTAACCAATGCATTTTTATAGCACTGATCGCTGTGAAAATGACAATGGTCCCAAAAATGTGTCAAAAGTGTCCGATGTGTCCGCTATAATGTCGCAGTCACGAAAAAAATCACTGATCGGTCGCAGCCATTACTAGTAAAAAAAAAATTTTTATAACAATGCCATAAAACTATCCCCTATTTTGTAAACGCTATAACTTTTGCGCAAACCAATCAATAAACGCCGATTGCGATTTTTTTTACCAAAAAACCTCAGGCCTAAACTGGGGGAATTTTTTTTTTTCAATATATTTTTGGGGGATATTTATTATAGCAAAAAGTAAAAAATATTGCATTTTTTTCAAAATTGTCGCTCTATTTTTGTTTAAAACGCAAAAAATAAAAAACGCAGTTGTGATCAAATACCACCAAAAGAAAGATCTATTTGTGGGAAAAAAAGGGCGTAAATTTTATTTGGGAGCCACGTCGCACGACCGCGCAATTTTCAGTTAAAGCGACGTAGTGCCGAATCGCAAAAAGGGGCCTGGTCTTTAACCAGCCAAAATGGTCCGGGGCTGAAGTGGATAATGATCCAAGCATGTTTTGAACAAACATAGATCTATACAAAAAAAGTAAAAAAAAAATAAAAAAATCTTCAAGAAAACCTTATTGCAAACTTTTAGAATAAAAATATGTCAGAAGCTGTTGTTGACTTGGCCTGGAAGGTGAAACCTGGCTGTCTGAAGCCCTGTACACACGATCAGTTTTACCGATGAAAACAGTCCGATGGACTTTTTTCATCGGACAAACCGATCGTGTATGGGCCCCATCTGTCTTTTTTCCATTGGTGTTAAAAAATAGAACATGTTTTAAATTTATCCGATGGAAAAAAAAACGATAGCAAATTACTATCGTCTGTGGGGAACTCCATCGGATAAAAAACCCACGCATGCTCAGAATCAAGTCGACGTATGCTCAGAAGCATAGAACTTCATTTTTCTTGGCTCGTCGGAGTGTTTTACGTCACAGCATTTGGGACGATCGGTTTTTTGACTGATGGTGTGTAGGCAAGACTGATGGAAGTCAGCTTCATTGTATTTCCGATGGAAAAATCCATCGGTTTAAAATCCATAGGAAATCCAATCGTGTGTACAGGGCTTTATCCTTCCTTTATTTCTTGGTGAGTCACTAACATGGAACAAGTACAGTATGTGCATAAAAGGTTATGAGAAGCATCGCGGTTTCATGTTTGCTCCATGAGGGACAACCCAAGCAGTTAAATATCAAACTAAACACCACCTCCAAGATCGAGATAGATCCTTCCGATGATAGACAGATGAACATCAAACTGATCAGTGCCCCGAGATTGAAATAAAGATCAAATCAAAACTTTATTCTTCGGATTATAAAAAAATGCATTGCCAGTTGTACAGTCACAGTGCTTTAATTAGAAAAGTGTTATATATTGAAGCAAAGTGACTTTAATTTGGCATTGCATTGTTTTTAATCTGAAGAATAAGGTTTGGATTTTATCTTCATCTCAGTCCTGGGGGCACTGATCAGTTAGATGTTCATCTGTCTATCATGAGAAGAAGTCTGCAGATGATGCATTCTGTCAAAAGACCTGAATGACGTCTATTTAGGATGAGCTATTAACTACTATTATCCTAACAATCCATTAAAATTTTAACCAAAATTAGACCCTGGTACATTTTGCTGGCCTGACTGATCTCAGTCCAGTTTTGTCTAGCTGGCTTTAGAGAATAGATAGGTTTGGCAAACTTATGATTTCACTTTTTAAGGTTCATTCCGCCAAGCATTCCTGTTTCATTTTAAAGTGTATGTATAGTAGAGCTGCACGTTCAATCATTAAAAAAATTACAATCTCCATTCAACCACACGGATTTAATCCAGCATTTCCACGATCCATGTAACAAGTGCAGAGCAGTTCCTGCTCACAGCTGTTAAAAAAAAACAAAAAAAAAAAAACAGCCTGCAATGCTTATCAACAACATTGTTGAGAGAGATAAAAAGAATTTTCATTTACAGATCAAAGGGATGAACTTCGGTCTGCAAATGAGGTCAGTTTAACCACTTAAAGACTAAGCCTTTTTCTGACATTTGTTGCTTACAAGTTAAAATCAGTAATTTTTCTAGAAAGTTACTTAGAACCCCCTAAACATTATATTTTTTTTAGCAGAGACCCTAAAGAATAAAATGGCATTTATTAATAAATTTTTATGTCACATATGTATTTGCGCAGCGGTTATTCAAGTTTAATTTCTCGGGGAAAAATACACTTCAATTAAAAAAAAAAACTAAACAGTAAAATTAGCCCAATTTTTTTGTATAATGTGAAAGATGATGTTACGCCGAGAATAGTGAAAGAATCATGCTCTTTATTCTAAGCAAAAAAATCGAGATTCTCATTATATCCAGAATAATTCAGCTCTAATGTATAGCTGTTTTTTTTTAATATTTATCATTTTTGAAATTGAGTAGGGAAGGGTAAAAACTCTGTTAGGTTATTTCTGTGCTATCAATGGGGAGATTTCCCTTCACTTCTTGTCTTGGAGATGAGAGAAAATGATTGGAAATCTCACCAAATTAAAGGAAATTCCTTTTTTAGAGAGTTGTCACCCAAACAATTGTCTACCTTGGAGGATTTACCCTCACCTCTTGCTGTGGTGATAGCTCCAATATTTTGGTTTTCCGTTATGTTCGATCTCAGTGACAATCATCACCATGGCAAATAGAAAGCTGAATCTCCCAAGATGGGATGCAGACAGCATTAAAAACTTGACAGAGGAGCTAAACGCTCTCTATCCAAAAGCAAAAGAACATGTTTTGATTTTATATACACTTTAAACCATTCATCAGATGTTTAAAAAACTCAATGGAAACCTGAGGATTATTCATGAAACTCCCAACAGGAAATATAGATTTTTAAAGTGTATCTGTAGCCAATTTTTTTCTTTTTAGTTTTGATTGGCGTAGGCACCAGTTCTATTTTCAATTTTTTTTTCTTTGTGTTAAATTGGAAATATTTCTCTTAACATCCTGTCCTGGGGACAGACCAGGATGTTTGAATTAACAATGGTCACCTGGTAGAAGTAGGGCAATCAATGAAAGGTACTATAGAGGAAAAATGCAATTAGTTTCAATTGTGAAAACTATACTGAATTTATGAGTAGGGATGGGCTATCTGTTTGAGTCGAACATGAGTTCGACTCGGACATTGTCTGTTCGCCCGTTTGCCGAACAGCGAACAATTTGGGATGTTCACGGCAAATTCTAAAAAAGCGGAACACCCTTTAAAAGTCTATGGGAGAAATCAAAAGTGCTAATTTTAAAGGCTTATATGCATGGTATTGTCATAAAAAGTGTTTGGGGACCTGGGTCCTGCCCCAGGGGACATGTATCAATGCAAAAAAAGTTTTAAAAACTGCCGTTTTTTCGGGAGCAGTGATTTTAATAATGCTTAAAGTGAAACAATAAAAGTGAAATATTCCTTTAAATTTCGTACCTGGGGTGTGTCTATAGTATGCCTGTAAAGTAGTGCATGTTTCCCGCGTTTATAACAGTCTCTGCACAAAATGATATTTCTAAAGGAAAAAAAGTAATTTAAAACTGCTCGCAGCTATAATGAATGGTCGGGTCCCGGCAATACAGATACAAGTCATTGAAACTCATTAAAGTCCTTAACCACTTCTCTACTGTGCACGAAAACCCCCTTCCTGCCCAAGCCATTTTTCAGCTTTCAGCGCTGTCACACTTTGAATGACAATTGCGCGGTCGTGCGACGTGGCTCCCAAACGAAATTTGCGTCCTTTTTTTCCCACAAATAGAGCTTTCTTTTGGTGGTATTTGATCACCTCTGCGGTTTTTATTTTTTGCGCTATAAACAAAAGAAGAGCGTCCAGTTTGGAAAAAAAACACTATTTTTTAATTTTTGCTATAATAAATACTCATTTTTTTTTTTTAAATAACATTTTCCTCAGTTTAGGCTGATACGTATTCTTCTACATATTTTTGGTAAAAAAAAAATCGCAATAAGCGCGTATTGATTGGTTTGCGCAAAAGTTATAGCGTGTACAAAATAGGGGATAGATTTATAGCATTTTTATTTTTTTATTTTTTTATTAGTAATGGCGGCGATCTGCGATTTTTTTATTGTGACTGCGATATTGCGGCGGACACATCAGACACTTTTGACACATTTTTGGGACCATTCACGTTTATACAGCGATCCCTGCTATAAAAATGCATTGATTACTGTATAAATGTGATTGGCAGGGAAGGGGTTAACCACTAGGGGGCGGGAAGGGGTTAAATATGTTCCCTCAATGTGTTCTTACTGTGGGGGGAGGGGACTGACTGGGGGAGGTGACCGATGGTTGTCCCTATGTACAAGGGACACACCATCGGCCCCCTCTCCCTCACAGGACGTGGATCTCTGTGTTTACACACAGAGATCCACTTTCCTGCTCGTTTCCCGGGCAATCGCGGGTGCCCGGCGGCAATCGCGGGCGCCGGGCACGCGCACCGGGGCCTTGTGAACGCGGCGGGCGTGCGCGCGCGCCTCCTAGCTCGTTTTAAAGGGAGGACGTCATATGACGTCCTCCCAGAACGAGAGTATCCTCCGCCCGCCGTCAATTGACAGTGGGCGGGGGACAAGTGGTTAAAGTCTGGTATGGATATTAAGGGGAACCCTGCGCCAAATAAAAAAATAAATGGCATGGGGTTCCCTCCAAAAATCCATACCAGACCCTTATCCAAGCATGCAACCTGGCAGTCCGCAGGAAAAGAGGGGGGGGACGAAAGAGCGCCCCCCCTCATGAACCGTACCAGGCCACATGCCCTCAACATGGGGAGGATGTCCCCATGTTGATGGGGACAAGGGCCTCATCCCCACAACCCTTGCCTGGTGGTTGTGGGGGTCTGTGGGTGGGGGGCTTATCGGAATCTGAAAGCCTCCATTAATAAAGAGGGCCTCCAGATCCCGGCCCTCCCCTATGTGAATTGGTAAGGGGTACATTGTACCCCTACCATTTCACAAAAAAAAGTGTCAAAATGTTAAAAACCACAGGAGATGGCTTGGGACAAGTCCTTTATTTAAAAAAAAAGAGATTCCAGCGATGTAATTGTAACTTTTGATTTTTCATGTTCGTGTCCCATAGAATTTAACGGTGTTCGCCTGTTCGAACAAATTTTTTGCGTGTTCGCATGTTCTGGATGCGAATAAAACCGGGAGGTGTTCGGCCCATCCCTATTTATGAGTACATTGCAAATACCACTGATAACGTAATGCAATTTTAAGGATAAAAAACCTATACCCTTGCAGTGGGTCCCCCTCCCTACTGCAAGGGTTGACTGATTGTTTTATAAAATAAATTGCGTAGTGCCCAAAAAATTCAGTAAATCAGTTTATCTACAATTTTTATGCTACAATTTGTTGTTTTTATTTGTATATGCATTCCTATTGAATTACTACACTATGAGGATTATGTTGGTTCCTGGGGAGCTTTATTTACCCTACCCTGAGGAGTGTGTAGCTGGACAGAGATATTGGGTGCAATTCTCATACTTCCACCTGATGCCTGACATATAGAAACAGGCATATTAGCTGTTGCAATGGCAGCCATCTTCTCTTTCCTTTGCTGCCCAACTGCAACTCTTTGAAGTCATCCCATACAATGCTGGACCAGCAGTCTTGCATTTCATGGGAGGATGCCAAGAACCCGCACAAATTCCCAGGGGCACCAAAATAAGGACCAGCAAACCGGCTGCCAGGGAAGTGAGTAATATAATAACTATATCATCTTGTATTTATCAACTCCTAGACAAAACAAGCGGTTACCTTTGCAGTGGGTTGGGAGGGACTCACTACAAGGCTAAATAATCCACTGAGTTGAGCTTTAAAATAGGCATCTTCATAATTGTCAAAGAATGGTCCTAGTCATGGAACTTTCTATGTTGAATGTCTAACATGTATCACTAGTACGAAATAATCTGCACAGCCCCTGCAGTGGCCGACATATTACACAGCAGTATAAGCCCGTAACTTGTAATAGATCTCACAGCATACACATCACTTCCACATAACCTCTCATAATCCATTCTGCAATCCCCAACAGTTCAACAGAGGTTAAAATAACACAGCAGCAAACAGGAAGCCCATCTGACTCCCATATACATCATTTAAAGCAATAACAATCCATAACAGAGGAGAAAGTGAAGGCTGAATAAAGTACGCAATCCTCAGGACGCCAAACGGAAAAACGAGCTGATAGTGTATTTATCATGGAGACCTCGCTGAGATCATGAATATATCTGTTACACATACATTTCCTTGTAACTCCCAAACATGCTGCATAAAAATATTTTAGATTAGGGTTTAGAGAAAAATGTGTGCTTTCTGAAAGAGTCATAATGTAAGGCAGGAGAGGGCAATTCTCAAACACATATCAAATAAAAAAAGGGACTTTTAAAGTGCCAACAATGTTATGCTAAGGGTAATACCATAGACAGACATGCTGGCAGTGTTTTACCACCCACTTCTTTTAGTGCCTTGTATTTTAACCAGTAATACATGTTGGAATAAAGGAGTTGATTTACTAAAGGAGAATATACTGTGAATAAAACCACATATACCCGCACTAAAAAAAAATTGTGAATGCTATCAATGATAGTGAAAATTTAAAGCAGCTGGCACACATCTCCTGGTAAAAAAGATGATCCAAACGACATACAACACAAATGCAGCGCTAAAAACTGATGAAAAGTCCCAATGTAAATAAATGAAATATCTCCATATAGACAGTCCAATGGGTGTAATAATTCACACACAGGAAGTGCTGGTAAGGATCCGTCACCAAGAGGAAAAGGTTCACACTGACTCTTACTTCAACAAATGGAATACTTAATCAAAAGCACGCTTAACACGCTTAGGAATCATCCACTTGGATATCTCCACACATGGAAGGATAAGCTGTATGACAATCAATAGGATCCTCCCAAACAGGCTCTCATCACATTGGGACATCATGAAAATAGGCATAAAAAACGTAATTGCGCAGTATTACTTACAAGTGAATTTATTTTGAGCACAGCAAAAGCCAGAATACAAACATCACGATAAAAAGCGCATTTAAATCCAATAAAACGAAAAAACGATCAATGTTTCCATCCAGTATAACGGCCGACTGTTTAACTTAGCAACGTCATGTGACCCGACTCCTCCCACCAAGTTTCGTCATGGTCACGTTTACGAGAGTCGCCATATATACTATACTAGATGCCAGACATGAATTAGCAAGAAATTACCAGCTTTTCAGAAACCAGAAGTAGAAACCACCAGTATGAAACAGGAAATGGCGCATCTGTGTTTCACCCAGAGGAAATAAGGTGTTACAGCAACTTCCTGACAAGGGACTGCATAACAACAAAGAAAGGCAGTCAATCTAAACGTACTGTAATGGCCTCCCCCCCCCCCCCCACACTGCCTTCTGGGAGACACAGAGGTCCAATTCAGAAAGCGCAGCGCGACTCGCTCATGCGGAATAGGAAAAAGGCTGTGAAGCCGCAAGGCTTCACTTCCTGTTTCCCTTAGTAGTTGTAGCTGCTGACTTAAATTTTTTTTTGTACAGGCTGGACCACCTCTTTAAAGTATGTGTGCATTTGCATTGTTGGCACCTTAAAAGTGACACTTTTTATTTGATAAGTGTTTGAAGATTTCATTAACCAGGGATGCGGTGCCTAAGTGATTTCCCATCAATCTTCCACTTATGACTCAGGAGAGGGCAATTGTTTTGAATATTGACCATATCCATTATTTATTAGTTCCATATTACCTGTGGCAGTGGAGGGGGGTGCAAACAAGTGGAGCTTCCCCTTTTGGTGGAGCTTTGCTTTAACGGCTTCCCAGTAATGTTCACAGACTACCATGGCTTTGCCAGGGCGCTGGAAGATATCCCCACAGAAAAAGGTCTGGAACAAGATCAAAACCTTCTAATTCTATCCAAAATTTAGAAATTAAATTGTATGTGTATTTTTCATACACTTTATTAAATTAGGAACTCTAACATTAGGAGCCTGCTGTATAGCATGTTTCCTAAAACAGCAATAAAGTATAGTCCAACAATTGTTTATTGTTGATTTCTGTTTGACTATTGTGAGTTAGGTTAGGAAAATAATGATGCTAATTAGGCTGGCTAACCTGGGGGTACAAACCAGAGACCTACAGTCACGTGTTCAGGATTGTGGCTGTTTCTGAGCCTGGGTTGGAACTGCTATGGGTGTCCCCAGATGCATTGATGGAGGAGTTGTACATGCTCCCATAGCTACCTTATACTTGAAGGATAATTTTGTCCAGAGAGCAGTGAATCACCATAGGGTTATGGATGGATGTGAACAAAGCACTAGACCTCTCATATCATTCATGCCCTTAGCTAAATTCAGCCACCCAAAAATCCAAAATAGAGAGGGCAGTTCTATGACCAACCTGGGGGTATAAACCAGAGACCTACAGTTACGTGTTCACAATTGTGGCTCTTTCTGAGCCTGGGTTAGAGCTGCTATAGGTGTCACCAGATGCACTGATAGAGGATATGTTTGAAAGATAGTTGTTGCCAGGGAGCAGTGAAACATCTTGTAGTGTTATGTGGACAAAGCCCTAGACCTCTTCTAGCATTCATGCCCTTAGCCAAATTCACTGACCCAAAAATCCAAAATATAAAGGGCAGATATATGGCCAACCTGGGGGTACAAACCAGAGACCCACGGTTACGTGTTCACGATTGCGGCTCTTTCTGAGCCTGGCTTGGAGCTGCTATGGGTGCCACCAGATGCATTGATAGAGGATATACTTGAAGGATAGTTGTGGCCAGAGAGTAGTGAAGCATCTTGTAGGGTTATGGATGATTGTGGACAAAGCCCTAGACCTCTCCTAGCATCCATGCCCTTAGCCAGATTCACTGACCCAAAGATCCAAAATAGAAGGGGCAGATCTATAACCAACTACTCAATGAAGATGTATATGAAGTCAGCAGAGCAGGCAATGCCTGAATTATGAATACTTCCTGCTAGAAAATTAGTTTTTTGGCAAATCCTTTGCTTGTTTGTGAAGATTACATACATGTTCATTTGTATTGGCGAAATGCTATAAGCTGTTGGGAACATTGCTTTTCCTGGATAAGATCATAAATGTAATGATAATCCTGATTTAGCTTTTCCCAGCATTTCTTCATGTAATATATATATGTAATGTATTCTATTTTCCTATGTACCTTTATTTACTGATTTACGGTATACACGTGAAATTAACTTATCCACCAGAAGTGGCACGGATGCGGTCATATATATCACTTTTATATGATTTCTAAAGATTACTGACCTGGGTCGATAGAACTCCTATGATTCAGCAGAGATTTCAACACAAAGCCCTCCTGTAATCTTATCTAAATCTTTGCAAAATTATATAGAGTTCTCCAATAAATCCACATAAAAACTTCAGTCCAATAAAAAGATGAAATATGTATTGTCTTTACCATATAAACTTTCAGCAGCTCATTTCTGATTCAAATCACATCTAGTTAATACATCCGATACCTAGTTAGGCGGGCAGCTTTAGTTTCACAACAGATGTATCCTGAAGCCTTGCACATCATCCTCGAATCAAAAGCACTGGGATGTAACATGCTGTGATTCGTAATATGAAGTGTCCTCAAAAAGCATTGCAAACCAAGGCAGTTGAAATGTACAACTAAAGAATATTATGTATTAATACCACCTTTTATACCAAATGAAAGCACTTACCATATGCAAGTGCAGCTATGTAGCTGCCCAATTATATGCTTGTCAGACATAAAAAGCTTGTAAACCTTAGTCAGTTTGGCCACCTCTTGTTTTGTGTGATGTATGCCAAAATGTATGCCAACTCACACATCAGCAGTTTCCTTGTAACCCAAGTGAAATAAACTTTTTCCTATAGCGTTAAAGGCTGGATCTCCAGAAAAATGAGGACTAGCCAGTCTGGTTCAAAATAATGTCAATGGGACGGATAGAGTACAACCATTAAGTTGTTACACTAATATTTAAAGTCTAAGTTCCCGATTTCCAGAAAATAGACTATGCAGTCAAGAAGCCCCTGCAGATAATAAAAAAAAAGCTGTGAGTGTGTAAAATGTTTAATAATTTTATTGTCATACCTGTAAGTAATTTGGGTCCCCCAGAAAGCCTGGCCAATAAACGCCTAGTTAGACATTTCCATGTCCTACCATACCTTGTTGTCAGGGCATGACAACCATTGGACTCTCACTTTCACCATTGTAGGAGTAAAAAACAATGTTTTTTACATCCTAACAACTAATCAGGAAGTGGGGATCGCTAACTATAAGTTTTTCAGACAGGTTTTTGGGGGGATTCAAATGGTCTATAGATACTATATCAAAACGAATAAACATTTTAAAAAACTCTGAAGTTTTTTAACCACTTGGTGTCCACGCTATAGCCAATGACGGCTACAGCGCAGACCTGAATTTCCGGGAGGCCGTCAATAGATGTCCTCCCCTTTTTTCGCTCCCCGCACGCTCCCTGCAGGGCATGTGCAACTCGGGTAATCACAGATCCGAGTAAGGGGCCGATCTCGGCCCCTTACCACGTGATCGGCTGTCAGCTAATGACAGCTGATCACGTAATGTAAACAAAAGCTCTGTAATCTTTTTTTTTCTCCTCACCCTGACAGTGTGAAGCGTGACTTCCGAAGAGGAAGGAGGCACATCTGCCTCATCTGTGCCCACAATTACTGCCTGCCATTGCCACCTACCAGTGCCCACAGTGCCCACCAGTGCCACCTATCAATGCCCATGAGTGCCACCTATCAATGCCCACCAGTGGTGCCAATCAGTGCCTCATCAGTGCCACCTAGCAGTGCTGCCAATCAGTGTAACCTACCAGTGCTGATCAGTGCCCATCATTGCCACTCATCAGTGACCATCACTGCCAGCTATCAGTGCCATCTATTAGTGCCACTTCTCAGTGCCCACCAGTGCCACCTATCAATGCCCATCAGTGCCACCTCTCGATGTCACCTCTCAGTGCCCACCAGTGGCACCTATCAGTGCTCTCCAGTGCCGCCTATCAGTGCCCACCCTTGCCACCTTATCGGTACTCATCAATGCAGTCCATCAGTGCCCATCAGTGCAGCCCATCGGTGCCCCTCAGTGCAGGCTATCGGTGCCCATCAGTGCAGCCTCATCAACGTACATCAATGAAGGAGAAAAATGACCTGTTTGCTACATTTTATAACAAAATATAAAAAATAAAAAAAATCATTTTTTTTATTTTTTTTAACAAAAAATAAAAACCTCAGAGGTGATCAAATACCACCAAAAGAAAGCTCTATTTATCATTTGGGTACAGTGTTGTATGACAGCGCAATTGTCATTCAAAGTGCATCAGCGCTGAAAGCTGAAAATTGGTCTGGGCAGGAGGGGGGTTTAAGTGCCCAGTAAGCAAGTGGTTAATGACTACTGAGGCAACCTTGACGGCATATGCTATTTTATGGAAAAGGTGAACTTAGATTTTAAAGAGCAATTCCGGACAACAAATTAAAAATTATTCATTTATGAACCAATGCCTTTGTCTACACCACAGATCTCTGTAATTCAACCACCGTATACACAGATCACCTCTTTCTCTGCGTTACTAATTACTTCCAAGGAAGGTTTGAATCTCATTGCTGGCAGTACAAATCTTAGAATTGACTTTTTTTTTTTTTTCAAATGAGAGACAACTGGGTGTTCCCGCAACACAAGCGCATTACCAAATTACCAGGTTGGTGACAAAAGGTTATGGGGAGCACTAAGTACTAAACAGGTAGGCGGAACTGCATCTCAAGACTTTATTTTCAGTACTGGTTGGAATAAAATTTTAAAGGCCTTCTTCAATGGGAAATGCCACATGTTTTAGTTGCATTTAGCGTGCATTTCAGATCAGCTTGAGATGCTTCCATGTAAGTGCCTTCACATGCATTTGATGTGCAGCGTACCTCTTTCTGACTTGCATTTGAACTCATTCTAAGCTGCATCAAGCTGCTTTTGAATTACCATTAATTTGCATTGAGAAAAAAATCAGTTATGAAGGAAAGGAAAAATCCATGTACACAGGCCATAAGTGTTTTTTTTTTTTTTTTAAGTGGTATTAAAGGTTCAGCTTTAAAGAAAAAAAAAAAAAACATATTATACTTACCTGCTCTGTGCAATGATTATGCACAGAGCTTCCCCAATTCTCCACTTCTCGGGTCCCCCGCCGGTGCTCCTGGCTCCTCCCTCTTGACCAGTGCCCCCAGTAGCAAGCTGCTTGCTATGGGAGCACATGTGCATACTCGCTCCTGAGCCCTGCTCTATGCGTCCTGCCTGCCTTTTTTTTTTTTACAGTTGGCTGAATTAGGTGCAGGGACACACTGCATCCCTTTGCTGCCATTTTGCTTTTGCTGGGCATCACGTGCGCCCATGTGACTTTAAGGAGGGGTGGGCTCCCTCCAGGCACACCTGCTCTTAAAGTGATATTAAAGACTTGCTTTTTTTTCTTATTAACAAACATGTTATACTTACCTGCTCTGTTTTTCACAGAGCAGCCAGGATCCTCCTCTTCTCAGGTCCCACACCAGAGCTCCTGGCCCCTCCCTCCTGTCGGGTGCCCCCAGACCAAGCAGCTTGTTCTGGGGGCACCCAAGCAGGCGCACTCTTTAGCCGTGGCTCTGTGTGTCCATATACACACAGAGCCGTGGCTCTGCCCCGCTCTCCATCCCCTGATTGGCTCACTGCCTGTGATTGACAGTAGTGGGAGCCAATGGATCCCGATGCTGCCAAAAGCCAATCAGGGGTGCGAGTCCCTGGAGAGCCAAGGCTCTTGTGGACATTGCTGGATCGAGAGGGAGCTCAGGTAAGTATTAGGGGGTGTTGGGAGGCTGCTGCACACAGATGTTTTTTTACTTTCATGCATAGAAGCCTTTACAACCACTTTAACCTATCCATTGTTAAATGTGCTCCTACTCTGGAGACTCTGGAAATTTTAGGACCATAGTTTACACAAAGGTCCCTTATTGTAGGCACTGCAGCTTACGTATATATTTGCAAATGTGTGCAAACAAAACCCTCTGTTTTTATTGTAAGCTGTTAGACAGGGTAATTTTTGTATTTATTTTTTTGCAGGCTGGCTGGTCAGTGTGCTGGGAAATCTTTTGTTTGTTTGCAATGTAGGTTTACACTGGCCAATTGTTTTTGAGAGTGTGACTGACCAGCCGCTGTCAGGCAATTAGAAGGCGATTCTGCTGCCTCCTGAATACCCGTTTTTTTCTTTTTTTCCCTGTTGCTTAATGGCAGTGTGTAATGAGGCTATTGCACTGCAATCATGAACCAAGCATTTGGATTGCAACGTGACCCCATTGAATTGATTGGCCGTGTTTGACAGGAGATGCTACCTGTCAGCTTCGTATGTTATGTGCACAAATTAATGTTGAGCTATGTATTGAATGAAGAGGAAAAAAAAATATAAAAACACTGCAACAAAGGAGTCCATATAGTGATAGGAAATCCAATGAATCCCACAGTGCACTCAAACATTCACCAGAAGGGTATATTTTTTTTAGAGAAAGCCTCCACCTAATAAGAATGGCCGCTTACCAGCTCCTTACGACCTCCTATTATGGAAGGTCTTTTCCACTTGTGGCTATAAACCCAGCCAGGGCCTTGGTTCATCCAGGGGGATCTCACTGCAAAGCATCCGCCACTCAGGAAGGACCCAATAGTATAGGAACCCTAAAAAGAGACAAGGCTTCCATAGTGGAAAATCTTTTACATTTTAATAATATAAAAAAGGCTGCACTTACAAAACGTGTCCCAGGACGACGTCATCTTGTGACAAAACTTATAGGGAGGAGCAACGTGGTGACGTCACCACGGTTGCGCAGGTCCCAGAAGGATGGGTAGCTGTATCGAGCCGGCCGGCTTACTTATCTTCATGTGTGTTTTAAACACTTTTTTTGATAGTGAAGCCTTTTTTATATTATTGAAATGTAAAATATTTTTCACTATGGAAGCCTTATCTCTTTTTGGGGTTCCTATACGATCAGGTCCTTCCTGAGTGGTGGATGCTTTGCAGTGTGATCCCCCTGGATGAACCAATGCCCTGGCTGGGTTTATAGCCACAAGTAGGAAAGACCTTCTGTAATAGGAGGTCATAAGGAGCTGGTAAGCGACCATTCTTATGAGGTGGAGGCTTTCTCTGAAATACACATACCATTCTGGTGAATGTTTAAGTGCACCGTGGGATTCATTGGATTTCCTATCACTATATGGACTCCTTTGTTGCAGTGTGTTTATATTGTTTTTTTTCCTCTTCATTCAATATATAGCAAAACTTTAATTTGGACTATTTGATTTGTGCTGTGTGTGTCTCATTGCTTTTAGGTCACCATTTGACTTTGATTTTAATTTTAATGTTTAATTTTGGACAGTGCAGTATTACCCACCATTTATAAATGTTATGTGCACAGCCTCCAGCTGTATTTTGCACTTTTAGCAGGTGGCCATGGGGTTGTAAAACTGCAGCTTAGTTGTCTATTTTTATCACCATATATAAAAGAGGCCTCTAAAGGGTTAGCCCTACTGATATTATTGCAAACAGGATGAAAAGCCCTCTAGAATTTTAGATACCTCAGATTCCAAAGCTAAGATTTCTAAAAGAGATTCCCAACATCTCTTGTTCTGATTTGCATACCTCTTCTGTGTTGGTGAGGTCAGAGAATAGCCAGGAGGTGTTCATCAATGCAGGCTAGTATTTTGGTTTTCACCAACCAAGCAAAATATGGGGCTGTGTTTATTCTTTGTGTTCTGCTTTTACCAGAGCAAGATATTTTATAAGCTGCACAGGCATGGGGTCTTTACACACTGACATACAAAAGCTTAAAATTAGCATTCATCTCTGAGTCACCTAATCCAGGCCGATTCTTCATCAGCCCATAGCCGGTGTTGGCATCCCTCACTTAAGGTCACAGCAGAAGACATCAAATCTGTCACTACAACACAATTGGGTCACGGGATATTAAACAAAAGACTATTCAGATACCTAAATCTTCACAATCACAAGAAGGGGTGTTACTACATTAAGTTCTGAGGAGAAACAATACTACTTTGTATTTGTGCACACTGAAATATTTTGTTTCGGAATTTCGTTTTCGTCCCAAAAATTTATTTATTCAGTTACTCCCGAAATGTGTTTTTATTTATTTAGTTCCGTTAAAAAATGCATTAGTCCGAAAATCTGAATTAATTAAGGTTGAATCTGTCATTGAAGGCTTATGGTGTCTGTCGAATGTTCTAAAAAGAACTGTACGATGCTGCAATAGTACATTTCCGGTCGAATGTTCCACCTACAAGCTATAGAAGAATTCTAATGTTGTATGACACTAGTAATAATTATATTTATAAATCATTATTACTAGTCAACCAACATTCGAATTCTTCTATAGCCTATGGGCCGAGCATTTGACCAGAAATGTACGATTGCGGCGCCGTACAGTTTAGCTGCTTGACGAATCTTCTTAGAACTTTTGACAGACATAAGCCTTCAATGACAGATTCGACGTTTGTATGTTTTTCGCTGCATCGTCGAATCTTCGTTGTTCATGTCGAATGGTCTACCCCAACACTGTCTCTATAATGTTGAATCTTTTCTCTCTATGTCAAATCTTTCCTCTCTATGTAGAATAATCTTGGACTAATAGAGTTAAGGTTAGGCACATTCGACCACAGGTTTGATAGACACAGATCGCTATTGTCAGCGTCATGTCGAATCTCCTATATATATGGAACTGTTGTAGCAACGAAAACGAAAATAAAGCATTTTTTTATGTCGGATCTTTCAGATTTCGGATTCTGCGCATTTGTTTTCGTTTGTTAAAACGATAACGAAAATACCCGAAATTCGGCTGAAAATGCATTCGGACGAAAACGAACGCACATGTCTACTTTGTTTGTCTTTATGCATTTTGTTTCAGTTAATACTTTGTCAAAAATCCCCTCAAAGAAATTTGTCTTATTGAGTTCATGATTGTTCAGATTAAATTCTTAAAATGTAAATCCAGCCAACATTATTTTATTTATTTTTTGTTTCAGGGGGGAATAATTAGAAACCCTGCCAGTCCTTACTGCTGTCCAGGGCCAGTTCGAGAGATTTCTTCTTTGTTTTATCCCAGTGACAACAGTTTTACCAGAAAGGAGGCAAGGGAAATTTGCAACAAGGACGCAGATCTCAATAAAAAGCTGTCAAGGGTTGTTCAAGCAATCCCCTACTGTTTGAGACTTTCCATTGTTTCCTGTCTTGTGAAATCATTGTCAGCAGAACAGAAAGTTAGGGTCCTTTCACACGGGTGGTCCGCCCAGTGGACTATGCTTTGCTCAGCGGGGGATCGATATGAGCAGGCGGATGACAGGTCCATCTCCACTCACTGTGCAGAGACAGACCTGCCAGAGCCCCGCTGTCCTCTATAGGGAGATTGGATGAAAACAGACCGCCTGTCCGTTTTCATCCGATCCCACCCGCGCCAATCCTCCAGACGGATGGAAAATAGGTCACCATCTGTCTGGATTTCACTGACAGGATCAGATCCGCTGACATCCGCCGCTCCATAGAGGTAAATGGAGTGTCTTATCAGGTCCGCCTGAAAAACTGACAGGCAGACCTGATCGGAAAGCCTGTGCGAAAGGGGCCTATTTCTCAAATGAAAGGTATATTTCTCAAATGAAACTCCTGTTGCTCAAACAACTTTCACATCTTCATACCTTCCCCTCTGTTTTCTAATCCTGTGTGCCCCTGTGTGAGTGATTTATAAAAAAATAGATGGCTATACCTCATCTCACAGCTCTTCTCAGCGATCACATAATCGACTGGCTCTCTCTCTCTCCTCTCCCGAGTGACGTCAGCAGGGGAATCTCAGCCCCGCCCGCTGCATCTGTCAGACGGGGAGAGGAGAAAGCCAGTTGATCATGTGATCGCTGAGAAGAGCTGTGAAATGAGGTGTACGGTATGAAGATGTGAAAGTGGCCACAACCACTTTAACCATCAGAAAAAATAAACAAAGAAATAAATAGAAAACTTTCATATACATAACTCCATACCTACAGTTAATCCAAAGGAAGGTTTAAAAAACCCTTGAAGCATGGTCTCATTTGCTCCCACAGGGAAAAAAAATTCTTCCTGGTCCCTTAAAGTGGATGTAAACCCAATTCATGAAATTTGAGCTGGGCACATATACCTGTAGTGTTTTGTTATCCCTCTTCAAAGAGCTAAGTCCTGTAGCTCTCTCCTGAACAGTTCCTCTGTTATCAGCCTAATAACTCCTGACAAATTCTCGGACACATCAGATAAAAGCAGCCAGACATTTCTTCTGGGGAAGGCTGCTATAAATAGATTAACAGGGAGCTGGCCCTGTTACAAAACACCTCTGAGAGTCTCTGCCTATGTGGAGAGGGAGTGTGCGCCTTAACTCCAATCAGCAATTGTAGCTATTTTGGCTGTATGCCCAGACATCACACTCTGTGTTAAACAGGAAGAGAAAATGTCTTAACACGATCTGAACTTCCTAAACAGTATATAAATGTGAAGACAGCAGATATGGATGTAAAACTTATGTAGGGAGATTTTTTTCATCTCAGTGTATCATCTGAGGCTGTTCACTTTACTGGGTGCATAGAGGGTTTACATCCACTTTAGGCAATTTGATTTTCATATTATAACACGTATATAATTTATATGACATATTATAATACATACAATATATATATATATATATATATATATATATATATATATATATATATATACAGTAGATATATAGTATATATATATATATATATAGATATATATCTATATATATATATTGTGACAGCAGGAAGGTAAAGTCACCTGGTTGCATCCAGGGGGGTAGATATATTTCGCCCAGATTCAGGCTTTACGCCGACTTATACAACTAGGTGGAGAGTTGTATAAGCCCAGCTGAGGCTAGTGGGCTCATGGATGACTCATACCTCTAGGGAGAGTGTAGGGCGTCGTGCAGACAGGGAGTTGATGAGACCAGCTGAAGCTTGTCAGCTCATTTAGGCCTCTATAAGAACTCCCAGCTTCATTAGATGTTAGCTCATGCCTGGACCCAGACCTGTGTGGACTGTCTAGGGAGAGTGAACCCCTGTGCGGTGAGACAAAGCCTGTGTGGCTATTTGCTTGGACATTTAAAACCAGGGACTTAGGGACTAGGACAGCACTAGGCTGATCCCAGTTGTTAGTTAGGAAACCTGTATGTTTAGTCAGAGGTCAAGTTGACCAGGATTTATTTTGTTTATGTTTCTTTTTCTTTGCTGTGTTTTGTCACTGTAAATAGAAAATAAACCGCACCTTTTTGATTTTGAAAACCACAACCTCCGTTTGCTGGGCCTGTTTTTGTGTGGGGAGCCCATCTCGGGGGTCACACACACCTGCTGCCGAGCCAACCCCCTCACAGTATATATATATATATATATGTGTGTGTATATATATTGAGAAGAAGAGAGGGAGAAGTTTCTGTAGTCATGTCCTGACTCTGTTGTCCTGATACAGTAGGCTGGATGAACGTTGTGTTAAGTCCCGTACATTGCCAGTAAAAAAAAAAAAAATGTCCGACATTCGGCCCATGTAAATGTCGATCTGTCTGATGTGCATGCTGGAAAACCAGCAGCTGACCAACTCCCGATCAGCACTTTCAGCCAATGGCAGAGAGCGCTGATTGGAGTGTACTGGCAGGCGACCGTCCCCCTGTCAGAACACAACAGCTCAGCGGGGGAGATCGCTGAACTAACCTTGCATGGTTAGTACAAAAAACAAAACTGTAGTGTGCACCTTGCTTTACTTGTAGAATGACCAGATACAATTAAAGAAAAGAAAACTAATTAAGCCACTACATCTAAAAACTAGAAAGAAGCAATCTTTTTTTTGTTTTTAAATATGCTTTAAAACATCGTTAAAAATCAGATAAATACATTCCAGGTGCAGCTCTGTTATATGTTCTACAGCTGTCTATTGGTTGTCTAGAGCGGCCTATAATGCCCCTACACATTAAAGAGATTCATTGAGGCATTTATCTGTCAATAAGTCAATACATCTTAAAAGATTATTAATTGTGACGCTCATTTTTACATTTTGATGTTTCCCTAGAGTGAAGCATCTCATTCGTTGCTGTTCACATGTTGGATTGCAGATATGACAGTGACATAGTGTGACAGGGTAAGTAATTGTGAACAGACACAAACCACTGAGGACCGGAAAGCTCCTCCATCTCGCAAGCGCTCATGTTAAATGAATGCTATGCCTCAGGAGAGCATTTAACAGGTTGAAATTAATTAGTTATGGGAAATGATGGATCAGAATTTTTCAAAAGAGCTTTGTAGAGATGACACCAGGACCCCTGAAGCATCAATTAAACTTGAATTGTTGTGTAACGCTTCTTGCCATGTTTACAAATAATTTTTTTTTTTTTTGGAAGATTTTTTTTTTTGCCTTTTGTTTCCTCTTAATGAGCAGAATGAACAAGAAGCAAAAAATGGAAATGCATTGTAACAATGATAAATGATCACTGTGTGAAATACAAAAAAAAATTACAAAAGAAATTGTTAGGACAAAGAAATCAGAAAGAAGCGGCAACTTGTCAAAATATTAGGAAAACTTTTTGAAACATATGTTACTGTTCAGTAGAGCAAAATGCTAAATAAAATACTTTGTAAAAACATCCACAATAACATCAAAACATATTTTAGAATTTTATATAAATATATATATATATATATATATATATATATATATACAGTATCTCACAAAAGTGAGTACACCCCTCACAGTTTTGTAAATATTTTATTATATGTTTTCATGTGACAACACTGAAGAAATGACACTTTGCTACAATGTAAAGTAGGGAGTGTACAGCTTTTATAACAGTGTAAATTTGCAGTCCCCTCAAAACAACTCAACACACAGCCATTAATGTCTAAGCCACTGGCAACAAAAGTGAATACACCCCAAAGTGAAAATGTCCAAATTGGGCCCACAGTGTCAATATTTTGTGTGGCCACGATTATTTTCTAGCACTGCCTTAACCCTCTTGGGCATGGAGTTTACCAGAGCTTCACAGGTTGCCACTGGATCCCTCTTCTCAGAATATACAGAATCTTTTTTAGAAACTGACATCAAAGTGGTTCTGAAGGTTTTCTTATGCATTAAGGTAAAAAACCTTCTGCAAGCAGCCCCCCCCCTCCCCAATACGAATCTTGATCTAGCGATGTGCATAAGAGCAGGGGATCTCTTGACTCTCTCCTCATTGGTTTAGACACAGCGGTAGGAGCCATTGGCTGCTGCTATCAATCACAGCCAATGAGGAGGGAGCAGGGGGGTGGGGCCGATCTGTGCTCTGTGTGTATTATAAACCCTCAGAGTCAGCTAGGGAGCGAGCAACCACAAGTACTCCCATAGCAAGCGAATTGCTGTGGGGGTACTCAGCAGGAGGGAGGAGCCAGAAGCGCTGGCAGGGAACCCAAGAAAAGGAAGATAGGGGCTGCTCTGTGCAAAACCATTGCACAGAGCAGGTACATTTAACATGTTTGTTATTTAAAAAAAGTGAGCCTTTAGAATTACTTTCAATTCTACTACCAGTGATGAGCCAATTTGGGCGTAACCTTTGATAGATGAATAGAAAATGTGCAGCTTAAAACAAAGAATTGCACTTGGTACCATTTGAGATGGCAAGATAAAACACAACATTTAAAAACAAATACACCGTATAAATAGCCAATCGTTTACTTTAGGGTGCACATCTGATTTCACGCTTGTTAGGAAAATGAGAAAGTAAACAATCCCATTTAGATGGTAGTGTAGATAGTATTCAGTCCCAAAAAGTTTGTAAAATGGAACTATACATTTTATTTACAGATCAGTTTCATGTACATTTCTACAGTATGTATAGTTTTTAAATGTATCTATAGATAAAAGCAATTTACATATACAGGTTCTATTTAACAGTTATGCGGCACAGTGGTTTGACCTTGCTGATCTTCCTATTTTGCTGCAGGACTACCAAACACGGTCTAATTAAAGAAGGATCTCCACAGTCTCTAATGACATGAAAAAGCTACAACGTACAATGCTCTGGTTAGCTACAGATCTTGTTTTTTTTTTTAACTTACATGATCATGACATTGATGAGCTAGTGGAGAGATAATGATCCTCAGGCATCATAATAGTATACAAGCTGTTCTTGTGCCATGGATGCCCTTTACCCACTAGGGGACCTTTGGTAAAAAACAGTCCTGCCGGGTCCCAATCATTACTAAAGCCCGAGAGGTGTCTTTCACTGCTTGGTCTCTGTGCTGGGAGTGCACATGGAGCGTGCCCTCAGCACATAATCCTCTGCCACCCATGGACACATATGCGTGTAATGTGGGCTTTAAAGTCCATCCTCTTTACCAATACACATATTGATTACATGGGCTGCAAGAGGTTAAAGAAAATATTCTGTGTACTGTTTGTACATTTTCTTTGTCTATGCATAAGTTATAATGCAATCTGTATTACCCAACTAAGGCCAATTAAGCAACTTAAGGGCAAATTAAAGATATGTGTTACAATAAATTCTCAAAGGTACAATTCACATTCCACCACTTACAATAGCATTACCATAATGTTTTAAAAATATATTAAAGCCTCAAATAAATAATTCAGTTTAGCATAAAAAGGCCCTATCAATTCCTAGCAGACTTATTGTAGATGACTTGATGGAGATGAAACAGTAAGGGTCACTGGGATTTTAAATTACCTTCTCTAACTAGAGTGTAAAAGCATATAGTCAATCAAAGCACCAGACAAAAATCAATAGACTTAAATAACTAGCTGGTTTACTTTAGGAGTCTACTAATTTGAAAAAAAAATAAAAAATCTTGGTGACAATGAGAATGCACTGAGCAGATTAATTGTGGTTTGTAGTACTTTGGAAGCAAATTGTATACCGCAGTGCATGAAGTAGGAAAGCTAAGAAAAAAAATATATTATTTGAGTACGTTACTGGAATAGCACTTCCTTAAAAATAATTTTAAGCTTTTTTCAGTTGATTAAACTGTAATGATTAAACTTTACATTACAGGGAACTTATCATGCTTTTAAGGAAATGATATATCTAATTAATATAATAATAAAATAATAATAAACATATATATAATAATATGATTATATAATCAACTGCACCAATGGAGTCAGTACTTTAACTTATACACTTATGGGTGTACATTTCATCTTCAGATACTAAGCTCTTATTTTATTCAAAAAGAGGTAAGAGGAAACTGGAAAACTTCACAGTTTTTTTAATTCTTTATGTATTTATTTTTCACTTCATACAGAAAACATTGGGGCCCGCAAGCTCCCACAAACAACAAGAAGCATGGGCATGGAGCATGGTACACATACAGAAATAAAGTCAACAGTAGAATCACCGCAGATAGACCAGCATAATGAGTTAAATGTAATGCGTGGAAATACATATATATATATTGTGAGGGGGTTAGCTCGGCAGCGGGTGTGTGTGACCCCCGGGATGGGCTCCCCACACAAAACAGGCCCAGCAAACGGAGGTTGTGGTTTTCAAAATCAAAAAGGTGCGGTTTATTTTCTATTTACAGTGACAAAACACAGCAAAGCAAAAGAAACATAACCAAAATAAATCCTGGTCAAGTTGACCTCTGACTAAACATACAGGTTTCCTAACTAACAACTGGGATCAGCCTAGTGCTGTCCTAGTCCCTAAGTCCCTGGTTTAGTAAAAGTCCAAACAAATAGCCACACAGGCTTTGCCTCACCGCACAGGGGTTCACTCTCCCTAGACAGTCCACACAGGTCTGGTTCCAGGCATGAGCTAACACCTAATGAATCTGGGAGTTTTTTATAGAGGCCTAAATGAGCTGACAAGCTTCAGCTGGCCTCATCAACTCCCTGTCTGCACGACGCCCAGCCCTCTCCCTAGAGGTATGAGTCATCAATGAGCCCACTAGCCTTATACAACTCTCCACCTAGTTGTATACGTCGGCGTAAAGCCTGAATCTGGGTGAAATATATCTACCCCCCTGGATGCAACCAGGTGACTTTACCTTCCTGCTGTCACATACCCCCCCCTCTTGTTTTAACCTCGGGGTTGGAACACCAGCAATCAGGCATTCATGTACTCGAGACAAAGCATCCACATTCCCCATTTGAACGCCAGGGCGATGCTTTACTGTGAAGTTGAATTCCTGTAGGGCCAGGAACCACCTATTCACTCTTCTATTTGTCTCCTTGTTTTGAGCCATCCACTTTAACGGAGCGTGATCCGTAACCATGTCAAAGTGCCTACCTAGCAGATAGTACCGAAGGGAATCTAGAGCCCACTTCACCGCTAAACACTCCTTTTCAACGGTGGCGTAATTTACCTCATGGGACTTCAATTTCCTGCTGAGCTAAATGACTGGGTGCTCTTCCCCGTTCCAGACCTGGGACAATACTGCTCCTAACCCCACATCTGACGCATCACTTTGTACGACAAAGTCTTTAGAGAAGTCGGGTGAGTACAACACTGGCTGGCTACATAAGGCTTGTTTCAAGAATTGGAATGCTGCCTCAGCCTCGGGGGTCCATTTAATCATGACCGACCCTTTCCCCTTCGTCAGGTTGGTTAGGGGCACAGCCTTAGAAGCAAAGTGGGGAATGGATCGCCGATAATACCCAGCGATTCCCAGAAAGGCTCGTACCTGCTTCTTGCTGTTGGGACGTGGCCAACTCTGGATGGCCTCAACTTTGTTGAGTTGGGGTTTTATTACTCCCCTCCCAATGGTGTACCCAAGATATTTGGCCTCCTCCTGCCCAATGGTACACTTCTTGGGGTTAGCCGTAAACCCCGCTTCCCGAACAGAGTCCAGGACTGCTTGCACTTTTGGCAGATGTGAGGCCCAATCTGTGCTATGGACAATTACGTCATCCAGGTAAGCCGCAGCATACTTCCGATGGGGCCTCAGCATCTGGTCCATTTTCCGCTGGAATGTGGCCGGCGCATTCTGTAACCCGAACGGCATTCTTTTATATTGGAACGCCCCGTCTGGGGTTACAAATGCGGTTTTCTCTTTGGCCGACTTGGCCAGGGGGATTTGCCAATACCCTTTTGTGAGGTCAAGAGTCGTCATGTATCGGGCTGTTCCCAGCCGGTCGATCAACTCATCTATACGTGGCATGGGGTAGGTGTCAAATTTTGTAACTTTGTTCAACTGACGAAAATCGTTACAAAATCGCCAGCTCCCATCCGGTTTAGGCACCAACACGATGGGACTAGACCAATCACTTTGGGACTCCTCTATCACCCCTAAGTTCAGCATTTTCTGTACTTCCTCCCGTATTGCCTCCCGTCGAGCCTCTGGGATCCGATAGGGTTTTAACTTCACCCTTTCACCGGGCGGGGTAATGATGTCATGCTCTACCCCAGATGTTTGTCCCGGCAGCTCAGAGAATACCTCCTTGTTGCGAAGCACAAACTCCTTAACCTCCTGTTGTTGGGGTTGTGACAAGGTGGCTGCTATTCCAACCTCAGGAATCACGCAACCAGTTTGAGCTGGTGACCAAGTGTCTGCGACTAGGGACTCTCTATCCCTCCAGGCTTTCAACAGATTAACGTGATAGATCTGTTCGGGCTTTCGCCTTCCTGGTTGTCTGACCTTGTAATTCACTTCGCTCACTTTTTCCATTATCTCGTAGGGGCCTTGCCATTTGGCAAGGAATTTACTTTCAACCGTAGGGACAAGTACCAATTTCCTATCCCCCGGGGAAAAGGTACGGGTCTTGGCTCCACGGTTGTACACTCTCTGCTGTGCCAACTGCGCTTGGGCCAAATGTTCCTTCACGATGGGCATTACATGTGCAATTCGATCTTGCATCAGGGCGACATGCTCAATCACACTCCTGTGGGGAGAACTCTCACTTTCCCAAGTTTCCTTGGCAATATCCAACAGCCCTCTTGGGTGTCTCCCATACAGTAACTCAAAGGGGGAGAATCCCGTAGAGGATTGGGGCACCTCCCTAATAGCAAACATCAAATAAGGAAGTAAACAGTCCCAATCCTTTCCATCTCTATCCACCACTTTCTTCAACATTTGTTTTAGGGTTTTGTTGAATCTTTCAACCAGCCCATCGGTTTGGGGGTGATACACAGACGTATGCAATTGCGTCACTTTGAACAATTTACACAGCTCTTTCATAACCCGGGACATAAAGGGTGTACCTTGGTCCGTAAGCAGTTCTTTACAAATACCCACCCGGCTAAAAACAAGAGATAGCTCTTTGGCTATGGTTTTGGCCGAGGTATTTCGGAGAGGGATCGCTTCTGGATAACGGGTGGCATAGTCCATTATAACTAATATGTACTGGTGCCCCCTAGCGGACTTGATTATAGGACCTACCAAATCCATGGCGATCCTCTCAAACGGGACCTCAATGATGGGTAGAGGGACCAGCGGGCTACGGAAATGTGGCATCGGGGCCAACCTCTGACACACAGGGCAGGAGGAACAATAATTTTCTACGTCCTTCATCACCCCCGGCCAATAGAATCTCTGTAATACCCTCTCTCGGGTTTTCTCTGTCCCCAGATGACCTCCAAGAATGTGCCCATGGGCCAACTCCAACACCAACTTCCTGTAAGGTTTGGGCACCACAAGCTGCTCAACGGTTTCTTCTGCCCTTTTTGCCACCCCGATACAGTAGGTCCTTCTCTACGCTGAAGTATGGGTAAGTGCAGGTATTATCTGGGTTCACTAACTCGCCATCTATTTTCACTACGTTTTCCCGTGCCTTTATTAGGGCAGGGTCTTTCAACTGTTCTGTGGCAAAGTTTTCCCTGTGAACCTCAAGATCAGAAAACTCCACAGACGGTAGGTTTTCGTCTGAGGAGGTGGGCTCCTCTCCAGTTTCTTGAGTCTCCCCTGCCAATACTGATAAGGGAAATTCCGGAGAGTCCTCACCACTCTCAGGGGAGTTCTGGCTATCACATTCCTGGTACATAGGGGCACCAGTGAGGGGCTCAGGATCATCCCACAGTTCCCAGAACTTCGGAAAATCCCTTCCCACAATGGCGTCATGCGGTAACTGAGATACTAAGCCCACTGGATGAGAGAGGGTACCTTTGGGGGTCTCGAAACACACTGTAGTCACTGGATACTCTCAGGTGTCCCCATGCACACAAATAACAGCTACCTTGCTATTCCCAGAGACCTCTGTTTTAACTAACTCAGCCTTTATCAGGGTCACAAGGCTACCTGAATCCAGCAATACCACAACATTTCTACCATTAACACACATTTTGCATAAATGTTTCTCAGTTCCTCGAATGGCAGTGCATGCGACTGTCGCACACAGCGACTGACGTCTGCCCGTCAGAAAGTCACACTGCATGGGTTCCTCCACAACCGGGCAATTGGCTGCAATATGTCCCGCTTGCCGGCAGCGGTAGCAAACGATCCTTCTTGCCGCCTCTTGAGCCGCTGATTTCCCAGGCTGTTCTCGCCAAACTTGGGGTAGAGCTCCCACCCTCTCACTCTCTCCACCCTCACCCCTTGGAATCCTCTTATCCGCCCCTGGGGATGGTCTGGTCTTAGGGTGGAAAGTCCGAGTGTCTCTGGAAGAGGCCGTCAGGTTCTCTGTAGCCAAGTATTTCTCCACACGATCCACAAGACCATCGGCCGTCTCTGGGTCTCCATGGCTTACCCACTTTTGGATGGCAGTAGGAAGAGCTCTCAAAAACCGATCCATTACAACACGTTCCACAATCTTTGGTGCGGACAAAGTCTCTGGCTGTAGCCACTTTCTGCTCAGGTGAATGAGATCATACATTTGAGACCTGGGGGGTTTTCCAAGCTGGAAAGTCCAGTTATGCACACGCTGAGCCCGGACAGCCTGGGTGACACCCAGCCTTGCCAATATTTCAGCTTTTAGCATCACATAGTCTTTTGCTTGGTTAGGCTCTAGGTCATAGTAAGCTTTCTGCGATTCACCAGTTAACAGAGGAGCCACCAGTCCAGCCCACTGCTCCTCAGGCCACTTTTCTCTTTCAGCGGTCCTTTCAAATGTGGTCAAAAATACCTCTGGATCATCCTCTCCAGTCATTTTTGTCAATAAACGACTCACCCCAAAGGACGCGGTATTAGTGGGACGGCTTTCCTCACTGGTCTGCGGACGTTGCTGCATTACTGCTTCCATCTGTTGTTGTAGTCTCTGCTCTTGCTTCTGCAACAGGTCTATGAAGCGGGCCTCAGATTGCTGCTGGGCTCGTTGCTGAGCCTCCAGACTCTGTTGCAAAGTTGCGTTTGTCTGCTGCTGGGCTGCAAGGCTCTGTTGTTGAGCTGCAAGGCTCTTTTGCAAACCTGCATTTGTCTGCTGTTGATTGGCATTTGCTAGAGCCAGCTGCTTCAGTATCTCCTCCATGCTGGCTTAAAAAAAAACTGCCACTGGTTCTCCACCAACTGTGAGGGGGTTAGCTCGGCAGCGGGTGTGTGTGACCCCCGGGATGGGCTCCCCACACAAAACAGGCCCAGCAAACGGAGGTTGTGGTTTTCAAAATCAAAAAGGTGCGGTTTATTTTCTATTTACAGTGACAAAACACAGCAAAGCAAAAGAAACATAACCAAAATAAATCCTGGTCAAGTTGACCTCTGACTAAACATACAGGTTTCCTAACTAACAACTGGGATCAGCCTAGTGCTGTCCTAGTCCCTAAGTCCCTGGTTTAGTAAAAGTCCAAACAAATAGCCACACAGGCTTTGCCTCACCGCACAGGGGTTCACTCTCCCTAGACAGTCCACACAGGTCTGGTTCCAGGCATGAGCTAACACCTAATGAATCTGGGAGTTTTTTATAGAGGCCTAAATGAGCTGACAAGCTTCAGCTGGCCTCATCAACTCCCTGTCTGCACGACGCCCAGCCCTCTCCCTAGAGGTATGAGTCATCAATGAGCCCACTAGCCTTATACAACTCTCCACCTAGTTGTATACGTCGGCGTAAAGCCTGAATCTGGGTGAAATATATCTACCCCCCTGGATGCAACCAGGTGACTTTACCTTCCTGCTGTCACAATATATAAAGTCTATCAAAAGAGTAGCCATATAGCTCCCTTTGCCCAAAGACCCCTGACGAGCTGATATCAAGCATAACTTTTTCAGTATGAATGGAAAAAGACAAAAAGAGACAAAGATAGGACATGTAAAGGAGAAAGGAATGAGCCAGAGAAGAGGAAGGAAAAAAAAAGTAGTAGGAGGGGTTAGGGAAAGGAAAAGTATGAGCGCTGCCTAAGTAGAGCTCGCTCAAGAAAGCCTGTTGGGGTCAAAGGCATCAACACAAAATGCCTGATATTAAGATGAGAAAGTAAATTCCATCCAGTAAAACCACGTTTTATGAACCCGTTCCTATCTTTGGTGTGCCGAAACCATGAGATCTTCCATTAGTTGAACTTCATTGATCTTGGCAAATCAAGTCTTAATGGAAGGGGGTGTGGTTTGTTTCCATAATAGTGGGATACATGCCTTTGCAATGTTCAGCAAATGAAGTAATAGGGACCTTTTGTAGATTTTCAAGGACATGAGGGTCAAATGCAATAGAAAAGCGGCTGAATCATCCGGCATCCACAGTCATTTCTTATTGTACATTTGCAACAGATATTCTAAGGAAAAAAGTTCACTTTCTTAAGTGTTCTTCTAAGTGAACATAGAATAGAATAGATGGGCCTCCAAATGCAATTTTCTTACAGTTATTGCAATGTACTCTAATACATATACAGTGGGTACGGAAAGTATTCAGACCCCCTTAAATTTTTCACTCTTTGTTATATTGCAGCCATTTGCTAAAGTAATTTAAGTTCATTTTTTTTCCTCATTAATGTACACACAGCACCCCATATTGACAGAAAAACACAGAATTGTTGACATTTTTGCAGATTTATAAAAAAATAAAAAATAAAAAACTGAAATATCACATGGTCCTAAGTATTCAGACCCGTTGCTCAGTATTTAGTAGAAGCACCCTTTGATCTAATACAGCCATGGGTCTTTTTGGGAAAGATGCAACACGTTTTTCACACCTGGATTTGGGGATCCTCTGCCATTCCTCCTTGCAGATCCTCTCCAGTTCTGTCAGGTTGGATGGTAAACGTTGGTGGACGGCCATTCTCTCCAGAGATGCTCAATTGGGTTTAAGTCAGGGCTCTGGCTGGGCCATTCAAGAACAGTCATGGAGTACTGTACCTTATTGTCCCTGCACCTGCCGCCCAGTCAGCAGGTGGTTAAAAAGCAATAACGTTAAAGCGGTGATCCACCCTAATTTTTTTTACATAAACAAGCTCCTAAAAATACATTAAAAAACATTTGAAAAAAATATAAAAATGTACTTACCAGAAACGCCTGTTGCTAGGCAGTCATCCTAATCTGCCACTTCCTATACCGCAGCACTCTTTATTCTCGGTCTCCTCACGTTGTCTTCTGGGAAATGGAGGCACACTGTCTTCTGGGACCTGTGTGTGTCCCATAAGACAGCCGGCCATTCACAAAGCGCCGTGCGACTCGCACATGCGCAGTAGAAAAAGGCTCCACTGCCTGTTTCCCTTAGTTTGAATGGCGGAGCCCGCCCCCGATCCGATGGACGGATCGGCCTCAGGAGGCCGACATCGCGGGCTCCCTGGACAGGTAAGTGGCCTTGTTAAAAGCCAGCAGCTACAGTGTTTGTAGCTGCTGACTTTAAAAAAAAAATGTTTAGGCTGGAACACCGCTTTAAAGGCATAGAAAATAATAATGATAATAAATAAATAAATAAATAATACAAATAACAAAATAATAATAATAATAAATATATATATATATATATATATATATATATATATATATATAATATTTGTTTGTATTATTTATTATTTTTATAATTTTTTTCTATGTCTTTTGACGATTTATATGTATATAATTGTATATATATTTTTATAAGCCAGAGGAGTGACCTACCTTTCCTCTCTCCTTGTCTGCCCTCTGGAGATTCAATGAGACAGAAAAGACAGGGAAAAGTTTCTAATGTCCTCTTTACTTAGAAATTCCAGAATGTTGTACAAAACCAGCGCTATAATGCCTTGTACACACGATTGGAATTTCCAATGAAAAAAGTCAGACAGAGTTTTTTCCGTCTGAGTTTAGAAATAGAACATGTTTTATTTTTTTCCGATGGAAAAAAATCCTATGGGAAATTCTGATCGTCTGTGTGGAACTCCGTCAGAGAAAAATCCACGCATGCTCAGAATCAAGTCGACGCATGCTCAGAAGCATTGAAATTGACGGTCGGAATTTGCAAGACTGATGAAAGACAGCTTGAATGGAATTCCGACGGAAAATTCCATCGGATTTTATTCCATCGGAAATTCTGTGTGTATAGGGCATTAGTGTTACATGATTATTTGTAAAAGAAGCATATTATTTACATATAAAAAATTAAAAAATACAAACTAGTAGGCAACTAGGCAATAAATAAATTCCGTTTACAAATATACAGTAGATTTATCTTTTGTTTTCTCTGCTACAACAATGTAGGCATTTCATTTTACACACAACTATCTATAAATCAAAGTATACATTCAGAGAGCAATGCATTACATGTTTGTTTGTTTTTTTGTTTTTTTATTCTAACAAAGACAAAGGTATTCAGAAGACAATTTCAAAAACTCCATTCAAGAGAGCACACAGACTCGACATCGATGGATGACCTTTTGATTCGTAAGTTGGGGCATTGTACTGGAAAGCCTGAATAATGTTATAGGCAATGCTATGGAGAAGATGAGCTGTAGTTGAGAGCTTTAACTGCCGAGCACTTCAGCCTGATATTTTATAAATCACTACAAAATGTCCTGTCCCTGCCTGGGGAAAATGATAAAACAGAAAAAGATCAAAGAATGTTAAATATATTTTAGATGTCAATATAAAAGAGAAGGTAGGCTGCCAGTATATTTCATGTGGTTTTTTTTCAACCTTTTCCCATAAATGCCCAATTATAATTTGGGAATTTATTTCTTAATATAAAATAACTCCAGATTCCAGTTCTATCTCTTGACCCTGTGGACAGTCTGGGTGTTTAACCATTTTAAATTGTGGTGTCTTTTCACAAAGTCAAAAACATATATATTTTTGGAAAAATTAAACCATATGTTCAGACATTAATCAAAATTTACCTTCAAGCTTTCCTCTCCTCTCTAGAATCCAGGCCAATCCTGACATACCTCTTGTACATGTAAAAATCATCAAAACTACTTAGAACCTCCAAACATTATATATTTTTTAAGCAGAGGTTCTAGGGAATAAAATGGTGGGTGTTGCGTATTTTTATGTCACACGATATTTGCGCATCGGTTTTTCAAACACAAGTTTTTAGAACAAATACATGTTAATGAATTTTAATGCACAAAAACACAATATAATACCCAAATGTTTGGTAAAATATAAAAGATGATGTTATGCTAAGTAAATAGATACCAAACATGTCATACTTTAAAATTGCGTCCACCCGTGGAACTGTGCTAAACTACGTTGCCTACAAATCTCCACAGGTAAGGCTTTAAAAGCATTTACAGGTTACCAGAACACTAAAAGTATTTCTCTCGCTATGATGTGTACAGGGACACCTTAGATGTGTGGTGTGATCACCGTTTACATATGCGTACAGATCTATGTGCTTGGCAAATTAGCAATATTAGCATGGGCATGGGCCATGAAAGGTCCTCTTTATGGAGAAATCTGAAGTCTATTAGACCTCATATCTCTCCTCTGCTCTCCAAAGCATCTGATCAAACCTTGATTGGTTTGATCAGATGCTTGTTCAAGACGGTAACGGCGCATTTATGTGAGACCGAAACCAAAAGTGACAAAATCCTCATCGCTTCCAGTTTCTGACATAACACAGTGGGAGGAGCAACATTACTTCCTCTTTCTGTGTCCTAGGAACCAGGTGTCGCCCGTCGCAGCCTTACAGGCCACCCCGAGCCTGGTAAAGGTGGCGGCAGGAGAGGGTGGGCCACCTTCCGCCACCTGTAAAAGTAATCCTAGTGGCTCTATAGCCACTAGAATTACTTTTTTATTGAAGGAAATTGGCGGAACTAAAAAATGATATCTCGATCATTGCTGCAGCTGCAATGATGACCGAGATATCACCCTTCCTATCCAGTGGCACCACTGGACGGGAAGTGGTTAAAGAGACAAAACATAAAGAAATGCTGTTGTATTGTAAAATATATATTGTTTTTTTTTTTTTCATTCCAGGCTAAAACATGTGTGATTTGACTTAATTGTATTTATTTATTTTTTATTCAGACATCACTGTCACACAGCCAGGTTCTGACCTCACTTTTCCTAACTGCGGAAGATGAATACAGCCTAGTTTGTGATTGGAAAGTGAAGGAGAAGAAATAAAATGATATGATCAATTCTGCCCTCTGTTCTCATAAACCAGCTATGGAGTTTACCGATTACGGTCCGCCCTATAGCAGTTTTACTTTGTGGCGGATCACGTATATATGTGATCTGTCTCTTCTGGATAGGGGGCGCACATGTGCACCACTGGGGGCTTGCTCCCGCTGTGATCACACACATCGGGAGCCCAGGGGCAGGTACCAGGGACTCGATGTCCATCAGCACCCGCTGATCACCCAGCAAAGAGGCAGAACGCTGTCTGCCTATGTAAACAAAGCAGATTGCCGTTGTAACAGGAGGGAAGGCTTACAAAGCAGGGAATTGGATCCATGTCTTCCCCTAGTAAAAGCACAGGCTAGGAACACAGTTAACCCTTTGATCGCCCCTGATGTTAACCCCTTGCCAGCCAGTGTCATTAGTACAGTGACATATTTTTTTAGCACTGATCACTGTATTAGTGTCACTGGTCCCCTAAAAGTGTCAAAAGTGTCAGTTAGTGTCAGAATGTCTGCCACAATATTGCAGTCCCACTATAAGTTGCTGATCACCACCATTGCTAGTAAAATAAATAAATAGAAATAAATAAAACTATCCCATAGTTTGTAAACACTATAACTTTTACGCAAACCAATCAATTTAATATTATTGTTTTTGTTTTTTTACCTAAAATATGTAGCAGAACGTGTATAGGTCACTTAACTCTGTGATGTGCCACATCCCTAGAATTCAAATGCAAAAATGGGAATTCCCCTATCGTGGGACTTTTTAGGCACTTTAATTAACCACTTGCTTTCTGGGCACTTAAACCCCCTTCGTACCCAGACCAATTTTCAGCTTTCAGCGCTGGCGCACTTTGAATGACAATTGCGCGGTCATACAACGCTGTACCCAAATTATATTTTTATAATTTTTTTCCCACAAATAGAGTTTTCTTTTGGTGGTATTTTATCACCTCTGCGGTTTTTATTTTTTGCGCTATAAACAAAAAAAGAAAGAAAATTTTGAAAAAAACACAATATTGTTTTACTTTTTGCTATAATAATATCCCAATTTTTTCTTTTAAAAAACATTTTTTTTCTCAGTTTAGGCCGATACGTATTCTTCTACATATCTCTGGTAAAAAAAATAGCGATAAGCGTATAGTGATTGGTTTGCGCAAAAGTTATAGCGCCTACAAAATAGGGGATAGATTTATGACATTTTTATTATATATTTTTTTTTTTACTAGTAATGGCGGTTATCTGCAATTTTTGTCAGGCCTGCAATATTGCGGCGGACATATTGGACACTTTTGACACTATTTTGGGACCATTCACATTTATACAGCGGGGTAAATATGTTTCCTGTGAGTGATTCTTACTGTGTGGGGGAGAGGACAGACTGGGGGAGGTGACCGATCTGTGTCCCTATGTACAAGGGACACAGCATCGGTCTCCTCTCTCCTTGACAGGATGTGGATCTCTGTGTTTACACACAGAGATCCACGTCCTGCCTCTGTAACAGCCGATCGTGTGTACCTGGCGGACATCGCGGTCGCCAGGCACGCGCATCGGCATCACGTGACACGGCGGGGAGTGAAAGAGGCAGGACATCCAGGGACGTCCACTCAGCACTTGAGAGCCGCGCTGCAGACGTCTTTCGTCTATAGCGCGGGTCTCAAGTGGTTATATAACAAGTAGAATTCAAAAAAAATGGTTTTATTGATACATCACTGAATAAAAGCAACAGAAAAACAGGTGCACATGGTATGAACAGCTGAAAATACACCAACTGAGATCTATAAAATGATGATACAGTCTGTTTTTCTCCAGCCAACGCGTTTCAGAGAATTTGCATCTCCTTCATCAGGGGTGTAAGAGGTATCATTCGAGAAATAAATGAAATGGTGTTATAGATGAACAGTACATGTTTCATTTGAAAACAGAGTCTCAAAGCTTTCTGCCCTTCCACCCGACCTTTGATGAAAAAGCCAATAGTGGAGAGGAGCACCAAAGAGAGCGCTTCACCCAAAACAGGGAAACCAGGTGGCACTGAGGCCTCGCAGACTCAATCCTGCACCTAGAAACCAATTTTGAATCCAGGTGTCTCAGTGTAAGAGTATTAAGAAAAGGGCCTCAAGTTATTAATGACATGGTTGTAAGCTGGCTGTGGACAGCAAGAAAGGAGTGTTGTGTCCTCCAGTGGGGGCGTGCAGAAAGACAGTTTTTTTTTGTTTATAGCGCAAAAAATCAAAATGCAGTGGTGATCAAATACCACCAAAAGAAAGCTCTATTTGTGGGAAAAAAAGGACATACGCTTTATTTAGGTACAATCGCATGACCACGCAATTGTCAGTTAAAGTAACGCAGTGCCAAGGGGGATAAACCTTTCAGATATCAAGTGGTTAAACCTAACAGGCTCATAGCTTTGTCCCAGCCTAGATCATACTATTTAGGGATACACAATAATATAATATTAAGGCCGACGGAGGAACTATTTTAAAATATTTTTTCCCATCTCAGTGAAGCCAATCACCAGCCTCTTTATAGCTACCTCATGTCTACATGCCTATGTGTCTATCCTCAGGGGAAGCTTAATGATGGTGACAAAATTTAGAGCAAAACCCACAGAGAAAGTTATGCAAATGGCTTATGGGTCTGACTTATAAAAGAGTAAAAAGACTTCAAATATAAGTAGGTCTTGTGCACACTTGTTTGAAGTTCAGTCTTTGTATGATGTGTGCATTGATTAGGATGTTGTGCATGGATTTGTTATTTATTCTGAACCACTCTTCAAGAAGAAAGTGGATGAAAATCCACCTTAAGAATAATACACGGTGAGTAATCTTTTAATAGTCTAATGGATTCTTTAACATAATCCCTTTTTTCTGTACAATGATTTTTTTGAAATCTGTGTTTCTGCTTTCTTGGCAGCAGTGTGAAAATCTATGTCCCAATGACACAGAACTCGTTTATGCTTTACAACACAATTGTTTAAGAATACAGTATGCACTCAAGTACTTTGAACCTTTTGGTACCCTACTTTCTAATATTAGCGTGTTTTTTATATCATTAAACTGTTAAAGCTGATAATGAAACAGCGCCTTTGGAAATCATTGGTCTTTTTATGATCTTTTTTTTTTTAAAGGCCCTAGATCAGAGGTAATCAATGTCTGAATACCCCATGGTAATTTGTGTCCACTATTCATCTTTATATATATACAGTATATATGTATATTTTTAAGGGCATATAAGACTTTTATATGGTGCATTGTTTAATAAAAACAAACTGTATTAGATCAAAAGGGTGCTTCTACTAAATACTGAGCAAAGGGTCTGAATACTTAGGACCATGTGATATTTCAGTTTTTCTTTTTTAATAAATCTGCAAAAATGTCAACAATTCTGTGTTTTTCTGTCAATATGGGGTGCTGTGTGTACATTAATGAGGAAAAAAATGAACTTAAATGATTTTAGCAAATGGCTGCAATATAACAAAGAGTGAAAAATTTAAGGGGGTCTGAATACTTTCCGTACCCACTACATATATATATATATATATATATATATATATATATATATATATATATATATATATATATATTTTTCTGTTTTACTTTATTTTCTTTTTTATACTATATTTATATTTGACAATTACAGTTTTAACCACTTTCCGACTGCAGTACGAATATATACCTTGCAGTTTGTAAGTGGTTTACCGGGATTATATGTAAAAAAGTGAAATAATCCGCGCTAACCTTATCTAAACCAATAGGATAAAAACCATATACAAATGTGAAAAAAATTGGAAAATATTCTGAGAATATATATGTGATAGGTGCTGCAAACTTATAAACAGCCAGAATGACAGCTGTAAACGTAGATGCTAAAATATATATAAATCAGTGCGCAACCTATTAATTAAGCCAACACAGTGCTTATAATTATACAAAAAGGAAAAAATATGTGAAAAGGTGGACACTTAAATAAATGTCCTATGATACCTAATTACCAGGTGAAAACAGAAAAAATGAACAAAAACCAAAGTGTATTGTCCCCTAAGACTGATATACTCCTGAGTACACAGTTCAGGTGTATTAGAGTTCATATAATCAGGAATGTCAGCATCAAACGATTTCCATCAAACAAACAAATCCCGGTCCTGTGATATAGGCAAAGCGAGACTTTTTTAACTTGCTGGGATGAATAATAAAGGCAATGGAGGCTTACCAGCTCAGGTGGATCCCGATTACAGAGATCATACACAGATATCCATCGGCATGCCACAGATCCGTACCTCCAATCTTCCGATATCCCGATCCTCCGGGGGCCCTCAGAGCCAAATGATCAAGCAATCTAATAAAGGGTATCCTTTTTAAAATGAGAAGTATTGCACCATGAGTTTTTTTTCTTTTGTCATTTCAACATCCTTTTCTGCTGTCTGAGCGAGGGAGCTTTTTGCTTGATCATTTGCCTCTGAGGGCCCCCGGAGGATCGGGATATCGGAAGATTGGAGGTACGGATCTGTGGCATGCCGATGGATATCTGTGTATGAGCCCTATATGATCTCTGTAATCGGGATCCACCTGAGCTGGTAAGCCTCCATTGCCTTTATTATTCATCCCAGCAAGTTAAAAAAGTCTCGCTTTGCCTATATCACAGGACCGGGATTTGTTTGTTTGATGGAAATCGTTTGATGCTGACATTCCTGATTATATGAACTCTAATACACCTGAACTGTGTACTCAGGAGTATATCAGTCTTAGGGGACAATACACTTTGGTTTTTGTTCATTTTTTCTGTTTTCACCTGGTAATTAGGTATCATAGGACATTTATTTAAGTGTCCACCTTTTCACATATTTTTTCCTTTTTGTATAATTATAAGCACTGTGTTGGCTTAATTACCGGGATTATAGCCGAGAATATTAGCCAGAACTCCAATATTGCTTTTTACAGCTGGTGGCTGGCTTTTTCTAGAAAGCATTCCCAATGCGTTCAGAAGTGGCAGGAGGGGACGTCCCCCCTCCCGCCACCTGCTGGTGTCTCTCAGGCTTACCGTTTCTGCCAGCTCACCCGAGAAACAATCCAACAGTGCCGCTGGCAGGTCACAGAGGCGGACAAAGAGTAGATTGGCTTTGATTGCCTCTTTGGCCTTGGAGGATCATAGTGACATCATGACGTCACTTCCAGTCTAGAGTGGAAGTAATCATTTTTTTTTACAGCAAAAGATCCCATCTCCAATCCAGATCTCTTCAAAAAGAGGACTTGTCATTCTTATTTCTATTACAAGGAAATAAAAGTGATCAAAAAAATGAATAAAAGATTTAAAGGGCCTCTTTCCCTTCGTGCTCCCACGCATAAGCGAATGCATACGTAAGTCGCGCACACATATGTCCGGCGGACGCGATATCCGCCGGGACCCACTGATCATTGACAGTAGAGGCAAGTTTGCCAGAGAGGAAAATTGAGATCTTGTGTTTCTGCTAAGCAGAAACATGAATCTCTGTTTTCCTCCAGTTAAGCCATCCCCCGCACAATTAGAAATCACTCCCTAGGAGCATACTTAACCCTTTGATCGCCCCTGATGTTAATCCCTTCCCTGCCAGTGTCATTAATACAGTGAGAGTGCTTTTTTTTAGCACTGATCACTGTATTATCATTACTGGTCCCCAAAAAGTGTCTCTAAAGCCCTGTACACATGATCGGTTTTACCGATGAAAACAGTCCGATGGACTTTTTTCATCGGACAAACCGATCGTGTATGGGCCCCATCGGTCTTTTTTCCATCACTGTTAAAAAATAGAACATGTTTTAAATTTATCCAATGGAGTTTCCCACAGACGATAGTAATTTGCTATCGTTTTTTTTTCCATTGGATAAATTTAAAACATGTTCTATTTTTTAACAGTGATAAAAAACCCACGCATGGTCAGAATCAAGTCGACGCATGCTCAGAAGCATAGAACTTAATTTTTCTTGGCTCGTCTGAGTGTTTTACGTCACGGCGTTTGGGACGATTGTTTTTTTGACTGATGGTGTGTAGGCAAGACTGATGGAAGTCAGCTTCATCGGATTTCCGATGGAAAAATCCATCGGTTTAAAATCCATAGGAAATCCGATCGTGTGTACAGGGCTTTAGTGTCCGATTTGTCCGCCACAATGTCGCAGTCCTGCTAAAAATCTGTGATTGCTGCCATTACTAGTAAAAATAAAAATAAAAATGCAATAAAAATATCCCATAGTTTGTAGATGCGATAACTTTTGCACAAACCAATCAATATATGCTTATTGGTGATTTAAAAAAAAAAACATGTACCAGAAATACATATTGGCCTAAATATAATTTTTTTTAAATATGTTTTATAGAAAATATTGTTTTTTTTTAAATTGACAGACTTTTTTGTTTATAGCACAAAAAATAAAAGCCACAGAGGTGATCAAATACCACCAAAAGAAAACTCTATTTGTGGGGAAAAAAAAGGACATACATTTTGTTTGGGTACAGCGTTGCATGAATGCTCAATTGTCAGTTAAAGCAACGCAGTGCCATATTGCAAAAAATGGCCTGGTCGTGAGGGGGTGAAACCTTCCGGGGGTAAAGTGTTTAAAACTTTGGACTTGAGTTATACACAAGGAATGGGAGAAAGAGTTACTGCTCTGACTAACTTTACCAGGAGCTATTGAGCTTCATAGACAAGTTTCTTTTAACAGAAGGGAGAAACAACAAAAAATTGTGAAAAAGAGCCTACATCTCTACTTATTGGCTAAAAATGTGAATAAATAATAATACTATTCATCATCCACATTTAAATGTAATTGTATTTGTAGTCTTTGTCATAATGAATAAAGAATTAAAATATATGCGAAACCACTATACATGAACTTTAAAGTGGAAGTAAACCCTCCTATCGTTTTCAGCCAAAGAAGCTGCAATCTCGGCTTCCAACAGCCATGATGCTGTACATATGATCAGTTATGACACCAGCCATTGGATGGTTTGACAGTTTGGTTGAGATCCCATCCAATGTGACAGTTACATTCTCAACATGCTGGAAATGTAACTGTTTTTTTAAACTGTTAAATCTATGGGTTTACTTCCGTTTCTTGTTCTAATACTGTACAGCTAGCCCCAAGCAGTATTTCTAATGATCTAAATTGTCAATTGTTTGTCATTTGAAAGGATGAATTATTATACTATCACGAAAAATCCAAACAACAAACGTCAATCACATTACATTTTAATAGCATGCTAACAGATGGCAGCCTGTTGGCTGAGTGGTTTGCATTCTTGTCTGGTAGCGTTGAAATCAAAAAACGTATTTCTGCTTGGCACACCATTCTCATAATAGTTAAAGCGGAAGTAAACCCATCGATTTAACAGTTTCATAAAGCAGTTACATTCCCGGCATGCCGGGAATGCCAACTGTCACATTGGTTGTGCTCTCAACCAAACTGTCAAACCATCCAATGGCTGGTGTCATAACTGATCACATGTGCAGCATCATGGCAGTTGAAGATTAAACAGAGGCCAAGATGGCAGCTTCCTTGCCTGAAAATGATAGGAGGGTTTACTTCCACTTTAAGTGTTCTCCTTCTTTTGCAGAGGCGCCCTCTTATCTTTTTCCTACAACCCAAAAATATACAGAAGGTTTATAGTCATAGAGTAAATTAAGATTCTAAATGAGATTGATCTCAATGACTCTTCCGAGTCCATGTAGAAAAAATATGAAAATCCGATTGCCTCTTGGGGGGGGGGGGGGGATCAGGGAGGGATTTTTTTCCCCCGGAGGAGTCCTATGTCCTATCTTCCAACAGCAGCTCTTCTATGGACTCCATGGCAGGGGATCCAGAGAAGTGATGGAATGGATCCATTACTTGGTGGAGGGATTTTAGGTTGTATTGTGTGAAGAGCCATTGCTCTTGTTACCCAGAGCAACAAAAAGTCTCTCAACAAATATATTAGTGTGTAGACAAGACTGACAGTTTTCCACCAGTTGTGTTTTTCTTTTTTGATGCACATGGACATTTTTTTTTTATTAGAAGTATGTTTCTTCAGTTATATGAAGCCCACACTTTTTTAGTTTTGTATAAAGTATGGATGTATTAATACCGCTGTTAGGTTTTTATTGTTTTAAATGACCCCTCCAGGAAGAGTAGTAATTTCTTTCTGTCCTGGTGACCATTGGCTCCAATACAACTTCAATATTTTAGTGGTCTCACAGGAATGAGATGTGGAAGGAAATGTTCTGATGGAAACACCTCCTCTAGGGGCAACTGTCTAACAGGGAATTTCCTCTTGCATTGAAGATATTTCCTCCTACAACCTGTTATGCATCTGGGACAGGAAAAGAAGAGAAAATTATCTCATAAGGCACAACAAAAAATAAAAATAAATTGTCAGTGTCTCAACCCTTACCTATTCTACCTAAAAGAAGAAATTTGGCTTTACATACACTTTAACATATAAGTAAACCCTCATCTTGTAAAACAACCCATTCAGTTTAAAATAGAAATGAAAGGCAAAAATGTGTACACAGGCAGTCCCAGGGTTACGGACAAGATTGGGTCTGTAGGTTTGAACTTAAGCTGAATTTATACAGTGGGGGGGGATGATTTGATCCCCTGCAGATTTAGTAAGTTTGCCCACTTACAAAGAAATAAAGGGTCCATCATTTTTATCATAGGTTTATTTTAAATGATAGAGACAAAATATATACCAAAAATCCCCCCAAAAAAACACAATACAAATGTTATAAATTGAGTTCAATAAGTAAAAAAATGATTTGACCCCCAAGCAAAACATGACTTGGTGCTTGGTGGAGAAACCCTTGTAAGACGTTTCTTGTAGTTGGTGACCAGGTTTGCACACATCTCAGGAGGGATTTTGGTCCTCTCTTCTTTACAGATCTTCTCTAAATCCTTAAGGATTCTTAGCTGTCTCTTTGCAACTCGAAGTTTCAGCTCCCTCCATAAATCTTCTATAGGATTAAGATCTGGAGACTGACTAGGCCACCCAATGACCATTATGTGCTTGGGGATCAAATACTTTTTTTACTCACTGAACTGCAACCGAATTTATATTATTTGTTTTATGTGTTTTTCTGTGGTTATTTTTTTGGTTGATATTCTGCCTCTATCATTTAAATTACACCTATGATAAAAATTATAGACCCTTCATTTCTTTCTAAGTGGGCAAACTTACAAAATCTACAAGGGGATTAAATAATTTTTTCTCCACTGTATGTAAAATGGAACTGGTACATTTTTTAAGTGTTATGCCGCGTACACATGACCGTTATTCATGTCATGCAAAAAAACGACGTTTTTCTCGTCGTGATTCCTCTCAAGCCTGCCTTGCATACACACGTTCATGAAAAAAAAACGCTTGAGCAAAGCGCGGTTATGTACGTAACACGTGCGACGGCACTATAAAGGGGACATTCCATTCGAATGGTGCCACCCTTTGGGCTGCATTTGCTGATCCTCGTGTTAGTAAAGTTTGGTGAGAGACGATTTGCGCTTTTCAGCCTTGTGCTCTTCAGTCCGTTACAGTGTGACGAATGTGCTATCACCATTACGAACGCTAGTTTTACCAGAATGAGCGCTCCCGTCTCATACTTGATTCTGAGCATGCACGTTTTTTTCCCCTCGTAAAAGCGTACACACAACCGTTTTTCACGACGTGAAAAAGAACGACGTGAAAAACTACGAGAAAAATTAGAGCAGGTTCTGCTATGGAGCATACACACGACCGTTTTTCACGACCAATCTAAAAAATTGCATTTTTCTCTTCATGAAAAACGGTCGGTGTACACGACATTACTCCAGCTCAATTATTTTTTTTTAATGTTTTTTGGATAGCATAGGGAAGAGTTAACACCCCTGTAACATTTGTTTTGCTGTCTGTGCCCCTGTTCAGAAGATTTTCCCCTCACTTTCTGTCCCTGTGAAAACTGGATTTTGAAAAATTTGGGTTGTCGTGGAAACAAGGATTGGTCATAAAGCTTCAGTGGAAAAACCTTTTTCCCATGATAACTCTTACAGGAGTGAATTTTCCTTTCATGGGGTAGATTTCATCTCACTTCCTGTTGTCTCCCTCCATTTGAAAGCATGAGTCGTTTGTAAGTCGGGATCCCACAAGATTCTGTGGGGTATCCAGAAGGAGAGAGAAGATCATTTGAGTTGACCCGTATGCTGAAAAGCTGGGGTCCATTTTTTCTGGTGAGTAAGAGCACGAGAGGGATGCGTGTCACACTTCACGGCATGAGAGTTTTGGAGCACTTTAGCACTTTATCTGTTTATATTTAAACACGGAGAACTTTGTTTGAGGAAAGGTCCATTATGGAAATAACTTTTCCTTGGAGCACTTTTCGGACTTTGTGACACAAATTTTAGATTGGATTTTTTCTATATTCTTTATATATGTTGGATGTATCCTGTATGCACTGTGATTGAGGTTGATAGTATTGAGTGAATTTGTCCCCCCCCTCCAAAAATTAAAAGTCAGCAGCTTCAAATACTGTAGCTGCTGACTTATACTATTAGGACACTTACCTGTCCAGGCATGCAACGGTGTCCTCACCCAAGCCGATTCTTGAATCGTGTGTGCTGGCGCTGCCATCTCGGCTAAGGGAAATAGGCAGTGACGCCTTGCGATCTTCATGGCTGGTTTCCTACTGTGCATGCGCGAATTGCGCTGTGCTCTGTGAATGGCTTGTGGGGGGAAGGAGGAGGGGGCGGTGGCAAAGTGAGCTGGATGTGGGAGCGGGTACCTGTCAAATCTGCCAGCGGAGGGGGGAGGCAGATAAGCGTAGCTTCCCCTTTTGGGTGAAGCTCTGCTTTAATATCAGTCACTTGTCATTCTCTGCATAGCAGTATGAGTATCTCAGTCTCTGCTGCTGACAGTACAGTAAACATGCTGACAGGGGGGGATAGCAGAGTAGAAATGATGACTGATGTTGCTTCTTTATTGTCCAACCATCAGGCTAGGGGTGGGTAGATGACACCACTGTATTCTTTAACTGAAAGAGAGAAAGTGATGTCACCCTTCTGTTTATGCTGTCTGGAAAAGGTGTATAAATTACAAAATTGGCTAGACAGAATTTCAAAAACTTTATTAAATCAGACAGAGAATCTGAAATGTGCACTTAGCTGTTTGACTGGAGTTCAGCCTTAAGTCTAGACAGATTTCGTCTACTGCCATGGCAACCAGCGCCAAGAGCAGTAGATGAAAGATAATATGAAATGAACATTCTTACCAATATGGAATCGAGTGACAAAATGGCTGCCACATCTAATTATAGTTGTATTTTCTTCCTGAATACAGAAAATATTTCCCGAACACTGTTCTGTTCCATTCCTGCCCCGAGCCATTCTAAAAAAATGTTTTACATTATTGTGACGTTAAAAAGTATTTAAATAAATCTATTAATTGAATCCATACATAATTTGATGCCATAGCCACATAAACTATGCATTTTGTAAAATAGCAGCAGCGCAAACTGCAGAAACTCCATTTATAACACAAAGAAGAAAAGATTAAATAAAAGATAATTTTCATAATAGCTTTTATAGAACTATATCAAGTCTTAGCACACAATTACTACTGAAGCCTAGGAAGCCATTGTCTGCATGATTAGCTTAAAAGGCTTCGTGCATGTACAAAACATAAAGCTCAAATGTGGCTTCAAATGAAAATGTAAATTCATTTTCACTTGTTCATTAGAATTATGTTTCCTTTGTCAGATCCCATTCTTTGTCATTTTGTTGATGCAAATGAAAACTTACAAGGCCAATTTCCATTGAATGAGCTAAGCGTGAGTTTTCGGCACTAGCCCAGTCTCGTGGCGTTGTTCTTGAATAAAGAAGTGGATCTAAGTAATCTCCTACCTTCCACTTTTTCTCTTCTTGTCTGCTTGCATATATGGTTAAACATACCTTTTATGCAAATTCACCAACAGTTACCACGTGTGCTACAAATTGAATATGCATCTTACCAATCTACGTGATTAGTTTACAATTGTCTCATGATTAATTGGCTTTGAGGTCAAGACACTCTTGTACTGTGGAGTACAACGTGTATTTAGAATTAGGGATGAGCTTCGAGTTTGAGTCAAAGCCATGTTCGACTCAAACATCGCCTGTTCGGCTGTTCGCCGAATTTCGAACATTATTTGCGCCGAATTCGAGTGGCGCGTCACGGCCCATAATTCACTGCGGCATCGCAGTGCATTGCTGGCTGATGATTGGCCAAGCATGCACTATGACCCGCATGCTTGGCCAATCACAGCGCCGTAAGTACAGAGAGCCGTAATTGGCCAAAGCCAGGGTGGCTTTGGCCAATCATGGCTCAGAGGAGTAGGTACACGCCCCACACTATATAAGGCCACTGGCTTGGCGGCCTTGTGTAGTGTGTTGCGGCATTTGTTAAAGGAAAGAGACAGAGAGAGAGAAAGTGTAATTTGATTTGAGTTAGATAGAGCAGGTAGGCGAGTCAGTTAGCTGTAGTTACAGTGTGTAGAAGATAGATATGCATCCTAGGTGTTGTATATATATTTATATATATATATACACTGTATTCAGTTTATCTAGATCCGTTCCTGTTATTCTCTATACTGACAGGCAAGCAGGTGATTGTGCTAGCTGCAGTGTTTCACTTAGTGTACTGTGTCCTTTGCACAGTGTGCACCGAAAGCTTACCTGAATACAATTGCTGGTGTTCTGATATAAATACAGACAGGGAGATGCAGTAATTTGCTTTAGTGTCCTTTGCACAGTGTGCACCAAAAGCTTACCTCAATACAATTGCTGGTTTTCTGATACAAATACAGGCAGGGAGCTGCAGTATTTTGCTTTAGTGTCCTTTGCACAGTGTGCACCAAAAGCTTACCTCAATACAATTGCTGGTGTTCTGATACAAATACAGGCAGGGAGCTGCAGTATTTTGCTTTAGTGTCCTTTGCACAATGTTCACCTAAATCCATACAAGACCCAAAGAGGCTGGTAATGGGCTGGGGGGGGGGAGGAGTACCCATGCCATTTTTTTCAATGATTTTCATCCATATTGCCGGGACCAGACATTACATTAAAGCCGCAAGCAGTTTTAAATGACTTTTTTCCTTTAGAAATGTCATTTTGTGCAGGGACAGTTCTAAACACGGGAAACACGTGCCACTTCACAGGCATACTATAGACACCCCCCAGGTACAATATTTAAAGGAATACTTCACTTTTTTTTTACTTTATGCATCATTAAATTCACAGCTCCCAAAAAATATCAGTTTTTAAAACTTCTTTTTGCATTAATACATGTACCCTGGGGCAGGACCCGGGTCCCCAATCTCTTTTTAGGACAATAACTTGCATATTAGGCTTTAAAATAAGCACTTTTGATTTAGAAGGTTCAAGTCCCATAGACTTTGATAGGGTTCTAAAGTTTGCGCAAACTTTCGGTCCGTTCGCAGGTTCTGGTGCGGACCGAACCGGGGGGCGTTCGGCTCATCCCTATTTAGAATACTAAAATACATTTGAAATGGTTAAAAGCCTTGTTAGTTATTGTTTGTCATCTGTGTCTGATTGTGGAGATTTCTCTTCACTTCCTGTCCAGGACACAACGGGAAATAAGAAGAAATCTCTTTAAAGCCTAAAATAATAAAAAAAACTACAATGGACAGTATTTACATTACCGAGAAGTGTCCCTTGCGCTGCTGGCTGCTGTCTTAAGCCTGGTACACACTATTTGTTTTTTTCCGTCCAAACCAGCGGGTTGAGTACAGCCCTCTCCCCTCCGCTGAGCTGTTGTGTCCTGACAGGGGGACAGCCCCCCGCCATAACACTCTGATCAGCGCTCTCCGCCATGTTCTGAGCCGGTCAGCTGCTGGTTTTCCAGCATGATTGTCCAACAGAAGGCGGACAAACATCCGACTTCTGTCAAACCGAGCACCTTACATACAGGCTGATTGTCGCCCGGCTATTATTCTACCAGCCAATGTCGGCTAGCTTTCGGCCCTTATGTACAGGGCTTAATTTGAAATCTTAAAGTGTAAGTAAACCCCCCTATCGTTTTTAGCCAAGGAAGCTGCAAGCTTTGCCTCTGTTTAATCTACAACTGCCATGATGCTGCTCATGTGATCAGTTATGACACCAGCCTTTGAATTGTTTGACAGGTTGGTTGAGAGCACAACCAATGGCAGTGTTACATTTCCAGCACATGCCGGAAATGAAACTGTTTTATGGATGGGTTTTCTTCCGCTTTAAGTCCTCTGAGCCCCTCCCCCCACATACACACACCCACAATAGAGGAGGTCAGAAAGAGCAGCCATAGCGCAATCTTGACAATTCCTAAGACAAGTCCATTGGCCATAATAACCCCTGCAGCACCAGAAGATTACCACTGAGGAGGTATAGTATTGAAAGGGGGGGGGGGGATTGAAGATTTCAAATAAGGCAGCAGCCACCAGCAGAGACACTTCTCATTGAATGTAAGTTCAGTTCCGTTGGGTTGATTAAGACAAAAAAATAGCTAATGTTAGGCTTTGAAGTAAGGGACATCCCTTAATTTATTACAGGTATGCATATAGCACCAGAATTTTACACAACACCCTACATACTGTAAATTTACATCAGGCCCTGCCCTCAAGGAGCTTACAGTCTAAGGTTCCTAACTCACATGCATACATACACAAACTAGGACCAATTTAGACAGAAGCCAATTAACCTATCAGCATGTCTTTGGAGCTTGGGAGGAAACCAGAGTACCCAGCCAGAGAAAACAACGCAAGCATGGGGAAAATATTCACATGTCAAGCTGGTAGCGTTCTCAATAGTTGTTCTCAGAACAGATGTCCCCAATTTAAAGAACTCCCCTCTGTTCCTGTGGTGACTTAAAATGGTTGGATTTTACTGGAGTTAAAAGTTCTGGGGGACATTGGTAACCAGGACAAATAAAGAAGGTAAATCTCCCAAATGGAGACACAGCATTAAAAACCTAACAGGGGTTGCTGGCCAACCCGTCAACAATCTATTCAATATAAAAAATATTATTTTTCCTAAATAATAATTGAGATAATCTATAAACCCTCAATGAGCTACAAGTCATGTATACCCTCCACCAGGGCCTTACTGTGACTGATGGATACTGCCATATGCCAGGTTGTTCCATTACATCTCTTTACAGTTGCTCAGTGATAATCTGTTGCTGGACTTTCTGCACAGTAGCAACCTCATATGCATTCCAGCTCATGAACTTCCAGAATGGGCATGCATGGGTTTATCCCAGGAGTATAACTCAAAGGCTCCCTTTTACTGCATACACTTGCAGATTTCAAATGCTTAGCTGCAAATCTTGCTGATCCACTGCACATGTGAACTTAAAATGATAGGATGCTGTGAGAGTGCCAATCCTATTGCAACAAGTTCTCACACATGGCAAGAGCTCCCAATCCCACACCTACTCTTAGGTTTCATTGACAAGTGTAGCTACGAGCTTGTAAAACAAGACTGTTAAGCTGTGGTTTTCCTGCCTGAATGAGGGCATGCAACCATTCAGGGCTGTACACCTGCTGTAGCAAAAATGAAACAGCATGATGCATTTGGCAGGCGTCACTGCCACCAAATACAATCCAATCAAGTCCATGAGGCTGTGCTGCAAAAGCCCTGCAACTATGTGTAAGGGGGGGCTTGTGAATAGCTAGAATTTGGTGCCAAGAGCACAAGTCCCTGTCTTGCTTCCTCTCCTGCTAGAACCGCAACCCCCCTGCTTGAGGCTATAACCCTCCGCCTTCTTGAGCACCACTCCATGCCAAAGGTTTCCTCCTGACATTCCGGATCATTAACCTTTATATCTCCAAAGGAAGGAATGTCCACACAAAGATAGGGTTGCTGCACTTTTCTGATGGAAGTTGGAAGATAGCACAAACAGTTACATCACATGGACATACTATTCGTGGGTCACTTGACAGTCTATTGTCAATCACATTTAATCGGGAGCAGTGATTTTAATAATGCCTAAAGTGAAACAATAAAAGTGAAATATTATTTTACATTCCGTACCTGGGGGTGTCTATAGTATGCCTGTAAAGTAGCGCATGGTTACCGTACTTAGAAAAGTCCCTGCACAAAATTAAATTTCTAAAGGAAAAAAAGTAATTTAAACTACCCGCGGCTATAATAAATTGTCGGGTCCCAGAAATACAGATGAAAGTCATTGAAAAAAACGACATGTGTTCCCCCCGTCCATTACCAGGCCCTTTGGGTCTTGTATGAATATTAAGGGGAACCCCGAACCAAAAAAAATGCGTGGGGGTTCCCCCAAATTCCATTACCAGGCCCTTCAGGTCTGGTATGGATATTAAGGGGAACCCTGTGCCAAATTAAAAAAAAATGGCGTAGGGGTCCCCCTCAAAATCCATACCAGACCCTTCAAGTCTGGTATGGATTTTAAGGAGAACCCCGCGCCAAAATGAAAAAACAAATGGCATGAGGTTCCCCCCAAAAATTCATACCAGACCCTTATCCGAGCATGCAACCTAGCAGGCCGCAGGAAAAGAGGGGGGCGAGAGAGCGTTCCCCCCTCCTGAACCGTACCAGACCACATGCCCTCAACATGGGGAGGATGTCCCCATGTTGATGGGGACAAGGGCCTCATCCCCCCAACCCTTGCCTAGTGGTTGTGGGGGTCTGTGGGTGGGGGGCTTATCGTGAATTGGTAACGGGGTACATTGTACCCCTACCATTTCACCCAAAAAAGGGATAAAAAAGGTTAAAAAAACACACACACAGCTTGGGACAAGTCCTTTAATAAAAAAAATAATAATTCCAGCGCTGTAATCCTTCTACGACCCGGCGCCACGAACGATACAGCCTCCTCCATAAGAGGCGCCTGGCCGAATGACGTGTGACCCGTCTGACAGCTCTTAACCTCCCTGGCGGTATGATTATTTCAGATTTTAGGTGCTGAAAGCGGTACTATTATTTTGCATGGAAATTTGGCGTTTTATATTGTAGGCCTGTAATTCTTAGGAATAACTCACTTAAATCTGTCCAAACCAGAGTCTAGTAGACATCCCGGGTATGATAAAGTTTGAAACACAAAATCATGAATTATAATATAATAAATAACTATAAATAATTATAACAAATAATAATATAATAATAATAAAAATTATTCAATAATGTAATCAAATCAAAAACACTGAAATTTTTTCAGTCGCTGTCATTACTTTCAGTGTTTGATGACAAATTTTCCCACAAATCGCTATCGCTCAATTCTGCAAGTGATTCTAATTTATTATCGCTGTTTTCTAGCTGGTCTAAAACCACTTTTGACGTAAAGGGACACTTTTTGGTTGCTATGGACAATCTCCAGTTTCCAGGCACAAAGAACAGTATCTATAATATAAAAGTGCATGCAGGGCACTGGACAAACCACTAGGGAGAAAGGGGATGCGTAATTATTTTATATAGTACTGTAATCCGTAAGATTACAGTGTACTGTATGTATTGTGTGTTTTTCACTTTTTGAATTTGGCACCGTGCTCCGTCCCCGTGCGTCGCAACGCTCGCAGGGAATGGAGCTCGGCACTCAGCACTGTAAATCGAGCGAGGAGACAGCTTGCAGACACAGCGCGGAGACATCGCAGGATCCAGGGGACAAGGTAAGTAATTTTGCCTGGACACTGCGATGCGATCCCGAGTCTGGCTCGGGGTTACCGCTTTTGGTACTGAAATCTCACCCCGCGCCCGACTTGGGAATACCGCCAGGGAGGTTAAATATCCGAGGGCGGGGCCACCCGTGACATGGACGGGTGACCCCGCCCCCCTCTGACACAACGGGGGTTTCCCGTGACGCGTCAGAGGGGGCGGGGTCACCCGTCCATGTCACAGGTGGCCCCGCCCTCGGTTATTTAAGAGCTGTCAGACGGGTCATGCGTCATTCGGCCGGGCGCCTCCTATGGAGGAGGCTGTATCGTTCGTGGTGGCGGGTCGTAGAAGGATTACAGCGCTGGAATTATTATTATTTTTGTTTTTATTAAAGGACTTTTCCCAAGCTGTGTGTGTGTTTTTTTTACCTTTTTTGTCACTTTTTTGGGTGAAATGGTAGGGGTACAATGTACCCCGTGACCAATTCACATAGGGGGGCCGGGATCTGGGAGTCCCCTTTGTTAAAGGGTGCTTCCAGATTCCGATAAGCCCCTCGCCCGCAGACCACCACAACCCCCCGGGCAAGGATTGTGGGGATGAGGTCCTTGACCCCATCAACATGGGGAAATCCTCCCCATGTTGAGGGCATGTGGCCTGGTATGGTTCAGGAGGGGGGCGCTCTCTCGTCCCCCCCTCTTTTCCTGCGGCCTGCCAGGTTGCGTGCTCGGATAAGGGTCTGGTATGGTTTTTTGGGGGGAACCCCACACAATTTATTTTTTAATTTTGGCGCGGGCTTCCCCTTAAAATCCATACCAGACCTGAAGGGCCTGGTAATGGAATTTGGGGGGACCCCCACGCATTTATTTTTTTGGTTCGGGGTTCACCTTAATATTCATACCAGACCCAAAGGGCCTGGTAATGGACTGGGGGGGAACCCATGTCATTTTTTTCAATGACTTTTATCTGTATTGCCGGGACCCGACAATTCATTACAGCCGTGAGTAGTTTTAAATGACTTTTTTTCCTTTAGAAATGTGATTTTGTGCAGGGACTTTTCTAAGCACGGGAAACATGTGCTACTTTACAGACACCCCCCAGGTACGAAATTTAAGGGAATATTTCACTTTTATTGTTTCACTTTAAGCATTATTAAAATCACTGCTCCCGAAAAAACAGCCGTTTTTTGCATTGATACATGTCCCCCGGGGGCAGGACCCAGGTCCCCAAACACTTTTTATGACAATAACTTGCAAATAAACCTTTAAAATTTGCACTTTTGATTTCTCCCATAGACTTTTAAAGGGTCTTCCGCGGCTTTTGAATTTGCCGCGAACACCCCAAATTGTTCGCTATTCGGCGAACGGACGAACAGCCAATGTTCGACCCAAACATAAAGCTCATCCCTAGTAGACAGTTCACAGTAGTCATAGTGAAAGCATCATTCAGCACTTTCGGTAAGCTATCTTCCCTTAAACAGTATCTCTTCCCCCAGGGTCATTAGTACTCAGTGAGATGGGATTTTTGCAGTCACCTCCTCTATGGGTACACCTCTCCTGGGACCCTTCAGGGATATAGCCTCAAGCCAGGCAACTCATGGACTGGCCAAAAAGGCCTTTTTGCAACCTGCCCAAGCCCCCACCTCCATAAGGGTCAGGAAGTCTACAGCCAGTTTTTCTGAGTGCAGGTCTATCTCTCCCTGGGCTCAAGTGCTGTCCAGGGCCTCCACCTGCTGGCTACATCAGCCTGATGGTAGTGTCTCTGACTCCCATGCCACAACTGCTCTGGACTCCTCCCAACCTGGCTTACATATGTGGGTGCTGACTCACGCGTGACAGCACTACTAGAAAACTAACTAACTAAAAGGGGCCTAGCACCTGACGGCACTGCATGCAGACTAGCTAGCCAAACCTGCTTACACGTGGGCAATGCACGTGATTGTGGCATGATAGTGCTGCATTTAGAGGGTTAAACCATCGCCTGTCAAACTCATAAATTCCACTACAGTTCTTTTTTTTATTTTGCAATGGAAGTTTGAGGGAAAACAAAATAATTAATTTAAATCATTGAAATATTCAATGCCTCTGTTTTGATTTCCATGTAAAGTGAAACGGAGTCCATTTGTTTTCAGTTAAGCATCGGCGAGGAAGTAAATACCACACTCAGCAGGGAGAAGGCTTGAACTCCATTTGCATAGATTCAGATTCCTCCCAGCTGCAGGAATAAAGGCAGCTCTCAAATGCTATTCAAAATAAGGCAGAGCAGAAAAAACAGATATGAGCTATGAAAGAAGGAGCTGTGTATTTACATCCGCTAACTAAGAAGACGGTGCTTTTCTCAAAGGATCTGGGCAAAATATGTATTTAGGAATTAGAGCTAAAGCTTTTACGTTTATAGTCATTATGGTTTTTATTTTGCATAGTGGTGTTTCTAAATCAGATAAATCCTTCAGCAGTATGGGGATATTGTTTTATATTAAAGTGCTACTCCACTAGTGTGGCTAAGCTTATAGAAAAAAACTATGATGCATCTACAGCGGGCACACATTTTGAGATATGGTTGTAAAATTGAGCATTCAACTTACAATGAGGACCTTTGTAGCTACCCCTCACTAGAAACTGACCGGTTACTCCTGCAGCCATTCTCTATACCAGTGATGGAGAAATGTATTGTGCTCACTGGGGATATTTCCTCTAGACATGTGGGCTGTCAATAAATTTGTTTTGTTCCGTTTCGTATTAGACGGAAATTCGTATTTCGTAATTCGTGTCCGAAATTCAATTTGGATTCGTTTCGTACGAAATACGAATTTTCGTTAGATTTGTTAACTTTTTCTAACAATTACGAACATTCGTTATGATGAATTTAAAAAGCAAAAAGTACCTTTCTCAATATGGCAGTCGTCGACTCATTATGCTCATTATGAGGGGCTTCCACCCTCCCTGTGCTGTGCTGACTTCCTCCTGGGGCTGTACCCCTGCTGTGCTCATTATAAGGGGCTCCCGTCATCCCTGTGCTGTGCTGAATTCCTGGATTTGTAGTATCCCGTTAATTCGTATTTCGTAATTCGTGTCCAAAATTCAATTTGGATTTGTACGAAATACGAAAGTTCGTTAGGTTCGTTAACTTTTCGTAACAATTATGAACATTCGTTATGAGGGGCTCCCACCATCCCTGTGCTGTGCTGACTTCCAACTGGGGCTGTACCCCTGCTGTGCTCATTATGAGGGGCTCCCACCATCCCTGTGCTGTGCTCATTATGAGGGGCTCCCACCATCCCTGTGCTGTGCTGACTTCCTCCTGGGGCTGTACCCCTGCTGTGCTCATTATGAGGGGCTCCCACCATCCCTGTGCTGTGCTGACTATTTCCTGGGGCTGTACCCCTGCTGTGCTCATTATGAGGGGCTCCCATCATCCCTGTGCTGTGCTGACTTCCTGGGTTTTTAACTTCATCATAACGAATAATCGTAATTATTATGACAATAATAAAATGATATTAATGAACATTATTATTTTGTCCTATTCTGAATCTCCCATCGACTACCAGTGCCAGTCTGAGCAGTCTCCCACTCCCAAAACGAAATTTGTCAATGAAATTTCGTATTTCGTATAAAATTCGTAAGAATAGAAATTCAATGCTTCCGAATGTACGGATTTTTCACTTTGCAAGGGAATTTTCCCTTAAGCTTAGTGAGGGCACGCTCTGCTGACTCCCATCATCTAATCATATGCAAATAAAAATGATGTTTTTCTATATTCCTTGCAGGTAATTAGGTATGAATTGCAAAGGGAATTTTCACCACATTCACTAAGCTCTGGGGAAAATTCCCTTGCAGAGTGAATAACCTATTTGTCTTGAGTAAATAAACTCCATTACAGGCTTTTTTTATAGTCTTCAAAAAACAAACATTTGATGCTTACCTGCTCTGTGCAGTGGTGTTGCACAGAGCAGCCCCGATCCTCCTCTTCTTGGGTCCCTCACCACCACTCTTGGCGCCTCCCTCCTGCCAAGTGCCCTCAGAACAAGCAGTTTGCAATAGGGGTACCCAAGCAGGCTCATTCTCGAGCCGCGGCTCTGCATGTCCATTTACACACAGAGCCACAGCTCGGCCCCACTGCCTCTCTCTCCTCATTGCCTCACTGGCTGTGATTAGCAGCAGCAGGAGCCAATGGCAGCAGTGGAGAGCAGAGGCTCTTGTACATATCGCTAGATTGAGGGGGGCTCAGGTAAGTATTAGGGGGGGGCTGCTGCACAGAGGAGATTTTTACCTTCATGTATAGAATGCACGAAGGTAAAACACCTTGAGTATTTAGAACCACTTTAACCATATACAGTGGGGCAAAAAAGTATTTAGTCAGCCATCAATTGTGCAAGTTTTCCCACTTAAAAAGATGAGAGAGGCCTGTAATTGTCATCATAGGTATACCTCAACTATGAGAGACAAAATGTGAAAACAAATCCAGACAATCACATTGTCTGATTTGGAAATATTTTTTTTTGCAAATTATGGTGGAAAATAAGTATTTGGTCAATATCAAACGTTCATCTCAATACTGTGTTATATATCCTTTGTTGGCAATGACAGAGGTCAAATGTTTTCCGTAAGTCTTCACAAGGTTGTCACACACTGTTGCTGGTATGTTTGCCCATTCCTCCATGCAGATCTCCTCTAGAGCAGTTATGTTTTGGGGCTGTCGCTGGGCAACACAGACTTTCCTCTCCCTCCAAAGGTTTTCTATGGGGTTGAGATCTGGAGACTGGCTAGGCCACTCCAGGACCTTGAAATGCTTCATACAAAGCCACTCCTTCATTGCCCGGGCGGTGTGTTTGGGATCATTGTCATGCTGAAAGACCCAGCCACGTTTCATCTTCAATGCCCTTGCTGATGGGAGGAGGTTTGCACTCAAAATCTCACGATACATGGCCCCATTCATTCTTTCATGTACACAGATCAGTCGTCCTGTTCCCTTTGCAGAGAGACAGCCCCAAAGCATGATGTTGCCACCCCCATACTTCACTGTAGGTATGGTGTTCTTTGGTTGCAACTCAGCATTCTCTCTCCTCCAAACACGACGAGTTGTGTTTCTACCAAATAGTTCTACTTTGGTTTCATCTGACCATATGACATTCTCCCAATCCTCTTCTGGATCATTCAAATGCTCTCTAGCAAACCTAAGACGGGCCCGGACATGTACTGGCTTAAGCAGGGGGATCTGAGTCCCTGGCGGCGTAGTGTGTTACTGATGGAAGCCTTTGTTACGTTGGTCCCAGCTCTCTGCAGGTCATTCACCAGGTCCCCCCGTGTGGTTCTGGGATTTTTGCTCACCGTTCTTGTGATCATTTTGACCCCACGGGGCGAGATCTTGCGTGGAGCCCCAGATCGAGGGAGATTATCAGTGGTCTTGTATGTCTTACATTTTCTAATTATTGCTCCCACAGTTGATTTCTTCACACCAAGCTGCTTACCTATTGCAGATTCAGTCTTTCCAGCCTGGTGCAGGTCTACAATTTTGTTTCTGGTGTCCTTCGACAGCTCTTTGGTCTTCACCATAGTGGAGTTTGGAGTGTGACTGTTTGAGGTTGTGGACAGGTGTCTTTTATACTGATAACAAGTTCAAACAGGTGCCATTAATACAGGTAATGAGTGGAGGACAGAGGAGCCTCTTAAAGAAGAAGATACAGGTCTGTGAGAGCCAGAAATCTTGCTTGTTTGCAGGTGACCAAATACTTATTTTCCACCATAATTTGCAAAAAAAAAAAATATTTCCAAATCAGACAATGTGATTGTCTGGATTTGTTTCCATATTTTGTCTCTCATAGTTGAGGTATACCTATGATGACAATTACAGGCCTCTCTCATCTTTTTAAGTGGGAGAACTTGCACAATTGGTGGCTGACTAAATACTTTTTTTCCCCACTGTATATGGGAAAAGAGGCCAGAGAAATGTTTAAAGACTGGAGTTCAATGACTATACATCTTCTATTGTGAATTTTGAGGATGAGTTGCTTCACATTGCCCATAACTACATACTGTAGGTCATATAGGGTTTGTTTAATGCTTATTTACTGGTTGTTAAAGAAATATTTAAACATTTCAATGTCCACAGCCTGGCCACAATTCTTCTTTAAAGGGGTTGTAAAGGTTCATGTTTTTTAACCTTAATGCATACTATGCATTAAGGAGAAAACATATCTGATGATTGCCGGCCCCCCAGCCCCCTGTTTTACTTACCAGGCCCTGGAAAGTCCTGCATCGCGAACGCGCTCGATCTTTGCCCGGGCTTCTCGGCTCTTCATTGGATAGATTGATAGCAGCGCAGCCATTGGCTCGCGCTGCTGTCAATCAAATCCAATGACGCGGGCGCCGGGGGGGCGGGACAAGTCATACACTCAGTGGCTATGTACGCCGAGTGTATCACACGGGAACGCTTTCCCAAGGTAACCCCCTCGGGAGAGAGCTTCCCAGAGGGGGTTAGCTATTGCGGGGAGGAGCAGCGAGAGCCGCCGTGGGACCCCAGAAGAGGATGATCGGGGCCACTCTGTGCAAAACAAACTGCACAGTGGAGGTAAGTATGACATGTTTGTTATTTAAAAAAAAAATACCTGAACCTTTAGTATCACTTTAATCTGAGCACTTTTCTGAGTCAGTTATTCAGGTTAATTATTGCTAAACCCTGCCAACTACCATTCCAACTAATATTGCTATGTCCAATAAAACTTTCTCAGTGGCTAATAGCAAAACTCTTATCAGACATTTGTAAAACTTGAGCGGTTGAAGAGGCTTTTTGGGCTAATGTAAAAGTTTTTAGTTGTGTCCACTCTTACATGTAACGTTTTCTTAGGTTCACTCTAATAACTTTCAGAAATGTTCACTCTTATCTTTCTGTATAGTGGAAGAAGCAGAGGCAGGGGATCTCACCTGAAAGACTCAGCACTTAATCACAGATTCTTGTAGAGTTTCTTTGCCTCACTGTCTTCACTGAGCCGGTCCTGGAAGGTCTTGTGACCCCGAAGGCACCTCTCATCACAGAGGCTCACCTGAGTCCCCTTATGGATCATCATGAAAGTCTGAACCTGAAGAACTGGCACTTTCATGTATGAGGTAGATAGCGACTGATGAGTTATTCTGTTGTATGACTAAAGGCATAGCCTGTGGTGGGTAGGCGTTTCAGCGCTTGTGAGGGATACTTGCCTGGCTAGGTATATTATATAACAAAAAAATTGAACAAGAAAAAAGAGCTGAGTAGCTCAAAGTCCTTAGGCTGCTCTAAAGAAAACTTAAATCAGTTGGGTTGAGTCCAAATGTGAAGAACCCCTCTATTTGGTATTAACAACCTGCTCTCATTTAAGAGCCCCTTTTAAAAAAATATTTCTTATTTATCCATCCAAGTCATAGTAAAGCTAGTAGTAGTTAGTCACATTCATCTGGCTAGAATAGTCTCAATCTATCCAAGGAGACCATAAATGTTTGAAAATACAGTATGCTCTCTCTCTCTCTCTCTCTCTCTCTCTCTCTCTCTCTCTCTCTCTCTCTTTCTCTCTCTCTCGTATATATACATATACTGTATATTTTTAGAGTATATATACATATACTGTATATATATATATATATATATATATATATATATATATATATATATATATATATATATATCTTTTTAGGGGGTGGTAGACTAAAGGTTTGGGGGAGTTTAAGAAGTTCCACTTTAATACATTAAAACATACCCCTAGAGCACCATGGGTTATTAAAGAGACAGCACAGTAAAAAAGAGCTCCCCTTTAACTGAACCAGTCCAAAATTTTGGAGTGAGACATCCAGTGAGGGCAGAGGCACAGACATTCACCTGTATATGTAACAAAAATAAAAAAGTGTATTACTGTGCAGCAATCTGTAAGCAAAGCACGCACTGGATATGTGTTCCACACATTTAACACACCAAAACCAAAAAATAAAAATAAAATACAATAGTGCAGTGCTTTTATCCGCAAACCATAAATAATATCAGCCCAAAATCAACATATGTGCCTTATACCATAATCCAATAAAGTGATTATATGCAACATAATGCAATAATATATACCGGTGTGTACACAATGTGAAATAATATTTCATTATGCTAACATCAAAATATCATGCAAATAATGTGTCATTCTTAAAAATATATAAATATATATGTGCTTCAGAGTATAAGACCAAAACAATGTATCAATAGAAAATAGTGAACAATGTGATCGTAAAGATTCCCAAGTTTTCTAATGTGTCCATAACCACCCATCTGGTTATAACTTGGCTTCAATTGTCATCTTCTTTAAAGCAACCACCACTAGATCAATCCTCCACCAACATCCGTGCATTCCAAAAATGGATGCTTACCCTCATAAATGGACCTCTCTTGGATTATAGAAGGTCAAACACAGCCTTTAGAGGGTAAAATCAATTCTCCGCTTGTGTGTCACTTTAAATAGAGGATCATCCAGACTATAGCCCAAGAGCCCAAGCTTCCACTCTCCACTTCCAGCAATAAGACCATATACCTCATAAATAAAGTACATGGGGATATCCAGTGCTCTCCAAAAAAGCCACCATTTATTAGGCAAAAATTATATTGCACTCACATAAGGTATAAGATATGCAGGCACTTCATAATATGAACAGCGGGATCCACAGCAATATTACCAGCTCACTCCTCTCCACTGAAGCCCTAGATGGCTCTGCTCTCTAGTGCTATGGCGTCACAAAGGCTGCCCTGCTTGACATGTTAAGTCCTCGAGGACGACTTCCTCAGAAGTGTTTGACCCCTTATAATCCAAGAGCTCCATTTTGAGGGTAAGCATCCATTTTTGGAGTGCATGGGTGTTGGTGGAAGATTGATCTGGTGGTGGTTGTTTTAAAGAAGAGGGCAATAATTGAAGTTTTGACCAGCTGGTTGATTATGGGCACTTTTTAGAAAATATGAGTATACAACAGTATATAGTATGATATTACATTGCATATAATCACATTAAAGTTTATTGGATAGAGAAGGTATAATTCACATATGTTGATTTCTGGCTGATATTATTTATGGTTTGCGGATAGTAGCACACGTATATGTACTTTTCACCTTGAGCTATTGACCTTTGTATACATCCTGTCATATCATTTTTTTTTTTATATCAATAATTTGTATTGAAAGTTTAAAGCATACAAAGGATAAAAGACTTTAGCGAACAAGAAGTAAAGAGATATAAATAATATAGTAAATAATACAAAATAATGTAGAGCTGAGTTAGAAAGGAACACAGTCCCCTGATGTATTAGACCATTCGTTAAACGTATTAAGTAGTCCTGAACCAAGTGGGGAGGGGACATTGGTTGATTCCCACTAACTATGGCCGACCACTATCAATCACTCCGTTTGATTGCAGTGATCGACCCACTACAATCCCTGAAGTCCCCTCCTTTATGTAATAGTATAGGCAGTGCGAAATGCCACTATTCCTATGAAAAATCATGTTTTTCGTAACTACTTCATTAGGGACCAAGAAAGAAAAATAAAGTCAAACATATGAAATAACTGTAAGATTAACCAGAGTTGAAACGTATACCCTATTTAGCTCACGTTAGTTTAATTGCTTGTCATACCAGTCATGCCAAGCATGCCAAGGTGCCCATAAGTTGGATAACTTGTCAAATTGCCCGCTCGCTGAAGCATGGAGAATCTCGTATGTACAATGTGTTTGTACAGTAGTTATAACTTCTTGAAGTTTTGGGGCTCCAATATTCTTCCAGTGTCTAAGTAGAGTAAGGCGCGTAGCCATTAATATATGTGCAGTTACAGTCCTAAGTGCCACAGGTACTAATTCCAAGTCCAGAGAGAGTATGGCCAACTCGGGGCGTAAAGGTAAAGTGATATGTGATATAGTTTGTATTAGTCTCTCAATCTGAGCCCACAGAGGTTTAACCCTTGGGCATGTCCACAATATGTGGAACAGTGTGCCCCTCTCTCCGCATAGCCGCCAGCACTCTGAGGTAGCGCCCGGGAAAATTTTAGACAATCTATGTGGGGTGAGGTACCAGCGAAGCAGGATTTTCTGGTGCAATTCCCATAAGTTTGTACTCTTTGTAGTAGTTAAATGAAGTTTAATTGCCCTTCCCCATTTTTTAGCAGTGAATGTCAGACCAATGTCTTTTTCCCATGCCAAAATGTTTGGAGTTTTAATTAATGTATCCTTGCTCTGTAGCGCCCTGTAAATGATTGATATACCTTTGGAGCCTTTTGTGTCTTGTTGGTAGAAATCAGTTAATTTCTTTGGAAGTTGGGTAAACAAATTGGGGGTCTTCCTTATTACTTGGGTTAGTTGAATATACCTATAATGCTCCCTCAATGGCAGATTAAATTCTTCTTGTAGTAATTGAAATGGTTTAATTTTGGAGTGAGTGATTATATCTTCCAAATGGTGAATACCATGCAAGTTCCATGTGTTGAGATTTATATCTGGAATAATATGACGTACTGCCATTATGTTAAGGTTCAGGGGAACCTGCTCTTCCTCCCATGAATGCGCTGTACAGAGATGAGCCCATGCCCTCAATGAAGCTAGTATGGTTGGCGATAAATTCCTGTCTAGATATTTGCAGTGACGAGCTGTCATCAAAAAGTCAGCCAAGTCGTCTTTTTGTATTTGTATGGCTTCTAGTTTTTTCCATGAGTGGGTGCAGTTAGGTCTTAGCCAGACTTTAATCTGGGCTAATATTGATGCAAAATAATAATCCTGCAGTATAACATGGCCTATGCCCCCTGCCGCTCTATTTCTCACTAGTTTGCTAAATGCGCACCTTGCCTTCTTCCCCTGCCACAAATATCTGTTCAGGATCGATTGAAGGGAGGCAAAGTACGCAGTAGGTAAAGGTATCGGAAGGGTCCTGAACAAATAAAGCAGCTGAGGCAAGATCATCATTTTAAAGGCCGCTAACCTACCCAACCAGGACAATTCAGAATGAGTCAGTTTGTTCAGTTTGTATTGAAAGGAGTTCAGGAAAGGCGTGTAGTTAGCATGGAGCAGCTCAGCTGTGTCCTTAGTTAGTGTTATGCCCAGATAACCTAGGCCTCCATCTGACCACACATAAGGGTACTTGTTCTGTAGTTCTATTTTAGTTTCTGGAGCTAAACCCAATCCCATCAGATAGGATTTCATTTTGTTTACCTTATAGTAGGAAACTAATGAGAATGTCTGTAGTGCATCGTGAACACAGGCCAGGGAGTCATCTGCATTAGTTAAGAACAAAATTACGTCGTCAGCAAATAGACTTATGACATGTTTTCTGTTGCCTACGTGCAAACCTGCTATTTGGGGGTGTCCTCTTATGTGCATGGCCAGAGGTTCCATTAGCAAATTAAAAATGAGTGGGGATAAGGGGCACCCTTGACGTGTGCCATTCGTTATGTCAAAGGGAGTCGACAGAGCCCCTGCTATGTAAACTTGAGCTGAAGGAAGTGTGTACAGCGCCTTTACTGCAGAAAGTATGAGGCCCCTAAAGCCAAACCTGCTCAGCACCTCTGTCAGGTATCTCCAATGAATTCTATCAAACGCCTTCTCCGCATCCAGTGAGAGAAGCAGAGAAGGCGTTCCCCTCCGGTTAGCTATGTGTATAAGGTTGACTAGTCGCCTAGTGGCATCAGCTGTTTGTCTCCCTTTAGTGAATCCAGATTGATCTACAGGTCCTTCTCAAAAAATTAGCATATTGTGATAAAGTTCATTATTTTCTGTAATGTACTGATAAACATTAGACTTTCATATATTTTAGATTCATTACACACAACTGAAGTAGTTCAAGCCTTTTCTTGTTTTAATATTGATGATTTTGGCATACAGCTCATGAAAACCCAAAAATCCTATCTCAAAAAATTAGCATATTTCATCCGACCAATAAAAGAAAAGTGTTTTTAATACAAAAAAAGTCAACCTTCAAATAATTATGTTCAGTTATGCACTCAATACTTGGTTGGGAATCCTTTTGCAGAAATGACTGCTTCAATGCGGCGTGGCATGGAGGCAACCAGCCTGTGGCACTGCTGAGGTGTTATGGAGGCCCAGGATGCTTCGATAGCGGCCTTAAGCTCATCCAGAGTGTTGGGTCTTGCGTCTCTCAACTTTCTCTTCCCAATATCCCACAGATTCTCTATGGGGTTCAGGTCAGGAGAGTTGGCAGGCCAATTGAGCACAGTAATACCATGGTCAGTAAACCATTTACCAGTGGTTTTGGCACTGTGAGCAGGTGCCAGGTCGTGCTGAAAAATGAAATCTTCATCTCCATAAAGCTTTTCAGCAGATGGAAGCATGAAGTGCTCCAAAATCTCCTGATAGCTAGCTGCATTGACCCTGCCCTTGATAAAACACAGTGGACCAACACCATCAGCTGACATGGCACCCCAGACCATCACTGACTGTGGGTACTTGACACTGGACTTCAGGCATTTTGGCATTTCCCTCTCCCCAGTCTTCCTCCAGACTCTGGCACCTTGATTTCCGAAAGTACTTTGGACCACTGAGCAACAGTCCAGTGCTGCTTCTCTGTAGCCCAGGTCAGGCGCTTCTGCCGCTGTTTCTGGTTCAAAAGTGGCTTGACCTGGGGAATGCGGCACCTGTAGCCCATTTCCTGCACACGCCTGTTCACGGTGGCTCTGGATGTTTCTACTCCAGACTCAGTCCACTGCTTCCGCAGGTCCTCCAAGGTCTGGAATCGGTCCTTCTCCACAATCTTCTTCAGGGTCTGGTCACTTCTTCTCGTTGTGCAGCATTTTCTGCCACACTTTTTCCTTCCCACAGACTTCCCACTGAGGTGCCTTGATACAGCACTCTGGGAACAGCCTATTCATTCAGAAATTTCTTTCTGTGTCTTACCCTCTTGCTTGAGGGTGTCAATGATGGCCTTCTGGACAGCAGTCAGGTCGGCAGTCTTACCCATGATTGCGGTTTTGAGTAATGAACCAGGCTGGGAGTTTTTAAAAGCCTCAGGAATCTTTTGCAGGTGTTTAGAGTTAATTAGTTGATTCAGATGATTAGGTTAATAGCTCGTTTAGAGAACCTTTTCATGATATGCTAATTTTTTGAGATATGATTTTTGGGTTTTCATGAGCTGTATGCTAAAATCATCAATATTAAAACAAGAAAAGGCTTGAACTACTTCAGTTGTGTGTAATGAATCTAAAATATATGAAAGTCTAATGTTTATCAGTACATTACAGAAAATAATGAACTTTATCACAATATGCTAATTTTTTGAGAAGGACCTGTATATCCACAATGTCAGGTAGGATGTCTACCAGTCTAGTAGCGATGAGTTTGGCATAGATCTTGACATCATTATTCAGTAATGATATTGGCCTAAAGTTTTGTGGTACATCTGGAGATTTCCCTGGTTTAGGCAAAGCTATGATTGTAGCAGTTAGCATTTCAGGGGGGAAAGAGGAAGATGCAGCAGCTAAGTTGAACGTTTCGGTGAGATGAGGGCAGAGAATGTCCTGAAATGTCTTGTAGTACTCCCCTGTAAAACCATCTGGACCGGGCGATTTGTTGGCGGGGAGAGCCTGGATTTTTGGCTGTAGAATGTGGGAGATTTGGGTTCTGGTTCTGTGACCCTTTAGTTTGTTGGCCAGCAGTTTGCCTGCACTGTTTCCACTGGTGTAGTATGCTAGTTTTAACCTTCTAGATGCCTTTTCAAAATCGTCAAGAAAATTTAAGTTGTCTCACATTTGGTGCATATACATTCGCCACAGTGTAAGTGACGGAATTAATGTCACAGATCAATACTATGAAACGTCCCTGAGGATCACATATAGCTTCATGTAGATGGAAAGAGACTGTGTCTCTTATTGCTATCATCACTCCCTTTGTCTTTGAGGGCGCATTTGCTTGATAGACGTGGGGAAACTGGGGATGTGAGCATTTAGGAGGCGAGTCCTGTAAAAAGTGGGTCTCCTGGACACACAAAATGTCACAATGTTGATGCAATGCCTCCTTCCACAGAGATCTCCGCTTGGCAGGGTGATTAAGACCCTTGGAATTTAGAGTCATAAATTGTACCGCCATGTGTGGATATTAAAGTTACTTACAGATGGTGGGAGTCGCTGGTTAATCCCTGCAGGTGCACTGCACGAGATAGGCCCCCCGTGCTCACACTTGTCCCAGGGTCTTTCAGCGAGGTATGGGAGGCAGTACTTCTGGCTCTTAGGGCATAAGAGAGTTATTTCAAGAGAAACATGAAGGAGAAGAAAAAAAAAATTAACAATGGCAACTGGCCATTTAATAGAGTGCAAAAGTGTGTGACTCATTATCACTCAAGCGGTAGGTGGGGAAAGGGAAAAAGTTCGGAACAGGGATCCGATCTATTCCAACAGGCACTCTATGAAGTCATCAAAATTTAATCCAGGTTAGTTGTGAGAATGAGCGTTTCTGCGATCAACTGTTCGCCATTCAGGTTCTAGGTTTTTTGATGCGGGTCCCCGCTGGGGTTGTGGTTGATTATCAGGGACAATTCCCCAAGAGTGTAGCATTGACATACCTTTGGCCAGGGAGTCTATAACATATTCCTTGTCATCTTTAGTGACTATCAGCTTGGTCGGGAAGCCCCACTTATAGGTCAGTTTGTGATTCCTTAGGGCCTTTGTGATGGTATTGAGATTTCTGCGTTTTTGGAGCGTATACTGCGATAAATCCGCATAGAACTGGAGGTCAGAGTAAGGAGCAGGGATCTGTCCTTTTTGGCGTGACACTGCCATCAGTTGTTCCTTGGTGTGATAAAAATGCAATCTAAGGATCACATCTCTAGGTATAGCATCAGATAGGTATGTGGGCTTCGGGAGCCTATGGATCCTATCCACAGTGAAGTCTAGAGCAGACAGGTCTGGCATAACTGTAGCAAACAGTTGAGCAGCATATCCACGCAGCTCCTGGTTTTTAACAGATTCAGGGATCCCCCTTATCTTCACATTGTTCCTTCTGGATCTATCTTCCATTTCTGCCATCTTAGCTTTCACTGATTCCATATCATCCTCTGACTTCTCACTAGCATCAACCAGGTCATTGATAGTGAAAGCATACTCCTCCATCTTATTCTCTATGTGAGAGACCCTTTCAGCCACATGTCTCAGTTCTGTGCCAAACTTGTGTACGCATGATACCATGTCTGACTGGAGTGAGCTCCTGAGAGACACCAACATCTCTTTCAATACTGTATCTAAGACAGGTTTATCATTTGTGGGGAATGAGTCAATGGAGTCTGGTAAGTCTCTTGTTTCATCCCCTGAATCTATGGGAGAGCTCACCTCATGTCCAGCATCCGCTGCATCCAGCCGGCATCTCGCCTTCTCCGGGCTCCCAGATGAAGGAGTAGCTAGTGGGGAATGTGGATTCCTCGGTGGGCTGCTTCTTTTCATGTTCATGCCCTTCTGAGATGAGCGCTGAGAAGTGCCTTGTACCGGCGTGGAGGATGAGCCGGCGCCATCTTGTGTAGGCCCCATAGAGAAGAACGCTGTGAGTTTGGTCGGCCGGTTCCCCTCCTTCTTGCGTCTCGTCATGCTGTGTGTCCGTTTGCCGGGTCAGCGGGAGCTGAAACGCCGTATTTGGGCAACTTTAGGGTGCCTGGATCATCCGTTACAAGCCGTTGAAGTGCCGCTGGTACCGGAGCTCAGCTACTGCATGTCCTCCTCAGTCTCCGGCTAGCTCCGCCCCCCGTGTGTCCATTTTTTTTTTAAATACAGCAAGAAGCGGTACTCAAATCAGTCTTATGTTTGTTTTTTAATGTTTTGAACTGTCATGAATAGGTTACATTTATAGCAGCTACAATTACCATTGTGTATCACATGGTACAGGGTGCTGTGATTGCCCAGGTACCAGGTAAAAGCTGTGGGTCAATCACAGCATCACTATAATAATATAATAAGCACAGCTTAGGGTTAGGAACCCTTTCATTACAGTTGTGTTTACATTGTGATGATGTGATGATGTGATCGCATAGCGATCACTTGATACCCCAGCAGCCCACATATACTGGGAGCTGTGTGCCCATTAGCTGGTAATTTACATGTATGTGACCCAGCATGCCCCAAATGTACTGTGGGGGGCTTGTTTAACCAAGATTTAAGGACTGTTTATTGGACTAGGATTAGACTATGATTTCTTGCAAAGATGTCTGGATTACAAAACCAGCTGGATATATATATATATATATATATATATATATGTAGCGGGTATGTACTTTTCAGAGTGTTTAAATCTGGTGAAGACATCAGTGATGACCAGTTCCCTGCGGCCCAGCAGGTGGCGCTGCCACTTCGGGCTGGGGTTAAACCGTCACTGCAGTGCAGTACCCTTTGTGACCTCTCGAAGCAGTTGTACGACGGGGAACCCGCTGTGCTTGCTGGGAGAGGGTATAAAGGGGGCGGACATCTTCGCCATGAGGTTGGAGTCCCAGGCACCTTCAGCCTGAGGGCTACTGTTCGCGGTCGGTGTCCAGGCGGCCTAGGCCTGGACACTTGGAGTTCGTGTTCCATCCCAGGCACCTTCAGTCTGGGGTGAGGTACTCGGCCGGAGGCCTGGGGCCCAGTACCTTCCGCTGGGTCCCACCGGGGAGGGACTGTCCTAGGGTGCCCCGGGTGTTGGGCACCCGAATCCAGAGGCGTAAGGGACCAGAGGAGGGATTCATCTGAAGACCTGGTGCAGCATATTGCCAGTGACGGATGAACCTCTGGAGACCGCCCGGAGGGATGTCTTTCTCGAACAGGGGCCAAGTTCATGGAGGAAGGTGGTTCATGTTCAATGACCGGTGGCAGCGGTCCAACTAGTCAACTCAGGTCAGTGGCAGAGACCTGCTATTAGGCCTGTGGCAGGGGCCTCAACGGTTCACCCGGTCGGTGGCAGCGACCAATCTCACGGTCAGTGGCAGAGACCGTGCGCCAGGCCTATTCGCTTTCAAAGGAATAAGAGAGTTAATTTGTGCCTGGGCCTACTCGTATCCACACCCCTGTCTGTCTGTTACTGAAAGTTCAACTGTTATGTTCACCCTGCAATGGAGAAATAAAAGAGTGTTGGACTTTTAATTGGTGTGGGGCTCTGTTACTGGCAGACACATCTCCACGGAACGAGTGGAAGCTTCGTATGCAATGAGGTAATTTAAGTGACTTTGTTCAACCCTCATACACATACGAGGGGAGAGCTTGGCGTAGTGTTCCTGTATTAGCGTTACTGGTGATGTCAGTTAGTCAGTTCCCAGCCAGTGTCAGTAAGACCCCTTTCACACTGAGGCATATTTCAGGCGTTTTAGCGCTAAAAATAGCGCATAAATAACGCCTGAAATACTCCCGCCCCAGCATTCTCAATGTGAAAGCCTGAGGGCTTTCACACTGAGGCGATACGCTGGCAGGAGAAAAAAAAATCTCCTGCAAGCCGCATCTTTGGAGCGGTGAAGGAGCTGTGTGTATACCGCTCCTTTACCTCTCCTTCCCATTGAAATCAATGGGACACCGCGCTATTAACCCTTTTTCGGCCGCTAGCGGGGGTTAAAACCGCACTGCTAGTGGCTGAATATTGTGGTAAATACGACGGTATAGCGGCGCTGAAAATCGCGCCGCTATGCCGCCACCGCACATGCCCGCCCCAGTGTGAAAGGGGCCGTAGTGTCAGTATCTATCTCACTATCACAGTCCCACTATATGTTGCTGATCACCACCATTGGTAGTATAAAAAAAGTTTGTACACGCTATAACTTTCACGCAACCCAATCAATATACACTTATTGGGATTTTTTTTACCAAAGACATGTAGCAGAATACATTTTGGCCTAAATTCATGAAGAATTTTTTATTTTTTATTTTATTGGATATGTTTTATAGCAGAAAGTAATATATATATATATATATATATATATATATATATATATATATATGTGTGTGTATATATTTTTTTTTTTCAAAATGTTTGGTCTTTTTTTGTTTACATAGTAATAAAAAAAAAACAAGTGGTGTTCAAATACCACCAAAAGAAATTTCTATTTGTTTGAAAAAAATTATATAAATGGAATTTGGGTACAGTGGGGCAATTACCAGTACAAGCAGCGCAGTGCTAAATATTGTAGCAAAAAATGGCCTGGTCATGAAGGGGGTAAAACCTTCCGTAGTTGAAGTGGTTAAGCTTAAATGAATGTCATGTCTTAAGTGGACAGAATAATTATCTGAAGTTAAAGGAATAATCTTCAAAAAATGTTAAATTGCATGTAGTCATTTGCAGTTTTGTTGGTTCCATAATTGAAAATCGAATCCCGCAGTCCGTATACTTAGACATTTTTTTCTGCCTAAATATTTAAATATCTGTCTATTTTTGCAAGCTTCAACTCCAGACTGTTTTCCCATTTTAAGAGAAAGTTGTCTAAAATGTCTTCCTGTACAGTTTTAGTTGTCATAATAGTTTCCAAGACTAATTAGAAATATATATATAATGCCACCTTGATGAACAGTCTCCATATTATCACATGCATTTCAAGTTTCATGGATTTCCCATTTTATTTTACCTAATTATTCCTTGGCTTTCAGGTTGGAGTATTTAAAAAATGCCATAACAGAAGGACAAACTGTAGTTTACTGTCCAATTAACAAATCTAGCTGCCTGCTCTGCCACTCAGTGAAATATAATTCTTTGGTCATAAATCAGCTGAAGAACTACTTAAGCATGCACCTTGTAATCAAAGCAACGGGACTTGGCTGCCATCCACATAGGCCAGAGCTGAAATGTGCGGCATTATTTTAGTCAAGTAACACATTAACGGAATATACAACTGCTCTGCATTCTGTTATGTTTTCCAAATGGGCTGAAAGGGTTGCTGAAAAAACCTTTGTCCTCATATGAAGCACATCAGATAAAATCAATTATTTTTACTATGTACGATTTTACATAACAGAATATATGTTAACACAGAAAAAAAAAGGTTAAAGCTGGAAGACAGGCTTACAGCTAAAGACACAGAAGAAATACATATATAAAAATGACTAATTATTTGCTATTCTGTCCAGAAATTTTTTGATTTAAGTACCACTGCCAGACAGCACAGGCAGGTGCTTGACCTGTTTGCATACCACCACTACCACCACCACCATTGCAACCAGGAGACACCCCATTCTGAGAACAGACAATTATGTTGATAAGGTCAGGCCTTGTTACCTTATGCTCTTATTATATTTACAGTGATAGGTTGGAATTGTTGTGCAACACCATAGAGGAGGGGTCTCCAAACTTTCTAAACAAAGGGCCAGTTTACTGTCCTATAGACTTTAGGAGGGCTGGACTGTAACCAGTGGGAGTAGAAAAGGTCCTGGCATCAGTGGGGATAAAATATCCCCATTGTTTGTTTCAGTGACAGTAATTGTGCCCCATTATTGGTGTAAGTGGGAGGAATTGTGCCCCATCATTGATGTCATTGGGCCCCATTGTTGGTGTAAGTGGGAGGAATTGTGCCCCATTATTGATGGCATTGGGCCCCATTGTTTGTGTCATTGAGGGGAATTGTGCCCCATTGTTGGTGTCATTGGGATGAAATGTGACCCCTTCCTTGGTGTCAGTCAGGGGATTTATGCCCCATTGGTGGTATCAGTGGATGAAATAGTGCCCCAAGTGCCGGATAAAAGCAGGCAAAGGTTTGGAGACCACTGCTATAGAGCATTGATTGGATTAGTGTGCTGCCGTTCTTTACCCCAAAAATATGACTGCTGTACAGGGGATTACAGAGGGCTAATACCGAGAGAATTTTGGCTACTAGTTTAAAGCAGACATTTCCCAGAGCAAGAATGAGCAAGAAGGAGGAAGATAAGTATATACTATATGACTGGCTTAAATATTAATAATACAACTTTAAGGCCCAGTTGAGTTGGTCTTTGCAGCTGTGAGGATGCTGGTGCATACAAATGCATATCTACATATCACAGCACATGGCGTTGCATTTAGGGTCACTACTTGACATACGGTACCTGTAGGGCTGAAGTCTCTCAAGAGTTCGGTGTCCAATCAGATTCCTTCCTCTCTCATGGTACTGTGTGGAATCTCTAAGGGGACTATTCCCTACACTTCCTATGCAATAATAAGCCACCTACAGTTGGGAAGGCTAACTACACCTCCCTCTGTACAGCTGAGCACATGTACTTGCATGCATGCCTCATGGCATTTGGTTGGGTGGGTGTGCATACTTAGCACTGGTGTTGACACCACTGGTGGACATTTATTTTTTAAAAAAACATACGTTTGGAGTTGGGTTTTACCGTTAAATAGGGATAAGAAATATTTCTGGACTGCCATTGCTCCCATACCCTGCCTTCTTTTGAAAATACTAGTTACCTGGCTGTCTCTGCCATTAATAATCTCTGAGTCACTGACCTAACACAAGTATCCAAGAAAGTCAGAATGAACACTGGGCTCTTAATTTACACATCTTGCATTGGTCAAAAATAGGGATCATTCCGATGTTCGCCTGTTCGCCGAATAGCGAAAGCCACGGAACACCCTTTAAAAGTCTATGGGAGAAATCAAAAGTGCTAATTTTAAAGGCTTATATGCATGATATTGTCATAAAAAGTGTTTGGGGACCCGGGTCCTGCCCCAGGGGACATGTTTCAATGCAAAAAAAAGTTTTAAAAACTGCAGTTTTTTCGGGAGCAGTGATATTAACAATGCTTAAAGTGAAACAATAAAAGTGAAATATTCCTTTAAATTTCGTACCTGGGGGGTGTCTATAGTATGCCTGTAAAGTAGCGCATGTTTCCCGTGTGTCCCTGCACAAAATTACATTTCTAAAGGAAAAAAAGTCATTTAAAACTACTTGCGGCTATAATGAATTGTCGGGTCCCGGCAATACAGGTAAAAGTCATTGAAAAAAAATGGCATGAGTTCCCCCCCCCTCCCCACAGTCCATTACCAGGTCCTTTGGGTCTGGTATGAATATTAAGGTAAACCCCAAACCAAAATTTAAAAAAAAATTGCGTGGGGGTCCCCCCAAATTCCATACCAGGCCTTTCAGGTCTGGTATGGATATTAAGGGGAACCCTGCGCCATTTTTTTTTAAAATGGCGCAGGGGTCCTCCTCAAAATCCATACCAGATTCTTCAGGTCTGGTATGGATTTTAAGGGGAACTCCGCGCCAAAATAAAAAAAAATCCATACCAGACCCTTATCCGAGCACGCAACCTGACCGGGAACAATGCGCCACTTTACAAGCATACTATAGACACCCCCCAGGTACGAAATTTAAAGTTATATTTCACTTTTATTGCTTCACTTTTTATTATTATTGAAATCACTGCTCCCGAAAAAACTGCAGTTTTTAAAACTTTTTTTTTGCATTGACACATGTCCGCTGGGGCAGGTCCCAGGTCCCCAAACACTTTTTATGACAATAACTTGCATATCAACCTTTAAAATTAGTACTTTTGATTTTTCACGTTCGTGTCCCATAGACTTTAATGGTGTTCGCGTGTTCGAACAAATTTTTTGCCTGTTCGCATGTTCTGCTGCGAAACAAACCGGGGGGTGTTTGGCTCATCCCTAGTCAATAACTTTTCAAGTACTGAAGCTATTGACCCAGATTAATGGCCAGGGAACTTATATTTTATGAATAGAAGGCAGCTTTCACATTTTCTGGATATAGGTTTCCTTTAAACACTTAAGACCTACCACTTCAGTTGCAATGTGCCACTGCCTCCTAATGAAATTGTTGGGTTCATTGATAAAAATAGATCCATAGGCTGCAAGGACTACATATTACTGAATGTGTGTAGGCACCTTATATTCATGTCCTGATATGTTCCTCCTACCGACCTCCACCCATTTAAGAAAATATAGAACCAAGTATCATTTTTGCTACTAAGTGATTTGCACGGAATTTGGTAATGATAACAAAAGACATTAAAATGGATCCCCTGCAGTGAGAAACAATACACCCCCCCCAGTAATAATAGACCTCACCCCAGCAAAAATGGAGCCCCCACACAACAATAGAAGACCCCCGCAACAAAATACCTCCCCAGCAACAATAGACCCCTGGAAGCAACAACAGATGTCCCACCAGACTGCATCACTAGACCCTCCAGGAGGCAGCAAACATAGACCTCTCCCTCAACAGTAGATCCCTCCCAGCAACAATTGCTCCCCCTAGAAACATAAGCCCCCCCCACTAGCAACAATAGATCTACCCAGCAACAAGAGACCCCCACACAAAAATTGATCCCCAACAGTGACAATAGATCTCCTAGCAGCAAGCATCAATAGACCCTCCAGCACACCCCAGCACTCCTTGCCATTACATACATTCATTGCTGGAGGTGCTGGAACTGCATTCCCCTGCGTTCCTGCTGAAAAAAAGCCCTGTATATGTATATATATATATATCTTACCTTACTTCATGTAGGAACAGATTATAGATATAATGTCAATCCCTGTTCTAGATATGAGCAGGGAGTATAACTCCATTTACGTGTGCATGCAAATTCATAATCACCTTAGCTGAGAGATAGAGGAGGAGAGCTGAGAGATAGAGGGGGAGCTGAGAGATAGAGGAGGAGAGCTGAGAGACAGAGGAGGGGGCTGAGAGTCAGAGGAGGGGGCTGAGAGACAGTGGAGGGGGCAGAGAGACAGAGGGGGGGGGTCTGAGAGACAGAGGGGGGAGCTGAGAGACAGAGGGGGAAGCTGAGACACAGAGGGGGAGGCTGAGACACAGAGGGGGAAGCTGAGAGACAGAGGGGGAAACTGAGAGACAGAGGGGGAGCTAAGAGACAATGGGAGGGAGCTGAGAGACAGAGGGGGAGCTGAGAGACAGAGGGGGAGCTGAGAGACAGAGGGGGAGCTGAGAGACAGAGGGGGAGCTGAGAGACAGGGGGAGCTGAGAGACAGGGGGAGCTGAGAGACAGAGAGGGGCTGAGAGACAGAGAGGGGCTGAGAGACAGAGGGGAGCTGAGAGACAGAGGGGGGAGCTAAGAGACAGAGGGGGGAGCTAAGAGACAGAGGGGGGAGCTGAGAGACAGAGGGGGGGCTGAGAGACAGGGGAAGCTGAGAGACAGAGGGGGGAGCTGAGAGACAGAGGGGGGAGCTGAGAGACAGAGGGAGGAGCTGAGAGACAGAGGGGGGAGCTAAGAGATAGAGGAGGGGGCTGAGAGACAGTGGAGGGGTCTGAGAGACAGAGGAGGGGTCTGAAAGACAGAGGGGGCTGAGATACAGGGGGCTGAGAGACAGAGGGGGCTGAGAGACAGAGGGGGCTGAGAGACAGAGGGGGAGCTGAGAGACAGAGGGGGAGCTGAGAGACAGAGGAGGAGAGCTAAGAGACAGAGGAGGAGAGCTGAGAGACAGAGGGGGGTCTGAGAGACAGAGGGGGGTCTGAGAGATAGAGGGGAGATGAGAGACAGAGGAGGGGCTAGAAGAGGGGGGACTGAGAGACACGGGAACTGAGAGACAGAGGGGGAGACTGAGAGAAAGAGGGGGATCTGAGAGACAGAGGGGGGTCTAAGAGACAGGGGGTCTGAGAGACAGAGGGGGGAGCTGAGAGACAGAGGAAGAGCTGAGAGAGAGAGAGAGGGGGGCTGAGAGACAGGGGGATCTGAGAGACAGAGGGGGGCTGAGAAACAGAGGGAGGGAGCTGAGAGACAGAGGGAGGAGCTGAGAGACAGAGGGGGGAGCTAAGAGATAGAGGAGGGGGCTGAGAGACAGTGGAGGGGTCTGAGAGACAGAGGAGGAGTCTGAAAGACAGAGGGGGCTGAGATACAGGGGGCTGAGAGACAGAGGGGGAGCTGAGAGACAGAGGGGGAGCTGAGAGACAGAGGGGGAGCTGAGAGACAGAGGGGGAGCTGAGAGACAGAGGGGAGCTGAGAGACAGAGGGGGGGCTGAGAGACAGAGGGGGAGCTGAGAGACAGAGGGGGAGCTGAGAGACAGAGGGGGCTGAGATACAGGGGGCTGAGATACAGGGGGCTGAGAGACAGAGGGGGCTGAGAGACAGAGGGGGAGCTGAGAGACAGAGGGGGAGCTGAGAGACAGAGGGGGAGCTGAGAGACAGAGGGGGAGCTGAGAGACAGAGGAGGAGAGCTGAGAGACAGAGGAGGAGGTCTGAGAGACAGAGGGGGAGGTCTGAGAGACAGAGGGGGGGTCTGAGAGACAGAGGGGGTCTGAGAGATAGAGGGGAGCTGAGAGACAGAGGAGGGGCTAGAAGAGGGGAGACTGAGAGACACGGGAACTGAGAGACAGAGGGGGAGACTGAGAGACAGAGGGGGGTCTAAGAGACAGGGGGGTCTGAGAGACAGAGGGGGGAGCTGAGAGACAGAGGAAGAGCTGAGAGAGAGAGAGGGGGGCTGAGAGACAGGGGGATCTGAGAGACAGAGGGGGGCTGAGAAACAGAGGGAGGGAGCTGAGAGACAGAGGGGGAGAGCTGAGATATAGAGGAGGGGGCTGAGAGACAGTGGGGGTCTGAGAGGCAGAAGGGGAGCTGAGAGACAGAGGGGGAGCTGAGAGACAGAGGGGGAGCTGAGAGACAGAGGGGGAGCTGAGAGACAGAGGAGGAGAGCTGAGAGATAGAGGAGAAGAGCTGAGAGATAGAGGAGAAGAGCTGAGAGACAGAGGAGGGGTCTGAGAGACAGAGGAGGGGTCTGAGAGACAGAGGGGGGGACTGAGAGACAGAGGAGGGGTCTGAGAGACAGAGGGGGGTCTGAGAGACAGAGGGGGCTGAGAGAGGGGGGACTGCGAGACAGAGAGGGGACTGAGAGACAGAGGGGGGACTGAGAGACAGAGGGGGGACTGAGAGACAGAGGGGGCAGAGAGACAGAGGGGAGGGCTGAGACAGACCACATAGCACTGTCCCTTTCTGCAGTCCCTCCTCTGCTCACCTCCCCGCTGTCTCAGTGTTCTGGCATGTTTGTATAGGATGCCAGGTACCTGATGGCCAGCAGTGGCAGCGCCGAGTCTCCCTCTTGATCCGAGGGATGCTCTCGCTGCTCTGCTCCTTACAGTGGCACATGTTCTCTTCCTCCGGGCTCCCAGTCAGCCTGCCTTCCGGCCCAGGCCGCATGGTTCCTGGAGCAGAGTGGAGGTGGAGGAATCGAGGTTCTGGGAGCGCCGGGGTGGCCGCGCTCGCTACTGTTAGCCTCTTAGGTTGTCAGGGAGGGGGTGGAGCTCTTCTCCCTCCTCGGAATTTTACATCCAACTGCCCTCCTCACTGGCCACCTTCCCCAAATCCCTGCCGCTGTTTGCTGCCACGCTCCCGCTGCCGCCGAACTGCATAAAAAAACGGGCCACAAAAAAAAAAAAAAATTTTCTTTTTTTTTTTAAAACGGCCCACTGAGCCATCGGCCCACCGGGAAACTCACGGTAGTTCCTATGGCCAGTCCATCCCTGCAAGGAACCCCAAGCGACCTCTGGAGGAACCTTAGGGTTCCATGGAACCCTGGTTGAGTGACCCAGCTCTGGAGCAACTACACTTTGCAGACTGCAACTGCACTTGCAAAGTGCACAGTCTATCTGCCTTTTGTAAATCAATCCCAGAATGTCAACAGAAATACCATAGAAAAGGTTTGTATAATAATATACATATTTACATATATTTTGTTTTGTGATTGGGGTTTTGGGGGAAGGAAGGATAGCCTTGTCTGAGGGAGGAGGAGGGAAGAAAATTTAAGTTCATATTTAATTATTTTTTTTAAAGCAAAGACAGCTAATATATTATTTTGGGTTTGTTTCATTTATTGTGCTCACTGGGGATATTTCCTCCCATTTCCTGCTTTGGGGATATGGTGCCACTAGTTTAGTATTCATTTTTTCTGATAAGTGCACAGGCTGAGAAAAGTTCTGACTTACTCTATTCAATATATAAAAGAGGCAGTATTGACTGAAATTGGACTTTTCCTAAAGCTGAACTCCAGGTATCAAGATTTTAGGATATTTTAACCTGTTACAATCTCTTTATCTATGAAGTTTATCTGTTTCTTTTTTCTTGAATCAACATGCAAAATCATCCTTTAGTTTTTTTTGTTGTGAAGCAGATATGATTGACACCAGAACTAGTGTCATGGCAACACCTAAGATAATGCTGTGGTGCACACAATCTCATTGCTCAGTTCACAAGCCTGTGTGTTGTATCTCTTACCCAAATATTTTTTTCACAGGCTAATTTAAATAAAAGGCCATTGAACAGGTTTGAAAATATACCACCTTTTATTAGTTTTGAAGTGTTTATTGTATCAAAGTGTTAGTTGACCAGTTTGATCCATTCATTGCTCAATTCCAATCGGAAGTTAAATGTTAACGGAATACAATTTTCAGAAAGACAGATCATTTGTTTATTGAAATTCGAAGAAATCAGAAAAACGCAAACACATGTGTGGGTGACTAGGGAAAAAAAAAATTCCTCATTGACTGAGCACTTCGATTGGATAGCAAAAAAAATCAAATAAACAGTTGATACGCACTTGACTAGAATTAGAATGATGGGCTTTAGTGCACGATAAGATTTGCTTACTATTTGGTGGTTTATTTCTAAACACAAACACCAACATTTATTTTATGCATCATCCAAAGCACAAGATATTTCCATTCACTTGTCATGAAATGACACTTGTCATCTAAACATGAGTTATCTGCATCATTTGGCTGATTTAACACTGTTCCCATGTCATGTCTTCCTCATAAAATGCATCTTCCGTGATTCACATGGCATGCTGAGGAAAAGCAGATACTACATTTAGATGTTCAGACAATTAAGAACAAAACAAAATGTCTTTAGACATGAGTGATAATTATGCAGCACTTTGGATCCTAGTAGAGTAAAGGATTTGACTTATGCCGTGTACACACGACCGTTTTTCTCGTCGAGAAAAACAAATTTTTTTCCATTTGACAAGAAAAACGATCGTCTGTGGGCATTTTGTTGTTTTTCTCGATGAGAAAAACGGCATTAAAAACGACGAGAAAAATTAGAACATGTTCTAATTTTTCTCGTAGTTTTTTCCGACATTTTTTCCGCGGCAGTTTTCCCATAGGGAAACACTGCCGCCGAGCCCACAGACGGTCGTTTTTCTCGACAAGAGAAAAAATGACGTGAAAAACGACCGTGTGTGGGGAACAAGCCGTTCCCTCGTTTTTAATGTCATTATTCACAGCGTTTTTTTAACCGCCGTGAATAATGATCGTGTGTACGCGGCATTAGAAAAATAACATTAAAATGTATCTCAGATGTCTGGATTACATTTTCCATAACTAGTGACAAGACATGTACTATGCAATCCAGACTGTGACATTTTTGACATGTTTGACAATGAAAAGCTCCAAATCAAACCGCCTTTCCTAACTAGGGTTCTACCAAAGGTTACTAGGGGTTCCTTTAGCAATGATAATTCTGCGTCCCAAATAAGTAACCACTAACCCTGATAATCTTTCGGCTATCTGTAACATTCAGTAACATTCTTCCCTCTGATCACCAATGTAAGAGACATTCTTCCCTTGACCACCAATATAAGACGTGGTTCCCACTGATCACCAATGTAAGGGGCATTCTTCCCTTGACCAATAATGTAAGGAGCATTCTTCCCTTGACCACCGATGTAAGGGGAATTCTTCCCTTGATTACCAATGTAAGGAACATTCTTCCCTTGATCACCAATGTAAGGAGCATTATTCCCTTGACCACCAATGTAAGGGGCATTCTTCCCTTGACCACCAATGTAAGGGGAATTCTTCCCTTGACTACTAATGTAAGGAGCATTCTTCCCATGACCACCAATGTAAGGAGCATTCTTCCCTTGATTACCAATGTAAGGGGAATTCTTCCCTTGATCACCAATGTAAGGAGAATTCTTCCCACTGAACACCAACGTAAGGGGCACTATTCACTTGACCACCAATGTAAGGGACATTCTTCCCTTGACCATCAATGTGAGGAGAATTCTTCCCTTGACCACCAATGTAATGGGAATGTTTCCCTTGATCACCAATGTAAGAAACATTCTTCTCACTGATCACCAATGTAAGGAACATTCTTCCCACTGATCACCAATGTAAGAAACATTCTTCTCACTGATCACCAATGTAAGAAACATTCTTCTCACTGATCACCAATGTAAGGAACATTCTTCCCTTGATCGCCAATGTAAGAAACATTCTTCTCACTGATCACCAATGTAAGGGGCATTATTCCCTTGACTGCCAATGTAAGGGGCATTCTTCCCTTGACCACCAATGTAAAGGACATTCTTCCCTTGACCATCAATGTGAGGGGCATTCTTCCCTTGACCAGCATTATTCCCTTGACCACCAATGTAAGGGGCATTCTTCCCTTGACCACCAATGTAAGGGGCATTCTTCCCTTGACCACCAATGTAAGAGGCATTCTTCCCTTGACTACTAATGTAAGGAGCATTCTTTCCTTGACCACCAATGTAAGGAGCATTCTACCCTTGACCACAAATGTAAGGGGAATTCTTCCCTTGATCACCAATGTAAGGAGAATTCTTCCCGCTGAACACCAAAGTAAGGGCCACTATTCACTTGACCACCAATGTAAGGGACATTCTTCCCTTGACCATCAATGTGAGGGGCATTCTTCCCTTGACCACCAATGAAAGGAGAATTATTCCCACTGACCATCAATGTAAGGAGCATTCTTCCCTTGACCACTATTGTACAGAACATTGTTCCCACTGATTGCCAACATAAGTGGCATTATTTTCCTAAAGAAAGCATTTCATTCATCACCAGTGTTCGGGGGTATTTTTCCGCAGAAAAGTAAGGGAACTCTACAGTTTTCACTCCGGTCATTCTTTTTTTGACTATTATTATAAATTTGTTTCATGTCATTATCATTATTTCATTATCTAAATTGTCATATAGAGTGGTCCTTGGTGTTTAATATACTAAACCAGGGGTCTCAAACTGGCAGCCCTCCAGCTGTTGTGAAACTACAAATCCCATCATGCCTCTGCCTGTGGGAGTCATGCTTGCAACTGTCAGCCCTGCAATTCTTCATGGGAATTGTAGTTTTGCAACTGCTGGAGGGCCGCCAGTTTAAGACCCCTGTACTAAACACACCAAATCCCTTACTTAATTGTTTATTCTTAAATCTTAACTTACTGTTTACACTAATAAAGTAATATAAATATAAAATATAATATATAGTAATTATTATTATAGAAATACTTATTAGGGATTTGCTTAGACCTAACATTTATTTTAGGGGGTTCCTCTGTGTTAAAAGGTTTGTAAAAGAATACATTAAAATTGAACTAAACCCATCGAGTTAACTGTTTCACAAAACAGTCGCATTTAAGGAATGCCATGAACGATATCTGTCACAGTTGCCTGTGCTCTCAACCCAACTGTCAAGCCATCAACTGGCTGGAGTGATAGTTAACCACATGAGCAGCACCACAGCACCTGCAGATCAAACAGAGGTTGAGATGGCAGCTTCCTTGGCTATAAGCCTATAAAGTATAGGATGCTTTAACCTCCTTGGCGGTATTCCCGAGTCTGGCTCGGGGTGATTTTTTTATGCTAAAATCGATAACCCCGAGCCAGACTCGGGCTGCATTGCAGTATCCAGGGGAAGTAACTTACCTTGTTCCCTGGATCCTGCGATGTCCTCCCGCAGTGTCTGCGAGCCGTGTCTCGATCGATCCTCACTGCCGAGTGCCGAGCTCCGTTCCCTGTGACGTTGCGGCGCACGGGGGCGGAGTTCGACGCCAAATTCAAAAAGGTAAACACATAGTATACATACAGTATACTGTAATCTTACTTATTACAGTACTGTATGTAATAATTACACACCCCCTTTGTCCCTAGTGGTCTGTCCAGTGTCCTGCATGCAGTTTTATATAATAAAAACTGTTCTTTCTACCTGGAAACTAGAGATTGTCCATAGCAACCAAAAAGTGTCCCTTTATGTCAAAAGTGGTTTTAGACCAGCTAAAAAACAGCGACAATAAATTACAATCACTCGCAGAATTGAGCGATAGCGATTTGTGGGGAAATTCATCATCAAACAAAAAATCTAATGACAGCGACAATTCTGCAACTGAGCAAATTTCAGTGTTTTTGATTTGATTACATTATTGAATATTTTTTATTATAATTACATTACTATTTGTTATAATTATTTATAGTTATTTATTATATTATAATTTATGATTTTGTGTTTCAAGCTTTATCATACCCGGGATGTCTACTAGACTCTTGTTTGGTCAGGTTTAAGTGAGTAATTACTAATGCCCCGTACACACGATCGTTTTTAATGTCATTTTTTAAACCGACGTTTTTCTCCTCGTTTTTTTTCATGTTTCCTCTCAAGCCTGCCTTGCGTACACACCATCATTAAAAAAAATGATCAAGCAAAGCGCAGTGACGTTCAACACGTACGACGGCACTATAAAGGGGAAGTTCCGTTCGAATGGCGCCACCCTTCATGTTAGTAAAGTTTGTTGAGCGACGATTCGCGCTTTTCAGTCTGTTACTGTGTAATGAATGTGCTATCTCCATTACGAACGCTAGTTTTACCAGAACGAGCACTCCCGTCTCTTACTTGATTCTGAGCATGCTCGTTTTTTTTCACGTCGTTAAAGCATACACACTATCGTTTTTCACGTTGTTAAAAAAAACGACGTGAAAAACGACGTGAAAAAAGAGAGCATGTCCGGAATTTTTAATGGACGTTTTTCACGTCGTTAAAAATGCTCTGGAGCCTACACACGATCATTTTTAATGGCCATTTTTAAAAATGGCATTTTTAACGGCATGAAAAACGATCGTGTGTACGCGGCATAAGAATCGCAGGCCTACAATACATAACACCAAATTTCCATGCAAAATAATTGTACCGCTTTTGGTACATAATTCCAGACAGGGAGGTTAAAGGCACATAAAAACATTTTTTTATTTAAGAAAGGAAATTATTTTTCTCCTTGCTTTCAATTTGTTTATTTTTACAGTATGATGTTATCAATCACAGCTTAGAATCGGGACATGATTTAGAGGCATCTTGGAAGCCGGTTTTAGCCTCTACATATGTTTGCAAATAAAAGCGGCTGAGATATCTGTTTTTATTAAACCATTTAAAGAAAGGTTGTGCCTTGAGGAATTTGTTTGTTTCGCACACTTGTAAAAAGCTGTCCTCCCACATGCACTTCTCTTGCTAATTAGAATTTTAATACGTTTCTATTTAATTTCAATCATTAGTAGACAAAGTATACAGTATGTATACTGACTGTACACATTCGTCCTCCCTGTCTTCAGTGGCGGTGCATCCATAGTGGGCACAGGAGTGCCGCCCCCTCTCTCTTCTGCGCCCGTCACTCACAACAACAATACATAGGTTCATGCATTGCATGAACCTATGTATTGTCGCTGGCGCCGCTGCCGCCCACTATTCAGATGGCCGGCCCCCTGGCGAGCGCCGGCCATCTGAATAACAGTGGCTGGTTGGTTTTTGGAAGTGCCTATCAGAGCCTGTGGGCTGTAATCAGCTTCCAAATAGTTAACCAGGGGACGCACGGGCTGTGCGTTCCTTGGTTAACACTGACAGGCGTCTCAGCCAATCAGGTTCACCGGGTCTGGTTACCGGTAACCTGATTGGCTGAAGCGACATCGAGGGCGGGAGAAGACATCGAGGACGGAAGAAGGACAGCGCTGACCCGAGGGAGGTAAGTGCAGGGCTGGATACAAACTGGCTGTATTTGGGGACAAACTGGCTGCATTTGGGGACAAACTGGCTGCATTTGGGGGAAATCTGGCTGTATTTGGGGGGAAACTGGCTGCATTTGGGGGGAAACTGGCTGCATTTGAGGGGGCAAACTGGCTGTCTTTGAGGGGGCAAACTGGTGGCGTTTGGGCACAGTGGCGGCAATTGATGTTTTTTTTTTTTCCGTTTGTTTACGCCCCCCCAAAAATTTGGAGCACCAGCCGCCACTGCCTGTCTTACAAAATCTAATATTGGATGAAAAGGTGAAGTAATGGCTTATAATGATATTTCTGCTTATTTAATATAATTTTTTTTTAGTAAACTAGTTATTGTAAACAGACAAAAATGGATGCATTTTTTGTTAAATAATAATAATAATAATAAAAAAAAAAATATATATATATATATATATATATATATATATATATATATATATATTGTGATATTGGGGTGTTTTAGCTCAAGTGGATAGATGCATTTTTATGCAGTGAGTCCATATCAGACAGGCATTCTAGTTAAGGGCCTGGTAGCCCACGTTTATTTAAACAGAAAAACAAAAGCAAAATGTCTATTCAGGATTCCCACGCAGGGGTTTAAACTTCATTCAGCACATAAATGAAAACATACCAAGCCACCTGGCTCTTGTCAGCAGTTCCTCTGCTTGCTTTCAAATAGAAACGATTCTTTCCAGCTCCCTGGACTTACTGGCTTCCTCAGTCTCCCCGACTCTCAAGGCTGGCCAGCCTTTCCCAGTCCCTGGGCAAAGAATCCCCTTTACATGGGCTGCAGTCTCCCACAGGGCAGACCGCTCTCCAGACATAGGTCTGTCTTCACTTAGCAGTAGCAAGTTGATCACTCTCCACCATCCTCCACTACTGCTCTCCCCAGCCCCTCATTATATGGGTTGTGTGCACCTGAGCACACACCCTGCTGGCTGTCCACAAGACCCGGACACAGGGTTGGAGATCCCATCCCACCCAAGTCTCTGTGGGATCTCCAAACTACACAGCCCCATCCGAACTTAGCAAATTCCGGAGAAAGCTGCCAAAACAGTTTTCTCAATTTCCAAGCTATGCTCTGTAGTTCTGCAGTCTGCTGATATGCAGACTCTGTGTCCATTTTTGCTCCCTTTCCATAGGGACAGGGACTTTCACTATCACATATCCCCCCCCCCTTTGTTTAGATCCGCAGGGAGGAACACCAGCACACGTCATCAGGGTTGGGACACCTCTGTGCCGGCTGTCAGCCGTGTAGGCCCAACCCTTTTTTCAGGTGCTCTTCCAGGTAAGTCCCAGCTTGGATCTTAACAGGGTCCTATAATTCTGTATACTCTGCCTTCCCTCTCTTCTCTTGGGGTCCCTGAGCATGCTCTCCTCTCTTGGGGGAACGCTGCCTTCCCTGATCCTACCTTTCAGCTTACGTAAATAAGTTTTATCTTTCACCACAGGTCTTTCAGGTTCAAAAACCTCTCTCTGGTTACCCAGGGCAACCACATTACTTTTAACAGCGCCAATCATTAAATCATATATTTTAATGTCACACTTTCCAACGCAATCTGTGCTGTCCATCTCAGTGCTTGTTAGAACCAGACCTGAGGAGGGACCACACATAGGCGAGAGATTAAATCCCACAGGACTAAAGCCAAGTTCTACCTCACCTGTTGTCCAACACTCCATGGGTAACTGATCTAACAGATGACACTGATCTAGGCACAAACTACTTATTTCTGATGTACACATTACATTGTTGCAGCATCCACCTATAGCACTTTTTCTCACAGTGTCTCCGGGTACTTTAAGTTGTACCTCTTTCTGAGTGAGAGAAAGCATCTCTGCTAGTGCTGCATCTATTCTGGGCCCTTCCTTCTCATGAGATTTAGCGGCTGAGACAGTATCTGCGCCCTCTACTGACCACTGCTCAGCTGCGCCCTCTACTGACCACTGCTCAGCTGCACCTTGGAGCACACCCGCAGAGATGTTTCCAGTCACTACACCAGCCGGAGAGACCTTTGATGTCTCCAACAGTTCTGAGCGCCTCCCAGGCCACTCAGTAACTGGGAGCACCCTCTTAGAGAACCTCAGAACTATTTGCCACACTGTTAACAAGCTTCCCCGCACAGCCTGTACCACCTGGCTCCACCTATTGGTACCACGCAGCACCACCTGGTCCGACTGCGGTGGAGACACCCAAGTGTACAGCGAGGGCACTTTTACCAACTCCAGCATTTCTAATAAAGTTTTTGTCAACTCTATGCAACCGATGTCTAAATGCGTGACCTTTTTGGGAACCTTTCCCCTGTGCGAGACATGGAGGGGCTCATCCATTGCAGCTTGTGAGGTTGAGACATTTGAAGAGACCACCATCTCCTTGAAGGTACCCCTCATCCCAGCCTGTTGCTCCCCTGGAGCGTTGTCAGATGTGCGTCTCACATTTACCCTCTCTGTCCCAGCATCAGCGAGCTGCTGCAGGTCATACGTCACATTGCCATTTTTGCACTCACTATTTTCCAGTGGTTGGGGTGCATATAACCCAACTGCCATGCATGCGCCCTTAACCGGTCCTTCTGATTGGAGGGGGCCAATCTCTGCCGGGGCCAACACGCCCTTGGCCACTGGCCACCCTGCAATCCCTCCATTGGGCATAGCAGGTGTCATGTCCACATCTGTGTTACGTAACCTAGCCTTATCCAGCATGGCCAGCAATTGTTTGGCCCAGCTGTCCCAGTCAGTGGTACTTCCCTGACAGGTATCCTGAAGCAGTGCATCACCTGTTCCAAGAGGCACCAAAGGAACCTGGGACTCATTACCCAATACTGTACATTTGTCATCTCTATACGCATCACATTGTACAAGCACAGTTTCACTTATGTCACATTGGGACGATGCTTCGTCAGAGAACGCAGGGTGCAATACACTATTTTGACCAGATTGTTCTGCTGGCGCCACCATCACATCCAGCTTTACACTACCAGCTTTAACAGGGTGAATAACTTGTTCACCAATCTGGTCACATACCAGGCGGGTGGTCTGCACCCACACACTCTCATTGTGTGGTGCAGTCCCTCCTTGTTCCCCCAGAGTAGTGCCAGAGCGGTCCTGGATAACCTCCAGTTCCAACACAGGGAGATCCCTGGAGGTTTCCACAGACAACCCTGCCGCTCTGCCTCCAACCTTTTTAGTAAACACATTACCAACATTATTTTCAAACATGACATTTCCAGAAATACATTTCTCAACCTTTAGAGGATCATCATGACACTTAGACATAGCTGTAGCTATTGTGGGTGGCCCTTTACCCACTAGAGCAGCTCCACAGCTGACCTGGGAAACCCTCTGCTCCAACACTGTGGGCTCCTGGGAGGTTTCCCTGGCCAACCCTGCAGCACCTGTCTCTGTCACTAGGGAACATGGTATATGGATTTCTTTGGTCACCCCTAGTACAGCTCTTCCAGCACTCTGCTGGATTCCACCAGGTACATACAGAGTCCTCATGTCCTTGTTAGTCTTTAGTCCTGCTGCCAGTTGGGCTTTACCCTGTGCCTCCCCCCTACTCTGGGTAGCACACTGTAGCAAGTCCACCTGTACTGCAGATCTCCCCGCTGAACACACTTCAATTTCATTGGGTTCTGACCCATAAACTGCAACAGTCTTACCAATTCCTGTAGCCATTGTCATAGCCTTCATTTGAGTGCGTTGTCTTTCATCTGTGGAGTCTCCACAGGCTGACTCTTTCATGTGGTCATGGAGCAACACTGCAGCCTTTCCAGACCCACCAACACCCCCTGCATGTAACACAGGATCCCTGTTGCTAGGGGTAACAGCAGACCAGCACTCCAAAGATGGTTGGCTACACCTCATGGTGGTCACAGACTGTTGTGCCCTTCTTTCTGGGCTGACCACTTCACATAAGCGGCCATAATACACAGCTTTATATTCCTCATGCTCATTAGTACCCCCTGCAGGCCACACAGACTTCTTGCCACTGTTGCCAGGGGTGACAACCGATATGTTTTCAGAAAACGCAGGGCTGGTATACTGATGCACACTCATGCTCTCCTGAGCCATTGCTTGATTGGTGTTTTGTTGTTGCAGTATTGCCTCTCCCGTTGCTATGGGTGATGACCTCCCTTTGCTGGAGCGTTGCTGGCAGCCCATGATGCGATTGACCTCTCCTATAAGAAGGATTTCCTCTTTAAACTGGCGGTAGTCATCCTGGTCCCCGTCCATCAAATGGTAAACTGACCGGTACTCTATCAGTAATAAGGTTTGCAGCAATTTTGGCCACCGGTCTCTAGGCCATTTCCTCCTTACAGCGACTTTTCAAATTCTTCCAGGAAGTCTCCAACCTCCTCTGTAGGTAGCATGGGTTGTATGTAATCAGAGGCCAAGATCATAGCCCCTTGAACTGCATCCGACTCTTTAGTCTGGTTCCGCTTGAACCACTCATTCACGGTCTCATACACCACTGGCCCCTTTTGACTGGCCCTCCTAGGTGGAGACATCTTCTCAGGCCACACTGAGCTCACTTCCCTTTTAACTTGATTTAACATGAACTTCTTGTGTTTTGACTGCCTCATCCTTGCAGTCACATGCACAGCAGTTTGTTACACAGTTCACAGCAGTAAAAAGAAAAAAATTCTCACAGGTGCACTACCTGCATGCAACAGTCCATCAAATAAACTTCTGCGCAATGCAGTTCGCCTGGCTGCCACACACAGCTAGCAGCAGTTCACGCAGAGAGAAAAAAAAATGTATTTTCCTTTACAGGTACACCACCTGCAACACGCAATGCCTTTTGCCTGGCTGCACTTCCATAGACAGCCAACAGTTCCTGACCTGAACTCACTATGGAGCAAGGACCCAGATTCCACCGTAGTGTTGCCCGCTGAATCCACCACTGTGATATTGGGGTGTTTTAGCTCAAGTGGATAGATGCATTTTTATGCAGTGAGTCCATATCAGACAGGCATTCTAGTTAAGGGCCTGGTAGCCCACGTTTATTTAAACAGAAAAACAAAAGCAAAATGTCTATTCAGGATTCCCACGCAGGGGTTTAAACTTCATTCAGCACATAAATGAAAACATACCAAGCCACCTGGCTCTTGTCAGCAGTTCCTCTGCTTGCTTTCAAATAGAAACGATTCTTTCCAGCTCCCTGGACTTACTGGCTTCCTCAGTCTCCCCGACTCTCAAGGCTGGCCAGCCTTTCCCAGTCCCTGGGCAAAGAATCCCCTTTACATGGGCTGCAGTCTCCCACAGGGCAGACCGCTCTCCAGACATAGGTCTGTCTTCACTTAGCAGTAGCAAGTTGATCACTCTCCACCATCCTCCACTACTGCTCTCCCCAGCCCCTCATTATATGGGTTGTGTGCACCTGAGCACACACCCTGCTGGCTGTCCACAAGACCCGGACACAGGGTTGGAGATCCCATCCCACCCAAGTCTCTGCGGGATCTCCAAACTACACAGCCCCATCCGAACTTAGCAAATTCCGGAGAAAACTGCCAAAACAGTTTTCTCAATTTCCAAGCTATGCTCTGTAGTTCTGCAGTCTGCTGACATGCAGACTCTGTGTCCGTTTTTGCTCCCTTTCCATAGGGACAGGGACTTTCACTATCACAATATATATATATATATAAATATATCTTTGTGCAAACCCAGAGGCATGGTTCCTTATATGCACAGTATGTTTTGCACAATCATTAAATCCATTCATGGTTGATGAACAGAAACTTTGAAACTACTGACATGATAGTATAACTGAAGACCTCATTCTGGTCTCTCTCTGAGGTTTTTAGGCTCCCAGCTGTGAGGATACTACTGACATGACAGCATGACTGAAGACCTTATACCGGTCTCCCTCTGAGGGTATTGGGCTCCATGCTGTGAGGGTTGTTGATAGACTGCTGACTCTAGTAGAGGATGACACAAGTATTGGGAGAGCTACTCTATAATTTGTTATGAGAAATTAAATCCCAACTCCGGTAAACTGAAAAATTGTCCCCTGCGGTAGGGCTGTGCTCACACTGCAAGGGTTAATGGCTTGTTTTGCAGTATCTTCTCCCCATGCTCCAGCAATCTAAGGTTCTGATGTCATCAAGACAAATGCAGAATCCATAGGCCTGCAATGAACATGATGACTCCAAGGGAGAGACCACCACCGGAACATGGGGGAGCACTATCTGCCAGGGGAGTGGTGGATCAGGTACGCTAAAGTGCAAATACTATCCCCTAGACTAATGAGCAATTAATTCTTGCGATGAGACCACAGCCCCACTGCAAGGGATAATTTATAGGTTTCCTGGAGTTGGGCTTTAAATAAGCTGTAGCGCAAACTGGATTTTTCATAGAGTCAGAAATTTCTATTATGGGACAATTTACACCATATGCATTGGGCTGTGTTGGACAGCCTTGCCCGATAAAGTCCCATTGCCCAGGCAAGGCAATTTGCCATGAGTACAATAAGTTCCATTCATACCACTGCATTGCAGTGGTGTTTGGTGAAAAAAAGAGTTCTCTACTTTTTTTCAGCAAGGAGGGTAAGAGGGTATCAACGTGCTAGACTGTGGTACATAAAGTTGAATGGATTGTCATGTTGTGTAGGAAAGAAATTCGCTCAATTCCCCCATCAACACAAATAGTGTTGACAGGGTAATCCTTTCTGTCGAGCCATTGTATTGGGGAGAAGGGGAAGCCGTCCCCGCCAGATGAAGAAAGAGATTGTTGCTAGTGGCTATACTAGCTGGCTTGATTGATTAACTTGGTACAATCAGCCTGCCCGTACATGGTACAAATCTTGGCTGGTCCCTGCTGAACTGTCTATTGCCAGCCTAACTCTTTCTGCTGGATTGTGCATGCATATCAAATTTGCTTCACTGTATTTTCAGGCTGATTGTATAAACAGTTAGAATGTCAGCAGGGATGCTTAGAAGGTAGAAACTAACCAACCAACCAAATGTCAGGTTGCTAGCATGTGGCTTCTAGTTGCATTTTGGTAGCTGCACATCATTGCTCTGTTTTACATTGTTGGCATTGTTGTTCCCCTGCACCCTTTTTTAGCGGGAAGCAGAAGTCCAAAAAGGATTATATTGCAGTGCACTATATATATATATATATATATATATATATATTGTGACAGCAGGAAGGTAAAGTCACCTGGTTGCATCCAGGGGGGTAGATATATTTCGCCCAGATTCAGGATTTACGCCGACTTATACAACTAGGTGGAGAGTTGTATAAGCCCAGCTGAGGCTAGTGGGCTCATGGATGACTCATACCTCTAGGGAGAGTGTGGGGCGTCGTGCAGACAGGGAGTTGATGAGACCAGCTGAAGCTTGTCAGCTCATTTAGGCCTCTATAAGAACTCCCAGCTTCATTAGATGTTAGCTCATGCCTGGACCCAGACCTGTGTGGACTGTCTAGGGAGAGTGAACCCCTGTGCGGTGAGACAAAGCCTGTGTGGCTATTTGCTTGGACATTTAAAACCAGGGACTTAGGGACTAGGACAGCACTAGGCTGATCCCAGTTGTTAGTTAGGAAACCTGTATGTTTAGTCAGAGGTCAAGTTGACCAGGATTTATTTTGTTTATGTTTCTTTTGCTTTGCTGTGTTTTGTCACTGTAAATAGAGAATAAACCGCACCTTTTTTGATTTTGAAAACCACAACCTCCGTTTGCTGGGCCTGTTTTTGTGTGGGGAGCCCATCTCGGGGGTCACACACACCCGCTGCCGAGCTAACCCCCTCACAGTTGGTGGAGAACCAGTGGCAGTTTTTTTTTAAGCCAGCATGGAGGAGATACTGAAGCAGCTGGCTCTAGCAAATGCCAATCAACAGCAGACAAATGCAGGTTTGCAAAAGAGCCTTGCAGCTCATCAACAGAGCCTTGCAGCTCAACAACAGAACTTCGCAGCCCAGCAGCAAGCTCATCAACAGAGCCTTGCAGCCTAGCTGCAGACAAACGCAACTTTGCAACAGAGTCTGGAGGCTCAGCAACAAGCCCAGCAGCAATCTGAGGCCCGCTTCATAGACCTGTTGCAGAAGCAAGAGCAGAGACTACAACAACAGATGGAAGCAGTAATGCAGCAACGTCCGCAGACCAGTGAGGAAAGCCGTCCCACTAATACCGCGTCCTTTGGGGTGAGTCGTTTATTGACAAAAATGACTGGAGAGGATGATCCAGAGGTATTTTTGACCACATTTGAAAGGACCGCTGAAAGAGAAAAGTGGCCTGAGGAGCAGTGGGCTGGACTGGTGGCTCCTCTGTTAACTGGTGAATCGCAGAAAGCTTACTATGACCTAGAGCCTAACCAAGCAAAAGACTATGTGATGCTAAAAGCTGAAATATTGGCAAGGCTGGGTGTCACCCAGGCTGTCCGGGCTCAGCGTGTGCATAACTGGACTTTCCAGCTTGGAAAACCCCCCAGGTCTCAAATGTATGATCTCATTCACCTGAGCAGAAAGTGGCTACAGCCAGAGACTTTGTCCGCACCAAAGATTGTGGAACGTGTTGTAATGGATCGGTTTTTGAGAGCTCTTCCTACTGCCATCCAAAAGTGGGTAAGCCATGGAGACCCAGAGACGGCCGATGGTCTTGTGGATCGTGTGGAGAAATACTTGGCTACAGAGAACCTGACGGCCTCTTCCAGAGACACTCGGACTTTCCACCCTAAGACCAGACCATCCCCAGGGGCGGATAAGAGGATTCCAAGGGGTGAGGGTGGAGAGAGTGAGAGGGTGGGAGCTCTACCCCAAGTTTGGCGAGAACAGCCTGGGAAATCAGCGGCTCAAGAGGCCGCAAGAAGGATCGTTTGCTACCGCTGCCGGCAAGCGGGACATATTGCAGCCAATTGCCCGGTTGTGGAGGAACCCATGCAGTGTGACTTTCTGACGGGCAGACGTCAGTCGCTGTGTGCGACAGTCGCATGCACTGCCATTCGAGGAACTGAGAAACATTTATGCAAAATGTGTGTTAATGGTAGAAATGTTGTGGTATTGCTGGATTCAGGTAGCCTTGTGACCCTGATAAAGGCTGAGTTAGTTAAAACCGAGGTCTCTGGGAATAGCAAGGTAGCTGTTATTTGTGTGCATGGGGACACCCGAGAGTATCCAGTGACTACAGTGTGTTTCGAGACCCCCAAAGGTACCCTCTCTCATCCAGTGGGCTTAGTATCTCAGTTACCGCATGACGCCATTGTGGGAAGGGATTTTCCGAAGTTCTGGGAACTGTGGGATGATCCTGAGCCCCCCACTGGTGCCCCTATGTACCAGGAATGTGATAGCCAGAACTCCTCTGAGAGTGGTGAGGACTCTCCAGAATTTCCCTTGTCAGTATTGGCAGGGGAGACTCAAGAAACTGGAGAGGAGCCCACCTCCTCAGACGAAAACCTACCGTCTGTGGAGTTTTCTGATCTGGAGGTTCACAGGGAAAATTTTGCCACAGAACAGTTAAAAGACCCCGCCCTAATAAAGGCACGGGAAAACGTAGTGGAAATAGATGGCGAGTTAGTGAACCCAGATAATACCTGCACTTACCCATACTTCAGCGTAGAGAAGGACCTACTGTATCGGGTGGCAAAAAGGGCAGAAGAAACCGTTGAGCAGCTTGTGGTGCCCAAACCTTACAGGAAGTTGGTGTTGGAGTTGGCCCATGGGCACATTCTTGGAGGTCATCTGGGGACAGAGAAAACCCGAGAGAGGGTATTACAGAGATTCTATTGGCCGGGGGTGATGAAGGACATAGAAAATTATTGTTCCTCCTGCCCTGTGTGTCAGAGGTCGGCCCCGATGCCACATTTCCGTAGCCCGCTGGTCCCTCTACCCATCATTGAGGTCCCGTTTGAGAGGATCGCCATGGATTTGGTAGGTCCTATAATCAAGTCCGCTAGGGGGCACCAGTACATATTAGTTATAATGGACTATGCCACCCGTTATCCAGAAGCGATCCCTCTCCGAAATACCTCGGCCAAAACCATAGCCAAAGAGCTATCTCTTGTGTTTAGCCGGGTGGGTATTTGTAAAGAACTGCTTACGGACCAAGGTACACCCTTTATGTCCCGGGTTATGAAGGAGCTGTGTAAATTGTTCAAAGTGACGCAATTACGTACATCTGTGTATCACCCCCAAACCGATGGGCTGGTTGAAAGATTCAACAAAACCCTAAAACAAATGTTGAAGAAAGTGGTGGATAGAGATGGAAAGGATTGGGACTGTCTACTTCCTTATCTGATGTTTGCTATTAGGGAGGTGCCCCAATCCTCTACGGGATTCTCCCCCTTTGAGTTACTGTATGGGAGACACCCAAGAGGGCTGTTGGATATTGCCAAGGAAACTTGGGAAAGTGAGAGTTCTCCCCACAGGAGTGTGATTGAGCATGTCGCCCTGATGCAAGACCGAATTGCACAGGTAATGCCCATCGTGAAGGAACATTTGGCCCAAGCGCAGTTAGCACAGCAGAGAGTGTACAACCGTGGAGCCAAGACCCGTACCTTTTCCCCGGGGGATAGGATACTGGTACTTGTCCCTACGGTTGAAAGTAAATTCCTTGCCAAATGGCAAGGCCCCTACGAGATAATGGAAAAAGTGAGCGAAGTGAATTACAAGGTCAGACAACCAGGAAGGCGAAAGCCCGAACAGATCTATCACGTTAATCTGTTGAAAGCCTGGAGGGATAGAGAGTCCCTAGTCGCAGACACTTGGTCACCAGCTCAAACTGGTTGCGTGATTCCTGAGGTTGGAATAGCAGCCACCTTGTCACAACCCCAACAACAGGAGGTTAAGGAGTTTGTGCTTCGCAACAAGGAGGTATTCTCTGAGCTGCCGGGACAAACATCTGGGGTAGAGCATGACATCATTACCCCGCCCGGTGAAAGGGTGAAGTTAAAACCCTATCGGATCCCAGAGGCCCGACGGGAGGCAATACGGGAGGAAGTACAGAAAATGCTGAACTTAGGGGTGATAGAGGAGTCCCAAAGTGATTGGTCTAGTCCCATTGTGTTGGTGCCTAAACCGGATGGGAGCTGGCGATTTTGTAACGATTTTCGTCAGTTGAACAAAGTTACAAAATTTGACACCTACCCCATGCCACGTATAGATGAGTTGATCGACCGGCTGGGAACAGCCCGATACATGACGACTCTTGACCTCACAAAAGGGTATTGGCAAATCCCCCTGGCCAAGTCGGCCAAAGAGAAAACCGCATTTGTAACCCCAGACGGGGTGTTCCAATATAAAAGAATGCCGTTCGGGTTACAGAATGCGCCGGCCACATTCCAGCGGAAAATGGACCAGATGCTGAGGCCCCATCGGAAGTATGCTGCGGCTTACCTGGATGACGTAATTGTCCATAGCACAGATTGGGCCTCACATCTGCCAAAAGTGCAAGCAGTCCTGGACTCTGTTCGGGAAGCGGGGTTTACGGCTAACCCCAAGAAGTATACCATTGGGCAGGAGGAGGCCAAATATCTTGGGTACACCATTGGGAGGGGAGTAATAAAACCCCAACTCAACAAAGTCGAGGCCATCCAGAGTTGGCCACGTCCCAACAGCAAGAAGCAGGTACGAGCCTTTCTGGGAATCGCTGGGTATTATCGGCGATTCATTCCCCACTTTGCTTCTAAGGCTGTGCCCCTAACCAACCTGACGAAGGGGAAAGGGTCGGTCATGATTAAATGGACCCCCGAGGCTGAGGCAGCATTCCAATTCTTGAAACAAGCCTTATGTAGCCAGCCAGTGTTGTACTCACCCGACTTCTCTAAAGACTTTGTCGTACAAAGTGATGCGTCAGATGTGGGGTTAGGAGCAGTATTGTCCCAGGTCTGGAACGGGGAAGAGCACCCAGTCATTTACCTCAGCAGGAAGTTGAAGTCCCATGAGGTAAATTACGCCACCGTTGAAAAGGAGTGTTTAGCGGTGAAGTGGGCTCTAGATTCCCTTCGGTACTACCTGCTAGGTAGGCACTTTGACATGGTTACGGATCACGCTCCGTTAAAGTGGATGGCTCAAAACAAGGAAACAAATAGAAGAGTGAATAGGTGGTTCCTGGCCCTCCAGGAATTCAACTTCACAGTAAAGCATCGCCCTGGCGTTCAAATGGGGAATGTGGATGCTTTGTCTCGAGTACATGAATGCCTGATTGCTGGTGTTCCAACCCCGAGGTTAAAACAAGAGGGGGGGGTATGTGACAGCAGGAAGGTAAAGTCACCTGGTTGCATCCAGGGGGGTAGATATATTTCGCCCAGATTCAGGCTTTACGCCGACTTATACAACTAGGTGGAGAGTTGTATAAGCCCAGCTGAGGCTAGTGGGCTCATGGATGACTCATACCTCTAGGGAGAGTGTGGGGCGTCGTGCAGACAGGGAGTTGATGAGACCAGCTGAAGCTTGTCAGCTCATTTAGGCCTCTATAAGAACTCCCAGCTTCATTAGATGTTAGCTCATGCCTGGACCCAGACCTGTGTGGACTGTCTAGGGAGAGTGAACCCCTGTGCGGTGAGACAAAGCCTGTGTGGCTATTTGCTTGGACATTTAAAACCAGGGACTTAGGGACTAGGACAGCACTAGGCTGATCCCAGTTGTTAGTTAGGAAACCTGTATGTTTAGTCAGAGGTCAAGTTGACCAGGATTTATTTTGTTTATGTTTCTTTTGCTTTGCTGTGTTTTGTCACTGTAAATAGAGAATAAACCGCACCTTTTTTGATTTTGAAAACCACAACCTCCGTTTGCTGGGCCTGTTTTTGTGTGGGGAGCCCATCTCGGGGGTCACACACACCCGCTGCCGAGCTAACCCCCTCACAATATATATATATATATATATATATATATATATATAAATATATAGTGTGTGTCTATGGGAATTTTTTACCTTTCTTCCAGAAGCACATTTGTGAGGTCAGGCACTGATGTGGAAGAGAAGGCCTGGCTTGTAGTCTCCACTTTAAATCATTCCAAAGGTGTTCTATTGGGTTGAGGACAGGACTCTTTGCAGACCAGTCAAGTTCCTCCACCATGTTGGAACAAGATCGGGCCATCCCCAAACTGTTGGGAGCATGAAATTGTCCAAAATGTCTTAGTATGCAGACACCTTAAGAGTTCCCTTCAGTGGAACTAAGGGGCCAAGACCAACACTTGAAAAACAACCCCACACCATAATCCCCCCTCCACCAAATGATTTAGACAAGTGCACTAAGCAATGTCCATAAAGATAAAGACATGGATGAGCAAGTTTGGGCTGGAGAAACTTAACTGGCCTGCAACATCAATGCCTGACCTCACAAATGCGCTTCTGGAAGAATGGTCAAACATTACCATAGACACATCCTATACGTTGTGGACAGCCTTCCCAGAAGAGTTGAAGCTGTTATAGCTGCAAAGGGCGGGCCAACTCAATATTGAACCCTACGGACTCATGCCGCGTACACACGATCGTGATTCACGGTGGTGAAAACACCGCCGTGAATCACGGCATGAAAAAAAAAGAAAAACGAGGGAACGGCATGTTCCCCCACACACGACCGTTTTTCCCGTCATTTTTTTCTTTGACGAGAAAAACGACCGTCTGTGGGCTCCGCGGCAGTGTCTCCCTATGGGAAAACTGCCGCGGAAAAAAATGATGGAAAAAACTATGAGAAAATTTAGAACATGTTCTAATTTTTCTCGTCGTTTTTCATGCCGTTTTTCTCAACGAGAAAAACGGCATAAAGCCCACAGACGATCGTTTTTCTCTGCGAAAAAAAAAAAAAACATTTTTCCCGACGGGAAAAATGATCGTGTGTACGCGGCATCAGACTAAGATTGGGATGCAATTAAAGTTCATGTGCATGTAAAGGCAGGTGTCTCAAAACTTTTGGTAATATAGTGTACAGTATATATATATATATATATATATATATATATATATATATATATATATATATATATATATATATATATATACACACTTTTAACGAACAGGTTATTTACAGTAAAATGGTTTTGAATAGTTAATTTCCCTTCTAGGATTAATCTAATTTCTCTCAAGTGCAAACAGCACAGGGATTTTATGCTGATGTGTGCTAAGTGCATAACACATTGAAAGAGGCTGGGTGTATATTTGCATATGAAAATACATATAATTTACAATGAATAATTTACAGTGAAAGGCTCTGGGCAATCCTGCCACGTCTTCAGCAGTTCTTAGCACCCACTGCGTGGGAAGCAATATATTTATGTGCATTATTATCTATATCTATAAAAAGAAAAAAACTGTTCAAGAAATATCTTTGTAACTTTTAGACAGAACCGTTCTGCTGTGTTTGGCCCAGGCAGCTGTCTGTCTGTTTTCTAAAATTCATCTTTGCTTGAACTAGGTCTCAAAATCAACCAAGTGGAGCGCAATGACGTTCTCAGAGGTCGACCTATTCTTAGGTGAGCGGAATGCAGAATGTGATGCAAGGATCTTGACAACTGCACATGGCCCCCTCCGTGAATTTGAGCATGCTGCAAGGTGTTTATGGAAAACAGGTCATTATTATTGTCTTTTTTAATTTCTATGGATGCATGATGGAAACTGAACACAACCCTGTCATTTTTAACTTTTATAAGTTCTGCCTAAGCCCATATACCACAAAATGCCGGCAATAGCCTTTATTAGTAAAAAAAAAAAAAAAAAATCTAGTGCTCCTCCCTTATTCATACTTTGTTGTTTGGCCTTATTTTATGGTTACCAACTATCATTCCTCTGGATACTGGCTCACTAGACAGTTCAAAGAGTTTTGTCATGGAGTTAGGAAAAAATCTGGTGCCAGTAACAGCCTTCTTGTCTTATAAAGAAGGCATTTTGTGATGTCTGCTTTTGAACAGACCCTTTACCTTCAGAAACTTAGAATGTTCCACAGGTTGACGTTTGACCTGTGGAAGTCCGTCCATAAGGGGCGCAGGGGTGCCACCCCCTAATTTCTATGCGCCCAGACCCTAATCTCCATGCAGGGCGCCGGACGCATAGAGTTCTACGGGGGGTTTATTTTGTGAATCACGTGATTAGAGCTCGAGGCTCTAATTGGCTTAAAAAAGAGCGCAGAGCACTGCGCCCTGAGCCCACCCACTTGTGACAATACTAAATCAATATTCGCTTTTGTCTTCCTACTCCTCCTCCCAATCAGGACTAGAAGTGGGTCCTAAGACTGGATTGGCCCAGAAGGAGAATCCAGGGAAGCCAGGGAAGCCGCCTGGGACCTGGATGGGGTAAGTGCGGGGCTGGCGGACAAGCAGACTTGCCGAGCGGGTGAGCTGGGCTGCCAAGCGGGCGAGCGGGGCTGGGGGGGTGGTGTTGTGGCTTTTGTTTTCCGCCCCCCCAAAAAAATGGAGCCCCAGCTGCCACTACTTTTAGCACTAATAAAATAATGAAAATGCATACCGTATCGCCTAAGAGTTCTACATTTTTCAGGGTTGTCCCGGATTTTGGCACAAATCCTGTGTATTGGAGCATTTTTTTCAACACTCCAATTCCCAGTGTAGCAACTCTTCAGCACAGCAGGTTCAGGGCAGGAGAAATGGCAGACAAAATGAATTAAACAGTAGCTTCTCCTGAAGTTTAGTAAATGTGCACATTATCTTTGTAACATGTAACTAATCAAATGGCACTCAAATGCAGCCAATAAAGATGTTCTGCTACCATCTTGTGTTAGTGACAGACTCTTCCTGACTGACTGCAGTTCCAGAACTTAAGAATTGTTAAAATGACAAAGCAATGGATGAAGGGAATACAACTTTATACACTTCACACTAAACTTTTATTATTGACAACAATGTATTCCTCAGCCCCTGACTGTACACATCTGGCAGGACATGTGCTGTCCTCTTTCACTCTGGGTCTATGTGTACATGTGGCAGGATTTATTTCCTGATGCTTTAGGTTTATGTAATAAGACTTTCACTCAAAGCAGAGTAATTATAGAGAATACTGAGGTTACAAGGACTGCAGACTGTGAACAGTGTATATCAGGTGTTGGCTTAGGCTGCCCAAACACTGTTCAACCCTCGACCAGTTCAGCAGGAACTGGCCGAGTTTTCGAACCGTTAATTGTCAGGGTGAATGTACCAAGTTGATTGAGCAATCAAACGTGGGTAGAACCAGCCTGCTGGATTATCCTGCAATTATCATTAGCAGCTGCTATAGCCGCTAGCAATAACCACTGTCTTCTGCCAGCAGGGACAGCTTCCCCCGTCTAACCCCCCACCCATGCCGGGAGAAGACAATTGCTCTGCAGGAGAGATTCCCCTGTCACCACTGTCTGTGTTGATGGGGGGGTGGTATTGTGCAAATTTATTTCCTGCAACCATTTGCACTGTGTATGGCCAGCCTTTGGCCCCTTTCACAGGGGCTTGTCCGTGTACGGACTCCACTTTGCTCAGCGGGGATCACTTTGTTGATCCCGCTGAAAAGGCGGATAACAGGTCTGTCTCTGCTCACTTTGTGGAGACGGACCTGTCAGAGCTCCGCTCTCCTCTATGGGGGATCGGATGAAAACGGACCGCCTGTCCATTTTCATCCGATGCACTAGACGGATGGAAAATAGGGCTTCCATCAGTCTGAATTCAGCGGATCGGAGCAGATCGGATGTCAGCAGACATGTCACCGCTGACATCCGTCGCTCCATAGACCAGCATGGAGCGTCCGTTCAGGTCCGCCTAAAAAACTGACAGGTATTACAATACTGTGAAAGGGGCCTTAGACTTTAATACAGGATTAACATATAAGTGCAGCACTTTTAAATAAATTTATAAAAAAAAATAATCCTTTTTAGTTATTCAGTGAAGATTTAGAATTGAAAATCCAACAAATGCAAATTCCAATAGAGAGTGCTGTAGAAAGTCCTCCACCAATAGCAATGCACACATTGACCCTTACTCTCAGTGGCAGACCACTCTGCATAAAGCGGTCAAACACGCTCAATACAACTCAACTCCGAACTGCCATATCCACAAGGACACCTGAAGTCTGTAGTCTTCACCACATAAGAAATTCCATCAAGAGGTGGCCTCAGATCATGCAGGGTTTAGGAATAGGAAAAAAGCACTTCATTGTGCAGTATTAATGGTACCAAAATGTTTTAAAATCCACCAAAACACTCAATAAATGTTGCTTAAAAACTTGCATAACACTCTTTTTTACATGGAAAGGTTTACAACAAACAAGATGGCTGACTTCCGTGTGCAGCGATGTCCCGTGAGCAGGAATACCCAATGTGTTTCGTCATAAAGACGTCATTGGGGTGCAAGAGGGGTGGTGATAAGACAGTTAAGCCAATTAAAGTGGCTTCAGGAGGTCGGTTCTCACAACCTCAACTGTCAGGTAGAAGTAATACTCTGTTTTAATGCACTTCTAAGAAGAAGGAGCATTATCTTCTTCTCATCAGTGGGGGAAGAGAGGGTCCACAATTATAACTGATTTATCCTTGCCTAGAGTTAAGCTCTAGCCTCTTGTTGATCATGTAATGTAGATAATGTGGCGGCAAGAAATATGGGCTTTATCACACATGCCTCCATTGCAGAATATGGTTGTGTGCTGAGAGCACACTCACTGCACACTGCCAGCACCGTACAAGCTGTCCGTAGTAGCTCTCGGCCAAGGCTTATGATTGGTGAGCACCCGATAATGTGATGTGATGTTAAAGGGCCACTGGGAGTCAGCATTAAAAGATCAAACTCAGCAGAAGGTTACCCATTGGACACATTACTGCAATGAAATGCAGGTCTTCTCCCAGTGCATAAATATGTATATTTCAAATGTTGTATATTGAAAAAATATAACAGCAACACATTGGAATCATATTATTGTTTTGTTATATATAGGACTCCTATCATTTCCAGTTTATTTCTTTTTTTTTTTTTCATTTTCTTCATTTTTTTTTGTACCGATCCTTCTGAATGACAATCTTTTATTTTCAGCCTTTCCCAAAGAGCGGCACCAGAAGCCTCGTACACACGGCCGGTTTTCTCGGCAAGAAAACTGCTGGGATAGCTTTTTACAGAGAAAACCTGCCGTGTGTATGGTTTCTCGTCGGGAAAACTGCCGGGAATCTCGACTAGAAAAATAGAGAACCTGCTCTCTATTTTTCTCGTCGGGATTCTCTGCAAGTGTTTCCTGCTGAAAAAAACGTGAGTGTGTACGCTTACCTGTCCCAGGTAAGCCCGCACATGCTCGATGAGACTTCAACGCATGCACGGTAGCTTACAAGGGTGGTGTAGGGTGAAGCAAGATGGCGGCGACAGCATCGAATGTGACGAGCGCATGCTCGTCGTAATTGATGACGTCACCGCGTTCTTGCCATTCAAAAGAACGGCAGTTCTTTTGATTGTGCCGTGTGTACACTCGGTGAACAAGAAAATCTTGCCAGGAATCCAGTCAGGAAAACCAATGTTTTTTTTCCTGATGGAATTCCCGGCCAAGTGTACAAGCTTAACATTTTGGGACTAAGAACAGAGCATCCTATTCCTTTGAAAGAAGATATGAATTTTATCTTCCATTTCCTCACAGATATTATTAGATTACTGGCTACACTCTTGAATACCCAACATTAACACATGTGATTATCAGGGATGAGCCGAACACCCCCCTGTTCGGTTCGCACCAGAACCTGCGAACAGACAAAATGTTCGTGTAAACTTTAGAACCCTATTAAATACAATGGACTCGAACGTTCTAAATCTAAAGTGTTAATTATAAAGGCTTATATGCAAGTTATTGTCCTAAAAAGGGTTTGGGGACCCGGGTCCTGCCCCAGGGGACATGTATCAATGCAAAAAGAAGTTTTAAAAACGGCCGTTTTTTCGGGAGCAGTGATTTTAATAATGCTTAAAATGAAAAAATAAAAGTGAAATATTCCTTTAAATTTCGTACCTGGGGGGTGTGTATGATATGCATGTGAAGTGGCGCATGTTTCCCGTGCTTAGAACTGTCCCTGCACAAAGTGTCATTTTTGAAAGAAAAAAAGTCTTTTAAAACTGACTCGCGGCTATTAATGAATTGTCGGCTCCCGGCAATACATACAAAAGTCATTGATAAAAATAAAAAAAAAGCGTGGGGGTTCCCCAGAATTCAATTACCAGGCCCTTCAGGTCTGGAATGGATATTAAGGGGAACCCCGCCGCAAATTTAAAAAAAAATTGACGTGGGGTTCCCCCAAATATCCATTCCAGGCCCTTCAGATCTGGCATGGATTTTAAGGGGAACTCCACCCCAAATTTAAAAAAAAATGGCGTGGAGTCCCCCTAAAAATCCATACCAGACCCCTTATCCGAGCACGCAACCTGGCCGGCCGCAGGGGAAAAGGGGGGGACGAGAGAGCGGCCCCCCCTCCCTCCTGAACCGTACCAAGCCACATGCCCTCAACATGGGGAGGATGTCCCCATGTTGATGGGGACAAGGGCCTCATCCCCACAACCCTTGCCCGGTGGTTGTGGGGGTCTGCGGGCAGGGGGCTTATCGGAATCTGGAAGACCCCTTTAACAAAGGGGACCCCCAGATCCCGCCCCCCCCCCTATGTGAATTGGTAAGGGGTACATTGTACCCCTACCATTTCACGAAGAAAGCGTAAAAAAATGTTTAAAAAAACACACAAACACCTTGAAAAAGTCCTTTATTTAAAAAAAAAAAAAAAAAAAAAACAGCGGTGAAATCCAGTGTCCCGCGGCGATCCCGATGTCCAGCGCTGTCCTTCATTGGTTGTGCCTGAGCGGACCTGATGGGGAACTCCCTCTCAGTATTTTAAATGTATAGACCCGCCCCTTCTAAAGTTCCCCATCAGGTCCGCCAGCGGACCAGATGCGGAACATGAGAAGGGGCGGGTCTATACATGTATTACCAAAGTGAGAGCAGTTCCCCATCAGGTCCGCCCCCTCGGTATGTCGGACCCGCCTACGTCATTGGCTTGAGCGGGGAACTTCCTTCACTATGTAAATTTAAATTACACAGTGAAGGAAGTTCCCCGCTCAAGCCAATGACGTAGGCGGGTCCGACATACCGAGGAGGCGGACCTGATGGGGAACTTCTCTCACTGTGGTAATACATGTATAGACCCGCCCCTTCTCATGTTCCGCATCTGGTCCGCTGGCGGACCTGATGGGGAACTTTAGAAGGGGCGGGTCTATACATTTAAAATACTGAGAGGGAGTTCCCCATCAGGTCCGCTCAGGCACAACCAATGAAGGACAGCGCTGGACATCGGGATCGCCGCGGGACACTGGATTTCACCGCTGTTTTTTTTTTTTTTTAAATAAAGGACTTTTTCAAGGTGTTTGTGTGTTTTTTTTTTACAATTTTTTACACTTTCTTCGTGAAATGGTAGGGGTACAATGTACCCCTTACCAATTCACATAGGGGGGGGGCGGGATCTGGGGGTCCCCTTTGTTAAAGGGGTCTTCCAGATTCCGATAAGCCCCCTGCCCGCAGACCCCCACAACCACCGGGCAAGGGTTGTGGGGATGAGGCCCTTGTCCCCATCAACATGGGGACATCCTCCCCATGTTGAGGGCATGTGGCTTGGTACGGTTCAGGAGGGAGGGGGGGCCGCTCTCTCGTCCCCCCCTTTTCCCCTGCGGCCGGCCAGGTTGCGTGCTCGGATAAGGGGTCTGGTATGGATTTTTAGGGGGACTCCACGCCATTTTTTTTTAAATTTGGGGTGGAGTTCCCCTTAAAATCCATGCCAGATCTGAAGGGCCTGGAATGGATATTTGGGGGAACCCCACGTCAATTTTTTTTTTAATTTGCGGCGGGGTTCCCCTTAATATCCATTCCAGACCTGAAGGGCCTGGTAATTGAATTCTGGGGAACCCCCACGCTTTTTTTTTATTTTTATCAATGACTTTTGTATGTATTGCCGGGAGCCGACAATTCATTAATAGCCGCGAGTCAGTTTTAAATGCATTTTTTTCTTTCAAAAATGACACTTTTTGCAGGGACAGTTCTAAGCACGGGAAACATGCGCCACTTCACATGCATATCATACACACCCCCCAGGTACGAAATTTAAAGGAATATTTCACTTTTATTGTTTCACTTTAAGCATTATTAAAATCACTGCTCCCGAAAAAATGTCCGTTTTTAAAACTTCTTTTTGCATTGATACATGTCCCCTGGGGCAGGACCCCGGTCCCCAAACACTTTTTAGGACAATAACTTGCATATAAGCCTTTATAATTAGCACTTTAGATTTCTCCCATAGATTTTTCGAATTTGCCGCGAACACCCCAATTTGTTCGCTGTTCGGCGAACGGGCGAACAAGCAATGTTCGAGTCGAACATGAGTTCGACTCGAACTCGAAGCTCATCCCTAGTGATTATCCAATAAACGGGTGCACTGGCTTGAATGCAGGCACTTCACCTCCTATCCTTACATAAAAACGCACTTTTGTTCTGTAATTATTACCTTTGCACTCAAGCCTTTTCTCCCTCCTGACACTGTTGTGTTATTAGCCATCAACTTCTAGGCTGTGCTAATTCATTTGCCTTGCCTGGAGTAATAATGTGTTCCCTTTTATATTTCGTAACCGAAGGCTGCTTAAATATTGTGCCCAAACAGACTAATTAATAGTTAGAGACTGTTAACCTGACTGCAGAAAAAAAATACAGTTTTAATCTATTAATCACCATATTCTTAAACCAACAGTTCCTTAAACCCCATTTTATTAAAAGCAGAAATAGCTCTTATACCATTTAATTTATCTGTAATAACAGTAATAACTCAAAATCCCCAAAGGCTTATGTATTATTATAAGGCAAAGAGCAATAAAGGCATGCATGGTGAGGTATCCCACAGCAACTAGTCATAAACCTTGTCTTAAGAGAAATGATGTGTTATCACTTATAGACACACAATAGATGTGAACATCAATAGCTTAAAGCTGAAGCCAAGGCAAACAGCTAAATGTGCAAATGAAAAACACTATATTGTCAAAAGTATTAGGACACCTGCCTTTACACGCACATGAACTTTAATGGCATCTCAGTCTTTGTTCGTAGGGTTCAATAGTGAGTTGGCCCACCCTTTGCAGCTATAACAGCTTCAACTCTACTGGAAAGGCTGTCCATAAGATTTAGGAGTGTGCCTATGGGAATGTTTGACAATGGAGATTCTTCCATTTGTAAGGGTCAGGCACTGATGTAGGCCTGGATCGCAGTTTCCGCTCTAATTCATCTCAAAGGTATTCTTTCGGGGTGAGGTCTGGACTCTGTGCAGGCTAGTCAAGTTCCTCCACCTCAAACTCATTCATCCATGTCTTTATGGACCTTGCTTTGTGCACTGGTGCGCAGTCATGTTGGAACAGGAAGGGGCCAACCCCGAACTGTTCCCACAAAGTTGGGAGCATAACATTTTCCTAAATGTCTTGGTATGCTGATGCCTTAAAAGTTCCCTTCACTGGAACTAAGGGGCCAAGCCTAACCCCTAAAATACAACCCCACACCATAATCCCGCCTCCGCCAAATGATTTGGACCAGTGCACAGTCTGACTGCTGCTATACAAGGAATTACATGAGGGTGAGGCTGAGATTAAAACTTAATCATATATTTCTATTATTGTTTTTAAAAATAAATCAATTCGATTTAATCTCTTACCACCCATGTAATGCATATGTGTGTGGTGGCAAAGAGGGTGGGCTTTGATGCTCACATCAACACAAATGTGTCTATGGATGGCTGAGGCTTCTACACTCCCCTCACAGTGACCGAGCTGTCCCTCCCAGACAGCTCCCAATCTCTAGTAATGATCCAGAGTCAGAGGGACAGGATTCTGATCATGTGACTACTGTGACAACCAATCATAGTGGTCAAATGATTGGACAGTAACTTCCACCCCATGGCATAAAGACCCATTTAAAAGGATGCCGGGGCTGGATGGGAAGGAAATAATGGATACCTAAAGTGGAACTGAAGTCCCCCCCTAAATAAATAAAATTTTTGAAGTTTGAAATCATTTCACTTATAACTTTATAACACAGGGTATCTTATTTGGGAAGTATAGCTTAAAAAAAGAAATCTGTTCCTTTACCCAAGAGCTTAGACTCTTTGAAGAACTTTAAATGACAGCAGGACAGGGGTCATCAATCACACTAAGGATACCTTTACCCTTAACCCCCTTGGCGGTATTCCCGAGTCTGGCTCGGGGTGAGTTTTTAACCACTTGCTTACTGGGCACATAAACCCCTTCCTGCCCAGGTGAAATTTCAGCTTTCGGCACTGTCAGGCTTTGAATGACAATTGCGCGGTCGTGCGACGTGGCTCCCAAACAAAATTGACGTCATTTTTTTCCCACAAATAGAGCTTTCTTTTGGTGGTATTTGATCACCTCTGCGGTTTTTATTTTTTGCACTATAAACCAAAAAAGAGCGACAATTTTGAAAAAAACACAATATTTTTTGATTTTTGCTATAATAAATATCCCAATTTAAAAAAAAAAAAAAATAATTCTCAGTTTAGGCCGATACATATTCTTCTACATATTTTTGGTTAAAAAAAAATCCCAATAAGCGTATAGTGATTGGTTTGCGCAAAAGTTATAGCGTCTACAAAATAGTGGATAGAATTCTGACATTTTTTTAATTTTTTTTTTTTTAATAGTAATGGCGGTTATCTGCGATTTTTGTCAGGACTGCGATATTATGGCGGACACATCGGACACTTTTGACACATTTTTGGGACCATTCACATTTATACAGCGATCCCTGCTATAAATATGCACTGATTACTGTATAAATGTGACTGGCAGGGAAGGGGTTAACACTAGGGGGCGAGGAAAGGGTTAAATGTGTGCCCTATGAGTGATTCTTACTGTGGGGGGAGGGGACTGACTGGGGGAGGTGACCGATCTGTGTCCCTATGTACAAGGGACACAGCATCGGTCTCCTCCCCTGACAGGACGTGGATCTCTGTGTTTACACACAGAGTTCCACGTCCTTGTCTGTGTACCGGCCGATCGCGGGTACCTGGCGAACATCGCGGCCACCAGGCACGCGCATCGGCATCTCAGTGATGCGCCGGGCATGCGTGCGAGCTGCCGGCGGCGCTCGCGCGCCCACCAGTGGCCGGAGGAGCGGAGGCCGTATAATAACGGCCTCCCGGCATTTTAGAACCACTTTGCGGCCGTCATTTGTCGTATGGCGGGCGCAAAGTGGTTAATGCTAAGAGCGGTAACCCCGAGCCAGACTCGGGCTGCATCGTAGTACCCAGGCGAAGTTACTTACCTTGTTCCCTGGATCCTGCAATGTCTCCCCACAGTGTGTGCGAGGCGTGTCTCTCTCGATCCACACTGCCGAGTGCCAAGCTCCGTTCCCTGCCACGTTTTGGCGCACGGGGACGGAGTTTGACGCCAAATTCAAAAAGTGAAAAACACTATACACATACAGTATACTGTAATCTTACTGATTACAGTACTGTATCAAATAATTACACATCCCCTTTGTCCCTAGTGGTCTGTCCAGTGTCCTGCATGCACTTTTATATTATAAAAACTGTTCTTTCTGCCTGGAAACTGGAGATTGTCCATAGCAACCAAAAAGTGTCCCTTTATGTCAAAAGTGGTTTTTAGCTGGTCTAAAACAGCGATAATAAATTAGAATCACTTGCAGAATTGAGCGATAGCGATTTGTGGGGAAATTCGTCATCAAACACTAAATCTAATGACAGCGACAATTCTGCAACTGAGCAAATTTCTGTGTTTTTGATTTGATTACATTATTGAATAATTTGTATTGTATATTATATGTCTACTAGACTCTTGTTTGGTCAGGTTTAAGTAAGTAATTACTAAGAATTGCAGGCCTACAATATAAAACGCCAAATTTCCATGCAAAATAATTGTACCGCTTTTGGTACAAAATTCCAGACAGAATCATACCGACAGGGAGGTTAAAGTGTTTGTTACCCCAACAATACATATTCCTTATAAAGGCTGGTTTCTCCACAAAAAAAGTCCTCTAAATTCCTACCCCAAAGACCACATAGAAAGTGAAATCACCCCAACTACATGGATGCCATTCGGAGAGATTCCACTTCCTGTACTGGTTACCACAAAGGAAATAAGGGTAAATCTCCCAGTGGGAACACACCCAGAGTTTTCAAACACTCCCCAGTCTATCCAAAATTCAAAAGAAAAGTTTGAGGTTGGAGAATATTTTTTTCATCATGCAGCATCTGGGCTAAATTATATGCACCACGGTAGAAGAAGGCAATGCTGTTTAAAAGGCCGCTACTGAATATTTGCCATCTTACATTTGTTTGCAGCTGTACACCTGGTTAGAGTAGACTTTTCTGAATCACTTTATAGCAGAGTTTATTCAGCATAGCCTAATCCAAATTACCAAGTTCCTTTCTCCCTGCAGTTTATGCATTACTTAACACAGCATATTGTATTATTATGTGGTTTTATGTGAGAAGAATGCTAATAAGCTGCCTCTGCTTTTTTATCCTTCCCCTGGCAAACTGCCAGCAGAGTCAATGTTTCTGTGACTGCTTAAAAAATAACACCTTCTGCAAGTATAGAAAATAGTAAACAATTATTCTCTAGCGTATTAAATCTGTCATCTCGGGGGGGGGGGGGCAGTAAAATTATGTTTGGTAAATTTTGGCTTTAAAATGGAATTGCCCAACTCCAAAGCAGCATTTTAGTATGGTGTACGCAGAATGGAGGTGGGAGGAAGGCAGGGAACCAGGCGGGGGGGAAAAAGGGAAAGGAGGGGGTGGTGAGCGAAGAGGGGATGAGAGGGAATGGAGGGGTCAGTGAAGGGGAAGGGATAGGGAAAGAGGAGAAGAATTGATGAGAGAGGGGGAACAGGAATGGAGGATGGGGAGGAGAGACATGGAGGGGGAGTTGAGATGGCAAAGAACAGAGAAATAAAAGTATCATTGAAATAAATATGGAGAATATAGGCTGGAAGGGTAAAAGAGAGGAGGGCAAGAAAGAGTAGAGGAGGAGAGGGTGGAGGAGAAGAGGGCGGGGGGTGGGGGTTAGGGAAGAAGGGTAGAGGGTATAAGAGAAGGGGGTGGGTGAAAGGTGGTGAAAAGGGGAGGATAGAAGTGAGAAGGGTGAAATAAAAGGAGAGAAGTGAAGGGTAACGAAGAGTCAGGGTTAGCAAAGAGGAGGTTGAATGAAAGGAGAGGAGTACAGGGGAGGCAGGGGAGGGTAGAGAAGAGGAGTTGAGGGTATAGAAGAGGATACTAGGGCAGATGGGGCAGAGAAGAGGAGTGAAGGGCAGAAGAGAGGAAACTGAGATGAAATGAGAGGAGCATAGGGTAGGGTAGCAATAAGAAGTGCGGGGTAGAGGAGAGGATGGTAGAAAAAAAGTATGGAGGATAGAAAAGAGGAGGTTGGATGATAAAAGAGGAGGGAATGGGAGGGAAGTGAAGGGGAGTGGATGGTAGGAGAGAGAAAGGATGGTGGGGTAGAGAAGAGGAATAGCGGGTAGAAGAGATGGGGGTGAAATCAAAGGAAAGGAGGGCAGGAAGAGAAGGTAAGAGGAGTGGAGGGTAGAACTGAGAGGGTGGGATGAAAGAAAAGGCGGTCAGTGGAGAGTAGAGAAGAGGAGCAGAGTTCAAGAGAGGAAGTGTAGGTGAGAGCAGAGGGGGAAAGTAGGGTAGGACAGAGATAAGAAACAGGGTGTAGAGGAGAGGAGGGCAAGGGAGGGGAGGGGAGAGGAGAGAAAGATAAGGAAAGAGGAAACTAGCTTGTCATGAAAAGAGAGGTATACCGTGTTTCCCCGAAAATAATCCCGGGTCTTATAATAATTTTGGCAACAAAAGACACCGTAAGGCTTATTTTCGGGGTAGGTCTTACCATGTAATATTCTGTCTTCTCTCCCCCTCTCTCTTCCTGCCTGATAGGAATCCCCAGTGTGAACTTAGTTAAAATGCTTGTAAAATCATATAATCCCCTCTATTACTGTAGTATATGATGTACATAGGTGTGCGCAGCCTATTGCATTAGGGTGTGCACCCCAAAGATTAAACACATAGTACCGATCACTCACAATGAAAGGGAAGGGGCCGGTAAGTTACATATTTACCGGCCCCTTCCCCCACTCATCCTAAAACATCCCTGCAGCAACAGTTGGAGGGAGAGGAGAGTAGGGAAGCCGGAAGCGCTGCGGGGGGAGGAGGGGGGAACCAGGGCAGTAGGGGGAATCTGTGCTGTACAGGGTGATTAGGGTGTGCCTGGGCACACCTGGCATACCCTGTGCGCACGCCTATGATGATGTACAATGTGTGTGTTTCTGTAATATAATTGTGCCAAATACCTTCGTTATAGCGCCGCTCTGCGCTTCTGTGACATGCCGGAGCTCTCTTTCCCGCATTTATATTACAGAAATACACACATTGTACATTATGTACTACTGTAATATAGTAAGTTATAGGATTTTACAAGCATTTTAAACTAGGACTTATTTTCGGGGTAGGGCTTATATTGCAGCCCTCCTGGAAAATGACGCTAGGTCTTATTTTCGGGGTAGGTCTTATTTTTGGGGAAACACGGTAGGTAAGAATTTAGAAAAGGTAAGTGACAGAGAAGTACAAATGCACAGCTGAATAGCCATACCCTTAGGATAGCTATTGTCCAGTTGTAGTTGTTTAAGTAAGACTGGATGATGACTAGGCTGCATATAGGGCACAATAGATCTGAATAATCTAAGCAGCACACAGTTGGCTGGGTTGCATTCTTTTATAAGAGATAGGAGAAGTGTTGGGGAAAGAGATGTGACTATAGCTGCTTTAGTATTTGTATTGTCATTGATATTTTCTGAGATATCTCCTGTGCTCATTGACGTAAATATGTATGTTTAGCAGAACCTAAAATTTAATTTTATGAAACTTTATGGAAGTGCTGGGGAATGAGATGTGACTATAGCTGCTTTGGTATTGGTATTGGTATTGGCATTAGTATCTTCTGAGATGAGACAACAATGGGAAACAGCTAGAGATGACAAGGATCACCTATCTATAGGTTCTTTCAGACACCGCTGGACAGCGGTTCTGCTGGCAGAAGGAAGGTAAACCTTTTATGTTATTATTTTCCACCCAATATTTAGCAGTGGCTTCCCTCTCCTGTGCTCATTGATGTAAATATGTATGCTTAGCAGAACCTAAAAAGAAAGTTTATGGAACACTCTGCTCCGATGGGAACTCATGGTATCCTGGGGACAGTCAGATCGTGCCTGAACATCTATTCATCCTTTAAATTCAATATCCATCTAAAGACAGGATAGGTGGATGGATGATATATAGATGGATAGACAGGCAGAGACAGGAAGATGTGCTTTGTTCCAAGAACAAAAGGAGACAGTTTAGTTAGCATGCAAATTAATGTTAGTGGTACCTTAATTGATTTTGTGGCTGACTGACCAATAGAGTTATTTTTTTACACTGCAAGATTCCCTCTGGAACCATGCAGAACAAAACACTCCACTAAAGCTGGTTCTGCATAATAAAACACTTTAATTCTATGGGGTAATTTATTGATGAACGTGCAATTACAAAAACACAGCTCATCTGTTTCCTATCTAACTATCATCGCAAACCCAGTGATATATGACAACCCCATCACTGCACTATTAATAACACATCCTCTGTGTTTTATTCCCAGCTTATAGACTATAAAAGCCTAGGTTGCAGCCTAATAGAAAGCAAAAAGAACGTTTTTCAAGGATAAAATTAAGCTCTGAAAAAATATTGAAAAGATTTTTTTTTTTTCTTATGTACGGCATAATGATTGTAAAGCTACATTGATTAAAGAGCAAGTAAACATTAAATACATACAAAAAAATAACAACTTTGAAATGGAACAGGGGACTTTAAAGGTGCCTAAAAAATAAACAGCTATTTCATATAATATGAAAAAAATAACACATTTTATTAAAGTGGAGTTCCTACCAAAAAAATAAATATTAAAAGTCAGAAGCTACAAATACTGCAGCTGCTGACTTTTAATAATCGGACACTTATCTGTCCCAGGGTCCAGCGATGAGGGGGAACAAAGCCCCGCTCGTCTCCCCCTCCTCTCCGCGGCGCCGGCATTGTCACTGAGGGCGCCTGGCTGTGGCTTTACAGCCAGGCACGTACTGCGCATGCGCGAGCCACACTGCGCACTGTGACTGGCCGGGAAATTATCTGTGACGTGTCCCAGATGATTGCCGAGAGGGAGGGGGGAGAGGTGAACTTCCTTACAGGAGGAAGTGGGAGCTGGAACCCTCTAAAAAGAGGGTATCCGCTCCCCCCCAAAAAAAATTACATGCCAAATGTGGCATGTCAAGCGGTCACCTTCCCGTAAAGCAGAAGTTCCATTGTTGGGTGCAACTCCGCTTTAAATACATTTGTTAAAAAAGATATAACAATCTTCTAGATAAACAAATATAGATATGATCAGACCAAAATATCGATACATCTACTGTACAAAACCGTATTTCTCTTTTTACGTACTACATAGTGATTGTAAAGCTACATTGATTAAAGAGCGAGTAAACATTAAACACATACACTGTATATATATATATATATATATATATATATATATATATATTGCAGCTACTTTTATTACATTTGGAGATGTTGAATTCTGATGACGACAACAGTGGACAATTCATGTGCCATATTTCTTGGCATGGTTGCTTGTAGTCCCCATTGGCATAGTGTGAAACAGGGTGATATTGCAAGAGAGCAGTTGAGAGCCAGGGGCAGGGTACTGTCACCCTATATCTACAAGTGCTTGATTAGGGACGTTTATGGCAGATTCCCCAGCTAATATTAAAAAAAAAACGACAGATTCAAAAACATAAAAATGACTTTTGAAATTACAATAAAGCCTGACTCTGGGCTCTGGATTCCCTCCCCCTTTATTTTCTTAGCTGTGGTCACTTAGCCTGCTGTTGGTGAGGCTTACGGATGAGCCGAACACCCCCCCCCCCCCCCGGTACGGTTCGCATCCAGAACAAGCGAACAGGCAAAAAATTTGTTCTAACATGCGAACACCGTTAAAGTCTATGGGACACGAACATGAAAAATCAAAAGTGCTAATTTTAAAGGTTAATATGCAAGTTATTATCATAAAAAGTTTTTGGGGACCCGGGTCCTTTCCCCTAGGGGACATGTTTCAATGCAAAAAACTGACGTTTTTTCGGGAGCAGTGATTTTATTAATGCTTAAAGTGAAACAATAAAAGTGAAATATTCCTTAAAATTTCGTACCTGGGGGGTGTCTATAGTATGCCTGTAAAGTAGCACATGTTTCCCGTGCTTAGAAAAGTCCCTGCACAAGATGTAATTTCTGAAGGAAAAAAAGTAATTTAAAACTGATCGCGGCTATAATGAATTGTCAGGTCCTGGCAATACAGATAAAAGTCATTGAAAAAAACAGCATGGGTTCCCCCCCAGTCCATTACCAGGCCCTCTGGGTCTGGTATGAATATTAAGGGGAACCCCAAACCAAAAAAAAAAAAAGCGTGGGGTCCCCCCAAATTCCATTACCAGGCCCTTCAGGTCTGGTATGGACATTAAGGGGAACCCTGCACCATTTTGTTTTTAAAAATGGCATAGGGGTCCCCCTAAAAATCCATACCAGACCCTTTAGGTCTGGTATGGATTTTAAGGGGAACCCCGCACCAAAATTAAAAACAAATGGCATTGGGTTCACCCAAAAATCCATACCAGACCCTTATCCGAGCACACAACCTGGTAGGCCGCAGGAAAAGAGGGGGGACGAGATAGTGCCCCCCCCTGAACCGTACCAGGCCACATGCCCTCAACATGGGGAGGATGTCCCCATGTTGATGGGGACAAGGGCCTCATCCCCACAACCCTTGCCCGGTGGTTGTGGGGGTCTGCGGACGGGGGGCTTATCGGAATCTGGAAGCCACGTTTGTGCTGAAACATGTAGAGGCAACCATTCTTTTGTATTATGACCATTGGGCTACTTATTGCCCTAATTGTATAAGTCGTTTTATACTGTTTATGTATTATACATTTTCTATTCTTTGTATAATTGATTTTTGATTTCTTGCACCTTAAAACTCCACTCCTTGCCCCTTGGGGCTTATATATTTTCTTGTTAAACTTCATAGGAGGTGGTGCGCTTAGTGAAATCTCTGGGCTTCATTAATAATTTGATATACCCTTTATTTTCTTCCTCCCCATGCCCCACAATTCAAAAATAAAAACTGTATACCCTTTTCCAGGTACCTCTGGTGCACTTGGATGATGTCATTCATCCTCTTCATCCTCTTCTTGGCAAATTATAGATTCTGAAGCATTGTCCTGTGGGAGGGCAGGGTCTTGACACCCTGGGGACACAAGAACTGAGTTGAATGACGTTGAGTGTCATTCAACCCAGAAGATCAAACCTGGATTGCTGACCAGGTGAGTCCAGAAATAAGGTGAGTGTATCAGCTGGAGCTGCTCTTTTGTTTGTACAAGAGGCTGGGGAATAAAAAAATTACTTCTACACCCAAGCTGAAGTTGAGCTTTAACATGGTAAAGCTTACTGTATGTTAGTAATTGGGTTTACATATACTTGAATGGGAGTGCTGTTTATAGATTTAAAATCTCTTTTGCCAGGTTTCAGCAGACTCACTCAGTGGAAGTTTCCTTTGCATGCTTTTACAGTTTCTAGAACGTGAGCCTAATGAAAAATAAGAGGCATATGTGGTTTATTTGAATAAATGCCAAAAAAAAGAACCTACTTACCCTGAATAGCAGTAGTTTTAAATGGCATTTCAAAACCATCAGTTTCTTTATATCAACACATAGCTTCTCCTGCAGAATTCTTTGCAATATTTGTTAAGAATATGTCCAAAAATGTAACCATTTATCTTACAAAAAAAAATGGTTGACCTGACATTTTCTAAACATTTCTTTGCATAGATCCCCAACACTCAGCTTCATCCTTCATGATCTAACTTTCTATTTTTATCGCCTCTCAGACAATTTCAAATTGATTACTGGAAGTGCTTCTTTCATGGCCGTGTGAAAACAACCATTCACGATTCATCAGCAAACACTTGAGATATATCATTAACATGCGATTGCTGTCTGTAACACATTTATTAGGAAACTCCTATAATAAATGAATAGGTGTTGGCCTAGTTATGAAAACAGCCTCACGTGTTTGCTTCTATCAGCAGTTAAAGTAATATTAAACCCTCAACATTAAAAATAACTTATTGCAAAAATATTAACTGTGTGTTCAAATTGACTTATCATTGATCTTCTTATCATTTAACCTTTTTTTTATCTTAGTCAAACGCCCCCTTAGAGCTGGTTCACACCAGGGCGGCGCGACGCGGCACGACTTGTGGGGGCGACCTCGGCGGCGCGATCTCAAGATGACTTGAGACGCCTGCCGAGGCGATTTGCATAAGACTTCTGTATAGAAGTCAATGCAGGTCGCCTTGGGTCGCCCCCAAAAGTAGTACAGGAACCTTTTTCTAAGTCGGAGCGACCTGAGTCGCTCTTACTTAGACCGGTTCCATTGAAAAGCGTGGGACGCGACTTGTCAGTCGCCCTGGTGTGAACCGGCTTTTAGCCGGTATTGCGCTTCCTACAACTTATGGCTGGGGAGGGTGCATTCAATTACTCCCAGAGGAACCGACCACAGGGAGCATTAGCATACTGTATGAATATTCTTATTTTCTTATCTTTTTTTTCTTTTTTGATTGGGTAAAGCTTTGCCCAATCAGGGCACAGTAAAAGCTGGTTGTTAAAGCAGACCTTCTGTAATTTTTCAACTTTCCATCTATTAAATCTTCTGCCCTAGTTGTTTTAACTGTGGATAGGATGTTTTTTTCTGCCAGTATATACCTTATACAGCCCACTTCCGGTTTCTTGTCTGGTAAAAAGCTTAGGCTCATGACATCATGCACAACTCTCTCAATCTCGTGAGAGTTTGCCAGGAAGGGAGGGGAGATGAGTCATAAGAGGGCCAATGAGAGCTGCAGGGCTGCAGAGCTGGAGTTGTGCCTCTGTGTGTCTGTGCAAATCCAGGAAGTGAACAGGCAGCAGCTTCAGCTGCCCACAGTTAAAATGGCTGCAGCCAGACTTATTGTGGGGAGATTAATGCAGCATATTTGGCAAGTACAGAATCGCAATATATATAAAATAATATGCAAAGTGGTTGGGGGGAAGCTTCAGAATGGCAAAGATGTTTTTATTACAAATTATGTGAGCAGACTGCAGTTCCATTCAAGGAGTGGGGCCGGTAAGCCGACCACGGTGTCCTTAAAGGGGTTGTAATCCTCCGCGTTTTTTTCATCCTAATGCATCCTATGCATTAAGGTGAAAAAACACCTTGCACTGTCCGGCCCCCCAGCCCCCCCATTTTACTTACCTAAGCTCCGAATTTCCGTGAGCGCAATCCTGCGTCGCTCTCTCCACGTGTTCTCGGCTCTTCATTGGATAGATTGATAGCAGCGCAGCCATTGGCTTCCGCTGCTGTCAAGCAAATCCAATGACGCAGGCTCCGGGGGGCGGGGCCGAGTCATACACTTGGCGTCTATGGACACCGAGTGTATGCCTCGGGAGCGCGCCCGCAAGGTAACCCTCTCAGGAGAGAGCTTCCCAGAGGGGGTTATCTAATGCGGGGAGGAGCTGCGAAAGCCGCTGTGGGACTCCAGAACAGGTGGATCGGGGCCAGTCTGTGCAAAACGAACTGCACAGTGGAGGTAAGAATGACATGTTTGTTATTTTTTTTTAAAAACTGAACCTTTAATATTACTTTAACAACTGATGAGTCACCAGCTGTCAATAGGCTTCCCTGCTGACAGCTGGATAAAAAAAAAACATTTGCCAGTAAAAAAAAGTTCCATGCCAGACCCTTCGGTGTTCGCCCCATCTCTATTTCTAAATAATAACCCTTTGTTAAATCTAGTTTACAACTGGTAATGAGATCTGTCAGCACAGCACAAACAGGCTTAATTACACAGCTCCTCAGTTCCCCCCAATAATCAACTAAAATCAACGAAATAGGATTTTTTATTTTTTATTTTTTTTGCTGGAGTTTCCAGAAAATTGAAAATGGGAGTTTCACCTCAAGGGACCAATTTGTTGCCAACACCCCAAAATTAGATTATGGAAAACAAAATACCCCCCACAGAGGTGTGGGGCTTTTAAGGCCGAGTTTCCAGAAAAGAGCATCTAAAAAGCTGCAATTTTTAAGGTTGCTTTATGCAAATCAAAATATGTAAGAAATATAAAGTAGTCGTCGTCCTAATTTGACTGCAAAAGTAGAAATACGCTTCAAGTCTCCACTGTTACATTACAGAGAATAAAAAGAAAAGTTAGTTTAACCACTTCAGCCCCGGACCATTTTGGCTGGTTAAAGACCAGGCCCCTTTTTGCGATTCGGCACTGCGTAGATTTAACTGACAATTGCGCGGTCGTGCGACGTGGCTCCCAAACAAAATTTACATCCTTTTTTCCCCACAAATAGAGCTTTCTTTTGGTGGTATTTGATCACCTCTGCGGTTTTTATTTTTTGTGCTATAAACAAAAATAAAGCGTCAATTTTGAAAAAAAATACATATTTTTTACTTTTTGCTCTAATAAATACCCCCAAAAAATATATAATAATTTTTTCCTCAGTTTAGGCCGATACGTATTCTTCTACATATTTTTGGTAAAAAAAATCGCAATAAGCATTTATTGATTGGTTTGCACAAAAGTTATAGTATCTGCAAAATAGGAGATAGTTTTATGGCATTTTTATTAATAACTTTTTTTACTAGTTATGGAGGCGATCAGCGATTTTTTTCATGACTGCGACATTATGTCGGACACATCGGACACTTTTGACACATTTTTGGGACCATTGTCATTTTTACAGCGATCAGTTCTATAAAAATGCACTGTTACTGTGAAAATGACACTGGCAGTGAAGGGGTTAACCTCTAGGTGGCGCTGTAGGGGTTAAGTGTGACCTAATGAGTGATTCTAACTGAAGGGGGACGTGGCTTGGTGCGTGACGTCACTGATCGTCATTCCCTATGACAGGGAACAGACGATCAGTGACACTGCCACTAGGAAAAACGGGGAAAGGTTTGTTTACACTTACCTCTCCCCGTTCTTCAGCTCTGTGACCCGATCGCTGGACACCGGCGGCGATTGGGTCCGCGGGTCCCGGGTGCACGGTCACGGAGCATCGGACCGGGTCGGCGGCGGCACGCGCGCGACCCACAGACAGGTTCTTAAAGGGGACGTACCTGTACGCCCTTGTGCCTGTCCATGCCATTTTGTCGACGTATATCGTCGTGCGGCGGTCCTTAAGTGGTTAAGTAAAGTGAGAAGTTTGTTTCAACAAAAACTCAGCAGCAACGGCGCCGACTACTAACGTGACACGCGTTTCAGCTCCAGGAGAGGAAGCCGTGCAATTGTAATGGGTATTCATAGCCATCACGTTTCAAAACTAGGTAGTTTTGGAAATTAAATGTCTTTCAGTGACTGAAAAAGAGGACATTGAAATGGCTTTATAAGTAAGCACTCTTCTATAAATATGGGAAATTGTAATACAGATGTGCACAAAATAATGTAGATGCAATCAAGAGAGATTACATTTCTGGAAAGTGCATGATGCTTTTGTGCTATTGAAACCTCCGATTACAAGCTGCCTCTATGTTCACTCAATCTTCAAATGGCTTGTAGGAAAATTCTGATAGAACACAAAATGGTCTGATGTAACGCTATGTACGGCTGGCTTGATTATATGAAATTGCTGCCTAAACCAGCCACAAATGTGTACTTATTAGATGGATTTTTTAGAACATAGATACAGAACAATCAATTTCGCAATGCAGTTCATTATTTGTGAGCCTTTGATACTGGAGTTATAAGGGCAGAATTTTACTTTATTTTACCAGGATAAAATGAATTCTGTTCTATGAAGACACCGTTTAATATGTTGTCAATGGCTCAACGTGCTGTATTTTTACCATTGGTGTGGTGGAGCCTATTGCATTAGGGAGAGACCCCCAGAGCACAAACGCACATGCATGTATCAGCAGGGCAGTGGATGGTGTCAGTAGTTTTTTATTTTTATAATTTTTTTACAATTTTATTTCATTTTTATTAATTTTTTTCTATAATATTATTCTTTTTTGGTTTACGAACTTTTTTAATTGGGTACAAAAAAGTGGTACAAAACGTGATATCATAGGTCAAGAAAAATGCATTATATAATACAGTAAAACCTTGGATTGCGAGCGAGATTTTCAAGGAACATGCTTGTAATCCAAAGCACTTGTATATCAAAGCAAATTTCCCCATAAGAAATAATGGAAACTCAGAGGATTCGTTCCACAACCATTTATTCATAAGTCCTTCAGTTTATAGTCTATATAAAAAGATTATAGCAATATGATAGGTTGTGTAACCATAAAATGTCCATCCACAAATGGAAGCCTCCACAAGGGGAAAATCTAGCAGGAGCTACAGAGTATAAAAGAGAAGAGAGGTGCCTCTAAGTGTAGCAATATAGTTACATTTAATGAAGGTACAACATTTAGCAACTGTCATGGTTGATGATTAAAACAGGCATGTCTAAGTATGCAGGGATCCGGGGGAAAGCTGTCCACATAGACAATCCTCCGCACCGCCGGCTCTCACCACTGTCAGTCTGCAATGGTGACCGGGAAGACTACCCTGCAGTAGAGCGTTCTGAAAGCGAGGCTTGACGCGCTCGTGGAGCTCAGCGTGGAAGGGACGACATTGATGGGGGTCGAGGAGGATGGTCTATGTGGACAGCTTTACCCCGGATGCCTGCATACTTAGATGTGCCTCTTTTAATCATCAACCATGTGAGTTGCTAAATGTTGTACCTTCATTAAATGTAACCATATTGCTACACTTAGAGGCGCCTCTCTTCTCTTTTATACTCAGTTGTGACATGACGCTACTTGTATATCAAGACATCGCTTGTATATCAAGTCACAATTCATTAAAAAATTTTGCTTGTCTTGCAAAACACTCTCAAACCAAGTTATTCTCAAACCAAGGTTTTACTGTATTTACTAGTAAGGAAAATGATGTTAATGTATACAGTAGAATAGACGATAGAAGTACATTGCTATGATTAACTAACAAACAAACAATAGTACTGCACCAATGGCTGCATGGGATGATTAGGGTGTGCCCAGGCACACCTATCACACCCTGTGCACAGGCCTATGAGTTTTACATTTTTTGTACTTCTTTTTGTTGCATATGTGCCAAGCATTCTTAATTTTCTCACTACACTTAATGACATTTCCTTCCCCCTTTCTCATTCCTTGGGACCCAATTTCAAACTTTAATACCACTATTCCAATCACTCCCAGAGAACCAAGAAAAAAGCTAAATTCCAAGTTATAGGACACATAGACCCTCTCCCATCTATTTTTCATGAGGAAATGCACAAAGTTTAAGCAAGCTACAGTATTACGAGATTTAAGGATTGGCAATTAAGGGGTGCACTACTATGAATGTGCAGGGGACCCAAACCCTCAAAATTGTACCCATTTCTTATAACTCACTTGCAGATAACATCTCAGCTCTATTGTAAAGTAAAGAACATTCTTGTGCTCAGCTCCAAACTAGATAATATAGTGGACTGCTGCAGCTCCTGCAACCCAGACACTGGTCCAATAACCAATCTAAACTAAAAAAGGTGTGCTGTCCCTTAAAGGGTATGAATTCACGAATAGGTGCAATAAAGCAAATACAGTCAGGTCCATAAATATTGGGACATTGATTTGACACAATTTGAATCTTTTTGGCTCTATACACCACCACAATGGATTTGAAATTAAACGAACAAGATGTGCTTTAACTGCAGACTTTCAGCTTTAATTTGAGGGTATTTACATCCAAATCAGGTGAACGGTGTAGGAATAACAACAGTTTGTATATGTGCCTCCCACTTTTTAAGGGACCAAAAGTAATGGGACAGATTAACAATCATAAATCAAACTTTCACTTTTTAATATTTGGTTGCAAATCCTTTGCAGTCAATTACAGCCTGAAGTCTGGAACGCGATGACATCACCAGACGCAGGGTTTCCTCCCTGGTTATGCTCTCCCAGGCCTCTACTGCAACCGTCTTCAGTTCCTGCTTGTTCTTGGGGCATTTTCCCTTCAGTTTTGTCTTCAGCAAGTGAAATGCACGCTCAATCCGATTCAGGTCAGGTGATTGACTTGGCCATTGCATAACATTCCACTTCTTTCGCTTAAAAAACTCTTTGGTTGCTTTCGCAGTATGCTTTGGGTCATTGTCCATCTGCACTGTGAAGTGCCGTCCAATGAGTTCTGAAGCATTTGGCTGAATATGAGCAGATAATAATATTGCCCGAAACACTTCAGAATTCATCCTGCTGCTTTTGTCAGCAGTCACATCATCAATAAATACAATAAACCAGTTCCATTGGCAGCCATCCATGCCCACGCCATGACACTACCACCACCATGCTTCACCGATCAATAATATTGCGATTTTTTTTACCAAAAATATGTAGAAGAATACGTATCGGCCTAAACTGAGGGAAATTTTTTTTTTTGGTATATTTTTTGGGGAAATTTATTATAGCAAAAAAGTTAAAAATATTGTTTTTTTTTTAAATTGTCGCTCTATTCTTGTTTATAGCGCAAAAAATTAAAACCGCAGAGGTGATGAAATACCACCAAAAGAAAGCTCTATTTGTGGGAAAAAAATGACATAAATTTTGTTTGGGAGCCACGTCAGTTAAAGCGACGCAGTGCCGAATCGCAAAAAGTGGCCCAGTCTTTGACCAGCAAAATGGTCCGGGGCTTAAGTGGTTAAAAGGACAGTGTCAAAATAAAAAGTAAAAGAAAAAAGAAAGAAAAGAAAAAAATGTTTAAAGCGCCCCGTACCGACGAGCTTGCGCGCAGAAGCGAACACATACGTGAGTAGCACCTGCATATTAAAGTGGTGTTCAAACCACACGTGTGAGGTATCACCGCGATCGGTAGAGCAAGAGAAATAATTCTAGCCCTAGAACTCCTCTGGAACTCAAAACTGGTAACCGGTAGAAATTTTTAAACATCGCCTACAGTATGTAGGTTTTTAAGTGTAAAAGTTTGTCCTCATTCCACGAGCGGGCGCAATTTTGAAGCGTGACATGTTGGGTATCAATTTTCTTGGCGGAAAATTATCTTTCACAATATATATTAAAAAAAAGGGCTATCTTTACTGTTTTAATTCAAAAAAGTGTATTTTTTCCCAAAAAAGTGCGCTTGTAAGACCGCTGCGTAAATACGGTGTGACAGAAAATATTGCAACGACCACTATTTTATTCTCTAGGGTGTTAGAAAAAAAATATATAATGTTTGGGGATTTTAAGTAATTTTCTAGCAAAAAAAAAAAGATTTTAACTTGTAAACAACAAGTGTCAAAAAGATGCTCGGTCCTTAAGTGGTTAAAGATATAAAGTCCACCACAAAAGTCCTCTAATTTATTACAAAGCCCATGTGCAATTTATGGTGAATAAAGTGCTCAGTGCTGCAAAAGTTCCATTTGACAGTGCTTTAGTGCTCAAACGTGCTCCTTTAGGAAAAAAACTTACCAAAAAGAACTGATCCCAAATTACAGGGATGAAGATTTCACAAACTCCATCTCCAGGCAAGAAGCTCCCACTGTCAACAAATTCCTGATGGTGTATTTCATCATTAGACTGCAATAGACTATAAGAACCAGACATTTTGGCATCAGGGACAGCCAAAGTATCTTGATTAAAAAAGTGAGTTACACTAATGCCGCGTACACACGACCATTTTTCTCGTCTGAAAAAATAAAAAATTTTCTCTTTGACGAGAAAAACGACCACGTGCGGGCTTTTGGTAATTTTTCCCAACGAGAAAAACGGCAAGAATCACGACGAGAAAAATTAGAACATGCTCTAATTTTTCTCGTCGTGATTCACGGCATTTTTTTCCGCTGCAGTTTTCCCATAGGGAAGCACTGCCAGGGAGCCTACACACGGTCGGTTTTCTCGACCAAGAGGAAAAATGTTGTGAAAAACGGCCGTGTGTAGGGGAACAAGCCGTTTTTCGTTTTTCCCATCGATTTTCTCGACGGTGTTTTCACTGTCGAGAAAATCGATCGTGTGTACACGGCATTACAGTGTTTAAAGGGCATCAATATAAAAAACATGCCGACCGCAATGTCTCCCGTCCCATCCGCACATGATGACGTCATACACACTCTTCAGGTCTATTACCTTCACTCAAAAGCCCCACCTCTTATAACCCTTCTTTTACTTGTTGACAGTTTATGTTATATAACCAAAGATCATGAAAGGACAGATTAGGGAATGGATATGGATGGGTAAGTCTTATGGTGTTTCTTATGGTGGCCTCTTAAAACTTGTGCATATTTAGCCAGTGGTGAGCCACGGAGGGTCAGAATCTAAGGTGAAGTAGGAAGGGCATTGTGGGGCCATCGGTGAAGTCACATTTGCACTCTGTAGCCTCGTACACACGGCCGAAAATCTCGTCAAGAAAAAACACGTTGTTTTTCTTGACGAGATTCTTGGACAAGAAACTTGTCCCGGCCGAGTGTACACACGATCCATTCAAAGAACCCGCTCGTCACATTCGATGCCGTCGCCGCCATCTTGCTACACCCTATCTATGCCTAGGAAGCTACCGCGCATGCATCAAAGTCATTTTGAGCATGCGCGGGCTTCCCGGAGGACAGGTAAGTGTACACACACACAATTTTCTCATCGAGACACAGGCTGACGAGAATCTCGACGAGAAAATAGAGAGTAGGTTCTCTATATTTCTCGTCGAGATTCTTGTCGGTTTTCTTGACGAGAAACCATACACACGAACGATTTTCTCGGCAAGAAAGCTATCTCGGCAGTTTTCTTGTCGTTTCTTGCCGAGAAACTCGTGGGTACGAGGCTTGTGTCTCAGCTTAGGTGCTCCATTGTGGTTGGATAATAAATGCAGGGATGACTGCCTTTTGGTGACTAAAGGGGTTTAACAGCAAGTTTACATGCACATTACCTGACTTTTGCAGTTAGACAATGAATCTGTTTTGTCTGTTCTAGCAGTCAAATAACGGCAGTACAGAGTATAGAAATTATTGATAACATTGGTAAAGCTTTGCAGAACCTAAAAACCTAACAATTACACAAATCTATAAAACTAAACCTCTTTCAGAATCTTTAAATCGACAACTTTAAAACAATATGAAGTTTTAGCTTAGAGATGCATGCTTAACGCTTAACAAGCTGCAATGGACAATATTAGTGCTGTAGTCTAAAATGGAGAAAGCGACAATGTAAAATTAAACATGTCAAGGCCGAGCAAATAATTTAAAGCATATGATGAAAAACTGGATGAACCAAAGAAATGTTAACATTGAAAAAACCTGAAAATAGCCAAGATTAAGGCTCGGTTCACTGCAACCTGCGACTTTGCCAGGCGACTTCCTGGTGATTCGGTGGCGACTTTAAAGCAACTTGAGTACTACTTTGATGCAACTTTTAGGGAATGCCTGGGTAATCTTACTGTAATGTCGATCCAAATCACATCAATATAGATGAGGATCTGACTTGGGGGAGGCTTCCATTAAAGTCTATGGGTACCCCCTCTAACTGCCCCGAATGGTTGGGGAGGCCAGAGACGGAACCCTTTCCCACTCCCTTCCCTCCTGCCCCACCCACCCCCTCCACTCCCCATCTCCTCTCCCCTCTCCCTCCTACCCATCCACAAGATTCAGTAAATGTACAGCCACAAGCTTGGTTCTAGCCCACGCTCCTCACAATCTGACATTCTCAACGACATGAAACTGAATGACTTTTCCTTCCCTACCACTATACACCTACCGGTTCTCCATACCCCCATAGGACCTTACACCGCAATAACATTTCTCGCCCTAGTCATTCTTAACTTATTTGCAGTTTCAGTCTCCATTGGTGTTATCAGATGATGACTAGATCCCACACTTATACTATAGCACGAGTATTCCCCCTTATCCGTCCAAGCTCAAAAGCAAGAATCTGGTCACCCTGCTTTATCTATTTCTAAGTTGAAATGTTTATATTTCTTGTACAACGTTCGTTTTGTGGTTGTAATAATCCTGCACTGCAATACTACTGTCCAAGATATTTGTAAATGCTTATTACTTCTCAATAAAATTATAAGAAATAAAAAAAAAAGTCTATGGCCACAAGTCGGATAGAAGTCGCCTTGAAGTAGTACAGAAACCTTTTCTAAAGTCGGAGCGACTTCAGTAGTACTAATTAAGACAGCTCTCATTGGCTAACATGGGATTTCACATCAGAGAACAATGAGGTGGCCACTAAAAGTCGCACATCTAGGTGTCCTGGAGTGGAGAGTAGAATGGCAACCTCAGCCTGGACTCCAACCAGGCCACGCCCCCAACGTGTTTCACTCCGCATCCGGAGCTTAGTCATGGGGATCATCGAATTTCACATGTCAGGTCAGATCGCAAATCGCGGCAGTGTGCACCGAGCCGTAAACTACAAACACTTCTTCCCCTCCTAATCTCAATTACAGTGGGATGAGGTGTTTACAGAAGATGGCTGGGAAAGCTAATAACAAAATGTAGGGTTTTGGTTTAGTGCACAGGATATTGCAGGGACTCGGGGCAGGATCCATAGGTATTCACATAAAATTTACCTAGTCTGAAAAAAACTCTATTGAAGACCACATCCAAAATATATTCACTTTTCTTCTTGAGTTTTGATATACTTTAACCCCTTCGCGCCGACAGAACGTATACAGTATATGCGGCCCCACTGGACTGGGCTTTTTTCTGTGGGTTTGCATATATATACACGTATGTCTTTATGCTGGGAAAGTGCCACACAACGCTCTCCTAGCACAGAGACCAGGGTCTTAGCAGGAGCCCCGGGTCCCTACTAACTATCGGGTCCTGCACTATTGCTTTTGGGCTGTACTATGGGTACAAACAAACAATAACATACACAAATGTGGTATTGCTGTGATCATTGGGAGCAGGAGAATTTATTTTGGGTTGTCCTTTTGGTAGTAGGTTATGGTAGTAACAAGAACTATACAGCTAAATAAAATAAAAAAGATTTTTCTTACTATTTTGGGGCAGTTTTTCTTTGATAACAAAAAATAAATAAAAAATCAGAGGATATCCATTATCATTTACCACCAAATAAAAAGCCCAATTTGTTCTGAAAAAAACAAGGTATTATGCACCTGGATGCAAAAAGTAGTTGTGATGATATGTATGGTTTTACTAACACATGTCCAAGTTGCAAAATTGTTCTTAGGCATTAACATTTGTTTTACCCTTAGGGGCGAAGGGGTTTAAGTAATGTATTGTAAATAAACATATTGTAATGAATCTGTGCTGTGATAACGTGTGGCCGCTGGCAAACACAGTTTGATATACCCAAACCTAAACATTTACAATATCATGAAATGATGCAGCGCTGCATCATTTCATTATATAATGTGCTGTAAATAAATCAACTATTTTGATTCCTGTAAGCTTTGGTAACCCAAAAGTTCAGCAGAAACCAGCCGATTTTGATCCGTCTATAGACAGAATCCATCAATTAACTACAGTACAACCAGCCTGTTGGATTTTTTCCACCCAATTACTGCCGGCTACTATAGCTGCCGACAGAGATCATTGTATTTTGCTTGTGGAGAAGACTCCTCACTCTCCCAACTGGCAGAACACAATAGCACTGTGGGAAGGATTCAGTCAGTGTTGATGGGGGAATCAAGCAATTTTCTTTCCTTTAGTTGAAAGAAAGTGAAGTTCCTGTAGTTGAAGGAAAGAAGATTGCATAATATAAGGGCTGCTTAACTTCTTATACAAGGTGGTATCAAAAGGTTTTGAGACGAGTTTTGTAACACGCCAATAGATGGCAGCACAGGGCTGCATGCACCGTCACAGGGAGCACGACCTTCATTAGTCAGTGTGCCAAAACACATCGTCCTGTGTACATCGGGAGCTGTGCAACTGGTGCTATTCTGACCACGTGGGTTACAACGTCTATTTCATCATGGACAGCAAGTTAGAACAAAGAGCAAATTTGAAATTCTGCATTAAAAAAAAAAATCAGTGGCACGTGAAATTGTTTTTCGACGGTCATCATGTACAGTATAAGTTGCTGAATGGTTTCAACATTTTCGGGGGTTGAGCGCGCTGAAGGTCTTCTTGATCTCTCGTCTTCCAGTGATGTTCTTCCACTCTTGAAGCCACTCAAAACATCTTGAACGCCTCATTGCAGCACTGCCGTAAACATCCTGAATCATGTCAAATGTCTCTGTGGCAGATTTGCCCAGTTTCACGCAGAATTTCACGTTTGCTCTTTGTCATAACTTGCTGTCTATGATGAAATAGGAGACGTGATAACACATGTGGTCAGAATAGCACCAGTTGCACAGCTCTTGATGTACACAGAACAATGTCTTTTGGCACACTGACTTATGAAGGTCGGTGGCCCCTGAGACGGTGTGTGCAGCCTTGTGCTGCCATCTGTTGTCGTGTTACAAAAATCATCTCAAAACTTTTTTAATACCACCTTCTATGCCTGTATTACTACAATAATGAGATCCCCTTATCATAGTTCCTGCTCGCCTCCAACCATTACAGATTCTCATTTTATTCTACATAATTTAAAATAAATCAAGAAAATGACCACAGCAGATATGCAGACTTGGTAACTTGAGTGCTAGGATGTCACCAACAAAGCCACCAAGAGATAGAAGAAACCTTCAGGTGGTATAACTCTCCAGCATCTACCAAAGTCTAGACTATTCGTTTAGGACGTACTGACCCTTTAAAAAAGTACTTGTGACAAAAAATTCTTCTAGCCTACTATTCTTGTAGCCTCCAGAAAACTTTAACCCATTTAATAAAATTAATATTACCAACCCACACACCAATAAAGCAATACGGTCATACACACTCATAGCCAAATGCACTTGGCAGAGGTCCAGGTCAATTTCCTTTGTCTTGCAATGTTTTGTGACAATTTAGCAAACTTGACAGGGATGGCAACAAATTTTGTGAAGAAAGCTTTTACACAATACGAACTGCAATACAAGATTCCAACAATCAATACGTCTCTTAATGTATTGTCTCTTGTTTCTGTCTATCTCTTTCCCGGGAACTCTCTATGTGAGCGTTAGACGTTTACAACTTTATTGATGGGAGTTAAATTGCAGATCTATGGCTTGCATAATTGAATGCGAAGAAACATTGTACTTCAGTGAAAATGGGGAGAATCTCAAATGAACTCCTGAAAGGTGTTCAAAAGAAATCCATAGAGCCATGCTGTGCAGAAAGTTTTATTACAACATAACTATTTATTAAAAAAGAAAATAATAAAAAAAAAAAAAAAAATTATTTTATTTTTCTCTGCTAACTTAGTGTCTTAGTATCTAGATGACACACACGAGAAAGTTGCAGGACATGAAGAATGACTGTACACAATGATTGCCCATTTCACCCATTAAAGTGGTTGTAGACCCCATTCACGAAATTTGACCTTGGCACATATATCTGTAGTGTTTACTTATCTCTCCCCAAAGCTCTAAGTGCTGTGTCTTTCTGCTGCTCCATTCCACTGTTAACAGCAGAATCAATTCTGACAAGTTCTCCAACACGCGAGATAACAGGAGCTGAAAATTTGTGTTGGGGGGGGGAAGCTTAGAGGAAGGGAGATAAGCAGAGAGCTTTTCTATTCATAATACAGCTCTGTATGTTCCTTTGTTTCTCTGCCTATGCAGAGAGGGGGGGGCACGCCTTTCCTCCAATCAGCTCTCACACAGTGTAAGCCCAGACTCCCCTGCATACAAAGATACGAAGAACATCAGTGTGCAATCTGAGTGAAGTATTTTAACAGATATATTGTGGTTAAAATACTATTGGCAACTTACATTGTGACAGTTAAAATCAGGCTCATCACATAGTAAGGCTTCCGATGGACAGTCTCACAACAGCAAGGAACCTCAGACCAAGACAGGAGTACTGGGTGGATGGATACACCTGCAGGACCAAGAGAACACACCGGGGTGCACCAAACTAAGTGCAACATTTATAATATTGAAAAATACTTTTAAATTAGCAGCTCTAATGGGAAGAAGAAATGTTACTTTTTGTATTTAATCCGTGAGCGGTCAGCTTATTCATATGGGATGGGAGCCTCAGTGGCGGAATTATAGGGGTTGCTGAGGTCACCATGACAACTGGGCCCCTTGCTGCAGGGGGCCCTTGAGGGCCCCCTGTACTCTTCGATAGGAGGAGCGGCAAGGGCGGCTGAGACGAGCTCCCCGATCGTCAGCCGAACTGTAATGGCACTGTGCGGGGAGCTCGTCACATTAACCTAAAGTGAAAGCACAGTGTGTGCTCTTTGTCTCCCCCTACAGTGCAGTACCCGGCAGAAAGAGGTAAGGTAAATGTCTGCCGTTTTTTTATAAGACTATCTATCTACTGTATGTGTGTTTGTGTGTGCGTGTATTGTGTGTGTGTGTGCATATGTATATGTGTGCATGTATGTATGTGTGTGTGCATATGTATATGTATGTGTGTGTGTGTGTGTGTGTGTGTTTGTGCATGTATGCATGTGTGTGTGCATATGTATGCATGTGTGTGTGCATATGTATGTATGTGAGTGTGCATGTATGTGTATGTGAATGTGTTTTCAGTGGCGGTGCGTCCATAAGGGCGCACAGGTGCCGCCCCCTCTCTCCGGCCACCCCCTCTATGACCAATGGATAGATTCAAGCATTGGATGAATCGATCCATGGCCACCGCTGCCACCCCCTATTCAGGTGTCCGGCCCCTTTTCGGGCACCGGGCACCTGAATTACAGAGCGGCGGGTTCTTTTTTTGAAGCACCTGCTTAGAGCCATAGGCTCTAATAGGCTTTAAAATAGGTGAACTGTGAGGGCCATGCTTGGCGCTCACAGTCCATCCAGGTGTGTTAGAAAAGCAACATAATATTCACTTTCCTAACACTGAACCGCCTCTCCACCAATCAGGTGCGCGGGTCTGTTACCTGTCACCTGATTGGCTGAAACGATAGGCGCGGCTATTGGACGCCTATCAGGAGGAGAGGACAGGAGATGAGGACGGCAGGAGACGCATGGAGGACCCCGGAGGGATTCTAAGTGGCAGCATTCGATGGCACAGTTGCGGAATTTTATGGCACACTGGCAGCATTTAGTGGGCACAGTGGCGGCATTTGATGGGCACAGTGGCGGCATTTGATGACACAGTGGCAGAGTTTGATGGGCACAGTGGCAGCATTTTATGGGCACAATGGTGGCATTTGATGGCACAGTGGCGGCATTTGATGGCACAGTGGTGGCATTTGATGGGCACAGTGGTGGCGTTTTACGGCACAGTGGCAGCAATTGATGGGCACAGTGGCTGCGTTTGATGGGCACAGTGGCAGCATTTGATGGCACAGTGGATGCAATTGATGTTTTTTTTTTTTTCAGAATTTTTCTGTTTGCTTGCGCCCCCCTAAAAATTTTGAACACCAGCCACCACTGGTTTATATGTGTGTTCATATGTGCATTTATATATATGTGTGTGTGTAAGTATATATACAGTATATGTGTGTTTATATATGTGTGTGTTTATGTATGCACTTTTAATCCTGACCCCCTATATGTGTACAATCAGAACCTATTTTTTTTATTATTTTTTTGCTTGTTCATAGCACCAGCAAAAAAATGCTGTTCCTCCAAAAAGCGATCCATGCTCAGATCGCTTTTTAGAGGCATTTGACAGCCGGTAAAGAGGCAATATGTTTTAACCCCTTAAATGCATCATCACTATGCTGCAATTGCATGCAATGCACACAGTTGCAGAGTGGTTGCAGTGTAGCCCCATTCCCCTAGGGGTATACTTCAAGGGTGCCCTGACTGGAAAAAGATTGAGAAACACTGACATAGAGGAACCGATCTCTCCATTTTCCTCCTGCAGCTGCTGAATGCCTGGGGGAGGGAGAGGAGGAGAAGCTGGGGGAAATGGAGAAATCAGTACCTTTATATGCAGCCACCCACTTGCGACCGTGCCCTGTTGTTCCGCCACCGGGCTCGGAGAAAAGTGCCTTGTCCGGGGGTCAGGGGAGCCATTTATGGTTTCTTGCATCGGGGCCCTGAAGGTTCTAGTTACGCCACTGGGGAGCCTCTTCCTACAACTTGCAGCCTGAAAAGTCTGGACATCAGGCTGGATGACAGCTTAGATGAGGAAGTGGAAACCAACAAGATGGTGGAGAGCTTCTTGTGGGATGCAGAGTAGACCGGATGTGATGTCATCTGGATGCCAGGGGCGGAGCTATGCATTTCAAGGCCACCCAAGCCTCTTTCTCAAGCTAACCTTGGGCTAGCTTCCTCATCTAAGCTGTCATCCAGCCTAACGTTCAGACTTAACAGTCTAAAAAGTTGTAGGAAGGGTCTCCCCTGTTGTTGAGACCTGAGACTGTTCTTAGGAAGACCTTACTATGTGAAGAGGCAGATTTTACCTGTCATAATGTGAGTTGCCATTTGTCTTTTCATCACAATAAATCTGTTAACATACTAAACTCAGACTACATACTGCTGTTCTTCTTATCTGTTTGCCTAGAGATACTTCAATCTCTTCAGAGGTGCTAACAACACAAAAATAAGACACTTACTCAGCGCTAACCTTGTCCAAGCTACCTTGATTTAACACAGATGAAGCAGGGAATATATTCCCAACATATACACTAAAATAGGATAATGTATTCCCAGAGGTTAGGATAACCATAGTATAAAAAGTCACTGGCTAACACACAGGGCTCATGCGAGGCTGCCTTCTCGGTTGGGGCTGGGAATCTAATAACTGAAACAGAAAAGGGGAAGGAAAGAATGGCGCCAAGTAGGGACTGCTGTAGCACAATTTATTATAAAAAAGTTGAAACAAACAACTGAATGAAGTCACAATGGCTCATTTTTTGAATATGTTCAGGTGTTTTTAAATAGCCTTGCATGATTTAAATGTAATTTTTGTATGTGTGTGCTGTAATCTATTTTGTACTGTTTGTTGGTCTTATAGCAGCACCATCTTGAATGTAAACGCATTTTAGGGTGTGCCCCCCAAGTATGATTTTGTATGTATATTGTATGGACTCTGACCAGGTTCCTTGGGCCGGAGCACCACCCCCCCCCTCATTACCTCTTATTAATGTCCACCAGTTCATAGGAGGAGTACCTTCAGTTCTCCCATAAAGAGGATTGTATCTCTCATGGGTGAGACGCAGGATCTTTCATTCTATTACTAGTGTAGGACCCACTGATAATGGGGTACTTTGACGCAGTAAGTGGGGTTAGCACTATGTGACCATATAGTGTTACCAAATCCCCATATTTTTTGAATATGTTCAGGTGTTTTTAAATAGCCTTGCAGGATTTAAATGTCATTTTTGTATGTGTCCGCTGTAATCTATTTTGTACAATGGTTAATGGGGTGGCAGGCGATGGAATATGAGGAATGTGCTCTCATTGGTAGTCCAAGGGAAGCTGTTGCCGACATTCTGGGGAGAGGTCCAGCAGTCCAGGGAGAGGTGATGCCGGAGAAGCAGGGGACAGCTGGAACAGTGGATCTGGAGCTACGATGGATTCCATGGTGAGAGAGCCGTCAGCCTCTGGAAATGACCTATCAGCCCGACGATCAGTGTAGCCAATAGGGCCAAGTTTTGGAGGCAAGCCATGCCTCCTTCATCAGCTGGAGGCTGACAGGTCGTTTCTAGAGGCTGACGGCTCTGTCCCCGTGGTGTCCATCATAGCTCCGGGTCCACAATTCCAGCGGTCCCCTGCTGCTCCGGCATCAGCTCTCCCTGGGTTGTCGGACCTCTTCCCGGAGTGTCTGCAAAAGTTTCCCTTGGACTACCCTTAAGAACACATTCCTCATAGTCCATCGCCTGTCACCCATTACCCATTATTAGTTCATTCAGTTGTTTGTTTTTTTATAATAAATTGTGCTACACCAGTGCCTACCTGGCGCCTCTCTTTCCTTGAGATCAGCGGAAAGTTATCCTGAACACTCCAATTGGACTTAAATAGATAAATAGCCCATCTACCATTTAAGTTTGAGATGGTGCTTCAAAGGGGAATAAAAATAAAAAAAACCTCTCAAAACATCCGCCATGTGCCAAACGAAATAGACTTTTTTGAACCACCACTTACCCCTGTAAGTTGGAGTGGAAGGTACGGGGGTTATGTGCAATTAAGCTACCGCTAAGTTGATATGTCTTATAAAAATTTAAAAAAGACATGATAACCAGATTGTTAACACCCCTTAAGTGTTATAGGAGTGGATGCCAGCGTGGACACTGATTTTAAAATACCTTTTAAATTATGAAGAACTCTCTGCATTGAACAAATATTAAAGAAAGCGTCAGAACACTTCAAAGGAATCGTATGTTGTCTTTGTTCCTCACTCCTTTTCCTTGAAGAACACCATATTTTGTTTTAAGATAAAAAGTAAACTCTGAACAAAATATAACATGCCATCATAAATATGCAAAGAGGATATCTGTTTATGCATATCTGCCTTTTCTGGATGTATACTGTTTATTAATGTTTTTTTTTTTTGTTATTATTATTTTTATTATTATTATTTTATTTTAAGAAAAGAAAGAATACATACAACACAGAGCCTAATGGGCATACCCAGGCTCAACATGATGCACCTGTCGTGTTCGGCCAGAGTTGCACAGAATTGGACCAAGAATGTGTGACAGTGGTTGTGTGACAGTGGTTATTAGATTGATTCCTAAAGAGGCCTTTGCTGACAGTTTCCATAAGCTTTATGAATGTTGCCAAAAGTGTTTTGTGAAGGATAGCGATAATATTGAAGGCCAATAAAGGTAATTTGTTTGTATCTTATGTTTTGTTTGTTTTCTGATACCATTCACCAAACTTTTTAGACACACCTTGTATGAAATGATGGCTTGGTTCACCCATAAGCTCCACATCCTCATTGTAATGCACGCTTGCCTATTGACCAACTTACAAATGGATGAGGGACAAGCCTTTGATAAAGATTAATTTGTATCTTTTTTCCAATTCATTTATTGCTGGAGATACACAGTAAACAATCCAACCTGAGAAGCAGATTGCAGGTTTGTCTTTACTATACTGCCGGGGGAGAGAATCCTTGAAGATTCAGTCATTGCTAATTGTAACCTGCGGCGTGCAGGTACTATTGCAGCTCTGAATCACATAATGTTTGCCAGCGTTATCTATAACTGAAGCAATTTGGCACATCAAGCAGTCTGTAGTAGCCAATAAAGCCATTGTCCCAGATAGCTTATAGCTATTATAAGCATCCATATTAATCCCTGTTGATATTTATACATTGAAAAATGACACCAAGAATGAGCCAGTAAGGCCAAGACTCTTGATGGGATTGCTTCTAGTGAAACACTTCATAGGATGGGCTAATGATTAAAAACAGAAGAGTTTCTTTGGAGTAAATTAAAATTGAATGCAGTGAAGAAGCAGATAAGGAAGACAGACCCTGATAATGTATCTTAAAGTGATAATAAAGTCAAATTTAGAAAAACTGCTGAGAGGTAGGGTGTTTATAACAAAAGTGACCCTAGTGGTCTCTTCTTTCATAAGTGCCTCTTCTGGCCTGTCAGCGGTAATGTAGTCTGAGCTGCACATGCACAGTTCAGGCCACATTTGCGGCACCCACTCCGTGCCATGATGAAGTGACTCCTGATGGCATGTCATTGTGGCTTGGCCCTTCAAGCGGCCGGGAGGAAGACCGGATGAAGAGGGAAGCACTGGGTAATTGTAGGAGTGGTGACAGCGCAGCGCTGGAGGGCTTCACTAGACAGATAAGTCTTCCATCATGTCCTAATAAGCGGTACATACTGGCAGATTGTGCCATAAACCTCTTGGGGGCCAATAGAAAAAACATTAGGACAGTGTAATGAGATATTTCTAAAAAGTAACATTAAATCCTGCTTCCTGTATCATAAAAAAATAAATAAAGCAGTAATAACTGCTTTTACATACAAATTAGAAATATTATAAGTGTGCAAGTTTGATTATGAGATAATCATATTTTTCACCTAAATTAGTTATATTCACTTTTGAATCTGACTCTTCAGTTTGAAGTAAATAAACAGAGAAAGTTTGTAGCGAGATATGTTTAAAGTGGACCTAGCATTAGATATACATTTTAAGTACAACATTTTGTAGTAAAATTTGAGAATTCCCCACTGTTTGTTTGTTATGTGTTCCCATTCACACAACATGATTTAAAAATGTTCAGAAAATATTTTGTACCTTTTAGATGCTTCTGAGGAGAAGGTGTCATGGCTGACTGCCAGCATTTCTTAGCTAGCTCAGCATAAACTATCCTGGTTGCAGTGCTGAGTCCAGTTCTCATTAACATAGAATGGAGAAGTTGAGCTCCTAAACCCTTTAAGGCAAATAAGGGGGAATTCAGTAAAACTGCTGTGCACCTTTTCTGGCATTATCTCTCTTGGTAATATGTTGTACCAATTTTATTTAAGAGGTTTTAATCCTAGAAAAAAAAAAAAGAGATCCTGTTCCCTTATCGCAGATTAAACAACATATTGCTAACCTGTCCTTCTCTAAGCTGTAAAAAAAAACTGGTTGATCCTGCCTGTTCCTGTGTCCCCCTTAGTGTGCTGACCACGGTAATCATGGCTGCTGATCCATGATACCGTAGTCAGGTTACGTACCTCCGCCATCCCGCTGCTCTCCTCTCTCCCTATTTATTTTTTCATTTTGGATAGAGTAAGGCCAGTCATAGATGGATCAGATCTAGGCTGGTTCAGCAGGGAGCGGCCAAGATTCAATCCATATATTGGCAAACTGGTTGTACTGAAGTTGATCCATCAGTCGACTTAAAGCGGAAACTTTACCCAAAAGGGGAAATTCTGCTCTTCCTCCTCCTTTACATTTGGCAGTTTTTTTTTTGGGAGGGGGCGGGTACATGATTTTGACAGGTACCTGCTCCGCTACTTCTGGTAGAGGAAGTTCGCCCCCACCCCCCTACCCCTGCAGCCTTCTGGGACTTATCACAGGTCCCAGAAAACTGCAGGACCAATCACAAAGGGCAGTGCAGCTCACGCATCTGTCACCTTCAATCAAGGTGCCCGCGCCTGCACCCAAAGCCAATTGAAGAATCGACTTGGGTGAGGACAGCACTGGACCCAGGGTCAGGTAATTGTCCTTATATTAAAAGGAGCTCCTCTTTAAGTCCAACAAGCCTGTTGGATTTTTTTTCATGCAATCACTACAAGCGGCTTAAGCCACCAGCAGTGATCATTACGCGAGGGATTCCCCCATCAACAACTGACTGTGTTGAAGGGGGAATCAAGCAATTTTCTTTCCTTCCACCAACAGTGGAATGAATGAAAATTGCATAATCTATGGGCTGCTTAAGGGAGGTTTTTATTGTACTGTGTGTTTTTTGCTGCCTAGGTCCCATTATGGAGATTTACTTTTGCTTCCAGTACCATGGCCAAAACAGGAAGTGAGAGGAGAGTCCTCAAAAGCTAGTGTGAATCTCCCTAATGGGGGCTCAGACAGCAATAACAACTTGACAGGTGTTCTAATCCCTCTCCAATCTTTTAGGAACTAAAAAAAAAAGTTTTTGCCAAGTGGTATGAAACACACTAGGTCAGCCCTGTATAATTACACACAATAAATACTTAAGCAGCTCACATCCCGCCAACATTACAACATACTAGAGAATTCAGAGCACTACACAATTAAGCCAACATTGTTTTACCAACCACTAAAATAAATCATTTTCCCAATCTACCCAGTTTTAATGAACATTTTAATTGCTCCATGGGCAGTTTTTTTCCACTATTTGTTTATGTCATTTGCATATCAAAATGAAAAGATTGGGAATAAAAGCTCTGGATATTTATAGCTGTCACAAACAGTTCGCTCTGATAATTATTCAGCTCTCTTGCTAGTGATTGATGGGTGTTTTCGATATGTTTGTTGAGCTTAGCTAAAGCTTTTCAATTATTAATCTGCATCATTGTAGCTAATTGCACTGGTGGCACCAAAGGGTTAAGCGTGTCATTTATAAAACAGTTTAGCTTTAGCGAGATTTGTAACAGGCAGTTTGTCATTCCTCTGGCGGGGTTACAAATGACTGGCTTCTGGTATATGAGACCATTATAGAGGCTAATGGCCTACTAAAAATTGTCTCTTTCATGTACAAATTAATTGAATTCTTATGCAATCCACATCCTCCTGTCTTGCTGCACAGTGAATGTAAAGGCTTTTAGGAAGTGTATGAGGCTCAGATCCATTTTTTCTTTATTCCGCTGCCTGCCCTTTCAATTTTTCATTGCCGAAGCAAGACACGGTCGTAATCCGGTAAACAAGTAAACATATTAAAATGAGACGATGCATGGGACAAAGAGAAAATAGAATTATTTATTTACTGGCAATGTGTTTTCAGAACAAGGGGAGAGAAATATAGGCAAGAGTTGAAGCATGTCAGGAGATTAAAGAAGTGCTCTGCTGGCCATGATTTGCATTTAAACTGGCAACATTGCATATTTCTAGGTGCAATTCCAGACCCCAGACTTTCTATGAGAAATAAATTGGTTTGAGGGGTTTTCTAAACCTTTTAAAGGAAAATGTAGTCCTAAAAGTGCATTCTCCTCTTTGTTTTTTAGTCCAAAATTCTCATTTAAATCACTGCAAGGGACCCTGCGGTTCTACTGTGACAAACTCTCACAGATGGACAAGTTGTTGGCAATGGCTGCATAAACCTATATAACATCTAAATCAGCCATTCTCAACCTGGCTTTAATGGAATCCTAGGATTCCTAAAAAGACTAACCCAAGCTCTACCACTATATTAGAGGTTGCATGAACAGGGTAGGTGCACTGGCTGTGTCGTTCACTGGAAGTGCATATTAGGAAAAGATAAGCCGGCAACCCTAAAGCTTCTTCTTTCAAAGGATTTTATTTTAGCACAACAGCACTTAATGATCCAGCATAAGTGCTAAAATAAAATCCTTTGAAAGAAGAAGCTATTGGGTTGCTGGCCTATCTTTTCTAATATGGAATCCTAGAATTCCTCCAGAAGGCATTAGAGGTTATTTGAATGGCTACCTTTCTTCCTCTGCAATAGAAGTCTGTAGGAGAATGCTTGTGCAACAAACCCTCAGGAATGAGATTTATTTCTCACAAGCTGGACAATCCCATGGCAATTGATACCCTAACCCATATAATGTCTAAATTATCCATTCTCAACCTGACTTCCACTGAACCCTGAGATTCCTCCAGAAGGCATAAAGGTTATTTGAGCAGTTACACGCCCTTCTCTTTCTTGACAAGAAAGAGAAGGGCGTGAGGGTGCTTGTGAAGAGGGGTGTGGCTGTTACTCAGCTCTGTTTACTAAATGTAAAGGATATTTTTTAAAGACATTGGGGTTGATTTACCAAAAATGGAAAGTCCAAAATCTGGTCCAGCTCTGCAGATAAACCAATCAGCTTCCAGGTTTTTATTGTCAAAGCTTAATTGAACAAGCTTAAGTTAGAATCTGATTGGCTACCATGCACAGTTGCACCAGATTTTGCACTCTCCAATCTTAGTAAATCAACCCCACTGTCTCTTACCCATTTAGGGCAGAATGGCCGTGCCTGCTAATATCCCAACCTTCAAGCAAGATATTCTCACCCATTCAGCATATTTTCATCCTCCCCACCAAGGTAGTCCATCCTAAGTAAGCTCAATTGTTGGAAAGTTTGCTGTGTGTATGCCGATGCTTCCCCCTTGTGACAGTGTTTAGGCCTGATGGTTGGCCAGTTAGGCCTGAGCACTGTCAAATGGAAGAGGTCACATGCTCCTCATACTCGCAACGGGGCAAGGGATCAAACTGAGCAGAGAAGCAGCTTGGGTTAATTGTCTGAATTTGTTTGAATTGGTGATAGTGATAGTCGTTGCAATAGTGTCTATTTAACCGCTTGCCGACCAGCCGCCGTCATTATACTGCGGCAGGTCGGCATGATCCGCGAGCCGTCGTGGCTGTACGTTGGCTCCTTTAAGCGGGATAGCAATGTCAATGTTGTCAATGGTCCCAAAAACGTGAAAAAAAAGTGCCTGATCTGTCCGCCATAATGTCGCAGTCCCGATAAAAATCACCTCCATTACTAGTAAACAAAATAATAATAATAAAAATGCCATAAATCTATCCCCTATTTTATAGACGCTATAACTTTTGCGGAAAACCAATCAATATACCCTTATTGTGATTTTTATTACCAAAAATATGTACAGTAGAAGAATATATATCGGCCTAAACTGAGGAAAAAATTTGCTTTTTGAAAACAAAATTGGGATATTTATTATAGCAAAAAGTACAAAATATTGTGTTTTTTTTTTAGAAAATTTACGCTCTTTTTTTGTTTATAGCGCAAAAAATAAAAACCACAGAGATGATCAAATACCACCAAAAGAAAGCTCTATTTGGGAGAAACAAAGGACATCAATTTTGTTTGGGTACAGCGTTGCACGACCGTGCAGTTGTCAGTTAAAGCGACGCACTGCCGTATCGCAAAAAATGGCCTGGTCATTGAGCAGCTAAATCTTCCGGGGCTGAAGTGGTAAAAGTATAATTAAAGCTAAATGTATTGACAAACCATAGCATGTTAGGATATTGGAATATTAAGAGATATAAAGGTGTGAAACCTCGTACACATGGGTGGGAATCCCATCGAAAAAAAAACGTCAGTTTTCTCGACGGGATTCCTGGCAAGCTTGTCTTGCCAAGCCCTGTGTACACACACGCCATTCAAAAGAATCACCGTTCTTTTGAATGGCAAGAACGCAGTGACGTTATCGACTATGACGAGCCGCCGCTCGTCACATTCGATGCCGTCGCTGCCATCTTGCTACACCCTACACTACCCTTGTATGCTACCGCTCATGCGTCGAAGTCTCATCGAGCATGCGCGGGTTTCCCTGGACAGGTAAGCATACAGACGACCGGGTTTCTTGGAAGGAAACACTCTGCCGAGAATCCCGACGAGGAAAATAGAGAGCAGGTTCTCTATTTTTCTCGTCGAGATTCCCGGCAGTTTTCCTGCCGAGAATCCTTACACACAAATGGTTTTCTCTGCAAAAAGATCTCCCAGCAGAGCAAACCGGTCGTGTGTACGAGGCTTGAGGCTTCAATTGGGTTATAAACCTTGTTCTTAGTCCGCAGTGCATGAAGGTACATTTTTGCACCCCCTTCCAAAGTATTACGTTGTGGGACTTTCTGCAGGACATACCTGAGTCAGAATAGATAGGGGACTGCCTTACAAAATTAGGAAAATGAGCAAGTACCATATGTTACGTCTATTTCCAGAAATATTAGTATGTATGTTACATCTATTTTCAGAACACTCATGTTTGGTTTGCAATAAAAATACATATATATTTTGTATTAAAATGTCTGTAATTTAGGAAAACAAAGGATTACTGATCAGTATGCAGACAAAATGTTATGTGATTCATTCCGTTTCCTCCACTGAGAAAGTTTTCATCTTCTGAAGAGCAAGAATGTTATTAAAATATTCACTTGATAAAAGGACACTAAAGTATTACAGTCTCTGTCTTTTTCTCGAAGACCTGCTCAATACAACTCTTCTTTTTTTTTCCCCCTTATAATAGATTTTCCGCTGCTAAGAAAATAATAGTCTGTTTTCATGTGATGTCTTATCTTGAATAAATCATGAATTTTCTACACATCATTTTTGTACTCTTAAGCACTTAGTTCAATTCTATGTCAGAGCAATCGGGACGGAAGTGTGAGAGGTCGTTTAAAGTACTGAAATAACAATTACGTTCGTGATCAGTAAATTATACTGAAGCGATGAGTAAAATTATTACATAATATTTTGCTAAATTTTTTTGTTTTTACTCATTGCTATAATTATTTGAAAAGTCGATAAAGGGTATGGGGCTCTTGAAAATTTTGATGAATAAGCTAAGTTTCAATTAGTTTGCTCATGTTTTAAGGGGACCCTCCCTTTCCCTTCCTTTTTTACTTTTAGGCTGGGTTTAGACTGGAGAACGCAGTGGCTCACAGCAGGAGTCCTGTGCGTCTCCATTCACTGTTTCCGGTCTGATTTCAGCCCGGATTTTGGGCTGAATTCGGACCTGAAACAGACCAAAAGACACACAGGGCTCCTGTGCAATTTGCACCAGAGCCGCTGCGGAGATGTGTGAACCAGCTCCATAGAGAGATGGTCACAATCTCCTGGTATGCAAATTGGATGCGCTGAAACCCACATCCAATTCGCACTGGTGTGAACCGAGGCTTCATTCACACTAATGCAACTTTTTCATGTGACTTTTGTTCTGGAAGTTTTATAGATAGGCAACTCTTGTCCTCATATTGATTAGTGGTTCCAAAATAATAGTACCTTGAGTATAAGCCGACCCGAATATAAGCCGAGGCACCTAATTTTACCACAAAAAACTGGGAAAACGTATTGACTCGAGTATAAGCCTAGGGTGTCCATCTGCATGCCTCACTGTACCTCACTTTGCCTCACTGTGTCCATGTGCAGGCCTCACTGTGCCCATGCCTCACTGTGCCCATGCTTCACTGTGCCCATGCCTCACTGTGTCCATCAGTGTCCGATCCAGGGGGGGGGGCAACAGGGCAATTGTCCCCCCGAGACCATCTGTCACACTCACTTGCTTGCTCTGTTTTTTTTTGCGCCTGATCTCCCGGACTTTGGGGACCCGGTACCGACCAAATGTGGCACACATGTAGCCCCATGTCTCCTCTACAAGTGTGCAAAGTTTGGTGTCTGGGGGACCTACGGCCGGGGAGCACTGATTTCTTAAAGCCGGGCACCCCTTCCATAGACTCCAATGTTAAAACGGTCATTTCTCCGGTGACTTTGCGGACCCGGTACCGGCCAAACTTGGCACGCATGTAGCCCCATGTCTCCTCAACAAATGTGCAAAGTTTGGTGTCTGGGAGACCTACGGCCGGGGAGAACCGATTTTTCAAAGCCAGGCACTCCTTCCATAGACTCCCATGTTAAACATCAGTCTAGTCATGGGCACAGTGAAGCATGGGCACAGTGAGGCATGGGCACAGTGAGGCAAAGTGAGGCACAGTGAGGCATGCAGATGGACACCCTAGGCTTATACTCAAGTCAATAAGTTTTCCCAGTTTTTTGGGGTAAAATTAGGTGCCTCGGCTTATATTCGGGTCGGCTTATACTCAAGTATATACAGTACTTTTTCTGCGGCTTCCGCTGCCTCTCTGAGTCTCTCTCTGTTTCTCACATCAGTTGATCAGCGGCGCAGAGAGAGAGACTCGTCTAATGTAGTTACGCGGTGCACTGACACGATACCAGGAGCGGAGGAGGAGGTGGGTGGGTGGAGCCTCTTCCCTGCACTCGTTGCTAACGCCTGGGCCGCTTGGCGTCTAGCAACGAGTGACGTCAGTGAGTCACGTCTGGCCACTCTGCGGGCAGGTGCGATAGCGTGCGGCTCCACAGACGGGTAAGAAAGCAGGCGGCTCCGCTTGCGGCGCGGTTTGTGGGCAGGCGGCGCGGTTCGTGGGCAGACCGTGCTGCTCAGTGTGTTGGCAGCGCAGGTGAGAGGGAGAGAGCAGGCTCAGTGTGGCAGCTGGCCAATCAGCTAGCCGGGAGCGGGGGAGCAGATGAGATCATCTCTCACCGCCCGTGCCTGCCCTGCATTCCTGCAGTGACTTCTGCCCTAACTGTGCAGGCAGCAGAGAGATTACATTATCTCTCTGCTGCCTGACTCTGGGAGTCTGGGACACAGCAAGAGACAACCAAAACTACACCTTAGCAGGCAAGTTAGTGACAATCCGCAAGGTGTGGCAGGCGACGTGGCAAGTGACAATCCGCAAATTGTGTCAGGTGACGTGGCAAATGACAATCTGCATCTGGTGGCAGGCAATAACAATCAGCAAGGTGTGGCAGGTGACGTGGCAAGTGACAATCCGCAAGGTGTGGCTAGTGACAATCCGCAAGGTGTGGCAGGTGATGTGGCAAGTGACAATCCACAAGGTGTGACAAGTGACAATCCACAAGATGTGGCAGGTGGCGTGGCAAGTGACAATCCACAACGTGTGGCTCCCACTAATTGCAGGCGACGGTGGCAAGTGACACACTGGGGACTCCCACTGATTCTGCATTGAACTATTTAATTTTATATTACAATGTAATAATAGAAATAATGCGCTTCAATCATCCTGACACCATAACAACATTGGTGCCGGGATGATTGAAGCGCCGATACCAGCCATTTCCCCGATAAATTTCCCACAAAAAAAAACATATTTTTTGGCAGTGCCCCTCCCGAGAAAAAACTCTGGATCCGCCCCTGGTGTCCATGACTAGACTGACGTTTAACATGGGAGTCTATGGAAGGGGTGCCTGGCTTTGAAAAATCAGTGCTCCCTGGCCGTAGGTCCCTCAGACAACAAACTTTGCACACTTGTAGAGGAGACATGGGGCTACATGTGTGCCACGTTTGGCCGGTACCGGGTCCCCAAAGTCCGGGAGATCAGGCTCAAAAAGGTGACTCGAGTATAAGCCGAGGGGGGCATTTTCAGCACAAAAAAATGTGCTGAAAAACTCGGCTTATACTCGAGTATATATGGTAACTACTGCGGTAGGGAACAGACACAAAAGATTCAAAAGATTGAAAACACTCAACATCTTTTCCAGATAACAGTTCTGTCTATTCGGCGCAATTTAAGTTTTTTATACGATTATGTAGGTATCACATTAATATTACAACTGTAGTTTTATGGTAACTAGGGGGCATAACATAGGCAGGCTAAATTCTAATCAGGACTCGAAAGAATGCAACATGTAATGAAAACATTATTAGTGCCGTGTGCACAGTGAGGGCAGTGTGCAATACATACAAAATAGAATACAATTATACACAGAACTTACAAATTTCCTTTACACTTTGGACACATAAAGTTGCATGGCAAGTTGCAGCCCATTGATTTCAATGGCAATCTACTACTATCTACTTAAAGGTGCAGTGACTTTGAAAAGGTTCCTGCACTACTTTGATGCAACTTTCTTGCAACTTGAGTGCCAGAGAGTGTAAAGTTACATGAAAAGTGCACTCCAAAGCCACACTAAAAAGTGTGTGACTTTGGAGTTGCTCAAGAGTGAACGGAGCCCTACTCTCCTTTTCTGAGTTACATATTTTTGTTCTCTTCCCTCCTGAAACAATTGTAAATATATATATATATATATATATATATATATACCCTTAGCTGCCATAATCTTTTGGTGCAGTGGGAATTAATAGAACAACGGCTGTCACAAACTCTCATCAGGACAGACAGACTATGCCCACCCTTTCTACCCAGCTGCTTCATTCATAGAAGCCGTACCACAGTTTCTATGAATGAAATATATTCAGTTATGCTAATATCAAAATGTTTTGATGGGTGGATGTTAGTCTGATAGAATAGTCATCCCTATGTAGGCTGCTTTTGCATGTAGACCACCCTTGGAAACACTAGCGTGTGATGCTGAGCCTCCATGGTTAAAAAAGTTGAAAACCAATGAATGAAAGGGGTGGGTCAGGGACAGTAAGGCTTGGAAGAAAGTGTTATATAATGGTGAATGTTCTCCAGACCAGAGTTGAATCAGAATCAGAGTAAGAAATTCCCGGGTATAGGAGAGGAGTCTGTACTAGACTTAGGGTAAGACCAGATTTCTTCTACCTCTCAGCAACAGCAACCACATGAAATTTGTACCTCTAGGAAACTCATAAAACCATCCTGTATTGTCATAAATAGAGTAGCATGCAAACACATTCACATTGCATTGGTTGAAAGTAACACCCATATTGCAGTCTCTTAGCAAAGCTACAAAAATGCTAAAGCAAGCATGCCACATAAAGCCAATATTGTAATTAAGCATCCAGAAAGTTATCTAATATTACTGTAAGCATTATAGCAAAGCTCAATATGTGCTGCACGTATCTGGACAGAAAACCGATATCCTTTCCAGAAGACAATTTCCTCTTGCCAGTATAAGGCAAGGACTGTTACTAGACGTGCTAGTCTCTCAGACAGAAATATCTATGGCCATGAATATTTTGACTCTATGTATGACAATAATGGTTGGATTTTAGAGTCTTCTACAGGTCCTGAGTTCATGCATTTTCTTCCTTTGCAAACTCTCCATCATCCAGAGTTTGGGTCAATTTTAAACATGAAGAAAGTTCTCAGCTGATCAAACACTTGGCAATATGAATGTGTTTTTTTTTTTTTTTGCACTTCTGTACTCTAGAACATTTGACGCAAAGGTACATGATCCTATTTGCCAGCAGAACTAAAGTCTGGCCACAGATAAGCACAGGATACATGCACAGCACCCCATATGCACATTAAGGCCTCTTTAGTCCTAAAAAAATTGTCATTTTCATTGCTCACATATACCCAGTGATGTGAACAGCCTCAGATGATACACAAATCCTTCCGCATGGGTTTTACTTGTTTATCTGCAGTCTTCTCCTCCCAACACCCCTACAAAAGGTCAGATCATGTTAAAAATCTTTCTTCATCTGTCAGGAGCACAGAGGAGGGGGAGGAGAGGCTGCAGTTACAGTGTGTGAGAGTTGATTGGAGAAAAGGAATACACCTCCCTCTACACAGCAGAACTGTGTTAAAAAATAGACAAGCTCTATTCTGAGCTCTCCCCTCCCGACACAAATGTATCTCATGTGTCAGGAAAACTTCTCAGAAGTGACTCATGCTGATAACAGAGGAATGAAGCACCAGAGAGAAATGGCAATTAGAGCTTTGGAGAGAGATAAGTAATCACTGCAGATATCTTGTATGTGCTTTTCTCAGATTCCATGACTGGGGATTCCATGACTTTAATAAATCTTTTCAAATGCCTTGCAAAACAAACACTTGTTCCTTACACGAATAGCGATCTTGGCTGCAATGTTTGTTGGATATTACTACTTGCAAAGCTTGGCAAATGCCTCCATTCAGTCCAGTGGAAGCAATGGGTTCAAATGCCTCCCAAAGCATTATCCACACATTATCCACACATCCTTAACCACTTCCCTACCCAGCCATAGTCAAATGACGTCCACAGATGGGATCTCCCATCCTGTGTGGACGTCATATGACGTCCTCGGCTTTGTAGGGAGATATCTGAATGATGCCTGCAGCTAGAGGCATCATTCAGATATCATTTTCTTGGGCCTGCGATTCTGTGCACCATAAGAATGATCATAGCTGCGGTTCCGCCGCTTGATCGTTCTTACAGGCGGCGGGAGGGGACAACCCCCCCTCCCACCACCATCCGGTGCTTCTCCGGGCTCCCCGTGCGATCGGGGACCCGGAGCGAATCTTCCGGCGTCGTTGGTGGGTCACGTGATGAGCATAGAGATGACTGGTGACCAGATGGTCACCAGTCATCTCTATGATCGTCGGAGGCCGGGCACGATGTGATGACGTCACGCCCGGGCCTCAAATGTACCCCACATCTCTCAATAAAGAGAACCTGTCACACACATTCCTATTACAAGGGATGTTTACATTCCTTGTAATAGGAATAAAAGTGATCAAAAAATAAAAAAAAAAGTAAAATAATTGTAAAAAAATAAATAAATAAGTAAAAAAAAAAAAAAAAAAAAAAAAAAAATTAAAACGCCCCTGTCCCCGGTAGCTCGCGATCAGAAGCGAATGCACACGTAAGTCGCCCACATATGTAAACGCCGTTCAAACCACGCATGTGAGGTATCGCCGCGTGCGTTAGAGCAATTCTAGCACTAGACCTCCTCTGTAATTCTAACCTGGTAACCTGTAAAAAAATTAAAGCGTCGCCTATGGAGATTTTTAAGTACCGAAGTTTGGCGCCACTCCATGAGTGTGCGCAATTTTAAAGCATGACATGTTAGGTATCTATTTACTTGGCGTAACATCATCTTTCATATTTTCCCCAAAAATTGGGCTAACTTTACTGTTTTGTTATTTTTTAATTCATGAAACCATTTTTTTTTCTTTTAAAAGGCGTTTGAAAAATTATTGCGCAAATATCGTGCAAGAAAAAATGTTGCAATGACCATCATTTTATTCCCTAGGGTGTCTGCTAAAAAAACATATATAATGTTTGGGGGTTCTGAGTAATTTTCTAGCAAAAGAATGATGATTTGTACATGTAGGAGAGAAGTGCTAGAATAGGCCCGGTATTGAAGTGGTACAAAAAGCCCTGTATGGAAGTGGTTAAAAGAAAAAAAAAAAGAAGTGTTCGCAGTGCTTCAGAAATTGCTTTTAAATGCCTCTTAAATGCATCTGAATCAAGAACTAACTCTATAGGTGTTTCAGAGGCATTTTAGTCTCAATCTACAAAGACAAAAATTCCACGGTATCTTAAAAATTATTACTTATACCGTAACCCAGCTGTTGTGTAAATATCAAATAGATATTGTAAAGTAATGTTTAAAAACAGAGCTAATCCTAAATAAATAGATAAAAAAATGTAAACACAATTCATAAACATAAAGCGGAGTTCCACCCAAAAATGGAACTTACGCTTTTCGATTTCCTCCCCAGCTCCGGTGTCACATTTGGCACCTTTCAGGGGGGGGGGTAAATACCTGTCTAATACAGGTATATGCTCCCACTTCCGGCAAAATATCACCACATTATCTGCGGCAATCTACGCCATGTCCGGCCCCTCCTCCGTCCCCCCTTCTGTCTTCTGGGAGACACACAGGTCCCAGAAGACAGCAGGGACCACTCAGAACACGCAGCGCGACTCGCACACGCGCAGCAGGGAACCAGGCTGTGAAGCCTCAAAGTCTTCACTTCCTGATTCCCTTACTGATGATGCCCGTGCCTCCACCCAGAGCTGAGGGACGGGTCGACTTTGGGTGAGGACATCGCGGGCGCCCTGAACAGGTAAGTGTCCATATTTTAAAAGTCAGCAGCTGCAGTATTTGTAGCTGCTGACTTTAATTTTTTTTTTTAGGTGGAACGCCGTTTTAAAGTGGTTGCAAAGGCCGGACGTTTTTTTTTCCTTAATGCATTCTCTGCATTAAGGAAAAAAACCTGTGTTCTGCCCCTAAGACACCCCCTTATATTTACCTGAGTCCGATCATTATCCAGCGATGTGAGCGAAAGCAGCAGTTCTCGCTTCTCCCTCTTTCCATGCTGGAAATGGAGGCAACAGTGTGAGCTATTGGCTCCTGCTGCTGTCAATTGCTGCTGTCAAATGCAGCCTGTGAGAAGAGAGTCAAGGTGTGGGACCAAGCCTCACTGTGTTTGTCAATGAACACACAAGGGTTGATTTACTAAAACTGTAAAGTGAAATTCTGGGGCAGTTCTGCATAGAAACCAATCAGCTTCCAGGTTTTGTTTGTCAAAGCGTAATTGAACAAGCTGAAGTTAGAAGCTGATTGGTTACCATGCACAGCTGCACCAGATTTTGCACTCTCCAGTTTTAGTAAATCAACCCCACAGAGTGTGGTTTGGGATCAAGCCCACATTAGTGCCCACATTGAAAGTGGCCTGCTATGGGGGCACTCAGAAGGAGGGAGGAGCTAAGAGCGCCTGCGGTGGGCCCATGAAGAAGAGAATTGGGGCTGCTCTGTGCAAAATGATTGCACAGAGCAGGTAAATATAACGTGTTTGTTATTTAAGAAAAATATCTTTAACATCTTATTGGTCAAAGGTGTAGGAGATTATTAGACAGATCACGGAGACAAAACTTTCCCTTGATGCGGCGTGCTGCCTGCTACATATTTCACATTTCTCCCTCGGGAAATATAAAAAATCCCTTTCCAGGCATTTGTTGAATGTGGCCAAGTCGCTCATTCCATTACACTGGAAATCCACAAGGGTCCCTACTGTATCAAACTGGCTGCACAGAGTTTCCGAAATCTGTGAAATGGAGGATACTGCTGCTCAGTCCAATGAGAATGTGGATACTCCCGGGACTATGAGGTTCTACTCGGAAATTCCCCCTCAGCTGATTAGTAACAAGGGCCTCGGGGGTTCCCCATCCCTGAAGGTTCTGTCCTCTTTATTCACCAAATACCATGTTTTCTCTAGTAATGTATTCTGGCCGAGTATCCACTTGACTCTCAATGTGAGAGTCAGATATATCCAATTGAGTGATAGGACTTATGATGTTCCTTTATAGGCACCAACAGCCCCTCTATGGGGACATGATCTTCTATCTCATTCTCTGACCTTTACTTTTCTATTTGACTCACTCTCTATTATTTTTCTCTTTAATTGTACTGTTTGGAAATGTTAAATGGTTTTAGGAGATGTTATCTTCTACTTACTTGAGGCCTAAGATGAGGTCTCTGGTCCACATCCAACAGGTGCATCTACCTACCATGATGATTATACGCTTATTTAGCATGTTCTCTTTTTTGTTATACGTGCAAGTTTCCTGATGCAATTTCCATACTTGTATGCACACCTTATTTTCTTCAATAAATGTTGATGATAATATATATATATATATATATATATATATATATATATATATATATCTTTATAATTACTTTATTATGCCCCAATCCACCAATCCAATTTACCTGCAAAAAAAATTGCATTTTTATTTTTATTTTTTAAAGTGAACTTATTCTTAAATTGGTTAATAATAGGAGATGAGTTCACCACCCTCCTATGGTGTCCATAGGAGAGTACCATAGTGTTTGAAAGGATGGGAGATTGGGCATGTCACCTTATATTGTCACCTGAGTTAATGGGCTTGGCACTTTGTGAATATAATTAGGCACTTTATAGATAACTATAGCTCTTTATATTATATATAATATATTATATATATTATATTTATTTAATTCGGATCAGCTCATTATTAGTTTTAGTTGCATGAACCTAATCTCAGCTTGAGTGGAAGACACAAAAACACAAAAGATTATCAATTTGCAACTCCTAGTTCTGTATCATTTTTTCCAAATGGCACCAATTCATGGTGTGGCCACGCATTTTAAACTGTGACCTTTCATGATCACATAACTGTGAGTTCTATTTTGGTCCTGTTGAGTTCGCATGGTGAAGAATGCTGACATGCTGAAGGCTTAAACAGGAATTCATCAAAAAGCCAGAATCAGGTAGACAGATCATTGAAATGCCAGGGAACGGCTGTAAATAAGGCATCTAATAAGTCAGACAGTGGTAAATCTTTTTTTCTATGAGCCCAAGAACATGACCTGTCATTCCGGAAAGTGTCACTAAATTACAAAAACGTGAGAGGAGAATCATGCTGTTAAAAGAGACAATGCACCAGAGAAATATGTGCAGTGATTTTACAATAAGTAAGATGTCATGTGTCATGTCAGCTCGCTCCGACACGTGATAAAAAATTGGCTTAAGCCAGGAGTAGTGAAGGTGCTGCATCCTCTGACAGTATCTGAAGTCTTGTTTTTTCCTTTGTAGACTGTTATACTGTAAACAGTACACCGTGATCAAAGTGGGCAGAGGGATCTTCAGGCTAGGTGTCAGCTCACTGACTACACTAGAGTATGAAGTTGTCAGACAGAGCTTTTTCTTTTGTAAAGAGGAGTCTCCAACAAGACTGCAGGTGTTCTCCATAGCAGCTCATGAGACTGACTATTTTTTTCCAGAGAACACTTTACAATGATAGAAGGATTCTAGTTGTTGGCAATGTTGAGAATATGACTTTTTTCCAGTTCTAATATTAAAAGAATCATACTTACCTAGGTGGATGCAGCATCCAGCCTTGTCGGCTATAAGACTGAGAACCGGGTGCTCAAACACCACCGATCGCTCAATTCTCATGGCTCCATGAGCAGAGAGTTGGTGACTGTCAGTCACCGCTGTCTGCTCTGCCCCCCCTCCTCGCTCACTGGAGCGTGGGGGTGTGGAGGGGGCGGGAGTGGCCAGCTCAGGCTCTCAGCGGCTCTCTGACAGGCTGAGTGGGGTGCCATCCAGGCATGTGGGCATTTCATGACCTTATTATTATGATCTTGACACCAGGAGCAGCTCTGTGACATCAGCCGACAGCGGGCTTCAGCCCGCTGTCTGCTGAAAACATGTCAAAGGAGTGCAGAACAATCTTGAGCCTTGACTGCACTTCTCCTTTAAAGTGGACCTTACCTAAATTTCTTTTTCAAATGATAAAACTGAACAAGTGTTGTCTTTCAAAAAAAAATAATTTTTTCTTTGGCAGAAAAAGGGGCTATTTATAAATGTAATTCTGTCCTCCAGTGGACCAAACCCCTTCTCGGTTGCATCGAATAATAAACACTTAGGGGTGGATTTACTAAAGGCAAGCATGCTGTGAGGTGAAAACAATTAGAATGCGCTGTCCAAAACTATACGCCCCCCCCCCACCTAAAAAAAAACAAACTGTAAAGTACGGATTTACCTCATTAATTAAACTAAGTGAAAATTAATTTTACAAAGAGAAAATTCACTTAGTTTAGCGATTGAGGTGAAGTTGTGCTGACACCAATCAGCCAATCATGTGAAAGCAAAAATCATGTTATTTTATTTTCCTTGCACTTGATTGGATATATATATATATATATATATATATATATATATATATGTATATATATTATTTTATTTTTTTTGCAAATTGAATGTTTACTTTGTTTCATCTTTCCCTTTAAGACAAGGGCACATTTACTTTGTAAAATAAAAATTCATATTGAAAGTGAAAACGCTCTACTCCTTTAGAAAAAAAATCAACCCCAAAGATAACTAGTGACCCCAGAGTAAGGTGGACACTTACAGCAAATTATTCAAGCTTTCTTGCTTAAGAGTGAAACTAAATTATATGTGAGCAATGTATGAGCAATGATCACAGCTTCAGAAACAGACAGAATGAATAGGTATATTTAAATAATAGAGATTTTGTCATTAGAAGCTATAGAAAAAATATTAGGTTCTACTGTGTTTTTCAATGTGGATTATCCCTTATAGAGCTGGATCACACCAGATGCCTTGGGGCTACTCTGGCAGCTATTTTCAGCAAAGCCCGATTACATAGACAAGGCAAAATGATTTGTTTTTAATGGTGTAAGTTTTCTGAAAAAAGTACTACATGCAGTATTCGTATTTTAGCACAGTTGGTTCTAACTCTAATGCCCTGTATTTACCAGTGATTCTCCATAAAAATTTGAGACTAAAGCCCTGTACACACGATCGGATTTCCTATGGATTTTAAACCAATGGATTTTACCATCAGAATTCCGATGAAGCTGACTTTCATCAGTCTTGCCTACACACCATTAGTCAAAATTCCGACCGTCCCAAACGCCGTGACGTAAAACACTCCGACGAGCCGAGAAAAATTAAGTTCAATGCTTCTGAGCATGCGTCGACTTGATTCTGAGCATGCGTGGGTTTTTTCTCCGATGGAGTTCCACACAGACAATCGGAATTTGCTATAGTTTTTTTTTCCATCTGATAAATTTAAAACATTCTATTTTTTTATACCGATGGAAAAAAGACCGATTGGGCCCACACACGATCGGTTTGTCCGATGAAAAAAGTCCATCGGTCTTTTTTCATCAGAAAAACCGATCGTGTGTACGCGGCATAACTTGTCACTTGTCACTTTTCAATAAAGTTCTGTGAAAAAAAAATTGTAAACAGTGTAATCCACCGGGATAGGCGCATCAGTGGTGTGTCACTGGTGTGAACAAGAGCTTTGTGTTTGATTTATTCAACTCATATTTTATATTTATGAGACACTCTATTGAAAAAGTCACAATCAGACTGAAATCTTTGCACATGTGAAGGCCACTTAAATATTTTATTTGTGTTTTCACTTTATTTAAAAAAAAAAAACGCAATTATGCTAGCTTTGTACATTACATTTAAATTGAATGCATCTGTGCCAGTTCTAAATAACAAGCCATTTAGCCTTGATAGAAAAAAATTTGATAAGCAAAAGAATTCAAACACATAAACATACATAGCCACTAAGTAGTTGAGCGGGGCTGACGGGTCACATTGTCAGAAAAGCTCTCAGACCCAGCAGGGACAAATTCTTAAATGTTTAGATGAAAGGGAAAGAATGGAGTGGAAATTATAGATGTAAGGATGAAATAATGAATATGGTACAGGATGCACTGATGTTAAGGCTAAATTCAGGGGCTTCAATAGAATTTAAATAAAAGCTTAAAATAAATGGAAATGTCAAAAACAACGCAAAAGGTTTGCTTTGTGTGGATAGGGGTCCTTCATTTTTTGGCTCCAAAGGGTGTTATTTGAAAAGGCTTGCAAGTGTTACAAGAGTAAATACTGTTTAAATTCCTCAAGGTATTTATTATTAGAGCAAAAGGGTATTTATTTGGACGAAGGTCATGTATTTTTGAAATTTGAAGGTGGTAAATTAGGTGTTCAAATACCAACATCATAAATCTGCTGGCCTTTTAAGTGATAGGCTTCACCAGGTGTCTTTTAATACCAGTAATTTAATAATTCTTTAGTACAAGGTATCCTAGAAGCCCTGGACATTAAGGATTCTCCAGTGTGAGCCCTCGTACACACGGCCGAGATTCTCGTTGAAAAAAACATGTTGTTTTTTTCGACGAGATTCTTGGACAAGAAACTTGTCCCGGCCGAGTGTACACACGCTCGTTTCAAAGAACCCGAGGTTCTTTGAATGGAGCGTACGCGGTAACGTCATCGACTACGACGAGCATGCGCTCGTCACATTCGATGCCGTCGCCGCCATCTTGGTATACCCTACGTATGCCTAGGAAGCTACCGCGCATGCGTCAAATTCATTTCGAACATGCGCGGGCTTCCGGGAGGACAGGTAAGTGTACACACACTCACTTTTCTCGTCGAGAAACATGCCGAGGAGAATCTCGACGAGAAAATAGAGAGCAGGTTCTCTATTTTCTCGTCGAGGTTTCTTGTCGGTTTTCTCGACGAGAAACCCGATAGCCGCGTACACACAACCGATTTACTCGGCAAGACCTCTCTGCCAGCAAGTTTCTTGCTGGTTCTTGCCGAGAAAATCGGCCGTGTGTACGAGGCCTGACAGTTTTTGACAGGTGCTCTGCATTACATTGTGAAAAATAATGAAGGTTTGCATTGGTGCTGCCATTTCTAAAAAGAAGAATTTGACTCTTGCTAGGTTTCAAGATCACACTGCATCAATAGGTCATAACATCATTGGTATAGATTGGCAAATGACAACTTGAAGCCTATAGTTTTAAAATATAAAGACAGCCAAGAGTTGTGTAGCGGGGTCCTCAAATTGATGGGATACACCTGGGGAATAGTGTGACCCAGGTGTATAATCGTGTTAGGGTTCAGACCCCTTTTTGTTTCGTGGAGGATTGGAGGATGTAGTATTCTCCTTTGCCTGTGGGTGGCGGGGTACCCACGGGCTTCAGGTAGAATCATCTCCTGCAGTGCTCCCTGTTTTGTCCCTTTCCGGAGATGGTATGGCTGGGGCGGGGAACCCGCCGGGCCGTTGATGGGAGGAGATAAAAGGGGGAGACGCCCTTACCACGGGGGCTGGCGGAGAAGGAGGTCCTCGGAGGAGGAGGGTTGCGGTCCGCACCCAGGGCCCTTAGGCCTGGGTGGTGGAGATCCAGGAGTCTGGTCCAGGTGCCCATGGCCTGGTCCGGAGTCATGTTGGTGTCCATCCCAGGCACCTTTAGCCTGGGGTGACGTACTATCGAGGAGGCTTGGGGCCCAGTACCTTCGACTGGGTCCCGCTAGGGTGGACTGTCCGAGGGTCCCTGAGCGGAGGGACTCGTATCTGAGGTGAAGAGGCCAGAGAGGTTACCCACTGGAGACCCGGAGCAGCACCAACCCGGTGACAGTGGGCCTCTGGGAACTCTCTTGGGAGGACACATCCCCCTGATAGGGGCCACAGCGTTTCGAAGAGGGCTCCATTGCTGTTCATAGGGGTTGCTGGAAGAGACCCCATCTTTCCTGTTCTGTAACAGCCGGATTGGCTTAGGCGCCGCTGGTCATAGTACAGTGGCATAGAACTTAAACTTTAGGAAGTGTCTCGATCTGCTCGTCCCACCGTTGGCAAGGTTATAGGTCCCAACCAGTTTGCTGCAAAAGAACTGTTTATTGTGCTTTGCTTACTGGAGTGTCAAATAAACAAGTGTTGGACCTTTCTCCGGTGTGTGAACTCCAGTTACTGGAAGCAAAGGGGAGGCTGGTGAGCTTGCAATTACAGACTCAGTGCATTCACAGAACACACCGGCCCGAGGAAACATCAGTAAGTGGCCTTCACCTCCCTACTACAATGGGGAGGACATGGGCCGTGGCGCATCTCACTCTCACAACCCAGGAACCCCTAGACATGAGTTGGTGTGTAACCGATAAAGATGGAGAGAGAGTGAGGCCGCTACACGTGGGGGCTCGTGAGTCCGGGATAGAGTGTGTTCTAGAGATGGACTTGAGAATGTCTACATTTGAACTTTGCTGCCCAGAGGAGTTCCGAGCAGATCGGCCATATTACTGGCCAAAGTGCGTCCCTGCTCGGAGTTGTGGAAATGACCCTAACACGGGAAAGGCCCATGCGGAGGAACGGAAAAAGGGAGAGGTCCAGCCGTGTGACGTACTGCACGTGGGGACTGTTAACGCACTGCGCCACGAGGCACCCCGTGGCGACATCGTTCGTGGGCGGAGTCAAGAGGAAGCCCGCGAAAATGTACAGCTCATGGGAGGAGTCTGGCCAAGTGTGGGGATACACGTGGAGACTCCGGCGCGGGGTCAGTGCATGATGGAGCAGCAGATAGTCGGGATGACCTCAAGTGCCCCGTGGATTATGGTTCCTCACCCCACGAGAATGACTTCCTTTGCTGCCCCATCACAGACACGGGGATAAGACTTAGGCCCCGAGGGCGGTTGGCTCTGTACACTTGCAGAGACATGGAGGCCCTCGGTGTGATCTGTCCCGGCTGCTCGGGACTGGTGGTCACCCTGAAGCCATTCGGGCGATGTGAGGAGTGCAGAGAATTCCTTTTTGAGGTCGAGTCGTCCACAGCAAGGCCCCGGGCCCTTCGCCTCAACCACCTCACGGGTACCGCTACTCCGGAAGGGGAGATCAAGGCCTTTGTCGAGGTTCCCGTGCACGCTGACCAGGGCGATGGACTGCCCAACAGAGAAAAATCCGAGGATGCTGCCTCGGTCGCCACAAGTTCTCTGCTCCCACCCCCGAAGAGGAAAGTTGGCCTAGTACAGGCATCCTATGGACGTGGTCGAGCTTCACCCCGCTGCTTGCCTGGCCTGGATGGCGCCGGTCGAGAAGGAAGTCCCGGACATCCCAGTCCTCTACAAGGGTCAGGTGAGCCAGGGGCTGGGACTGTGGTGGTGGTTGGAGGTGTCGGGGGCCCATTGGAGGTGGAGCCCCCCGGGAAGGATGATTCTGTGTCCACCAGAAGATATCTGCCTGCGGAGATGTATGACACCTCCGACCTAGAGTCGCTGTCTGACTGCGGAGAGGATGGCGAGATAGACGAACTGTTCAGCCGCAAGGGCTGGGATAGAATGCCACTTCTTGCTTCCCGTGCGGTACGGGATTCGCCTATGTACACAGGAGACAGCACACCTCGGGTGGAAGACCCGCAGCTTACGAGGGAACCTACCCCTCCACCGGTGTCCTCATCTACTGTTACCTCACCTACTTTGGTTGTGGGGACACCCCGCGCTTCTCTGAGAGCGTCGAAAGTCAGTTTCAGGGAGCTGGTAAAGGCACCTCGGCATCCGGAAGCTATTGTGCTGCCTGGAACTGGAGAGAAAGCCACTATGCCACCTTTGGCCCGCTTGCAGAGACTGTTTTGCCACAAAGTAGCTCGGGAATATGGGTGGGAGTACCCGTATCTGCCCCGGGACTTGCTGTTTGAGGTGGAAGTCTGGAGAGCAAGATGGTATGACGAGTTTGTGTGGGACAAGTTGAAGGTGCCTCATGCTCGCAGGTACCTGGAATGTGTGCCGGCAGTGTCTAAGAGGTTTGAGGAATGCAGAGCTGAATGGAAATTGGGGCGCCATATCCATGCTGACAAGATAGTCATTTGCAGAAGAGAAGGAGAAGATGTCGAGTATTCGATAGAGGCATTTGACAAACACCTGAAACCCCTGTATCTGCCGGATCCAAAGTTTTACTTATAGGAGAAAAGAACTCCTGTTTATTTCCTTTTGTGCACTTGAACTTTCTGGAAGAGCCATTCCCAGACACCCAGGACTGTGCCCTGCTTTTGTTTTTATTTGGGCTTTTCTTTTTCTCATTGGAGACTTGGGGCTGTTGTGTTTTTTTGTGTTTCCCCTTTTCTTCATGTGCCAAAGGCAAGGACATTTGGGAATAGTGGCAGAGTAGGGAAAAGCTGGAAGAACGAAGATTCGTTGAGTGTCATGACCGCGGCGCTGTCACCAGGTGGCAGTGTTGCGCAACAAATGTTTGAAAATGTTTCACACACACATCACCTCGCTTGTTGGAGTGAGTGGGTCTCTCGGCTGACGGGCCCACTCATGCCAAATGACATGAAATTATGTTAGGATGTTGTTTTTTTTCTTTCCCCTGCAGGAGAATCGTCAATCAAGATCATTGAGAGTGGGTGGCTCTTAGACAGTGTGGGAGAGGGGTTGTGATTTTGCAGATGTTTAAAGTGTTTTATGACATAAGTTGTTTTTTTTTATGTTCCCCATTCCCTGAGCAGGTCTTGGCACTTGGGAAAAATTTAGAGGAACTGCCTCAGAGGTTTCACTCCATGTCACCACTTTATGGGAGGCATGGGTGTGCACCTGACGCTGGGGACCAGCGTCCAATCACAGGGGGGAATGTGTAGCGGGGTCCTCAAATTGATGGGATACACCTGGGGAATAGTGTGACCCAGGTGTATAATCGTGTTAGGGTTCAGACCCCTTTTTGTTTCGTGGAGGATTGGAGGATGTAGTATTCTCCTTTGCCTGTGGGTGGCAGGGTACCCACGGGCTTCAGGTAGAATCATCTCCTGCAGTGCTCCCTGTTTTGTCCCTTTCCGGAGATGGTATGGCTGGGGCGGGGAACCCGCCGGGCCATTGATGGGAGGAGATAAAAGGGGGAGACGCCCTTACCACGGGGGCTGGCGGAGAAGGAGGTCCTCGGAGGAGGAGGGTTGCGGTCCGCACCCAGGGCCCTTAGGCCTGGGTGGTGGAGATCCAGGAGTCTGGTCCAGGTGCCCATGGCCTGGTCCGGAGTCATGTTGGCGTCCATCCCAGGCACCTTTAGCCTGGGGTGAGGTACTATCGAGGAGGCCTGGGGCCCAGTACCTTCGACTGGGTCCCGCTAGGGTGGACTGTCCGAGGGTCCCTGAGCGGAGGGACTCGTATCTGAGGTGAGGAGGCCAGAGAGGTTACCCACTGGAGACCCGGAGCAGCACCAACCCGGTGACAGTGGGCCTCTGGGAACTCTCTTGGGAGGACACATCCCCCTGATAGGGGCCACAGCGTATCGAAGAGGGCTCCATTGCTGTTCATAGGGGTTGCTGGAAGAGACCCCATCTTTCCTGTTCTGTAACAGCCGGATTGGCTTAGGCGCCGCTGGTCATAGTACAGTGGCATAGAACTTAAACTTTAGGAAGTGCCTCGATCTGCTCGTCCCACCGTTGGCAAGGTTATAGGTCCCAACCAGTTTGCTGCAAAAGAACTGTTTATTGTGCTTTGCTTACTGGAGTGTCAAATAAACAAGTGTTGGACCTTTCTCCGGTGTGTGAACTCCAGTTACTGGAAGCAAAGGGGAGGCTGGTGAGCTTGCAATTACAGACTCAGTGCATTCACAGAACACACCGGCCCGAGGAAACATCAGTAAGTGGCCTTCACCTCCCTACTACAATGGGGAGGACATGGGCCGTGGCGCATCTCACTCTCACAACCCAGGAACCCCTAGACATGAGTTGGTGTGTAACCGATAAAGATGGAGAGAGAGTGAGGCCGCTACAGTTGTTTTTGTTTTGCATTAGGATGGAGTGGGGAAAGTTAGAGAACCCCCTGTTGACATTTTACTGATCTATGGGACTCTGCTAAAAGAGATATCCCAAAACTTACTGTACCGATGACCAATGTTTTCAATCGACAGGAAATGAGGGAAACTTTCAACAATAGGGTAGAGGAAGGCTAAAATCTCTGTCAACTTTTCATTTTTGGATCTTTAATTGAAGTGCCACACTGAAATGTTTGAGTCCAGGGTAATAGACTATGACATTGTGTATTAACACAGCGACACAGCAATGTTTCAGAGTTAGTTTGGCCCCCTGAAGCGCGTTGGATTTTGTACCAAATTTATGTTTGATATAAATTTCATTTCGGGTTTGAACAGTTCGGTGTGACACTTCAGTTCCAGATCCAAATATCCCCTTCACAACCCAAGGTGATTGTGGTAACCTTTCAGTGTGCAGAAGCTGCCTACCATCTGGATGTCCCACAAGGGTACCATCAGCATACCATTGACATTATAAAAATTGAAAACTGTCGTCCATCTTCACCTCAAGGCTTCATAATGTAATAAATCTACCACCTTAAGAACTTTTTATTTCTGTCTTTGTTGCAGATATTTTCTTCTTTCTTGCTTGGTGAAACCATTGTTACAGTAATATGTGAAGGAAATCTGTTCAACAAAGCCCAGATAGCAACAATGAACACCCAACAGGTTTTAATCCTTCCTCACTCTGTCCAAAAACTAAAAAAGAAAAGTCCTGCTCCTGTTTCCTAATATCTCCATATTATCCCATTGGGGAGCCACAGAAGAACAGACAGAACTAGGTCAAGCTAGGTCACTTCTATCCACTGTATGTAAACTGAGCTGATCTCGGTCGGAGTTTGTTAGGTCTGGTTTGTTCATTTCTACCCAGCTTCTATCAAAAAGCCTCAAGTAGTTTTCACAGATGACATCCAGGCCTCATCCATCTACACAGCTTAAAGTTTCTGGACACCTGGCTATCATACACATATAAGCTTATTGGACATTGTATTCCATTGTATGGGATATTTGCAGGTAAAACAACTCTTCTGGGTAGGCCTTCCATGACGTTTTAGAGCATGTCTGTGAGAAGGAGACTATTCAGCTAAAATAGGTCAGGTGCTGATATTGGACCAGAATACCTGGCCCACAAATGACCTTCCAATTCAATTGGTATTTGGAAGGATTAAAACAACCAGGGCTCTGGGCATGTCACTTGAGTTTATCTGCCCAATATTTATCATACCATGTCTTTAGGGAATCACCTTTGTACACAGGGACATTCATGCTGAAAAAAAAAAAAAAAGGCTTTCGCTAAGTTGTTGCCACATGGTTGGAAGCACACAATTGTCTAAAATGCTTTTGTAAGGTTTAGCATTAAAAGTACCCTTCACTGGAAACACCTACATTTATTGCTTTGTCCCTACATACATTTGGCCATATACAGTAATGTACCTATATTATCAGTGAAAACCAAAGCCAGTACAAGAGATGGAGTAAATTACTTAAAGCGGTTGTATACCGCAAAACTTTTTTTTATTTTTTTTAAACCTGCAAGGCAAAGGCATAATGAGCTAGTATTACTAGCATACTAGCTCATTATCAATTACGTACCTTAGATCGAAGCCCCCACAGCGGTCCTCGGACGCGTCCTCCGTCGCCGCCATGATACCCGGAGTGACTTCCGGGTATCGCCGCTCCGGCGCTGTGACTGGCAGGAGCGGCGATGACGTCACTCCCGCGCATGCGCTAGGAACGACACGATCCCCGCGCATGCGCGAGTTCCGGCAGTATCCGGCAGGCTCCCATTCAAGAGCCGCCGCGCTCAGTGCGCCTGCGCCGTTACCTACGGTGCGCATGCGCCGTAGATATCGGTACAGTCTTTTTTGCAAATATCTCTGAGACCGTGTAGGTCTCAGAGATATTACAAGCACCTACAGGTAAGCCTTAATGTAGGCTTACCTGTAGGTGCATGTAGTATTTTAGGGTATACAACCGCTTTAACAACAGGCTTTACAAAGCAGGTTAGTCTCAAATTTTCATGGAGAATCACTGGTAAAGACAATAGTAAAGGAAATGTAAAAACTGCATGGAGAGGTAGCATGTGGATCCCCAGCGAAACACTTGCAAAAGCAGCCATGATTGCCAGTCTGGGGAAGTTATAATTAAAAAAATGTAGTTGGTGTCTACTGATGACTTTACATTGCACAGAAACAATTAGCAACTGTGGCAAGTGTAAATTTGAGAAGTCCCCAAATAATAAAAAATTAAACTGCCTTAGGGGAAATAAAGTTGTATAAACATTATAAATGAGTGATAACTAACATCTTTTACAAACAAAACAGAAAAAATTGCGCCAATAATAAACCACTAGTAATGGCCAGAGGCTGATCTGTGTGAAGCACAACACAACACACTAATCCACAGCCTCTAGAAAGTGGAAATAAAGTAAAATAAAGTCCAAAGGTTGGTTATTGATTGAACCCACCCCCGACCCAATTCAATAACAGTCCAATGTATGGCTGGAGGATATCCGATGGAGAAATATGGACACACAGATGGTAGTGACTGCAACACCCGGTGATCTCATAAACAGACAGTGCCCTCCAGAACATAGAATGGCAGCTTACCAAAGGTAAGCCCACGATAAACAATCGACTGTGACCCAGCAGCGGCCTTGAGTGGATGGACCAACCGGATCTGGAGACAACACACAGCACCACCCATCGTTCTTCCCCCGATCCTCCCGATCACGGGTAAATCAACAAACAGGACCGGTGTAAAGGAGAGGACATAGACCATAGGGTGATATAGTACAGTCCAAGTTTAATAAAATAAAGATAAAACACTTACATCTATGAAGTGATTAAAAGCTAGGAAGTAAGCCGGCCGGCTACCAAATGAACACCCTTCCCTTAGATCTGCGTGGTGACGTCAGCACGTCGCTCCCATATGCGTTTCGTCACGATAGGACGTTGTCAATGGGGATAGGGCGACGTGCTGACACACCACCTGTTTTATAGCCAAACCTTGTTGTGAGATGCAGGGATTGAGGCTAATACCATTTTGGAAATGGGAAAATTTGCCAATATCATGCTTGAACACATCCAGGCATCAGTTAAAATTCCAAAACATTTAGTAAATACCAAATATTTATAAAAACTAAAAAATATATGAAATATATTAAGCCCAAATAAAGGAATTATTATCAACCCTGCATTTGGACAGTTTAAAAGCCATATAAATAGGCATAATGGTAAAAAATAAACGGACCCTAATAGGACAAGGTAATCACAGATTAAATACATTTATATTTTCCCAAAGGAAGAATTAACCTAATAGGACAACAAGGGGAATTAGCCACGTGAAATGTATAGATTCCCAATAAACATAATACTAATACTTATACACCAACTAATATGTGCACCTGTGATGAGGGAATATATATATTTCATATATTTTTTAGTTTTTATAAATATTTGGTATTTACCAAATATTTTGGAATTTTTACTGATGCCTGGATGTGTTCAAGCATGATATTGGCAAATTTTCATATTTCCAACATGGCGTTAGCCTCAATCCCTGCATCTCACAGCGAGGTTTGGCTATAAAACAGGTGGTGTGTCAGCACGTCGCCCTATCCCCATTGACAACGTCCTATCGTGACGAAACGCGTATGGGAGCGACGTGCTGACGTCACCACGCAGATCTAAGGGAAGGGTGTTCGTTTGGTAGCCGGCCGGCTTACTTCCTAGCTTTTAATCACTTCATAGATGTAAGTGTTTTATCTTTATTTTATTAAACTTGGACTGTACTATATCACCCTATGGTCTATGTCCTCTCCTTTACACCGGTCCTGTTTGTTGATTTACCTGTGATCGGGAGGATCGGGGGAAGAATGATGGGTGGTGCTGTGTGTTGTCTCCAGATCCGGTTGGTCCATCCACTCAAGGCCGTGGCTGGGTCACAGTCGATTGTTTATCGTGGGCTTACCTTTGGTAAGCTGCCATTCTATGTGGTGGAGGGCACTGTCTGTTTATGAGATCACCGGGTGTTGCAGTCACTACCATCTGTGTGTCCATATTCCTCCATCGGATATCCTCCAGCCATACATTGGACTGTTATTGAATTGGGTCGGGGGTGGGTTCAATCAATAACCAACCTTTGGACTTTATTTTACTTTATTTCCACTTTCTAGAGGCTGTGGATTAGAGTGTTGTGTTGTGCTTCACACAGATCAGCCTCTGGCCATTACTAGTGGTTTATTATGGCCCAATTTTTTCTGTTTTGTTTCTGTTCGTGTTTATGCCACCATTATTGCAGCCTTTTTTTTGATTTATATATTTAGCACAGTTTTCTTTTGTGTATAACTAACATCTTTTAATTGCCCTGGTTGCCATTAGTGCAATTGTTTTTTTCACCAGCCTATCATCTATTTGCAAAGTTTTACAAATTTGAATTTTCAGTAGCAATCTGATTTCCAACGTTTAACGTAAATTCTAAAGGTGAAGTTTCACAGTCTTGTATAGGGTGTCTAGAAATTTTAATTGTACATAGGTAGTACACTGAAAATTCTACCTTTTTTCTTAATTTTCTCATATATAGAGATTATCAAAAGTGCTGCTGCCTCTGACTGCTAGTCTCATGAAATGTAGAGTGAGATTTAGTGGTGTCACTGCTGTGCTTCCCACTGTCCGCCTTGCTGGAAAGGAATCTGTACCTGATAACTTGCAGTGAAAGGATCTCCCTGCTTCTGCTTCATCTATTTTGTGGATCTTTACTTTTTCTAATCTCTTGTTACTTCTTGAACATTAACCTACCAGTCATCAGACCACCAGTCATCAGACCACTAGTCATCAAGAGGGCAGAATTGGCACAAGGAAGAAAAGCCCTGCTCCTACACCAGGATGGCTGCCACCACACAGATGCACTCTGAGAAATTCAATAAAGCTATTTAGGACAAATGTCTGGTGGTATTTCTCTTTTAAGCTATCTGCACCTAATTCTGGTAAGCAATTGGGTCAGTTTTGGTAACAGTACTAACATGGGTGGCAAATTCAGGTATTTCTTACTACCTCCAATTTAAGAAAATGGCGGTAATTAAGACCAAGCTCTAAGCTGGCATACAGAGAGATGCCATAGCTCAGGACGAAACATGTCTGTGCTTGGAAGCTGTCCTAAATGTGACAGTTTCTCGCACAGGGCTCTATCTCTAGCTTCATTCAGCTGTTGGCCCGGAGGTTCCTTGGCCAAATGTAAACAAATGGGTGTCATTATCGAAATATGAGAATGCCATATTTGGGAAATGATGAGTCAAAGGAGAGGTGGACCTGATGGAGAACTCAGTTTCCTAACAGCCTCCCACCACAAAGCTCCTCGACCATGCACCTATCTGTGCCAATGGCACATTGATTAAAGAAGAAGTGTACTGAGGAAGGAGGGTCCAGTGTCCTCAACAAATTCATGTACCTGTTTTTGACAGATATATGAATCTGGTGCAGATACAATCAATTTTGGCGTGAAGGCCCAATAGAATTCTAAAGGGTGCCTCTCTTTATGAATGCCCCCAAAAGGATGACACTCTTTATGAATGCTGTGTGAAACAAGGCATGGTAAATCAGTAATTGGGAATACAATCAGCTGGAGACTTGACCCTCTGCTTTGACATTTTTGGACAGAGTCCATAATAAAGGTCCTCTTTAATAAGCCTTAATTATTCTTCCTGAATCAGGGGCAATAATTACTGTAAATGTAAAGTTTACTAAAAGTATCATTAGTAAAAAAAAATAATTACATTATTCATGTAAAACCATTTAAAGTTCTAAGATCACTAAAAGCAATTTTATTAATCTTTTAAATTAGAATTAGCTTCAACAAAAATTCCTGACCTTAACAGCTTCCATTATCCCATCCCCCCCCCCTCTATAAACTAGAAAATTATTTTTAATTATGGCAGGATTGATTACATTGCCCGTGGCCACAATTTAAAGTCACCATTCTTTAGTAGATTTGGCTCATCTGATGTCTCTCTGTGTTTTCTTGGAGAAAAACAAATGCATACATTATAGATTATATGCTTCTTCTTCAGTCCGCTGGCAAGTGCGTTTGACATTCATCACTGTTCTCACTTTCCCAGATGCGGACATCCTAGTGTTTCCTTGCTCTGAGCAAATGCAGCTTTCAGGAAAGCCTCATTACAAATTGCAAATAGCAGCTTTATATCAAGTTTACCCGATGGATCTTAAAACTGGTATTACTAAAATGTGACATTACTATTTTGGCAGGGAGAATTTTCTTTTTTTATGGATTGCCCGACAGATCTTGAAATTTTTTAATAAAAAAGTGAAGCTGCCAATGCGTGATTAAACTCCTACTGTCATTTAGGTTTATATAGGTCTTATGTCTTTTATTGCTAGGTCTATAATACTAAAATATACACTTTTTTTTCGATGGTGCCGAAACCTAAAAACTGAAGGACAAATGATCATTTTGTGTTCCAATTGATGACACTGTTTTGTTGGTGTGGCCCAGTAGGGTGTCTGATTGGTGGGTAGACAGCCTCCACATACCGAGGGGTCACCACGCCCACCCTGGGTTATGTAGGTAAAATTCTGAACTGGAAATTAAAGCACATACCCAAAGGTTTGAGTCTGAAAGGCCCTTTATTCCATATAGTACCTGGATACAGCAGCCTACTGTACCCAGTTAATATTTGGAATAAAGTTGATTTTGGATTCAAACTTTTGGGTGTGGCCCTTGAGTTTCCAGCTCAGAATTTTTCAAACAATGGACAGTGGTCCTTTTCTGTTATCCACCTACTGTAACCTTTCCACAAAGTGTTGCAAGAGCAAAATGATTGCCATTTTCGGAACACAGTATTGCTCTACAACACATTCTGTGTACAGAACACATCCAGGTAGCCATACTGCCTTGTATTTTCAGAAAATTACAGAGCTGCAGATTGAAAAGGAAAGGTAATTTTTAATAACACTCAATTACAATATGACTTTCGTCACAATTGTATACAGTGGAACCTCGGATTGCGAGTAACGTGGTTAACGAGCGTTTCGCAATACGAGCATTGTATTTTGAAAAATCCTAACTCGGTTTGCGAGTGTTGTCTCATAAAACGAGCAGGATTCAGGCCAAAGAGGTGTGCAGTACTGCATCTGGCCTGAGGTGGGGGGGGGGGCGCCAGAGCCGAGCGGTGCCGATTGTAGCCGATCGGCGGCATTCAGAGCCGTTCGGAAATTCTCTGATAGACTCGGAAATACTACATTCCCAAGCCTTTCCGAGGTTTGCCGAGCTGTCCTTGGGCCTTTCCGGCTGTTTCCGAGGCTCTCCGGCACCCCCTGCCTCTGGCCGCATGCGGTATTGCATGCCATTGAAGTCAATCCGGAACAAATTATTTTCGTTTCCATTGATTTCATTGGGGAAACTCGCTTTGATATGCGAGTACTTTGGATTACGAGCATTCTCCTGGAACGGATTATGCTCGTAATACGAGGTTCCACTGTACGCTATATTACTTTTTCTTTATTTTATTTATTTTTTCACCACGAAAGTGGAGTTACCCTTAAGGCTGAAGGGTGTGGGTAACTAGAGCATGGTGTGAAGGCATACATCTATTTGTGTTGTTCTGTGTATCTGTATTTGTTTCAAAGTGAATACTGTGTCCTAGCAGCCTTAACAAGGTTTAGAAAAAGATTGAGTATTTTAATGAGAAATGTATTCTTTTTAATTGATTTAAATAAAAGTAACAAATAATTCCTAAAGTCCCACTGCCAAAAGGTTATTTGTAGAGACTTGTATGCACAACAGTACAAACTCTTTAGAAAGGACGTGGTCAGAAATGTGGTGTGTTATACCCCAGTGTTCTTAGGAAGACAATTTTTATGTTAAAAAATAAATAAAAAATAATAATGTATATCTAGACACATTTTAGATGTGTGTTCCAGTCAAGCAGAGAACACACTGTTAGGAAATGTGCCCGGAGGAAAAGAAAATCCAGATTCAGGGGTGAATCAGAGAGATCATCAACGGAGTGGATTTGAAGAAATTTGCTTCTGTAGTTGTTAATTATAAATAAAGGATGTTTTGCATCAGTTAATTTCCCAAGTTGTTTTGCAAAAAAATAATTCATTTAAAATGTTGGCAGCAGTAGGTAAATTAAAAGCACACATATTGCTAATTGGAAAGAATGATCCAGGCTTACACACGCCCAAAACTATATTCAAATACACAGGGTATGTGGTATGCCCCGTCCTCAGAGCCTGGATATGGATCATGGCAGAGGAAAGTGGCACTTGTAACCTCACATGGTCTTTTTCAATATACCGTATATACTCGAGTATAAGCCGAGTTTTTACCAAAAAAATGTGCTGAAAATGCCCCCCTCGGCTTATACTCGAGTCACCTTTTTGCGCCTGATCTCCTGGAATTTGGGGACCTGCTACCAGCCGGCCATAGGTCTCCTGGACCCCAAACTTGGCACACATTGATCCCCACTCTTCCTCTATAAGTGTGCAAAGTTTGTTGTCCGGGGAACCTACGGCCGGGGAGCATCGATTTTTCAAAGCTGAGAACCCCTTCCATAGACTCCCATGTTAAACGGTAATTTCTCCGGTAACTTTGGGGACCCCGGTACTTTGGGGTCGGCCATAGGTTCCCTGGACCCCAAACGTGGCACACATATAGCCCCACTCTTCCTCTACAAGTGTGCAGAGTTTGCTGTTTGGGGGACCTACGGCCGGGGAGCATCGATTTTTCAAAGCCGGGCACCCCTTCCATAGACTCCCATGTTAAACGTACAGTAAGTCTAGCCATGGACACAGTGAGGCATGGGCACAGTGAGGCATGCAGATGGACACCCTAGGCTTATACTCGAGTCAATACGTTTTCTCATTTTTTTGTGGTAAAATTAGGTGCCTCGGCTTATATTTGGGTTGGCTTATACTCGAGTATATACGGTACTTTGACCACCAACACCATGCTATGGTGTATGCAACCTCAGGTACCTATTGGCTATAGGTTTTGATTTTTCATATTCTTTCAGACCTCATATGTGTCTATCTATAAACACTTATCTGTGTTTGTATTTTAATAGATCAAATTGCATTTATTGTTTTCCATTGTGGACTGAATATCCGATGCTATGTGCACTCAAGGCTCCCAGGTTATACAATGAATGTTTTTTTCAAAAATGTAAGCGTACTACTGTATCTAGCTACATATATATACTCGTATTACAAGTTATTTGTGGTCAGATGCTGACCATATCTTTTCTTATTTCTCATCTATTATTTCTCTGTATTCAGGCTAGATTCCCATTAGTATTTGTCCTGATATCCTCATTTACGGACCCTCTTTGTCAACTCACACACACATGGTTGAGCATTGATGCATGTGAACATAGACGCTCTGTCTTCATACATTTGTGTCCTCTGCCTCGTGTCAGGTGACACTTTTCGTTGCCTATGAGGATCTCCGGGAGCTTGGAGGTATTAGCTCATGTCTTGAACAACTCTTGTATTCTTTTTGTAATTAGTGTTCCATGTAAAAATGCAATATTATCTGTATTTTTAAACTATCCATATTTATTTTAGATAAATTAAAGTCCCTGTGCGTCCCTGAAGAAGCCTAATCTAGACGAAACATGTAGGATTGCAAGCCTGTGACTTTCAAGGAAGGAATACACTGCGTTGTATTTTCTTTCCTTTCTACTTTTATACCATGTATTTCATGAATTAAACATAGATATCTTTTTTTGAATTATTTTCTCTTCTATTTTTTGTTTGTTATACTGTATAAATCTCAATGAGCACCCTCAAAAAATCCCATACATTTTCCCCAAAAGAGTTTTTTTCATAAATTTTTCTACCGGGTTGTAGGTGCCATTGAACAATAACTCGATAAGAGTGCTTGCTCTGTATATTACTTATCTATGTGGCACTTGTAGTTCATTCATTCACAGAACTTTCAACTGTTATGATTCAAAAAAATACTGAAAGGTGTTAAAGTGGTTGTAAACCTCAGACAGGAAATATGAACAAAGAATATCCCTCTAAAGTGTGTACATGTCTCTATCCAGAGCACTAAGTGTAATTCCTGTCTGCTGCCTCGTTCCTCTGCTATCTGCATGAATGACTTCTGACAAACATTCCTGACACCAAAAGAAAAATGGTGACAGGTGAGAGAGCTCCAGCTGATTGACAGTCTGAGTTCAGTTCCTGTGTGCTGTTTGAAGGGGGGGGGTGTCACTTCCCTCCAATCAGCTCTCAGAGCTCTCCTCACTGAGGAGGCTCCCCACAGAGCTCTGCAGTGTGTAATTTAATCTCTGCACCCCATTTTTCTGACAACTCAAACAAGCTTTAAAAATTATGGATTTTGAATGGACGTGGAGAAGAGAAGACTGCAGATAAACAGGTACAACTTATGTAGGAGGATTTGTATCATCCCTGGGTATGACCTGAGGCCAGTCACTTCACTGGGTATATGTAAGGGTTTACAACCACTTTAAAGTAAATTAAACAGACCTCTAAAATGTACAAGTAATTCTGGTGCATGTTACATTTTGTGTACAGATTAGGGGTAATGCTCCTACTATTTAAAATAAGGTGTCATAGTTGTTCCTCCTGAATCTAGCTTATACAGTATGTCTACTCACAGCAGGAGTAATGTATGGTGGCACACATTAAAACACACATTTTCATGTATATCTGGTGTAAAAGAGTTTTCAATGTTCTCCTTTTCAGAATTAATAAAAGCTTCTCTAAAGGATTCCTTTAATCCAGGTCATGGTAGAACTAGTAGTAGGTAATCCTATTCAAATGGACTTTTTCTGTAACCTCATGTCACCACACATCAGCACAACATTATGTACGATATGCAAGGCATGGAATGAAATCCAAAGAAAGATTAAGGTTCATACTATATATACAGTATATACACTATATTACCAAAAGTATTGGGACGCCTGCCTTGACACACACATGAACTTTATTTGCATCCCAGTCTTAGTCCGTAGGGTTCAATATTGAGTTGGCCCACCCTTTGCAGCTATAACAGCTTCAACTCTTCTGGGAAGGCTGTCCACAAGGTTTAGGAGTGTGTCTATGGGAGTGTTTGACCATTCTTCCAGAAGCGCATTTGTGAGGTCAGGCACTGATGTTGGACGAGAAGGCCTGGCTCGCAGTCTCCGCTCTAATTCATCCCAAAGGTGTTCTACGGGTGTGCAGGCCAATCAAGTTCCTCCACCCCAAACTCGCTCATCTATGTCTTTATGGACCTTGTTTTGTGCACTGGTGTACAGTCATGTTGGAACAGGAAGGGGCCATCCACAAACTGTTCCTACAAAGTTGGAAGCATGAGATTGTCCAAAATTTCTTGGTATGCTGACGTCTTACTGGAACTCAGGGGCCAAGTCCAGCTCCTGAAAAGCAACCCCACACCATAATCCCTCCTCCACCAAATAATTTGGACTGGTCAAAGAATAGTTAAACATTCCCATAGATACACTCCTAAACTATGTGGACAGCCTTCCCAGAAGAGTTGAAGCTGTTATAGCTGCAAAGGATGGGCCAACTCAATATTGAACCCTACGGACTAAGACTGGGATACCATTAAAGTTCATGTGTGTGTGTGTAAAGGCAGGCGTCCCAATATTTTGGTAACAAACGCTGTGCAGGCCAGTCAAGTTCCTCCACCCCAAACTCACTCATCCATGTCTTTATGGACCTTGCTTTGTGCACTGGTGAGCAGTCATGTTGGACAGGAAGGGAAAGAAAATAGACAAACCCCTCTCCACACAATCTTATAGGGAAACATGCACAGCTGTGGCTGTCAGTTAGCGGGGCCGTCTCTAGGTATTATTGGGTGTCAGCATAGACTTTAAGAAGTGACTCATGCAGATATCAGAGCAGATGAGAGAGCAGACAAAAATCACACTAGGTGCTTTAGATTGACACAAGTGAACACTATAAAAGGATATGCTTTGTTCACTTTCCATTTCAGAGGTTTACATCCACTTTAAAGCAGTGGTCTCCAAACTGCAGCTCATGGGCCACATGTGGCCCCTTGCTTTCCTTTATCCGGCCCTTAGGGCACTATTGCTCCCACTAATAATAGATACTATTCCTTCCACTGACACCAACAATGGGGCACTATCCCTCCCAATGACACAAAAGATGGAGCACTATTCATCCCACTGACACCATAGATGGAACACTATTGCCCCAATGATGCCAACAATGGAAATATGTTTTCTCACTAATACCAGTGGTTAGGGGTTATGGGGTTGATTGACTAAAGGAAAATAGACTGTGCACTCTGCAAGAGCAGTTGCTCCAATGCTTAGTAAATGAGGACAAGCTCTGTTGAATTCCATCATCCAATCATGTGCGAGCAAAAAAGCTGTTTTTTTAATGTTCCTTGCACGTGATTGGGTACTCTTTGCAAAGTGAAGCTTTACCTCATTTACTAAGCTCTGGAGCAACTGCACTTGCAAAGTGCAAAGTCTATTTGTCTTTAGTAAATCAACCCCTATAACTCTTCCTACTGCCCACAGGCGTTATGTAATTTTTTTTTATACCCCCCCTGACCACCAAGTCTGAGGCATTTTCTAATCCCACTGGCCACAATCTGACTCTCCTAAAGTCTGAAGGACAGCAAACTGGCCCTTTGCTTAGAAAGCATGGAGACCCCTGAAGAAAAACAAATACTGCACTACGGCCACGACACTTATGATCATACAAGGTACAGTGGAAACTCGGATTGCGAGTAACGCGGTTAACGAGCGTTTTGAAATACAAGCAATTTTTTGTTTTAAATCCTGACTCGGTTTGCGAGTGTTGTCTTGTAAAACAAGCAGGATTCAAGCCTTTGCGGTGTGCAGTACCACATTTAGCCAGAGGTGCGGGGGCGCCGGTGACACTCAGATCCATTCGTAGATACTCGGAAACACTCGAAAATACGCGGAAACACTCGGAAATACCCAGTTCCTGAGTGTTTCCGAGCCTTTCCGAGGGTTCCCTCGTGTTTCCGAGCCTTTCCGATCAGTCTCTGAGTATTTCTAAGTCTATCCAGAGCCCCCCTACCTCTGGCCACATGCGGTATTGCATGCAATAGAAGTCAATGTGGAACAAATTATCTTTTTTTCTATTGACTTCTATGGGGAAACTCGCTTTGATATGCGAGTGCTTTGGATTACAAGCATTCTCCTGGAATGGATTATGCTCGCAATCCAAGGTTCCACTGTAGTTATATAACACACGATACGGCAAGTTTAATTGTAGCTGTGATGATAAATGTCACATCCATTCAGCAAACTTTTTATACAAAGTCCATTCGAATTGATAAAAATCTTTTTGTTTTTTTTTATTATTCTTTATGAGTTTTTCAAGATCTGCTTGACCATAATTGTCCTCTGCCACCTTTACTCTAGAGTTATGCCTTTTCACCATAGAAAGTTGAGTGATAAGTAACTGTGCACTGCACAAAGTTGGAAGAGAACATTACTTTCTAGCAAGGTATAATAAGAGAGCAATACAAATTGTGCATTTGTTTACTTTCAGGTAAAAAAGAACATAAAAAATTTGAGGGAAAAAAAAAACTATTTTGCAAGCCACCAGAAACCGTCTGATTGCTGAGCATCAATTATCACCACTGTGACTAATGTTTGTCTGTCTGTAATCATAGAACGTCCGAGACGGAGATAAAAGGGCAGATCGTTTCAGAAGAGCAGTGTGTAGAGAATACTCAGAGCTGATAAAAGGGATGAATCTGTTTCCTGACTTGTTAGCAATCAGCACTGAGCCTGATGATTATAATTATTAGTGACTGTCCATGCACAGTTCTCAGTAGCAGCCAATATCACACAGAGAAATACATAGAAATGGAATCAACCGGACAATTTGGACTTCTCAATAACCACCCTTCCCCAAATTATAAGTTTTGTTTGAGCCAGAGTCTACTGTTAGCGTCAAACAAGTAATATATACCAGGAAAACTTTTCTACATGGCCTGAATGTATGCACTACCAACATATTCTGAAGAAATTTACACATTACAGGTTTGGGATTCACCTTAGTCCTGCCCCAGGGGAGCCTACAACCTGGTGTCTCTATTGCAGCCAATATCAGCAAGATTTGGGGCTACAATGCCCTGAAATAGTGTTGAAATGTTCATCATTATTCTCTGAGAACTAGGGGGTGGGGCTTTGCACCAGAACACATACTGGTTTGATTTTTTAATCGCCCGGTTTTAGGGCTACTAAGAGATCTTATCATGTCACGGAGCCGACCAACTAAGTTGACCATCAGGGTGAAATAGGGAAACGGTCAGCAGTTAGGCAGTGTTCCTTAAAGAAGAATAGCATCATATATATATATATATATAGAGATACATATATGTATATATCTCTATATATATATATACTCTATTGTCAAAAGTATTGGAACGCCTGCCTTTACACGCACATGAACTTTAGGCCCCGTTAACACTTATGCTTACACCGCATCCAATTTGCATAACATTATAAAGTTCATTGATTTTAATGAGGCTGGTTCACATATGTGCGATGCATTCGTACTGCATATTGCCCAAAAAACGTGTGCGTTTTCTAGGCATTGCAGTGCGGCTCAAGTGCGAATTCAGGCCCATTATCTTCTATGGGCACGCATCTGATTCGCAGATGTGTTCACTTCTCAACAGAATTTCTCTCCTTCTCCTCACTACATTTCTCCCCTCCCCCTCCTCTCTCCCAGGTCACCAAATTCGCAGCTAAAACGGAGATGATCTGCTGAACAGCTCTCTTATGTCTTTGCAGAGATAAGAGAGCTGGAATTCGCACCGCACAAGTGTGAACCCAGCCTTAGTGGTATCCCAGTCTTAGTCCGTAGCATTCAATATTGAGTTGGCCCACCCTATGCAGATATAACAGCTTCAACTCTTCTGGGAAGGCTGTCCACAGGGTTTAGGAGTGTGTCTATGGGAATGTTTGACCATTCTTCCAGAAGCGCATTTGTGAGGTTAGGCACTGATGTTGGACAAGAAGGCCTGGCTTACACTCTCCGCGATAATGCATCCCAAAGGTGTTCTATCGGGTTGAGGTCAAGACTCTGTGCAGGTCAGTCAAGTTCCTCCACCCCAAACTTGCTCATCCATGTCTTATGGACCTTGTTTTGTGCACTGGTGCGCAGTCATGTTGGAACAGGAAGGGGCCATCCCCAAACTGTTCCCACAAAGTTGGGAGCATGAAATTGTCCAAGATGTATCGGTATGCTGACGCCTTAACAGTTCTCTTCACTGGAACTAAGGGGCCAACCCCTGAAAAACAACCCCACACCATAACCCCCCTCCACTAAATGATTTGTACCAGTGCACAAAGCAAGAGTTCATGTGCTTGTAAAGGCAGGTGTCCCAATACTTTTGGTAATATAGTGTATATCCACCATAAACAATCGTTAAACTGACTTTTGAAGGCTTTAAGCCCTGTACACACGGTCGGATTTCCTATGGTTTTTAAACCGATGGATTTTTCCATCGGAAAACTGATGAAGCCGACTTCCATCAGTATAGCCTACGCACCATCAGTCAAAAAACCGACCATTCCAAACGCGGTGACGTAAAACACTCCGATGAGCCGAGAAAAATTAAGTTCAATGCTTCTGAGTATGCGTCGACTTGATTCTGAGCATGCGTGAGTTTTTTAACCGATGGACTTGCCCATAGACGATCGGAATTTGCTATCGGTTTTTTATCCATCGTAAAAATGTAAAACATATTCTATTTTTTGACACCGATGGAAAAAAGACTGATGGGGCCCATACACGATCGGTTTGTCCGATGAAAAAAATCCATCGGACTGTTTTCATCGGTAAAACCGATCGTGTGTACGCAGCTTTAATGTTACCTTGAACTTATTTTGGAATACAATACTTTAAATGTACTTGACTTTCATGAACTGCCAACTCCAAAGAGCTTCAAAACCCCCCATACCAAAACAGTCTATACTTTTCAAGTTTATTCAATAAAGCAAACCGATGACAGTGTATCAAGAGCAGCAACCAGTGGAAACGAATCAGATATAACTTTGCTAAAATGAAAACAAGTTCTGATTGGCTGCTGCGCTTCATTCATTGCTCTTAGCTTCCTTGAATACGCCCAGATATGTCTGAAACCTAACTGGAGTCACTGCTGTCAACTTTGAAATGGCAGTCTATCATACAGAACCGATAAACCAAAGTAATATCCCAAAATTCCATCTCAATCCACCAATATTTATACACAGCCTAGTTCACCAGCATCGAGAAATCACAACTCTCGCGCCATGAGTGATATACGTAGCACAGCCAGCCATGTATGAGCTCCAGGGGAGCCATATTTTCTCATGTTCCAATTCACAATATTTATACCAAATTCCCTAGACAGCCACGCGCGACTTTAGCACTAAACAGCTACATGAGCAAGCTGTGCCAAATAGTGCCGGGAAAGGAAAAAGATTCATCAAAATTTTATTCCCCCTTTCATTACTAGAGTAATAGCATCTTTCACCGACGAGCGCAGGGTGAGATAACGGATTGCATTATTCCCAGAATTGTGCCTTACATGGCTTTATATGTGAGATTATTTCAAGAGTGCGGTGCGATGTTATTCACAATCTGAGAAAATGCACATATACAGCTCGGTGCTTACAATAAACAAATGTATAAGAGTAACACTATCCATTTTAACATAAGTGTATGCTTAGCACAGTCACACAGCCGATACCATGTTTTATTATCTAGGTTCAGTGCCCTCCAGGGGCAACACTCTCTGCATTAAAGAGAACCTCTATACAAATCTGCATGAAAAAATCCCGACCTATCACAATATACAGCAACAGCGCGCTTTTTCAACAAGCTCTTCCTTTTATTATTAAAAAAGCATTCCCTGAGCTCCAAGCAGGTAGCATTGCCTAGGCTGAGATGATGTCATCAGTCTGCTGCAGGCAGCAGAAACCATTTTCTCAGTCTTCCGTCCTCCAGTGATAATTGCTACACTGTCACTAAAGTCACAAGGTAAAGCCCCGTACACACGATCGGATAACCTATGGATTTTCATCCGATGGATTTGTCCATCGGAAATCCGATGAAACTGTTTTTCATCAGTCTTGGCCACACACCATCAGTCAAAAAACCGACCGTTCCAAACGCGGTGACGTAAAACACTCCGATGAGCCGAGAAAAATTAAAGGAGCACTAAAGCTTCCCTTTTTTTTGCCTAAAAATAACAAACATGTTATACTTACCTCCACTGTGCAGCTCGTTTTGCACACAGTGGCCCCGATCCTGGTCTTCTGGGGTCCCTCGGCGGCTGTCTTGGCTCCTCCCCGCAAGGACTCCACACCATAATGCGAGTGAGCTCGCATGGTGTGGAGTGATTGCGGGCGCGCTCCCGTGATACAGCGGCGGCCATAGCCGCCGACTGTATCACTCGGCCCCGCCCCCCACGCGCAGCGTCATTGGATGTGATTGACAGCAGCGCCAGCCAATGGCTGCGCTGCTTTCAATCCATCCAGTGTAGCCAATCGGCGGCCAGGCTGAAAAACGAAGAGGATGACGGGGACGAGCATGGGACTTTCGAGGGGCCAGGTAAGAAAAACGGGGGCTCGGGGGGGGGGGGGCGGTATTGTCAAATGTTTTTTCACCTTAATGCATAGGATGCATTAAGGTGAAAAAACATGTAACTTTACTACTCCTTTAAGTTTAATGCTTCTGAGCATAGGTCGACTTGATTCTGAGCATGCGTGGGTTTTTTTACCGATGGACTTGCCCATAGACGATCGGAAATTCCCATTGGTTTTTTATCCATCGGAAAATTTTAAAACAAGTTCTATTTTTTACAACCGATGAAAACAAGACCGATGGGTACCATACACGATCGGTTGATCTGATGAAAACCATCCATCGGACGGTTTTCATCAGTCAAACCGATCGTGTGTACGGGGCTTAAGAGGTCACAAGATAAAATTCATTTTGTTTTGGCTTCATTCATTAAAGCGGAGCTCCAAGGTCCTTCAGAAAAAAAAATAAAAGTCAGCAGCTACAAATACTGTAGCTGCTGACTTTTAACCGCGTCCCGACCATGTCACGCAGATATACTGCGGCACAATGGCTCTCTTATGCCCTGTACACATGATCGGTTTTACCGATGAAAACAGTCCGATGGACTTTTTTCATCGGACAAACCGATCGTGTATGGGCCCCATCGGGGTCTTTTTTCCATCGGTAAGAAAAAATAGAACATGTTTTAAATTTATCCGATGGAAAAAAAAAAACGTTAGCAAATTCTGATCGTCTGTGGGGAACTCCATCGGAATCAAGTCGACACATGCTCAGAAGCATTGAACCTAATTTTTCTCGGCTCGTCAAAATGTTTTACGTCACAGCGTTTGGGACGGTCGGATTTTTGACTGATGGTGTGTAGGCAAGACTGATGGAAGTCAGCTTCATCAGAATTCCGATGGAAAAATCCATCGGATTTGAATCCATAGGAAATTCGATCATGTGTACAGGGCTTTAGAGGACTTTTCGGGGGACTTTATGCGTGTGGCTGGCAGGCATGATCGCCGCCGGGCACGCGCGATCACATGCACGAGCGCCAGCACAGGGATTTGTGTGTGTAAACACACAAATCCCTGTGCTGTCAGAGGAGAGGAGCCATATCGTTTGTTCCTACTAAGTAGGAAAAATTATATGTCTCCACTCCTAGTCAATCATATCCCCATACAGTTAGAACATATAGAGGGAGCCCACAATTAACCCCTTGATCGCCCCCTAGTGTTAACCCCTTCCATACAAGTGACATTTACACAGTAATCAGTGCATTTTTATAGCACTGATCGCTGTATAAATGTCAATGGTCCCAAAAAAGTGTCAAAAGTCTCTGATCTGTCCGTCGCAATGTCGCAGTATGGCTAAAAATCGCAGATCACCGCCATTACTAGTAAAAGAAAAAAAAATAATAATAAAAATGACATAAATTGGCATAAATCTTTCCCATAGTTTGCAGACGCTATAACTTTTGCCCAAACAATCAATATACGCTTATTGCGTTTTTTTTTTTACCAAAAATATGTAGAAGAGCATAAATTGGCCTAAACTGATGAAGAATTTTTTATTTATTTTTTAAATTGGGGACATTTATTATAGCAAAAAGTAAAAAATTTTTTTTTTTTTTTTTCAAAATTGTCGCTTTTTTTTGTTTATACCCCCAAAATTTAAAACCACAGAGGTGATCAAATCCTACCAAAAGAAAGCTCTATTTGTGGGAAAAAAAGGATGCAAATTTCGTTAGAGTACAGCGTTGAGCACAATTGTCAGTTAAAACGTCACAGTGCCAAATTGTAAAAAGTGCTCTGGTCAGGAAGGGGGTACAAGTGGTTAATATTAGAACACTTATCTGTCCACGAATCCAGCAGTGTTTTCACCCTAGAGTCAGTTTTTCAATCGGCTCTCGGGTCTTGCCTCCACCATCTCGGCTAAGGGAAACTGACAGTAAAACATTGCGTCTTCATAACCCGGTCCCCTACTGCGCATGGGTATTAGCGAGCTGTACTTTGTGAATGGCCCGACGGCGGGGGAAGGAGGAGGGGGACCGAACTTCTGTCTGAGTTTGTCACGGCAAAGTCAGCCAAAAGTGGGAGCAAGTACCTGTCAAAAACAGAAAACCAGGTACCTGCTCCCCCCAAAAGGGGGGGGGAGGCAAATAAGTGGAGCTTCCCCTTTTAGGTGGAGCTCCACTTTAAAAAAAAAATTGTTTCAGCATATTTGTTATGTTAGAATGATTCATTTTTTGGAATTTGTTTTGTATATTGAGATTTGTTTTGTATACTCGTTCCGAATCAATTCGTATTTTCAGAAGTTCTGTTATTCAGAAATGCAATGAGCTGATTGGTCGATATAGACTGGAGTGACGTGCATCAGAAAGTAATGACTGGAATGAAATTCATTTATGTTATGATTTGGAGATTCCGATGGATCCACCTCCATCCAACCCAAACCCAATAAGTAGGAATCATCATCTTTTTTTACTTTTATACCTTCTGTATTTATGTATTTATTTATGTTTCCAATTCATATTTTTTATAATAATGGAAAATGTTAATGTAAAAAGAATCGGCTGATTATCCAAGAAAATACTGCGCCGCACTCATCCGAATAAAACAATTGAATCTGAAATAATACGCATTTATTCATTTTGTTATTAAGTTGAATTCATTTCCTTATTCCCAACAGACTTTGTTTATTGGGCCGCACACATACTAATTAAAGGAATTGTCTCTCAACTCCAATACAAAAAGAATTCTATTAGAATATTTACACTACATTCACTAGAATAACAACGATGGGATCCAAATCAGTTTGGATCATTTGTTATGTTGTTACGTTATTTCGGATGCTCTAAACATTAACAAAAGGCCCAAACTTTTGCATTATGTCATACGAATGGAATTCGAGGAGCAGTGATGTCACCCAATGGGGTTGATCTACTAAAGGCAAATAGAATATACACTTTGGAAATGCAGTTGCGCTCTCCAAGTGCAGTTGCTCTAGAGCAGGGGTAGGCAACCTCGGCACTCCAGCTGTGATGAAACTACAAATCCCATCATGCCTCTGCCTCTAGATGTCATGCCTGTGATTGTCAGGGTCTTGCAATGTCTCATGTGACTTGAACTTTCACCACAACAGGAGAGCCGAGGTTGCCTACCCTGCTCTAGAGCTTAGTAAAGGGGATGAAGCTTCACTTTGCAAAGAGTACCCAATCGCATGCAAGGAAAAAAAATGCATTTTTGCTGCTTGAACACGATTGGATGATGGGAGTCAGTCAACAGAGCTTACCCTCACGGTCATGTGACTTCCTACACATGCGTAGGACAGAGTTGGGTAAAGTTGCTGAAACCAGAAGTGACACAGGAGCCACGGGCCCCACTGTCCACATTACTAGCTGTTATTTGTTCGTCTCAATGTAAGTGCTTTACTTTTTATTAAATGGATTGACAGGTCCAGTGTGGAAGTGAGCACATTTATGAATGGTGGTTGGAGTCACTTGCATGATATAGAAGGATCGGCACGACGTTTGGATCACTATATATGAACTATTGCATGGAAAAAAAGACATATGAAGAGATTTGTGTTTATATATTGAAGTTACTGAATTTTAAAACGATAGAGGACTTGTTCACAGTTTCATATATACAGCATAAAAAAGGGACATATGAAGAGATTTGTATTTATATATTGAAGTCACTGAATTTACGTTATATGTAGTAGATAGTTATTAATTTATATATTTAAGGGGGGTAGACGCAACAAAACATTTTCTTTTATTCACTTTATTAGGGGTTGTGGGAACACAATCACGTTGTTTGCAGCCACCCAATAGGTTTTTTACAATTATTGTGTGTGACTCTGGGTGTGGTTGCCACCATCCTTATTAATTATTTCTGGAAAACCACAATTGCTCTTGAAGGCACCTTCTAACCAAAAAATTACCAAAAATAACCAAAAAATTTAATTAAAATAATATTTATTTTCTCGATTTAAAATGTTTGAACCACATATATTACATTACATATTACATAGTATAAAATATTGTATGGTACTATGTTAATTGGGGGGACATACCCAGGTAAATTAGAGGGGTTGCCTGGGTATGTCCCCCCATAAACATAGTATCATTGTAATGCCATGGAATGGGAGAAATTAGAATTGATTATCATTGTATATGCCTTAAGGTGGTTGTAAACCCATTTATGCAACTTGCACCTACAGGTAAGCCTAGATTAAGGCTTACCTGTAGGTGTTTGCAATATCTCCTAAACCTACACTGTTTAGGAGATATTTTCCAAAAAAGAATGCACCGTTGTCTACGGCGCATGCGCGCCATAGACAACGGCGCTGCCGCACTGTCAACGCCGGTTTTATCAATGGATAATGCCGGCTTTGACGGCTCCCGCGTGCATGCGTGGTGACGTCATCGCCGCTCCGGCCAATCAGAGCACCAGAGCGCCGATACCCGGAAGTAACCTTCCAGAGCGATGTCTGCGGCCGGAGGGGGAGACGAGGACGGCTTCGGGGGCTTCGATCTAAGGTAAGTAATGCATAATGAGCTAGTATGCTAGTCTGGGCTAGTCTAGTTGACTGGGCCAACCAGTAATCCAATAACCGCAAGCTAAATCACCAGCTGTGGGGGATACCATTTGGATCACACTTTTTGATGTTGTAACCCAATGTGTACAATATTTTATACTATGTAATATGTAATGTAATATATGTGGTTCAAGCCTTTCAAATCGAGAAAATAAATGTTAATATTTGAATCTTATTTTTTGGCTAGATGTTGCCTTCAAAGTCCTATAAAGTCCTTCAAAGTCCTATAAAGAGCAAGAGTGGTTTACCTAATAGGTTTTTAGGATTGAGTGATCAATTAACATACACTTTGCTGAAGAGGTAGCATGGGGTAGCACACATACATTTAGGTTTTTTTCATTTACTAAGCTGTGGAGCAACTGCACTTGCATGGTGCACCGTCTATTTGCCTTTAGTAATTCAACCTCATTAGCTCCTGCATAACCCCAAAATATTGCATTTTAACATTGTAATGGAATCACTGAATAAATGCTTTCAATGATCTTTGGTGTGCTCGTGACATATACTTTGACCTATGGTACTGGTGTTCAGCTAGCAATTGCTGCAGCATCTGTTTACTTTACACCTTTTTCAGGAACATATGTACCGGTAATAGGAATATTATATATGGCAAAATATATCTGACACTAGGTCCACTTTTGCATGTTAAGGGGACTAATTTCAGAATAAACAAGGTGTATGTAATCTGATCCAAGAGAAGCTCACTACTTCCCTCTATGTAATTCACTTGGACTCTAATGTCTTGTAGTAAGAACCCTCTTCTCTGCCCATTTTACTCTTGCAATGTATCATTGTCCAAGTTCTGCGATATACTAGATCAGTGTTTCTCAACTCCAGTCCTCAAGGCACCCCAACAGGTCATGTTTTCAGGCTTTCCATTATTTTGCACAGGTGATTTGATCAGTTTCATTGCCTTAGCAATTACCACAGCCGTTTTATCTGAGGAAAATCCTGAAAAGATGACCTGTTGGGGCGCCTTGAGGACTGGTGTTGAGAAACACTGTATTAGATGAGTGACTTATAGCAGAGGTGAGCTACATAGAGAAGGATGAATAGACAATGATGAGTGAAACACACATCTCTAGCCATTGTGTTAACCCCTTGCGATCTCCTGCAAGTTACTGTTTGTTTTGCTTATACATCCCCAAAATGTTTAATGTTGCTCTGCAGAGACAATACATGATGTGCTATTAGCATGGCAGTTTTTATCATCTGCTTATTTTTCATACATTAGCATGGCTCATTTACATAATAACTTCTTTTTATAGATGGATGCGGTTATAATTAATGTGCAGTCTGTACCTAACAATCTCCCCCATCCTTGTATAAACTGAGGAAATCTATATTTCTTTTTCTTTCTCCCCGAGAACTATATCAGCTGATCGTTAATAATGTTCCATCAGATATGACCTAAGCCCATCCACATTTGTTGCAGTGCTTTGATTAAAAGGTGATGTCATCACTGTGCCTTCTGTATGTATGTCAACCACATAAGAGACTGTGCAATAACTTTGCAGGAAGCTGCGGCCTTTTTAAATTTATATATTTGAGATATTAAGGTGAGATCAGCCTAGTGGTAATAATCTTATCAGTGTGCGTTAAAGTGGAAATCCAGACAATTTTTTTTTTCTTGGCTAGAGTAGGGAATGGTCAGAAAATGAGGGGGGACTTGCTAGGGGGGGTGCACAAATTATTTTTGGTGGTATTTCACCACCTCTACGTTTTTTTTTTTGCACTACTGTATAAATAAGAAAAGGCCAACAGTTTTGAAAAAATAAACAACATGTTTTACTTTCTGCTATAAAACATATCCAATTAAAAAAATGTAAAAAAAATCGAATTTCTTCATCAATGTAGGCCAATATGTATTCTGCATATTCATGGTAAAAAAAATACCAATAAGCGTATAATAATTGGTTTGTGCAAAAGTTATAGCGTCTACAAACTATGGGATATATTTATAAAAAATGCATTTCTTTTTATTTGTTTTTACTAGTAATAGGACTGCGTTATTGCAGCAGACATTCTGACACTAGTTGACATCTTTTGGGGAACAGTGACACCAATAGCGTGATCAGTGCTAAAAATATGCACTGTGACTGTACTGATGACACATCAGGGGCGATCAAAGGGTTAACTGTGTGCCTAGCCATTGTTTTAGTGTAGTGCTTTTACTAGGGAAAGGCATGGATCAGTGCCTTCCTTACTGACAGAACGACAATCTGCCTTATTTACATAGGCAGACTGTTCTGCCTGTGTACCAAACGATCAGCAAAAGCCAGCAGACATCGAGTCTGCGGGATCCATTGATTGTCTCCCGCTGTGCACAATTGAGCCTGCTACCAGAAGTGCAGGATCACATATATACGTGATCCTGCGCAGCACGGCCACCCTGTGGCAGTAAAACTGCTATAGGGTGGTCGGCAAGTGGTTAGTCTGAATGATCTTGAAGTTTGTAAACTTACTTTGTGAAGATCCACACATATTTACTTCCTTGAATTCTGTGACGTCACTGACATGTAGACACTATGTCCTGTGAGTCGGCACTGCAGTGTCACACATTTCACGGAGTCTGCTTTCTGAACTACATAGGAGCAGAGGAGTTTCAGGAGGCGGAGTCAGTATAAGAACTGCTGCTTGCAGGCAGCAAGGTACCACTGGATATGTAGTCCTTAATACTAAACATATGGAGGCTGGTGGTAACTTTGTTGGGGGTGGGCAGCAAACAGTGCACCTGTAGCCACCCCCCGTGGTCGGGTTGGTCAGTTGGACAGTCGGTCGGTGTACTTTTCTCCCTCCTCCTCGGCTGTTAATCAGAATGCTTCTCTTTACGGCCAAACGGGTCTGAGACCTTCTTCCTGATTGGCGGAGACGAGATTCAATGTGAGAATAGTGAATATTCATTCGCTATTCTCATACCCTTGGGTGGGCTCCATTCTCTGTGCCCCGAGCCCACCCTATTTTGAAGCCTATTAGAGCCTCTGGCTTTAAACGGTGCTTAAAAAAAAAACACCCCACGCATTGGAATTCATGCATCCGGCGTCCTGAAAGGGGCCGGACACATGGATGGGGGGCGGCGACCGTGCGCCCTTAATGGACGGGCTATCCCTGGAACTAAGTAATATTGGATTTCCAAAAAGAACTATTGCTTGTAGTATTACAATGCTAAATTCCAAAAGAGGCTTTTAACTATAGTTGATCCTAAAGTCTGGATGATGGTAAATTCAGACTGGCATTCTGAATTCTGGCTTCTGACAGTTAGAATTTCCAAAAGACTTCTGGGAGAAAGGACTGGAGGCTCCATTAGAAGTTTATTTTTGTGCCTCACATCTGCTTTTCCTGCTGTCTGAAAGCATAAAGAAAAACTAGCCCCATTGATGAAAGAGTCCATATCACCCTAATGGTTGAAGTATGTTATTTTGCTTTCTTTTGTCATCCCCATGCTTTTCTATCGATATATCCTTCTCCCCCTCTTTCTGGTTTCGTACCCTATAATATTTTGCATTCTCAACAATAACCAACTGAGCAACAAAAAAAAAAAATCTGAGTACAAAAATTATAAATATTAAAGAAAAGGAAAGCTATCCTTATAATTAAAACAATGTAAACAAATATTCATATATACTATCTAGCTAAGCTTAAAGGGGAGCTCCAGGCTCCTTCAGAAAAAAATTAAAGTCAGCAGCTACAAATACTGTAGCTGCTGACTGGCTTTTGGGTGCTGCCACCGCCATTCCTTGTAAGGAAAACCGTAAGGCAACCTACTGTGCATGCTTGAGGTACGCTGCACTTTTTGAATGGTCTGGCGGCGGGGGTAGAAGGAGGGGGCTGAACTTTCTGGGGACTTCGCCGCAGCAAAGTCACCCGGAAGTGGGAGCGGGTACCTAATATTCTTTGCAAATTGATCCAAGAGGTTGACGCATTTCACCTATTAGCCGATACTGCATATTGTACCACTATCTCCAGGCGATATATGAAAAGTGTTGTTTAGGCCATTTTTCTTTGCAACCAAGTGAAGGAGGTCCTGAGAAAGCTAATAGGTGAAACATGTTGACCTCTTGGATCAATTTGCAAAGATTATTAGTGATGGTTATTAGCATGGCCGACATCGCATTTGTAACTGTATTCTAATGTTTTTTAACATACAAATATTTTTAATAATTTGTAATAAAATACTGTTAGTTTCATAATCTTGTGGGGTCATCCCTCTTTGGTACCGGTAAAGTCTAATATACCTTAAAACTTATATATATATATATTTTTATAATGAATTCTTTATAGAGACTCTCTCTTTTCATGTGCAATGTTGCCTTCCATCAGGAATACTATCTATGTTGCCGTATATAATGTTATGTCTGATTTCGAAAGGTCCTAAATAGGTCCAGAGTGGTTTCTGCCTTGTATTTGATGTACTATTGTTTGCTGTAACACTAAAGTTGAGACTATTGATTCTTTTGTAACCTGCTATCTTTTCTCAATAAAAATTGTTTATGGGAAAAAAAAGGGACCCTGTTGCTTTACATTGCATGTAGAATGCATATTCTCAAATTTCTTCAAGTTACAACAGCTGTTAATTCATACTTTTCAGGCACAGAGTATATAGTCTATATATGCCGACAATAAAAAATCATCAAAATGTTTTATTATAATAAAGAAAAAAAACACCTTTGTGCTTTCTTCTGGAAAGTTACTTTTACCGGTAATTGTGATGCTACTTTAAAAGAAAAAGTAGACCAGACCATATGTCTCCAGTAGACAATGTAATATAGGAAATAATTACTGATTTAAAATTCTAATTCTACCAATTTGCATGCTTTTAACCTCTGTGCCGAAAAAAGTTTTGAGATAATTGCATTAAAGAATGTCACTTATAATTTCCTTCTTAGGTAATTATTTTCTCAACTGAGAAACCAACTACACATAGAAAATCCCACCAGTTTAATGTAAAAACTGCCAAAAATAAATACGAGGACCTGACCTTTGGTTGAGTTATTATATGAAACTTCATGGTGGCTGAAATGTGCAAACCTAGTTGCTTAAATAAGAATATCATATTAAATGAGGATATCACATTTTGTTACAACAAATGGATGAGAAGATCAAAAAAGTTAATAATCCATCTAATTAGACACAACACCAACAAATATATTATAACTGTTCTGTAAGGGCTCGTTCACACATGAGGACGAGGGCAGTAAAACCAAACAGTTGAGATTCAGTTTACTGCTCGCCTGATATGAGACATGCAGCCACTTAATGCTGTGCACAGGCAAAAATTAACCCCTTGGTGCCGGCCTCATGTAAACATGCGGCCTCATGACGGGTGGGCCTTGGCGCTGAGCAGACGCATATGTGCATGAATTAGTGTAAATATAGTTACCGGCGGCTAATGGAAAGCTCCCGATCGCTACATGTGACCGCTGTGACAGCCAAGCACGGCGGTCACATGATCATAAACCCTGCTCCACCTCCCGGCATCCTAAACCCCTCAAAGAACCAGGAGGTGTCAGCACCAAGAGGTTTAACAACATGCCAGTTTTGGCGGGTGTTGCTGCCGCTGAACACGACTGATGGAGGACTATGGGGCCACCCTGTAACAGCCCCACAATGTGTGCAATGCATGTCATTGCGGTGTGGTAGTGCAACATTTAGGGCTTGCTTACACGAGTTTTGGTCTGTAAAGAGTGGTCCACATTTAGATGGTTCTTCAGAGAGCATTTAACAGGCGGTGTATTGCTTCCTCACTGCCAACTGTAACTCCTTGATTAACGCACTAGCATGCCGCAACCACATGCCATTGATAACACTTGCACAGTGGCCCCATTCAGTTGAATGCCTCATGTTTGGTGGCAGTTGTGGGGTGCTTGCAGAGCGGCTCTATTCACTTGAATGGGTTGTGTTTGGCTGGTGCTATGCCCACTGAAAGCTGCAGGAGGTATAATGCCTGCCATGGTCACAAAGCAAAGCATTGCAGTGGCGGCATTTGTGTACCCTCCTTGCTGCTGCCCCTGCAGCTAAAGGGGTCGTTTTATCACCCCTCAACTTATGTGTGAACGAACCCTTAAAGGGTTAAACTAGGCTGTTAGGAGGCAACATAGCACCTGTCAAACACCTCTGAAAAATTATCTGGGTGTGGATCACTAAGCCAGTAATGCGATCTAAGCCAGTAGGTTCTCATCCACCAGGCCAAGGCCCAGTGCCAGGCCACATCTTTCCTCGTGTTGACCCTGGCTTTGTGTTTATACCACATAAAAGAAGTGCAGTGGTTAGCCACAATCAGCACCTACCACAGCAACGCTAACATTGCACAGCAAAGCAACTCATCTTTTTCTGTTTGGATCACCAACTCACAACCGGCAAAGTGATTACTGTGTGCATCTGACACTCACAATGCAAGGGTACGGAAGGAATGAACACCTGTATAGAGCAGAGGCTTCTTGGCTGGGCAGGAAGTCCCTATAGTGATATCAGATAACAGTATGGTGACCAGTGGTGTATTTAGGTTTTGAGCTGCTCTAGGCAAGACTAAAATCGTGTGTAAAGATCCTAGTACCAGCAATAGGCATGTGACAGGTACTCCTTATGGAGAGATCTGGGGTTTATAAGACCAAAATCCCTCATCTGCCTTTAAAAGCATTCAAAACACCAAGATCAGTGTTTTTGAATGCTTTTGATTTTTAATAATGGTGCCGATGGTTTCCGGAGTGAACCGAAAGTGATGTCATGTCATTGCTTCCAGTTTACTGTTACGAACAGCTGATCCCTTCTTTGCTTAGCTTTTCGGCCAGCCGGTAGACGTGATGGCTGGTTGCTTGGGTCTCCCAGTGGGACTGGAAACCCCAAAAGAGCAACGGAAGGTGATGGGAGGGGGATGTCCCCTCCCACTGCTTTTAATACTAATCAGGCGGCTAGTAAGCTGCTCCAGTTGCTATTACAAGAGAGTCAACCAGCGGCTTTAAAAAACAATACCGGGTTGAAGCCTGCAGCTGCAGGCATCATCCCGGTACAGGCGCCGCCTTCCTCAAAAATGCCACCCAAGGCAAACGCCTTGTTTGCCTCGTGGTATATACGCCCCTGATGGCGACATATTGCTTGGTGTCTATGAACAGAAATAGATGTTCTTTTCTCTGTGCTGTTGGATCTGGGAATAATGTTCATGCCAGACACTATGTGAAATATATTTTAGATCTGTGTTGACCTGATCTTTAGCTAGATGGGGAATATCGTACTATTCTCAATCCACATTTTATTCTTTGTTCTATGGGAGTAGAGGACTGGGTGAGAGAGACTGTGCAGGAGGTGGACTTTCAGAGTTTATGAAAGCAGCAGCTCACACGGAGGGGGCTGCATCAGTTTTCTTTTTTAGGCTTTTTCCCTCTGATTTCACCTGGTGATGTGACCAGTAACACACCTCCTGTATTAGAGCACCCCCACTCTGGATGAATGACCACAGCAGGCAGCAGCCTTGTCAATCTGAGGAGGATTGAGGGGGACACACATCAGCCCATGCCTGCTGCAGCCTCTCACTTTGCGACTTGCTCTCACCTTGTAACTTGTTACAAAGTTATAATGTTGCAGTCTGATCACTGGGGGAGAGGATACTTAGGAAATGTTTGCTCATGCCTGCAGCAGACTGATGACATTGTCTTATCCTAGGCAAAAGCATTAGACTGGACTGAAACTCAATCACTGATTTTTAATGATAACAGATGTACCACCCTGTAGTGTGTGCTACTAGAGTAAGAGTAGGCAAACCTTAGTCTGGCCCAGGGATAAACCTTAGTCACTGAATCTGGGTCAGGTTGACTAGAGGCCAGGGCTGGATGACTTATCCTGGCAGCACTCTGATGCCTCCCCATTTCTAGAAAATTGGAGAACGTTCTAGAAGATAGTGGGTGGAATCTAGGAGTGGTATTTAGGGCCCTTAGCCAATCACCAGGTTGAGGACCTGGCAGGGAACTAAGGAGCCCTTAAATTAGTGGTTCTCAACTGCTTTCCTCAGGATCCACTAACAGGCCAGGTTTGCAAGATAACTGAAATACATCACAGGTGATATCATTTGCTACACAGTGATTGCAGAATTGTAGTCTGCATCTCCCCAAGGAAATACTTAAGTACTTAAATGCTGACCTGTTTGTGGGTCCTGAGGACAGGAGTTGAGAACCACTGCCTTAAATAGAGATGAGCCATGTCAGAGGCGGGGTCGAGTGGAAGATGGAGAAGCAGTGCTGAGAGAGTCTGTCGTGGCCCTTGAGGGACCCCTAACTGGGGAGGAGTTTTACCTCAGGCTGGAGGTTGGGAGGTTGGCCTGGAAGGATCCCACCACAGGAGGCAGTTGGAGGGACCCTAACCGGAGAGGCAGCAGGAGCAAGGAGAGACAGTGAGTAGATCAGCACAGTGCAGGGACAGACAAGGGGAGAGACTGCAAGGAGTGGTGGTGTGCCAAGTCTTCATCCAACCTTGCCCTGCGGAGTCTTCATGTGTATGTCAGTCAGGGGGACTGGGAAGAGAAAGCAGCCAGGTGGGCTGTCATTTTCTGCAAGCAGTGGAACTGGGATCAGTGTCTACAGTACAGAGAAGCAGAAGGTGGTGTGAGATGCTGTTCACTCCTCATGTGCTACTTCACTAAGGGACTGAGAGTTTATAGCCTGTAATAGGCTGTTCCACAACTAACTATAGACTGTTAGTTCCCCCAGGAGTGAACCAGCGTAAGCTGTCCAAGGTAACCAAGTTTGTGCAGGAGGAAGGAAGAAGAGGAATCTGTAAACAGGGAGAAAGTTGTCCCTGGTTCTGCTTGATGGACACTTTTCAAGTTGGGTGTCCCATAACCTCTTACCCCATCACAGTTATCATCCCCTAATAACAACAACAACAATCTAAGAGCCCATTCACACAGGGGCGTCTTTGGATCTGACTCCAAATCGCCCCAGGTCGCCCCTAGTCGCCTCAGGTCGCGCTGGCTGAAGAAATCAATGTAAGTTAATGGAGCCGTCCTTATGCACACTACTGCAGTCGCTCCGACTTCAAAAAAGGTCCCTGTACTACTTCAATCCGACTCCTAGGCGACCTGTAACCATTCATTTCAATGGGAGTCGCCTCTCACTGTCTTAATAGGAGCGACTCTCCAGGAAGATAACATACATTTCTCCTGCAAAACTCTCCCTCCCCCCTCCTTCCCACAGAGCTGATTCTTGTTTGATTGGCCACTGGAATGTCTCCTGTTCTGCAGGCAACTTGGAGTTGCCTTGTAAATAGCTCCAGGTCGCACTGAGTTGCCTCATAAAATCGTGTCTGAGTTGCCTCATAAAATCGCGCTGGAAGTCGTGTTGCCCCAGTGTGAATGGGCTCTAAAGGATTGATTTCTGAGTCTGGATGCAAGAAGGAAATGCTGTGTCACTGGCTGTAAAGCAGTGAGGAACCCAGACATCAGCAACTCCTATGGGGGTAGTGCTACACAGGTAGAGATTGTTTAAAAATGAAAAAAAAAAAAAACTGTGGCTACAAATTGTGACACGCCAGGCATTTATTTATGTAGACTTGTAAAGTTCATGAAAGGTGCACTTTAACGCTTGCAGGAATATTGTTTGAGTAATTTGCAATTCAAACCAGTGTGCTGCATGTGTACTGCCTATCAACATTCCCTGTGAGCATCCGGTCTTATGGAGTGTCAAAGCACAATAAAGCTTTGATAGACAATCAACACAATCCCTTTTTATTGTTCCCTTTTTTTTCAACAGTCTTTTTGACCCCGATACCTTACTTATTATTTTTCAGATTCAAGTCTTATTTTTTGCATAAATACATTTTCTGTGATTATTTTTGCTACCAACATAATCTAGAAGTGATTAAACTGCCATTGATGCTGTGTGAATTAAAACCCTGATTGAAGTCTATTATTAAGTTCATGGATGGAGCAGAGAAACTTACATTGCTATCTATCTCATTGCTGTGTATTAATGTTCTTATCTCTAACAGCAGTATTAAAGTGGTTGTAAACCTCAGACATTAAATCTGAACAAAGCATATCCATGGACCACTGATAATCGGATGGAAATTTTGGTGGTCCCCAGGGGTTCTGCCACAAACCAACATTGTGGTGGATGTATACCGCACAGTTTTGTTTCTAGTGTTGTTCTCAATGCGTCACTGAAGACTCGAAGACCAGCGAAAGACCAGCCTGGGTGAGAATGGTGCTTTTTCCCTGGACAGGTAAGTGTCATTTTATTAAAAGTCAGCAGCTACAGTATTTTAGTAGCATTATGTAATACAGTGCTATAAAAAAAATCATACAATGAGTGAATAAATAAATGTGAGTATAAAAAGCAACAATTTTCATGTGAGATACACACAGTACATAACAATAAAACAAAAATAAATTGCGCTAAAATGAAAAAATATTAAAGTTATTGAATAATGATAAATCTGTGTTCATAAGCACTTTAAGAAAGAGGAAAGTCCATAAAGTGACATGATGTCCAATATAACCCTCAGTGCTTAACACTTAACACTTAACACTTTCACTAGAATATTTGTGGAATCTCAAGAAAAGCCTCCACCTCATAAAAATGGCCGCTTACCAGATCCTTATGACCTCCTGTTACGGAAAATCTTGAACGCTTGTGGCTATATACCCAGCCAGTGCCTTTGATCGTCTAGGGGAATCGCGCTCTCAAGCCTCCACCACCCGGAATGGGTTCGATCATAAATGAGCCCCAAAAAGAGATAAGGCCTCCATAGCGTAAAATCTTCAGTGTTTATTGGGTAAAAAATTGGTTACACTTACATCAAACAAATGTAATTAAGAATAAAAGAATAAGCCCGATGGCTCAATGTAGCGGCCCCTCTTCCGGGACTTGCGCAAATGCGGTGATGCAAGCACGTCGCTCTGTCCTACGCGTTTCGTCACAAATGACGTCCTACTGGGCACAGTATTTTACTACTTATAGCTGCTGATATTATTATTTTTTTTTCATACAGCCTGAACATCCCTTTTTAAGGGAATTCTTGAATACAATGTTGTATGTTTGTAAAGTGACAGCGCTGTGAGCAAATGTATTGTACTTTAATAAACACCTAAACATAAACAATGCATCAATGATGTATATAAAACTACTGTGAATATATGTGTGAAAGTACGTAAAATTATTATTATCTTCAAAAGAGTGCTAAACAAACTGAATCACTATGATATCCAGTGATATGAATCCAAAGATTGGTAAATATAAATTATGAAAATAAATCAAAACAAAAAACAAGTAAATTGCAAAGTTAAAAAAAAAATCACAAAAAGCCCTACAAATTGATAAAGTCCTCTTATCAAATTGATAGTTCAATAAAATCTGTGTGAACAACACAAAACTTCTTTATTATAGTGAGTTAATGCAAAGTGGTCTCTGATTGGATGAGGTAAGGAGGCGGGGCATTGACTTCACCTCATTCAATCAGAGAACGCTTTACATACATTGAGAGGATGCAAAGTGTTCTCTGAATGGAGTTCATGCCAAGCAGACCACCTTCTGTTTTCAATAAGCAGCAGGGCAGCCACTCAGCATAGAACCCTGAATCTAGCGCCAATGACGGTGGACCAATGTAACTATGTCAAAATTGCTCCCACTGCTGTCAATCAAATCCAGTGACACGGGAGCGGGTGGCAGGGAAGAGTCCCACTGTCTGTGTCAATGGACACAGCAGTGGGACTCGGGAACGAGCCCACATGGGTGCCCCAGGGAAATCGACTTTCCATGGGGGCACCCGATGAAGAAGAGGGGCCTGAAGCACCGGCAGGGCACCCCAGAAGAAGAGGATTGGGGCTGCTCTGTGCAAAACGATTGCACAGAGCAGGTAAGTATAATAGGATTTTTATAACAGCTTACCTGTAAAATCCTTTTCTTGGAGTACATCACGGGACACAGAGCGACATAGTCATTACTAATGGGTTATATAGATACCGTCAGGTGCTGGCACTGGCAACTTCCAAAACCGGAAGTACCCTCCCCTATATAAGCCCCTCCCATCCGGGAGCACCTCAGTTTTGTAGCAAAGCAATAAGTGTCCCCAAAAGAGGGGTGGGAGCTCTGTGTCCCGTGATGTACTCCAAGAAAAGGATTTTACAGGTAAGCTGTTATAAAAATCCTATTTTCTTTTTCGTACATCACGGGACACAGAGCGACATAGTCATTACTAATGGGATGTCCTAAAGCAATGCCAAATGAGGGGGGGGATACACCATATATAAGCTGAGCGCTATCAGACATGAGGATCTTTTGCGGCCTGCAACACACTGCGCCCAAAGGCGACATCCTCCTGACTTCTAACGTCCACCTGGTAGAACCTAGTAAACGTGTGTACTGAAGACCATGTTGCGGCCTTACAGATTTGAGCCAGGGAGGCCTGGTGATGCACTGCCCATGAAGTTCCAACTGCTCTCGTGGAGTGCGCCCTAACTTTGAACGGAGGCGGTCTATTTCTCAAGCCATAGGCTTGTATTATGACCTGTCGAATCCACTTGGCTAAAGTAGATTTTGACGCTGCCTGACCCCTTCTGGGGCCTTCCGGCAGAATAAACAAAGTATCCGTTCTGCGAATCTGAGCAGTGGCTTTTAGATAAGCTTTAACTGCTCTTACTACATCCAAAGAATGCAATAACTTTTCCTCTACCGAAGTAGGTTTGGGGAAAAAAGAAGGAAGAACCACATCTTGGTTCAAATGAAACCTCGATACCACCTTAGGAAGAAAGGCTGGATGAGGACGTAACACTACTCTGTCCTTATGGATAACCAGATATGGCTCCTTACAGGACATAGCTGCTAATTCCGATACTCTTTTAGCCGAACAAATGGCTACTAGAAAAATCAATTTCCTGGTGAGAAGCACCAAGGAAATATGCTGTAATGGTTCAAATGGTTGTTTCTGTAGAACCGACAGAACCAAGTTTAGATCCCATGGACATATGGGAATATTAACCGGAGGACTAATACGCATCACTCCTTGTATAAAGGCTTTGACTAGTGAATGCGAAGCCAAGGGCCTTTGAAAAAATATTGACAAGGCCGAAATCTGACCCTTGATAGTACTCAAGGCAAGCTTCCTATCTACAGCCCATTGTAGGGAGTCCAGACTCCTACCTATTACGTACTTACGTGGATGCCATTTCTTGGCTTCACACCAGGCGATGTACGCCTTCCAGATTCTATAGTAGATCTGCCTGGATACCGGCTTCCTGGCATTGATCATGGTAGATACCACAGAATTAGAGAGCCCTCTCTTTTTTAGAATGTGGGCTTCAATAGCCAGGCCGTCAAACCTAGGGCTGGTAAGGAAGGGTGGTATATCGGTCCTTGCGAAAGCAGGTCCGGACGATGTGGGAGAGTCCAAGGACTCCCCACTGACATTTTACAATCTCCACGTACCACGCTCTTCGGGGCCACGCTGGAGCCACCAGAATCATTGGTTTCTTTTCTACCCTGATTCTGCGGAGTAATCGAGGTAACCATTGTGGCGGTGTGAATGCATATATCAGCTTGAACTGATCCCAAGGGAACACTAGGGCATCCGAGCCGCAAGCTAGGGGATCCCTTGTCCGAGAGACAAACCTGTCCCCCTTTGCGTTGAATCTGGATGCTAGAAGATCTACATCCGATGTTCCCCACCGCTGACATATTGTCCAGAAAACCTCGGGGTGAAGGGACCCTTCCTCTGGGCCTAATTGCTGGCGACTTAGAAAGTCCGCCTTCCACTTCTCCACTCCTGGAATGAATACCGCAGATATGGCTGGGACATATTTTTTCTGCCCATTTCAGGATGTAATTTACTTCCCTCTGGGCTGCACGACTCCTGGTGCCCCCCTGATGATTGATATATGCCACTGCTGTGGCATTGTCTGATTGAATTCTGACAGGGGACCCTTGGAGTTTGGATGTCCATGCTACTAGGGCATACCGGGCTGCTCGTATCTCTAAGAGATTGATGGGCAGGGCCTTTTCTGCATCCGACCATCTGCCCTGGAGAGACTATTGCTCCAGTACTGCTCCCCAGCCTATAAGGCTGGCATCTGTAGTGACCACCTCCCAAGAAATCGGACTGAAGGATTTCCTTTTTTCCAGATTCTGGGAAACCAACCACCAACGGAGGCTCTTGCGAACGGAAGGGGACAAGGACATTGTAAGTCTAGGCCTGAATTTTTTTGTTCCAGGCTGACAGTATGGCCCCTTGCAAATTCCTTGAATGGAATTGACCGTAGGGTACTGCTTCGAATGATGCCACCATTTTTCCCAGCAGCCTCATATACAGGCGTATGGACGGCTGTCTTTTTTGTACCCACTAAGTGGATCAAATCTTTCAAAGACAACACCTTTCCTCGAGGCAAGAATATTTTTCTCTGGCCTGAATCCAACCTTAGCCCCAAGTATTCCAGACTTTTGACTGTTTTTTAGGGCTGACTTGTCTCGGTTGATAATCCAACCGTGAGATTCCAGATACTTGATTGTCTTGTGAACGACCACGTCTAGTTTTTTCACTGAGTGGTCTATCAGCAACAAGTCATCCAGATATGCCATTATCATTACACCTTGTGTTCTTAGATTGGCCAATAAAGGGCCAGAATTTTTGTAAACACTCGTGGTGCTGTGGCCAAACCGAAGGGTAAGGCTCTGAACTGAAAATGGCGCCCTTCTACTGCAAAGCGTAGAAATTTTTGGTGGACTGGAAAGATGGGAATGTGCAAATAAGCATCTTTGATGTCGATCGTGGCTAACCAATCCTCCCCTTGTAGGGCAGTGGCCACCGATCGGATCGACTCCATCGGAAAGACCTGATATACAGGAATTTGTATGGCCCTTTTAGAATTAATATGGGCCTCCCGTCCACGTTTGCTTCGGGACTGTAAAGAGGTTTGAGTAAAACCCGAACCCTCATTCTTCCAGGGGAACCTCCATAATTACTCCTTGGAGCAATAGTTGTTCTAGTGCCAACAGGAGGGACTCTCTCTTCCGGGGATCCCTTGGCACGTTTGACCTCAAAAATGGGAAGGAGGAGAGTCTTTTAACTCCAAACTGTATCCCAAACATACTGCGGAGAGCACCTATCTGTCTTGATCGTGTCCCGCCAGGTCTCTTGCGAACAACTGGAGTCCTCCCCCCACCCGACTGAGTGGGGGCTTCAATGAATTTAACTTTGGGGGAGGTTTTGTACCTCCCCTGACCCAGGGTTTCTCATTACCCTGCTACTGTCCCTGTTTTTTACCCCCGGGATTTGACCGAGGAGGCCGTCGGAACTGTTACACAGCCGATGCCCCAGGGACTGGAGAAGCAGGCCTCTTAAAGAGGGACCTCTAACTCTGCTTTTAACCGGCAAGAGCGTATTTTTACCGCTGGAAATTTTCTGGATATATTTGTCCAGGTTTTCCCTGAATAAGCGTTCACCATGAAATGGGACGCTAACCAGCCATTCTTTACAGGGAGCTTCAGCAGACCAGTTTTTGAGCCATAGGAGCCTACGCGTATGTACTATAGACAGCATAAGGCGGGAGGCCTGATGGACTGAATCCTCTATGGCGTCAACCGCAAAGCCTAAGGCTCTAGGTAGATCAGCTAGGGCAAAGCCTGCTGATCTGTCAAGTCCCTCAAGACCTGTTTCAACTGATCCTTCACTGCTTAGCAGACCCCAATAGCTGCTACTGCTGGTTGTATCACCAAGCAGATTTTCATAAGGACTCCAATCTTTTATTTATTGGGTTCTTGAACATTTGGACATTATCCACTGGACATGTCAGTGATTTATACATACAAGAGATGGCTGCGTCCACTGTAGGGACCTTCCATTTTTTTTTTTTTTTGATGAACTTATCCTCCATGGGATAGACCACCGGAAATCTCTTGGGGGAATAAATATTTTCTCAGGACATTCCCAATCCTGGTAAATGAGCCCTTTCAGTAAAGGGTGAAGTGGAAAAGAACAGACAGTCTGGGGGCTTCTAGCGACCCCAACGAGGATACAGTAGTGGTTGATGGTTCCGCAAGGTGCATTTTTAAATGCTGATCGGACCATGTTAGTCAGAGACTGAACCCATAATCTTTCAGCTTGAGATGCTGAGAAAAGGTTCCCCCACTGTTGATTCCTCTATAACAGAATCAACCTCATCCTGATCCCCTTCAGGCAGGTCGATCCCTGTATGGGACTGTTGCTCTCTAACAGGCACTCTGAAGGAGGAGACGGAGATCGGGCGTGCTTTCCCTGACAGGGAGGCAGCGATAAATGTTGACAATCTCTCTCTAATCCTCCCAGAGCTGAGGAAAAAAACCTCCTCTGTTACATACACAGGAGCAGGTGACTGAGGACAGCCGCAGTACCAAGTACCCCTGCGGGGTCTCTACGGTCACTTACCTCTGAACTTCAGGGGAGACTGGTGCAGCAGAAGTATGCCCAAGATCCTCAGAGCCCGATGAGACCCCCTTCGCTTCCTGGAAGATTCAGTTCCGGAGCTTCTGGACGGCATATTCCTAAGCCTAAAGCTGAGGTATTCCAGCCGTAATACACCACTTTTACTGAGAATAGTCTAGCACAATTGCTGCTATATCACAGTTGGTGTCTACTAATGTGCCTTTCTAGGGGATGCCTGTATCAACCGCTTGCTGTATGCCTTTAAATGTTGCCAGCTCTGTCTCTGTATGTGGTTTTTTTAAAACTGCTGGGACGCCCGCACATGCGCAGAAGCGCTGCGGCGCGCACAGAGCGTCATCCCCCAGGCTCTGCCCCCTTTCCCGGCTCACCTCTATATATAGAGGCGCGTGCACGCGCGCGGGCACGTGCGCCTTCGGCGCTAATTTCAAATATGGTAACAAGGGACAGGAGCCAGGGCCCCTCTTTGCCGCAGGCCGGGGGATGGACAAACACTGCAACATGGCAGAGGAAGCAGTTTCCTATAAGAGAACTCACCATCTGCCTGGACTTTGCTCTGCTGAGAAGAAGCTAGTCCACATGACAAGAAAACATTCCACAGCGGCCTCTAGTGGACAAACACAGGTACCGCAGTCTAATATATTAAATATATATAAAAACATTTTTTTTTTTTTTTTTTTTTCTTGACCACCATTAAAAATTATTACATTTTTTTAGTAGTTACAGGCATGCACAGAATTTTGCGGGAATACCATTAGGTAACAGACAGAAAGACAGATTAGGCTTGGGGGTCCCCCAATAGAACCAAGTTCCTGGGGGCCCCCACTTACCTGTTCCCCGCCGCAGGACTTTGTTTGGTCCACAAAAGCCCAAACTTCACCTATCACGGCAGGCATTGTAATCAAACCTTCAGGGACCGGGTTCCCAAGGATTCCACTCCCCTGGACCTGTATAGCACCCTGCACAGAAAACATCTTGGTCGTGGGTATGACCAGAGCTCTGGATCCCAGGGTCCAGCTCTCCTAAGAGAAGCATTACAGGCAAAACCTTGCTCTTCTCTGCAAGGCCCGGGTACCGACCGTTTAGCTATGAAGCTTTTTTGGTCGGATCCGGAATAGCTTACTGAGGCCCAAAAGAACCTGTACGCAAGCTCAGTGAAAAACACATGTTTCTTCTTGGCCAACACCTTAGACACTGGCAAAAAACTGAGGTGCTCCCGGATGGGAGGGGCTTATATAGGGGAGGGTACTTCCGGTTTTGGAAGTTGCCAGTGCCAGCACCTGACGGTATCTATATAACCCATTAGTAATGACTATGTCGCTCTGTGTCCCGTGATGTACGAAAAAGAAAACATGTTTGTTATTTTTATTTTTTTTAAAAATGAGGATTTACAACCCCATTAAGATTTATTTTCCCATAGGCGCAAAGGGGTTAATATCAGACTTCATGCATTATTCTTTCCCTGTGATGTTTGCCATTGTTTATGTAACATCTTGTGGTTGGTGCTCTATATTTAGGATACCTTAAGAAAAAAAAAAGGCAATCAAATGATTCCTGGTGTAAAATGTAAGAATAATTGATAGTAAGAGGACACAGAGAGGAATTCTGTTTCCTTACAAAAGCTCAATACTGCCGGTGTTATTATAAAACCTCAGAGAACTTGACCTCAAGTATCCTTTTTCCCATACAGCAGTGCTAGATTATACCTTAGAAGACTAAAGTTTCAATTGGAAGAGTAAAAATCGCTGATCCATTGCTTCTTCCATGCATGTAGGTTTGCCTGGTGGGCAAGGAATCACACAGAATAGGAATCTATCCAATCGTGATTAATGAATTATATAATTCTATGGAGGCCGGACAAACTGGCGAATGAAAAAATACCAAATTTCCAATTTTCTGTTCTGTTTTTTTTTTATATCTCTGCTTGTAAGGCAAGTCAGTAAAGGAATAAAAACATATACCATATGTACTCGAGTATAAGCCGAGTTTTTCAGCACATTTTTTTGTGCTGAAAATGCCCCCTCGGCTTATACTCGAGTCACCTTTTTGCGCCTGATTTCCCGGAATTTGGAGACCCGCTACCGGCCGTCTGTAGGTCCCCTGGACCCCAAACTTGGCACACATATAGCCCCACTCTTCCTCTACAAGTGTAAAAAGTTTGTTGTTCGGGAAACCTACGACCGGGGAGCACCGATTTTTCAAACCGGGCACCCCTTCCATAGACTCCCATGTTAAACAGTAATTTCTCTGGTGATGTTCGGTACCTGTTATCGGCCGGTTGTAGGTCCCCTGGACCCGAAACTTAAAACACATGTAGCCCCATTTCTCCTCTACAAGTGTGCAAAGTTTGTTGCCCGGGGGACCTACGGCCTGGGAGCACCGATTTTTCAAAGCCGGGCACCCCTTCCATAGACTCCTATGTTAAATGTAATTCTAGTAATGGACACAGTGAGGCATGCACATGGACACAGTGAGGCATGCAGATGGACAACCTAGGCTTATACTCAAGTCAATACGTTTTCCCAGTTTTTTGTGGTAAAATTAGGTGCCTCGGCTTATATTCAGGTCGGCTTATACTCGAGTATATACGGTAATTAATATTTCCAAACTATCTTGTTGGATTAAACAATTCCACAGCCATTTTTGCACACATACAAACAATTGAAGATTAACGCTGTATCCACACAAAATTTACATTTTTTTTCCCCCCCACAAATAGAGCTTTCTTTTGGTGGTATTTGATCATCTCTGTGTTTTTTTTTTTCCTGCACTATAAACAAAAAAAGAGCGACAATTTTGAAAAAAATATATACCGGTATGTATTTTTTACTTTTTCCTATAATAAATATCCCCAAAAAATAAAAATAAATTATTCATCAGTTTACGCCAATATGTATTCTTCTACATATTTTTGGTAAAAAAAAAAAAAAAATCGCAATAAGTGTATATTGATTGGTTTGCACAAAAGATATATTTTCTACAAAATAATGGATATATTCAATGCATTTTTATTATTCATTTTTTTTTTTTACTAGTAATGGTGGTGATCAGCGATTTTTAGCGGGACTGCGACATTGCGGTGGACAGATTGGACACTTTTGACACTTTTTTGGGACCAGTGACAATTATACAGCGATCGGAGCTAAAAATAGCCACTGATTATTGTATAAATTACACTGGCAGTGAAGGGGTTAACACTAGGGGGCGATCAAAGGGTTAAGTGTGTCCTGGGGGCGTGTTTCTAACTGTGGGGGGAGTGTACTGACAGGGAGTAGAGAACGGGGATCTGTCTGTTTACATTGACAGATCCCCATTCTGGCTCTCTGAGGAGCGATGGTGGATCGCGGGCAGACATCATGGCTGCTGGCCATGCCCATCGGCTCTGGCGTCGTGGCCACCATACAGCTACGGCGATTCATGCAGGGGAGCCAACCTGCCGCTGTATAACGGCGGCGGCTGTTCAGCAAGTGGTTAACTATGTAACTACTTGTCAAACACAAGCCCCCGTGCTAGATCCAGCCCACCAGACCATTTCATGTGGCCTTTACACCTCTCCCACAGCTGTGGTACCCCCCCACATCTCGCACACAAATGCAATGTATTACCTAATTTTTGGTAATATATAAAAGATGAGGTTGCGCCAAGTGAATAAATACACATGTCAGCACTAAAATTGTGTGCGCCATATGAAGCAGCGACAAACTTCCATTAACCTAAGTTTTCCATAGGCGACATTTTAAAAGCCTCTACAGGTCATCATTTTAGAGTTAACCATTAATAATGGGCCTAAAATTATTTTTCTTATTCTGGTGTGAACAGTGATATGTAACATGTATAACACAATCTGTGTTTTCATATTTAGCATGTGTGTTGGGGTGGGAAGGGGGTTCAATATCTCAAGCTTTGAACATCTCATGGAACTCTGTTCAATTTATCAACCGAAAATGGAAAGAGTATGGCACAACTG